>OX382255.1:8729994-9974994 GCA_947507525.1 Apamea epomidion
CTGACGCAGAGTCTCCGCCCACAGCTGGTGGAGGAGGTGGTGAGCGCTCTGTTCCCTTCAAGGGGGGAGCATACTCCCCCGCCTATGGCTCCGCCACTTGCGGTGCCCGAAGCGGACCACGCGGACAACGACGACGACACCCCTGAAGTGACCGGGGTAGATCTGAGAGCGGCGGTAGGCAGGCTGAAGGCCAAAAATACCGCCCCGGGACCCGACGGCTTGCCGGGTAAAGCCTGGGTCCTGGCCTCGAGGGCTCTCGGGCCTCGACTGGAGGCGCTCTTAAGCGCATGCATGGAGAGAGGCCAGTTTCCACTCCGTTGGAAGACGGCGAAGCTGGTCCTCATTCAGAAGCCAGGGCGCCCTGCGGACTCTCCGTCCGCATACCGGCCCATAGTGCTGCTCGACGAGGTCGGCAAGCTCTTCGAGAGAGTGATTGCGGGCCGCCTCGTCGGGCACCTGGTGAGGACGGGGCCGGACCTTGCGGAGTGCCAGTTTGGCTTCCGCAAGGGGCGCTCGACGGTGGACGCCATCATGCGCGTGAGAGCCCTCACGACGGGGGACGCGGTGTCCCGGGGTGGGGTGGTCGTGGCGGTGTCACTCGACATCGCCAACGCGTTCAACACCCTGCCCTGGAGCTGCATAGGGGAGGCACTCCGGTATCACCGGGTGCCGACTTACCTCCGTCGAATAGTCGGGGCGTATTTGACGGACAGAGCCGTCATCTACCCCGGTCGCGACGGGAACTGGAACAGGCGAGAGATGTCGTGCGGTGTCCCACAGGGATCGGTTCTGGGGCCGCTCCTGTGGGACATCGGTTACGACTGGGTGCTGCGGGCCGACCTCCCTGATGGCGTCAGCGTAGTTTGCTACGCTGACGACACGCTGGTCCTGGCGCAGGGGAGGTCGCATCAGGCGGCGGCCGACGCGATGACACGCGGGGTTGCGATAGTCGTGGAAAGGATCCGGCAGTTGGGTCTCGAGGTGGCATTGCACAAGTCCGAGGCCATGTCTTTTCATGGGCCCCGGTACGGGCCACCTTCGGGATCCCAACTGATGGTAGGAGGGGTTCACATCGGCGTCGAGAAGACGATGAGATACCTGGGTCTCGTCCTGGACAGCCGGTGGAACTTCGTCGAGCATTTCCGACGTTTGGCCCCCAAACTGGAACGGACCGGGGCCGCCTTAAAGCGGCTCCTGCCCAACCTGAGGGGGCCAAACGCCTCCTGCCGGAGGCTTTACGCGGGGGTCGTGCGGTCCATGGCCCTATATGGGGCCCCGGTATGGGCGCGTTCACTGCGGCTTCGAGCCGCACACTACCTGAACGCGCCCCAAAAGGTGGTAGCCGTAAGGCTAATCCGGGGGTACCGCACGATCTCGCGCGAGGCAGCAAGCCTCCTTGCCGGACTGCCACCATGGGATCTGGAGGCGATAGTCCTCGCGCGCCTGTATGACTGGCGCGCGGAGGCACTACGTCGGGGGGAAACTCTGCACCCGCGGCAAATCGCTGCGGAGCGGACGGACCTCCGGCGCGGTCTCATGGTGGAATGGAAGGCGCGACTATCGTAACCCAGCGCAGGGCACGCCACGATAGCGGCGGTAAGACCCCTCTTTGAGGAGTGGCTAGAGAGGCGTCACGGCGCTCTCACCTACCGCCTGACGCAGGTCCTCTCCGGACACGGATGTTTCGGGAGGTTCCTGCACATCATCAGGCGGGAGGAGACGCCCGGGTGTCACCACTGCGAGGATCGCCCAGAGGACACGGTGGAGCATACGGTGGAGGTCTGCCCCGCTTGGGCAGAGCACCGCCGTGTCCTCGTAGAGGCGATCGGCAGCGGCGGCGACCTCTCGCGTCCGGCCCTGGTGCAAGCCATGGTCCGGGGCGAGAGGGAGTGGGAGGCGGTCACCTCCTTCTGCGAAGCAGTCATGCTAGCGAAGGAGGTGGCGGGATGGGCGAGGGAGAGATCCTCACGCCTCAGCCGCCGAGGGAGACGCTCCGGGCGTCGGGAGCCGCGTGACGACTCCCGGCCACCGTAGGCGCGGGCCTGCGGGCGGAGAGCAATGGGTAGCTCTCCGTCCGATCAGGACCAGGCCCGTGCCGGACGGCGTGTTTGTGTTCCACGCGCGCCTCAAAGAGATGTCAGCGTAGTTGACGGGGCCCGACAGGGCCGAAGCCTGCCGGGGTAGCGGGATCGTCCGAAAGGGTTACCGCTGCCCTAGTACATAAAGGGCTAAGGAAGGAACACGGGTGGGTTTTAGTCAGTAAGAGTCTGACACCCTTCTGCTCCACCCAGAGCGGGAGGGGTCATTTGATGATTTCCCATCCTGAAAAAAAAAAAAAAAAAAAAGGGGCTCCTAGGTAATATTTGCTACAGGCCCCGCACTGGCTTAATCCGGCACTGATGAGTCTAGACTCTTCCCATCGACGCGTACCAAGCCATTGGGTTCTAAACCAGCTGGCACCCCATCAGTGACAAGATCCCGATGGATGATTTCGTTAATGCTAGTGTGTCGTGCCATCCGACCATTTGATCATAGTGTTACGCTAGTGAATGAGTGCTGCTTGTGGTGTCTGGTCAACTTGGCTGACCATGGTATTGTTATCCGAAATGAACAGTTTCTTTTTTTAACTGCAATGGTCCTAGTTAATCTTTTGTGAATTCGAGTTACAGTCGTGTGGATAGAATTCAGCTTTGCACATGTACTCGTAAGCGAGAATGATCTTTAGGTAACGCAAACCCACCAAGTGAACCCAGGGAATACGGTGGCACAGTGGTCACGTGCTGCCGTGCATAGCGAGGCTTAGGGGAGGCCCTTTTATAGTCTCCCCAGGGATGTGCCTTACAGGCGTTGCGCAGGGGGGTTCCGGAATTGGTCTTTTAAGAGGAACCGCGACCACCCCATGTGCTGATAGTGATCACCGGGGTGCTTTAATGAGGTAAAAATCCCACATTCCCCGACCTCTTTCCCCGGAGGTCAGGTGCCTTTTGAAGTTCTCCCCCCAACAACAAAAGGTGAACCATTAGCCTCTTTGCTTACCAAAAGATTAACCTTTATAACTTACTTGTCGTCTCCCTGGCTCTTCGTTTCTTATTGGATGCCTCTTGTTCGGCTTCCACTTCAGTTTTAAACTCCATTACAGGTACATCATCTTCTAAATCTGACTGAGAATGGTGTGGTGGTATATCTGCTACATCTAGACAGCTATTGTCTAAATTTTCCTGTTCTAGCTCTGTAAGTAAACAAAAACAGAAGAAAGAAGATTTTAGCACTAAGTTGAAATTCATTTTCACGCGACCTCTTACGGCAAAGGGCCATATGATGGTCTTGGCGGGAATCTCAAAAGACTGGCAAACCATGTAAGCCTTCAATTGCCTGCAAATAGAGCAACAACTAGCTCTTTTCGATTATATGATTGAGCTAAAACAGCTTTAACGGAAACTGCAGTTTATTATTGTTCCAAAGAAGAGATACAACAACAAAGACTATTTTTGCAACCGCGATTTGAGACCGCTGTCACCATTCCAGGGACTAAAAAGTTCCACGCCTTAGTGCCAATGTCTGAGGGCATAATTGTAAAACGTACAAGTTATACCACGAGCTGTAAAATAGCTAAAATTACGAAAAAAATAATACATTTTTTTCAGCACTTCAATGTTTTATTTTACCCTTCCGAGCAATAATCAAAACTAAATTGAATTTACTTTATTGATTATTATAACTTAAAAAAGATAAGTAATTACATATAATAAATTTATTTAAGTTTCTTTTTCATTATGGTTATATAACCATCTTTCATCAGTTATGATATAAACCGGGACGAGGAAGACGAAGAAGAAGTGGCCACCTCCAGTAGAAATCTAGTTAACTGCAACATAGACAACGACAAATCTCTGAAGGACATTACAGTCGAACTAAAAAAAGTCTTAAACAATGAATAACAACCAATCGAATTATCAGTAAGCCTCTGCAGCAAAAAAGTAGATTAACTGACAAAAGCTGTGGAAACCCAAAATAAGCACTTACAGGAGCTAGAGAAGTACACCCACCTTAGCAACGAAAAAACTCATCTTGAACTAGAAATCAGCTCACTAAAACAATATGTGCGTAATGTAGAGCAACAGCGCCGAGATAACCCTTACTTCAACCTTTCACACGGCGGTAGGTGGCGTTGCTTGTCATCTGGCCGACAATCTATTGTTTGTAAACAAACACCGACCGATAACACCTTAATCAACATGAACTGTGCTGGCTGTAATACACTTTTCGTAACTGGAGCTCGGCTTCTTAAATGCAAAGCCTGCGAAGGCAGTTATCATTTCGAATGCCTAAATATAACGCCTCGTCAATTTGAAGCTCTCACAAATGAATTTAAGGCAGCCTGGAAATGCCCGTCATGCAATAATGTTACGCGCCGTACCCGGTCTAACTTGCTTACACCTGTACAGGCCGCACTAGTTCCTACACACGAAGAAAGCATGAACATGTCTTGCGATATCATAGAACATTGTCCTACCTCACCGTGCAATTCTAGTACCTCGACGATCCTAGCTAATGAATCCGTCGTTCAGGATACAGCTGATACTTTCCAAGCATTTACAAATGAGCTACATATTACGCTGCAGGGATGGAGAAGCGACATAAATAATACGCTTGCAAGTTTCAAGGACGATATAAAGAGTACATTAAACGGCTGGCGTGACGAAATGGACACAAGTTTTAATAAATTAAATGGCGAATTAAGATCTGCCCTGGGTGAAATAAGAGATGAGATGAGCAGTCTTCGTACTGAACACAATAATTTGAAACAGAATGTATCCGACTTATCTCTTGAAGTGACGCAACTGCAAACTTCTGTGGAATTCCACTCGGGAGAACAGGTTGAACTCAAGAAACGTATGGATGTAATAAGTCGACAAAGTTCTGAGCAATCTAACCTATCTATTAGTCTCCTCGAGACCAAACTTGATATTCTCGAACGGCAGGCAAGACAGTGCAATGTGGAAATCTTAAACATGCCTGAAACGCGCAGTGAAAACCTGGTTCATATAATGGAGTCGATTGGTACTGCTATTAACTTTCCTGTTGTTCAAAGAGAGATCATATCGATTCACAGAGTTCCACATGCTCACCAGCAAACAAATAGGCCAAAAACGTAATTGTAAAATTATCGTCGCGTATCCTGCGGGATAACTTACTCGCTGCTTTTCGTAAGGTCAAAAACTTAAAGTCTGACCAATTGGGTTTCACATGTGCACTGGCGACTATTTACATGAATGAGCATCTGACACTCAAGAAGAAACATTTATTTCGGAAGGTTAAAGATGTCGCTACATTGCATCAGTTTAAATACGTCTGGGTTCGTAATACCACTATTCTCGTGCGCGAACGGGATGGCGACACCGCTATTGCTATGCATACAGCGAATGATATTCGTAAGATTAAATGTGGTCCGCCAAATACCAACATTGATAGTGGTTCTAACCCCAATAAACTATAATTACAATAAGTTTCTATACCTGCATATTTGTCTTTCTTCCTATAAATTTCTGGCCGGTAATGTTTGAATCAGTAT
Source organism: Apamea epomidion (assembly GCA_947507525.1). Lineage (NCBI taxonomy): Eukaryota > Metazoa > Arthropoda > Insecta > Lepidoptera > Noctuidae > Apamea > Apamea epomidion. The sequence goes on from OX382255.1 coordinate 8,735,567, forward strand.
TGTACTCTTATTCTATAAACTTGATTTTATGTGTGCTTTGTGCTTGTTAACACATCGCCCTAGTATGGGTCTTAATATGTTTTTTAAACTATTTCTGCCGCAACTCGCGAATGTTATGCTACCTTTTAAACCTATTAGTAACCTTTTTACTGGATTATATCTTCAATGCGTCTATTGCTCTATCGTCAGGGCTGAGTGTTGCTGTTTATCCGGTATTATATTTATTATTGAGAACCGTTATTTTTACTTAACTGTTATATTCTATATTGAGCATTACACGTACCTGAACTTGTATTCGCTGGTTATTTTAATGTTGGTACACCCATTGTCTAGTGATGAGTAATAGGGATCTATCCATATACTATCAAAACTGTAGAGGCATCCGTACAAAATTACACACGCTTTACATGAATATTCTGAATGGTAACCACGATATAATCGTACTCACGGAAACTTGGCTAGTTCCAGAAGTTTGCAATAATGAGTTTATTGATCAGCGCTATGTTGTGTACAGGTGTGATCGTGATCGTATTGCCACTAAGAAACTGGATGGCGGTGGGGTGTTGGTGACTTTTCTGCGAACACTTAAATCATCTAAACTTGATGTTTCTGTCATTCTTGCTAATTCACAATCTCGCAATCTAATTGAGCAAATACTCATAGAGGTACCAAGTTCACTACCGTCCAAACGTCATGTCATGCTGGCAGCGTGCCGCTTACATACCTCCCAGAATGGCTGCCTCTGTATATAAGCAACACTTTGAAGTCTTACAGCAAGTATTGGGTGACCGTAGTGTTGACTGTTTCTACATAATGGGCGACTATAATCTCCCAGAAATAACTTGGATTACACTGGGCTCAGCTGGGCCTCTTAACGGCGGTGGGCTGGGTACCGGTGCTTCTGTGACTTGTACCCTGTTGAATAACTTATTGTCCTTACTTGATACTTCACAATATAATGTAGTGGTAAATACTAATGGCAAAATTCTTGACCTGCTTATATCCAACCACCCATGTAAGGTATCGGCTGCGTTGTTTCCTCTGCTTCCAATCGACACGTATCCCCCACCTTTTATCTGTGACATAAGTCTAAATCTAGATCTTCAACCTATGAAAAGCGACCGTTACAAAAATACAACATTTACAAATCTGATTATGAGCACATTAACCGCAAGATTCAGGATATTGACTGGATGGACCTTCTTGCCAGTTTAGGACCCGAAGAGGCACTAAGCATATTTTACAACAAGATTGATGATATAATTAAACAGCACACACCACTATCAGCATCTAGGACCGCTGGTTATCCGGTCTGGTTTTCCAAAACATTAATTAACACACTGAATAAAAAACAAAAGGCGTGGGTTAAATGGAAGAAATTCGGCTACATTACAGACTACGGAAGATTCTCGCAGCACAGAGCTTTCTTTAAGGAGAATTGTAATAAATGTTTCTCTAAATATATTCAGTCGATTGAGGATAGTATACATAAGAACATTAAGGATTTCTGGAAATACATTTCCAACCGCAAAGACAAACCCGGTATACCGGCAAAAGTTCAATATAAAAACGATGTATCCAACGACCCTCAATCGATTTGCAACATGTTCTCTGATTTCTTTTCTTCCGTGTATGAACCTGCTTCATCTGCACTTTCTCAGTGGGAGATACCTTCTGAAACAGTGTCTAACGACATTGTTGTTTCTAACCTGCACTTTAAGGAAGAATCGGTTTTGACTGAGCTGAAATCCCTTGATCCATCTAAGGGTCCAGGGGATCCAGGTCCTGATGGGCTGACAGCGTTATTTCTTAAAAATACTGCTACCTTTATCTGTAGACCCCTAGCTATAATCTACAATAAATGTATCACAGAAGGTGTTATGCCAACGGTGTGGAAACAGGCTAATATCACACCTGTACACAAGAGTGGATCTAAGCGTAGCGTTGAGCAGTACCGACCTATTTCTATTTTATCTACCTTGTCGAAGCTTTCTGAAAGACTGCTACATAACGAAGTGTACCCTATCCTGCATAACACTATTACACAACAACAGCACGGTTTTGTGAAAAAACGATCGACGACAACTAATTTATTGATATTTTCTAGGGACCTATTTGATAACATCGATAATCGTATACAAGTTGATGCAGTGTACACGGACTTTCAAAAAGCTTTCGACAAGGTGGATCATGAATTGTTGCTGAACCGAATAGCTTTCAATGGTATTCGTGGTAATTTGTTGCGATGGTTCATTTCTTACATCACTAACCGTTGTCAACGGGTTGTTATTAATGGATTCCACTCTCATGCTACTCGGGTTACATCTGGTGTCCCTCAGGGCTCTATTCTAGGACCTCTTTTATTCATCATTTTTATAATTAATATTGGTAACTGTTTCCATCATTCCAAGTTTCTGTTATATGCTGATGACCTCAAAGTTTACAGACCTATACATAGCATTCAGGATTGCTATCTTCTCCAAGAGGACTTGGATCGACTCACAGACTATTGCCACAATAGTAAGCTCCATCTGAGCATTCCCAAGTGCAACTACCTAAATTTCACCAATAATAAAAACGTAATAAGATTTTTATAAGTACTCCTTGTGTAATGTTTTATTTAATCAAGTAAACTCGATTCGTGATCTTGGTATATTGCTTGACTCAAAACTCTGCTTGGATTTGCATATCGATCAAATAGTAAATAAAGCATATAAGATGTACGGATTTATAATGAGATCAACTCATGACTTTAAGGGGACCTCCTCGTACCTCTGTCTGTACAAAACCCTAGTTCGCTCTCAGCTCGAATATGCGGCTATCTATCTGGAACCCATACTATGGTAAATACACACATCAACACCGTCTAGGGATATTTTGTATACAGTTATTAAAGTCAAAAAATACTGGCCAGTTTTAAATTCATTTGAAGAAAGCTTATTTTGTAAACCTTTTTGAACGATTCTAAATTTGAATTTGAAAAAATAAATTAAAAACAAAAGACTTACGCGGCATAATGGTAGCGAAGTCGGAAGGTTTCATTTACCTACAGTAGTTTTTGGCTGTTTTTTTGTGTCAAATTTAAGTTTTATAACAAGTTATCGGTTAATTTCGAATTAATGTTATTGTGTGCATCATGCAGCGGCGCCATTTAACGAGAGAGGAAATGTTAAGGGCAGTAGGCATGCTCCAAACTGGGGCTACTCAACGGAGTATTGCTGAGGAGATTGGAACAAGACAAAACGTGATATCAAGGTTATGGTTACGTTATCAGGCTACTCGTGATGTGGCTGAAAGACACCCAGGCGGGAAGCGTATAACCACTCAACGACAAGACTGATTTTTGCAAGTTGCCGCGAGAAGACAACCAAATGTTACGTCCATGCAGTTGGTTCAGAGGCTCCAGTCAGAGCACCAGTTGCTTGTGAGTGACCAAACTGTGAGGAGAAGGCTGCATGAAGCTAACCTTCATGCTCGCAGACCGCTTCGTACTCCAGCACTACGCCGAGGAAATCGTGGACGACGACTAGAGTGGGCTCGTGAACATTTGCTCTGGGAAGATAACCAGTGGTCTGTAGTGCTGTTTACCGATGAGTCCCGGTTTGGTTTCCATCCCGATACACGTAGAGTACGTGTTTGGCGAGTTCCTGGTCGTGAGAGCCGTCTGCAACATCCTCAGGAAGTCTATTCATACCACGGCGGGACAATTATGGTTTGGGCGGGAATTCGTGTTGGTGTAAGAACCGACCTAGTTTGGATCAGAAACACCATGACGGCTGAAAAATACAGTAACGAGATGCTAGTACCAATAATCTACCCCCATCGACTACAAATGGGCCAAGAATTCACGCTCATGCACGATAACGCCCGTCCGCACACAGCGAGAGTGGTGACGAGCTGGTTGCAGGAGCACGACGTATCGGTCTTAGGCTGGCCCGCTCAATCGCCTGACCTAAACCCGATAGAACACGCGTGAGACATGCTCCAAAGAAGGGCTTTGAGGAATTTCCTGCAAACATTGCGACAGAAGAGCAACTTTTTTTGCATCTTAGCCGGACTTGGGACAATATACCGCAGCAAGACTTGGATAACTTAATCCAAAGCATGAAAAACCGTTGCAGGACCGTTATTAACGTCATGGGTAGTTTTACTGACTACTGATTTTTCACATAACTGTTAAAAACAGATTAATTTTTCCTTATTTTTCACTTTTTCTTGAGAAACACATTCATTGTTAGTTTTACCATTATTTCGCGTTTTTTCTTTATTTAAATAAAAAATTGTTTACGCAAAAAAAATAGTTTTCTTTTATTCTGGAGTGTAGTCTGATAAATGGGCTTTATAAAAATATATGCATGTTGTATGTTATTTTTAATAAATTTTGAGTAAATTGAGTAAATCCAAAATATCCCTAGACAGTGTTGATGTGTGTACATTGACATGATAGAAAATATCCAACGTATATTTCTACGTGCAATGCACTACAGGTGTCACAAAACGTATCTGCAGTATAACCAGTTGCTCAGTAAATACAAGCTTTTGACGCTCAGCTCTAGACGTAAACAATTAGAAGCAATGACATTATATAACATTGTTAATGGCAATTTTGACTGTATAGATTTAAACAATGCATTGTGCTATGCAGTCCCCAGGACTGTTCATAGACGGCAGGTGCGTTATTGTTAAATTGATCATACTAGTGTCAGACAAGGAAAATACCCTGAAGTACTAAAAACTGGTTTAGTGCGCCCAATAAATAAGGAAGGCAGTTTAGCCGACTATGGAAATTATAGACCGGTCACGTTTCTACCCGGTGTCGACAAAATAGTAGAAAAATATGTCTGTAACCAGATATAAGACTTCTATGTAAAAAATGACGTGGTATCCAGCACACAATACGGTTTTCAACCCAATAAGTCCACCTCACAGTTATTATCTAAATTCACGGATGAGGTCAACGAATCTCTGAATGATAAAAATAGCGTAATCTTACTATTTATCGACTTCAGCAAGGCGTTCGATACGCTTAGACACAACACGTTGCTGACAAAATTAGATAATTCTGGATTTCGAGGACCAATACTCAAATGGTGTGAGGACTACCTTAATAACCGTAAATAGAAGGTCAAGATCTGTAATGAAACCAGTGATACCATTAAAGTCACTGAAGGAACAGCTCAAGGTTCAGTACTGGGACCATTACACTATCTGACATATGTTAACGACATGGAACATGTGGTCAATCACTGTTCCGTTTATCAATACGCAGATGACACATGGCTTGTAGCTGCCCACAGAGACGTAATAGTAGCAGCTCAATGGTTACAGGAAGATTTTATTCGAGTTTCCAAGTGGGCACATAATGCTGGACTAGTCCTCAACGCAAGTAAGACCAAAATCATCCATGTCCACTCTAGCCATCTAAAGCACATTACTCCTTTTAATATAATCGCACACAATCACAGTTGTCTCCACTCCACTCCGTTGGGAACGAAATGTCGATGTGAAACAATTGACCAAGTAACGCACCACACCTACCTTGGATTAGTCGTGGACAATCGTTTTAGCTAGACTTTCCACGTGGACTCAGTATGTGATAAGTTGCGGGCTATACTGGCAAAGTTCTACCTTTTAAGTAGGCAGTGACTTGTCGCTTCCGGCCGCGGTCGATTCGATGGTCGGCAGCGAAGAGTCCTGGGACGCGGTGGTTTCCTTTTGCGAAACAGTCGTCTCGCAGAAGGAGGCTGCGGTGCGGGAGAGGGAGATCTCGTCCACTCACCCGGCTCGCAGCAGGCGCACCGGGCGTCGGCGGAGGGCGCACAACGCCCTCTTCCAGCCCCCCTAAATGGGTCCAGGGGCGACGGACTCGGGGACGTCCGTTGCCCCCCACACATCAGGACCCGAGGTGGCGGCGCGTAGTGTTCCACGCGCGCCCCTCTTAGACGTCGCGGGGGGAGTCTTAACACCTCACTCCCCCCCTGACCCGAGAAGGCCCGCGGTGGGTCGGGGGTTGCGGAAGGATCGTACGTTCCCGTGACCCCCGGCGTAGGTGTGATACGGAACACCGGGATGGTTTTAAGTCAGTAAGAGTCTGACAGACGCCGTTGCCCGCCCCAGGGCAATCCAACGATATCACACACTATGAGGACGAAAAAAAAATTATCATCCCAGTTTAGATGTAGGGGAGGTACCCTAAATAATTATTTATTTCAAAATTTTATTTTACCACTTTTTCGGCGTCATTAACGTGTATACTCATAAACGTTAACGTGTAACTTTCTAGTACCAATAGTTTTTGAGCTAAACCGCGGACAGACAGACAAACAGACGACATGGCGAAACTATAAGGGTTCCTTGTTGACTACGGAACCCTAAAAATAACATTAAAAGAATCCTTACTTTAGACAAAAATATACGGTATTATGTCCTCTTGATTGCTGTGTTCGATCACATGTCCTAGAGTGAAACGGCTAAGAGGGTGGGTGTATGTAAGTGTGTAAAGGTTCTATGAGTTTGTGTAGGGTGTGTGTGAGTGTTTGTGAGCTGTGAGTGGGTTCTATGAGTGTGTGCAGGGTGTGTATTTGTGTGTGTTCGTGTCCTGTGAGTGTACATGAGTGTAGGTGCAGTGTGTGAGTATGTGAGTCGTGTGTAGGTCAGTTTATAATCAACGGGAAGCGTGACTGTGCCTTATAGATTCTATAGGACGGCTAGGCGAAGTTTAACTCTTCACAACTAAGCGTTTCTCAGTTTCATCATAGCTTAGTTTTTGTAGATAGTGACAAACTTTCTTTTTCCATTTTTGTTTGGTCAATGGGTGTATATTTAAAGTTTTGTTTAGCGTGTTGTACAAATGAGGCCCCAGAAATCCAATAAACCCTGAACTGAACTTTGTTTTAAGGCCAGTTGGAATCGTACATACCATATGCTTACAGCAGGTACGGATCATAAGTAAGGTTAGAGTGTTGTTGGAGGATAATATTAAGAATGAACAACTGCCTGACCGTTAGTACCTCACACATTATAGTAAATAGGCTTGAACCTACTTACCTTCAGAACAACACGCTGAGCGATCTCAACGGACTTCATTGTAGTTTTACACGCACCTCCCCAGGAAGATATACAATATGTAAGTGGCGACTGACATAGAGCGTAATATAGTTGCTTCAGCAATTCAGAGTCAGCAACATTTCGTAAAGTTATGAAGACGAAAAGGAGTTTTCGAACTCTTGAACAAAGAAGCTTGATGTGTTCTCTGAAGGTAAGCCTATCGTCTTCTGTTCCACCCAGATATTTAATGGAGCGTACACATTCAAGTGTTGGACGCGTAGTACAAATAACATCAGAGAGACACTCATGTGAAATAATTTTGTGGCTGCTAGTAAGTCCGATGGAGTGTTTAATGCTGAGGCATATATACTTCGTCTTAACTATATTTAGTGTAAGTACATTTTTCTGAAGCCAATGACTAGTCGTAAAGTATGACTCAAAAGCTTCACTATCTGCCTATTTTTTTTTTTTTTTTTGAGGATGGGAAATCATCAAATGGCCCCTCCCGCTCTGGGTGGAGCAGAAGGGAGTGTCAGACTCTTACTGACTAAAACCCACCCGTGTTCCTTCCTTAGCCCTTTATGTACCAAGGCAGCGGTAACCCTTTCGGACGATCCCGCTACCCCGGCAGGCTTCGGCCCTGTCGGGCCCCGTCAACTACGCTGACATCTCTCTGAGGCGCGCGTGGACACATTCGCGCCGTCCGGCACGGGCCTGGTCCTGATCGGACAGAGAGCTACCCATTGCTCTCCGCCCGCAGGCCCGCGCCAACGGTGGCCGGGAGTCGTCACGCGGCTCCCGACGCCCGGAGCGTCTCCTTCGGCGGCTGAGGCGTGAGGATCTCTCCCTCGCCCACCCCGCCACCTCCTTCGCTAGCATGACTGCTTCGCAGAAGGAGGTGACCGCCTCCCACTCCCTCTCGCCCCGGACCATGGCTTGCACCAGGGCCGGACGCTAGAGGTCGCCGCCGCTGCCGACCGCCTCTACGAGGACACGGCGGTGCTCTGCCCAAGCGGGGCAGACCTCCACCGTATGCTCCACCGTATCCTCTGGGCGATCCTCGCAGAGGTGACACCCGGGCGTCTCCTCCCGCCTGATGATGTGCAGGAACCTCCCGAAACATCCGTGTCCGGAGAGGACCTGCGTCAGGCGGTAGGTGAGAACGCCGTGACGCCTCTCTAGCCACTCCTCAAAGAGGGATCAGCAGCCGCAGTGAACGCGCCCACACCGGGGCCCCATAAAGGGCCATGGACCGCACGACCCCCGCGTAAAGCCTCCGGCAGGAGGCATTTGGTCCCCTCAGGTTGGGCAGGAGCCGCTTAAAGGCGGCCCCGGTCCGTTCCAGTTTGGGGGCCAAACGTCGAAAGTGTTCGACGAAGTTCCACCGGCTGTCGAGGACGAGACCCAGGTATCTCATCGTTGTCGCGACGCCGATGTGAACCCCTCCTACACTCAGTTGTGATCCCGAAGGTGGCCCGTACCGGGGCCCATGAAAGGACATGGCCTCGGACTTGTGCAATGCCACCTCGAGACCCAACTGCCGGATCCTTTCCACGACTATCGCAACCCCGCGTGTCATCGCGTCGGCCGCCGCCTGTTCACTATCTGCCTCACTCACACTTCATGGAATGCATCTTCCTCTCGCTATAACTAGAATCTTAGTTACGCTCAAAGCAAGCTTTGGTTACACTAAAATCATTTTTAGTAGATAAAAAGATTTTTTTCAAAACTGGAATTCTTGAAGAAAACTTTTTTTTCCTGTAATCTAAGAAATAATGTAGCAAGTGCTATACCATTTTAGGATCCTTATTAAATGCATCAACTTTTAAGGTTACTTGCCAAACTGGCGTAGTACATTGTTTTTCAGTACAGTCAGTTGAAAGTTAGGCGAAGTATTAATTTTTCATTCTTGGTTCGGATAAATGTAACATTTTCTTCTAAGTTGGAGCACTTAGCTAAGAATTTAAAACAACAGGTTACACAACACAAGCACTACTCAAGATTACACAAAAAAAAAGAAATCGAAAAAAAGTAAAGATTTGTAGCGAAAGGAGTTAAAAAACCATCACAGGTGTACATTTTTCAAAAAAAACAAAAGAAATTACTGTAATTTAAAAAATACATGACTAAGATTTGTTTTTATATTTTTCTGGTAACTATTATGATTTATCCTATCACCCGATTCCGGCTTGACGTCGACTTCTGGGACAACCTGTATAAAATTAAGTATAATAATAAATTCTTACCAAAATAATATCAAATTACAAAAATAAAAATTACGACGGACCACAACTTGCCGAACCGGAGGTGACATCTGTCAAGTCACCTACGAAAAACCAAAATAAATAGGAAAGAGATGTGATTATGTTGACAAGATCAGCAGCTCGCCGTGCACGCCCACCACCTCCGGACTCTTCGCTCAGCTCCGCCTCGCCGCCGCCTGTACCCAGCCCCACTGTTAGCGCTGTGAGGACACCGGCCGCAGTAGTTGCGTCGAGCTCGAGCGATGAGTATTTCTCTCCGCCCACGACGCCACCACCTGCTTGTCGACGGGGAGGACGCCGGCCGCCGGACGGCTTAAGACCTCGAGGCCCACCGGCCACTGATAGGGTCCCAGCTCCCGGCGGAAGTGTGCAGCGCATGAGATGGACACAATCCATCAATGAAAATGTCATGCGCTCATACTATGGGGCTACAGGGGGGGGAAACAATCTGACCGCGTACTGTGTTCGGATGCTCTCTCTTTTTCAGGTGCTTGAGCCAGCTGTCAACGTTACGGCACAACGACTGTCGGATCAGGTGCGGGTCATCCTGCGTAATCACATGCTAGATGACACTATACTTGATCGCCTGCGAAATGAAATGCCGAGTAGCCATGTCATCGCACCCTAGTCGCAGACTGCTGTAGTACTACCGCAGTCCAACACAAGTCATGCTGACGAGGGGAGTAATGACAGGGCTACAAACGTAAGTACCCAGTGCAATGATGAATTGAGGAGTGCTTTGGAAGGTGCGATTCAGGAATATCGGTTCATGACGCCTGAACTTAGACCACGCTTACCTCGTTTGCCCATGCATAACAAAAATAGGGCGCTGGTGGCGGTCCTGGATTCGCAGTTGTCAAACTATTTTGATACCTGCGAAGACCTCATCGATAATCATTCGATTCTGTATTGCGCGGCTGTAGCGGCATGTCGTGTAGCTCACGTCAAATTTGGCCTCTCCTGGCACAAGTGTTTTCACGCTTAAAAGGAGAGGTCAACCTCAACACTGTTGAACGAACTTTGCATGTAATTGAATAAAACATTTTTCATTTTTTTTTTTTTCATTTGCCAATGACTCTAGAGCTACACGACCGAAACCAACCGTACCAGCTTGGCAGTACAGGATTGAACGCCGTATTGATGGGGCCAGAGCGCTCATCGGCAAACTAATCTGCTTCAGGGAGGGCAATACTCGCCCTAGAGTGATGCGCTTTGTGAGACGGGCGTTTTCAGGGACCGATATCAGTCCTCAAGACTATATGTCTTATGTCACAGAGCGCATCGACTTCCTGAAGCAGAAAGTGTATGCATGGGCGAACCGTATTCGTCGGTATACCGACGAATACGGTAACCTCATCGATACTCATTCGATTCTGTATTGCGCGGCTGTAGCGGCATGTCGTGTAGCTCACGTCAAATTTGGCCTCTCCTGGCACAAGTGTTTTCACGCTTAAAAGGAGAGGTCAACCTCAACACTGTTGAACGAACTTTGCTTGTAATTGAATAAAACATTTTTCATTTTTTTTTTTCATTTGCCAATGACTCTAGAGCTACACGACCGAAACCAACCGTACCAGCTTGGCAGTACAGGATTGAACGCCGTATTGATGGGGCCAGAGCGCTCATCGGCAAACTAATCTGCTTCAGGGAGGGCAATACTCGCCCTAGAGTGATGCGCTTTGTGAGACGGGCGTTTTCAGGGACCGATATCAGTCCTCAAGACTATATGTCTTATGTCACAGAGCGCATCGACTTCCTGAAGCAGAAAGTGTATGCATGGGCGAACCGTATTCGTCGGTATACCGACGAATACGGTTGAGCCACTCTACTCGCTGCTTATAAGCGGCGAGTAGAGCGATACACTCAGAATCGCACCTTCCAGAGTGATGAAAGGTGGATTTATAGGGGTTAGGAGCGACCGGACCAAAGTGTGACTGACACGTGCCTGCCGGATGATGATGCCATTTGTTCCTTTTGGCGTAGTATCTGGTCGGCGTCTGTCAGTCACACCAAAGGTGATTGGGCTCGGGAAGTCGAGCGAGCCTGTGATCCAATATCAGAAATGGAGGCTATTACCATCTGCCCCCAAGATGTAGCTCGTGCAGTCCGTCCGTTACCTAACTGAAAGTCTCCAAGGCCGGACGGGCTGCACAACTTTTGGATTAAATGGTTCTCAAGGTCGCACGCTCGCTTGGCGTCTCAGTTCCAGACTGCTTTGGAGTCTAACCAGACTCCCCAATTCGCTACCCCAATTCCTGACGACAGGAGTTACCCACCTGCTCCATAAATCAGGTAGCACTGCGGAACCCAAAAATTATAGGCCGATCACATGTTTACCGACGGTCTATAAAGTTCTTACATCCATTTTGAGAACTAAAATTAACAAACATATAGACACCAACTCCATCATGTCTGCCTCTCAAAACGGATGTAAGAACGGGTCCCGCGGCACTAAGGAGCTACTCCTCATTGATATGGCCATTAGCCAACAGGTTCGTCGTTCCCGAAAGGATCTGTCGACATGTTGGATAGATTATAAGAAGGCCTATGATTCGGTGCCACATACATGGCTCATGAGGGTGCTGGATTTGTATAAAGTAGATGCAACTCTGCGTACCTTCCTGATGTCGTGTATGGGCTAATGGAGGACGGTTCTTCGCTATCCAGGATGTCGAAATATCAGAGGAATAGCGAACCGATAAGGATCGAGCGAGGCATATTTCAAGGAGATAGTTTGAGTCCGCTTTGGTTCTGCTTAGCCTTGAATCCTCTAAGCACACTGCTGGAGGATTCAGGTCTAGGCTATCGGATGAGGAGAGGTGGTCAGGTTATATCGCACCTCCTCTACATGGATGACCTGAAACCCTTTGCTCCAAACAATTTGCAACTGATGGAGCTACTGAAAGTAACTGAAACTTTCAGTAGCGCCATCAGGATGGAATTTGGTGTGGACAAATGTGCGGTCATGCATGTAAAGCGAGGGGAGATTGTGGAATCCGTGGGAACCCAGCTCTCGGATTCCACAAACCTTAGAGCCCTCTCCGCATCCGAAACCTATAAGTATTTGGCTATGTCGGAAGCGTTAGGCATCAATGTTACTGACATGAAGCAATCGTTGAAGGAGCGCTTCTTTGGCCGCCTGAAAAAAGTACTTAATAGTCTTCTATCAGGCGGAAACAAGGTGCGTGCCTTCAACAGTTGGGTCATGCCGGTTTTGATGTACTCTTTCGGCATACTCAAATGGACTCGAACTGAACTAGACGCCCTGGATAGGAGGGTCCGGACGCTGCTGACTGCAAATCGAATGCATCACCCACGGTCATCGGTAATTAGGCTGTATATCCCGCAAAAGTGTGGAGGTCGACGCTTTTTAAACGCTAAGACCCTACACAATCGCGAGATATGCAGTCTCAGGGAATATATAATCCATCAGCAACTTGCTCTGAAATATGGCCTTGTGGAATCTGAGGTGCCGTACTACAGGTATGTGCCCGACCCAGTTCTTGAAAATGGAAATATCAAATTGTACTGGGATCGATCCATCATCACTGACAGGACTATTGTTGCCAATAAGCCTGATATAGTGGTGGTGGATCGATCAGAGCGGCGCGCAATGATTGTTGACATAACCGTCCCGCATGATGAGAACCTCGTGAAAGCCGAGAAAGATAAACAAATCAAGTATCTTGACTTGGCTCGCGAGGTTGTCGACATGTGGCATGTGGACTCAGCAATCATTGTGCCGATAGTCGTGACAGCCAATGGCTTAATAGCTAAGAGCCTCGAACAACACCTGAGGAGGCTTTCGTTGGGCAGCTGGATCAAGGGCTTGATTCAGAAAGCGGTACTTCTGGACACGGCTCGCATTGTCAAGAAGTTCCTCTCGCTGGAGCCCTGACCGCCAGTAGCTTGGACCCTGTTCCCGATACCGGTGGGCTACTATATTTTATATTTTTAAATGTTTTTTTTTATCCTTTTGTTTACAAAAATATTTAAAAATGTAATTTGTAAGTATTTAAATGGAATAAAGGATATAATATGTAACATTTCTATTTTCCAAATAATTTTGTTTCAAATTGGTAATATTCGTATTTTGCTAGTAGCCTAATTGTACTCTTTTTTGTTTTAGAGAAATACCTACTGTGAGTCGGAGGGTCAAAAGATATCAGGAAAACCCTTGCCAGTCGAAAGCGAAGTGGAAGGCCCCAGCTAATCAGTGAATAATGAAACAAGTGGTTTCATACCAACGAGATATTTTGCCGAATTATACGACACATCTTTACGAACCGTTCGCTGTGCAAACAAAAACCAGCTTTTAGAGCTGGTTTTCGTTCCGCCCATATTGGATTGAAAAACATAAACAAGAACGTTTACATTTTGCGATACAGCATGGGAAGCACGGAATGAGAGATCTGATGAGCAGTTGAAGTTGCATTGCATGGTAATATGGGAACCATTGGCCTGTTTGCTTACCTATAGATTAACTAACTAATACTAACTAATGGTCTCCCTGGCTCTTCGTTTCTTCCGTGTTACTTCTTCTTCCACTTCAGTTTTAAAATGCATTACAGGTACATCATCTTCTAAATCTGATTCAGAACAATGTGGTGGTGTGTCTGCTACATCCAGGCAGCTATTGTCTAAATTTTCTGGTTCATGCTCTGTAAGTAAACAAAAATAGTCACGATTACTCACTTAATATTGATATTTGTTTTATTTCACAATATAAGGTCGTTACCATTGAGTTGAATAAAATTAAATACTACCAAAGCTTTGAAGTAGTTTAAAACATTTTTATCAATATAAATAAATAGATTAAGTACTTATATCTTAATTTTATTATAAGATATTATTTAATGACCATATTATTTTTACATACAAAACATACCATCACTTTGATGTTCCTTTGTCTCAACAATGTCATCTAGTTCCTCACAAACAGCTTGTAACTCTTCTTTGATAGCAAAGCTTTCTGATTGACATTCATCAACTATACTTATCTGCACTATTGAAGATTTAATAAACCCACTGTAAAGCTCTAAGCGGTCTTGGTTTAGTAAAGGATTGGGCTGTAAACAGATATTTATAGTATTAGGAAGTGCCAGTGATGGCAGTCGTACAAGCACAACCTTTTTACACAACTAAAGTCACTTGAAATAATGAAAGACAACTACTTAGTAATCAAGGAAAGCTTTTCAACACCAGCATCCTTCCTATCCTAACTTATGGATGCCAAACATGGGCCTTGACCAAAAAACTACAAACGTGTCAGCATAGCATGGAACGGATTATGACGGGGAAAAGAAAGAGAGAAAGAACCAGTCACCGTGTATTCAGGAACGCAACCAAAACACAAGATGTAGTACTGAAACTGAGAAGATTAAAATGGAGATGGGCCGGCCACACTGTCAGGGGGCAAGAGAAATGGAACAAAAAAAGTGACCCTAAAGGAAAACCCTTGAAAAGATGGCAAGATGATTTGGCGAGAACGGCTAGAAGGACATGTACTAGACAGGCAAGGAACAGGGAGAATTGGGAGGCGTTTGCCAAAGGGCAACAGAGACTCAGAACTGATACGTTATGTGGACTGTGACGTTTAGTACAACAATTATCAATCTGAAAAAAGGCTAAAAATAAATAAAGTGTCTTGAAAGAGCCACTGCAAGTGAGGACACTTAAGTAGGTCTAATACACCCTGGAGTAAGCCATGCTACCAAGCTCACTGACCACTGCACAAGCTATTGTTGCATAATGCGCGAGCTGTGCCATAATAGCTTGTGCTGTGACGACAGAGGGCTGTTAACAAACTGCCACATCTAGTTTCCTACAGAAGTTGTAGTAGTATTATGAGTGTTTAACATGTAGTAATTGTAAACCTACATAATTATGTCAAAAGCGTTCATTTCAACACTCGCTGGTATGGTTGGTGTGAAATCCACACACAATAGTTATGAGTTAGTAAGAATTATAAGAATAAATGTCTGTTGACGAATACCTCACCTCATAATCCCCATTCATCATCTGAGCGAACTGCTCTTCGGCTTCCAGACATTTTTGCAGAAATCGGCAGCATTGCTTTAATTTAGTGCAGCACACGAAACACGCAAGAATCGGTCTACTGTCCTCAGTTACAAACTGCAACAAAACCTTGTCTTCCACTATTTTGTTTATATGAAGAAATACTTTCTATCTTACATTAAATTGTAAACCCAACAGTTGGTTGTCAGTAATGCTTTCTATATGTCTCATAAATTACTCTCCAAAAGCGCCTCAGTTCTCCAATCCTTAGGGGGAATATACTCATATACGTATACTCCCCAACGCTTCATACAGAGAATGCATGAGCACTGGTTACCGCTCTTGCCCAAGCCAGATTGGTGAGGTATATTTTTAAGTCCATGTTTCCTCACATGGTTTTCTTTCATTGATATCAGTACTTCCATTTGCCCCCGAAGGCCCACTGGCGACACGGTTCGGCAGGGGACCCTTAGGCATCGTCACATATCCTCAGGTACGCAGCGTTGTCCTTTTTAATCTCGATTTTATTGTGATAGGTACTATTAAGTTATATTTGTTGCACAAAAACCCCTTGCCGTGGCGTATCGCCGGTGGGCCCAGGTCCTAAGACCCCTAACACGTCCTCTGCCCGAAAGTTCATATGAATTCTTATCCTCGTGTTCATTCACATTTACATCCTACCATATTGGTAATTTAATTATCATATATTAACTTACTGGAATATCAGTCAGCTTTTCATAAAGCTCATGCAAGTTCCTATTGCCCACTATATACATTCGTACATTCTCCACTAAACATATTCTACACATTGGCAGTTTTTCCATATTTGAAATCAAAACGTATCGCCTAAAGTTATTTGGTTCAGCTTTACATTCATAATTTATATGATTGAAAAACACTTAATAATACGACTTCTAGTAATCTTCGAATGAAAATGAGATTAATAATTGTAAATACTGTGAGCACTTCCTTTGTGGACCACGGCAAGACGGCCGCCGCTAGAGAGACTTATTATACCTAATAGTCCAGGAAGTTCATAGGATTCAGTTTATTAGTTACCACACCATCTGTGGCTTATATAGATTCACAGATTACTTTTATTTATACAAATTACTTTAAAGTACCGGCGGTTCACTTTTTCACAAACAAACCAACAAAATTTTGAAAGGTACATCATACATTTTTTTTTTTTTTGACATCTGAGCCGTGTCGACTATTCTGCCAGCGTCATGTGGTGTTTTTCTCAAGGAATATGGCTACAGTCACATCTTCTGCCAAAACTTATTATTACGGCTGTCTACGAGGAAATATTGTTTTATTTACTTCAATATTAATATCCGAACGACCACGCAGCAAGGTTTACCGCAGCCGTCGAACTTTGCAGTCCGTGGTATTTATGTATTTATAATTAAGTTACAATTCGATTTCGTTTAAATTTAAAAAGAATGATAAAAAATTTATAACATTAAACACGTGGCTTCTATATGACCTCTGCTACTGATTCACTGGAGTATCAACCAGTAATTGGCATGTGGAGGTCATACGACATCGCTCCGCTTTAGGAGAGAAAAGTTACCCAAGAGGGAATGGAAGTTAGTAGGAAGAGGAATTTTAATTTTGGAAAGTTTATGATACAAGTCAAAGGATTGGGAGTCTATAGGACAAGAGAAAACGATATGTTCCAGAGTACCATCATCAAAACCGCATTCGCACAAGGAACTGTCACAAACACGGGTCTTATTTAAGAATACTGGAGTGCAGCAGTGACCAACTCTCATTCTACACAAGGTAGCAACAGTTCTTCTGGATAATTTTGGACAATTAAAAAACCAAGGTTTCCACTGGATGCCAGGTTGAATACTGGCGTAATACGCCCCCTTAAGTTCCGAAGTTACCTGCCATCCTGCTGACCACGCGTTGTAAAGTTTGTGTTTGGTGTCAGTTCGTAAGTCGTAACTTTGTACCGTGTAGTGCTTCCGATCCACCGGGTTACATGAAGCAAATTTAGCCAGTGAGTCGGCACACTCGTTGCCACCTATACCCGAGTGACTGGGAACTCAAGCTATCTCAATGTTTAAACCGTTGTTCGAGCATGTGTACAGTAAACTAAGAATGTCAAAAATGATTTGACTGTGAATTTTGGATTTTAGTTGACTGACCTAAGGCTTGAATGCTACTACGAGAATCGGACAAAATTACAGAATTTTTGATATTGTGGGTTAGAATGAATTTGACGGCCTCTAGAATACCAATGCATTCCCCTGTAGATACTGAGGCTTATGGCGGGCATTGGAATAAAAGGGCAATTTTAAAGTTCTGGAAAAATGTTGAAACACCTGTAAATCCTGTTGATGATAATTTGGATGCGTCCGTATAGAAAAAATTCCAACCGTTCCAGTATCTCTTAATGGCCCGCTCAAAATCACCTTTTGCGTCCTGGGATTTTTTGGAGATACCAAGTCCCAAAACGACCTTTGGCTTCAAATGGACCACATCATAGGCGGAAGAAAAGACAGGAAGAGAGGGGTATTGACAAACAGGTGAGGAGAGGTATTTAAGCTCTCTGTACCTATTCATCAATGGAATAGATTTATTATTCCAATAGGAAGACGTGTTAAGAGAGAGGTAGATTTGTTCCAAAATGGGGAGTAAAGGATGGGACGAAAGGAAGAACACTTTTGCTAAGAAACGATCTGCTAAGTATTGTCGTCGAAGGTTGAGAGGAGGTTCAGCACATTCAACCTGGAGAGCATTTATAGGAGAGGATTTCATGGCACCAATTACGCTCCTGAGATATTTGGACTGGACAGAATCTAATCTGCGCAAAGCTTCCTTGTTGCACGGCTCGATCAGGTAGCTGCAATAATACAACACGCTTCTGACCAGCGCATTGTAAATTAGCTTTAGGGTGTATGGGTGAACTCCCCACCAGACACCTGCAAAAGCCTTGAGGACCGAAACCGAGCGCTCACATTTTTTGATTGTATTATTAATGTGGTCCACTCCCGACAATTTGTAATCCAGGGTAACCCCCAGAAACCTGGCTTTCTCCTCAATTGGGATAGCTTGACCATCAATATTAAATAGTCAATCAATATTAAGTATTAGGCGTTTACGAGTAAAACCAACTGCGGTACTCTTTGGAGCACTTAAAGATAACCCGTGACCTAAGAGCCATTGGTTTAACGAGGACAAAGAGATATTAATGGAGAGAGCGGCGTCTTCGATGGAACTGCCCCAGACCAATAATGCAATATCGTCAGCATATTGAAGTACTTTACAGTTAAACTTTAGGCAAGAAGGAAGATCAGAGGTATAAATATTATATAAAAGGGGATTATGTACGGATCCCTAAGGTAGACCTCTCCAAGCCGATCTCGGTTCAGAGCTTTCCCCGGGAATCGTGAGTTGAACACTACGATCTGAAAAAATACTGCAAACGATTCGACGAATCCTAGCCGGGATTCTCAGCTCTTGCATTTTCTGCCTGAGGACTGGGAGGAGAACAGAATCATAGGCAGCTGAAATATCTAAGAAAACTGCTACCACAGACTAATTCCTACTAAGGGCCAGCCGGATGTCTGATGTGAGGGTACCCACACTATCAGCTGTACCCAGACCTTTCCTAAAGCCGAATCGAGTCGTTGGGAGCAGTTTCCTGTTTTCTACAAACCACTCAAGGCGGTTTTTAATTAAATGTTCTAAAAGTTTAATAAGAATGGAGCAATTGGCCTACAGGCCAATTGCTCTCAGAACAATGATCGTTGAGATCTTTACCAGGTTTTAATATGGGAATTACGACTTGAACCTTCCAATCGGAAGTAAAACAATAATTGACTAAATCCAGATAATATTGATGGATCCTATCACCAGCTTTAGTAATGAAGGAGTTAGGGAACCAATCCACTCCAGGAGCAGAATCCTTTACATGGGTGAGGACCGATTTAAGTACAAGAGTAAATGGCCCATCTAGAGGATCATCTGAAATCAGCTGTGAGTTCGACGTGACACATTCTTCCATATCGGGAACATAAACCGGTGCGAGCTTAGATAAAAACTGCTTACCCAGTTCCGCAGACAGTGTGTGCTCCCGGCTTCAAACTATTTCTGTAAGATTTGAATTTATGCCACACCGCCGATGCTGGAGTGGAAGGATTCAGCGAGCTGCAATACTTCCGCCAACCTTCTCTCTTCTTATTTTTGAGTAATTTCTTGGACTTAGCCAAGATATGTTGAAAAGCAATGATGTTTTCCAGATTCATGTCGGAGTTAAATTTCCTGCATTGGCCTCGTTCCTGGCCCTGATCACGGCAGAGCAGTCCCTATCCCATCATGGCGGGTATGGAATTTTGCCCGTTGGCGGCTTTTTAAGAGGGAAGCAATCATCTGACTTAGAGGAAATTGTGTGTGAGAATGACGAAAACATTATTGCGGCCTCAGTATTAATGTAAAAAGACAGTTTTACGGTATGATTTTGTTTGGGGAGCGGGACTGGGATGTTGGGGAGAGCTAGGTATTGGCTTAGATTTTTGGGATTCTCTAGACACTTCAGCAAATCTATCAATCAATCTTGAAACTGAAGGGAAAACTTGATTCCGCATAAGAGACAGTTTTATCGGCCATAAGAGCTCAAACCCTCTCAAACGTCAAATGCACAGCATCTGTACACTAAAAAACGTGGTCAAAATGTCTAATGTACACCATCTGTACACTACGTCACGGCTCCCATTGGACGATGGTATTTTCTGTTATTTTGCACTTGCAACACGATGTGGCTGTATCATCGACTAATCGATTCATACTTGACCGGTTTTAGTAACATTTTAAAGGGAACACCACTAAACTGAATGAAAAAAAAATGTTTACAAAATGCATCTGTGGTTTTTGAAGTGAGACGCCATTGTGACGCGATTATTCTCGAAATTTTGCTGTGTTGTTTTTTATTGAAAAATGAACGCAAGACGGAAGCTGTGAGTAATCTTTTATAAATGTTATACAGAATTACTGAGAAATAAGTTTAGATTTCGAATTGAATGATATTTTATCGAAAAGTGATAAATATTTCAGCGAAAACATAACGAATGTTTTGTAATGCTCAAATGACAATGATAAATGCCGTATCGAGTCAATTTGAGTCATGTTTTTATGATAATTATTGTTGTATATTGTTTGAAATACACATAAGTTGCTAGTTTATTAATCTACGAACATAATTTGTTACTAATATTGTTGCGTATTGTCATTGGAAACGTATTACAAAGGTAAATAGTGCCGGCGCCGTCGCCCATTCCCGGTACCAAGAAATAACGAGTTAGGCGGTCATGGTACAAGGGACATTCGTCAGTGCAAAGTAATAACTGCAAAAAAAAATTGACTGATTATATTTATTATATTTTTGTGATTGGATTTTTATTATTTCATGTAGTTTTTTTATTTGTCATGTCTAAGAATAATAAATGTCGAGATTATTGTTTTTTTCTTACACTTCAAAAAAAGGTGAATGACCTCAAATAGAATGAATTTTAGCCCATTACTTTAGTAAATGATTCGTTTTGATATTTTTAGCATGGCGAGGCAGGCCTCGAGGTCAAGGTCGCGGAGCGTGACCCCCGCTCCTGAAAGGGGGCCGCCCAGAGAGAGCGCCGCACGTCGCGCTCTTATTATGGGTCTGATTGACTCGCGCCGCGATCCTAACCTATCCCCATCCCCGCCGCCGAGGTTAGTATTTTCTGTATAGCGTATTACTATATTTATTTAGTTTCAGTGGAATAATTTGTATTTCTTATCTTTTTAGCCGCTTCCTTGCTGTACCAGAGCTACCGACGCCAGGTGGTTCTCTCAACGTTCGGGGCGAGGCTGTACCCGTTGAGCAGACCCCCGGTGGTCGCATCCGACGTGTCCAAACTAAGCCAGCCGTGCCTCTCTGGTAAGTAAGCTCTCCTTCACAGGGTAAGGTTCTTGGTACGTGTTCATATTAAGGTTATATTTTTACAATATTGTACTTGCTTGCAGTTTCGATGTAGTCGAACGGGTGGAGGCGTTGGACATGTCGCAGGAAGAAGCCGAGGAGATGATGGTGGAGGCCCCCTGGCATGTCAGGCGATGGGTGCAGGATCTGCCGGAGCCTTTCGCTGTCACCAACTCCGAGGTGGAAGTTCGTCCATCAACTTCGAGATTGCAGGCAGCGACAGCGTCAGGAAGGGAGGTGGTGGCCGGCAGCGACTTGGACAGCGAGTTCGACGACGAGTACGACGTCGACGCCATGCCAGGTAGATCGAGAAAGGACATTCCCGACACTGAGGAGTTAGAAGAACCCATGCGGGAAATTGTTGACATCATCGACACGGGGATGGACGACGCAGCTGATCGCCTACTGGGTACGTCGCCTAGTTTCACGTGGCTGACGGACTTTGAGTCGTTCAGGGGTGTTCGTGAGGAGTTCTCAGGACCTACCCCTGGGCCACTCAAAGATTACGATTCGCCTTATGATGCCTTTGTCGACATATGGGACAAAGATATCATAGACTTGATTGTCCGTGAAACAAATCGCTACGCCCAGCAGACGATCGAGGCTAAGCGTAATAGAGGGACTTTGAGCGCATCATCTCGCTTACATTCGTGGACTGACACGAATGAAGACGAGATAATGCTTCTTTTCGCGGTGTTCATGTATATGGCCCTCGACCCGCGGACGTCGTTATCCGAGTATTGGACAAAAGATCCGGTTCTCCAACTACCGGGGTTCAGACGTCTTTTGCCCTATAATCGGTACGTTTTGCTGAGTAAGTTTCTTCATTTTGTAGACAATACCGCTGTCGCGAGTCAATTGCCTCAAACTGAAGATGCTTCCTCAGTAAAATTGTCGGCTAAGCTGGGTAAGCTGGCACCTATAATTGAACATCTCGGAAAGAAGTTCAAATCCCTATATAACCTAAAGCCTTACGTGTCTATCGACGAGTCTTTGACCTTATTCAAGGGCCGCTTGTCTTGGGTCCAAACAATAAGGTCAAAGTCTGCCCGATTTGGAATAAAGTCGTATGAACTGTGTGAGTCCAGCACAGGTTATATGGCTGGATTCCAAATATACACGGGCAAGTTTGACGAAGCCGGTAGAGACAATTCCCTTGGTGTCAATTTGGGGGAGAAAAGCACGAAAGTGGTTCTTGAGCTTTTGCAAGGTCTTGAACATCGGAGGCATTGTGTAGTGATGGACAATTTTTACAATTGTCCATCATTAGCACGATATCTCAAGAGTTTGGGCTTTGATTGCCTAGGAACCCTTCGTGTATGCCGTCGAAACGTACCTAGTGACATTGCTAAAGTACCGAAGAAAGTGAGTAAGGGGACAATAATATCTCGCCATTGTGGAGACGTATCCATCATTGCATGGATGGACTCCAAAATGGTGAATATTATATCTACCTATCACAGACCCGATACTTACATTGGAACGAGGGCCGGTAAATCACTTGTGAAACCTGTGTGTGTAAGGGATTACAACTCATTCATGGGAGGAGTTGATCTCAAAGATCAAAAACTCTCCATGTATCTGTTAGAGCGAAAGAGAGGCGTGAAATGGTACATGAAGATGTATAAAAGGTTGCTAAATGTTAGTATTCACAATGCACTTGTGATGTATGCCAGTTCGCTGAAACGGCGGGATAAACTGCCTGTGACGCATCGTGAGTTCCGGTATGAGCTTGCTGAATCTCTGCTTAGACGGCATCGCCCCTGTCTACAGCTACAAGAGATCAGCCACCCATCATGTGAACTCATGAGGCTGAGGCGAGATATCCTGCACGAGCCAGAATATTTGAAAGGGGCGAAAGCAAGAAAAAGGTGTACGATTTGCTTTAGAAAGGATGCAGTCAAATTGGTTCACAGTAAGTGCACCCAGTGTGACGTATTTCTTTGTTTTGGGAATTGCTGGAGAATTTGGCATTCTGCAGCAAAGCTCCCAGGCGAAGAAATACGTGGGCGAAAACGGAGGCGCAGTAATGAGTGAATCATTTTGCGGTGTGGATGTGGAGCATGAACATGAGTGAATGCGTTTGAATGTGATGGTGGAACATGAGTGAATGCGTTTGAATGTGATGGTGGATGTGGACTATGAACGGGATCCGGGCCCTCGCGTGAGGGCTACGTTTCGACGGTATATGGCGACTTCTAACTCCTCATGTCACGCTGATGGTGGCACGTGTGTTATTGGATCATTTAGCTCCCTTCAATATGGTTGAGCCGAATGGTGCTGATCCATGCGTCATGCTCGTGAACGGGCGCCGTCAGTTGGGACTAGTCATCTCTTAGCTGCCTTGGCTTATTTTAAGTATTTTATTTTTGTTTCTATAAGTATAAGAGATTATCGATATTATTTCTAATTCCATTGTTATCCATCTTTTTGTTAATTATTATTGTATAGCGAGATTTTAATAAAGTGCTGTGCTAACCTTTAATTTAGATGCATGCAATGCTATTGTATTTGTAAATGATATGTACTTTGAATGTCCTTGTGTGTATTTAGTTGGTTTGTCTAAATAAATAAAATCTTTCTGACTGACTGACCCCTTGACAATTCAAGTGTCTGTAATTGGTTTATTTGAAACTGTTTGAAATAAATGGTTTGAGTTTTGTGTACAAACTTTATTTAGCTTGTAAGGTGCAAATCCGATAATGTTATTTTTGTATTAAGTTTTAAGTTTTTTTTTTTGTTTTTTTTTTTTTTTTTTTTTTTTGTTTTTTTTTTTTGTTTTTTTTTTTTTTGTAAGTCATGTCATTACTAACATTAGTTTCTCACAAGCATGTATGTTTATAGCATGTTGTTATGTTTCTAATGCCTAGAGGCTTTTATTTAGGTAGTAAGTTTTTTATTTACATTTTAATTTTAATTCATTATTTTTTGGCTTGAGTATGTATAGTTTTTATTATATTTGTTGGTATATTGGCGTGGCTATCTGACATAATGGCAAATAATTTAATTTTATGTTCTGGTCTTGTAATGTTAACATACCTAGTATTGTATACAATCAAGTATTTTCTAACTGAACAGACAGCTGTGCTGCTGGGAAGTTTGTTGCGCCACTTCTTCCCAGCGATAGCACTAGGAAGTGGTGAAGGGCGGGCGTTTTTGGGGGACTGTCTTTTGTAATTTTTTCGTTCAAAAAGTGCTGATTTTCAGCCTAATTTGAATAAATGACTTTTGATTTTCATTTTAACAAATACAAAACTTTTTTTTTTAAATATATTTCTTGAAAACAAAATGTATTTTATTTCAATCTGTTCCAAGCTCTCTCTTACGTGGAATTGGAATAACCATCCGTATGTATATCGGGTCATTTCTATAAATGACCCCATAATAAGGTGCTATCACCTTATTGATAATGTAGTATAAATTCAGGCAAACTTTATTAGGGTTCCGTGCCTCGAAAGAAAATACGGAACCCTTATAGGATCACGTCGTTGTTGTCCGTTCGTCCGTCTGTCTGAAGGAACGCGTGGAGGTATCAAGCTGGAATTTATATAAAATACTCAGGTCTACTGACCCTTGGAGCTGTGAAAAAATCAAACTTCTAAGCCAACGCAATCAAAAGATACAGCCGTTTATGCCGCAAATTTTCGACCCTCGTAAGGGAATCAAAACCTACAGGGTACTTCCCGTGAATTCAGAATCTTGAAATTTTGTACGAAGCAACGTTAAGACGTTGCTTCGTGTAGTAGCACAGATAAAGGTAAAATTGCGAAAACCGTAAATTTTTAGTGACATACCTACAAATTTGTACGGAACCCTCGGTGTGCGAGTCCGACTCGCACTTTACCGGTTTTCATGATGAATAACCACCGTAGTTAACCTCCACATACTTAGTTTTTGTTGCTTGGCATAATCGGACTATTATGTTCCCACTGCTACACTGCTGCACTGTCACTGCTGTCCACTGCTGGGACACGGGCCTCCTCTCTGAGAATGGGTTGGTTGGTAGATAGTTTTAGGTATAAGGAAAAATAGATTGAATAATAATTTATCTAATGTATTGTCCACCATAAAATGATTTATTATTATTATTATAATTGTTACACAGCTGTTAGTAATAGTGTGTCATTATTTTCAAAGAATAATAACAAAATAATAATTGGGATACCTCAATACAAAAAGTCTCTGACGTATCATTGAACAGGTCATTAGGTACTAAAATCTAAAAGTAACAGAATAAAATAATAATAATTTATAAAAACAAAAATCGTACTTGAAAATTATAACATACAAATATTTCGTTCGCAGCATTTTTGCGCCAACGGTACCTACCGACCGTGGCCGCCATGATGTTAGCGATAGTTTAGTGACCGATGCACCGACGACCGCCGGCAGCGCGCGAAATTGCCGCCATAATTTTTCGTTGTGTTATCAAATAGTTTTTATTACTTTTTACAGTGTAGGACATTGTGTCTAAGCGGAATAATTTGTGTTAACATTGCCTACACATTATTGTGTTATCATGTAAGTGTTTTTTGGTGAATATGTGTATGAATCCGTTATATTATGATAAAGTTTTATGGTTATGTGAGTGAAAATTATAAAAGTGAAAACATATCACATCACTGCGAGATAAGGTCAGTTTGATTTGCTTATTGAATGGTATAAATAGTTAGATAAACTCATAACGAAGCCAGGAAGGTATAATATATACCATGATAATGGTTATAAATTGCCGATTTCTCGGTTTTTCTGAAGTCCTACCCAAAATTCGAAAAGTACGTTCTACTACGCTGACGCTTGGCGCGTTTCGACCCTTGCCGACTCGGTAGTCACACCAGATTATCACACCAGTATGACAAACAGGACTTTTTTTCTCGTTTGTCACACCACTGATTTGTCCACACCATTTATCCTAACTAGTGCTGTTCTAGTTATACTACTTATGGATGATGTTTCCAACGCCAGATAATTTTATTAGAGGAATAATTTTGAATTTTTGACAGTTCTTCCATACAAAATCTGTCAGACGTCAATTTTATTCTATGAATAATAAAAAATATCTGTCGATTGGAAAATCAGCCCTTAGTTAAATTAAAAACCTTCAAATTACATAATAGCTTATATTTTTACAGACTTTAAAAAAAAATACAAAATTTTATAGATGCATGAAATGAAAAAAATGAAATGAAAAATGTTTTATTTGTTTTACAAGTAAACTTAACATGTAGTGGTTGGAGCCTCCTTTTAAGCAAAAAGCCTGTGTTAGGAGACTCCGCTCTTCCAAAACTTAAAATATTAACATAAAATTACTTGTTTTAAGTGTTAAAATGCATGTATGTATGTTTGTCCACGCATTTCTCCGCAACTATTAATCGGATCGTGACCATTTTTTTTAATTTGCAATTTTACTTCAACTTAGAGAACAGTGCAAGTTTTATCAAAATCGATTCGGGCATTTTCAAGATAGGGACTAATAGGTACGTGTAAGTGTGACGGCCTGGCTTATTGATACGAGCTATGGGCGTAGTGTCAAAGGGAAAACATCTCAAAACCTTGGTCAAATTCCACTGCAATATTTACAACAAAACTATTAATTACCTACTTATTACAAACAAATATTCCAGTTTTAACTTAAAATTAAAAATTACGAAATAAAAAAGTAATTAAAAACAATAAACCGACTTCAAAAAGAAGATAACTCAAAATTATGAAATAACATTAATTTCGGAAGTCGGTGGCAAAAAACTAAAACAGATCCCAAGACACCAACTTCCAAAATTAATGTTATTTCATAATTTTGAGTTAATTTCTTTTTGAAGTCGGTTTAAATTTTTTTAAATTATTAACGCAATGTTTCAAGGAAATGTCCCAATGATATTTCACCATTTAAAAGTTTCAATTGGCAGAAAATGATAAAATTATCTTTATCAGTTTGGTCGACCCTCCTTTTTTGTGCGATATTAATTTCCTTTTGATTGAATAATACTGTTAATAATTTTAGTATGATAATGTAATTTTTATTTATATTTTTATTCAATTGGGAGTGCCAACTTTCACAAACGTTGTTGGTTCTGTGCCTTTGACCAACTATATTCCAGTCGGCGATATATTGTTCATCATTTAATTTTAGCCATTGTCGGGCCATGTATGCTATGAACTGTTTCATCTTTTCCCCGCTAAATTCATTAGATTCTGTTTGTATGTATCCCCATCCGTTTTTAACAAGTTCTAATGGAGTTAGCGGCAATGCCGTACTTAGTCCCACAATTCTTTTATGTAGTTTACTTTTCAAACCAATTGATTTCGCTTTTCGCCATAAGCTCTGACAATAATGATAGTAACACTTTTTTACCGATATATGTGAAAAAAAACATCTTAAGGCATTTGCTACGGCAATCTCGAAATCTGCGTGGAATACAGTGGGACACCAATCTGGAAATTTAGTTATCAGGATGTCAAATATTGCAGCATATGTCGACTCTTTTTTGTCGCTCATAAGCACATGTATTAGCGGTATCACTGAAGTTGTTTGAGACGTGCTCCCCAAGTCGCCGAGGATAGAAAGTAATTGTGGAAATGGTCGTGGAGAACTCTTAAAAGTCGCATCTATAAAATAGTCTTTCACACTTTTTAATAATTGCTTTGTTTCTTCAGAACAAAATATTAATAATCTGGTGTGCTCATACTGATAGTCAGCAACGAGAAATTTTTCAAAAGAAGCGGGCACTTGTACTTCTTAAATACGTTTGAAAACGATCTTGCTGACCTTTAGTATTCGTTTTCGTGCATTGTAAAGGCTGCACTTTACGCTATCGAATTGTGGTACTTTCAACCCTTTTTCTTTTAAAGGTCTTATACATATTTTCCTTGTAGATTTTTATCATTCGCCCCGCAGAAGTACTAGCTACTTCATGTATTATGTGTATCGAAATAGCTATTTCATTTTGGTTCTTATCTGGTTGACATGTATTTTTGTGCTGGACTGTTTTTACAACATTTTCACCCTGTGAAGTTAAACAACGACTATGTTAACAAAATAAATTTTATTATGTTCCTAGACGGGTATTAATGCGAGTCCGAAAGGTTACGACTTAGAATAAGTTGGTTAATATAACAAGAAAAAAAAAAAAAAGAAATGAGATAAAAATATAAGTACCTACTTATGCTAACCGTTCGAATTGACAAAACCACGTAAATAACTAGATATATGGTACTTACGTTTATTGTGACCGAACCTGAGCACTTTATACTGTTACGACGGTTACGACAAAACCATATTTGAGATAAATTTTTATAAACTTTCTGTTTATAGTATTGGTGTTGCTTAAATAACAACACTTGTCCACGTTTTCTATTAATAATACAAAAATCCATAGTACAAAGCGAATGTGAAACCAATGCACGACGACGATTTAAAACTCGTTGATGTTTAAATGAGCAAACGGTTGCATTATCATATGAACCACTGGACATCCACAGCGGAACATAGGCATAGCTTGAATTACTTACCACAAAGTAGGTACTGCACTAGCAATTATCGTATACATGGTGTGGAAAAATCAGTAGTGTGACAAACGAGAAAAAAAGTCCTGTTTGTCATACTGGTGTGTTAATCTGGTGTGACTACGAGTCGGCAAGGGTTTCGACAGGCGGGCGGCCGGGCGTTTAAGGGGTTAATGCTCTTCTGTCGACCAAGCTCAGGGCAAGCCTTGTCGTTAGCATAATGATTGCCAGAACAAGATACACAGAGGGAACAATGAATGGGAACTTGGAAAATGGCGATAACCCTCATTCATTATCCTTTTTACTAATTCTAATCGCCTTTTATTTATACCCACAGCGTTGCCGCTCATTGACTCCTGCCGTGGAGAAGAAGCACCTGCAGATACCGCAACAACCCACCCTTAATCTTGTTTTTAGGTTATTGGAAACTGGCTCAAATATGCTCAATGGGAAGAGTCACAGAAGCAAGTCTCGAGGGCAAGATCTATTTATGAGCGAGCTCTGGATGTGGATCCAACACAACAGTAAAATAATTATCATCATCCAATCTTTAAACGTCGTAAGTTATTTTTTTGACGCTGGCAGTCGACATCGGCTCAGTTGCCATAGAAGAAAAACAGAGTTTTTTTTTTCTAAAGCCTCTAACAGACGCACGCTTCTCACGCTTCTCTCGAGTGACATTTCATTTTAGTGTCACACGACTAAATATTATAGATCGTTTCATTAAATTTGATCATTCGTTAGGCGAGTGAAAACTTTCACTAATGAATTCTGTTTTTCACTTTTGATTAATTTTATGTTCAGACGTTTCACATCGAGTGAAAGGCAAAATTGAATAAAATTTGAAGCGTCTGAAAATCAGTGACTAATTCCGTCTGCAGAATAAAGTGGGACAGAGATGGACGTATCGCGAACTTTCTTCTTGCTATTTAGTTTACACCTGTCTCTGCGGGCTTACCACCAGCTCTTATAGCACTGCTTTTTTGTTCCATGACTTAGTACAAAAAAACAGTAGGTACAGTTCAACTTCTGCCCTGCTATAAAAGCTGGTGGTAAGCCCCCTGAATTCATTAGTTTAGCCAATTGAGGCAACGAAATTTTGCAAAGTGAAATAATCCCATCTATGGCGACTTAGAATAGTTTCATTTGAGAATTTGGCTGAAATCGGTACTTACTTTCAAATCTCTGTTCTCAGCATAATTATTCATAACTATACGACAGATTGTCAAATCAATAATGACACAATTTTAATTACTAATTTGCCTTTCAGACAGCTTCTGTCAGAATAGCTGTTGGAAGGATGGCGGTTGTCTATTTGATCGATACTGATAAAATCTTCGGTTTTCTCTTTTGATAACATTATTTGATGTTCGATTCGGCACGGAAACGTATCGAATGGTTGAGAATAGCTACGCTGGTGGTCCTAGCGTTTACTTACCAGTTTAAATATTGAGAAATGTCGACATTAAATAGGTACCTAACCCAATTTCATATCTAAGAATTGTAATTTTTTGTTCTTATAAAATGGACGGTTTGTTTTCTTAATAAAAAGGTACCTTGTGTTACTGATTTACTTGAGTTTCATTTTATTCGACTATTGTAATGGCGTCGATTCCATTGTTCACAAACTTAATTTAAGTTCAGTGCATCTTTTTCTTTCTATTTCATTAAGAAAAGGACAAAAGATAAATATTAGTTTAGTCCTGTCAAATTAGTCAGTGGCGCCGATTCCTTTGTTCACAAACTAGCATCTTTTTCTTTAAGAAAAGGACAGAAGATAAATATTAGTTTAGTCCTGTCAAATTAGTCAGCGCCTGAAGGAAATTGACGTATTTCTAATAGCCATGTTTTAATCACATCTAATTTGTCTATGGAGTATCTTAATTTGACGTATCTTAATAGGACTAAACTAATATTTATCTTCTGTCCTTTTCTTAGTGAAATATAAAGAAAAAGGTGCATTGAACTTAAATTTAGTTTAGTTTGTGAACAAGGGAATCGGCGCCAATGCCTCACAAAAATTGACGTATTTTTAGTAGCCAATTTTTCAATCACGTCTAAACTTGTATGTAGTATCTTAATTACAATGTAATGTGCAAGTTTTGAGGAATTTATGTAGCTTAAATAAAAATCTAAATTCAAAATCTCATTTTGTATTTCCATAATATTAACAACAGCCGGCGATTCTGTAAAAATCTCACCGTGCAAACTCAAGTGAAGTGAGCTTGATGTGAGCTGTCAGTAGTGTCAATCCCACGCATTATTTGGAATGACGGCTCACTTCACCTATGTTTTCACGGTGAGATAGTTACAGAATCGCACTGCAGGATCAAGTCACTATATGCAATATAAACATCTTTAGTTTTTTTTTTTTTTTTAAATAATAATAATATGAACAATTATAATTATAAAAGGAGGGGAAATAACAAAGGGCATCATAAAATTCGTCCGCGTCGCTGTCAATAGGAAAAGTGCCCAAAAGGTTAAGGCTCAAATCACACCGAGATGGCAGCGGCCGGCAGCGAAGCGGCGAGCAGTGTCAGTATCATATAATTTTAAACTTTATCTACATAATTAGAAGACCATTATCGCTTGAAATGGTCGCGAGGCCACGCGCTTCCGCTCGCGGCGACACGAACATCATTATGGTGCATTCTGGCGTCGCTGCCGGCCGCTGCCGTTGCGGTGTGAATCAGCCCTAAATTGTTAACTGTACCTTAAATTAAGGGGGCGTATAAAGCCAGAAAAATATAAAGTTTCACCCGTGCCTCTTTACCTACCCTTCTCATCAAACACGGTAAAGTCTATGTTTTGCTAAGTAACCGAGCGAAGCAGGCGCAGGTCGAAACTCGGGTTTTGTTTACAATAAGAACTTCTGTAGGAGTTAATATGATAAGTGTAGTCAATAGAAATGTAAAAAACAGGAGAAGTGGCAAGGAGACGTGACTGTATCGTCGCGGCATGCCCGAAATGACCATGTACTAGGCAAATGGCCGTCTCCGTGAACTAGTGCGCTTTGGACCGTGATCGTGAAAAAATATAAGAATGCGGTGTTGTTCAGTGGTTTCTTGTAAAAACCGAAGCCAAAACCAAAACTTTGTGAATCATGGAATCACTTACGATATATAAATATAAGTATGTTAAATATTTGCCTTTAAAATCATGAAAAACAACAAATTGTAAAATATTTCGTGCTTTACCACGTTCATTTTGTTTTCAAATATAGCAGCGACTACTATTTTCGCAGTAAATACATTGCTCCTTAACCACTACTTAAGTTTGTCGCTAAGCGACTAGACAAGCAATGTAAAAATCACAAAACGATACTTTATTTATGCGGTGCATCGCATGGTACGGCCGCTGCTTCTTGCGGCCAGCTAGTGATGTGGCTGTGCAGATCCACTAACGTAGGCTATCGACAACAATGTCGATTACTCAACGATTTAGTTAATTTTACAATTTGTCAACCGTTTTAACCCAGTTGGCAGACCTAAAAAGAGGACGTTTAAATCCGGTTGGAAGACCCTTGAGAAGATGTAAAATAATGTTAAAAAAAATTTATTTACTATTTTTTTTTGGCCATTTTTTATTGATGTATAATATAATAATATTTCGGATTACATATTTTTTCACAACTCCCTCAATATGGGTATCAAATGAAAGGGCTTGAATAGTAGAATACTATGCATGACTAAACACCAAATTACCTGAATCATAAAACGCAAGAAAATAAAAGAAATGAAATAAACAAATTAAGGAGTCCCTACAAAAAGCATGAAAAAAATAAAATTATTTAAAATTTAAAAACCCCCGACACAAAACAAGTTAAAAACTATGAAAAAATAGCCACAAAATAGAACAAAAAAGGTATAAGCGTGAAACCACCTAATAAGAAAAAAAATAACCTTGAAATTATGACCCTACGTAAGTACATATGATTTTTTTTTATTAAATGTTGTCGCGTTGGAGGACCGCTACTATGTATTTTAAACTTTAACAGAACGTTAGGCTAATAATTAGAGCGATCCCCCGACGCGACATTTAATCAAATTTCATACGTACTTACGTAGGGTCATAATTTTAAGGTTATTTTTTTCCTTTTTATATGGTTTTAAATATGGTATTCAGCTGCATCCGGTTAGACTGGAAGCCGACCCCAACATAGTTGGGAAAAGGCTAGGCAGATGATGATATGGTTTTAAATACAAAAGAAAAAGTGCGATTAGCGTGCCGTTAAAATCTTTTAAAATTGTCAGTAGTTTCAAAGTCTCGCTTACGTTTTGTGTATTTAAGATAAGATAAGATAAGATTTCTTTATTTGTTAAACATTGTATACATACAAGAGCAGGCAAGATATTACATAGTTTAAGTCCAATCATGTTTAGCCGTAAGTATCGGCGTACAAATATTTCCATAACAATGAAAAGAATTAACAATACTAAAGATCAAAAAATGCAATTACCAAGTTTTAATTTAGAAACTTTACAGATTAGAAATTATTTTTATGTTATAATGTCAAAATTAAATTTAAGGCAAAACTTTAATGTCAATCAGATACAGGAATAATTTCAAAGTTAATACATGGTAATCATTAAAAGATTTATGTCAAATTTACAAGATAGATGTCAAAATTACAAGTTTAATGTCGAAAATTACAGAAATTATGTCAAGAAATTACAGCCGTGGTCATATAAATTTAATATTAGTGTCAGGAAAAGTCACAATTATTCAATCAAAGACCTTTTCGGCTAGAAATTTGGAGACACTATAATATGCTTTTTGCGAAAGAAACATTTTTAATTGGCGCTTAAATGCATTACTATTTAGCTCCTTCCAACGTTTAGGCAATATGTTAAATATAGTAGGCGAAATGCATACAACACTTGCGCATGAGTGCCGTTTTTGCTGGGATTTATCACATATGAAAGATTTTTCTCGCCAGAGTGTGTTCGGATATTTATGATATAACCCACGTATCTCATCACTAAACATACGCTGACACATGAGTGTCAGACATATATCACACTGGTGAAAAACATTAGATGTATGATGACACACATCTAATGTTTTTCACCAGTGTGCGTTAAAATATGGCTTTTTAAACTACCAACTTGTTTAAAACCACGCCCACAAATATCACACTTAAAAGGTTTTTCACCTGTGTGTATACGAACATGGATTTTTAAAGTACCCTTTTCACCAAAACTACGCTGACATATATCACACTTATAAGGCTTTTCACCAGTGTGGATACGAATATGTCTTGTTAGAGTACTCTTTTCATTAAAACTACGCTGACATATATCACACTTACAAGGCTTTTCACCAGTGTGGATACGAATATGTCTTGTTAAAGTATTTTTTTTACTAAAACTACGCTGACATATATCACACTTATAAGGCTTTTCACCAGTGTGGATACGACTATGCTCTGTTAAAATACTCTTTTCAATAAAACTACTTTGACATATATCACACTTATAAGGCTTTTCACCAGTGTGGTGACCAATATGTCTTCTTAAATAACGCTTTTCACTAAAACTACGCTGACATATATCACACTTATAAGGCTTTACACCAGTGTGGATATGAATATGTTTTGTTAAAGCACCCTTATCAATAAAACTACTCTGACATATATCACACTTATAAGGCATTTCACCAGTGTGGATACGAATATGTCCTATTAAAATACTCTTTGCACTAAAACTACGCTGACAAATATCACACTTATAAGGCTTTTCACCAGTGTGCATACGAATATGTCTTGTTAAATTACTCTTTACACTAAAGCTACGCTGACATACATCACACTTATAAGGCTTTTCACCAGTGTGGATACGAACATGTCTAGGCTTTTCACCAGTGTGGATACGAATATGTCTTGTTAAAGTACTCTTTGCACTAAAACTACTCTGACATATATCACACTTATAAGGCTTTATACCAGTGTGGATAGGAATATGTCTTGTTAAAATATACTTTTCACTAAAACTACGCTGACATAAATCACACTTATAAGGCTTTCCACTAGTGTGGGTACGAATATGTCTTGTTAAAGCACCTTTATTAATACAACTACTCTGACATATATCACACTTATAAAGCTTTACACCAGTGTGGATACGAATATGTTTTGTTAAAGCACCCTTATCAATACAACTACTCTGACATATATCACACTTACAAGACTTTTCACCAGTGTGGATACGAATATGTCTTGTTAAAGTATTTTTTTTACTAAAACTACGCTGACATATATTACACTTATAAGGCTTTTCACCAGTGTGGATACGAATATGTCCTATTAAAATACTCTTTACACTAAAACTACGCTGACATATATCACAGTTATAAGGCTTTTCACCAGTGTGGATACGAATGTGCCTTGTTAAATTACACTTTTCACTAAAACTACGCTGACATATATCACACTTATAAGGCTTTACACCAGTGTGGATACGAATAAGTTTTGTTAAAGCACCCTTTTCACTAAAACTACGCTGATCACATTTGTAAGGCTCTTTGAAATATGTGCAAGGTTTGGATGTACGTTCTTGAGTTGTCCGGATAACATTCGAGTCTGATTTGTCTTTTCTCATTTGCTCGGCTGTAATTGCATCTTTTTCTTTTGTTCTTCGTGTGTCTAATTTTGGTTTCTTCGTAACGGTCGCCCCTGTGATAATAAATCTGGTAAGTACAATGTTTGAATAATGCTGACATTCACACGAATCAAAATATTTGCGGTTTGATGATTCACACTAGAACCGAAATGTAGGAATTTCTGGTAATATTGAATAATACATTTCATCACCAGAGACATGAAGAACAATATTGTACAGATGCCAGCACATCTAGCTACTACAATCTGTCAAATTTCTTTA
This sequence comes from Apamea epomidion, assembly GCA_947507525.1. Classification (NCBI taxonomy): domain Eukaryota; kingdom Metazoa; phylum Arthropoda; class Insecta; order Lepidoptera; family Noctuidae; genus Apamea; species Apamea epomidion. The sequence goes on from OX382255.1 coordinate 8,771,251, forward strand.
ATAGATTTTCAACTTTATCGCTAATGTTCAAGGTTGATTGGGATTTGACAGTTTCGGGTAGCTTGCCTGCTGGCGTCTGTACTAACATATGGTCTGTTCCAAAAATATCTGATAAAAGGTTATTAGGTTAATATGGAGCCTGGCATACCTACTGTCGGTGGGTATGCCACGGATCTACCGTGTCATGTCCAAGGGAATTAGCAACACATGTATTTGTTTTTAGGTTTCAACTTGTATCTCACTTTATAATAATAATGATCATATTCATATATGATAATTATTATAATTATTATAACATTTGCATTCCATAATAATGTAGAGGTGTTACAATGGTTTAAAGCTAAGGTACAATTATGGAACCTGTAGGGCACAGCAAGAAATATAAAATTAATTATTAAAATAAAAATAATTTTATTACACAAATTAACCATGAGCAATTTTTAAAATATATTATTAACATTAATTTTTTATAGGTAAATATAACATTTTATTTTATTGAGAACAGTCTGTTATAGGTACTTAATAATTGTTTGGTAAGGTCAATTAAACGTAAATCTATCATACGAGTATTATAATATATATGTATGTATGACACACAGTTAAGTGAGTGAAAGTAGTTTGGCTTACGTACTTCAACTGATATGGAACGGACAAGAACGTATTTGTTAAGAAACATTGATTTGACTAGTGTAAAATCACTACACAACTAAAACTATTATGAAAACTTTTGTTTTATCTTGTAAACTTTAGAACCTCAAACAAACAATGTTTTACTATAACTCCTAGGTAACATGTGCTACAGGCCCCGCGCTGGCTTAATCCGGCACTGATTCACAGACAGCAGTCTGGACTCTTCCCATCATCGCGTACCAAGGCATTGGGTACCCAGCAGTGACAAGATCCCGACGGATGATTTCGGTAATGCTAGTGTGTCGTGCCATCCGACCTTAGTGTTACGCTCGTGAATAAGTGGTCTGGTCAACTTGCTGACCATAGCTGTTATCCGAAATGAACAGTTTATTTTTTTAACTACAATGGTCCTAGTTAATCTTTTGTGAATTCGAGATACAGTCGTGTGAATAGAATTCAGCATTGCACGTGTACTCATAAGCGATTATGCTCTTTAGGTAACGCAAACCCACCAAGTGAACCTAGGGAAGACGGTGGCACAGTGGTCACGTGCTGCCGTGCATAGCGAGGCATAGGGGAGGCCCTTTTAGTCTCCCCAGGGATGTCCCTTACAGGCGTTGCGCAGGGGGGGTTCCGGAATTGGTCTTTTAAGAGGAACCGCGACGACCCCATGTGCAGATGGTGATCGCTGGGGTAGTTTTAGTGAGGTAAAAATCCCACACTCCCCGACCTCTTTCCCCGGAGGTCGGGTGCCTTTTGAAGTTCTCCCCCCAACAACAAAAGGTGAACCATTAGCCTGTTTGCTTACCAAAAGATTAACCTTTATAACTTACTTGTCGTCTCCCTGGCTCTTCGTTTCTTATTGGATGCCTCTTGTTCTGCTTCCACTTCAGTTTTAAACTCCATTAGAGGTACATCATCTTTTAAATCTGACTGAGGATGGTATGGTGGTATATCTGCTACATCTAGACAGCTATTGTCAAAATTTTCCAGTTCTAGCTCTGTAAATAAACAAAAACAGAAGAAAGAAGATTTTAGCACTAAGTTGAAATTCATTTTCACGCGACCTCTTACGGCAAAGGGCCATATGATGGTCTTGGCGGGAATCTCAAAAGACTGGCAAACCATGTAAGCCTTCAATTGCCTGCAAATAGAGCAACAACTAGCTCTTTTCGATTATATGATTGAGCTAAAACAGCTTTAACGGAAACTGCAGTTTATTATTGTTCCAAAGAAGAGATACAACAACAAAGACTATTTTTGCAACCGCGATTTGAGACCGCTGTCACCATTCCAGGGACTAAAAAGTTCCACGCCTTAGTGCCAATGTCTGAGGGCATAATTGTAAAACGTACAAGTTATACCACGAGCTGTAAAATAGCTAAAATTACGAAATAAATAATACATTTTTTTCAGCACTTCAATGTTTTATTTTACCCTTCCGAGCAATAATCAAAACTAAATTGAATTTACTTTATTGATTATTATAACTTAATAATGATAATTACATATAATAAATTTATTTAATTTTCTTATACATTATGGTTATATAACCATCTTTCATCAGTTATGATATAAACCGGGACGAGGAAGACGAAGAAGAAGTGGCCACCTCCAGTAGAAATCTAGTTAACTGCAACATAGACAACGACAAATCTCTGAAGGACATTACAGTCGAACTAAAAAAAGTCTTAAACAATGAATAACAACCAATCGAATTATCAGTAAGCCTCTGCAGCAAAAAAGTAGATTAACTGACAAAAGCTGTGGAAACCCAAAATAAGCACTTACAGGAGCTAGAGAAGTACACCCACCTTAGCAACGAAAAAACTCATCTTGAACTAGAAATCAGCTCACTAAAACAATATGTGCGTAATGTAGAGCAACAGCGCCGAGATAACCCTTACTTCAACCTTTCACACGGCGGTAGGTGGCGTTGCTTGTCATCTGGCCGACAATCTATTGTTTGTAAACAAACACCGACCGATAACACCTTAATCAACATGAACTGTGCTGGCTGTAATACACTTTTCGTAACTGGAGCTCGGCTTCTTAAATGCAAAGCCTGCGAAGGCAGTTATCATTTCGAATGCCTAAATATAACGCCTCGTCAATTTGAAGCTCTCACAAATGAATTTAAGGCAGCCTGGAAATGCCCGTCATGCAATAATGTTACGCGCCGTACCCGGTCTAACTTGCTTACACCTGTACAGGCCGCACTAGTTCCTACACACGAAGAAAGCATGAACATGTCTTGCGATATCATAGAACATTGTCCTACCTCACCGTGCAATTCTAGTACCTCGACGATCCTAGCTAATGAATCCGTCGTTCAGGATACAGCTGATACTTTCCAAGCATTTACAAATGAGCTACATATTACGCTGCAGGGATGGAGAAGCGACATAAATAATACGCTTGCAAGTTTCAAGGACGATATAAAGAGTACATTAAACGGCTGGCGTGACGAAATGGACACAAGTTTTAATAAATTAAATGGCGAATTAAGATCTGCCCTGGGTGAAATAAGAGATGAGATGAGCAGTCTTCGTACTGAACACAATAATTTGAAACAGAATGTATCCGACTTATCTCTTGAAGTGACGCAACTGCAAACTTCTGTGGAATTCCACTCGGGAGAACAGGTTGAACTCAAGAAACGTATGGATGTAATAAGTCGACAAAGTTCTGAGCAATCTAACCTATCTATTAGTCTCCTCGAGACCAAACTTGATATTCTCGAACGGCAGGCAAGACAGTGCAATGTGGAAATCTTAAACATGCCTGAAACGCGCAGTGAAAACCTGGTTCATATAATGGAGTCGATTGGTACTGCTATTAACTTTCCTGTTGTTCAAAGAGAGATCATATCGATTCACAGAGTTCCACATGCTCACCAGCAAACAAATAGGCCAAAAACGTAATTGTAAAATTATCGTCGCGTATCCTGCGGGATAACTTACTCGCTGCTTTTCGTAAGGTCAAAAACTTAAAGTCTGACCAATTGGGTTTCACATGTGCACTGGCGACTATTTACATGAATGAGCATCTGACACTCAAGAAGAAACATTTATTTCGGAAGGTTAAAGATGTCGCTACATTGCATCAGTTTAAATACGTCTGGGTTCGTAATACCACTATTCTCGTGCGCGAACGGGATGGCGACACCGCTATTGCTATGCATACAGCGAATGATATTCGTAAGATTAAATGTGGTCCGCCAAATACCAACATTGATAGTGGTTCTAACCCCAATAAACTATAATTACAATAAGTTTCTATACCTGCATATTTGTCTTTCTTCCTATAAATTTCTGGCCGGTAATGTTTGAATCAGTATTGTACTCTTATTCTATAAACTTGATTTTATGTGTGCTTTGTGCTTGTTAACACATCGCCCTAGTATGGGTCTTAATATGTTTTTTAAACTATTTCTGCCGCAACTCGCGAATGTTATGCTACCTTTTAAACCTATTAGTAACCTTTTTACTGGATTATATCTTCAATGCGTCTATTGCTCTATCGTCAGGGCTGAGTGTTGCTGTTTATCCGGTATTATATTTATTATTGAGAACCGTTATTTTTACTTAACTGTTATATTCTATATTGAGCATTACACGTACCTGAACTTGTATTCGCTGGTTATTTTAATGTTGGTACACCCATTGTCTAGTGATGAGTAATAGGGATCTATCCATATACTATCAAAACTGTAGAGGCATCCGTACAAAATTACACACGCTTTACATGAATATTCTGAATGGTAACCACGATATAATCGTACTCACGGAAACTTGGCTAGTTCCAGAAGTTTGCAATAATGAGTTTATTGATCAGCGCTATGTTGTGTACAGGTGTGATCGTGATCGTATTGCCACTAAGAAACTGGATGGCGGTGGGGTGTTGGTGACTTTTCTGCGAACACTTAAATCATCTAAACTTGATGTTTCTGTCATTCTTGCTAATTCACAATCTCGCAATCTAATTGAGCAAATACTCATAGAGGTACCAAGTTCACTACCGTCCAAACGTCATGTCATGCTGGCAGCGTGCCGCTTACATACCTCCCAGAATGGCTGCCTCTGTATATAAGCAACACTTTGAAGTCTTACAGCAAGTATTGGGTGACCGTAGTGTTGACTGTTTCTACATAATGGGCGACTATAATCTCCCAGAAATAACTTGGATTACACTGGGCTCAGCTGGGCCTCTTAACGGCGGTGGGCTGGGTACCGGTGCTTCTGTGACTTGTACCCTGTTGAATAACTTATTGTCCTTACTTGATACTTCACAATATAATGTAGTGGTAAATACTAATGGCAAAATTCTTGACCTGCTTATATCCAACCACCCATGTAAGGTATCGGCTGCGTTGTTTCCTCTGCTTCCAATCGACACGTATCCCCCACCTTTTATCTGTGACATAAGTCTAAATCTAGATCTTCAACCTATGAAAAGCGACCGTTACAAAAATACAACATTTACAAATCTGATTATGAGCACATTAACCGCAAGATTCAGGATATTGACTGGATGGACCTTCTTGCCAGTTTAGGACCCGAAGAGGCACTAAGCATATTTTACAACAAGATTGATGATATAATTAAACAGCACACACCACTATCAGCATCTAGGACCGCTGGTTATCCGGTCTGGTTTTCCAAAACATTAATTAACACACTGAATAAAAAACAAAAGGCGTGGGTTAAATGGAAGAAATTCGGCTACATTACAGACTACGGAAGATTCTCGCAGCACAGAGCTTTCTTTAAGGAGAATTGTAATAAATGTTTCTCTAAATATATTCAGTCGATTGAGGATAGTATACATAAGAACATTAAGGATTTCTGGAAATACATTTCCAACCGCAAAGACAAACCCGGTATACCGGCAAAAGTTCAATATAAAAACGATGTATCCAACGACCCTCAATCGATTTGCAACATGTTCTCTGATTTCTTTTCTTCCGTGTATGAACCTGCTTCATCTGCACTTTCTCAGTGGGAGATACCTTCTGAAACAGTGTCTAACGACATTGTTGTTTCTAACCTGCACTTTAAGGAAGAATCGGTTTTGACTGAGCTGAAATCCCTTGATCCATCTAAGGGTCCAGGGGATCCAGGTCCTGATGGGCTGACAGCGTTATTTCTTAAAAATACTGCTACCTTTATCTGTAGACCCCTAGCTATAATCTACAATAAATGTATCACAGAAGGTGTTATGCCAACGGTGTGGAAACAGGCTAATATCACACCTGTACACAAGAGTGGATCTAAGCGTAGCGTTGAGCAGTACCGACCTATTTCTATTTTATCTACCTTGTCGAAGCTTTCTGAAAGACTGCTACATAACGAAGTGTACCCTATCCTGCATAACACTATTACACAACAACAGCACGGTTTTGTGAAAAAACGATCGACGACAACTAATTTATTGATATTTTCTAGGGACCTATTTGATAACATCGATAATCGTATACAAGTTGATGCAGTGTACACGGACTTTCAAAAAGCTTTCGACAAGGTGGATCATGAATTGTTGCTGAACCGAATAGCTTTCAATGGTATTCGTGGTAATTTGTTGCGATGGTTCATTTCTTACATCACTAACCGTTGTCAACGGGTTGTTATTAATGGATTCCACTCTCATGCTACTCGGGTTACATCTGGTGTCCCTCAGGGCTCTATTCTAGGACCTCTTTTATTCATCATTTTTATAATTAATATTGGTAACTGTTTCCATCATTCCAAGTTTCTGTTATATGCTGATGACCTCAAAGTTTACAGACCTATACATAGCATTCAGGATTGCTATCTTCTCCAAGAGGACTTGGATCGACTCACAGACTATTGCCACAATAGTAAGCTCCATCTGAGCATTCCCAAGTGCAACTACCTAAATTTCACCAATAATAAAAACGTAATAAGATTTTTATAAGTACTCCTTGTGTAATGTTTTATTTAATCAAGTAAACTCGATTCGTGATCTTGGTATATTGCTTGACTCAAAACTCTGCTTGGATTTGCATATCGATCAAATAGTAAATAAAGCATATAAGATGTACGGATTTATAATGAGATCAACTCATGACTTTAAGGGGACCTCCTCGTACCTCTGTCTGTACAAAACCCTAGTTCGCTCTCAGCTCGAATATGCGGCTATCTATCTGGAACCCATACTATGGTAAATACACACATCAACACCGTCTAGGGATATTTTGTATACAGTTATTAAAGTCAAAAAATACTGGCCAGTTTTAAATTCATTTGAAGAAAGCTTATTTTGTAAACCTTTTTGAACGATTCTAAATTTGAATTTGAAAAAATAAATTAAAAACAAAAGACTTACGCGGCATAATGGTAGCGAAGTCGGAAGGTTTCATTTACCTACAGTAGTTTTTGGCTGTTTTTTTGTGTCAAATTTAAGTTTTATAACAAGTTATCGGTTAATTTCGAATTAATGTTATTGTGTGCATCATGCAGCGGCGCCATTTAACGAGAGAGGAAATGTTAAGGGCAGTAGGCATGCTCCAAACTGGGGCTACTCAACGGAGTATTGCTGAGGAGATTGGAACAAGACAAAACGTGATATCAAGGTTATGGTTACGTTATCAGGCTACTCGTGATGTGGCTGAAAGACACCCAGGCGGGAAGCGTATAACCACTCAACGACAAGACTGATTTTTGCAAGTTGCCGCGAGAAGACAACCAAATGTTACGTCCATGCAGTTGGTTCAGAGGCTCCAGTCAGAGCACCAGTTGCTTGTGAGTGACCAAACTGTGAGGAGAAGGCTGCATGAAGCTAACCTTCATGCTCGCAGACCGCTTCGTACTCCAGCACTACGCCGAGGAAATCGTGGACGACGACTAGAGTGGGCTCGTGAACATTTGCTCTGGGAAGATAACCAGTGGTATGTAGTGCTGTTTACCGATGAGTCCCGGTTTGGTTTCCATCCCGATACACGTAGAGTACGTGTTTGGCGAGTTCCTGGTCGTGAGAGCCGTCTGCAACATCCTCAGGAAGTCTATTCATACCACGGCGGGACAATTATGGTTTGGGCGGGAATTCGTGTTGGTGTAAGAACCGACCTAGTTTGGATCAGAAACACCATGACGGCTGAAAAATACAGTAACGAGATGCTAGTACCAATAATCTACCCCCATCGACTACAAATGGGCCAAGAATTCACGCTCATGCACGATAACGCCCGTCCGCACACAGCGAGAGTGGTGACGAGCTGGTTGCAGGAGCACGACGTATCGGTCTTAGGCTGGCCCGCTCAATCGCCTGACCTAAACCCGATAGAACACGCGTGAGACATGCTCCAAAGAAGGGCTTTGAGGAATTTCCTGCAAACATTGCGACAGAAGAGCAACTTTTTTTGCATCTTAGCCGGACTTGGGACAATATACCGCAGCAAGACTTGGATAACTTAATCCAAAGCATGAAAAACCGTTGCAGGACCGTTATTAACGTCATGGGTAGTTTTACTGACTACTGATTTTTCACATAACTGTTAAAAACAGATTAATTTTTCCTTATTTTTCACTTTTTCTTGAGAAACACATTCATTGTTAGTTTTACCATTATTTCGCGTTTTTTCTTTATTTAAATAAAAAATTGTTTACGCAAAAAAAATAGTTTTCTTTTATTCTGGAGTGTAGTCTGATAAATGGGCTTTATAAAAATATATGCATGTTGTATGTTATTTTTAATAAATTTTGAGTAAATTGAGTAAATCCAAAATATCCCTAGACAGTGTTGATGTGTGTACATTGACATGATAGAAAATATCCAACGTATATTTCTACGTGCAATGCACTACAGGTGTCACAAAACGTATCTGCAGTATAACCAGTTGCTCAGTAAATACAAGCTTTTGACGCTCAGCTCTAGACGTAAACAATTAGAAGCAATGACATTATATAACATTGTTAATGGCAATTTTGACTGTATAGATTTAAACAATGCATTGTGCTATGCAGTCCCCAGGACTGTTCATAGACGGCAGGTGCGTTATTGTTAAATTGATCATACTAGTGTCAGACAAGGAAAATACCCTGAAGTACTAAAAACTGGTTTAGTGCGCCCAATAAATAAGGAAGGCAGTTTAGCCGACTATGGAAATTATAGACCGGTCACGTTTCTACCCGGTGTCGACAAAATAGTAGAAAAATATGTCTGTAACCAGATATAAGACTTCTATGTAAAAAATGACGTGGTATCCAGCACACAATACGGTTTTCAACCCAATAAGTCCACCTCACAGTTATTATCTAAATTCACGGATGAGGTCAACGAATCTCTGAATGATAAAAATAGCGTAATCTTACTATTTATCGACTTCAGCAAGGCGTTCGATACGCTTAGACACAACACGTTGCTGACAAAATTAGATAATTCTGGATTTCGAGGACCAATACTCAAATGGTGTGAGGACTACCTTAATAACCGTAAATAGAAGGTCAAGATCTGTAATGAAACCAGTGATACCATTAAAGTCACTGAAGGAACAGCTCAAGGTTCAGTACTGGGACCATTACACTATCTGACATATGTTAACGACATGGAACATGTGGTCAATCACTGTTCCGTTTATCAATACGCAGATGACACATGGCTTGTAGCTGCCCACAGAGACGTAATAGTAGCAGCTCAATGGTTACAGGAAGATTTTATTCGAGTTTCCAAGTGGGCACATAATGCTGGACTAGTCCTCAACGCAAGTAAGACCAAAATCATCCATGTCCACTCTAGCCATCTAAAGCACATTACTCCTTTTAATATAATCGCACACAATCACAGTTGTCTCCACTCCACTCCGTTGGGAACGAAATGTCGATGTGAAACAATTGACCAAGTAACGCACCACACCTACCTTGGATTAGTCGTGGACAATCGTTTTAGCTAGACTTTCCACGTGGACTCAGTATGTGATAAGTTGCGGGCTATACTGGCAAAGTTCTACCTTTTAAGTAGGCAGTGACTTGTCGCTTCCGGCCGCGGTCGATTCGATGGTCGGCAGCGAAGAGTCCTGGGACGCGGTGGTTTCCTTTTGCGAAACAGTCGTCTCGCAGAAGGAGGCTGCGGTGCGGGAGAGGGAGATCTCGTCCACTCACCCGGCTCGCAGCAGGCGCACCGGGCGTCGGCGGAGGGCGCACAACGCCCTCTTCCAGCCCCCCTAAATGGGTCCAGGGGCGACGGACTCGGGGACGTCCGTTGCCCCCCACACATCAGGACCCGAGGTGGCGGCGCGTAGTGTTCCACGCGCGCCCCTCTTAGACGTCGCGGGGGGAGTCTTAACACCTCACTCCCCCCCTGACCCGAGAAGGCCCGCGGTGGGTCGGGGGTTGCGGAAGGATCGTACGTTCCCGTGACCCCCGGCGTAGGTGTGATACGGAACACCGGGATGGTTTTAAGTCAGTAAGAGTCTGACAGACGCCGTTGCCCGCCCCAGGGCAATCCAACGATATCACACACTATGAGGACGAAAAAAAAATTATCATCCCAGTTTAGATGTAGGGGAGGTACCCTAAATAATTATTTATTTCAAAATTTTATTTTACCACTTTTTCGGCGTCATTAACGTGTATACTCATAAACGTTAACGTGTAACTTTCTAGTACCAATAGTTTTTGAGCTAAACCGCGGACAGACAGACAAACAGACGACATGGCGAAACTATAAGGGTTCCTTGTTGACTACGGAACCCTAAAAATAACATTAAAAGAATCCTTACTTTAGACAAAAATATACGGTATTATGTCCTCTTGATTGCTGTGTTCGATCACATGTCCTAGAGTGAAACGGCTAAGAGGGTGGGTGTATGTAAGTGTGTAAAGGTTCTATGAGTTTGTGTAGGGTGTGTGTGAGTGTTTGTGAGCTGTGAGTGGGTTCTATGAGTGTGTGCAGGGTGTGTATTTGTGTGTGTTCGTGTCCTGTGAGTGTACATGAGTGTAGGTGCAGTGTGTGAGTATGTGAGTCGTGTGTAGGTCAGTTTATAATCAACGGGAAGCGTGACTGTGCCTTATAGATTCTATAGGACGGCTAGGCGAAGTTTAACTCTTCACAACTAAGCGTTTCTCAGTTTCATCATAGCTTAGTTTTTGTAGATAGTGACAAACTTTCTTTTTCCATTTTTGTTTGGTCAATGGGTGTATATTTAAAGTTTTGTTTAGCGTGTTGTACAAATGAGGCCCCAGAAATCCAATAAACCCTGAACTGAACTTTGTTTTAAGGCCAGTTGGAATCGTACATACCATATGCTTACAGCAGGTACGGATCATAAGTAAGGTTAGAGTGTTGTTGGAGGATAATATTAAGAATGAACAACTGCCTGACCGTTAGTACCTCACACATTATAGTAAATAGGCTTGAACCTACTTACCTTCAGAACAACACGCTGAGCGATCTCAACGGACTTCATTGTAGTTTTACACGCACCTCCCCAGGAAGATATACAATATGTAAGTGGCGACTGACATAGAGCGTAATATAGTTGCTTCAGCAATTCAGAGTCAGCAACATTTCGTAAAGTTATGAAGACGAAAAGGAGTTTTCGAACTCTTGAACAAAGAAGCTTGATGTGTTCTCTGAAGGTAAGCCTATCGTCTTCTGTTCCACCCAGATATTTAATGGAGCGTACACATTCAAGTGTTGGACGCGTAGTACAAATAACATCAGAGAGACACTCATGTGAAATAATTTTGTGGCTGCTAGTAAGTCCGATGGAGTGTTTAATGCTGAGGCATATATACTTCGTCTTAACTATATTTAGTGTAAGTACATTTTTCTGAAGCCAATGACTAGTCGTAAAGTATGACTCAAAAGCTTCACTATCTGCCTATTTTTTTTTTTTTTTTTGAGGATGGGAAATCATCAAATGGCCCCTCCCGCTCTGGGTGGAGCAGAAGGGAGTGTCAGACTCTTACTGACTAAAACCCACCCGTGTTCCTTCCTTAGCCCTTTATGTACCAAGGCAGCGGTAACCCTTTCGGACGATCCCGCTACCCCGGCAGGCTTCGGCCCTGTCGGGCCCCGTCAACTACGCTGACATCTCTCTGAGGCGCGCGTGGACACATACGCGCCGTCCGGCACGGGCCTGGTCCTGATCGGACAGAGAGCTACCCATTGCTCTCCGCCCGCAGGCCCGCGCCAACGGTGGCCGGGAGTCGTCACGCGGCTCCCGACGCCCGGAGCGTCTCCTTCGGCGGCTGAGGCGTGAGGATCTCTCCCTCGCCCACCCCGCCACCTCCTTCGCTAGCATGACTGCTTCGCAGAAGGAGGTGACCGCCTCCCACTCCCTCTCGCCCCGGACCATGGCTTGCACCAGGGCCGGACGCTAGAGGTCGCCGCCGCTGCCGACCGCCTCTACGAGGACACGGCGGTGCTCTGCCCAAGCGGGGCAGACCTCCACCGTATGCTCCACCGTATCCTCTGGGCGATCCTCGCAGAGGTGACACCCGGGCGTCTCCTCCCGCCTGATGATGTGCAGGAACCTCCCGAAACATCCGTGTCCGGAGAGGACCTGCGTCAGGCGGTAGGTGAGAACGCCGTGACGCCTCTCTAGCCACTCCTCAAAGAGGGATCAGCAGCCGCAGTGAACGCGCCCACACCGGGGCCCCATAAAGGGCCATGGACCGCACGACCCCCGCGTAAAGCCTCCGGCAGGAGGCATTTGGTCCCCTCAGGTTGGGCAGGAGCCGCTTAAAGGCGGCCCCGGTCCGTTCCAGTTTGGGGGCCAAACGTCGAAAGTGTTCGACGAAGTTCCACCGGCTGTCGAGGACGAGACCCAGGTATCTCATCGTTGTCGCGACGCCGATGTGAACCCCTCCTACACTCAGTTGTGATCCCGAAGGTGGCCCGTACCGGGGCCCATGAAAGGACATGGCCTCGGACTTGTGCAATGCCACCTCGAGACCCAACTGCCGGATCCTTTCCACGACTATCGCAACCCCGCGTGTCATCGCGTCGGCCGCCGCCTGTTCACTATCTGCCTCACTCACACTTCATGGAATGCATCTTCCTCTCGCTATAACTAGAATCTTAGTTACGCTCAAAGCAAGCTTTGGTTACACTAAAATCATTTTTAGTAGATAAAAAGATTTTTTTCAAAACTGGAATTCTTGAAGAAAACTTTTTTTTCCTGTAATCTAAGAAATAATGTAGCAAGTGCTATACCATTTTAGGATCCTTATTAAATGCATCAACTTTTAAGGTTACTTGCCAAACTGGCGTAGTACATTGTTTTTCAGTACAGTCAGTTGAAAGTTAGGCGAAGTATTAATTTTTCATTCTTGGTTCGGATAAATGTAACATTTTCTTCTAAGTTGGAGCACTTAGCTAAGAATTTAAAACAACAGGTTACACAACACAAGCACTACTCAAGATTACACAAAAAAAAAGAAATCGAAAAAAAGTAAAGATTTGTAGCGAAAGGAGTTAAAAAACCATCACAGGTGTACATTTTTCAAAAAAAACAAAAGAAATTACTGTAATTTAAAAAATACATGACTAAGATTTGTTTTTATATTTTTCTGGTAACTATTATGATTTATCCTATCACCCGATTCCGGCTTGACGTCGACTTCTGGGACAACCTGTATAAAATTAAGTATAATAATAAATTCTTACCAAAATAATATCAAATTACAAAAATAAAAATTACGACGGACCACAACTTGCCGAACCGGAGGTGACATCTGTCAAGTCACCTACGAAAAACCAAAATAAATAGGAAAGAGATGTGATTATGTTGACAAGATCAGCAGCTCGCCGTGCACGCCCACCACCTCCGGACTCTTCGCTCAGCTCCGCCTCGCCGCCGCCTGTACCCAGCCCCACTGTTAGCGCTGTGAGGACACCGGCCGCAGTAGTTGCGTCGAGCTCGAGCGATGAGTATTTCTCTCCGCCCACGACGCCACCACCTGCTTGTCGACGGGGAGGACGCCGGCCGCCGGACGGCTTAAGACCTCGAGGCCCACCGGCCACTGATAGGGTCCCAGCTCCCGGCGGAAGTGTGCAGCGCATGAGATGGACACAATCCATCAATGAAAATGTCATGCGCTCATACTATGGGGCTACAGGGGGGGGAAACAATCTGACCGCGTACTGTGTTCGGATGCTCTCTCTTTTTCAGGTGCTTGAGCCAGCTGTCAACGTTACGGCACAACGACTGTCGGATCAGGTGCGGGTCATCCTGCGTAATCACATGCTAGATGACACTATACTTGATCGCCTGCGAAATGAAATGCCGAGTAGCCATGTCATCGCACCCTAGTCGCAGACTGCTGTAGTACTACCGCAGTCCAACACAAGTCATGCTGACGAGGGGAGTAATGACAGGGCTACAAACGTAAGTACCCAGTGCAATGATGAATTGAGGAGTGCTTTGGAAGGTGCGATTCAGGAATATCGGTTCATGACGCCTGAACTTAGACCACGCTTACCTCGTTTGCCCATGCATAACAAAAATAGGGCGCTGGTGGCGGTCCTGGATTCGCAGTTGTCAAACTATTTTGATACCTGCGAAGACCTCATCGATAATCATTCGATTCTGTATTGCGCGGCTGTAGCGGCATGTCGTGTAGCTCACGTCAAATTTGGCCTCTCCTGGCACAAGTGTTTTCACGCTTAAAAGGAGAGGTCAACCTCAACACTGTTGAACGAACTTTGCATGTAATTGAATAAAACATTTTTCATTTTTTTTTTTTTCATTTGCCAATGACTCTAGAGCTACACGACCGAAACCAACCGTACCAGCTTGGCAGTACAGGATTGAACGCCGTATTGATGGGGCCAGAGCGCTCATCGGCAAACTAATCTGCTTCAGGGAGGGCAATACTCGCCCTAGAGTGATGCGCTTTGTGAGACGGGCGTTTTCAGGGACCGATATCAGTCCTCAAGACTATATGTCTTATGTCACAGAGCGCATCGACTTCCTGAAGCAGAAAGTGTATGCATGGGCGAACCGTATTCGTCGGTATACCGACGAATACGGTAACCTCATCGATACTCATTCGATTCTGTATTGCGCGGCTGTAGCGGCATGTCGTGTAGCTCACGTCAAATTTGGCCTCTCCTGGCACAAGTGTTTTCACGCTTAAAAGGAGAGGTCAACCTCAACACTGTTGAACGAACTTTGCTTGTAATTGAATAAAACATTTTTCATTTTTTTTTTTCATTTGCCAATGACTCTAGAGCTACACGACCGAAACCAACCGTACCAGCTTGGCAGTACAGGATTGAACGCCGTATTGATGGGGCCAGAGCGCTCATCGGCAAACTAATCTGCTTCAGGGAGGGCAATACTCGCCCTAGAGTGATGCGCTTTGTGAGACGGGCGTTTTCAGGGACCGATATCAGTCCTCAAGACTATATGTCTTATGTCACAGAGCGCATCGACTTCCTGAAGCAGAAAGTGTATGCATGGGCGAACCGTATTCGTCGGTATACCGACGAATACGGTTGAGCCACTCTACTCGCTGCTTATAAGCGGCGAGTAGAGCGATACACTCAGAATCGCACCTTCCAGAGTGATGAAAGGTGGATTTATAGGGGTTAGGAGCGACCGGACCAAAGTGTGACTGACACGTGCCTGCCGGATGATGATGCCATTTGTTCCTTTTGGCGTAGTATCTGGTCGGCGTCTGTCAGTCACACCAAAGGTGATTGGGCTCGGGAAGTCGAGCGAGCCTGTGATCCAATATCAGAAATGGAGGCTATTACCATCTGCCCCCAAGATGTAGCTCGTGCAGTCCGTCCGTTACCTAACTGAAAGTCTCCAAGGCCGGACGGGCTGCACAACTTTTGGATTAAATGGTTCTCAAGGTCGCACGCTCGCTTGGCGTCTCAGTTCCAGACTGCTTTGGAGTCTAACCAGACTCCCCAATTCGCTACCCCAATTCCTGACGACAGGAGTTACCCACCTGCTCCATAAATCAGGTAGCACTGCGGAACCCAAAAATTATAGGCCGATCACATGTTTACCGACGGTCTATAAAGTTCTTACATCCATTTTGAGAACTAAAATTAACAAACATATAGACACCAACTCCATCATGTCTGCCTCTCAAAACGGATGTAAGAACGGGTCCCGCGGCACTAAGGAGCTACTCCTCATTGATATGGCCATTAGCCAACAGGTTCGTCGTTCCCGAAAGGATCTGTCGACATGTTGGATAGATTATAAGAAGGCCTATGATTCGGTGCCACATACATGGCTCATGAGGGTGCTGGATTTGTATAAAGTAGATGCAACTCTGCGTACCTTCCTGATGTCGTGTATGGGCTAATGGAGGACGGTTCTTCGCTATCCAGGATGTCGAAATATCAGAGGAATAGCGAACCGATAAGGATCGAGCGAGGCATATTTCAAGGAGATAGTTTGAGTCCGCTTTGGTTCTGCTTAGCCTTGAATCCTCTAAGCACACTGCTGGAGGATTCAGGTCTAGGCTATCGGATGAGGAGAGGTGGTCAGGTTATATCGCACCTCCTCTACATGGATGACCTGAAACCCTTTGCTCCAAACAATTTGCAACTGATGGAGCTACTGAAAGTAACTGAAACTTTCAGTAGCGCCATCAGGATGGAATTTGGTGTGGACAAATGTGCGGTCATGCATGTAAAGCGAGGGGAGATTGTGGAATCCGTGGGAACCCAGCTCTCGGATTCCACAAACCTTAGAGCCCTCTCCGCATCCGAAACCTATAAGTATTTGGCTATGTCGGAAGCGTTAGGCATCAATGTTACTGACATGAAGCAATCGTTGAAGGAGCGCTTCTTTGGCCGCCTGAAAAAAGTACTTAATAGTCTTCTATCAGGCGGAAACAAGGTGCGTGCCTTCAACAGTTGGGTCATGCCGGTTTTGATGTACTCTTTCGGCATACTCAAATGGACTCGAACTGAACTAGACGCCCTGGATAGGAGGGTCCGGACGCTGCTGACTGCAAATCGAATGCATCACCCACGGTCATCGGTAATTAGGCTGTATATCCCGCAAAAGTGTGGAGGTCGACGCTTTTTAAACGCTAAGACCCTACACAATCGCGAGATATGCAGTCTCAGGGAATATATAATCCATCAGCAACTTGCTCTGAAATATGGCCTTGTGGAATCTGAGGTGCCGTACTACAGGTATGTGCCCGACCCAGTTCTTGAAAATGGAAATATCAAATTGTACTGGGATCGATCCATCATCACTGACAGGACTATTGTTGCCAATAAGCCTGATATAGTGGTGGTGGATCGATCAGAGCGGCGCGCAATGATTGTTGACATAACCGTCCCGCATGATGAGAACCTCGTGAAAGCCGAGAAAGATAAACAAATCAAGTATCTTGACTTGGCTCGCGAGGTTGTCGACATGTGGCATGTGGACTCAGCAATCATTGTGCCGATAGTCGTGACAGCCAATGGCTTAATAGCTAAGAGCCTCGAACAACACCTGAGGAGGCTTTCGTTGGGCAGCTGGATCAAGGGCTTGATTCAGAAAGCGGTACTTCTGGACACGGCTCGCATTGTCAAGAAGTTCCTCTCGCTGGAGCCCTGACCGCCAGTAGCTTGGACCCTGTTCCCGATACCGGTGGGCTACTATATTTTATATTTTTAAATGTTTTTTTTTATCCTTTTGTTTACAAAAATATTTAAAAATGTAATTTGTAAGTATTTAAATGGAATAAAGGATATAATATGTAACATTTCTATTTTCCAAATAATTTTGTTTCAAATTGGTAATATTCGTATTTTGCTAGTAGCCTAATTGTACTCTTTTTTGTTTTAGAGAAATACCTACTGTGAGTCGGAGGGTCAAAAGATATCAGGAAAACCCTTGCCAGTCGAAAGCGAAGTGGAAGGCCCCAGCTAATCAGTGAATAATGAAACAAGTGGTTTCATACCAACGAGATATTTTGCCGAATTATACGACACATCTTTACGAACCGTTCGCTGTGCAAACAAAAACCAGCTTTTAGAGCTGGTTTTCGTTCCGCCCATATTGGATTGAAAAACATAAACAAGAACGTTTACATTTTGCGATACAGCATGGGAAGCACGGAATGAGAGATCTGATGAGCAGTTGAAGTTGCATTGCATGGTAATATGGGAACCATTGGCCTGTTTGCTTACCTATAGATTAACTAACTAATACTAACTAATGGTCTCCCTGGCTCTTCGTTTCTTCCGTGTTACTTCTTCTTCCACTTCAGTTTTAAAATGCATTACAGGTACATCATCTTCTAAATCTGATTCAGAACAATGTGGTGGTGTGTCTGCTACATCCAGGCAGCTATTGTCTAAATTTTCTGGTTCATGCTCTGTAAGTAAACAAAAATAGTCACGATTACTCACTTAATATTGATATTTGTTTTATTTCACAATATAAGGTCGTTACCATTGAGTTGAATAAAATTAAATACTACCAAAGCTTTGAAGTAGTTTAAAACATTTTTATCAATATAAATAAATAGATTAAGTACTTATATCTTAATTTTATTATAAGATATTATTTAATGACCATATTATTTTTACATACAAAACATACCATCACTTTGATGTTCCTTTGTCTCAACAATGTCATCTAGTTCCTCACAAACAGCTTGTAACTCTTCTTTGATAGCAAAGCTTTCTGATTGACATTCATCAACTATACTTATCTGCACTATTGAAGATTTAATAAACCCACTGTAAAGCTCTAAGCGGTCTTGGTTTAGTAAAGGATTGGGCTGTAAACAGATATTTATAGTATTAGGAAGTGCCAGTGATGGCAGTCGTACAAGCACAACCTTTTTACACAACTAAAGTCACTTGAAATAATGAAAGACAACTACTTAGTAATCAAGGAAAGCTTTTCAACACCAGCATCCTTCCTATCCTAACTTATGGATGCCAAACATGGGCCTTGACCAAAAAACTACAAACGTGTCAGCATAGCATGGAACGGATTATGACGGGGAAAAGAAAGAGAGAAAGAACCAGTCACCGTGTATTCAGGAACGCAACCAAAACACAAGATGTAGTACTGAAACTGAGAAGATTAAAATGGAGATGGGCCGGCCACACTGTCAGGGGGCAAGAGAAATGGAACAAAAAAAGTGACCCTAAAGGAAAACCCTTGAAAAGATGGCAAGATGATTTGGCGAGAACGGCTAGAAGGACATGTACTAGACAGGCAAGGAACAGGGAGAATTGGGAGGCGTTTGCCAAAGGGCAACAGAGACTCAGAACTGATACGTTATGTGGACTGTGACGTTTAGTACAACAATTATCAATCTGAAAAAAGGCTAAAAATAAATAAAGTGTCTTGAAAGAGCCACTGCAAGTGAGGACACTTAAGTAGGTCTAATACACCCTGGAGTAAGCCATGCTACCAAGCTCACTGACCACTGCACAAGCTATTGTTGCATAATGCGCGAGCTGTGCCATAATAGCTTGTGCTGTGACGACAGAGGGCTGTTAACAAACTGCCACATCTAGTTTCCTACAGAAGTTGTAGTAGTATTATGAGTGTTTAACATGTAGTAATTGTAAACCTACATAATTATGTCAAAAGCGTTCATTTCAACACTCGCTGGTATGGTTGGTGTGAAATCCACACACAATAGTTATGAGTTAGTAAGAATTATAAGAATAAATGTCTGTTGACGAATACCTCACCTCATAATCCCCATTCATCATCTGAGCGAACTGCTCTTCGGCTTCCAGACATTTTTGCAGAAATCGGCAGCATTGCTTTAATTTAGTGCAGCACACGAAACACGCAAGAATCGGTCTACTGTCCTCAGTTACAAACTGCAACAAAACCTTGTCTTCCACTATTTTGTTTATATGAAGAAATACTTTCTATCTTACATTAAATTGTAAACCCAACAGTTGGTTGTCAGTAATGCTTTCTATATGTCTCATAAATTACTCTCCAAAAGCGCCTCAGTTCTCCAATCCTTAGGGGGAATATACTCATATACGTATACTCCCCAACGCTTCATACAGAGAATGCATGAGCACTGGTTACCGCTCTTGCCCAAGCCAGATTGGTGAGGTATATTTTTAAGTCCATGTTTCCTCACATGGTTTTCTTTCATTGATATCAGTACTTCCATTTGCCCCCGAAGGCCCACTGGCGACACGGTTCGGCAGGGGACCCTTAGGCATCGTCACATATCCTCAGGTACGCAGCGTTGTCCTTTTTAATCTCGATTTTATTGTGATAGGTACTATTAAGTTATATTTGTTGCACAAAAACCCCTTGCCGTGGCGTATCGCCGGTGGGCCCAGGTCCTAAGACCCCTAACACGTCCTCTGCCCGAAAGTTCATATGAATTCTTATCCTCGTGTTCATTCACATTTACATCCTACCATATTGGTAATTTAATTATCATATATTAACTTACTGGAATATCAGTCAGCTTTTCATAAAGCTCATGCAAGTTCCTATTGCCCACTATATACATTCGTACATTCTCCACTAAACATATTCTACACATTGGCAGTTTTTCCATATTTGAAATCAAAACGTATCGCCTAAAGTTATTTGGTTCAGCTTTACATTCATAATTTATATGATTGAAAAACACTTAATAATACGACTTCTAGTAATCTTCGAATGAAAATGAGATTAATAATTGTAAATACTGTGAGCACTTCCTTTGTGGACCACGGCAAGACGGCCGCCGCTAGAGAGACTTATTATACCTAATAGTCCAGGAAGTTCATAGGATTCAGTTTATTAGTTACCACACCATCTGTGGCTTATATAGATTCACAGATTACTTTTATTTATACAAATTACTTTAAAGTACCGGCGGTTCACTTTTTCACAAACAAACCAACAAAATTTTGAAAGGTACATCATACATTTTTTTTTTTTTTGACATCTGAGCCGTGTCGACTATTCTGCCAGCGTCATGTGGTGTTTTTCTCAAGGAATATGGCTACAGTCACATCTTCTGCCAAAACTTATTATTACGGCTGTCTACGAGGAAATATTGTTTTATTTACTTCAATATTAATATCCGAACGACCACGCAGCAAGGTTTACCGCAGCCGTCGAACTTTGCAGTCCGTGGTATTTATGTATTTATAATTAAGTTACAATTCGATTTCGTTTAAATTTAAAAAGAATGATAAAAAATTTATAACATTAAACACGTGGCTTCTATATGACCTCTGCTACTGATTCACTGGAGTATCAACCAGTAATTGGCATGTGGAGGTCATACGACATCGCTCCGCTTTAGGAGAGAAAAGTTACCCAAGAGGGAATGGAAGTTAGTAGGAAGAGGAATTTTAATTTTGGAAAGTTTATGATACAAGTCAAAGGATTGGGAGTCTATAGGACAAGAGAAAACGATATGTTCCAGAGTACCATCATCAAAACCGCATTCGCACAAGGAACTGTCACAAACACGGGTCTTATTTAAGAATACTGGAGTGCAGCAGTGACCAACTCTCATTCTACACAAGGTAGCAACAGTTCTTCTGGATAATTTTGGACAATTAAAAAACCAAGGTTTCCACTGGATGCCAGGTTGAATACTGGCGTAATACGCCCCCTTAAGTTCCGAAGTTACCTGCCATCCTGCTGACCACGCGTTGTAAAGTTTGTGTTTGGTGTCAGTTCGTAAGTCGTAACTTTGTACCGTGTAGTGCTTCCGATCCACCGGGTTACATGAAGCAAATTTAGCCAGTGAGTCGGCACACTCGTTGCCACCTATACCCGAGTGACTGGGAACTCAAGCTATCTCAATGTTTAAACCGTTGTTCGAGCATGTGTACAGTAAACTAAGAATGTCAAAAATGATTTGACTGTGAATTTTGGATTTTAGTTGACTGACCTAAGGCTTGAATGCTACTACGAGAATCGGACAAAATTACAGAATTTTTGATATTGTGGGTTAGAATGAATTTGACGGCCTCTAGAATACCAATGCATTCCCCTGTAGATACTGAGGCTTATGGCGGGCATTGGAATAAAAGGGCAATTTTAAAGTTCTGGAAAAATGTTGAAACACCTGTAAATCCTGTTGATGATAATTTGGATGCGTCCGTATAGAAAAAATTCCAACCGTTCCAGTATCTCTTAATGGCCCGCTCAAAATCACCTTTTGCGTCCTGGGATTTTTTGGAGATACCAAGTCCCAAAACGACCTTTGGCTTCAAATGGACCACATCATAGGCGGAAGAAAAGACAGGAAGAGAGGGGTATTGACAAACAGGTGAGGAGAGGTATTTAAGCTCTCTGTACCTATTCATCAATGGAATAGATTTATTATTCCAATAGGAAGACGTGTTAAGAGAGAGGTAGATTTGTTCCAAAATGGGGAGTAAAGGATGGGACGAAAGGAAGAACACTTTTGCTAAGAAACGATCTGCTAAGTATTGTCGTCGAAGGTTGAGAGGAGGTTCAGCACATTCAACCTGGAGAGCATTTATAGGAGAGGATTTCATGGCACCAATTACGCTCCTGAGATATTTGGACTGGACAGAATCTAATCTGCGCAAAGCTTCCTTGTTGCACGGCTCGATCAGGTAGCTGCAATAATACAACACGCTTCTGACCAGCGCATTGTAAATTAGCTTTAGGGTGTATGGGTGAACTCCCCACCAGACACCTGCAAAAGCCTTGAGGACCGAAACCGAGCGCTCACATTTTTTGATTGTATTATTAATGTGGTCCACTCCCGACAATTTGTAATCCAGGGTAACCCCCAGAAACCTGGCTTTCTCCTCAATTGGGATAGCTTGACCATCAATATTAAATAGTCAATCAATATTAAGTATTAGGCGTTTACGAGTAAAACCAACTGCGGTACTCTTTGGAGCACTTAAAGATAACCCGTGACCTAAGAGCCATTGGTTTAACGAGGACAAAGAGATATTAATGGAGAGAGCGGCGTCTTCGATGGAACTGCCCCAGACCAATAATGCAATATCGTCAGCATATTGAAGTACTTTACAGTTAAACTTTAGGCAAGAAGGAAGATCAGAGGTATAAATATTATATAAAAGGGGATTATGTACGGATCCCTAAGGTAGACCTCTCCAAGCCGATCTCGGTTCAGAGCTTTCCCCGGGAATCGTGAGTTGAACACTACGATCTGAAAAAATACTGCAAACGATTCGACGAATCCTAGCCGGGATTCTCAGCTCTTGCATTTTCTGCCTGAGGACTGGGAGGAGAACAGAATCATAGGCAGCTGAAATATCTAAGAAAACTGCTACCACAGACTAATTCCTACTAAGGGCCAGCCGGATGTCTGATGTGAGGGTACCCACACTATCAGCTGTACCCAGACCTTTCCTAAAGCCGAATCGAGTCGTTGGGAGCAGTTTCCTGTTTTCTACAAACCACTCAAGGCGGTTTTTAATTAAATGTTCTAAAAGTTTAATAAGAATGGAGCAATTGGCCTACAGGCCAATTGCTCTCAGAACAATGATCGTTGAGATCTTTACCAGGTTTTAATATGGGAATTACGACTTGAACCTTCCAATCGGAAGTAAAACAATAATTGACTAAATCCAGATAATATTGATGGATCCTATCACCAGCTTTAGTAATGAAGGAGTTAGGGAACCAATCCACTCCAGGAGCAGAATCCTTTACATGGGTGAGGACCGATTTAAGTACAAGAGTAAATGGCCCATCTAGAGGATCATCTGAAATCAGCTGTGAGTTCGACGTGACACATTCTTCCATATCGGGAACATAAACCGGTGCGAGCTTAGATAAAAACTGCTTACCCAGTTCCGCAGACAGTGTGTGCTCCCGGCTTCAAACTATTTCTGTAAGATTTGAATTTATGCCACACCGCCGATGCTGGAGTGGAAGGATTCAGCGAGCTGCAATACTTCCGCCAACCTTCTCTCTTCTTATTTTTGAGTAATTTCTTGGACTTAGCCAAGATATGTTGAAAAGCAATGATGTTTTCCAGATTCATGTCGGAGTTAAATTTCCTGCATTGGCCTCGTTCCTGGCCCTGATCACGGCAGAGCAGTCCCTATCCCATCATGGCGGGTATGGAATTTTGCCCGTTGGCGGCTTTTTAAGAGGGAAGCAATCATCTGACTTAGAGGAAATTGTGTGTGAGAATGACGAAAACATTATTGCGGCCTCAGTATTAATGTAAAAAGACAGTTTTACGGTATGATTTTGTTTGGGGAGCGGGACTGGGATGTTGGGGAGAGCTAGGTATTGGCTTAGATTTTTGGGATTCTCTAGACACTTCAGCAAATCTATCAATCAATCTTGAAACTGAAGGGAAAACTTGATTCCGCATAAGAGACAGTTTTATCGGCCATAAGAGCTCAAACCCTCTCAAACGTCAAATGCACAGCATCTGTACACTAAAAAACGTGGTCAAAATGTCTAATGTACACCATCTGTACACTACGTCACGGCTCCCATTGGACGATGGTATTTTCTGTTATTTTGCACTTGCAACACGATGTGGCTGTATCATCGACTAATCGATTCATACTTGACCGGTTTTAGTAACATTTTAAAGGGAACACCACTAAACTGAATGAAAAAAAAATGTTTACAAAATGCATCTGTGGTTTTTGAAGTGAGACGCCATTGTGACGCGATTATTCTCGAAATTTTGCTGTGTTGTTTTTTATTGAAAAATGAACGCAAGACGGAAGCTGTGAGTAATCTTTTATAAATGTTATACAGAATTACTGAGAAATAAGTTTAGATTTCGAATTGAATGATATTTTATCGAAAAGTGATAAATATTTCAGCGAAAACATAACGAATGTTTTGTAATGCTCAAATGACAATGATAAATGCCGTATCGAGTCAATTTGAGTCATGTTTTTATGATAATTATTGTTGTATATTGTTTGAAATACACATAAGTTGCTAGTTTATTAATCTACGAACATAATTTGTTACTAATATTGTTGCGTATTGTCATTGGAAACGTATTACAAAGGTAAATAGTGCCGGCGCCGTCGCCCATTCCCGGTACCAAGAAATAACGAGTTAGGCGGTCATGGTACAAGGGACATTCGTCAGTGCAAAGTAATAACTGCAAAAAAAAATTGACTGATTATATTTATTATATTTTTGTGATTGGATTTTTATTATTTCATGTAGTTTTTTTATTTGTCATGTCTAAGAATAATAAATGTCGAGATTATTGTTTTTTTCTTACACTTCAAAAAAAGGTGAATGACCTCAAATAGAATGAATTTTAGCCCATTACTTTAGTAAATGATTCGTTTTGATATTTTTAGCATGGCGAGGCAGGCCTCGAGGTCAAGGTCGCGGAGCGTGACCCCCGCTCCTGAAAGGGGGCCGCCCAGAGAGAGCGCCGCACGTCGCGCTCTTATTATGGGTCTGATTGACTCGCGCCGCGATCCTAACCTATCCCCATCCCCGCCGCCGAGGTTAGTATTTTCTGTATAGCGTATTACTATATTTATTTAGTTTCAGTGGAATAATTTGTATTTCTTATCTTTTTAGCCGCTTCCTTGCTGTACCAGAGCTACCGACGCCAGGTGGTTCTCTCAACGTTCGGGGCGAGGCTGTACCCGTTGAGCAGACCCCCGGTGGTCGCATCCGACGTGTCCAAACTAAGCCAGCCGTGCCTCTCTGGTAAGTAAGCTCTCCTTCACAGGGTAAGGTTCTTGGTACGTGTTCATATTAAGGTTATATTTTTACAATATTGTACTTGCTTGCAGTTTCGATGTAGTCGAACGGGTGGAGGCGTTGGACATGTCGCAGGAAGAAGCCGAGGAGATGATGGTGGAGGCCCCCTGGCATGTCAGGCGATGGGTGCAGGATCTGCCGGAGCCTTTCGCTGTCACCAACTCCGAGGTGGAAGTTCGTCCATCAACTTCGAGATTGCAGGCAGCGACAGCGTCAGGAAGGGAGGTGGTGGCCGGCAGCGACTTGGACAGCGAGTTCGACGACGAGTACGACGTCGACGCCATGCCAGGTAGATCGAGAAAGGACATTCCCGACACTGAGGAGTTAGAAGAACCCATGCGGGAAATTGTTGACATCATCGACACGGGGATGGACGACGCAGCTGATCGCCTACTGGGTACGTCGCCTAGTTTCACGTGGCTGACGGACTTTGAGTCGTTCAGGGGTGTTCGTGAGGAGTTCTCAGGACCTACCCCTGGGCCACTCAAAGATTACGATTCGCCTTATGATGCCTTTGTCGACATATGGGACAAAGATATCATAGACTTGATTGTCCGTGAAACAAATCGCTACGCCCAGCAGACGATCGAGGCTAAGCGTAATAGAGGGACTTTGAGCGCATCATCTCGCTTACATTCGTGGACTGACACGAATGAAGACGAGATAATGCTTCTTTTCGCGGTGTTCATGTATATGGCCCTCGACCCGCGGACGTCGTTATCCGAGTATTGGACAAAAGATCCGGTTCTCCAACTACCGGGGTTCAGACGTCTTTTGCCCTATAATCGGTACGTTTTGCTGAGTAAGTTTCTTCATTTTGTAGACAATACCGCTGTCGCGAGTCAATTGCCTCAAACTGAAGATGCTTCCTCAGTAAAATTGTCGGCTAAGCTGGGTAAGCTGGCACCTATAATTGAACATCTCGGAAAGAAGTTCAAATCCCTATATAACCTAAAGCCTTACGTGTCTATCGACGAGTCTTTGACCTTATTCAAGGGCCGCTTGTCTTGGGTCCAAACAATAAGGTCAAAGTCTGCCCGATTTGGAATAAAGTCGTATGAACTGTGTGAGTCCAGCACAGGTTATATGGCTGGATTCCAAATATACACGGGCAAGTGTGACGAAGCCGGTAGAGACAATTCCCTTGGTGTCAATTTGGGGGAGAAAAGCACGAAAGTGGTTCTTGAGCTTTTGCAAGGTCTTGAACATCGGAGGCATTGTGTAGTGATGGACAATTTTTACAATTGTCCATCATTAGCACGATATCTCAAGAGTTTGGGCTTTGATTGCCTAGGAACCCTTCGTGTATGCCGTCGAAACGTACCTAGTGACATTGCTAAAGTACCGAAGAAAGTGAGTAAGGGGACAATAATATCTCGCCATTGTGGAGACGTATCCATCATTGCATGGATGGACTCCAAAATGGTGAATATTATATCTACCTATCACAGACCCGATACTTACATTGGAACGAGGGCCGGTAAATCACTTGTGAAACCTGTGTGTGTAAGGGATTACAACTCATTCATGGGAGGAGTTGATCTCAAAGATCAAAAACTCTCCATGTATCTGTTAGAGCGAAAGAGAGGCGTGAAATGGTACATGAAGATGTATAAAAGGTTGCTAAATGTTAGTATTCACAATGCACTTGTGATGTATGCCAGTTCGCTGAAACGGCGGGATAAACTGCCTGTGACGCATCGTGAGTTCCGGTATGAGCTTGCTGAATCTCTGCTTAGACGGCATCGCCCCTGTCTACAGCTACAAGAGATCAGCCACCCATCATGTGAACTCATGAGGCTGAGGCGAGATATCCTGCACGAGCCAGAATATTTGAAAGGGGCGAAAGCAAGAAAAAGGTGTACGATTTGCTTTAGAAAGGATGCAGTCAAATTGGTTCACAGTAAGTGCACCCAGTGTGACGTATTTCTTTGTTTTGGGAATTGCTGGAGAATTTGGCATTCTGCAGCAAAGCTCCCAGGCGAAGAAATACGTGGGCGAAAACGGAGGCGCAGTAATGAGTGAATCATTTTGCGGTGTGGATGTGGAGCATGAACATGAGTGAATGCGTTTGAATGTGATGGTGGAACATGAGTGAATGCGTTTGAATGTGATGGTGGATGTGGACTATGAACGGGATCCGGGCCCTCGCGTGAGGGCTACGTTTCGACGGTATATGGCGACTTCTAACTCCTCATGTCACGCTGATGGTGGCACGTGTGTTATTGGATCATTTAGCTCCCTTCAATATGGTTGAGCCGAATGGTGCTGATCCATGCGTCATGCTCGTGAACGGGCGCCGTCAGTTGGGACTAGTCATCTCTTAGCTGCCTTGGCTTATTTTAAGTATTTTATTTTTGTTTCTATAAGTATAAGAGATTATCGATATTATTTCTAATTCCATTGTTATCCATCTTTTTGTTAATTATTATTGTATAGCGAGATTTTAATAAAGTGCTGTGCTAACCTTTAATTTAGATGCATGCAATGCTATTGTATTTGTAAATGATATGTACTTTGAATGTCCTTGTGTGTATTTAGTTGGTTTGTCTAAATAAATAAAATCTTTCTGACTGACTGACCCCTTGACAATTCAAGTGTCTGTAATTGGTTTATTTGAAACTGTTTGAAATAAATGGTTTGAGTTTTGTGTACAAACTTTATTTAGCTTGTAAGGTGCAAATCCGATAATGTTATTTTTGTATTAAGTTTTAAGTTTTTTTTTTGTTTTTTTTTTTTTTTTTTTTTTTTTGTTTTTTTTTTTTGTTTTTTTTTTTTTTGTAAGTCATGTCATTACTAACATTAGTTTCTCACAAGCATGTATGTTTATAGCATGTTGTTATGTTTCTAATGCCTAGAGGCTTTTATTTAGGTAGTAAGTTTTTTATTTACATTTTAATTTTAATTCATTATTTTTTGGCTTGAGTATGTATAGTTTTTATTATATTTGTTGGTATATTGGCGTGGCTATCTGACATAATGGCAAATAATTTAATTTTATGTTCTGGTCTTGTAATGTTAACATACCTAGTATTGTATACAATCAAGTATTTTCTAACTGAACAGACAGCTGTGCTGCTGGGAAGTTTGTTGCGCCACTTCTTCCCAGCGATAGCACTAGGAAGTGGTGAAGGGCGGGCGTTTTTGGGGGACTGTCTTTTGTAATTTTTTCGTTCAAAAAGTGCTGATTTTCAGCCTAATTTGAATAAATGACTTTTGATTTTCATTTTAACAAATACAAAACTTTTTTTTTTAAATATATTTCTTGAAAACAAAATGTATTTTATTTCAATCTGTTCCAAGCTCTCTCTTACGTGGAATTGGAATAACCATCCGTATGTATATCGGGTCATTTCTATAAATGACCCCATAATAAGGTGCTATCACCTTATTGATAATGTAGTATAAATTCAGGCAAACTTTATTAGGGTTCCGTGCCTCGAAAGAAAATACGGAACCCTTATAGGATCACGTCGTTGTTGTCCGTTCGTCCGTCTGTCTGAAGGAACGCGTGGAGGTATCAAGCTGGAATTTATATAAAATACTCAGGTCTACTGACCCTTGGAGCTGTGAAAAAATCAAACTTCTAAGCCAACGCAATCAAAAGATACAGCCGTTTATGCCGCAAATTTTCGACCCTCGTAAGGGAATCAAAACCTACAGGGTACTTCCCGTGAATTCAGAATCTTGAAATTTTGTACGAAGCAACGTTAAGACGTTGCTTCGTGTAGTAGCACAGATAAAGGTAAAATTGCGAAAACCGTAAATTTTTAGTGACATACCTACAAATTTGTACGGAACCCTCGGTGTGCGAGTCCGACTCGCACTTTACCGGTTTTCATGATGAATAACCACCGTAGTTAACCTCCACATACTTAGTTTTTGTTGCTTGGCATAATCGGACTATTATGTTCCCACTGCTACACTGCTGCACTGTCACTGCTGTCCACTGCTGGGACACGGGCCTCCTCTCTGAGAATGGGTTGGTTGGTAGATAGTTTTAGGTATAAGGAAAAATAGATTGAATAATAATTTATCTAATGTATTGTCCACCATAAAATGATTTATTATTATTATTATAATTGTTACACAGCTGTTAGTAATAGTGTGTCATTATTTTCAAAGAATAATAACAAAATAATAATTGGGATACCTCAATACAAAAAGTCTCTGACGTATCATTGAACAGGTCATTAGGTACTAAAATCTAAAAGTAACAGAATAAAATAATAATAATTTATAAAAACAAAAATCGTACTTGAAAATTATAACATACAAATATTTCGTTCGCAGCATTTTTGCGCCAACGGTACCTACCGACCGTGGCCGCCATGATGTTAGCGATAGTTTAGTGACCGATGCACCGACGACCGCCGGCAGCGCGCGAAATTGCCGCCATAATTTTTCGTTGTGTTATCAAATAGTTTTTATTACTTTTTACAGTGTAGGACATTGTGTCTAAGCGGAATAATTTGTGTTAACATTGCCTACACATTATTGTGTTATCATGTAAGTGTTTTTTGGTGAATATGTGTATGAATCCGTTATATTATGATAAAGTTTTATGGTTATGTGAGTGAAAATTATAAAAGTGAAAACATATCACATCACTGCGAGATAAGGTCAGTTTGATTTGCTTATTGAATGGTATAAATAGTTAGATAAACTCATAACGAAGCCAGGAAGGTATAATATATACCATGATAATGGTTATAAATTGCCGATTTCTCGGTTTTTCTGAAGTCCTACCCAAAATTCGAAAAGTACGTTCTACTACGCTGACGCTTGGCGCGTTTCGACCCTTGCCGACTCGGTAGTCACACCAGATTATCACACCAGTATGACAAACAGGACTTTTTTTCTCGTTTGTCACACCACTGATTTGTCCACACCATTTATCCTAACTAGTGCTGTTCTAGTTATACTACTTATGGATGATGTTTCCAACGCCAGATAATTTTATTAGAGGAATAATTTTGAATTTTTGACAGTTCTTCCATACAAAATCTGTCAGACGTCAATTTTATTCTATGAATAATAAAAAATATCTGTCGATTGGAAAATCAGCCCTTAGTTAAATTAAAAACCTTCAAATTACATAATAGCTTATATTTTTACAGACTTTAAAAAAAAATACAAAATTTTATAGATGCATGAAATGAAAAAAATGAAATGAAAAATGTTTTATTTGTTTTACAAGTAAACTTAACATGTAGTGGTTGGAGCCTCCTTTTAAGCAAAAAGCCTGTGTTAGGAGACTCCGCTCTTCCAAAACTTAAAATATTAACATAAAATTACTTGTTTTAAGTGTTAAAATGCATGTATGTATGTTTGTCCACGCATTTCTCCGCAACTATTAATCGGATCGTGACCATTTTTTTTAATTTGCAATTTTACTTCAACTTAGAGAACAGTGCAAGTTTTATCAAAATCGATTCGGGCATTTTCAAGATAGGGACTAATAGGTACGTGTAAGTGTGACGGCCTGGCTTATTGATACGAGCTATGGGCGTAGTGTCAAAGGGAAAACATCTCAAAACCTTGGTCAAATTCCAGTGCAATATTTACAACAAAACTATTAATTACCTACTTATTACAAACAAATATTCCAGTTTTAACTTAAAATTAAAAATTACGAAATAAAAAAGTAATTAAAAACAATAAACCGACTTCAAAAAGAAGATAACTCAAAATTATGAAATAACATTAATTTCGGAAGTCGGTGGCAAAAAACTAAAACAGATCCCAAGACACCAACTTCCAAAATTAATGTTATTTCATAATTTTGAGTTAATTTCTTTTTGAAGTCGGTTTAAATTTTTTTAAATTATTAACGCAATGTTTCAAGGAAATGTCCCAATGATATTTCACCATTTAAAAGTTTCAATTGGCAGAAAATGATAAAATTATCTTTATCAGTTTGGTCGACCCTCCTTTTTTGTGCGATATTAATTTCCTTTTGATTGAATAATACTGTTAATAATTTTAGTATGATAATGTAATTTTTATTTATATTTTTATTCAATTGGGAGTGCCAACTTTCACAAACGTTGTTGGTTCTGTGCCTTTGACCAACTATATTCCAGTCGGCGATATATTGTTCATCATTTAATTTTAGCCATTGTCGGGCCATGTATGCTATGAACTGTTTCATCTTTTCCCCGCTAAATTCATTAGATTCTGTTTGTATGTATCCCCATCCGTTTTTAACAAGTTCTAATGGAGTTAGCGGCAATGCCGTACTTAGTCCCACAATTCTTTTATGTAGTTTACTTTTCAAACCAATTGATTTCGCTTTTCGCCATAAGCTCTGACAATAATGATAGTAACACTTTTTTACCGATATATGTGAAAAAAAACATCTTAAGGCATTTGCTACGGCAATCTCGAAATCTGCGTGGAATACAGTGGGACACCAATCTGGAAATTTAGTTATCAGGATGTCAAATATTGCAGCATATGTCGACTCTTTTTTGTCGCTCATAAGCACATGTATTAGCGGTATCACTGAAGTTGTTTGAGACGTGCTCCCCAAGTCGCCGAGGATAGAAAGTAATTGTGGAAATGGTCGTGGAGAACTCTTAAAAGTCGCATCTATAAAATAGTCTTTCACACTTTTTAATAATTGCTTTGTTTCTTCAGAACAAAATATTAATAATCTGGTGTGCTCATACTGATAGTCAGCAACGAGAAATTTTTCAAAAGAAGCGGGCACTTGTACTTCTTAAATACGTTTGAAAACGATCTTGCTGACCTTTAGTATTCGTTTTCGTGCATTGTAAAGGCTGCACTTTACGCTATCGAATTGTGGTACTTTCAACCCTTTTTCTTTTAAAGGTCTTATACATATTTTCCTTGTAGATTTTTATCATTCGCCCCGCAGAAGTACTAGCTACTTCATGTATTATGTGTATCGAAATAGCTATTTCATTTTGGTTCTTATCTGGTTGACATGTATTTTTGTGCTGGACTGTTTTTACAACATTTTCACCCTGTGAAGTTAAACAACGACTATGTTAACAAAATAAATTTTATTATGTTCCTAGACGGGTATTAATGCGAGTCCGAAAGGTTACGACTTAGAATAAGTTGGTTAATATAACAAGAAAAAAAAAAAAAAGAAATGAGATAAAAATATAAGTACCTACTTATGCTAACCGTTCGAATTGACAAAACCACGTAAATAACTAGATATATGGTACTTACGTTTATTGTGACCGAACCTGAGCACTTTATACTGTTACGACGGTTACGACAAAACCATATTTGAGATAAATTTTTATAAACTTTCTGTTTATAGTATTGGTGTTGCTTAAATAACAACACTTGTCCACGTTTTCTATTAATAATACAAAAATCCATAGTACAAAGCGAATGTGAAACCAATGCACGACGACGATTTAAAACTCGTTGATGTTTAAATGAGCAAACGGTTGCATTATCATATGAACCACTGGACATCCACAGCGGAACATAGGCATAGCTTGAATTACTTACCACAAAGTAGGTACTGCACTAGCAATTATCGTATACATGGTGTGGAAAAATCAGTAGTGTGACAAACGAGAAAAAAAGTCCTGTTTGTCATACTGGTGTGTTAATCTGGTGTGACTACGAGTCGGCAAGGGTTTCGACAGGCGGGCGGCCGGGCGTTTAAGGGGTTAATGCTCTTCTGTCGACCAAGCTCAGGGCAAGCCTTGTCGTTAGCATAATGATTGCCAGAACAAGATACACAGAGGGAACAATGAATGGGAACTTGGAAAATGGCGATAACCCTCATTCATTATCCTTTTTACTAATTCTAATCGCCTTTTATTTATACCCACAGCGTTGCCGCTCATTGACTCCTGCCGTGGAGAAGAAGCACCTGCAGATACCGCAACAACCCACCCTTAATCTTGTTTTTAGGTTATTGGAAACTGGCTCAAATATGCTCAATGGGAAGAGTCACAGAAGCAAGTCTCGAGGGCAAGATCTATTTATGAGCGAGCTCTGGATGTGGATCCAACACAACAGTAAAATAATTATCATCATCCAATCTTTAAACGTCGTAAGTTATTTTTTTGACGCTGGCAGTCGACATCGGCTCAGTTGCCATAGAAGAAAAACAGAGTTTTTTTTTTCTAAAGCCTCTAACAGACGCACGCTTCTCACGCTTCTCTCGAGTGACATTTCATTTTAGTGTCACACGACTAAATATTATAGATCGTTTCATTAAATTTGATCATTCGTTAGGCGAGTGAAAACTTTCACTAATGAATTCTGTTTTTCACTTTTGATTAATTTTATGTTCAGACGTTTCACATCGAGTGAAAGGCAAAATTGAATAAAATTTGAAGCGTCTGAAAATCAGTGACTAATTCCGTCTGCAGAATAAAGTGGGACAGAGATGGACGTATCGCGAACTTTCTTCTTGCTATTTAGTTTACACCTGTCTCTGCGGGCTTACCACCAGCTCTTATAGCACTGCTTTTTTGTTCCATGACTTAGTACAAAAAAACAGTAGGTACAGTTCAACTTCTGCCCTGCTATAAAAGCTGGTGGTAAGCCCCCTGAATTCATTAGTTTAGCCAATTGAGGCAACGAAATTTTGCAAAGTGAAATAATCCCATCTATGGCGACTTAGAATAGTTTCATTTGAGAATTTGGCTGAAATCGGTACTTACTTTCAAATCTCTGTTCTCAGCATAATTATTCATAACTATACGACAGATTGTCAAATCAATAATGACACAATTTTAATTACTAATTTGCCTTTCAGACAGCTTCTGTCAGAATAGCTGTTGGAAGGATGGCGGTTGTCTATTTGATCGATACTGATAAAATCTTCGGTTTTCTCTTTTGATAACATTATTTGATGTTCGATTCGGCACGGAAACGTATCGAATGGTTGAGAATAGCTACGCTGGTGGTCCTAGCGTTTACTTACCAGTTTAAATATTGAGAAATGTCGACATTAAATAGGTACCTAACCCAATTTCATATCTAAGAATTGTAATTTTTTGTTCTTATAAAATGGACGGTTTGTTTTCTTAATAAAAAGGTACCTTGTGTTACTGATTTACTTGAGTTTCATTTTATTCGACTATTGTAATGGCGTCGATTCCATTGTTCACAAACTTAATTTAAGTTCAGTGCATCTTTTTCTTTCTATTTCATTAAGAAAAGGACAAAAGATAAATATTAGTTTAGTCCTGTCAAATTAGTCAGTGGCGCCGATTCCTTTGTTCACAAACTAGCATCTTTTTCTTTAAGAAAAGGACAGAAGATAAATATTAGTTTAGTCCTGTCAAATTAGTCAGCGCCTGAAGGAAATTGACGTATTTCTAATAGCCATGTTTTAATCACATCTAATTTGTCTATGGAGTATCTTAATTTGACGTATCTTAATAGGACTAAACTAATATTTATCTTCTGTCCTTTTCTTAGTGAAATATAAAGAAAAAGGTGCATTGAACTTAAATTTAGTTTAGTTTGTGAACAAGGGAATCGGCGCCAATGCCTCACAAAAATTGACGTATTTTTAGTAGCCAATTTTTCAATCACGTCTAAACTTGTATGTAGTATCTTAATTACAATGTAATGTGCAAGTTTTGAGGAATTTATGTAG
This sequence comes from Apamea epomidion, assembly GCA_947507525.1. Classification (NCBI taxonomy): domain Eukaryota; kingdom Metazoa; phylum Arthropoda; class Insecta; order Lepidoptera; family Noctuidae; genus Apamea; species Apamea epomidion. The sequence continues at coordinate 8,806,140 of OX382255.1, forward strand.
CTTAAATAAAAATCTAAATTCAAAATCTCATTTTGTATTTCCATAATATTAACAACAGCCGGCGATTCTGTAAAAATCTCACCGTGCAAACTCAAGTGAAGTGAGCTTGATGTGAGCTGTCAGTAGTGTCAATCCCACGCATTATTTGGAATGACGGCTCACTTCACCTATGTTTTCACGGTGAGATAGTTACAGAATCGCACTGCAGGATCAAGTCACTATATGCAATATAAACATCTTTAGTTTTTTTTTTTTTTTTAAATAATAATAATATGAACAATTATAATTATAAAAGGAGGGGAAATAACAAAGGGCATCATAAAATTCGTCCGCGTCGCTGTCAATAGGAAAAGTGCCCAAAAGGTTAAGGCTCAAATCACACCGAGATGGCAGCGGCCGGCAGCGAAGCGGCGAGCAGTGTCAGTATCATATAATTTTAAACTTTATCTACATAATTAGAAGACCATTATCGCTTGAAATGGTCGCGAGGCCACGCGCTTCCGCTCGCGGCGACACGAACATCATTATGGTGCATTCTGGCGTCGCTGCCGGCCGCTGCCGTTGCGGTGTGAATCAGCCCTAAATTGTTAACTGTACCTTAAATTAAGGGGGCGTATAAAGCCAGAAAAATATAAAGTTTCACCCGTGCCTCTTTACCTACCCTTCTCATCAAACACGGTAAAGTCTATGTTTTGCTAAGTAACCGAGCGAAGCAGGCGCAGGTCGAAACTCGGGTTTTGTTTACAATAAGAACTTCTGTAGGAGTTAATATGATAAGTGTAGTCAATAGAAATGTAAAAAACAGGAGAAGTGGCAAGGAGACGTGACTGTATCGTCGCGGCATGCCCGAAATGACCATGTACTAGGCAAATGGCCGTCTCCGTGAACTAGTGCGCTTTGGACCGTGATCGTGAAAAAATATAAGAATGCGGTGTTGTTCAGTGGTTTCTTGTAAAAACCGAAGCCAAAACCAAAACTTTGTGAATCATGGAATCACTTACGATATATAAATATAAGTATGTTAAATATTTGCCTTTAAAATCATGAAAAACAACAAATTGTAAAATATTTCGTGCTTTACCACGTTCATTTTGTTTTCAAATATAGCAGCGACTACTATTTTCGCAGTAAATACATTGCTCCTTAACCACTACTTAAGTTTGTCGCTAAGCGACTAGACAAGCAATGTAAAAATCACAAAACGATACTTTATTTATGCGGTGCATCGCATGGTACGGCCGCTGCTTCTTGCGGCCAGCTAGTGATGTGGCTGTGCAGATCCACTAACGTAGGCTATCGACAACAATGTCGATTACTCAACGATTTAGTTAATTTTACAATTTGTCAACCGTTTTAACCCAGTTGGCAGACCTAAAAAGAGGACGTTTAAATCCGGTTGGAAGACCCTTGAGAAGATGTAAAATAATGTTAAAAAAAATTTATTTACTATTTTTTTTTGGCCATTTTTTATTGATGTATAATATAATAATATTTCGGATTACATATTTTTTCACAACTCCCTCAATATGGGTATCAAATGAAAGGGCTTGAATAGTAGAATACTATGCATGACTAAACACCAAATTACCTGAATCATAAAACGCAAGAAAATAAAAGAAATGAAATAAACAAATTAAGGAGTCCCTACAAAAAGCATGAAAAAAATAAAATTATTTAAAATTTAAAAACCCCCGACACAAAACAAGTTAAAAACTATGAAAAAATAGCCACAAAATAGAACAAAAAAGGTATAAGCGTGAAACCACCTAATAAGAAAAAAAATAACCTTGAAATTATGACCCTACGTAAGTACATATGATTTTTTTTTATTAAATGTTGTCGCGTTGGAGGACCGCTACTATGTATTTTAAACTTTAACAGAACGTTAGGCTAATAATTAGAGCGATCCCCCGACGCGACATTTAATCAAATTTCATACGTACTTACGTAGGGTCATAATTTTAAGGTTATTTTTTTCCTTTTTATATGGTTTTAAATATGGTATTCAGCTGCATCCGGTTAGACTGGAAGCCGACCCCAACATAGTTGGGAAAAGGCTAGGCAGATGATGATATGGTTTTAAATACAAAAGAAAAAGTGCGATTAGCGTGCCGTTAAAATCTTTTAAAATTGTCAGTAGTTTCAAAGTCTCGCTTACGTTTTGTGTATTTAAGATAAGATAAGATAAGATTTCTTTATTTGTTAAACATTGTATACATACAAGAGCAGGCAAGATATTACATAGTTTAAGTCCAATCATGTTTAGCCGTAAGTATCGGCGTACAAATATTTCCATAACAATGAAAAGAATTAACAATACTAAAGATCAAAAAATGCAATTACCAAGTTTTAATTTAGAAACTTTACAGATTAGAAATTATTTTTATGTTATAATGTCAAAATTAAATTTAAGGCAAAACTTTAATGTCAATCAGATACAGGAATAATTTCAAAGTTAATACATGGTAATCATTAAAAGATTTATGTCAAATTTACAAGATAGATGTCAAAATTACAAGTTTAATGTCGAAAATTACAGAAATTATGTCAAGAAATTACAGCCGTGGTCATATAAATTTAATATTAGTGTCAGGAAAAGTCACAATTATTCAATCAAAGACCTTTTCGGCTAGAAATTTGGAGACACTATAATATGCTTTTTGCGAAAGAAACATTTTTAATTGGCGCTTAAATGCATTACTATTTAGCTCCTTCCAACGTTTAGGCAATATGTTAAATATAGTAGGCGAAATGCATACAACACTTGCGCATGAGTGCCGTTTTTGCTGGGATTTATCACATATGAAAGATTTTTCTCGCCAGAGTGTGTTCGGATATTTATGATATAACCCACGTATCTCATCACTAAACATACGCTGACACATGAGTGTCAGACATATATCACACTGGTGAAAAACATTAGATGTATGATGACACACATCTAATGTTTTTCACCAGTGTGCGTTAAAATATGGCTTTTTAAACTACCAACTTGTTTAAAACCACGCCCACAAATATCACACTTAAAAGGTTTTTCACCTGTGTGTATACGAACATGGATTTTTAAAGTACCCTTTTCACCAAAACTACGCTGACATATATCACACTTATAAGGCTTTTCACCAGTGTGGATACGAATATGTCTTGTTAGAGTACTCTTTTCATTAAAACTACGCTGACATATATCACACTTACAAGGCTTTTCACCAGTGTGGATACGAATATGTCTTGTTAAAGTATTTTTTTTACTAAAACTACGCTGACATATATCACACTTATAAGGCTTTTCACCAGTGTGGATACGACTATGCTCTGTTAAAATACTCTTTTCAATAAAACTACTTTGACATATATCACACTTATAAGGCTTTTCACCAGTGTGGTGACCAATATGTCTTCTTAAATAACGCTTTTCACTAAAACTACGCTGACATATATCACACTTATAAGGCTTTACACCAGTGTGGATATGAATATGTTTTGTTAAAGCACCCTTATCAATAAAACTACTCTGACATATATCACACTTATAAGGCATTTCACCAGTGTGGATACGAATATGTCCTATTAAAATACTCTTTGCACTAAAACTACGCTGACAAATATCACACTTATAAGGCTTTTCACCAGTGTGCATACGAATATGTCTTGTTAAATTACTCTTTACACTAAAGCTACGCTGACATACATCACACTTATAAGGCTTTTCACCAGTGTGGATACGAACATGTCTAGGCTTTTCACCAGTGTGGATACGAATATGTCTTGTTAAAGTACTCTTTGCACTAAAACTACTCTGACATATATCACACTTATAAGGCTTTATACCAGTGTGGATAGGAATATGTCTTGTTAAAATATACTTTTCACTAAAACTACGCTGACATAAATCACACTTATAAGGCTTTCCACTAGTGTGGGTACGAATATGTCTTGTTAAAGCACCTTTATTAATACAACTACTCTGACATATATCACACTTATAAAGCTTTACACCAGTGTGGATACGAATATGTTTTGTTAAAGCACCCTTATCAATACAACTACTCTGACATATATCACACTTACAAGACTTTTCACCAGTGTGGATACGAATATGTCTTGTTAAAGTATTTTTTTTACTAAAACTACGCTGACATATATTACACTTATAAGGCTTTTCACCAGTGTGGATACGAATATGTCCTATTAAAATACTCTTTACACTAAAACTACGCTGACATATATCACAGTTATAAGGCTTTTCACCAGTGTGGATACGAATGTGCCTTGTTAAATTACACTTTTCACTAAAACTACGCTGACATATATCACACTTATAAGGCTTTACACCAGTGTGGATACGAATAAGTTTTGTTAAAGCACCCTTTTCACTAAAACTACGCTGATCACATTTGTAAGGCTCTTTGAAATATGTGCAAGGTTTGGATGTACGTTCTTGAGTTGTCCGGATAACATTCGAGTCTGATTTGTCTTTTCTCATTTGCTCGGCTGTAATTGCATCTTTTTCTTTTGTTCTTCGTGTGTCTAATTTTGGTTTCTTCGTAACGGTCGCCCCTGTGATAATAAATCTGGTAAGTACAATGTTTGAATAATGCTGACATTCACACGAATCAAAATATTTGCGGTTTGATGATTCACACTAGAACCGAAATGTAGGAATTTCTGGTAATATTGAATAATACATTTCATCACCAGAGACATGAAGAACAATATTGTACAGATGCCAGCACATCTAGCTACTACAATCTGTCAAATTTCTTTAATAGATTTTCAACTTTATCGCTAATGTTCAAGGTTGATTGGGATTTGACAGTTTCGGGTAGCTTGCCTGCTGGCGTCTGTACTAACATATGGTCTGTTCCAAAAATATCTGATAAAAGGTTATTAGGTTAATATGGAGCCTGGCATACCTACTGTCGGTGGGTATGCCACGGATCTACCGTGTCATGTCCAAGGGAATTAGCAACACATGTATTTGTTTTTAGGTTTCAACTTGTATCTCACTTTATAATAATAATGATCATATTCATATATGATAATTATTATAATTATTATAACATTTGCATTCCATAATAATGTAGAGGTGTTACAATGGTTTAAAGCTAAGGTACAATTATGGAACCTGTAGGGCACAGCAAGAAATATAAAATTAATTATTAAAATAAAAATAATTTTATTACACAAATTAACCATGAGCAATTTTTAAAATATATTATTAACATTAATTTTTTATAGGTAAATATAACATTTTATTTTATTGAGAACAGTCTGTTATAGGTACTTAATAATTGTTTGGTAAGGTCAATTAAACGTAAATCTATCATACGAGTATTATAATATATATGTATGTATGACACACAGTTAAGTGAGTGAAAGTAGTTTGGCTTACGTACTTCAACTGATATGGAACGGACAAGAACGTATTTGTTAAGAAACATTGATTTGACTAGTGTAAAATCACTACACAACTAAAACTATTATGAAAACTTTTGTTTTATCTTGTAAACTTTAGAACCTCAAACAAACAATGTTTTACTATAACTCCTAGGTAACATGTGCTACAGGCCCCGCGCTGGCTTAATCCGGCACTGATTCACAGACAGCAGTCTGGACTCTTCCCATCATCGCGTACCAAGGCATTGGGTACCCAGCAGTGACAAGATCCCGACGGATGATTTCGGTAATGCTAGTGTGTCGTGCCATCCGACCTTAGTGTTACGCTCGTGAATAAGTGGTCTGGTCAACTTGCTGACCATAGCTGTTATCCGAAATGAACAGTTTATTTTTTTAACTACAATGGTCCTAGTTAATCTTTTGTGAATTCGAGATACAGTCGTGTGAATAGAATTCAGCATTGCACGTGTACTCATAAGCGATTATGCTCTTTAGGTAACGCAAACCCACCAAGTGAACCTAGGGAAGACGGTGGCACAGTGGTCACGTGCTGCCGTGCATAGCGAGGCATAGGGGAGGCCCTTTTAGTCTCCCCAGGGATGTCCCTTACAGGCGTTGCGCAGGGGGGGTTCCGGAATTGGTCTTTTAAGAGGAACCGCGACGACCCCATGTGCAGATGGTGATCGCTGGGGTAGTTTTAGTGAGGTAAAAATCCCACACTCCCCGACCTCTTTCCCCGGAGGTCGGGTGCCTTTTGAAGTTCTCCCCCCAACAACAAAAGGTGAACCATTAGCCTGTTTGCTTACCAAAAGATTAACCTTTATAACTTACTTGTCGTCTCCCTGGCTCTTCGTTTCTTATTGGATGCCTCTTGTTCTGCTTCCACTTCAGTTTTAAACTCCATTAGAGGTACATCATCTTTTAAATCTGACTGAGGATGGTATGGTGGTATATCTGCTACATCTAGACAGCTATTGTCAAAATTTTCCAGTTCTAGCTCTGTAAATAAACAAAAACAGAAGAAAGAAGATTTTAGCACTAAGTTGAAATTCATTTTCACGCGACCTCTTACGGCAAAGGGCCATATGATGGTCTTGGCGGGAATCTCAAAAGACTGGCAAACCATGTAAGCCTTCAATTGCCTGCAAATAGAGCAACAACTAGCTCTTTTCGATTATATGATTGAGCTAAAACAGCTTTAACGGAAACTGCAGTTTATTATTGTTCCAAAGAAGAGATACAACAACAAAGACTATTTTTGCAACCGCGATTTGAGACCGCTGTCACCATTCCAGGGACTAAAAAGTTCCACGCCTTAGTGCCAATGTCTGAGGGCATAATTGTAAAACGTACAAGTTATACCACGAGCTGTAAAATAGCTAAAATTACGAAATAAATAATACATTTTTTTCAGCACTTCAATGTTTTATTTTACCCTTCCGAGCAATAATCAAAACTAAATTGAATTTACTTTATTGATTATTATAACTTAAAAAAGATAAGTAATTACATATAATAAATTTATTTAAGTTTCTTTTTCATTATGGTTATATAACCATCTTTCATCAGTTATAATATAAACCATACGAAGCGAGTCACACTAAGGAACCGCCCAGTACTGCGCGACGCGCGACATATGGTACCTTCGTACTTTAGTACATCTATCTTCTAAACGAATCGAGATACCATTCTGAAATTTTTCACATGATATTTCTATACTACAAGGTATGTTTTCAGGTAAAAATATGAAAAAATGCGAAGTTGAAAAAAAACTGACTTCAAATTGTAATCAATGTCTAAGAAAAACAATTAATATTCTCAAATAAACATTGTTTACTGATTGCTCAATCCATCTGGTTAACTTTAATAATAGCTATCGAAAAATCAGTTCCTCAAATTTTTCATAATTCTTTGAAGTCGCATAAACCCGTAACTAGACAAAAAAAAAATCACGTACGTTTATTCAGGTCCAATAGAAATACAATTGACCTAATTATGAACAAAATCCAAAACCTGACATTTTTTTTCCTGTCCGCTTCACGTAAAATGCCCCTATGTTAAAAAATTGGTTAAAGTAATAATACTAATTCAAATAATATTCTGTACTCTTTCCATTCCTATTTATCGTTTCACACCATGGATCATTTCGTACTGGGATCGGATCGGAACAAAATATTCATTTTATTCACATTCCTAACGAATCCCACAAATAGGAATGAATTGTGATCTGCGGAATAAGTCGCTATCGAAAATTAATTTTCGATTAAATTAAACAACGTGCTATCGCGAAATAAAGGTGTATTATTTATTGATCATACCTACATTCGGCAATGTAGGTACACTAAGGATCAAAAGTGGAGTGACATTGTCAAGAAGCAATAGATTGACGCTTCTGTTTAACTTAGGACCTTCTTCTAATGAGTAATTTCTATACTATAGACACACACTCTCACATTCGTTTGCAACTGATTGTAGTTCATAAATTCAACCATTAGGTTATATGGCATATTAGCCTAGCGGTTATCATACGTCGGTAAGCACGTTCATGCGTAGCGAGCCGTGGGTTCGAATCTCACGCGCGGTGATAATTTTTTAAAATGTTTTTATAATTACCTACTCGAATAATCACGCTATTGAATACAGTTCCGTATCATGTTCGCCTTGTTCACATAATTCGTTAAACTTTATGAATATACCCACAGAAATCTAAATAAATAAATTATAAGGTAGACAGATGCAGTTAAATTACGACTTTTCGACTTCACCGCGACTAAATAGAACGTTATTTGTTTTTGGTTGGTTGTTATTGTAGATTAGTGACGTGTGTTTAATCGTGTGTATTAGCAGTGTTGTAGTTCATTTCGAAATGCAAGGAAATTTAAATATTGAGATGAAAGCAGATACTATCGCGCTGCGTAAAAGTGGGCTTAATATTATATCACAGATATTTGATGAAACCGGACTGAGTGTGAGTATTATGATTTAATTATTTTATCGATTTTTTTCTAATTAATGTATAACTGCTGATCCTTTTAGTTATTTTTTTAAACGTTTTATATTTATCATAAAGCCTAAATAGAAGAAAAAAAAATAAGATGAATATGAAATACAGGGTGTCCCAGAAGTCTACGTCAAGCCGGAATCGGGTGATAGGACAAATGATAATAGTAACCAGAAAAATATAACAGTCAGATACTGTACCGAAAAAAAAAAGTACTACGCTAGTTTGGCAAGTAACCTTAAAAGTTGACGCATTTAATAAGGATTCTAAAATGGTATAGCACTTGCTACATTATTTCTTAGATTACAGGAAAAAAAAAATTTCTTCAAGAATCCCAGTTTTGAAAAAAATATTTTTATTTACTAAAAATGATTTTAGGGTAACCAAAGCTTGCCTTGAGCGTAACTAGGATTCTAGTTTTAGCGAGAGGGAGAATCATTCCATGAAGTGTGAGTGACACAGATAGTGACGCTTTCAAATTTGACCATATTGAAGTACAAACTGTTCATGACGTAATTTTTTATAATATCTCTGTAACATACCCATGGGGGGTATGTTACAGAGATATTATAAAAAATAATTATAAGAACTGACCATACACCTGTAACAAGCAATAAATGAATTTTAATTTGAATTCTATTCAGATGCTAATGGGTGAGTGAGACAGATAGTGACGCTAATGTGTCAAATACCAAGAAAGTCATTTTATAAAGTGCGAGCGAGACATATGTAGTGACGCCACTTTTAGAGTGTTGGCACACGCAATGTAGTTAAGTACGTTACGCTCCTTCGTTTACTACGCATCTTTCCGTTTTCGTTCGTGTTATTTCGTACTTACGACTTTTTGCTTCGTTTATTGGACTTGTTTGCTTGTGATTTGGACAGTTTTGATCTTTCAACGACAACCTTGACTTTCTCCTGGACTATCGTGTGATTGTGTAGTGCAACCATGTCTGTGTACACCATAGAGGAATATGCAAACATGCACTTCATTTATGGGGAATGCAGAGGCAATACTAGTGCTGCGGCAAGACTGTATCACGAGAGATACCCAAATGCTGATCGCTATCCAGATCATCGAGTTTTTTCAAATGTGCACCGTCTAGTCTCTACTGAGGGCCGACTTCCAAACCAAGTACATGGTGAAGGAAGAAGTTCGTTACCTTACGAGGACATAGTACTACAAGCAGTTGAAGAAGACCCAAGTACTTCGGTACGTGCAATTCAGGAAGCATAGGAGTGTCCAAAAGTACAGCTCACCGAATTTTACAAAAACATGAGTTCCACCCGTACCATATACAGAGAGTACAAGCCCTGCCACCTCAAGATTATCAACGTCGGGTTGCGTTTTACCAAACGATGCTAGAAAGACACCACGAAGACCCGCGATTCTTAGAAAAAAATTGTGGACGGATGAATCGACATTTTAAAAAGCCGGTTACATGAACCTACATAATTTACACGAGTGGCACGTAGAGAATCCGAATTATCTCAATATCGTTTTAAAATAAACATGTGGACTGGTATTTAAAACGGAAGAGTCATAGGACCTTTTGAGTTGCCAGAGGTCTTGAATGCTGAATTTTATTTAAATTTTTTACAAAACCATTTACCTAATTTACTTGAAGACGTGCCACTAAGTATTTTCAGAGATGTGGTATCAGCAAGATGGCTGCCCAGCTCACTACGCCCGCTCCGTGACACAATATCTCAATGAAGAATATCCGAGCAGATGGATAGGGCGGTCTGGTACGATCTCGGGGCCAGCCCGTTCCCCGGTTCTAAATTCGTTAGATTTTTTTTACCGGGGAGCAGTGAAAGAGAAAGTTTATTTAAAACTAATTGAAAATTTAGCTGAGTTTCGGCAAAGAATTACGGACGCAGCTGAATTTGTCAACAACGGAAGATTTGCCAGTCTGATAGCCCGGTCTTTTTTAAGAAGATGTCGAGCTTGTATTGCAGCTGAAGGAATGCAATTTGAACACCTTTTGTAATAAATCTCAGCATCCAAATAATTGTTTGTTTAAATTTTTAACTTAAGGAAAATTTATCCTAAAGGACACAGACAGGGTTTGGACCAAATGCTGCCCAGACATGGGAGTATTTCCAAATGATTTCCTAGATCAATCTACTTAACAAAAAATATATTAAAAAAATAAAAAATCCCAGGATTTTTTTTAATGGTTTTAGGTACTTATCAATTTTTGTCAATATTTTCGTATAGGTAATGGAGTGTGTATAGTTTGTCTCACACACGGTTTGTACCTGTGCGCACGCCTTTGACATACAAATAATAGATATATCCGGCCGCATGCTGCGACTCAAAATGCCGCCTCTATTTTGGATAACCATTTAGATGATGTTGATAGGGTAATTCACTGGTCTTTTCACTCTGGTGACTTATTCATATTGGACTGAGGATTTCGCGACTCTATTTTTATGTTAGAGTCGCATGGATATGTTAGCATTCTCGCAGAATCACAAACAAGGGGATCTCCTCAACTAACCACAATCCAAGCAAATAAATCAAGGCTGTGCACTACTTGCCGATGGCCCGTTGAGGTGGTAAACGGTAGACTAAAACGGGATTTTAAAATATTTTGACATAAATACTGCAACATAGCCATGTCACATTTTTTTGCAGACCTTAACACTGCTGCCTCTTAGCAAATGCTTTTTATGTGGATATACTAGATAATCCTCATGCACATGATTTCATAAATATAGCCCGACAGCGGTTGAATACTAATAATGGGAGATTAGCAGATTATGTCGATTCTAAAAGACTTAACCGAAATATAGTTTCTATTCAAAACATTAATGTTATTCAGGACAATGTTAATGTTTTTCCAGTCCTCATAGCTGAAGAATTGACTTTATTCATAGTATTACACTACAGTTTAATTAGTTAGTATTAATAGATTACAGTGATTACTAATAGTTTATTGTCAGTGATGATTAAAAATCGTCAATTATAGCTGTTATTAATAGTTTATTATCAATAAATATTAAAAATAGTCCAATTATTTGTTTTAGTTCATTTTTGGTCAAAAAAAGAAATTACTGTAATTTAAAAAATACATGACTAAGATTTTTTTAAATATTTTTCTGGTAACTTATGATTTATCCTATCACCCGATTCCGGCTTGACGTCGACTTCTGGGACACCCTGTATAACATTAAGTATAATAATAATAATATAATATGTAACATTTCTATTTTCAAAATAATTTTATTTCAAATTGGTAATAATCGTATTTTGCTAGTAGCCTAATAGTACTCTTTTTTTGTAGAGAAATACCTACTGTGACTCGGAGAGTCAAAAGATATCAGGAAAAGCCTTGCCAGGCGAAAGCCAAGTGGAAGGCCCCAGCTAGTCAGTGAATGTGAAACAAGTGGTTTCATACCAACGAGATATTTTGCCGAATTATTCGACACATCTTTACGAACCGTTTGCCGTGCGAAGAAGTAGAAGTAGAATTATTTATGAATTTTAACAGTATTGATATTCTTTGTAAAACAGAACATTGGCTGAAAAGCCACCAGTTCTTGTTCAATTTTAATAATCACCAGGTTGGTAGTTCGTTCAGCAGGATAAATGCTATACATGGTGGCTCATTTAATTTAAGTAACCAGCTCAAATTTAAAGATCGTAAGGATATTGTGAGCCTATCTGTTGAGCGTACAGTTGAAATTCCTTGTATAGAATTGGAGCACTTTGTTGTATTAAGTGTGTACAGACCCCCTTCAGGATTGTATGACTGCTTTGAAAAGGTAATGGATGAAGTGTTAGACAGGATTTGTAACTCAGACAAGTCCGTTATCATTTGCGGTTATTTTAATGTCAATTTATTAGAAACTCAGGTTCTTGTAGTAGAATTATAAGTCGGTTTCAGTCCTACAATCTTGTAAACCTATTTTTGGAGCCCACAAGAATAACCCCTACTAGTGCCACATGCCTAGATAATATTTATACAGATATTATACCAAGCCACCAAAAAATTATAAATTTACTAGATTCTGATCATTGCGGGCAAAGGATTACTATTCAAAATCAAAACAAAATAGTGGTTAAAAAGGATATCACTGTTCACCCCAAAACTGCAAGTCGCTTGGAGGCTTTTAAAAGTAAACTCACTGATAAACTACCAGTTTTGTCAATTCATGCTGTTCCTAATCATCTATATGATATTTTTTTAATATATTATACTGTAAACAATTTAATTCAACCTTTATTTCCAAGATTATCTCGGTTAATAGTAACGCCTCTTTCAGTGATTGGGCTACTATTGGTAGTCATAAAAGTAGAACACGGCTTTATGAACTGTACAATGAAAGGACTTACGTTAACACTGATGAATTTAATTTGTATGTTAGAAATTATTCAAAATTATTTTAAAAAGTTTGATATATGGCCAAGTAACGTTATTTGGGTTCATAAGATTAAAGCAGCAGTAATGTAATTAAAACGACTTGGAATATTATTAATAGTGAAACGGGAAGGTCTAGTAATCGAAATAGTCAGTATTTCGATTACTAGACCTTCCCGTTTCAGCCTGTCTATTAATGACAACATAATAAAATCAGACTCAGAAGTCGCCGAGGCATTTGAAAATTTCTTTTCAGATATTCTCGTTTCAACTACTAAATCCTTAAGCTCATCACCTTCTATTGCTGAGTTTTTGCACATTGCAGCATTGGCGAATGCTACATTATAATTTTATCACGAACGACCTTCTTTTATAACATATTCAACCTTATTTTTTAATCAGAAAGGAAATTTTCTTCATATGGTTTTTTGAATTTTGAATCTAAAAGTGTCATGTCTTTTCTCTTACTGAGATTTTTTTCATTGGAAGTTTTTTTTTTGGACACAGGACGGAAGTCCATAATATAATTTTTTCCGCTTGACTAAGCAATAATTTGCCACGTTATTAAAGGTTTGAACGACCGAGTTTGTTCGTTGTTCGACAGAATCCGAGGACAGTGTTCCAGACGAACAGCTTCGAGGATTTGTCTCGAGGCGAGACAGGTACAGACTTGATTTGTCCGAAGACTGTAGGCGGATCTTGAATTCGCCTCCACCGCCAGTCTGGGACCAGACGACTGTACGTCTCCTGTTGAGATTCGAACCCAACGCTGGTGGATTCTGGTACCAGCCAGTGAGGAGCCTTCCGACTGCCAGCCTGGAGTCTTGGATCGGATTTGCGTATATTAAATAGTTTTTTTTTAAATATTTTGTAGTTCATATTGTCTCTTTTATTTAAACCTGTCGTTTAGTTTGTTGCCTCGCTACCTGATTGACTTGGTGCGAAGTTACCCATTTAGGATTTCCATATTTTTAATTTATTGCGGAAGTTATAGGAACGTTTGCAAACGGATCGTGACCGACGCGTAACTGTGAAAATTATTAATACCAAGGTCGTCGCGTCAGCGTTTCAATTTTATTCTTTAGTGTATTAAGAATCGTGGTGTGTTCTTCATAAGTTATTGTTTACATTTTTTTTTTTGTTATTTTACGAAATTAAACGTGTACAAGTGAGTTTGTTTTTATTTCGCTACACTATGTAAAATGTTAATGGTTGCGATTCGGAATTTCATTTTGAACATTTTACCTGTAGAGATATAATCAAAAACCTTTCACACTTTAAATGTAAAAAAGACTGCAGATCTGTGGGGAATTCTGTAGAAGTTGCTAAGTCTGTTATTGACACTGTAGCACCTACTCTAGCTCTTATCTTTAATAGTGGTATTGACGGTGGGGAGTTTCCTGACCTCATGAAAAATAGTAAAATAATACCTTTGTTTAAATCGGGTAGTACATCAGACCCCACAAATTATAGACCTATTTCTGTACTACCTTCCTTTAGTAAAATTTTTGAGAAATTAATTTTAGAACAGATGCAAAGATTTTTTTATAAACACAAATTATTACATAGCAAACAGTTCGGTTTTACAAGGGGTCGTTCAACTACTGATGCCGGTGTTGAACTTATAGGACATATTTATAATGCATGGGAAGACAAATGCGATGCCTTGGGCATCTTCTGTGATTTATCCAAGGCATTCGATTGCGTTCTTCACGAAATTTTAATCAGGAAACTCCGCCACTACGGGATCCGGAACGCTGCTCGGGATCTTCTCACTTCATACTTGAGTGAGAGGATTCAGAGCGTTGATGTAAATGGAAAAGGATCTCCCGGATCTATAGTAACAATGGGAGTCCCACAGGGTTCAATTCTTGGTCCTTTCGTGTTTCTTATTTATATTAATGACTTGCCGTACCTCATAAAGGATAATCATGATATAGTGTTGTTCGCAGATGACACTTCACTTTTGTTTAAACTTAAACGTCAGCAGCAGGTTACTGACGATGTAAATAGCGCGATCTCTAAAGTAGTCCACTGGTTCAATGTTGATAATTTACTTCTAAACGAGAAAAACACCAAATGCATTAAGTTTACGCTACCTCACGTTAGGCAGGTGAAAACTTATGTGTTGATAAAGGGCGAACAATTGAATCCTGAAGACAGCACAGTATTCTTGGGCATAACTTTGGATGCTAAGCTTCAGTGGGGTCCGCATATAGACATATTTTAAAAAAAGCTAAGTTCCGCAGCATACGCTGGTAGAAAAATTCGTAATTTAACTGATATAGAGACAGCCCGCTTATTGTATTTTAGCTATTTTCATAGTGTAAAGTCGTACGGTATTCTATTGTGGGGAAATGCCGCTAATATTCAGACTATCTTTGTTTTGCAGAAGCGAGCTGTTCGATCAATTTATAAATTAAGTCCGAGACCCTCGCTCAGAGACAAATTTAAAGAGATTAATATTATGACTGTGCCTTTTTCTTCAAAATCAACCGAAGATGGTGTTATTTGCAGATGACAGATCATTGATCTTTAAAATAGACCGACGGACACAAAATCTTGACGACGTGAATAACTCTATTCTTCAGGTCCAAGATTGGTTTACGGTAAATAATTTAGTACTTAATGAAAAAAAAACAAAATGCATTAGATTTAAATTACCTAATGTTAGAAGTAGCGAATGTGACATCATTTTGAATGGCCAAAAATTAGAATTTGTTAATCAGACAGTTTTCCTAGGAATCACGCTAGACGAGAAATTACAATGGGGACCTCATATAACATCTATTGCGGGGCGGCTAAGCTCGGCCGCATATGCTGTTAGAAAGATAAGACAATTAACAGATGAAGAAACCGCGCGTTTGGTCTATTTTAGTTACTTCCACAGTATTATGTCATATGGCATCTTACAGCGGGGTCGGGCTGCTGACATTGAATCCATTTTTATGTTGCAAAAGAGAGCTGTCAGAGCCATTTACAATCTACGTCGCCGCGAATCTCTTAGGGAACTATTTAAAAGGATTAATATTATGACGGTACCTTGCCAATTCATTTATGAAAATATTATGTATGTAAGAAAAAATTAACATCTTTTTAATAAAATGATGATAGACATAATTTTAATACTAGAAATAAAGATAAATTAGATCAACCTTTTTTCAGATTATCTAAAGTACATACATCTTTTATGGGGTACTGTGTTAAATGTTACAACAAAATACCTTGTGAAATATTGCAATTAAATGAAAGAAAATTTAAAACTTGTATTAAAATTACACTTTGTAAGCAAGGATATTACAAATTAGAGGATTATATCCAAGATAAGAATGCTTGGAAACATGCTGGTCCTGCTCCATAGGACAATCTCTAGAGTCTAGACAAAATCAAACTGGTTGCTAATGTAATTGTATATAATTTATTCTTTGACATTGATTTACATTCTGTAATTACTTGGGGTCACACCCGGACTTATTACTCCTTATTTATTTATTTTGGATTTTGGAATGTTTGTGAATGTGTGAGCACCATGTATCTATCACACAATTAATCTATATGTCATAGTTTCATTTATCCATTTTAATTCTTTTACCTATTGTGGTATAGTAATTTTATTTTTAGATGCATCATCTTCACATATAATTATATAAATAATGTATGCAAAATATTGTAAAACAGTTTAAAAGAGTAACGGTGGAGTTTTTTGCCCATTCTTCTCCATACGAAAACTACGTTTTGGAAGGGGGGACTAGAACCAATTTTATTTTAATTTTATTTTTGACGTTAAAAAATTTTATACCCATAAAAATATAAAATTGTTTAAAAAATACAGTGATATCTATGATATAAATACTAGGAACAAACACAAATTTGTTGTACCTACAACAAGGCTCAAGAAAATAGGTGGCTCGTTCAGATGCCAATGTATACGCTTTTATAATAAAGTTCCAAGCCCCGTTCCAGATCTAAGCCCTAATAAATTCAAATCATTCGTAAACGTAAGTTGTGCCAGAAAGCCTTTTATACCGTTAAGTATTATATCGAGGCCAAAAAGGCTTGGGACTAAGCTGCTTCCAATTTTTACATATTGAATGTTTTTATTTTATTTTTTCTGTTTTGTTGTTGTTTTTTTTTTATATACACTTTGACATTAATGAATTTTATATTTATGACATTTGCTTACTTTGTAAAGTATTCTGTTATTTTAATTATTGTGTATGTGAAGACTATGTGGGTCATTTTATTTTTTATTTTTCTCTCTGCTCTGTTAGTTTTTGTCATGGTCTGGCAGTTTGAGTAATTAATGTGGCCTACCCAAATGTCCTTTCTTTGGTATTGTTCGTCGAATCGTCGAGCTCCTTAAGTTTTGAGTTGAGCTGCACGTTTTCTGACAAATGCGTGCACTGACTGGACAGGTCCTCTCAATCTGTGTGGTTCTTTCCTCAAAAGACCATCTCAGACATCGATCTACATGGTCTTCTGACCAAGATTATGTCCGGACTTTAAAAGAGACTGTGACCTCTGAGTTTGTTTCGGCCTTTCTTCTCAGACTAATCAGATAGGAAACGCCGACCTCATCTAGTTTTAAGATATGATTAACGTGTAAAAGTGTTTGTACAAACCTACTTACAAAATAAAATCATTTGTCATTTCTCAAACGAAAACCAGCTTTTTGAGCTGGTTTTCGTTTTACCCATATTTGATTGAAAAACATAAACAAGAACGTTTACATTTTGCGATACAGCAATGGGAAGCACGGAATGAGAGATCTGATGAGCAGTTGAAGTTGCATTGCATGGAAATACGGGAACCATTGGCCTGTTTGCTTACCTATAGATTAATTAACTAATACTTACTGATGGTCTCCCTGGCTCTTCGTTTCTTCCGTGTTACTTCTTCTTCCACTTCAGTTTTAAAATGCATTACAGGTACATCATCTTCTAAATCTGATTCAGAACAGTGTGGTGGTGTGTCTGCTACATCCAGGCAGCTATTGTCTAAATTTTCTGGTTCATGTTCTGTACGTAAACAAAAACAGTCACGATTACTCACTTAATATTAATATTTGTTTTACTTCACAATATAAGGTGGTTACCGTTGAGTTGAATAAAATGAAATACTACCAAAGCTTTGAAGTAGTTTAAAACATTTTTATCAATATAAATAAATAGATTAAGTACTTATATCTTAATTTTATTACAAGATATTATTTAATGATCTCTCATTCCGTGCTTCCCGCACGGAATGAGAGATCTGATGAGCAGTTGAAGTTGCATTGCATGGAAATACGGGAACCATTGGCCTGTTTGCTTACCTATAGATTAATTAACTAATACTTACTGATGGTCTCCCTGGCTCTTCGTTTCTTCCGTGTTACTTCTTCTTCCACTTCAGTTTTAAAATGCATTACAGGTACATCATCTTCTAAATCTGATTCAGAACAGTGTGGTGGTGTGTCTGCTACATCCAGGCAGCTATTGTCTAAATTTTCTGGTTCATGTTCTGTACGTAAACAAAAACAGTCACAATTACTCACTTAATATTAATATTTGTTTTACTTCACAATATAAGGTGGTTACCGTTGAGTTGAATAAAATGAAATACTACCAAAGCTTTGAAGTAGTTTAAAACATTTTTATCAATATAAATAAATAGATTAAGTACTTATATCTTAATTTTATTACAAGATATTATTTAATGATCATATTATTTTTACATACAAAACATACCATCACTTTGATGTTCCTCCTTTGTCTCAACAATGTCATCTAGTTCCTCACAAACAGCTGGTAACTCTTCTTTGATAGCAAAGCTTTCTGATTGACATTCATCAACTATACTTATATGCACTATTGGAGATTTAATAAACCCACTGTAAAGCTCTAAGCATTCTTGGTTTAGTAAAGGATTGGGCTGTAAACAGATATTTATAGTATTAGGAAGTGCCAGTGATGGCAGTCGACAAGCACAAACTTTTTACACAACTAAAGTCACTTAAAATAATGAAAGACAACTCTACTTAGTAATACTATACTACTAATACTACTACTTACTACTGCTACTTAGTAATCTAGGAAAGCTTATCAACACCAGCATCCTTCCTATCCTAACTTAAAGATGCCAAACATTGGCCTTGACCAAAAAACTACAAACGTGTCAGCATAGCATGGAACAAATTATGACGGGGAAAAGAAAGAGAGAAAGAACCAGTCACCGTGTATTCAGGAACGCAACCAAAACACAAGATGTAGTACTGAAACTGAGAAGATTAAAATGGAGATGGGCCGGCCACACTGTCAGGGGGCAAGAGAAATGGAACAAAAAAAGTGACCCTAAAGGAAAACCCTTGAAAAGATGGCAAGATGATTTGGCGAGAATGGCTAGAAGGACATGTACTAGACAGGCAAGGAACAGGGAGAATTGGGAGGCGTTTGCCAAAGGGCAACAGAGACTCAGAACTGATACGTTATGTGGACTGTGACGTTTAGTACAACAATTATCAATCTGAAAAAAGGCTACAAATACATAAAGTCTCTTTAAAGAGCCACTGCAAGTGAGGACACTTAAGTAGGTCTAATACCCTGGAGTGAGCCATGCTACCAAGCTCACTGACCACTGCACAAGCTATTGTTGCATAACGCGCGAGCTGTGCAACAATAGCTTGTGCTGTGACAACAGAGGGCTGTTAACAAACTGCCACATCTAGTTTCCTACAGAAGTTGTAGTAGTTTATGAGTGTTTAACATGTAGTAATTGTAAACCTACGTAATTATGACAAAAGCGTTCATTTCAACACTCGCTGGTATGGTTGGTGTGAAATCCACACACAATAGGTATGAGTTTGTAAGAATTATAAGAATAAATGTCTGTGGAAGAATACCTCACCTCATAATCCCCATTCATCATCTGAGCGAACTGCTCTTCGGCTTCCAGACATTTTTGCAGAAATCGGCAGCATTGCTTTAATTTAGTGCAGCACACGAAACAAGCAAGAATCGGTCTACTGTCCTCAGTTACAAACTGCAACAAAACTTGTCTTCCACTATTTTGTTTATATGAAGAAATACTTTCTATCTTACATTAAATTGTAAACCCAACAGTTGGTGGTCAGTAATGCTTTCTATGTCTCATAAATTACTCTCCAAAAGCGCCTCAGTTCTCCAATCCCAGGGGGAATATACTCATATACGTATACTCCCCAACGCCTCATACAGAGAATGCATGAGCACTTGCCCAAGCCAGATTGGTGAGGCATATTTTTATGTCCATGTTTCCTCACATGGTTTTCTTTAATTGATATCAGTACTTCCATTTGCCCCTGAAGGCCCACTGGCGACACGGTACGGCAGGGGACCCTTGGGCATCGTCACACATCCTCATGTACGCAGCGTTGTCCTTTTTAATTTGAAATTTCGATTTTATTGTGATAGGTACTATTAAGGGTCAGTGGAAGTTATATTCATATTCGTTGCACAAAAACCCAGTGCCGTGGCGTATCGCCGGTGTGCGTAGGTCCTCAGACCCCTAACACGACCTCTGCCCGAAAGTTCATATGAATTTTTATCCTAGTGTTCATTCGCATTTATTACCTATCATATTGGTAATTTAATTACTATATATTAACTTACTGGAATATTAGTCAGCTTCTCATATAGCTCATGCAAGTTCCTGTTGCCCACTATATACATTCGTACATTCTCCAATAAACATATTCTACACATTGGCAGTTTTTCCATATTTGAAATCAAAACGTATCGCCTAAAGTTATTTGGTTCAGCTTTACATTGATTTATATGATTGAAAAACTCTTAATAATACGACTTCTAGTAATCTTCGAATGAAATTGAGAATATTAAGTGTAAATACTGTGAGCACTTCCTTTGTGGACCACGGTAAGACGGCAGCCGCTAGAGAGACTTATTATCTCTTAAATAGTCCAGGAAGTTCATAGGATTTAGTTTATTAGTTACCACACCATCTATGGCTTATTTATATTCACAGATTACTTTAAAGTACTGGTGGTTCACTTTTTCACAAACAAACCAACAAATCAAAGCTACAAGCTACTTGATTGAAGACAGTAATGACAGAGAGACTCTTGACATTATCTTGTTTTTTTATTTTATTTTTTATTTGCCCAATGGCCAGGCTATAGTCTTTCGACCGTACCGCCGCGTCTTTCATGTAGAATTTCTTACGTGGTAAGTTTAAAAACAATAATGTCATTTGTTTACATACTCATTATGATTTATTTTATTTAATAAGTCTTTCGTAGTTAATCCATTTCATATTATTTATTTTTATTTTAGTCATTTTATTTTTGTCTTTACGTCAAATCCAGATTAAACGTTATTTTACTGTCAATCTCCCATTAGACACTTTAGTTTATGAAAAGAAAAAGCGCGGGAAATTCGTAACAAAAGAGCGCCTTTTTTAAAAGAAATTTTCAAATAATTATTGTTTTCATTCATAAGTTAATTTACTTGCTTTTCTCATGATGGGGAAGAAAGGGAATCCTAAGAAAAGAAAAAAAGAAGATAGTTCGTCTCCTGTCCACCATTGGTGTCCTCTGAAGTCTCTGAAGACGACGGTGGAGCCTCAAGCTCTTATGAGGAATCTGTAGCAGTTGATTAGGATAAGTATCGGGAATTCAGGATTCCTGACTACATTAGGGCATATCCTGAAAACGTAGGCAATTTTGAATATGTTGTATTTTTAGAAAGTATTGACTTAATCCCGATTGGTGATAGAGACATAATGTCCCTTTCAACCATCATAAAAAAATACAATAAGGGCGTAAAACAATTATTACGCATGAATCGGTACAAAATTGGTGTTATTTTCGAACATCCTGGTTTAAGCAATGCAGCGTTAATTAATCGTAAATTTTTGGATACTTATAAACTGAAAGCCAGTATTCCTGCAGCAGGTTTCCTGTAGTAGGTTTTTTTCGGTAGCTCAGCTCAATTGGAACATGCATAATAACTTATTATGAATGTTCCAATTGACCTGAGCAACGAACATATTTATAACGCAATAACTAGCACAAAGAATATTATTTCTATCAGAAGATTTATGCGTCGCATTGTTTCAGAAGGAGGGGGGGGGGGGGTGTCCTTCCAGCCTGCGAAGACGGTGTCCATCACATTCTCATGTGCAGCAATATCCGATAGTGTAGACCTGAACAGCTGGCGATTCGAAGTACGTCCGTACATTCCCCCGGTAAAACAATGCTTGAAGTATCTAAGGTATGGTCATATAGCTAAATTATGTAAGAACTTCCAAAGATGTTCCATATGTACAAAGGGCCATAATTATAAAGAACGCCAAGTACCACCAACTAGCGGTTAACCAGCGAAAAGTGGTTTTTCAAGCTGGCTGGACACGTTTTTGATCGATTATATAATAGACATGGGACGTGTCATGGTTTTGCTGGGCACCAGTCACCTAGCAGCACTGACGACATGATGTGATGTGTGCGTTCCGCTTGCCTGCCCTTGATGTGAATTCAAAAACGTATGCTGCAGTGGAATGAGATCATTATTTAAGCACAATGAGTTGGAAGACATACAATTATCACACACTAAAATTTGGTTTTTCACTTTACAGGAAAACAGTCAAGCTTTAGTAAAGGTGGTGCAGATTGAATGGCGATAACATATGAGTTTTTTATCCAACTCTCAAATCAAATCAAATCAATTTATTTGCGTTATGTGTTGGTAAGTATGTACAATCGGTCTTAACATTTATATTATAATATTATTGTCATGGATCCATAACACTTAGTCATATTACTGTGACATGCAAATATTTATGTTCTTAATTAATTAAAATAATATAAGTTATGATTCTATTAAAGTTATTAAAATTACAATTGAATAGCATTAATATTACTTATTAGAAATGTCATCTGGTAATTAAATTATTATAATTGTTATTTATTTTGCAATGTCTTATAAAATATGTCGTTTACCGAGTAGAAATTCTTTTCCCTCAACCATGCTTTAAGCCACCTTAATTAGCTGGTAAGATTTTGATACTGTCAGGTATAGCATTAAAATACGCGACCGCACATTGCATAACTATTCTTACTATATAGTGCTGTCCTAAGAATTATGGGCAAGACTACTCTATTTTTGTGTCTAGAACTTTTTGGATACAGTTCAGGAACTTTTTTAAATAGTTCCGGGTGCATTTTAATAAATTTCGCGCATACAAAGATGTACAGACTAGGTAAGGTCTCCTAACACTTTCGACTTCACCCACTTTTCATAGAGCTCATACTGGATGCCGCCATACATATTACAAGTGGACCCTCCAGGAGTGTCACCGGCATTACGTTTGCGCTAAAGTGAACCCTCGAGGAGGGTCGTCGGGTTTAGGTTAGAAACCGTATTATACGTCGTAAACACTGTAAAACAAAGTAAAATAGTGTTTTTACAACGTCTTATTGCTATATTTAGTATCCCTGGGGGTATTTACGTGTACTAATGGGGTGGAGACGTGAAATATTGAAAAAATAAGAAAATGTATAATCGCTCGCTTTGATCCCGAGACAGGGGTGTCCAACCTTTCTGAAATTTTCACGCATGTAATTATTTTTTATTGTATTAAATAGGAACAACAAACAATTACATTATGCAATATTAGTAGTTTTTTATGTAATCAAAACGTAATTATTTTGTAACAGCTTACATAATTACTTGCCGCTCATGATTCACCAACAGTTAAACAAAAGCAGCAATAGGTAAAATAAATAGCGGGAACGAGAAATTCGAATTTCAAATATATATCCACTATATTTTAATTTTTACGAATTAGGATCCTAGTCTTTTGAGATAGCCGTTTATTTAACGCAATTTATTTACACATATTTTTTAAGCTTTTTTATTGCAATTGTAACGGGGACATTAAATTTGAAAACAAAATGTACACCAGCGAATATTAATATGGCAAAATTAAAGGTTGGCCATCACGAAAAATGCTTTGTGTAAGAAGGCTGTATGCAAAATACTGGCTCTTTCCAGCACGTTTTTGATGAGCTATTCTGCCAGAATAAATATGATGTAGGTGATTGCTGTCAGAAATCATAGAGGACAAAAATTCATACCAAACGACATGTATGTAGCGAAGTATGTGCACAAATGTACAAAGCCGACTGACCAGAGGGGAAATTCTCGTAATTTTAAGAACGTTCACAGTCTGATCTCAGTCAATATGTCAAAAAATACTTCTAATTTCCCTACATTTTGACAAGTTTTTGACATTTGTTTGTTGCCGAGATGAGACTGCGACTAGATTTTGAACGTTTTAAATTACGAGAATTGGCCTTCTGATCTTTGTCTTTCTTTCATGCTACTTCGAATACTTACTTGATCCGTTCCGAAGATAATACAATTAATTAGATAATTAAAGCATAGGTATAGTAAGAGGTACGGCTCTCTCCCTTTTTGAAAGTTACCTCAAAGATAGAAAGCAAATGGTTAAACTAAATAGCTTATGCAGTGCCGAGGAGGACGTCTACTACGGAGTCCCACAAGGGAGTGTCTTGGGTCCGCCGCTCTTTTTGATTTATATTAACAGCCTATGCAATATGCAAATCAATGGAGGGCAAATTTTCTCATACGCAGACGACACTGCAATTGTTTTCTCAGGAACATCATGGCAACATGTAAAAGCTGTCGCTGAAGAGGGTCTGACTGAGATAGCTGGCTGGCTTAAAGCAAACCTATTAACCCTTAATACCATCAAAACTAATTTCATCTGCTTTTCCCCAGACCAGAGGTCACAGGCCGGACTTGATTTTGGCATTGCGATTCATGTTTGCCAAAATAATGCAATCCATAACGATAATTGTACCTGCCAAACCATTCAACAAGTCAGCTCCACTAAATACTTGGGCATAGTTGTTGATCGAAGACTGTCATGGCACCCTCACATCGAGATCCTTATGAAAAGGATCAGGAAGCTCATTTGGGTGTTTAAAACATTACGACATTTTATGTCTGCGCAACTTATAAACAAGATCTATATAGCTCTGGCGCAATCTGTAATAACTTACTGCATACCAATTTGGGGTGGAGCTACCAAAATTCAATTCCTTGACCTGGAAAGAGCTCAGCGATCACTTATAAAGGTGATGTACTTCAAACCACTTAGGTACCCTACAACTGAACTCTATAGAGTTAGCAACTTGCTCTCAATTAGAAAACTGTATATTCTTTACGTGTCCTTAACCCTGCTTATGTGTCTTCCTTTTGACTCAGCATCTCAAAGCAGAAGGCGCAGAGATATAGTAGCCTACTCCCCAGGGATTCGAACCGCCTTTGCTAGACGTCAATATGTTACACAATCCACCTACATCTATAATCAACTGAACCGCAAATTAGATATATATCCTCTGTTGTTATACGATTGTAAAAAAACAATAATTAAATGGTTGAAATCCCTAAAGTATGACGAAACAGAAAATATTCTGACCAGAATTACCTAAAAAAAAAAAAAAAAATAAAAAAAAAATGGGTACACTCAAGCACGTATACACACCCCGACGCACCCCCACACACACACACTCAACACTCGCGCACTTACATACATACCTACACAAACACACACAGAGCTGCTATATTAATGTTTTATTTTATTTTTACTTTTCTTTTTTTTTAAAAAAAACCTTTTACGCCTCATCATTGTTAAGATTCCACTTATGGGAAGAGCGAGACAGCTCCGACACAAGTACATTTGTAACTTACTGGGGCTGCCTCAATTTATGTATGACACAATGTTTAAGTTGAAATAAATATTATTATTATTATGTCGTTTATTTATTTAGTCATCTTATTTTATTACATTTTTAAATATTAGTATGATTAAATAAAAAATAAAAAATAAACATTATTATTATTATAATTAGAGATGAGCTGATGCTGTGTCCAAAATTGTTGAGACACTAGGTACTATCATTTTGAAATTAAATGCAGACGCTGAGATTGGATAGCAGAAAGATATCATAACGAAAATCGAACTAAATTAGCAGAAATTATTAACATATTTTTATCAATCTAAATTATTTGCTGGAAAACGTCATGTTTTTACAGAATAGTCATAATATTTCCAAACAAATAAAACTTAATAGACATTGTACTAAATTAATGATTTCAGTTATTAATATTATTCAGAAAATAACCTAGTAGGTACTTATCATTTCAACCGCGTATCATACTGTGATCAACCATACGACCGAACGGAGCTGCAAATTGTTTTTTTTTTAAATGAGCATTGTTTTGGGCCTTAGCACTGATATTTTCTAGTGGTCGTACATTGTCTATGGACTGTTGGATTTGGGCCTATAATTATTGTATTTTTATTTAAATGTTTGAACACAGTAATGATTTACAACAATTTAGTAAACTCTCCCTCATAATTTATAATCTCAAAATAAATATTTTTATTTTTAGTGAATATTTGTAACCGCAAAATGGTTTGCAACCGCTGAAATAGCTCATCATCATAGCTCCCAATTATTATTGAAAATGAAAATGTTGGTATTTGAAAACCAACGAGTATACTGATAAATCTTGTTATAATAAACGACTAATTTTATTTTCATATTTTATAGTGTGACTCCGGCTGGCTGGACAAATCTTCAAAATAGCTCGCATTTAACTAGGTCAATAGGGCACTTTATGTGACGGCTAAACACCCTTATTTCAGAATTTGTAACGCTACAGAATCTTAAATATGCCTATTAAATTTTTCGAACTTATTTTTTTATTACATCGATCAAGTGGCCAGTTCTAAAAACTTTCGGTGTGCCCTTGTATGTCAATGTCAAACTCTGCTGGCTGTCAAACAAGCTGTCATAATGTGCAATTAGCATTATGTTGTTGGTATATTAAGTTTTTCTGCTTTTTATGAAGTAATTACTGTTAAAAAACAAAACAATTAAACCATATAACGCACATAAACTTACGCGTTCTTCTTACGGTCGTAGACAGAAACTGCACGACGCCACCTGCTACGTTCCAAACGTGAATAAAACACAAGCCTCCCTCACTAAATGTACGCAAAGTAACTGTTTTTCTAGAATACATATACTTATTGATCTAAAATATTGTATCTGATACTTTTTGAGCTAAAAGATGGAAATACTGCCAAAGTGTAGTGTAGGTTATGTTTAGCGGAGAATATCCGCATGTTTATAGTGGCCAACAGGAACTTGCACGAACTATATGAGAAGCTGACTGATAGTCCAGTAAGTTGATATTTTTAAGAGTTAGGGAAATAACATGCTAGGTATTAAATGCCTCTCCTACACGAAGATTCAGGCTGTCGTGCCACGCATGAGGAAATATGGTCTTAAAATCAATACATACATTAAATTGCAAACCTGCCTTGAGCAAGAGTGGCAATCAATGCTCATGCCTTCTCTGTAAGATGTTAAGAACCACCAACTGTTGGCTTGGAGAGCATTACTATATAGAATAGAAGTATTTTCTTCATAAAAACAAAATAGTATAATACAGCTCTGGGGGCCTACCACCATCTTTAACAAAACAATCTTATTTCAAGAGAGTTTTGTTTCAATCTTATAATAACAATGCTCATATTCGTACCATGACCCTAACTGGTCAATATTGTTTTATTCCTGCTTAGTGCTGGGAAGGAACGAACAATTTGTCTATGGATTACTTTAATAGAAAAGAAACATTGCTATATGAACTCTATAGCGCTATCTCTTTCAATTGTTTGGTCCGATTCGTTTTTACGAGTTGATCTTGAAACCAAATATAATATTAATTTTCAAAAGAAAACATAATTTGTACGAGTAATTTCCATAAAATGCATACTATTACAAATACTTAAATATGTTGTTTTGTAGTAAGTAAGCAAATCAATTGAAAAAATTATAAAATAAGCTGTGGCTAAATGTGACGTGATATGAATCGGAACAAAATGCATTGTAACAAAATGTTTACTTATCAGCTGTGTAGCCGTGTGCGCGAATGAAATTCGAAACTCGGTATTCGAAACACGGCATACCGAGTTTCGAATTTCGTTCAAAATATCGCCATAGCGATATTTTTGTTTAAGTGGGCTTTCAAGTGGATAACTAAGTGGTTGAACTTATTTTTGTCTTAAATGCATAAGGATCTCACTAGCTAACTCAGTCGACATGGAATCAGGGTAAGGTTAAACACTGATAGTCAGTGAATACATATTGTAACAAAGAAATATTTTAATGTTAATATTTTGAGTTAATTTGTAACAGTAAAGTGTCAGTTGTTTGTTAGTTTGTTTGAGTGTACCTAAGTATTAGCTACCTAGTGATTTGTTATTCATTTTGCAGCCGAAGAGTTCACAGTGTTTCCTGGCGTCAGCTAGAGACACTCTGGGAATTTTTAAGTTCCAACAGAACCGTCGCTACCGGCCACAATCGTGCTCTACAAGCCAAGGAGTACTCACAAAGTAAGTGGAGAGAGACTGCCGAAATATTAAACTCCCAAGGCGATGACGCTCATAAAGATTGGGCAGGCTGGAATAAAGTAACTATCTATTATTTTGTCAAGGTAATTATGTATAAGTAACTAATCTTTTTATCAATATTAATTTAAACAATGTTTTTTTTCAGTATTGGGTAGATTATAAGGCTAAGTTAAAAAAGAGGGTTGCTGCCGTACGGGCGTCTCACGTGCGAACTGGAGGAAGGCCTTCCACTGAGAAGCCTTTGACTGAAATTGAAGAAAAATTTCTTCTAATACTGGGAGATGATTTCGCTCAGGGTACGCCAGGTGTTCCGAGTGGAACCAGTAAGATTTTTTAAATTTATTTATTAACCAACTTATATTAAAGTACATAAATATTACATATCTCTTTATAGCCTCCAGAGATTGTTGCAACTGCAATAGATGTGGATGTGCAGGATTCCCCAGCTTCAGAATCCATTCTTCATAACATACAATCTGTCCTAAATCCCTCATTCCTTACTCCTATCCAAGATATACCCGTTGAACCCATCCTAGAGCTACTGCCACAAAATCCACCTCTGGATCCTATGGTCCAAAATCTACCAGCTCACTCCCCAAGTAGGACTCCTACCCAATCCCCACGCCCTGCAACTACATCTGCAGCCCACTCCCCGCAACGCCGGAGTCGAAGGCGCGAGCCGCCGATGTCGCAGGAGTCTGACGACGTGCTCTCGTCCGTTCCTCACAAATGCACGCCGATGCTGCTATGAGGACTGCCAATGCGTTGGAGAGGATTGGAAGGTACAACATTATTAAATATGCTCATTTGTTCACCTTTAAATCCCTGAAGAAGTGCTATACCTAAAGTTGCATTTGATTTTTAAATTAATAGAATAATCTTTTAGTTTTGGTTCCTCTCAGTTGGGGTAAAAACTATAAGACATTAAAAATAAACAATTTTCATAAAAAAAACAATTAACTTTAATTAAGTAAGAACATTAAAACTATACTATTTAAAGATACACAATTCCAACTATCACACAGATTTATTTACAATAAAATTATTGAAAAATGTTTTTTTTTTGTTTTCAGGATCTTAAATGCCGCCTTCCCCACAGTAGCTGAACAAGGGAATTTCAAGTAGCCGCACCCTGCTGCAGAGCGATGTTATTGCTGTGCGGTTGTTCACTTCCATTGTGTTGTGGCTGTAATTGGGCTTCTGGAATACCGCCGGGACTAGCTGCGACCAATCTGACTTGGTTCTGCAATAGAAGCGAATACATCGAAAGCAATCTTCAAGTGCGCCTTAAGAGCGATTGTGTTTTATAATTAGTGTGTTTGAGTTGTTATTAGTGTTGATTAAATAAAGTGTAACTTTTGGTAATTTTTATCGGCAATTTTTATTGTCACGAACCCGAAGCTCGTAAAAATATTAAGATTGTTTGTTGTGTTTGTTAGTATTTTAGTTTCATTCATTGTAAATAAAAACTTAAGAATTGTATGATGCTTTTCTCAGTAAGTGAATGAAGAAGTTTTTTATGAAGACACTTATACTTATTTGTAAGGAAAAGTTTTTATTTTTACTTATGTTCAATTTAGACATTGGCCTCCCCCAAGTACCTCCACTTCGACCGGTTATGTGGAGAAGAGGAGAAGAAGAAAGAAAAGGAAGAAGAAAAGGCCTATGTCCACCTGTGTACGTCTTTCGGCTGAAATGATGATGTTCAATTTCATTGTAAATGGCTAGACTCCTACTGAAATTTAATGAACACTTACCAATTGAACATTCAAGGAATGGTAATGCTTGCGACAGAAGTAGCGCTCCTCATGAAGTACTGGGCGTACTATAGCTATTTGGGTGCAATCTATACAACCTAGAACCCCAGGAATCCGAAATGTATTGTAAAATCTGCAATAAATTAATTAAATTTTATAGAAATATGAAATATTAAGTTTCCTTATAATCCACTCCCAAATTATGCTACAGTGAGTTTAATAAACATGTGGACAATTTTAGGTCACTCATGAGACACAACTACTTTTTCTATTGTTACCGAACTTAATAAGCTTTTCTAACAGACGATAAATAATTTTACTTATTTTTACTGTTTGTTGCTTAAGGTTGCATGATAATTCTATATTGTTGTCATTTAGCAAAGTAGGCATCCTATGACTAATAAACATTAATATTATTAAACAATACAATTAAACACCTACTTCATTTTAATTCTGTTGCGTTCTTGATCATTGACTGGAAATTTTATATATTTCTGTCGCATCTGCAGTGAGTTAAGACACGCTGTAACCTGTGCGATGACTGAAGAAACAGTCTGTTGAGCCACAAAATGATCTTCATTACTGCCTATAGGGCGTTGGTATGAACCAGTTGCATAAAATGATTATGCAATCAACACCTAGAAAATAGTAATATAAGTAAATTAGTAGTTTTGTTACTTAATGTATATAAAAGTGATTACATGGCTCATGTAGTGTTATTTGCAGTTTATATAAGGATATTTACCTTCGTCACTACAGACAAGTCGGTTGATCTTTTAGGGTTTTTCATCTTATGTGTATACTAGTAGGGTTGAAGGTCTGAATTAAACAACCAAACTGTATACTGTTCTATAGCTGATAATATATTTGATAAAATTCACATGAACCCAACCAAATCGTTGTCACACAACGCTTGCGAGATCTAATTCGACGACAACGCCATCTAGTTACGTCTTGTACAAACGTTTTGACAATTACATTTTACATTGTTGAACTGATGAGCGGATTTTGATTATGCATGATCATTAACACTATATTACATCAAACTCTCGCTCTGCATTCAATAAATTTTATTAAATCTAACTGGGTTTTGTGATTACTGTAATTAATTATTTATTTTACAACTTAAACTAAAAAAAAATAAACAGAAAACTAAACTATGTACAAGAAATATACTAGGTAAGTACCTAAAATAAGAAGACACAGAACGGATACAGACAAATAGATATTCAATTAATTTATTTCAGACTATGTCCATAGTCCTTAACTATTACAAAATTAAAATCGAATAAAACATTAAAATAAATCAAGAATAACAAAAATTAGACAAAGACATTACAATAACATAATTAAATCAAATATAAATAAAAACAATGCACTTTAAACATAATCAATTACAAAATAAGACATACACAATATAAACATACACACAATGTCAAATAATACGAGGAGAGGCGCTAACATGAAGCTGTATTGGTGCCGATTCTCATGTACACCGAACTAAACTATCACTAAAATTTCTTACATTTGGCTATGAGTACGAGGGTGACACGGAAAGTTCTTAGAAAATCTAAAACTGAACAAACTAGCAAGTTATTAGTTTTCTTATATCTTTCCAAAATAGTGTCCATTTACATCAATACATCGCTGCATCCGATAGAACCACTGAGAAAAGCACTTTGCCCACTCGTCCTTAGGGGTCTCTTCGACGGCATTTTGAAACACAGCAGCCACTGCTTCCTCGGCGTCCATAAAACGTTTTCCTCTTAGTTTTTCTTTTATTTTCGGAAATAAATAAAAATCGCAAGGGGCGAGGTCGGGGCTATAGGGCGGGTGACCCAGTAATTCCACATCTGACGTCGCCAAGTAGTCGATTGATTGTTTGGCGGTGTGCGACGAGGCGTTGTCATGGTGAAGGAGGCCCCTACTGCGAGGTCGTTTCTACCGAACTTTTTTCAAGACAACTGCAAACAATTGCTAGTGTACCACTCTGCAGTAACTGTTTTTCGATCCTCTAAAACAATTGCTGCGTATGACCTGTCCCCGAAGAACGAGGCCACCATATTTTTTCCCACGCTTCGACCTCTCTTCACTTTAGTTGGCAACTCCTCGGGAGGAAACACCCAGACAGCAGACTGTCTCTTAATTTCAGGATAATAACAATAAATCCAGCTTTCGTCACCCGTAAGTATGTCGAACACAGCATTTGAGTCACCTCCGTTAAATCTTTGAACCATTTCTCACCAATCAACACCATGGAGCTTTTGAGCCTCTGTCAAATTATGAGGTATCCACCGGGCACAAAGCTTCCTGACCGCTGAATGTTCATGGAGGATTTTGTGCACTTGACTCACACCGATGCCCAAGCTTGTCCGAATCTGCTGATAAGTCACTTTTTCGTCAGTCTCTATCATACGCCGCACAACACTGATGTTATCTTCAGTCGTCGCCGTAGAAGGCCGTCCCTCACGCAGATCATCGGTGAGATTAATACGACCACGTATAAACTCATTAAACCAGTTGTTAACAGTGGCACGAGATGGGGCTTCGTCGTAAAAGGCCAATCGAAGTATGTCATAACTTTCTTGTTGACTTAAACGACATCGAAAGTCATACAAAATCAATGTACGAATTTTTTCTCGCGTTAAATTCATGCTGACGTGACGCAGTCAATTTTCAATTTGCCGCCAAATGGCAAGCAAATTACAAATGAATATAATACATACCGATAATATTGGCAAAGAGTACCATTTTATTTTTATTATATCGTTTACAAGTTGCCAGTTCTAAAAACTTTCAGTGTCGCTCTCGTATCTTAAAGCTATTCTGTAAAAAAAAAATCTCTAAATTTAAAAATAATTTTGACACAACCAAAATCGAATTTGACCATCGCGACTCCACGTGGTACTCATTTACCTTAACCCTTGAATTTCTTTTAGAGCCGTATGCGCGCAGGGCCGCAGCCTCGACGTGTTTTATATGGATTTTTCACTTTTTGTGTGAAAAATTATTACTTTAGCAAAAGAAAAGAAAGAAAAAAGATACCATACCGTTTTTGCATCTGAAGTCGGGGTGTTGGTGTGAAATTTTATTCCGCACCTTTTTAATCGCGATAAAAAATAGTTAGACAATCAAAATTTGAGGTGAAAAACGTAAAAATCGAAAATATAATAAAAAAAAAAAACAGTTTAGTTGTGTCACTTTAGTAAAGGACATTGACAATCTATGTATGGATGTTGGACCTAGTACTGCCCAGAATGAACACAGTGCATTTTGTTCCATACGTCATTACTAACCTGTAAACCGAAGCGCTCCAAATTCTGTTCAGGGAGTCAAGAGAAAAACAAGTTTTTCTTTGTGAATTATTTAGTGACCAAAAATGAACTAAAACAAATAATTGGACTATTTTTAATAATTATTGATAATAAACTAATAATAACAGCTATAATTGACGATATTTAATCATCACTGACAATAAACTATTAGTAATCGCTATAATCTATTAATACTAACTAATTGAACTGTAACCTGTAGTGTAGTACTACGAATAAAGTCAATTCTTCAGCTATGAGGACTGGAAAAACATTAATATTGTCCTGAATAACATTAATGTTTTGAAAAGAAACTATATTTCGGTTTAGTCTTTTAGAATCGACATAATCTGCTAAGTCATTATTAGTATTCAACCGCTGTCGGGCTATATTTATGAAATCACGTGCATGAGGATTATCTAATACATCCACATGAAAAGCATTTGCAAAGAGGCAGCAGTTTTAAGGTTGCAAAAAAATGTGACATGGTTATGTTGCAGTATTCATGTCAAAATATTTTAAAATCCCGTTTTAGTCTACCGTTTACCACCTCAACGGGCCATCGGCAAGTAGTGCACAGCCTTGATTTATTTGCTAGGATTGTGCTTAGTTGAGAAGATCCCCTTGTTTGTGATTCTGGGAGAATGCTAACATATCCATGCGACCCTAACATAAAAAGAGAGTCGCGAAATCCTCTGTCCAATATGAATATGTCACCAGGGTGAAAAAACCAGTGAATTACCCTATCAACACCATCTAAATGGTTATCCAAAATAGAGGCGTAATTTTGAGTCGCAGCATGCGGCCCGGATATATCTATTATATGTATGTCAAAGGCGCAGGCACAGGTAAAAACCGTGTGACCGAGACAAACTATACAAACTCCATTACCTATATGAAAATAATGTCAAAAATTGATAAGTACCTAAAACCATAAAAAAAATCCTGGGATTTTTATAATTTTTTTGTTAAGTAGATTGATCTAGGAAGTCATTTGGAAATATTCCCATGTCTGGACAGCATTTGGTCCAAACCCTGTTAATGTCCTTTGAGAGTGGGAAATCGTCGTTGGACAGGAATTAACTAAATTTTGGTGATTTTTAGTCTAGTTTAGAGGTATTTGTGACAAGAGAATCGGCACTACTGCTTATCCTTTTCACTAAAACTACTCTGACATACATCACAGTTATACGGTTTTTCACCTGTGTGTATACGAATGTTTTCTTAATGAACCATTACACTAATACTACGCTGACATATCACACTTTAGGTTTTATCGCCAGTGTGTTTACGAATATGTTTTGATAAAGAACTGTGTCCACTAAAACAACATTGACATACATTACATATATATGGTTTTTCACCAGTGTGTATTCGCTTATGAGTTGATAACTGGCAGTTTGTTCTAAAACTTCGCTGACATACATCACACATATAAGGTTTTTCACCAGTGTGTATTCGCATATGAGTTGATAAATGATCCTTGACATTAAAACTACGCTGACATATATTACATATGTATGGTTTTTCACCAGTGTGTATTCGCAGATGCCTTGTTAAATGACCCTTGACACTAAACCTACGCTGACATACATCACACATATATGGTTTTTCACCAGTGTGCATTCGAATATGCTTTTTTAAAATACCATTTGCATTAAAACTACGCTGACATACATCACACTTATAAGGTTTTTCACCAGTGTGTATACGAAAATGTACTCTTAAAGTACTTCTCATACGAAAACTAGAATGACATACATCACATTTATAAGGTCTTTCACCAGTGTGTATACGATTGTGTTCTATTAAAGTAAACTTTTCACTAAAACTACGCTGACAAACATCACATTTATAAGGTTTTCGACCAGAGTGTACACCAATATGTTTTGTTAAAATAGCCTTGATACGAAAACTACGCTGACATACATCACACTTATAAGGTTTTTCGCCGGTGTGTATACGACTATGTTTTTTTAAGTCACTTATTTGACTAAAACTACGATCACATATATCACACTTGTAAGGTTTTTCACCAGTGTGCATACGAATATGATACTTTAAGTTAGCCTTGCGACTAAAGCCACGTTGACATACCTCACATTTGTAAGGCTCCTTGAAATAAGTGCCAGGTTTTGACGTACTTTTTATCCGGTTAACTTTTGAGTCGGACTTTTCTTGTTTCGTTTGCTTGGCTGTTATTGCATTTTCTAGTTTTGTTCTTGGTAGTTTCGGTTTCTCCGCTATGGTCGCCCCTGTGATTATAAATCTGGTAAGTACAATGTAAGGAGATTGACTTGCACACGAATCAAAATAACAGCGCTTTGCATGATTCAGACTAGGACTGAAAAGGAGGAATTTCTGGTGACATTGAAACATACAATGATATCTGTTATGTGTCGAATTAAATGATATAAATATACGGTCCGCTATTTCAAAAATATATTCCAAACTGAAAAAAATTGTTTGTGGATATGATTACTTGGTTATGTTATACATATATACAGTATAGAACTCACTTATCTACAACGTGGCGCTACCATGGTGACATTAATTTAACACACATATACGTTTCCACATTTTCGTTTCATTGACAAATTATATTTCCATTAAACGTTATTATTTACGGATTTATTTAAATTTTTAGAAAATAGCATCTTAGAGCAACCTGTACATAAAGATGTACTACTGTCGCGCATCGGTCATTTGCCGGGGTAACGGATCATAACATCGTATCAATGAAATTAAAACGAATAAGCAATACTAGGAAGGAAAGAGACATCCCTTTGTCGGTGAACGGCGCAGGCGACGCGCGCCCTCCCTTCCACCCGCACACCCGCCCGCATAGAGAATTCTTTTTTTTGCTTTTCTAGTGCAAGCCGAACCGGTGTCTTTGACACACTTCTTCATACTAGTGCGCATAATTACGTTGTCAAATATTTTTGTGAATGTTTCCGCGAAAAAGACGCTTACCTATTGTTTTATTTATTTATTTTTGTGTAATTAGGATATTAATTAGATTATGGTACTTTGATAAAGACGCTTTGCTTTGTTTTCTAATCTAGTAGGTACGTTTACATCCTTTACGATACGGAAGCTTTTATTTGTGTTATTAGTGCTTGTGTAAACTTGTGATCGTGATGGCAAGTATCAAAGATGATGTGTACGCGGAGAACGTGGAGTCGGTGGAACAATTACGCCATCGAATAATAAGCCGTTTAGCTCTTTGTATCCGCCAACACGGTGGCCTTATTGAAAATAAGAAAATTAAAAATAAAGGCAAATAAAAGCAGTGATGACAGTTATAACTAATAGTAACAAGAGAGAGTGATATGATAAGTGTTTGAATAAGCACCTCCGCTGTAGGTACCACTTTCGCCGCTCGGTTTCTTTGATAACATGCCGTCAAAGAATCGGACCGATCACGAGTAGGTACAAGACGCGTTGCGCGGTTGCCAGCGCGCGAAGTTTGCACTAGCTAGCAGCTAGCGCTAGGTAAGTCATTTCATGAATGAATTTTTGCAAGGGTAATCCCAATTTTAGTTACTTTTTTATTATTTAGTTTGTTAGAATTTTTTTTTTTTTTCAATTTACGAATTATTTTACCTATCAACGTTTATATGATTAATGGGCACTAGCCCTGCGCGTGTGTTAAATTAATGTCACCATTGTAGCGCCACGTTGTATATAAATAAAAATGAATCACCGAAATGTATGTACTCGCATAACTTCCAATCGACTGCACCAAATTGTTTTTTTTTTTTTGTGTTTGTTATAGTCAGGACAAGGTTTGTATAGAAGAAAATGAAAAACATTTTAAAAAAATATGGCAGTACGACATTGCCGGGTCAGCTAGTATGCAATAAGTCAAACCAATAATAATACTAGTCCACAGAAGTATAGGAACATTAAATATTTAATTATAAACCGTAAATTCAAAAAGTTAAATTTTCAAACAAAATAAATTCAGTTAAAAAGCTCTGCTTAGACAACGTACCGCGGCAACGATGCAAGCGAGCGGCATATCTAGGGTTTTTTTAGGCAAACAAGTAGAATAGGTACTATCGCAAAAATCTATATAAATATGACCACCGTAAGGAGTATTCCTGCTTGCAGCGCATATTATTAGTCGACCTAAAAGGATCCTCTTCCGTTTTACTTACGGACGCAGCAGGTGGTCATCATGTGCACGGGATTTTGTTTTCAAAATGGTCAGATGTAGGTTTTGGCGATAGTGCTTACGTAACAGCGTCGCGATAGTTTGCACTGCGTGGCAACGTCGCTTTTCAGGGATTCAAGGATTTAAGTTCATTGAATCATTGATCTAGTGATCCAATTCTACAGAGTGTTTAAATTTGCTCAAAATTAAAACTCTACTTTTTGACCTAATTCCTGGACCGATTTCGTTATTTTTTTGTATATCGTCAGAAAAGGCAATAACAAGTATGTGGTATAATTTATTGCATATATGTGGTCTCCATTCTGTATAAATGAATAATCTTATTATAATAATAAAATAAACGAATTGGCTAGACTACTATAATCACCCTATAACGTTCCCACTGCTGGGACACAGACCTCTTCTCGGCGAGAGAGGGAGTGGGCTGTAATCAACCACGCGAGCCCAGAGTGGGTTGCTAGATGTTTTCGAATGTATGGTTCTAGGACACCGGTTTCCTCACGATGTTTCCCTTCACCGTTTTGAGAGCAGTGGTGATGAAATAATTAACACAAAGTAAAGCGACTGTCTGGGTTCGAACCTACGACCTACAACTCGTAAGTACGCGACCGTTACCGCTCAGCCACTACAGATCTAATAAAATATGTTGGCTAGACTAAAATATCTTAATGCATATTTCTTAAAGTTCAGATTATTGTAAAAAAGATTGTTAAAGTAATGATAATAATTCAAACATGCTGTACCCTTTTATTTTTATTTATCGTTTCAGAGCAGGAACATTTCACACTGGGATCGGTTCAGGTAAAAATATTATCTTTATCGACATTCTTAACGAATCCCTCGAATGGGGATCGGGAGTTGTCACTGTTTGCGGTAGCGTCGGGAGATAAACACAGCGAGAGGGTAATGTCTGCGGATAATCCTAGCGTTATGCTATACTTCGACTTTTAATTGTATTCAGCAACTTGACAGTTCAAAGAAAAATAATGTTATTACTAATGTGCGTAAAGAACGAATAATAAAAATGGTTTAATTTTATGTGTCCATAAATGGTAAAATAAAAAAATTTATAAAACTTTACATATTCGTAATTTTTTCGTAATTCGTCAAATATTCGAATACACGAAAACTTTTTAACAATTCCCAAGATGTCATGGGGGCCTAAAAAGGCTACTTTAGGCAATACCTCTAAAAGCTATTCATTTCCTGAATTCCCAGCAGATCATTAGCACTGCCTCTAATTTTCGTAAAATTTAATTTCATATTTGGTGTAAACATTGCCGCATGAAAAAAATTAAAAAACCGTATTTTTATCGGTAAATTGTTCATTACAGTTTTTATTTTCAAATTGTATTTTTATTTTATAATTCTACAGTTTAAATGTTATTTCATTGTAATATGAATTGCACACAGATCATATTATGAATCGTCAGTTTGTGACCATTTTACGATTTTGAATATGATTCATATTATTATCCTATTATGATTCTGCCAAAGTGGCCTTTTTAGGCCCCCTGGAAGAAAAAATACATTTACGATTGGCTGAATAATAATCAATACATTCTAAGTTGTACTACTGAAAAGCAAAATATACATATAAGAAATTATACAATTTACAATAGTATATATCGTGTTATTAAGACAAGTTATTAAATATAATATAAAATTTTGCATTTAAGTACATTATTTAAGTTCATTTAATTTCGTTCATTCTTGCACCACCTCACTATCTTTTTTTGTCAAAATCTGGTAACCCTTCAACTGTCAAGTTTCTGAATACAATTAAAAGTCGAGGTATTGTGAATGAGTGCTGCTTGTGGTCATAGGCGTAGCTAGGGTGGGGCAGCTAGGGCACAAGCCCTAGGCACTTATCGAAGGGGGGGCGCAAAATCGCCAATTTTAAATTTAAAAAACAAGTTACACTACAATAAACACAGGAATATTTCGAGGCAATATTTCAGTTTTTTAGTTTTATTTAGTAAAGGACATTATATTTTAATAATTTGTAGTTTATTTATTATTAGGAGTTCGTAAATATGTTTTATGTTTATTGTTACAGTTAATAAATTCATTAAGCTTTTAAACGACTTCAAAAAAAGGACCTCCTTTATTTTCCCGTTATTTATTTTCTTTTTTTTTATATAGAAAGTAAATCTTTTCTCAATTACTTTGAATATTTTTTTTTGTTTATTTTTTTTTTAACTCTGTTATTTATAAGTCAATTTGCAAACATTTTTTAATGGATAATGTATGCCTCCCCTATAAATTTTATTAACTTTGTTTGGGTAATTTATGAGTTAGCTTCAATAATTTTTTTCACTTAGTTTATATTGATGATGTTTTAATTACTTCCTGTCACTGATATTTACATAGCAAGTAGTTTTATATGAATTTGTGTAAGATAGGTACAACTAAAAAGTGAAAACTTTTTTACAAAAACAAAAAAAAACGACCGACTATCAAAAAAACACTACAGAAGTGAAAAATAACTTTAATTTCGGAAGTCGAGTGTCAAGAAACGAAAATTCGAAACGACACCGATTTCCAGTAGTTATTTTTCACTTTGTAGTTTTTTTGTTGTAAAAAAGTTTTGTTAGATTTATTTAGTGTACCTATCTGTTTTTTTTATATTATTATAATTTACGAAGGGGCGCAACTATGATGCGTGCTCTTGGCGCCATTTCCTAGGCCGTCACCTCCTTCTGCGAAGCAGTAATGCTCGCGAAGGAGGAAGCGGAGCGCGTGAGGGAGAGGCAATCGCTGCACCCTCACGCGCCTAGCCGCCGCAGGAGACACCCTGGACGGGAGTCAACAGCCGACTCCCAGCCACCGTAGGCGCGGGCTTGCGGGCGGCGAGCTATGGGCAGCTCGCCGCCCGGTAAGGACCAGGCCCGGGTCGACGGCGCGTTGTATTCCACGCGCGCCTCAAAGAGCTGTCAGCACGAACTGACGGGGTCCGCTAGGGCCGATGCCGCCGGGGCTGCGGGTTGTTCGAAAGAGATACCGTGGCCCCTGGCACAGGCAACTGAAGGAACACGGGTGGGTTTTAGTCAGTAAAAGTCTGACACTCCCAGAGCTCCTCCGCCCAGAGCGGGAGGAGTCATTTGATGATTTCCAACCCAAAAAAAAAAAAAAAAGGCGCCGTTTCCTATTTGTACGCCCCTGCTTGTGGTGACTGTTCGTCTTGCAAGCCAAGGTTTTGCTATTGTTAACATAAACTAAAAGTTTATTGATTTAATAACATAGTCTTAGTTTGTGACTTCGAATTACAGTCCTATGGATAGAATTCAACATTGCACATTGGAGCGTTACCTCCAGTAATTAATATATCTGATAATGAATCTTTTTAAATAGAATTCGAAATTTGCCATGACAAGCAAAAATATTTGTTATAAAACAAAATCTTTAGTTACGGGACAATCGGGCACGAGACTTTAAATTGAATAATTTTAATATTAATGGAGTCCTAGTACAGATGCCAGTACATGAAGCGACCCGAAACTGTAAAATTTTCCCAATCAACCTTGAACCTAATGCTTTTGCGATAAAGTTTAAAATCTATTAAAGAAATTTGACAGATTATAGCTTAATGTGCTGTCATCTGTACAAATATATATATCGTAATTGGTACAATAGTTTGTTGTTACAAAATTTACAAGCATGCACTGATCCCGGCCAGCGTGCGATGATGCAGTCCTAGATTTTGAGCTTCGCATCATTAATGATAAATGATTTTATTTTGTAAGTAGATATGTACACACTAACACTTTTACACGTCAATCATATTTTAAAACTAGATGAGGTCGGCGTTTTCTATCTGACTAGTCTGAAAAGAAAGGCCGAAACAAACTCAGAGGTCTCTTTTAAAGTCCAGACATAATCTTGGTCAGATCATATGAAGACCATTTGTCTGTCACGTCACGTCGTATACGAGTTTCTTCGAATCTGGTACGTACATTTCCTACTCTCCAGCTCTCTGCTCTCTCAGCGAAGCTATACTATTATATTATATTATATTATAATAATAACATGCTATTATTAGCTTCACTTGTAACGAACTAACAATGTAACAACACAAACCATCTCTGGTTTAATGGTACTAAGACTACTATTATGTTATGAAAAAAAAAAAAAAAAAAAAAAAAACTTATAGGTCAATTACAACCTACTTCTGATTGTCGTATCAAAATGAAACTTGTATATGTATTGTAGTTCGGAAGACAAAACTATAATTTGGTATCTTGGAGCTGATGCGATGATGGAGCGAGGAAGTGGATAGTGGAACTCTTGGACTCTATTGGAGTTTGCTGAACTTCGACGCCACTTACGCCAGAGTCAAGGAAACTAATATATTTATCTAAATAACAGTTGCTGTAAATTGTCTCATTGTGTATCTGTGGATAGCGTGGTTGATTTCACGTTTGTATATCCTATCTTTTTGTAATTCTTAATGTGTAATTGTGTTTTCCCGAATAAATAAAATAAAACAGTTCAGCGCTTGGACCCTTTTTTATTTCAGGATAACTTAAGTAGATTGTATTATTTTTAAAACCTGTGCAAATTAGTGGTGATGACCCTAAAACCGATTGCAATTGATTCGCTAGTTAGTGAACCCGCAGCATAAAATGGTACTATTGAAGATACTCGACTATTGATACCCTCTACTGTTTTTCTCGTGTTCCCATTATATTTTATATTTTACTAGTTACAAAATTTCGTTTTTATAATACTAGCTGCGCCCCGCGGATTCACCCGCATACGTTTCGATGCCGTGGGAATATCGGGATAAAAAGAAGAATGTCCTATATGGTACTCCTGGTTATAAACAATCTGTGTGCCAAATTTCATCCAAGTCCGTTCAGTAGTTTTTGCGTGAAAGAGTAACAAACATCCATCCATCCATCTAAACACACTTTCACGTTTATAATATTATAGGATAGGATTTCATTCCGTAACTGTTTAATAATACAAGGTGTCGTTTTGCATCCTTGTCAAATTCAAGGAGGTAACTATGCTACTGATTCTCGACACGAATTAATGATAAAATAAGTAGGTTTTTTTTTCTAACTTTCGGAAATTGGCATGTGTGGGACACACATCTTAAAACGCGGCCTGTGTGAGACCGCACTGTAACTGCCCTTTTACGCACACATAAAAACGCTGCCGCTTTTACGATACCATAACGCGATTCTGTTCTTTGAGTGGTGTATTCTTAAATACTGTCTAACTAGAAAAAACAAGTATGTATTCATTATTTACCAGGGATCGTAATTTTATTTGATATTTTATGTCTTTCATAACAACCTCCTGAAATTTGACGAGGATGCAAAACAACAGCTTGTATAAGATTTTATTTACGAGCACATTTCATGTTTAATTTTGGTTTTATTTATATAAAAAACTATACATGTTTTATGTACTTGAAGCTTGTCTTGTTTATATATTTCACTACAACATGTAAGCAGGTACTCCCTTTAGGTAACGCTAGCCACTTCCTATCAGGTGAACCATTGGCCTGTTTGCTTAGCTATAGATTAAATAACTAATACTTACTTCTTGTATCCCTGGCTCTTCGTTTCTTCTGAGATTCTTCTTCGTCTTCCACTTCAGTTTTAAGCTGCATTAATGGTTTATCATCTTCTAAATCTGACTGAGAATGGTATGGTGGTATATCTGCTACATCTAGACAGCTATTGTCTACATTTTCCAGCTCTAGCTCTGTAAGTTAACAAAAGCAGTCAAGAGTATTATTTGTTTTATTTTACAACATAATGTGGTTACCGTTATGTTGAATTAAACTGAACACTGCCAAAGGTTTGAAATAGCTCAAAACATTTTCTGATCAATATAAAAAGAATAAATTAAAAGATTTTACTTTCCTTTTAAATACTTCTACGCTTAACTCTTTCCAGCCATTGGGAAGCTTATTATAAATAATGGGAGCCAAACTAAAAACACTCTTGCGCATCAGTGCAGTCCGGCAGTCTGTATTGATATTTTTTTTTTTGTAAGAGATACCAGAGATGCCAAGGACCAATCTTTATTAAAGGAGTCCAGCTCATCCTACCATCTCTGTCTGGGCCTGCCGCGATGTCGTTTGCCATTAAGCGGGACCCACTGGGTCGTAAGTTTTACCCATTGATCGACCAACATGCAACAGATGTGTCCAGCCAAATTGGACAGAAATATGTGGAAGGAGAGTAGGGAGGCCTTTGCCCAGCAGTGGGACATTAAAAGCTAATATAAAAAAACCATACCGTCTTTTTGATATTCCTCCTTTGGCTCAATAATAACTTCTAGTCCATCACAAACAGCTGGTATTTCCTCTTTGACAGCAATACTTTCTGCTTGACATTCATCAACAATATTTATGTGCTCTATTGGAGATTTAATAAACCCACTGAATAACTGCAAGCGGTCTTGGTTTGATAAAGGTTTGGGCTGTAAAAAGATGATTATAATATTAGGAAAATATGCTGCTGATCACAGTCCCACAAGCACACACTTTGTGTTTCTAAAGTCGCTTAAATGCCCTCACTCTTCACTGACCACTGCACTAGCTATTGTTGTAAAGATCGTGCTGACAAGAGAGAGTACCGTTTTCAAATTGCTACATACAAGTTTTATACAAAAGTTGTAGCAGTATTATTTGTGGATTATTTAATTTGTAATAATTACATATCACCATGCAACACTCAAAGGTATGCTAGGTGTGACATCTAGACACAATAAGTATGAGCTTGAGGGGAATCACTTTCACATTATACTGAAATTAGAAATTATAAGAATAAATGGCTATTGAAGAATAACTCACCTCATAATCCTCATACATCCTCTGAGCGAACAGCTCCTCGGCTTCCAGACATTGTTGCAGTAATCGGTTGCATTGTTTTAGTTTAGCATAGCAGAAGAAACAAGCAAGAATTGGTCTACGGTCTTCAGTTACAAACTGCAACAAAATTTGTCTTACACTATTTTGTTTTTATGAAGAAAATACTTATATTGTAAAAAGTAATGCTGTCCAAGCCAACCGTTGGTGGTCCTTAATGCTTTCATTGCGCATCTTACAGAGGGCACGAGCATTGATTGCCCCTCATGTTCAAGGCAGATTTGCAATTTAATGTACATATATATTTTAAGTCCGTGTTTCCTCATGCGTGGCATTAGAGCCTGAATCTTCATGTAGGAGAGGCATTAAAACCTAACAGGTAATTTACCTAACTCTTATTAAAAACATCAACTTACTGGAATATCAGTCAGCTTCTCATATAGTTCGTGCAAGTTCATGTTGGCCACTATATACATGCGGACATTCTCCACTAAGCATACCCTACACATTGGAAATCTTTCCATCTTCTATGTCAAAAAGTATCAGATACGATATTTAGATCAACAAAGGATTTAAATTATAGGAAAACA
This sequence comes from Apamea epomidion, assembly GCA_947507525.1. NCBI lineage: Eukaryota > Metazoa > Arthropoda > Insecta > Lepidoptera > Noctuidae > Apamea > Apamea epomidion. The sequence continues at coordinate 8,851,061 of OX382255.1, forward strand.
CTGTTACTTTGCGTCCAAAGACGAGGGAAGCTTGTGTTTTATTCACATTTGGAACGTAGTAGGAGGCGTCGTATAATATCTGTGTGCGACCGTGGGAAGAAGGCGTAAGTTTCTGTATGGTTAACGGTTTAATTTATTAATTACTTCACAATGAGCAGGACATCATTTAAAACTACAATGCTACACTAATAATTTCTGACCAGTGTCAGTGTGACCGTTTCTTATTTTATAAACCTACCAACGGAATCTTTGAAATCTACTAAAAAAATACTAAAAAGAAAATTCAATTATACCAAAATACTATTACAATGTTTGCTTCATATTTTGAAAATATATCAAATAAAACATCTTTTTTTAATCAAAATTGGCACATTCACTCGGTGCGTAAAAGAGAAAGATCGCCAAAAAGAACTCAGTCGCGACAAAGATTGCGTAATTAAGAAACGATCTTGACTTACCTATGTATTTTCCTTTTCAGGGTTGCCAAGTGAATATACCAAAAAAATACCATGACAGTTGAAATTGCACCAATATTATACCGATAATTAGTAATATACTAAAAATATGCTATTGTCATTCTTCGGAGCCTCAAATATACCAATTTAGTACTAAAAATACCAAAAACGATCACACTGTTTCTGACAACCTGTTTTACAGACAGCACAGCTTGACATTGACAGTAATAACATTGATTTTAATGGTTTCTTTTTTGGGACTTTAAGGTCAGAGTACTGGGCCTTTAAGTCTAGTCTTTTCTTTTAAGATTCTCTTTAGTTTAATTAGTTTTATTTTTTGGTATACATAGGCACTTTAAACAGAATGCACTTTTATTTCATTTTAATTGTTATCTCTGTGTTTTTAATGAATTCGTGTAGTGGTTTCAATAAATTAAATAATTTAGTAAATGTTCAAGTGGCGGTGGGCAGGAACTATCACTATATTCACAACCTAACACTAAAATGCCAATTTATACCAATTGACGCTCGAAGAATATATGACCCATGGTGCCTTCTTGTTGACCACAACGTGTTTTCAATGATGCCGAGGGGCACAATTACACGAGATGAGGTATTAATTATCTATCAAGCCGAAATCCTAAAAAGCGACAGCATTCCGCTGGCGATGGCGTAACGCACACCGAGCAAGGTGTGCCTGTGACAGTGCAGTATTATGGCCAAAGCCTATTCAAATTATTGTAGTAATAAAATAATATTCATTTAATTCCGATAAAAACGTATTAGAGTTACAATTTAGAGTAGGATATAGGGGTTAAAGTATGAAATTGCCAATTTGTACTGAAAAATTGAAATTCGTTTTTTTTTTTTTAATTTAACATATTTATTTAATCAATATAATCACCAATATTATCTATACATTGCTGCCATCTAATAGGAAGGTCATTTATGCCTTTGCGATAGAACTCTGTGATCTAGATTCGACAAACTGTGTGAAAGCATTTTGTACTGCCTCCTGAGAAGAAAACTTTTTATCACGTAGAAAATTGTCCAAATCACGAAAAAAATGGTAGTCGGTTGGAGCAAGGTCTGGCGAATACGGAGGGTGAAGAATGGTTTCTAATTGCAGTTCCTGTAGAGTTAAAACGGTTTCTCGGGCTGTATGAGGTCTCGCGTTATCATGGAGCAATAATGGTGAAGTTCGATTCATGAGTCGGGGCTGTTTCACTGCTAGTTTTGCTATCATTGTTCGGAGTTCGGCACAGTAGACGTCTGCCATTATTGCTTGACCAGATCGGAGAAAGCTATAGTGAATAACACCATGCTGAGACCACCAAACAGTTACCATTACCTTTTTATTGGTAAGCTTTGCTTTCCATCACGAAAGCGTTTAAACCAAAATCGCACGGTGCGTTCATTAGCAGTCCCCTCTCCAAACGCAACATTGATATTGCGAGCTGTTTCTGCCGCGTTAGTTCCGCGTCGGAACTCGTATTCAAAATTAACTTGAATTTTCGAAGTATCCATCTTTCTTGTCTAAGCTGAATAAAAAAAACAACTGAAAGTCCATAATCAAATGTTGCACATTTTTTAAAAGAAGAACTTCATAGGTATGTACCATGTGAAAAAAGTTTCACTCAAAATTATCAAACCATGAAGGTTTTAAGTCCATTGGAAGTACCTATTACAATGAAGCGGCATTTTCATACTTTAACCCCTATTATTTATTCATATATACATACCTAGTAAAAAACAATTACAAAAAAAACAACCGACTCCGTAAGTCGTCGTTTTGTAAAAAAGTTTTTATTTGTCACTTTTAAATTGTCATTTTCAACCTTTTAGATGAAATTTCTATGGGACAATTGTGAAAGTATATCCTTTAAAATAAAAATAATTTTGCAAATCGGCTTAAAATAACGGAATTCTGAGGTAACAAACATAAAAAAAACACAAACGAATTGAGAACCTTCTCCTTTTTTTTAAGGCCGGTTAAAAATGAATATAGATACGACATATTAGTATTGAGTACAAAGGTTTTTGCGTTTTTGCTTATATCTCAAGTTTTTAAAAAAAAAATCTACACTGTACTACTACTTTTAAACTAGTTTAGCTTAGTTTATAACTAAAACAGTTCAATTATTACTCCATGAAAACAAAAGGTTGCAATTAATCTCTTTAAAAAAAGGCCACTTAAAAGCCCAGCACCCAGACTTTAAATACACAAAAACAATTCAGTAAAACCTATCTGTAAAAAACCTACTTTGTTAAGATTATTACGCCTGGACAGGAAAGGTCTGCGCCTGATTGCGGGGACCATCACGGGATACTGCTCACTAAACAAACACTTCCACACGATAGGCACAGCCCCCTGTGCAGAGCTTGCTTGGAGGCTGAGGAGACCGTCGCGCATGTGCTCTTTGAGTGCACAGGCGTCACCCAGGTTAGGTCGGAAACCCTCGGAACACCCAAATCTTACACAGATGTTCTCAACAGACCAGGAGACTTAATAGGCTTCTGGAGGGAGGTGGGCTGGTTGGAATAACCATCTACGGCCGCCATGGCCCACGCACAACAGTCCACTTGAAGGACTAAGTGCGGAAACCAAACCCGTAACATAGAACCTACTTTGTTTACTTTTTTACCTACTTTATTCAGGGTGGGCCTCGGCCTATATACAACCTCAACCTCTACCAGTGGAAAAATCTCACACTAAGGAAAAGAATAGACATGACATACCTACGAAAATAACGTGCATACCTAAAATGTGAGTCTGGCACAAAGATGGCGGCTTGCGGCATGCGGCAGCCTAACACACTGCACCTACCCATAATAAATGCAGTCTTATGCAAGTTCGAACACTTTAAATAAGCAAAATTTTCGCTTATTAACACAAAATTTTCTTCAAAACACTGAAGCAAACAAGTCGTGATGACAACTGATGTACTTGTTGTTGAACTCGTTGGCTGTAACCAAAGAGATTTAAGATATTGTCAAGTAAATAATTTAATGTCTTTGGCTGTGACAAAACATGGCGACCCGCCGCAGTGAGATATTTTGTAGATAATGTTGCCGTTGTTGGTACTGATAAAACTACTGTTGTCCTTTTTTAAATATGATTACCCTCATAAGTTAGAAAGAGATGCAGATATGTCAGTAACTATGCCGTCGAAATACATCACATTCCTATAACTACTGTTCGTTATGTCGAGAGTCCTTTCTTTTCCTTAAAACTATGTGAGGATAAAACGGAGGGACAGGTGCTCGACTCAACGTTGTATATACAATCACAGAAATTATTCTGATAAGTTATATTTTCCAAAATCCTACATAAAAAGGAAAAAACAAACAGAAAAATCACAAAACGAACATGACGCGACGGCAGACATGTTTGTTTGGTTAGTTGACTTTCATAATGTAATGTTGGTCACCCTGAGTACTCTGACGTGTGTTTCTGAATGTTGGCTAAAGAAGGTTACGAATTCCCTACAAAAATAATTTGTTTGGAGTTTCACAGGACAGGACTGCATTTTACTATTAGTGGTGTAGCTCAAAGAGTACTTTCTACTTTATGATACCGGTGTAGCTTCACTAAAGAGCATAGTAATAAATAGCTTCATGTAGCTTTGTAGGTACTTTTAAATGATTTCCTGCTTCTTGTGAAGTAATTAATAAATTTAACCGTTAACCATACATAAACTTACGCCTTCTTCCCACGGTCGTAGACAGTTGTTACACGAGGCCACCTGCTACGTTCCAAACGTGAATAAAATACAAGCCTCCCTCGTCATTTGTACGCAAAGTAACAGTGTTTACCTACAATATAAATACTTCGTTGATCTAAATATCGTATCTTATACATTTTGACCTATATAAAAGATGGAAAGATTTGCAATGTGTAGGGTATGCTTAGCGGAGAATGTCCGCATGTATATAGTGGCCAACAGGAACTTGCACGAACTATATGAGAAGCTGACTGATATTGCAGTAAGTTGATGTTTTTAGTAAGAGCTAAGTAAATTACCTGTTAGGTTTTAATGCCTCTCCTACATGAAGATTCAGGCTCTAATGCCACGCATGAGGAAACATGGACTTAAAAAATATATGTACATTTAATTGCAAATCTGCCTTGAGCAGAAGTGGCAATCAATGCTCGTGCCTTCTCTGTAAGATGCGCAATGAAAGCATTAAGGAACGCCAACTGTTGGCTTGGACAGTATTACTATATAGAATAGAAGTATTTTCTTCATAAAAACAAAATTGCCCAAGACAAATTTTGTTGCAGTTTGTAACTGAAGACCGTAGACCGATTCTTGCTTGTTTCTTCTGCTATGCTAAACTAAAACAATGCTACCGATTACTGCGACAATGTCTGGAAGCCGAAGAGCTGTTTGCTCAGAGGATGAATGAGGATTATGAGGTGAGATATTTTTCAACAGCCATTTATTCTTATAATTTCAGTATAATGTGGAAGTGATTCCTCTCAAGTTCTTACTTATTGTGTCTAGGTGTCACACCTAGCGTACCTTTGAGTGTTGCATGGTGATATGTAAGCTTTTGTCAAATGTAGGTGCATACAATTATTACATGTTAAATAATCCACACATAATACTGCTACGACTTTTGTATAAAACTTGTATGTGGCAATTTGAAAACGGTCCTCTCTCATGTCAGCACGATCTATACAACAATAGCTAGTGCAGTGGTCAGTGAAGAGTGAGGGCATTTATGTGTGTGCTTGTGGGACTGTGATCAGCAGCATATTTTCCTAATATTATAATCATCTTTTTACAGCCCAAACCTTTATCAAGCCAAGACCGCTTACAGTTATTCAGTGGGTTTATTAAATCTCCAATAGAGCACATAAATATTGTTGATGAATGTCGAGCAGAAACCTTTGCTGTCAAACAGGAAATACTTGCTGTTTGTGATGCACTGACAGAAGATGGTATGTTTTTTTTTATTAGCTTTTAATGTCCCACTGCTGGGCAAAGGCCTCCCTACTCTCCTTCCACATCTCTCTGTCTAATTGAGCTGGACACATCTGTTGCATGTCGGACGATCAATGGTTCAAACTTACTACCCCGTGAGTCCAGCTTAATGGCAAACGACGTCGCGGCAGGCCCAGACGGAGATGCTGGGATGAGCTGGACTCCTTTAATAAAGTTTGGTTCTTGGCAGCTCTGGTATGTTTTAAGAAAAAAATATATATTATCAGTAAATAATATCTATATATTATATATTTTAAGATATTATTTACTATATAATCTATTCCTTTTAAATTTATCAGAAAAAATTTTGAGTTATTTCAAACCTTTGGCAGTGTTTATTTTAATTCAACTTAACAATAACCACATTATGTTGTAAAATAAAACAAATAATACTCTTGACTGTTTTTGTTTACTTACAGAGCTAGAGCTGGAAAATGTAGACAATAGCTGTCTAGACGTAGCAAATATACCACCACACCATTCTGAGTCAGATTTCGAAGATGATAAACCTTTAATGCAGCTTAAAACTGAAGTGAAAGACGAAGAAGAATCTCAGAAGAAACGAAGAGCCAGGGATACAAGAAGTAAGTATTAGTTATTTAATTTATAGCTAAGCAAACAGGCCAATGGTTCACCTGATAGGAAGTGGCTAGCGTTACCTAAAGGGTGTATCCGCTTAAATGTTGTAGCGAAATATATAAACAAGACAAAGCTTCTAGTCCTACTAATATTATAAATGTGAAAGGAAAGTTTGTATGGATGGATGGATGTTTGTTACTCTTTCACGCATAAACTACTGAACGCATTTGGATGAAATTTGGCACACATATGGTTTATAACTAGGATTGACATATAGGATACTTTTTTTTTACCTATCAACCGACCAGGACCGAACCCTCGGCGCGCTGCAAAAACCCGACGACACATACACACTAACGGACCATGAGACCAGCAAGGTCCTTCTCGAAACCCACTTCCCAGACTGCAAACTCCTAGAGGACAGGACCTGGGAAGATGCAACAGTTTGGACCCCAACGGAACGGGACTGGACCTGTGCCCACAGGCTTGTAACGGAGGACCGGTTAAAATGGGCTATCAACACCTTCAAGCCATACAAGTCCGCGGGACTGGATGGCATCTTCCCAGCCCTACTACAATGGGGGCTCGACTACGTTACACCATGCCTGATGGAGATCTACCGGGCCTGCATAGCACTCAGATACATACCCCTAGCCTGGCGCGAAGTGAAAGTCATCTTCATACCCAAACCCGGTAAAGCTGACTACACGCAATCCAAGGCGTACAGACCCATAAGCCTCACATCCTTTCTACTAAAGACCCTGGAGAGACTATGTGATCGACACATCCGAGACAGTCCCCTTAGGGCAAAACCACTCCACAAACAACAGCACGCGTACTCCACAGGCAAATCAACAGAATCCGCGCTGCATAGCGTGGTATCCAAGATTGAATGCGCAGTGGACCACAAATGCTCAGCACTGGCCGCCTTCATTGACATTGAGGGCGCCTTTGACAAAACCATGTTCAAAAGTATCAGCACGGCCTTAGACAGACAAGGTATAGATCCGTCTCTGAGCGGCTGGATTACCAATATGCTCGAACAGAGAGCTGTACAAGTGACCGTAAACAACACCACAAGAGCCATTGTGGCAAAGGGCTGCCCGCAAGGGGGCGTCCTTTCGCCACTACTATGGAATCTGGTTGTAGACAGCCTGATAAAGGCACTAAACGATAAAGGCTACTTTACCGTAGGCTACGCCGACGATCTAACCATTATAATAAATGGCACACACGAAAACACTCTGTGCAACCTAATGCACCAGGCCCTGAAGATAGTAGAGAACTGGTGCAGTACACCCCAACTATCAGTGAACCCAACAAAAACCGAATTGATCCTCTTCACAAAAAAGAGGAAACTTCCTACACTAAAACTTCCAAGATTCTTTGGCACTACCCTAAGCCTATCAACTGAAACCAAATACCTGGGCATCTTTTTGGACAAACAGCTGAACTGGGCAAAATACACCAACTACATCACCACAAAGGCCAGAATAATTATATCTGTGGCAATGCAAGAAAATGCTTGGGAAAAACTGGGGGATTAACCCGAAGGTCACCCACTGGCTTTACACCACAGTTATCCGACCAATTATCACATACGGCTCACTAGTCTGGTGGCCCAGAACAGACCTGAGCACAGCCCAAAGAGATCTCGAAAAGCTACAGCGATTAGCTTGCGTGGCAATCACTGGCTGCATGAGAACTGCACCCACCGCTGCCCTACAGGCTATGCTTGGGCTGCCCCCCCTACACCTTATCGTGTGGGAGGAGGCGGCCCTGTCTGCCTTCAGACTCCACATATCAGGAACCCTAAGCAAAGACTCGAGGATCAAGCACATACGCTTAAACGACGAGGCGATCAAACGGCAGCCAATATTGGCATCACCCTGCGACAAAGCCCATAAGCAATACTGCTTCCAAAAGCACTACAATATAGTGCTCAAAGAGGAGCAGTGCGACCACTCAGGCCCGAAGGAGCTGAGAGTTTACACTGACGGATCAAAGACCGACTGCGGAACTGGAGTCGGAGTTTTCTCACACGACCTTAAAATAAACATATCCAGCCCGCTAGGAATGCTCAACACGGTCTACCAAGCAGAGTGTGTGGGTATAATACAAGCGGCCCATGCCATACCAGCCAGGGGAGTTACAGACACTCATGTTCGTATACTCTCTGACAGCGCCTCAGTCCTCCAATCCCTAAAGAAGGGATGCATCACATCAAATCTAATACTAGAATGTCACAAGGCGCTTGAACAGGTAACTGTATCGAACCGCAACACTGTGACACTACAATGGATAAAAGGACACAGTGGCTCACTAGGTAACGACGCGGCTGACGAGCTGGCCAGAAGGGCATCCAGCACGTCAGTCTATGGACCGGAACCAGTCGTGCCCATCCCCTTCAATCAATTACGCAGGTGGCTACAGAAGCACACCCACACACAAGCAGAGAACTGGTGGTCCTCGTCACCGGGCTGTAGGCAGTCCAAGGAAGCCATGCCATCATTAGATGGTAAGCTAACGAAAAGATTATGACTCCTGGACAGGAAAGGTCTGCGCCTGATTGCGGGGGCCATCACCGGACACTGCTCACTAAACAAACACTTCCACACGATAGGCATAACGGACAGCCTTGGAGGCTGATGAGACCGTCGCGCATGTGCTCTTTGAGTGCACAGGCGTCACCCAGAATAGGTCGGAAACCCTCGCAACACCCAAATCTTACACAGATGTTCTCAACAGACCAGGAGACTTAATAAGCTTCTGGAGGGAGGTGGGATGGTTGGAATAACCACCGACGGCCGCCATGGCCCACGCACAATGGTCCACTTGAAGGACTAAGTGCGGAAATCAAACCCGTAACATAGAACATAGGATACTTTTTATCCCGATATTCCCACGGGATCGAAACTTATGCGGGTGAAACCGCGGGCTAGTATTATATAAACGAAATTTTGTAGCTAGTAAAATATAAAATATAATGGGAACACGAGAAAAATAGTAGAGGGTATCAATAATCGAGTATCTTCAATAGTAAAATTTTATGCTGCGGGTTCACTAACTAGCGAATCGATTGCAATCGGTTTTTAGGCTCGTCACCACTAATTTGCACAGGTTTTTAAAAATAATACAATCTACCTAAGTTATCCTAAAATAAAAAAGGGTTTCAAGCGCTAAACTGTTTATTTTATTTATTCGGGAAAACAAACAATTACACATTAAGAATTACAAAAAAGATAGGATACAGAAATTATACAAATGTGAAATCAACCACGTTATCCACAGATACACATTTATTTGGATAAACATAGTAGTTTTAATGACTCTGGCGAAAGTGGCGTCGAAGTTCAGCAAAGTTCAACAGAACCGCCGGTGATTTGACGACCAATATACGACAATCATATGAGCCCAAACTCGAAAGGTTAACTAGTAGTCACTGAAGAGTTCCACTATCCACTTCCTGGCTCCATCATCGCATCAGCTCCAAGATACCAAATTATAGTTTTGTCTTCCGAACTACATACATATACAAAGTTTAATTTTGATACGACAATTAAAATTTATAAATAGAACAATAAACTCAAAATAAAATAATCTTACAAACTTGCTAATAACAGACTATGCCATCAAAGCCACATCTAGTACAAATGAAATTCATACAACTAGCTTCATCTTTTTGACTGACCGACCTTGACAATTCAAAAGTGCCTGTAATTGGTTTATTTGAAATAAATATGTTGAATTTGATACATCCATGTTGTGCTTCGTTAACTTACGATCGAGTTTGTTATCTGTTTACCCACATTTTTTTTGTTATTTTATATTCGTACACATCTGTTCGCTCTAATTATTAATCTTAGTTTTAGATATTGTTTCTTAGTAAGTGAATTCACTTACTAAGAAACAATACTTAACTTTATTTCTTATAACAATTGCATACATAATTATGTATGCAATTCTTATAAGAAATAAAGTTGTTCTTAAACCAAAAATAAAAAATCTTTATTAATCGGATATTTATAATAAATATTAATATATCCGATTTTTATTTTGATTGCTGCGCTCTAACGTACCAAGAATTTGACAACTAGCTGTCACTATCCATACAGTTTTTGTAGACAAGCGACATCTTTTACGCATAAATAATGAATATGCACCGTTGGGCATCTGTTGTCTTAAAAAATACCGGTACCCATGTATTTGCCAAAGTTGTTGAAAGACGAACAGTGGAAGAAAGCTCTTCGAAAAAAAATTGGAAACTCGATATTTCATCGAAGTCTCGACGAAATATCGGGTTTCCATTTTTTTTAAACAATCGCGCATTTTCATATGCAATTCTTTTTAAACTGTAGCGGTATCTACAACGCCACATGCGAACAACGCGTCATACTGACGTCACGCAAATCCTGCATCTCGCAAGCAGAGTTTACCGCGCAATTAGCATAGATACAATTTCCCAACATCAATCGTTGGGCAATTGCCCGCCAGACACAACACCCGTCTGGTCGGAGGATCCTCCCTTTTCTATGGAGGTTGAGTGAACTTTACACCCTGTCCTCATACCTCTATACTGGATCACGTCGGGGTCACCAGTATAGAGGTATGAGGACAGGGTGTAAAGTTCACTCATACTCTCCGACCAGACGGGTGTTGTGTCTGGCGGGCAATTGCCCGCCAGACACAACACCCGTCTGGTCGGAGGATCCTCCCTTTTCTATAGAGTATGAGTGAACTTTACACCCTGTCCTCATACCTCTATACTGGTGACCCCGGACATGAACGTCAGCGCAGCCTTCGTGCAAACACTTCAGCGTGACGTCATCATCATCACTCCCGTAAGCTTTAGCGGCGAGTCACCCAGCCAGCCAGCATCCACGGCTTCTACGGGTATCCTGACCACCAGCATGCAGCGTCCGCGCATACCTGGTGCAGCGTCCGCGCATACCTGGTCATCACCCTCAGCCTCATCAGCAACCTCGGCACAGCACACTGCACTTTCGGCCGGTCAACAAGCAGAGCACCCTCTCCTGGTCGACGCAGCAGCCAGCCTCAACCCGGCGCTGTACATCCGACGCACTGGAATATAACGCAGCGCCACCCCGACTCACTGGGGACAACTCCGCAGACAGTTCCGACTCACCGTGAACTATGCGGCAACCGGTTCCGACTCACTGGAACCTCAGCTGGCCTGGCAAGCATCGCAAGATACAAGACTCAGTCCACTATCGACCTCCGGTCTCCGGAGGGGAGTGATGTAGCGGTATCTACAACGCCACATGCGAACAACGCGTCATATTGACGTCACGCAAATCCTGCATTTCGCAAGCAGAGTTTACCGCGCAATTAGCATAGATACAATTTCCCAACATCAATCGTTGGGCAATTGCCCGCCAGACACAACACCCGTCTGGTCGGAGGATCCTCCCTTTTCTATGGAGGTTGAGTGAACTTTACACCCTGTTCCTCATACCTCTATAAAACATTAAGACTTTTATGGCAGAAATTTGAATACAGCCAATACAAGTGATGACCCCAAGAGAACTAAGTCCGTTTTTATTGACTACAGGCACTTGTGGTGTGATAATACGTAAATTATAGTAAAGGTGTATGTGTGTGTTTATATTATCAAATTACATCAGTGCTAGAATTAACATCTATGAAGTTTTCAGTCAGGAAGATCATACTCGATTTGGTTTTCAACTCTAATTAGGTTATTATAATAAATATTTTCAAGACATTGATTTGTTCTGTGAATCCCGCGGAAAATTTCGAAACTCCGTACTCAAGGCGATCATGAAATCAGACACTGTACTCTTATCCTCTTCAGTATAATAAGCTTATAGTTGAACTGCTGTATCCTTAGTTAGACGTTTCTGTTTGTAAAAATGTAAACGCTTCGACCATCATCACAAAGCTTTTATTATTGTATCGTTTTCTTTCCTAACGCGTATTTATTATTACTTGTATATGCTGTGGATAACGCTGTTGATTGCATAATTGTTAAGTAGCTCTTAAGTTTGTTTATTTGTATTCTAGATTATGTAATTGTTTGTTGTTCCAAAAAAAAAAAAAATCCTGTCGAACGCCTCCAGTCTTCACCAAGAAATGAACCTCAAGTTAACAAACATTAGATAACTTTTTGGTACATACACATGATAATAAAAAGAAACATTTTCACCTGACAAGCAATAATATCTCATCATGGCAACTTAGTCTACGTTGGAGTATTCAGACGTCACTATAAAAACACTCACTGGCCGGTCATTGCACACGCGGAAACGTAAAACAGCGTTCGACGTGACGCTATGACTAATCGCAGATGACGAGCGCGGGACGCGGCACTCGGATCGAAGGGCGTGGGGATATGCGTGCGGTGACACGTGAGCGGTGCGAAAGGATATGATAGAATAAAAGAAGCCCACGATGGCAAGTCCCGTTAGTTACCTATCGGCCGGCTTCAATCAAAGGATTGAATGTCGCTACGAATTCATGGACAATAATTTACGCACGTAGAGTGGTGCCTATAAGTTGAATCTTTATATTATTTGTCGATTTATTTTGTTTTAGTATGAAAAGTTTACTTCAAATAAGTAATAACATTTATTGATGGGTTAATTTAATTTTACGTTTTTGAAAATATTATCTGTGCCATAGGCTTCTACTCTGTTGTACCCTGTTTTTGTTCAGTCGGTAAAAAAGTCAGCCGGTATAAAGCTGATATTGAAAATAATAATAATAATTTATTTAAGCAACCATTGATCCATTATATTTATATGGTTAGTATGAACTTGGAAACTATGTTAGTACCTAATAACTAAGAGATACTTAGTCCTCTGGGTGAGGCTCCACACCACTGGGTTGTCTAACTTATTGCTTATTACATTCAGGATGCTGTTACTGCTCCCATGCAATCTGCTTAGCAGTTAGGCTGTCTCTTTGTGCCAGATGGCATCGAAGCCGTCTGTGCGCGACTCAGCGATCATTTTTGACGCACTGCAGAAGCGTGGCAGACGCAACAGCGCCCTCTAGGCATTATTAATCTGGTAGTTGTTAATCATCTGTTTGTCATTCGGTGCACCATAGCGTTTTCATTACGTCATTATCCTCACACAATTTTGTCCTTCATGTCTGTGGCAGGTATTATTCAATGTCAGCAGTAATTCCCGATTTTCGATCCTAGTGTAAATTGTACAAAGCGCTAGTGTAAATTATTTTGATTCGTGTGCATGTCAATATTCTTCCCACATTGTACTTACTAGATTTATTACTACAGGGGCCACCGTTGCGAGGAAACCAAAACTGGACACACGAAGAACAAAAGAAATAGATGCAATACCAGCCGAGCAAACGACAAAAGATAAATCAGACTCGAAAGTTATCCGGACAATTCAGAAACGGACGTCCAAAGCTAGCACATATTTCAAAGAGCCTTACAAATGTAATCAGCGTAATTCTAATCGAGTAAAGAAAGAGAAAAAGTGTAATGTATGTCAACGCAGTTATAGTCATATAACTGCTTTAAAACACCATATTCGAATACACACAGGTGAAAAACCTTATAAGTGTGATATATGCCAGCGTAGTTTTACTCAAAAGGTTACTTTAAAAAAACATATTCGAATACACACAGGTGAAAAAACTTTTAAGTGTGATGTATGCCAACGTAGTTTTATTGAAAAGTGGAACTTAAATATTCATAGTCGTACACACACTGGTGAAAAACCTTATAAGTGTGATCTATGTTGGCGTAGTTTTAGTGCAAAGGATACGTTAACAAAACATATTCGTACACATACTGGTGAAAAACCTTATAAGTGTGATGTATGTCAACGTAGTTTTAATCGAAAGAGTAGTTTATCAAAGCACATGCGTACACACACTGATGAAAAACGTCATAAGTGTAATGTATGTCAGCGTAGGTTCATTAAAAAGAGTAAGTTAACAATTCATATTCGTACACACACTGGTGAAAAACCTTATAAGTGTGATATATGCCAGTGTAGTTTTATTCAAGAGGTAACTTTAAAAAAACATTCGAATACACACCGGTGAATTACCTTATAAGTGTGATGTATGCAAACGTAGTTTTATTAAAAAGAGTAAGTTTAAAATCATATTCGTACACACACTGGTGAAAAACCTTATAAGTGTGATGTATGTCAACGTAGTTATAGCATAAAGGGTTCTTTATTTAAGCATATTCGTACACACAGGTGACAAACCTTAGAGATATAAAATAAAATTGCAACGTGTGCCCTGATATGTAAACCGACCTAAAATTAATGAACGGAAATTGTATACCCATCTCTTTTTTACTACATTACGAGACTACATTCCTGTAATCATTTCTTTTCTTTGAATTTTATAACATGTCATTTTATTTTAGTGGTATTGTATGTCGTTTCCATGGAGATTTCGTTTATTGATTGACGAAAACGTCTCATTAGGAAAAATGTGTTTTAAGTTTTTTTTTTTATAATCTGTATTTACTTTTATATGCATGAATATAATATTGCCTGCTGATATAATACCGAATTTTTACTTAAACGTTGAACAATATAAAAAAGTAGTAGTCGTATAGTCCAAGTTAAAGTCTTAGGTCCCATATATTTGGACGGCGAGCAACGGGTAGCTCGCCGTCTGGTAAGGACCAGGTCCGGATCGGCGGCACATTGTTTTCCACGCGCGCCTCAAAGAGATGTCAGCACAAAGTGACGGGGTCCGCTAGGGCTGATGCCTGCCAGGGTTGCGGGTTGTTCGAAAGAGTTACCGTGGCCCCCGGCACAGTCAACTGAAGGAACACAGGTGGGTTTTAGTCAGTAAAAGTCTGATACGTCCTCCCGCTCCGCCCAGAGCGGGAAAAGTTAATTGATGATTTCCAACTAAAAAAGGTCCATATTACGTTACGTTGTCCATACATTGTTTTTAAAATGTTTTTGATTTAGGTTTGAACCTAAATCAAAAACATTTTAAAAACAATGTATATGTAATTTTAAGTTACTGTTATTGTTGTTTAATTGGCAACTAGGGGTACCTATACGAATTTGTGTGGGGTAGGTGCCATAACTAAACAGTGAAACATAAAAACTGTTTGTTGAACGGTTGATACCTGTGCTTTGGATATCTGGTCTTGAGAAATTAAGTACTGGTTTAGAAGACGTGATTTTATTTTATGAAGGGAAACCGTTGACAGTTTTTTCTATAGTAATTAGCACCACTTAGGTGCGGACACACATTATGGAACTATATTGGATGCGTTCTGTTTATTGGCACAATACTGCGTTCATTTCAACACCCCCCCCTCAACTAATATTTTCCTGTAGCCAATACATAATTTAAATGTTACTTTTGTTTTATTTGTACTTACTTTACTTTTACCTCAATTAACTGAAACTGTAACAATTGTTTTTATTTTAAATATTTCTTATCTTGTGACTTCCTCTTTACAAAAAAAATAAACCTCCTTTGAATCTTAGAACTTCAAAAACTAATCCTAACTTTTTGGTTAATGATGCATCATACAGGAAGAATTTTTAGTCACCGTCCAAATTTTTTCTAGGCATTAGGTATCATTCACTAACTCCATTTTTGAAAAAAAATCTTTACGTAAAATTTTCATATTAAATCAGTTTCTCGAAAGAATTATCCGCTCTGCGTGGTCACAAGTTGAACGTACACACTCGTCGCGCAAACATTCAATGAAAAGGGCAGCGCACACCCCGCTTACCCCCGCCCCGCTCGACTGCGCGACACATCTATCGTTATTCAAATAGTCAGCCCCGCGCATCCTTTCGCGACGCAAGCGCTTCCTTCCGTGTTCCCGCGCATCCCGCCGGCGGCGCCCCGCGCTATCGTGAATTTGTTTACAATGTATTCCTACCGCGAGTATTACGAAATGGTGCGATCTTACATACTTAGTGGTGAAAGCTTGAACGGTGCCCTGTGAGAGACTGTACGAAGCAGAAAGTATTCCTCGCCTTCGCAATCAAGGGATAATAAATTCTTCAGTACCTAATCGCCAAACGATTTTGGCCGCAAATCAGAGGCTAATAGACCATGGCAAATTTATAGCTCCTACACACGCTCAAGGACGTGGCAGGACGAGACTCGCAATAGAGATCGAAGAAGATATCTTCGATTTCTTTGAACGGAGCCCTAGATCGAGTATGCGAGATACAGCGCGGCGCTTCGCACCCCAGTCACCTGATCTTACTCCATGTGCCTTTTTTTTTGTGGGGCGAAATAAAACGACGAGTGTATGTGGAAGAAGCTCAAAGCCTAGACCAATTATAAGAGCAAATTGTACGTGCAAGAAGTGAAGTGAAAAGTGACACTGTAGTGCTCAACAAAATTAAAAATAATGTGCAAAAACGTGCAAGACTCTGTTTAGAGAAAAACGGTATGCATTTTGATTTACAAGATGATTTTGATTAAATTTTTAATTATTTGTACATAAATTGATTCAAATTTTTTAAAGACGCATAATAGCAAAACTTTTTGGCACGGTTTTAATAAGGTCTAAAGTTCTTATTTATCTAATTTATTTTTACTTTATTTGTAATTCATTAATTAAGGATTACATTATAATCATAGTGAACATAGCACAAACCTTTTGCTTATTGACGGTCCAAAGCCCGTGAAAGTATGAAGGGAAAATTTGCAACTTTGTTTATTATTGTGTTATCAATGAATTGCGGCGGCGCGCGGGGTGGGCTGGCCCGCGTAACTTCACCTAGCGCGTACGCACGGCGCGGCAGTGTCCAGAAACATTAACTTTTTATAGATAACTTTGTGATGTGATATCTCAATATTTTTGTATTGAGTGATACTAAAAGAAAAAATAGATATTCAATGATTTTCGCCAAAGATTAATATATCAAAATTTGGACGGTGACTAAAAAATCTTCCTGTATATCTGGAAATACCCATCCTTAATTACCTACTTTCATTTACTATTAGTTGTAACAATACCTTATTAATTCATTTGCGGATGACACCGCTATAACATTTGTCGACAGTGCATGGTCAGATCTGGAGCATAATGCTCAGCTTGGCTTTAATACTGCATTAGAATGGCTTAACGCCAATATGCTTACTCTAAATGCCTCCAAAACGAATTTCATGACGTATTCAATTTCTTCAACCTCTCAGTCAAAAACACCTATACTATTGAAAGCTCACTCATGTCGCAAACCAACACTGGTTCTTTGTCAATGTCCATTATTGAAGTCAACGGAGCAAATTAAATACTTGGGTATAATCCTGGACAGGAACCTGAACTTTAAGTCTCATATAAATCTCCTGACTGGCAGAGTACGCAAACTTAGATTCGTATTTAAAATTCATCGAAATATAACAAATTCAATTATAATACGTAGTGTTTATTTTGCTTTATGTCTGTCAATCATTACATATTGTATCTCGTGTTGGGGTGGTGCTGCTAAAACCACATTAAAATCATTAGAAATTGCACATAGGACCATACTAATGGTAGCTACCTCTCGCCCAATATTGTTCCCGACCGATCAATTATATAAGGACTGTCAAGTTCTCAACATTCGACAACACTTTATTTTACAAACAATCACCTTGCAGCACCACACTATCCCATACAGACAAATCACTAAACGGCGAAAAGATAGTGTTTGCATACTGCCGCAAGTGCACTCCTCATTTGCAAAAAGATTCTTTTATGACTTAGGTTCGTATCTTTATAATAAGATAAGCAAAAAGATGCAGATTTACAGTTTGTCATCCCATAATTGTAAAAGAACTGTCCGGCTGTACCTTCAAAATATGTCATATGATGCAACCGAAAAAATACTCGCATAACATGATGAGCATTGCTCTGCGCTGTACACACACTATCACGTACCATTCCACATACACACTCGCACCACCCACTCCTACACACGCGCGCACACACACACACACACATTCACTGACACACCACACCCAAATTAAGTTAGAATAAGATTTGTATAAAAATAATATAAATCTACCTACTATTTACTCATAATATGTAATGCCGTTAAAATTGTAGCATAGCACAAGTACTATATGTTATGTATAATTATCACTGTATCCTTAAGTATAGGGGACCGAGACTGCTTCTCCTTAACACAGGTTATTCTGTAACCTAGCTAGGAGAACAGTGCTTCAACCACTCGATTGTAGACTACCTGACATATTCTGTAAGAACCTTGCATACGTAAGAACCATGTACACCTACTACAATCTGTATGTTTGAGTAAATAAATTTATTTATTATTATTATTAATGCATGACCAACTATTACAATAATAACTAAGACTAAAATATTAGGGGTTAAAGTATGAAATAGCCGATTTGTACTGAAAAATTGAAATTCGTTTTTTTTTAATTTAACATATTTATTTGATCAAAATAATTACCATTATTATCTATACATTGCTGCCATCTAATAGGAAGGTCATTTATGCCTTTGCGATAGAACTCTCGTGATCTAGATTCGACAAACTGTGTGAAAGCATTTTGTACTGCCTCCTGAGAAGAAAACTTTTTATCACGTAGAAAATTGTCCAAATCACGAAAAAAATGGTAGTCCGTTGGAGCAAGGTCTGGCGAATACGGAGGGTGACGAATGGTTTCTAATTGCAGTTCCTGTAGAGTTAAAACGGTATAGAGGTATGAGGAACAGGGTGCCGCATAGTTCACGGTGAGTCGGAACTGTCTGCGGAGTTGTCCCCAGTGAGTCGGGGTGGCGCTGCGTTATATTCCAGTGCGTCGGATGTACAGCGCCGGGTTGAGGCTGGCTGCTGCGTCGACCAGGAGAGGGTGCTCTGCTGTTGACCGGCCGAAAGTGCAGTGTGCTGTGCCGAGGTTGCTGATGACGCTGAGGGTGATAACCAGGCATGTGCGGACGCTGCAACCAAGATGCTCAGAAAGTCGGGTCATAATATTTCAATGAGAGATGTCGCTAGCGACGCAGTAAACACTAAGCTCGTATATAAAAATTCTAAAAAATTGTTTACCAAGTGATATTTAAGTAAATAACTAGTGCCAACTACGAGTTAACCTGCAATTAAGCTCGGACAGTGTTATCTCCGAAGACTTTTAGTGTAAAGTGGAAAAAAACTACAAAAACAATATATGTGATACAATAACAAAAACTTTGTAAATACAAAAGTGAGAAGTGTTGTATGGCCAGACTTGTTCAATATTTGAGTGTTTACCATATTCCCATTAACAATCAAGCTGTTAAACCTAATTACGATTAAGTTTTTATAAAAAACAAAAACAAAAAGCGGTTAAGTAGATTTAAATTTTGAACTTTGACCCCAACAACTAGCGCTAGTGAACTCGAGTGGTGAATAGACGAACTAAAAATTTAACTTGTTAAACAACTACCGCCATTACAGCCCCAAGTGTTCAATAAACAAACTAAAAACAGTAGTACCAACCATCTGACACTGATATCATCCACTCATTTGCAACACTACTGCCACTATAGCCCCTAGCGGGTAATAGACGAACTAGAATCAGTGCTACCAACCGTCCATAGATAAATTTAGTACTGGTAACACTTATTAATTCTCTACACTACTGCCATTGCAGACCCTAGTGGGAAATAGCCGAACTAAAAATAAAGCGCCAAATATTTAAAATTTGAAATGGCTTCTACACCTAATTGCGCTGGATGTAAACAAAAGTTACCTATAAGGGAAAACATTATATGCGTTCTTTGTAAATGTAGATATGATTTCGAATGTGCTGGTGTTACCAAGGATTCTAAAAAGGTAACACTAGAAAATAAAAACACCTGGAAATGCCAAACATGCATCTGTAAAATACCCAAGATAGGAAACACTGATACGCCTTTGCGTCCCCCCAGAATACTTGATACAAACAAATGTCAATCATCACCCTCCGAGGAAGCTAACGTTACTTTAAGAAGAAAGCCAAAAGATTCCGACAACGACACCATTTGTTCAGAAGATCTTAGCTTCTTTGGTGATACTATACCCACAGAAAAACCTGATAAAGTTAATCTGGAAAAAAATTTAACACTACAGGATTTAAGTGAAATAATAATTACACATCTGAAAGAAAATAACAAATCTATTGTACAAGAACTACAGAAAACTATACACACAGAAATATATAAAGCAATTCATGAATTAAAACAAGATATAGACTATAAAACAAATACCTTAACAATAGAAAATTCTCAAAGACAGCAAGAAATAGTAAACATAAACATAAAACTAGAAAAACTACAAACAGAAAACGAAAATCTGAAAAAAGAAATAAGAAAGTTAACTACAGAAGCTTCTAAAATACCCAATAGTCTGCAAGTAAACCACCATAGAAAGATTGTGCTCTACGGCCTGGCGGACTACAATAAAGAGCCTGAAAATGCACTTCATAGTAGATTGGTTGAACTGTTTCGTGAAATAGTAAACGTAGACGTTTCAGCATATATTGAAGATCTGTATCGAATTGGAAGACCAGGTGGATCTAGGAACCGACCACTCGTCATCGAATTCATCAGCAAGAGAATGGCAAAATATATTATAAACAATAGAACTTTCTTTCAAGGAACTGGACACATTTCAGAATTTTTAGATAAAAATGAACGAAAGTATAGGGCACAAATGCGAGAGGAACTTTTTACGGCAAGAAATAACGGATCGCACGCAGTCATCAGAAATAACAAACTATATATAAACGGACAATTATTTAAAATAAATAACAACATAAAGGAATACGCACATAACACCCAAAAAGAAGAAATAACATATAACAACATGACGCAGCCCTGCACTATAAACGACACTGATGAAACTGAGAACCAGACATTTCGTAAACAACGAACAACCATTTAAACTATTGTTCCAAAACATACAAAGTCTAAATAATAAACAAGACATACTTGAAGCGTTTATAGACGAACATCCATCTTACAAAGCTATATGCCTTTCAGAAACATGGCTAACTCAAGAAAGACTAGACCTCATACAATTTAGTGGATATAAATTTGCTTCATCATATTGTCGCAGTACTAGAACCGGAGGCGGCGTATGTATACTCCTACAAGACTATATTGAAAGCATACAGAAGGACGACATCACCGATATGTCTGCAGAATATATAATAGAAATATGTGCCACAGAATTACCAAAAGAAAACTTATTAATTATAATTATATACTGGAATAGGAGAGAGGAGGAAGTTTTTTATGAAAAATTAAAGCAACTATTAAAATACATAAATAAAAAATACTATAAATTAAATATAATAATAGGAGGCGATTTCAATATAAATATACTACAGGATAATCTAAAAACTAATAAATTTATAAACCTCATGCAAGAAAATAACTTTACTCAACACATAAAAAGCGCTACGCGTATCACACCAAACACCGCAACATGTTTAGATCTAATATTCACGAACTTTAACCACAAAGACATGCACGTAACAATAGACGACTTAGGCTTCTCTGACCATCATAGCACAGTCCTACATTTAAAATTACCAGAACAACCCAGTACAAGTAATTGGTACACAAAAAAAAGGTTATATAACAATACAAACATATTAAAATTTAAAGAGGAATTACAAAAAATTAATTGGAATGATATACTTAAAACTGATAATAATATTAACACAAATTATAAAACATTTAACGATAAACTTACCTTAATCCTAAATAAGTGTATCCCACTACTTAAAATTAAACTTAAAACTAAATATAAGAAATATTGGCTCACTGTTGGTATAAAAAAATCCAGTATTAATAAAAGATTGTTAAAAATATTAATTACAAAAACAAAAGATCCTACATTAATAACATATTACAAAAAATATGAAAAAATACTGAAAAAGGCGGTTACAACAGCTAAAAAACTGCACTACAAAAATAAAATGACTAAATCAAATAATAAAGTTAAAACAATGTGGGGAATCATAAATGAACGCTCAAACAAAAAGCGTAAAACCGAGAAACACAACATAACATTACAAGTAGATAATAGCTTAACGGCGAAACCGCAAGAAGTAGCCAACATATTTAATAATTTCTTTGTCTCCATTGGTGGGAAAACTACAACACCAACCGGCAGCAAACCAAAGGGGCTACCGGCAACCTTAACTACACAAAATACATTATACCTTAACCCAGTTGATCCTTATGAAATAAACATAATTATTAAAAACCTAAAGAATAAGAACAGCCACGGAATCGACGAACTCCCACCCAGTCTGATAAAACAGTGCGCTGATGAACTTACCTTGCCATTTTATATACTCATTAACCAATCCTTCGAAGAAGGTGTTTTTCCTGACTTACTCAAAAAGGCCCTCATTAAACCTATTTTCAAAAAAAACGATAAAACTGACCCGAACAATTACCGTCCCATTGCTCTACTACCAACAGCCTCAAAAATATTCGAAAAAATCATGTGTAACCGCGTTTACGCGTTCTGTGAAAAATATAGCATTCTCAATGATAGCCAAAATGGATTTCGCAAGAACCGATCCACTGTTTTGGCCGTCTACAAGTACATACAAGAAGCACTCAAAATTATTGATAATAAAAAATACGCTATTGGACTGTTATTAGACATGACCAAAGCGTATGATAAAGTACAATTCGATATACTATTGAATAAACTTTACAACATAGGTATCCGAGGAAAAAGTCATGACTGGTTTACATCTTATTTAAAAAACAGAGAACAAGTCGTAGAAATAGAACACTACAATACACAAACACAACACATTGAACTAATTAGATCACAAAACATACCTGTAAACGCCTCCATACCACAGGGAAGTGTCATAGGATGCCTATTGTTCTTAGTCTACATAAATGATCTCCCTAACCACATAAATGAAACGTGCGTATTGTTTGCCGATGACGTCTCTATTTTAACATCATGTAAAAATAACCAAAACCTGAACCAAACACTAACATCTATACTTGATACCACAACATACTGGATGAACGAACATAACCTTGAAATTAACTTTAGTAAGACAAAAATAGTCACTTTCCACCCGCGACAAAAAACCCCAATAAATATAAATTTTAAATACAAAGGATCCAAGTTAGAAATAGTTAATAAATTCACCCTTTTAGGCCTAGACATAGATACACACATAGACTGGAAACCACACATACAGAAAGTAAAAACAAAGCTATCTAAATTTGCATATGCCCTCAGAGAAATAAAGAAAACTACAGATCTCAAAACAGCAATAGTAACATACTATGCGTACGCGTTCGCTTGGCTTAAATACGGAATAATATTATGGGGTAACAGTATAGACGCACCTTCGCTATTTACAATACAGAAGAAACTTATAAGAACATTGGTTAACATAGAAGACACCGACTCATGTAAACCACACTTCAAAGAACTAAACATCCTAACACTACCCTGTCTCTATATATTTGAAATTTGCAAATTTGTAAGGAAGTACCCACAATTCTACAGCAAAAGAGAAGACATACAAACAGAAATCAAACTTAGACATGGAAATAGACTCAACCTGCCAACTTCAGGATTAAAAATGCACTCCTCTAGTGCGTTTGTCACGTCAATGAAAATCTACAATAAATTACCTGAACACATAAAAAACACAGAAACACACAATATATTTATAAATAAACTAAAACGATTTCTCTTAGATAAAACCTACTACACAATTGACGAATACTTCAAAGATAAATTCCTCCTAGAGAAACGAAGATAATTAGAATAACCAAGTAGTACCTAATACATCTATTTACCTTATCTACCGTGCAATATCTTTAATTACTTACTATTTAGCTAATAATAAATTACAGCTAATATATAAATAAATATATAAAATAATTACCTAATTTATAATTTAGAAAATATCTATTAATAATAAATAAATAAATATATAAATAAATAAATAAATATAGAAATATTAATAATAAACAAAATTAAATAAATCTACTCATAAATAATATCTACTTAAATATCTAAAAATAAGATTTACTCCTTAATTTCAATATTATTATGTTTTTAAACAAAAAGCGCTTCATCCTCTCTAAAAACTAACTTGCTGTGCCCGACAGGGTCCATAATTGTTTCTCTATAATTTACCTACCAGCCTTGTATACATTATGGAATGCAATAAAGAATTGAGTATTGAGTATTGAGTATCATTATTCGAAAGACAGCGCCATCTAGCGTCCTAAAGCAATGGTGACCGACGAAAGTTATTGTTCTTTTCCTCGGGAAAAGTATCTTTTTCTGGATGAAAGGTCTCCTATATCCTTTTCTATACTCCTGACAACGTATATCACAGCAGCAGTGCCAGCACAGCACGCCGACGAAGATGGGTTTTCGCTACTTGATGTGGTCCCGCTGCCACCAGATGGCGCACGGTAGGATATACTACTGCCGTGCCTGCGTAGCTAATGTAGCTATACGCCCGCGCCTACACTTCGCGCCACCTGGTGCGCCAGTCGTCCTCCCACCTTCGCATTTTAGGAGTAAAATTATGTGTTCTGTGATCGCATTGCGGACGTCACACATTTTTCTCAGATTGATTATTTATTTATATAAAATTAATTTAAACGATACAACACCAATTACATAAATTAACATAGAGACAATAATTACGTTGACAATAATATAATATAATTTAAAACTAACATGGAACAGTGGACCCCTTGCATACTGTTGCGCGCCACAATTAATGCCTGATACATGGTGACATTAGTTACCACTAGGGCCATCTAGTTTCGAGTAGCTGAACTAATAGTCACTTGTGCCATCTATTGTCGAATAGCTGAACTAATAGAGTCACTGGCGCCATCTATTAGCGAGTAGAGATGTCGGTGCTGGAACTTACTAGAACTGTCGACCTCTGTTCAGTTGGGGCCGGTATGTGTTCGAACGTTCTAGATGTTTCTACAATCGAAAGTTCTGGAATTATCTGCGGCACTATATAAGGCCGGGACTAGCCGCGACCAATCAGACTTGGTTCTGCGATAGAAGCGAATACATCGAAAGCGATCTTCAAGTGCGACTTAAGAGCGATTGTGTTTTATAATTAGTGTGTTTGAGTTGTTATTAGTGTTGATTAAATAAAGTGTAACTGTTGGTAATTTTTATCGGCAGTTTTTATTGTCACGAACCCGAAGCTCGTAACAATTGGTGTCAGAAGCAAGGATTAAAATCATGCCGATTTTACCCAAAGACGACAAGGAGGGTATCCGTACCCGGAGTCAACGCCAACAGGAGACGGACCAGAGACGTTTTGGTGGAGCTATGCCGCAGAGGTCGGAGGGCCAGCTACCAACCACCGAGGCCGACCCGTCCGCAGCAGCTCCAACATCAGCAGCACCAGACTTTGGTGCCTTGATGATGATGCTGCAGGAGCAGTCCCGCCGACAGGAGGAACAGGCCCGCCGACAGGAGGAACAGGCCCGCCGACAGGAGGAACAGGCTCGCCGACAGGAGGAACAAGCTCGTCGGTTGGAAGAACAGCTCCAACGTGATAAGGAGGAGCAAACGCGCCGCCAGGAAGAGCAGATGCTCCTTATGAAGGACCTTCACGCTACCTTCGGGAAAGACATGAAGGAGGTGAAGGATAAGGTTGATCAACATGACAACCGCCTGTCGGAAGCTGAAATCCGGATCGACCAAGTGTATAATCGGGTTGACAACGTGGTGGCTGACGTAAAGAAAAGCGTGATGGCTGATGTAAAGAAAACGCTGGATTACCTTAAACTTGGGGATGGAATCGCAGCTCCCGTAGCTACAACACCTTCGCTACGTGGATTCAAAGTGCCACCGTTCGACGGAACTTCTTCCTGGTCGGCCTACAAAATCCAGTTTGAGGCTGTCATGAAGGCGAACGCTTGGAGTAAAAGTCAGGCCATGACTGCCCTCACCCTAGGCCTGCGCGACCAGGCCTTAACTGTTCTGGAAGCTCTCGGTAAGGAAGTGACTTACGAGCAGCTCCTTGAGGCATTGGAGGCTCGGTATGGCGACGCTCACCTGGAACACGTGTTTCGTGCGCAGCTCAAGGATCGCGTGCAACGCAGTAATGAAAACCTGCAGCAGTGGGCCCTTGAAGTGGAGAAGCTGGTGCGTAAAGCTTACCAGTCCGTACCTGCGCTTTTTGATGGGAACCTGGTGCAGGCATTCATCGACGGCATCCGGGACCTTGAAGTTAGAGCTGCTGTGAGGCTCGGGCACCACGGGACGCTTAAGGACGCCTTGGCCCATGCACTGGAGGTGGAAGCCGTGCAACAGGATCATCGTCCCCATCGCGTCAGGGAGGTTGCAGCGGCTACAGTTCGCGACCGAAATAAAGGATACAGCCCTAGGTGCTACGGCTGTGGGGAAAGGGGCCACCTTCGATCCAGTTGCCCCAAGCGAACTGCAGAAAGAGAAGACGGCCGATCTCCAGAGGGCAGTGCAGCTAACAGCACCGCCCAGCACCAGCAGCAGGGAAACGAGTAACAGCCAGGACTGCGGGGCGGGTGCTGGCTGATGTTCAAAGAGCCCCAAGGGTTTCGATCACACAAACCCAAGATGGGAACAGCCTAATCATCAAGGGCGAGGTCAACGGAACGCCGTGTAAGCTGACCATAGACACTGGAGCCACTCGCACGGTTGTCAGTTCCCAACTCATAAGACGGTCCCTAGGGGACTCCGCATATAACCGAGAACGCGTTAATTTGGTAACAGCCACCGGTCAGCGCATACCCGTCCATGGAGAGAAAAAGATGGGGTTGAAGCTAGGCAACAGAATCTACCTGCATAATGTCATCGTGGCTGATATAATGGACGATTGCATCCTGGGCCTTGACTTTATGAGGAAAAATTGTTGCGAAATTGACGTCAAGCAAGGTGTTTTGAAATGTGGACAAGAGGAACTTTTCGTGGAAGGAGCGTTACCAGGGAACGTGTACAGCCTTAAGAAGATTGTTCTTCCGCCGAGATCGGAAACGATTGTGCCGGTTAGTCTTCCTCGGAATTCTGGGCAAACTCATCGTTGTGTACTCGTGGAAAGGGTAGACAATGACCTACCATGGAAAGTGGCACGAACTTTGGTCAGAACCACCGACATCTCAGGGGTACGTGTGCTGAACCTTTGTGATCAGGAACAGGTTATAGAAAAAGGCACACTAGTTGGTACTTGCGAGGAAGTGGATTGGTTGCGTCGATGCCAATATCTATAGACTGGGACCCTCAGCAAGGATGCACAAACGAGAGTGACCACACTTCTAGAAGACTGCCGCAGCGCTCTGTCCCAAAATGAAATGGTCAAGGCGAAGAAAATATTACTTAAGTATGCCGATGTTTTCTCGTCAAACGATGCTGACATCGGAAGGACTGGCTTAGTTCAACACAAAATAAACACAGGAGAAGAATGGCCTATCCGTCAGCGGCCAAGGAGATTGCCGGTAGCACGCGAAAAGGAAGTGGAAACCATGATTGAGGGAATGGTGAAGGATGGTGTTATTGAACCTTCATCTAGTCCATGGTGTTCACCTGTAGTGCTGGTAAGAAAGAAGGACGGCAGCATGAGGTTTTGTGTTGACTATCGTCGTCTGAACGACGTTACGAAGAAGGACAGCTATCCTTTGCCAAGAATTGATGACACGCTGGACATGCTTACTGGAGTAAAGTGGTTTAGCACGCTGGACCTGAAAAGTGGCTAGTGGCAAGTTGAAATTGATCCTAAGGACAAGGAGAAAACTGCATTCTCGACAGGAAAGGGTCTGTGGCAATTTAAAGTTATGCCGTTTGGATTATGCAATGCTCCGGCAACGTTTGAAAGGTTAATGGAACTTGTACTTACCGGGCTTATTGGCGATGCTTGCCTAGTCTACTTGGATGACATCATCATCGTAGGCCGTACGTTTGAAGAACATCTTCAAAACCTGGAACGCGTGCTCATGAAGATCCAGAGTGCCAACCTCAAGTTAAGTCCGAAGAAGTGTTCACTATTCAAATGACAAGTTAGCTTTTTGGGATATGTAGTGTCTGAAGAAGGTATCCGCACGGATCCAGAGAAAATCGCCGCTGTCAAGGATTGGCCAATTCCAAAAGATAAGACGCAGGTCAGGGCATTTCTGGGTTTGTGCTCCTATTATCGGCGATTTATTTATTTTATTTATTTTTAGGAAAACTTACAGCTAAACAGATACAGTAAGTAATAAATTATACAAAAATAAGGCCAATTACAAGTTTCCACGTGTAGAAAGTATACATATACGTATATATAATCATATATAACACAATATAATATATTATCATGTAAACAGAAAAATAATAATAGACTAATTAACTATATAAGATAGAACAGTAAATTACTATTTACGCTCGAAGAAGCAATCAGATAAAATTTTCTTCAATTTAGCAACACTAGTATTGAAAATGTCGATATCAGCTTCCCAGCAGGTTGTGTTGTACATACGACTCGCTCTCACCATGTACGAGTTCCGTCTGTATGTAGTGGCTACCACTGGGGTGTGCAATAAATGAGGTCTACGTAAGAACACAGACGGCACTCGCAGCCGGATTTTGTGCAACAACTCGGTAACACCAGTTGTTCTATTGGCAATTTTGAAAAGAAACACAAGATCTGATATTTTTCGCCTTTCATAAAGTGGAAGGATATGAAATTTTTTGCAACGGTAGGTATAATTCGTTAAAAACGTCTTAGACCGATACTGAATGTGCCTTAAAAACCTTTTCTGTATGCTCTCAATACGATTTATGTAGACATTATAATTGGGGTTCCAGACTTGAGAGGCATACTCCAAATGACTGCGAACAAAAGAACAGTATAATATTTTGATAGTCTTAATGTTTTTGAACTCCGAGGACACCCGCAGAATGAAACCAAGTGCTTTTGATGCTTTTTTGACAATATTGTCTATGTGTGCATCAAAGAGGAGCTTAGCGTCAAATGTAACTCCCAGATCCCTGATAGTGTTGACCCTATTTAGTGCTGTATCCAAAAGCATGTAGTCATGGACGATCGGGATAGGTTTCCGTGTGAAGGAGCAAACATAACACTTGGAGACATTCAGGTCCAACTTATTATTAACACAATAGCCCTGAAAATTATTAAGGTCTGTCTGGAATAGATGAGCATCTGCCACGGTACATATTTGTCTCATTATCTTCATGTCATCAGCATATAGTAATAATTTTGAATACCGGAAAGAAGAAGAGATGTAGTTGATAAAGATAATAAATAACAAAGGCCCTAGCAAGGATCCTTGGGGAACCCCCGAGGGGACATTCATGGGTTTAGAGTAGTATCCATTCAGGACCACAGTCTGACATCTGTTCTCCACATAGGACTTGAACCATCGGTAAAGATCACCCCTAATGCCCACCGATAAAAGTTTACGCAATAGGATCACGTGATCTATCCGATCGAAACACTTCCGGTAGTCGGTATATATAACATCGACTTGCGACCTCTGTGACATACATTCGGAGAGGTAGTCGCTACAAACTGTGAGATTAGACGAGGTCGACCGGCCCCTTACGAAGCCGTGCTGGCTTTCACACAAACTGTGCTTGAGTGCCGAATAAACCTGTGCGTGCACAATTTTCTCCAGAACTTTAGCAAACACACACAGCTTCGAAATAGGTCGGTAATTCTCCACCAATGTTTTTGACTCTTTTTTGTGTATCGGTGTTATATATGCCGACTTCCATATCTTAGGCACCACGCCAGTCGCAAGCGATTTTTCAAACAGGATGGAAAGAGGCACAGAAAGATCCCTGGCGCAGTTGACGATGAATATGGGCGAAATGTCATCTGGACCCGCAGATTTGTGTAAATCCACTTGTTTTAGCAGCCTACATACCTCACTTAGCCGTATTTCCACTAGACTTATATCGTGCGTGTTGTCATTGGGTCCATCGACCACATTATAAGCTGAAGGTTGACTGTTGGCATTACTAGTATTGTCAAGAAAGTTAGAGTGAAAACACTTACTGAACAAATCACAAATTACGTCACCATCACTGGACGTTACCTGGCCAAATTGCATCACTGAGGGGTAAGAACAAGATTGTTTTTTAGACTTGACGTATCTCCAAAATGCCCGTGGATTGTCACGTATATCAGATTCAATTTTAGCTATGTAATTGTCAAACATATCCCCCTCTAGGTCTTTAGCCCGTTGCCGGAGTATAATGAAAGACTGATAGTCAGATAAGTTCCTGTACTTCTTAAATTTAGTGTGAAATTTAGCTTTTTCCTTGTAAGATTTTTATCAACGGACTTTTGTACCAGAGAGGGTATTTCGAGCTGGGGACGACAGTATTTGTCGGTATAAACGCGGAATGCAGCCTACTTATTACTCCATAAAAATATGCTACCGCCTCTTCCATCGACCTACTACTTAACTCCGACTGCCAGTCTACACGATTTAACTCGCCTTTTATATTTTCGTAATCGGCAGACTCATATAAGAATTTTACGTAGGACCTACCTGGTAGTAGATGTAGTTCAACGAATTCCGCGGTTACACATAAGGCTCTGTGATAAGGATCTTCAGGGACTAGTGGATCATCACAGCAGCTGACGATAACTTCATCATTAGAAAAAACCAAATCGAGGATTCTACCATTGACGTTCAAGTGACTATTATATTGCATTAAATTACACGTGTTAAGATTATCAATTAAAGTAGTCTGAACACTGCCATGAACATTTGTAGGGTCTTTTATCTTTTTAGTTATATTAACAGATGGTTATAGTCTTTTTGCACAGTAGTGTGGTGATTAAATGGCGGCCTATCTTGTAATAATAAAGGGTATAATGATAGTCCGTCGCCGACCCGCTGCCATACAATATTGGGTTGATTGAAATCGCCTAAGACGATGAACTTATCGGACGGACGATTGAGGGTAATTTCAAGTACTTTGTCCGAAAAGTTGCTCAGTTGAGCCGTTAGAGAATTTCCATGATTCTGACAGCAGACATAAACAACACAAATGTGCATTTTATAAACTACTCTTGGTTTTTTATGATGCAGCGTCAACGTAATCCATAAATCCTCAGCGGACGAGCACCATTCACTGCAGGTGTCAGCGGCAAGTTCACGCTTAACTGCAATTAAGACTCCTCCTCCCATCATTTGGCCAGTACGAGTGTAGTCCCGATCACGTCTCCACACAAGATACCGGTCATCAAACAATTCCAGGTCAGATATGCCATCCACTAGCCAGGTCTCAGTCAGACAAATAATATCAAAACCATTACTGCAGACATTCCTACAGAAAACAGCTGTTTTTGTCCGCAGTCCCCGTACGTTCTGGTAGTATATATTAATAGGTGCCATAATAATCATTGTAAGGTTTATTATTTAATTGAATAGATAAAAATATATAAAGCACATTCAAATTACGGTAATAGGACATGTTAACGAAGTTGCAATAAAAATAGGCATAAAGAAATGACTTTAAGTTAATATATGATAAATAGGTTTCGACCAAGTAGCAAAATGCAACGTTAGCAGACAAAAAATAGAGCATATAATCATAATAGCAAGTATTTACAAACCATTTATCACCGAGCGAGCAGCGAACAAAAGGCCGGCGAGAAAGGAATGCGTATAAAAAACAGTTACCTGTGTTTCTCAAGCTTAGCGAGTTAATATAAGTAAACAACGTACCAGAAAACCGCATCGACATCCTTAACATAAAAACTTTTTGATATCTTGTTCTGTCTTGATGTGATGCTTAGGAGAAGTGGTGTTATTACATTACGTACAAATATTTTGCAGCCAGTAACCCACACAAATTCAAATCCACGCTCTTTGGCTCGAGCTTTAGTTAGGTTTAGGAGAATTTTGTTTTCAAGTGTAAGATGGTTGTTGACATAGATCTTGCTGTCTCCTTGAAGCCCCAGATTACCGGTGTTAAGATTTCCGTGTTTTCTTGCGGCAGCCACAAAATCATTTTGCATGTAAGAATTGTGCACGGAACAAATGATATTTTTATTTTGTTTATCTTTACGCGTTGGTACCCTTACAATGTACTTGATCTGCTCCCTAGGGATATGACAGTTGATGGTCTCTCCGATCTTGACCACTATAGTGAACAGGTTTTCATTGTTTGACTTTGGCACACCTTTAATCTCGATGTTGTTTATACGGGACCTTTGCTCATTCTCACGTTGCTGCTCCTCTAACTTAACTATACGATTTTGTAAGATGGATAGCTCTTCTTTGTTGTTTTTCATTGACTCAGCTTCTTTCTCCAAGATTGATACCCGACCAGTCAATGCTTTGATTTCGTCGCAGGCAAACTCAAAGGAGTGCTTCACTTCTGAGAATTCAGCCTTTATGGCCTTCAGGTCCTCTAGCTCACTCTGGATGGCCTTCACAGACTCAACTAACGCTGGCAACGACTCCATTTGGGCCGACAGCCGCTTCAACTCCAGTAGAATGGTCTCATAGTCCGCTGGAACTGGTGATGTAACTTTAATGCCGGGACTGGCTGTCACTGATAGTCTGCAGCTGGCACATTTCCATGTAAGTTTGCGTTCACTGAGCCTACTATATCCGCGTTCCGTTATACCCGAGCAAGGAAAGTCGAATTGCCCTTCACATACGGAGCAAGTTACGCCATCCACGGCTTCATCCCCGCAACGTTTGCACTTAAACATTTTTGAGTAAGCTGATACAGTATAGTAGTTTGAGAAATGCTGTCCGTGTGTCGGTAGCAGAGTAGCGATAGTTGTAATATAATATATTTGGTAGTAGGTAGTCAACACAAGTTATCCACTCACAATATTAATAACTAGGTGCTCAGTGACGCTGTAGGAACAATCGGTAAACGCAGGATATCAGAGTGAAAGAGTCAAAAAATAACAACTGCACTGTTTTCGCGGAGGCGAAGCACGTTACGGGCGAACGCGGAGTCACTGTGCAAGCGAGATAAAAAATAGCCACTATCTTTGTTGCGCAGAGGTGAAGCACGGAGAGCGCGCGGTGTACCGGCGCAGCGGTACGGCTTCCTTTGTTTTTGTGGCAATGAACACAGTGGGGCGGAACGATGTAATTAACAGACACAATCTACATAATTTGAGTTCTATGCTAACTGCACTCATAGCTATTTTTAAAGTACACTGATTTAAATATCTTTAATGTAAGAGATAACACGTCTGCCTCGAGTGGAGTCGAACGATGCTATGATGAATTGTCAAGAACTTTGCAGAAATAGCCAAACCCCTGCATAAGCCAACCGAGGAGAAGCGAAATTTCTGCTGGAATGGAAGTTGTGACATCGCATTCCAGGAGCTAAAGGACCGTCTATGCAAAACACCTTTTTTTGGGGTACCCTGATGCGGGCAAGGAATTTATAGTTGATACAGACGCAAGCGACATAGGACTTGGCGGTGTGTTGTCCGAGCGGAATGGCGATCAAGAATTTGTGATAGCGTACTTCAGCACGTCATTGTCGAAACCTGAAAGGAACTATTGTGTTACGAGACGGGAACTGCTTGCTGTGGTAAAGTCATTACAGCACTTTAGCAAATATCTTCTGGGGCGGAAATTCCACATACGAACTGACCATGCTGCACTGAAATGGCTATTGCAGTTAAAAAATCCAGGAGGTCAAGTTGCGAGATGGATTGAACTATTGCAGGAATACGACTTCGTGGTCGAACATCGCAGCGAAAAATCTCATGGCAACGCAGATGCATTGTCAAGAAGACCTTGTCCTGAAGACTGCAAGCATTGTACTAGGCAAGAAAGTAAAGAAGTCGTACCTGTGAGGATGCTCAAGACAGACCTCAGCAACGAGTGGAAGGAAACCCTACAACGTGCACAGCAGGAAGATTCGGACATCAAGCCGATTCTCGAGTGGATGAAGGCCAGAGCTCCTAAGCCCAGGTGGAGCGACGTCTCAGCAATGAGTTCGATCACAAAAAGCTATTGGGCCCAATGGGACAGCTTGGTGATTCAGGATGGAGTCCTGTGCCGTAAATGGGAAAATGCTCGGGGAGACAGCTGACATTTGTAAATGGTTGTCCCTAAAGCTCAAGTACCGGATGTTCTACAGCTGTACCATAATGGCTGTTCAGGAGGTCATCTGGGAGTAAAACGGACTCTACTGAAGATACGAGAACGGTTTTACTGGGTCCACTGTCGGGACGATGTCGAGGACTGGTGTCGCAAATGTACAAGTTGTGCAGCTGTAAAGGGACCTCAGACTCGTAGTAGAGGTGCATTGAAATTGTACAATGTTGGCGCACCATGGAGGAGGATAGCCCTTGACGTTGCGGGGCCGTTTCCGGAAAGTGAAAGTGGTAACAAGTATTTCATGGTTGCGATGGATTACTTTACTAAGTGGCCGGAAGTCTTCGCCATCCCAAATCAAGAAGCTTCGACAGTTGCAGATAAATTAGTTTATGAAGTCTTCTGTCGGTTCGGAGTACCTTTAGAGATTCACAGTGATCAAGGAAGGAATTTTGAGTCCCAAATATTCCAGGAAACTTGTCGAGTTATGGGTACTCATAAAACAAGAACAACTTCTTACCACCCACAATCGGATGGAATGGTGGAACGATTTAATCAGATACTGGAGCGGTACCTAGCAAAAGTTGTGGGAAATCGGCAACGAGATTGGGACAAGCACATACAACCGTTTTTGTTGTCATATCGAAGCGCTGTTCACGAAAGTACATCGGTGACACCAGCTTTCGCAAACTTTGGAAGAGAATTACGGCTGCCTGCAGACCTGATCACCGGAATACCACCTGATGCCCCACGCAGTATAACCGATTATGCGAATAATTTGCGGAACAAAATGAATGACATTTATGAGCACGTCAGACAATCGGGCCAGCAAATGTCTGAAAAGATGAAAACCCGTTATGACCGCAAAATGAACAGTAAAGGGTTCGACGAAGGTTCACTAGTGTGGTTGCACAATCCAGTCCGCAGCAAGGGGAAATCTCCTAAGCTTCAAGCGAAATGGGATGGACCGTACCGGATTTTGACAAAGATCAATGACGTAACCTACCGGATACAGAAAGGTGCAAGAGGTACTCCTAAGATCGTTCATGTGGATCGATTGGCGCGTTATTATGGAGCCGATAATGCTCGGGACGAGCATGTCTTAGGAGGGGGCAGTGTTGCGCGCCACAATTAATGCCTGATACATGGTGACATTAGTTACCACTAGGGCCATCTAGTTTCGAGTAGCTGAACTAATAGTCACTTGTGCCATCTATTGTCGAATAGCTGAACTAATAGAGTCACTGGCGCCATCTATTAGCGAGTAGAGATGTCGGTGCTGGAACTTACTAGAACTGTCGACCTCTGTTCAGTTGGGGGCGGTATGTGTTCGAACGTTCTAGATGTTTCTACAATAGAAGGTTCTGGAATTATCTGCGGCACTATATAAGGCCGGGACTAGCCGCGACCAATCAGATATCCCAAAGGACGCTAAGACCCATCTGGCTCTGTTCGCAGACGACACAGCCATTTATTACACTGGTCGCAGCCACACCCAAATACGGCTTCGTCTCGAAACCGCAGTCAACAAGTTGGCTGCTTGGTTCAGGAAATGGCGCATCGAAGTCAACCCCGATAAGAGTCAGGCGGTTCTCTATTTGAAACCCAGACGCCAATCCCGTGGGAAAAGCGAGCCAAATACCTCGGTGTTATCCTCGATCAACACCTCACCTTCTCAGAGCACATAAAGACGGTCCGTTCGCGCGCCGCTTTCGCTCTCGGTTGTCTCCACTCCGTCCTCAATGAAGGCAGCAAGCTGTCACTCAAGTGCAAAATGCGCTTGTATACAGCCTGTATCCGTCCCATAATGACTTACGCTTGCGTAGTCTTTGCCCATACCAAGCCCCGCACATCCATAGGATGCAAACACTACAGAACCGATTCCTCCGCAAGGCCACAAACTCCCCTTGGTTCGTTCGCAACGAGATCCTCCATATTGATCTCAAGATCCCCACCATCCAGCAGTTCATGAAACGCCTCTCCAAGCGTTTCTTTGACACAGCCGCCAAGCACCGCAACCCTCTGGTTGTCGCGGCCGCAAAATACACCCCCTCCAATATCAGTAAGCTTCGCCGTCCAAGGCATGTACTCGGTGACCCCGATGACCCAATAACCCTCCTCCAGGAGAGCGATAGGGCAACCAGTACAGCTCACAAGAACAAAAAACCGACATTCCGACCCCGCCGCCGGGGTCCATCGCGACGTCCCCAAGTAAATTCACCACCAGCCCGACCCTTCATTGATGAAGAGCCAGCTCGCGTTGCAGCTGAGCTATTAAATGTAAATTCACGACCGTAACCTCTGAGTTTGTTTCGGCCTTTCTTCTCAGAGATAGTCTTAGGATACGCCGTGCTCATCAAAGCACTAAAAATATAAATTCGATCCAGCCTGTCCCTTTGCTGCCCTCTCCCAGCGACGCCCTAAGCCGAGGTTCGTACCCTACAGGGGGTGCCCTTAGCGTGCAGTCGCCTAGTTTTAGCCCTGGCTGGAAGTGTAACTTTTGGTAATTTTTATCGGCAGTTTTTATTGTCACGAACCCGAAGCTCGTAACAATACTTTCTCTCACAAAACACCAGACATACGCATTTTTTTTTCAGATTCAGATCCCAAATCATCCAGAATTTGTATAATACAACAGATCGCATGCTTAATGGAACACTGACCCATTAGTAGATAAGTCAGATGTGATTTCCGTTTTTTTTTTACTCAGATCTCTTCAATAGTTAATCTACGTTCAAAATACAAGCATTCATGATTAATATAAATCAGTTTTATTTTTATGCATCAACAAGTAGGTTAAGTCCTCATAGCAAGATCTCCTTTTGCGATTTCCCAAAAATCGTCTTTTTTGAGTTAAGTCAGTATTCCATTAAGCATGCGAGATATACACCACTATCTACCGTCCTATTATTTCGAAGGCTACAGTTTGTTTTTTAATCCCAGACACTAAAAGTTTTGAATACATACTTTAGGTATGAATAGGGAATCATTAAATGAGTACGATGGAGATGAAGGAATAGCTAAATATTTTCTTTTTTTTTTGTTACTATCAGTTATCAATACCTATATATCAATGCAATCAATTGTTTTATTATTATTTTGATTTGATTAAAAAAACACAAAAGACTTAAATGTCAGATTAGTACCTATCTGGGATTAAAAAATGAACTATATAAAAACCAATACACAGCGGCAGCAGCAAGCAATACACTAATATTTGTAGAGATGGGTGTTAGCGAAATGGCTATGCTCGTGAACGCATTCATAGAAATCACGTGCGGGGGCACGTATATCACGCACCGGAGCATGGCGCATGGTAGTGTGCATTCTGCCTAAGAAACGGATTCGCACGACCGATTTTTCGTTGACTAAGGGCGGGTCCCCACTACGAGCCGCGCGGCCTCTAAGCCTCGTGAGGCTTTTGGTATTGTTTGCAGCGCGTCCCTATTATAAGAACTCGAGAAACTTGGCCTCACAGAGCCGCGCGGCCCTAGTGGGGACGGGGCTTAACGTTGCAAAATGGGTCTCCACGAAAAGCCTTTTATTCTAACGGGATATATAGCCTGTGTCCACTCTAAAGATAATAGTTGCTAAGTGAATTTAGCTTTGACCATATAAAGAATATATATATATTATAATATATAAAGTATATATTATTTTAAAAATTATAAGATATTAACTTTACCGTGCTTGTACATATTAGAAGTAGCGGTGTTTGTTAAGTCGAAACCGTAATGATGACATATTCCCACGCAATAGACGTGGCAATGGTCAACTTTGTCTCCAATCTACTAAGACGACCCTAATGCGCAAAAGTGTGTACTGTATGGCTCCAGTCATTTATAACAAACTACCTAAAATTTGGAGAGAACTACCTCAATCTATGTTTACAACTAAACTTCGTACTTTTTTGACCGCCAGAGCATATTATAGCGTTACTGAGTTCCTTGAAGAAAAGGAATTCGTCTTGACATAAGTAATTAAATTCATTTAGAGCTACTTATATAATAATGTTGATTTACTCTATAATTTTAATAACCCAATAATAATAAGTATGACAACTTTTAATTTTTTTTTTTAAATTGTATAAATCTATTATTATGCACGTCACATAGTGACAAACATGTTTGCACTTAATTTACCTTAACATCTTGTATGCAATTTTTATGTATGTACACACACATGTTTAAGGAAATAAAAAACTCTCTCTCTTATAGTGATAGTTCACGCTTACCGCGAACATTTGTTAAGAGTTTAAATTGTTTTAAACCACTATACAAATTAATTTAAAACACGTTAGAAACAAAAACAATCTAAATGAAATTTTATATACTTTGTATATAATTTTATAATACTTTGCAATTTTGTATATTGTTATATATTTTATAATACTTTGCAATTTTGTAAGCCTACTACACTACACACAAATACAATCACACACACATACTTATCAGAAATTTACCTTCTCACAGGAAAACTTGCCTTACCTTTATTTTAAACATATAAGCTCTTAATTACTTAATATCTAATGTATTTCGCATTCTAAGTACCGCCCTAAACCTATATTATAAACACCTCAGTCAAATAACTGTGACAGAAATATTAACTGTTATTAAAAATGATGAATATTGATCAAATAACTCAGGAAATAGATAACGTTACTATTGCTGAGTCTTATACATGCACTCCAGATCAATGTCAAACTTTTTTAGGACAGTGTGATAGTAGCTTTCGTATTGTACATTATCAGGAGCATAAAAAAGAACCTAGACCAATTTGTCACCATGTTAACATTAACGAAGGTTGACTTTGACTTTATTATTTGTACAGAATGTTGCTTGCAGGTCTCAGGTCACATCCCTATCTTAGAAGGCTATACTTCACATGCCACAAAAAACAACCCAATAAAAAACGACGGCGTTGTAGTATACGTCAAAAATAAAATTAATTGTTCTACGGACGAACCTTTGATCTTGGATGCCAACTGCCTGGTAACTCGCTACAATAACACAGCTATAATCGAAGTATATCGTTCCCCTTCCTATTTAAACCCCGCTAACTTCTTCTCTAGTTTGAGTGATGAATAACATCAGTTAAATCCCAAAATAACATCATGCTTATTGGTGATATTAATATTGATATAAAGTCCGGCAATACCGATCGTCATGCGGATGATTATTTAACCTTAACAGCAACACATGGCTTATTGCCTGCCCACACTCTCCCAACAAGGATCAATAACTGTCTGGACCATGTCATGTTGAAGACTAAATCCCCTGCGAAGGTTATCGTGCTGGACTCCCACATTACTGATCATCTTCCGGTTGCTATATTCCTGGGCAGAAATAAATCAGCTGGATCCCAATCAAAAAATACTTTGATCCGATATGACTATGAGACCATAAAAAATTAAATAGATAACCTCGATTTTACTCCTATTCTTAATACTACAGACCCAGACCTCGCTACCTACATTTTAATTTCCGCCCTACAAACTACTTTAACAAGACATACCAAAATGTATCACACACCTAATAGAAAAACAGTTAAAAAACCCTGGATGACCGCTGGCTTAGTTCGATGCTTACGTAATCGCGACAAAATGCACCGGCAAGTCAGTAAGTCTCCTAACAATCTTATATTAATAACTTCATATACGCGGTACCGCAATTTCTGCAATTCCCTGCATAAAAAACTAAAACGAACCTATGAGAAAGCAGAACTTCTTAAAGCTAATAACAACCCGCGAGCTACGTGGAAAGTTATTAAATCTATCACACATAGTAACCAACAAAGACAGTCTCCTAGTGCTCTGCTACATTATTCCATCAACCCTACCGTATCAGTAAATAATGTCAATAAATATTTTGTTAACATCGGTACGAATCTTGCATCAAAACTTGACTCTAACAGACCATCCGTTTACCATTTTCATCCCCGTCTCCAGTTAACTCCCTAGTGTTTCCGTTGGTTGATGAAGCGCTTGTAATAAGCACAATTCAAAGCTTACGCAGTGATTGCGCTATTGGTTGGGATAACATCCCCGCAATGATCATAAAGCAATCTAGCTCCATTCTGTTTTCGCACAAATTTGCATGTTTCTAAGATATATATACACGGAAGGGTTAAAATATTGTGTTTTTGAAAGAAAGGTTTACAACTATCGGTTTGCTCAATGTTTACCAGGATTCTGACCAATTTCTTTTGCAGCGTGAACAGTATTTGTGCATCTGTACTGTTTCCCCAAAGAGTGACACCATAGCTAAGCCATGCATAGGCATAAGCATAGTAGGTGGTGAGGGCTGTCTGAAAATTGGTGGTCTTTTTTATTTCACGGAGGGCGTATGAGAATTTAGAAATCTTTGAGTGAGTTTTCTGTATGTGTGATTTCCAGTTTACGTGTGTGTCTATAACTAGTCCGAGTAATGTAAATTCGTTAACAGTTTCTAATTTTGAGCCATTGAACGTAAAATCTAAAGTTAAAGGAGTTTTTTGGTAAGGGTGAAAAGTTATTAATTTTGTTTTGGAGTAGTTTATCTCGAGGTTATGCTCGTTCATCCAATTGCAAGTTTTTGTAAGAATGGAATTAAGGGTTTTTTCTATATTTACATTGTCTTGGCATGAGACTAATATGGATATATCGTCGGCGAATAGGACACATGGCCCTACTATGATTTTAGGTAGGTCATTAATATATATTAAAAATAAAAGGCATCCTATTACGCTTCCTTGAGGGATTGAGGCGTTAATTGTTTTACTATGTGATCGGATTTGTTTAATTTCATTATTTTTATGGTCAAAGTATTCTAGTTCTACTAATTGTTCCCTATTCTTTAGATAGCCTTTATCATTTCCTCTCGCATTTGTTGTCTTTTCTTACGTGAATTCTCGTCCAAAAATTCAGATATAGATAATCCTGTTCCTTGAAAATAGTGACTGTTGTTTTTGATGTATTTTGCCATTCTTTTACTTATTAATTCTATTACTAGTGGTCGGGTATTAGTGTTTTTTTTGCCTAATCTGTACATATTCTCCACGTAACCCATCAGGTCCACTTGTAGAATATCGCGAAACATTTCAATGATTCGGTTATGCAGGTCGTTTTCAGGCTCTTTATAGTATTCAGTAAGGCCGTAGATGACTATCTTCTTGCAATTACTTTCAATACATTGGATTACAGGGGATGTGGATAATGATTTTATTTCCGATATTTCTTGTTTTAGTTTTTCGTTCTCTTTCAGTAAGTTTTCTATTTTGGTGTTAATCTCCTCAATATCCTGTGTTCTTAGTTCGTTTTGTTTTGATAAAAAGCTGGTTTTTTGTTCGAAGTCATCCACAAGTTTCGTAATAGCTTTGTTTATTTCCGTTTGTATGGTGCTACGCAGGTCGGTTAAAATTGCTTCATTATTCTCTTTCAGACGCTTCATAATGATCTCGCTTAGGTTGTGTAGTGACAGTTCAGCTTGTGTGTTGATGTTTGGGGTGGTTCCTTCTTCTGAGCACATCGTATCGCCCAATAAAGTCAGGTTCTCAAATGTGGTGGAATAATTGTTGGGATAGGTTTTCCTCCGAATTGTTACGTTGTTTACTTCGCTGGGTGGAGTTATTCGTTGGCTTATTATGGATGTCTGTGGTCGTATAGGAGTATTGGTATTTCCTGTTTTGGGCATTTTGCATCGGCAATCTTGACATTTCCATATTTTTTTATGATCTGGAGTCATTATCTTATTAAAATGGTTTATGGAGACGTCCGCACACTCTAGATCATAGTCTTTGTTGCATAGTGTACAAACGAGATGCAGTTTATTTAGAAGATCTTGAGTACAACCTGCGCAAGTGTGCGAATTTTGTGCCATTTCGTATAACAATCCTTTATGCTGATACTGGTGCTGGCCTCTAGTGGGCGATAGTGTTACTAAGCATCAGTGGTTCGATGGATTCGATAAATTAACTGGGTTCGATACTATGTACTGGTTCCGCCACAAGAAGATAGATGGCGCTGATGTAAGGAATCAAACCAAGATGACTGGCAGTTTTTAGTAATCGTTATAGATGATATTCTTATTATTGTTTTCCTTATTAATCACTTATTAATCACTCTCGTACCTTTTTAGTGCTTCAACCATCAAAACTTTCCTGATTGTAAACAAAACAAAACGGGTTCTGCTAGTTGGACAGCTGATATTTGTTTACAATTTGAATTATGTTCGTTGATCCGTGTGGCACTTGGTAATTATGATTTTCCTTTGATGTCTTCGTGTATTTCTTGCGTACTTTTATTGTAATCACTGATGCTTACAGTTTGTAAGAACTGAAGCTACTTTAACTTGTAATTTTATCACTTTAACTATTTTTAAATGAGATAAATACGTGGAGCCGACAGTGATAGGCAGTTCAAGATCTGGTTGAGCTTATCCTCAAGACTGAGAGCTGGTCTGAGAGCTTGGTTTTACCACTTGTGCATATGATACACTTTTAGATGTGTGTGCAGTTTTCGCGATTGTCTGTGAAAACTGTGCACTTCATCATTTGCATCTCCTTAGCAACTAATCACCCTCTGTAATTAGCTGGGTGAGGTAAGCCACAGTGGACACATTTAGGCTCATCTCCTGCAGGTTTTTTGCAATCAGCTGTGAGGTGTTTACCTGTACATTTAACACACCTTGGTTCTTTTGAGCAATACTTTTGGGTATGACCATAAGCCTGGCATCTCTTACAATGCGGTATTATTTTTTGATGTTTTAAGTGGGGTTATTTCAACTTTACACACTAGGAATGTTTAATGCCGTATATTTTACTGACATATTCACCATTCTTAAATGAAAGTATGAACATATTCAGCGGTTCTTTTGTTCTCCAGCTTAGCTTCCCGATACGCCATCCCGAATCTGCCTATCTCATCCAAGAGGATTGAGAGGTCCCCAGTTGGAGGTACCAAGAGCGTCTTCGCTAGCAGACACTACCACTACCTTGCCCCACGTCTTTACAACAAAATCGGCCACAAGAAAGGGATCAAACAACTTAAAAAACTTAACCAATTCAAAAAAGCTAGTATTCAATGGCTAGAAAATTACGATTATGACGAATCAGAAAATCTATTCGGCAGCGTTACATGACACCTTGACACATTCACACACACACACACACACACCACACACGAACACCTCACTCACACACACACACCACACACGAACACCCCACACACACACACACCTCAGTCACACTTACCCAGACTCTAAAAAGGCCGCAGTGGTAACTTAATTTTTTTAAAAATTGTAAACTCTTCTATTATCACTACTTGTTTTTTTTTTCCTTTTTTATCTTTTATATTTGTAAACTAACCTTCTAATGCATGCCATAATTATAACGAATCTCATTTTTGTCTATCGCGC
Organism: Apamea epomidion; assembly: GCA_947507525.1. Taxonomy (NCBI): domain Eukaryota; kingdom Metazoa; phylum Arthropoda; class Insecta; order Lepidoptera; family Noctuidae; genus Apamea; species Apamea epomidion. The sequence continues at coordinate 8,894,520 of OX382255.1, forward strand.
TTCTATATCATATTCTCTGTAAATTTGAGAGGTCTGGCTCTTGTGATACAGGACCTCGTAGTACAAGAGCCACGGCTACACTGATGTTTGTGTCTTGAAGTGAAAATAAATATTTTTTTATTATTATTATTTCCTTCATTTAAAAGTAAACATTTCAATTATATTTTTAAATATTAGAATATAAAAACATTAAAAAATATAAAAAATAGTAGCCCACCGGTATCGGGAACAGGGTCCAAGCTACCGGCGGTTAGGGCTCCAGACAGAGGAACCTCCTGACAATGCGAGCCGTGTCCAGAAGTACCACTTTCTGAATCAAGCCCGTGATCCAGCTGCCCAACGAGAGCCTCCTCAAGTGTTGGTCGAGGGTCTTGGCTACAAAGCCATTGGCTGTCACGACTATCGACACATGAATCGCTGAGTCCACATCCCACATGTCAACAACCTCGCGTGCTAAGTCAAGATATTTGATTTGTTTATCTTTCTCAGCTTTCACGAGGTTCCCGTCATGTGGAATGGTAACATCAACAATCATTGCGCGGCGCACTAATCGATCTATCACCACTATATCAGGTTTGTTGGCGACAACAGTCCTGTCAGTAATGATAGACCGATCCCAGTACAACGTGACATGGTCATTTTCGAGAACTGGGTCGGGCACATACTTGTAATACGGTACCTCAGAGTCGACAAGTTTATATTTCAAAGCAAGTTGCTGGTGAATAATCCTGGCTACTTGGTTATGCCTGTGCAAGTACTCGCTGTTAGCCAGACGAGAACAACCAGAGATAATATGTCTGATAGACTCACCCGGACGGTGGCATGCCCGACACACGTCAGCCGTCCCGTCCTTCATAATATGTCTCCGGTAGTTATTCGTCAAGATAACTTCGTCCATAATTGCACAGACAAAACCTTCAGTTTCCCCGAAGAGGTCACTGAAACGCAGCCAGGATACGGACGCTAAGAAATCTACACCGGGCTCATGAAGAGCCCGATAGGAGCGCCCGTGAAGCTCCTTGCTTTGCCATACCTTCTTGCGGTCATCGGTAGTAAGTACTACAGGTTTGCGCCAGTTCTCTTTCGCCATGGAGAGCGGGGTGAGTCCCTTGTCCATTGCGACCACATCACGGTGCATACCCACTTCGGCTTTTAAAAAATATTCCCTGAGACTGCACACCTCGCGGTTGTGGAGGGTCTTCGCATTTAAAAATCCTCGACCCCCACACTTCCGCGGGATATACAGTCTCATCACCGATGATCGTGGGTGATGCATCCGGTTTGCGGTCAGCAGTGTACGGACCCTTCTATCTAGGGCGTCGAGTTCAGTCTGAGTCCATTTGAGTATGCCGAAAGAGTACATCAAAACCGGCATGACCCAACCATTGAAGGCGCGCACCTTATTTTCGCCTGAAAGAAGACTAATTAATACCTTCTTCAGGCGACAAAAGAAGCACTCCTTCAACGATTGCTTCATGTCAGCATCGTTGATGCCTAACGCTTCCGATATACCCAAATACTTATAGCTGTCGGATGAGGAGAGGGATCTAAGGTGTATGGAATCCGAAAGTGGAATTCCCTCGGATTCCATAATCTCCCCCCCTTTACCATGACATTTGTCATTCTAAACTGCGGTTGATAGATTTTCCGCAGGAGTTGAGTGAATGTTGTGATAGTTTTTGTGCTAACGAGGAACATCACTCAGCTCTTGATAAATTATACGTGCAAATTACTGATACGTTATCACGAGCAGCCATTCAAACCTACAGAAAAGTGTTGTAGGAAGGGCGGTTATGTCATTGGGTGAAATAAACACGTAGCGGGCCCTCATCGGGAGGCGCGGCTTAGGTTTCAATTGTGGGATTTAGCTGGGCGACCAAGTAATGGTCGAATCTTTGATGAGATGTCAGAGGCGAGGAAACATTTTGAAGCTAAATTGAAATGGTGTCAGGATAGACAAGAGCAATTTAAAATGGACATCCTTGCAACCGACCACTCCTCTAAGGATTTTAAGAGTTTTTGGAAGCATACAAATAAAATGAACATTAGGCCGGGCTTCCCGTTGAGTGTTGATGGCTCGGCTGACCACAGTGACATTGCCGAGGCGTTTAGAGAGCATTTTACTGTGCGGTCGCCCTTACGTCCCTCGTCCGGAAAGGTGAGCGGTGGTGAGCCCATTGTGACGGGGCAGAATGTAAAGATACCTGCGAAGAGCGTGGCGGATGTTATTAGAAAAATGCAGCGTGGAAAATCACCTGGTCACGATGGGCTAAGTATCGAGCATTATAAATTTGCGGGGGTTCACTTGCCACGAGTACTGTCTTTGTTTTTCAGTCTGTGCATAGGTCACTCGTATTTGCCGGAGCCGCTAATGCGGACCATAGTCGTTCCGATAGTTAAAAATAAGACGGGTATACGTCTGACATTAGTAACCACCGACCTATCTCACTCGCTACCACGGCAGCCAAGGTATTTGACAGTTTGCTAAATTAAAAAACTCTTCCAATATCGTTTGATATCATCCAAAGAAGCCGTTCCTTCCGGATGAATATACCCTTTCGTGACACATTGTATATATATGGACAACATAACGTGATATGGACCTTTTTTGGGTTGGAAACCATCAAATAACTTCTCCCGCTCTGGGCGGAGCGGGAGGGCGTATCAGACTTATACTGACGAAAACCCACCTGTGTTCCTTCAGTTGTTTGTGTCAGGGGCCACGGTAACTCTTTCGAACAACACGCGACCCTGGCAGGCATCGCCCCTAGCGGACCCCGTCACTTAATGCTGACATCTCTTTGAGGCACGCGTAGCACATAACGCACCGCCGACCCGCACCTTGCCAGACGGCGAGCTACCCATTGCTCGCCGTCCAAATATATGGGAACCAAGACTTTGACTTGGACTTTACGACTACTACTTTTTTATATTGTTCAACGTTCAAGTACAAATTCGGTAATATATCAGCAGGCAATACTATATTCATGCATAAAAAAGTAAATACAAATTATAAAAAAAACTTAAAACATTTATCCTAATGAGACGTTTTCGTCAATCACTAAACGAAATCTCCATGGAAACGACACACAATACCATTAAAATGAAATGTCATGTTGTAAAAATTGGTATACAATTTCCGTTCATTGATTTTTGGTCGGATTACAATTGCAATTTTATTTTATATCTCTAAGGTTTGTCACCTGTGTACGACTATGCTTTAATAAATAATCCTTTGCACTATAACTACGTTGACATACCATCACACTTATTAAGGTTTTTCACCAGTGTGTGTACGAATATGATTTTTTAACTTACTCTTTTCAATAAAACTACGTTGACATACATCACACTTAAAAGGTTTTTCACCTGTGTGTATTCGAATATGTTTTTTTAAAGTTACCTCTTGAATAAAACTTCGCTGGCATATATCACACTTATAAGGTTTTTCACCAGTGTGTGTACGAATATGTTTTATTAAATAAGCCTTAACACTAAAACTATGCCAACATAGATCACACTGATAAGGTTTTTCACCAGTGTGTGTACGCATATGCATTGATAAACTACCCCTTTGACTAAAACTACGTTGACATACATCACACTTAAAAGGTTTTTCACCAGTGTGTGTACGAATATGTTTTGTTAACCCATCCTTTGCACAAAAATTACGCCGACATAGATCACACTCATAAGGTTTTTCACCAGTGTGTGTACGAATATGTATTGATAAATTACACTTTTGACTAAAACTACGTTGACATACATCACAATTATGACATTTTTCAGCAGTGTGCATACGAATATGTGATGATAAATGATTCTTTTGACTAAAACTACGCCAACATAGATCACACTTATAAGGTTTTTCACCAGTGTGTGTACGAATATGATTTTTTAACTTACTCTTTTCAATAAAACTACGTTGACATACATCACACTTAAAAGGTTTTTCACCAGTGTGTATTTGAATATGTTTTTTTAAACTTACCTCTTGAATAAAACTACGCTGGCATATATCACACTTATAAGGTTTTTCACCAGTGTGTGTACGAATATGTTTTACTAAATAAGCCTTTACTCTAAAACTATGCCAACATAGATCACACTGATAAGGTTTTTCACCAGTGTGTGTACGTATATGCATTGATAAACTACCCTTTTGACTAAAACTACGTTGACATACATCACACTTATAAGGTTTTTCACCAGTGTGTGTACGAATATGTTTTGTTAACCCCTCCTTTGCACAAAAATTACGCCGACATAGATCACACTCATAAGGTTTTTCACCAGTGTGTGTACGAATATGCATTGATAAATTACTCTTTAGACTAAAACTACGTTGACATACATCACACTTATACTCTTTCTTTACTCGATTAGAATTACGCTGATTACATTTGTAAGGCTCTTTGAAATATGTGCCAGGTTTGGACGTCTGTTTCTGAGTTGTCAGGATAACTTTCGAGTCTGATGTGTCTTTCGTCGTTTGCTCGGCTGGTATTGCATCTTTTTTTTTTGTTCTTCGTGTGTCCAGTGTTGGTTTCCTCGGAACGGTCGCCCCTGTGGTAATAAATCTAGTAAGTACAATGTGGGAAGAATATTGATATGCACACGAATGAAAATATTTTACACTAGCGCTTTGTATAATTTACACAAGGATCAAAAATCGGGAATCACTGCTGACATTGAATAATACACACAACAGACATGAAGTACAAAATTGTGTGAGGATAATGACGTAAGAAAACGCTATGTTGCACCGAATGACAAACAGATTATAACAACAACCAGATTAATAATGCCTACAGGGCGCTGTTGCGTCTACCACACTTCTGCAGTGCGTCAACAATGTTCGCTGAGTCGCGCACAGACGGCTTTGATGCCACCCTGGCACAAAAAGACAGACTCACTGCTAAGCAGATTACGTGGGAGCAGTAACAGCATCCTGGATGTAATAAGCAATAAGTTAGACAGCCCACTGGTGTGGAGCCTCACCCAGAGGACTCTCTTAGTTATTAGGTACTAACATAGTTTCTAAGTTCATACTAACAATATAAATATAATGGATCAATGATTGTCTGAATAAATTATTATTGTTATTTCAATATAAGCTTTATAATGGCTGACTTTTTTACCGTCTGAACCAAAACAGGGTACAAGTGTACAACAAAGTCGAAGCCTATGGCACAGTTATCCATAATATTTACAAAAAACGTAAAATGATATTCGACCCATCAATAAATGTTATTACTTACTTGAAGTAAGCTTTTCACAAAATAAATCGACAAATAATATACAGATTCAACTCATAGGCACTACTCTACGTGCGTAAATTATTATCCATGAATTCGTAGCGACATTCAATCCTTTTATTGAAGCCGGACGTTAAGTAACTAACGGGACTTGCCATCGTAGGCTTCTTTTACTCTATCATATCCTTTCGCACCGCTCACGTGTGACCGCACGCGAATCCCCACGCCCTTCGATCGGAGTACCGCGTCCTGCGGTCGTCATCTGCGATTAGTTATAGCGTCACGTCAAACGCTGGTTTACATTTCCGCGTGTACAACGGCCGGCCAGTGATTGTTTTTATAGTGACGTCTGAATACTCCAACGTAGACAACGTTGACATGATGAGATATTATTGCTTGTCAGGTGAAATTTTTTCTTTTTATTATCTTATGCATGTATCGAAAAGTTATTTTATGTTAGTTAACTTGACGTTCATTTTTTGGTGAAGACTGGAGGCGCACGACAGGAATAACCTGATCAGAGTTGAAAACCGAAGCGAGTGTAATCTTCCTGACTGAAAACTTCATAGATGTTAATTCTAGCACTGATGTAATTTGATAATATAAACATACACCTTTACTATAATTTACGTAATATCACACCAGAATTTCCTGTTGACAATAAAAACGGACTTGGGGGGCAACACCCGTATTTAAATTTCTGCCATAAAAGTCTTCATGTTTAAAAGAATAGCACATGACAAATATGTCCAGTCGCAAAGATGTAGAGCGATATTAATGCTAGCGTCTCGCTCACACTTCCACCATGTTCCATTCATGCGCGATCGCAGCCTACGCCGGTTACCATCTCCTATTTTGGCTATTATTCGTTGTATGCGAGCGCCGTAGGATGTATTATGTTTCATATATTTTGTACCAGGCGAATATTAGCGTATATGGATTCTATTCTACTTGCAGTACCCACCACATTGTTGTCCAGACCGTAAAAATGTCAGCCAGTATAATAAAAAAGGTACTTATTTTAAGACAGTTTTATTTTTAGACATGATATTTTTGACATGAGTGGTTTTATGATTTTACTAGCTGCGCCCCGCGGTTTCACCCGTATAAGTTTCGATCTCGTGGGAATATAGGGACAAAAAGTATCCTATATGTTAATCTTGGTTATAAACCATCTGTGTACCCAATTTCATCCAAATCCGTTCAGTAGTTTTTGCGTGAAAGAGTAACAAACATCCATCCATCCATACAATCTTTCACGTTTATAATATTAGTAAGATTTGAACTTTGAGATTCTGAATAATGTTTTGTTTTTTATTTTTAGTATTGACTAACATAGTTTTAATACCTTTATTACTTACAACTATGGACATGTAATTAGTCTACAATAAACGAATTTTATTAATAATTAGAAAAAAAAATCCTTACCAAAATGCCTGATGCCTGAGCTTTTTATGACTATAATAAATAAATAAATAAATATTCCACAACTATCACACAACGCCATCTAGTCCCAAGCTAAGCAGAGCTTGTGTTATGGGTACTAGACAACTGATAAACATACTTATATATTTCTAAATATATAAATATTATAGATAAATTACACCCAGACACAGAACAAATGATCGTGCTCATTACACAAACATTTGTCCTGGGTGGGAATCGAACCCACGACCTCCGGCATAGCAGTCAGGGTCACTAACCACTAGACCAACAGGCCTGTCAACTATCATAATCGCTTTAAGAATGTGATATCGTGGAATGTAGGTAGGTGTATTATTTATCTACATTCGGCGATGTAGGTGTACATACTATGTATAGTATGTACACCACACACACATCGCGTCTGTATCACTCGCAGGGTCAGAGGTGTACCTCTGACCCTGCGAGTGATACAGACGCGATGTTATATGTACACAGTCTGGCCATAAATACTGTTCAATTAAAAATAAGAAAGATATTACGTTTGAATTTGGAATCGTGTCATTTTTATACGATTGTTCATTGAGTTTTCTAATTTTGGCGCCAATACATTTAATTTGTTTAATTTTGAATCTCTTTTATTTTTAATTTTTAATCTTTCATTTGTAATTTTTAATTTAATTTAATCTTATATTTATTTATTTTATTTTAAGTCGGACTGAATGGAATTATGGATCAATTAGTTATCTGAAATAAATGTTTTTTTTTTAATTTTTTTTTTATTGTACAATATTTTGCGATATTAAAATGGAGTGGGGTGATAAAGAGAACCGAATCGCTGTGATTGCATTACACAAAGTTGGTATAGAGCCAAATGCAATTTTTAAAACTCTCCATACGCTTGGTATTAGTCAAATGTTTGTGTACCGGGCTATTATTAGGTACAATGAGACCTCCTCTGTTTGTGACAGAAAAAGATCTGGCCGTCCACGTAGTGTTCGTACGAAAAAGGTGGTCAAAGCAGTAAGGGAAAGAATTCGAAGAAATGCTGTCCGAAAGCAAAAGATTTTATCTCAGGAGATGAAGATAGCACCCAGAACCATGTCGCGTATTTTAAAAGATGACTTAGGACTTGCAGCCTATACGAGACGCACTGGTCATTTTTTAACTGATAATTTAAAAAAGAATAGGGTGGTAAAATCGAAACAACTACTAAAGCGGTACGCAAAGGGAGGTCACAGAAAAATTTTGTTTACGGATGAGAAAATCTTTACAATTGAGCAACATTTTAACAAACAAAATGACCGTATTTATGCTCAAAGCTCTAAGGAAGCTTCCCAATTAGTGGACAGAGTGCAACGTGGGCATTATCCGACTTCAGTGATGGTTTGGTGGGGTCTTAGCTATGAAGGAGTGACTGAGCCATATTTTTGTGAAAAAGGTATCAAAACATCGGCACAAGTGTATCAAGATACCATTCTTGAGAAGGTAGTTAAGCCCCTTAACAACACCATGTTCAATAACCAAGTATGGTCGTTCCAATAAGACTCGGCGCCGGGTCATAAAGCTCGGTCCATGCAGTCTTGGTTGGAAGTGAACGTTTCGGACTTCATCAGAGCTGAAGACTGGCCGTCGTCTAGTCCTGATTGCGGTAGCATCAGGGCACAAAAACAACGAGGGGCACAATATAAATATGAACAGTACAGAAACTACAAACAAACGTTCGAAACGTCTCAGACGCGCGCATCTAAGAGGCCCCTAAGCGACAGTCGCGGTGCTCTCGGTCGAGCGCCGCGCATTTTTACTTCACTATCGGCTTTTGCACCCTCGATAACGATACCCATGACGAAAACTTTTAAAATTATCGCAGCCACCATTTTTGCTTTTAATTATAACGTTACTCGACGTTACCACCCTCGAAAACCGGTAAAACGACACTCATGACGAAAAATTAAAAAAAATGCGCAGCCGATATGTTATATTTATATTTTGACCAAAGAAGAAAGTCGGAGGGGGCATAATCCTTTCCACCAGTCAACTTCTACCGCAAGGCACGTCAAAGAACTTCGTTCCAATAGAACTCTTTTCAATTTTACAAACATCAGGAGTAACCCGGTGACATCACCTCGCTGTGAAGAATTTTCCTTCTTTTCGCATAATATTCTTTTTCCTAATATACTTTAAACGAGCTACTATTCTTATTCCTTTTCTGTCCATGCTGTAAGATTGTGGAACTCACTTCCGCCTAGCATTCGTGATTTAATATTTCTCTGTTTAACCGTCGATTAAAAGAGCATTACCTTTCCTCTATACCGTGAGTATTTGTAAATATATATATATGTTTATATATTTTTGTATTATGTATTTATTTAAGTATACTTATTTATTATTATTTTTTTTTGCGTTATATGTGTAGGTATATTTAATATTTTTATTTTAGACTTCACACATTCATGTTTTTCTCTTCTTGTTCTCACACACTATTGTCTACATTTCTTTTTTTACTTCTCCTTTCGCAGGTCTGCTGGAAGAAATTTCTTAAGAAATAAGCAGTACCTTTGTACTCATATTATAATTATGTCATATCAATATGTATTTTACTGTGTGTACATAAATAATAAAATAAATAAATACTTTGACATAACGATTTTGGTATAATTTGTTTTGCCATAATAATACTTTGCCATTTATTTTTTGGCATACAGTTTATGTTGGCATAATTATCTTGAGGGCTAATTTGTTTTGGCATAAATTTAATTCGCGTAATGTTACTAGGCCTAGGTATGATGTTTCCTGGTATTTACTACTGTTATTGGATCATAAGGGTTGGGTTAGGTTAGAACAGTGACCATTAACGCGCGAAGCGGCCGCCGAGCGCCAGATGATGACGATAGTCTATTGTTGGTGTTGTGGGTTGTGGTTTAGAATATAACAGTATGATGTTTCCTGATATTTACTTATTCATTACAGAATTTTGAATTTTTTTAAAGGATTAAATTACAACTTTGCAATAACACTCTTAGTGACACAATAGTTTTACGATACCGACCACTTAGAAAAATTAAAAAATGATTTGTTCTACCTACAATGTAAAGTGCCTACAAATTTCATTAGGGCATATTGCCCTTATGAAATTTGTAGGCGTTATAATTAACTCCTAAAATGTTAGACACTAATACACATTTTTATACAAATATTGTATAAAAATGTGATAAAAAATATGTTTTAATATCATCATCTTCCTGCCTTATCCCATGTTACTTGGGGTCGGCGCAACACGTTTTCTTCTTCCATTCTCCCCTTTCAACCGTCACGCTATCATTCACTCCCTTCTCTTTCATATCATTCCTCACACAATCCATCCACCTTTTCTTCGGCCTTCCTCTCCCTCTCCATCCATCAACATGTATATTCATCACTCTTTTAGTCACATGCGTTTCGTCCCTTCTCATCACATGCCCATACCAAGCCAAACGATTTCCTTTCAACTTTTCTGTCACTGGCGCCACTTTCAAACTTCCCCTTATATACTCATTTCTTACTTTATCCATTCTCGTCACTCCACACTTCCATCTCAACATTCTCATCTCCGCTGTATGCAATCTTTTTTCATCCGTCTTCTTCACAGCCCAGCATTCAGATCCATAAAGTACGACAGGCCTTATCACGGACTTATAAATTTTCCCCTTTAACTTGAGGGGCATCCGTGGGTCGCAAGTTGTTCCTGTGACCTGTCGCCATTTCATCCATCCTGAGTTGATCCGGTGCGTTACGTCTCGGTCTACTTCGCCATCTCCTTGGACAAGTGACCCGAGGTACCGAAAGTCGGAGCAGATCGATAAGGGCGTTCCGGCGAGAGACATGGGCCTAGGACTGGAGACCGCCAAAATCACAAAACAGATACTCAGTTTTGGTCCGACTTACTCTCAGGCCCACGGTCTCGAGTCTTTTCCACCACCTCTCTAATCTGCTCTGGACCTCTGAGCCGCTCTCGGCCACCAGCACAATGTCATCGGCGAACAGCATACACCAGGGAGCCTCCTCTTGGATGTCCGATGTAAGAGCATCCATTATCAGCACAAAGAGGTACGGACTGAGTGCTGAGCCCTGGTGCAAGCCGACAGCCACATCGAAGCTGCCAGTAGTGCCCACTGTAGACCGGACTTGGGTACTACATCGACTGTACATCGCTCCAATCAACTGCACATACTTCCCTGCCACGCCTTTCTCCTTCAGCGCCCACCACAAAACTTCACGAGGCACTCTGTCGTATGCCTTTTCGAGGTCAACAAATACCATGTGCAAGTTCTTATGCTTTAGTGTCAATGTCTTATGTTTTAATATCATTATGCGTAAATAGATTTATGCTTTAGAATGTTATGATTAGAGAAATTATGCTTAAAATATCATGCGTATGCTGTTATGCGTAAATAATATTATGCGAAAATATAATCAGGAGAAACAAAAGTATGCCAAGTTATATTAGGGCTTAAAATTGTAACATAATGTAATAATAACAATACGCCATGTGTTCGTTCTGGCGAAACATCTGGTCGGTGCCTGTCAGTCACACCGAAGGTGTTTGGACTGAGAAGATCGAGCGAGCATGCGATCTAATACCAGAAATGGGGGCACTTATCAGCAGCCCCCAAGATGTTTCTCGTGCAGTCCGTCCATTGCCTAACTGGAAATCTCCAGGTCCGGACGGGCTGCACAACTTTTGGGTAAAGTGGTTCCAAAGGTCGCACGCCCCCTTGGCATCCCAGTTCCAGTCAGCCTTAGAGTCAGGGTTGCTACCCCAGTTTCTAACGATAGGAATAACCTACCTGCTCCATAAATCAGGTAGTACCCAAAAATTTATAGACTGATCACTTGTCTTCCAACGGTCTATAAAGTTTTTACATCCATGTTGAGAGCTAAAATTAATAAACATATAGACAGCAACTCCATCATGTCTGTCTCTCAAAATGGATCTAAGAACAGGTCCTGCGGTACTAAGGAGCTACTCCTCATTGATATGGCCATAAGCCAAACGGTTCGTCAATCTCGAAAGGATCTGTCGACATGTTGGATAGATTACAAGAAGGCCTATGACTCATCATATTTAACGGCATCTGGATTCAGTTATTACATATCACTATTAAACAGTTTCGATAGATAGGTAAATCTATAATATAGGTAAATTGTAATGTAAGGTGATGTTATTGTAGGATTGTGTGTGTAGTGTAGTGAGTGAATGTGTGAGGTTGTTATGTGTATGAGCCTGTAAGTCCTGTATGAGAGTTTGTGCTTATTATTAATATGAGTGGGAAGTATGTTCAAAATTATTAAAAATTATTTAATGGTGTGGATGATACTTTCTGTACTTTCATAGTCCATATCCAGCAGCCAGGTCCTTACAGTAGTTTTGCATTTATATTTAAACATTGAGTATATATGTAAGATTGTATTAACTTTGATGTATCCATAAGGACCAAGGAAGTAAAAGAATCTTTGAGCTAGCTTTGAATGAACAGGAATGGACCAACACACTGTGTGCTTTTGTCTTAAGGCTGATGTTAGCGTTATACTCGTGAATGAGTGCAGCCAGAGGTGACTGTCATCTAGCTTGCTATGGTTTTGTTATTGTTATCAGAAATTAACAGTTTATCGATCTAACTATGTTGGTATTGCTTTATTGTTAGTAGTTTCGAGTTCACAGTCCTATGGATAGAACTCAACATTGCCCATCTGAGCTGGTACGCCGTTTAGTTAACACTAGCCACTTCCTATCATGTGAACCACTGGCCTGTTTGCTTAGCTATAGATTAACTAACTAATAACTAATACTTACTTCTTGTATCCCCGGCTCTTCCTTTCTTCTTAGATACTTCTTCATCTTCCACTTCAGTTTTAAGCTCTATTAAAGGTTCATCATCTTCTAAATCTGACTCAGATTGGTGTGGTGGTATATCTGCTACATCCAGATAGCTATTGTCAAAATTTTCCAGCTCTAGCTCTGTAAGTAAACAAAAACAGTCAAGAGTATTACTTACTTATTATTAATATTTGTTTTATGTATTTCACAACATAACATAGTTACCGTTATGTTGAATTAAACTTAACACTGCCAAAACTATGAAGTAGTTCAAAGCAGTTTTTGTTCAATATGAAATAATTAGAATAAAATCTTAATTCGCTGTAAGATCTTATTTATGTTCTTAAAAAACATACCATCACTTTGATGTTCCTCCTTTGGCTCAATAACATCATCTAGTCCCTCACAAACAGCTGGTAATTCTTCTTTGATAGCAGTACTTCCCATTTCATATTCATCATCTATACTTATGTGCTCTATTGGAGATTTAATAAACCCACTGGATAACTGTAAGCGGTCTTGGTTTATTAAAGGATTGGGCTGTAAAAAGATGAATATAATATTAGGAAAAGATGCTGCTGATCACAGTCCCATAATCACACGCTTTATGTTTCTGAAGTCACTTAAGTAGTTCCAATGTACCCTGGCGAGTCGGCCATGCTACCAACTTCACTGAGCGCAAGCTATTGTTGCATAGATCGTGCTGACATAAGAGAGGACCGTTTTCAAATTGCCACATACAAGTTTTATACGTAAGTTGTAACAGTATTATGTGTGGATTATTTAAAATGTAATAATTGTATGTACCTACATTTGACAAAAGCTTACATACCACCATGCAACACTCAAAGGTATGCTAGGTGTGACATCTAGACAAAATAGGTATGAGGTTGAGAGGAATCACTTCCACATTATACTGAAATTTGAAATTATAAGAATAAATGGCTGTTGAAGAATATCTCACCTCATAACCCTCATTCATCCTCTGAGCGAACAGCTCTTCGGCTTCCAGACATTGTCGCAGTAATCGGTAGCATTGCTTTAACTTAGCACAGCAGAAGAAACAAGCAAGAATCGGTCGACTGTCTTCAGTTACAAACTGCAACAAAATTTGTCTTCCACTATTTTGTTTTTATGAAGAAAATACTTCTATTCTATAAAGTAATGTTGTACAAACCAAATAACCTACAGTTGATGACCTTAATTATGTCACATTGCACCTTACAGAGAAGGCAAGAGCATTGATCTCCACTCTTGCTCAAGGCAGAATGGCTACATAATGTACAACTATACAAGTACATAACTACTTATTTTGAGTCCACATTCCCTGAAGCTGTTTTATGGAAGCACTGGATCTTCGAGTAGGAGAGGCATATAAAACCTATTAGGTAATATACTTGGCTCTTACTAGACAAAATACTAGGGCCATGGGGTCTTAGTATTTTGAGACATCACAAAGTGGTTGGTTGACTCTTTACGTGACCAGAGGGCTGGCCTGTTTCTTGGCTAAAGAATCAGCATTGCCATACAACGTGGCAATCAAGACAGTCCGCTGTGCAGGGCCTGCATGGAGGATGACGAGACAGCGGCGCATGTGCTGCTAAACTGCCCTGTGGTCGCCACGTACAGGGCAAAGTACTTTGGTAACCCAGGTACCCCACGTGAGGTGAGTAACATCAAGGCGTTGCTAGCCTTCCTTGAGGAGCTGGGGTGGATCGAATTATGGATTTTCCCACCCGTACGCAAAATACGCGCACTGTTATGAAGTTGCGGACACCAGCCCGCCGTACCTATTACCGCAGCATAATAGGTAATAGGTACGGCGGGCAAAAGGCTGGCCTTTTGGGCACGTTTCCTAATAAAAGCGATGCGAATGAATTTTTTGATGCTCTTTGATTATTTCCCCTCCTTTTTATATACTTGTACATATTATTATTTTAAGATTGTTAGCTTTTTAAATTATGTAAATATTGTGTTGATTAATAAAATATACTCTTGCTAAAAACATCAACTTACTGGAATATCAGTCAGCTTCTCATATAGTTCGTGCAAGTTCCTGTTGACCACTATATACATGCGGACATTCTCCGCTAGACATATCCTACACATTGGCAGCTTTTCCATCTTTTACCTCACGTATAGTGTCACTATGATATTTAGATCAACTAAGTATCTAAATTATAAACACTGTTGCGTTCCGTAAGTAATAATGAGAGACGCTTGTGTTTTATTCACGTTTGGAACGTAGCAGGCGGAAGGCGTGACTTTATGACTTTATAAACATAGATGTTACACTATATTTAAGCTATTTACGTAAGTCTTTATGCACTTTATAAACGAGAAAGCACAATAAAACTATAAGCAAACACTAAATAGCTCATTGACTTGACTAGTGACTACTTGACATTGACATTGACAGATATTTAATTACATTTTTTTTGTTGTTGGGTATTTAATGTCTGGGTACTGAGGCCTTAAGGACCAGTTTCTTTTTAAGATTAAGAATCTGGAGGCTTACTATGACCTTTTAAGAAAACGTTCAATGTTCATTCAGTTCAGAAGCGGGCCTAATTTAGTCCTGCTAATAATCAAACTATGAGAGTAATAAAAGTGAACAACTATTGAACGAAGTTCTCCGAAGTTGAATGGTAATGCTTGTCTGTGGCCTGCTGTATTGCCATTGGTTTTCTAATATGCATCGTTCAAAAACTAAAATCTAATTCTATTTTCACTTTACCGGTTTTTTGAAAATAATAGAAACATGAGTTTCTGGGTATATACATATTTTAACTATAATTATGTATAACAAGTTACCTTGATACATTATTTAAAAGCACTCCAAAGCTCAATTTCCCGTTCAAAACAAGTTTGTAACATCTAAAGATTCAACGTGATTTTGAACGTGTTCCGATAAGTCATGCAACAATAAAACTAAAAAAAAAAGTATTTTGGCGCGCCAAATAAAATGTTTTACATAAGTTTGTATCTTGTCGTAAGTTTGTTTACTTTTTTTTTTTTTTTTTTGTGGATGGGAAATCATCAAATGACTCCTCCCGCTCTGGGTGGAGCAGAAGGGAGTGTCAGACTCTTACTGACTAAAACCCACCCGTGTTCCTTCCTTAGCCCTTTATGTACCAGGGCAGCGGTAACCCTTTCGGACGATCCCGCTACCCCGGCAGGCTTCGGCCCTGTCGGGCCCCGTCATCTATGCTGACATCTCTTTGAGGCGCACGTGGAACACTTACGCGCCGTCCGGCACGGGCCTGGTCCTGATCGGACGGAGAGCTACCCATTGCTCTCCGCCCGCAGGCCCGCGCCTACGGTGGCCGGGAGTCGTCACGCGGCTCCCGACGCCCGGAGCGTCTCCCTCGGCGGCTGAGGCGTGAGGATCTCTCCCTCGCCCATCCCGCCACCTCCTTCGCTAGCATGACTGCTTCGCAGAAGGAGGTGACCGCCTCCCACTCCCTCTCGCCCCGGACCATGGCTTGCACCAGGGCCGGGCGCGAGAGGTCGCCGCCGCTGCCGATCGCCTCTACGAGGACACGGCGGTGCTCTGCCCAAGCGGGGCAGACCTCCACCGTATGCTCCACCGTGTCCTCTGGGCGATCCTCGCAGTGGTGACACCCGGGCGTCTCCTCCCGCCTGATGATGTGCAGGAACCTCCCGAAACATCCGTGTCCGGAGAGGACCTGCGTCAGGCGGTAGGTGAGAGCGCCGTGACGCCTCTCTAGCCACTCCTCAAAAAGGGGTCTTACCGCCGCTATCGTGGCGTGCCCTGCGCTGGGTTGCGATAGTCGCGCCTTCCATTCCACCATGAGACCGCGCCGGAGGTCCGTCCGCTCCGCAGCAATTTGCCGCGGGTGCGGAATTTCCCCTCGACGTAGTGCCTCTGCGCGCCAGTCATACAGGCGCGCGAGGACTATCGCCTCCAGATCCCATGGTGGCAGTCCGGCAAGGAGGCTTGCTGCCTCGCCCGAGATCGTGCGGTATCCCCGGATAAGCCTTATGGCTACCACCTTTTGGGGCGCGTTCAGGTAGTGTGCGGCTCTCAGCCGCAATGAACGCGCCCATACCGGGGCCCCATATAGGGCCATGGACCGCACGACCCCCGCGTAAAGCCTCCGGCAGGAGGCGTTTGGCCCCCTCAGGTTGGGCAGGAGCCGCTTTAGGGCGGCCCCGGTCCGTTCCAGTTTGGGGGCCAAACGTCGGAAATGCTCGACGAAGTTCCACCGGCTGTCGAGGACGAGACCCAGGTATTTCATCGTCTTCTCGACGCCGATGTGAACCCCTCCTACCATCAGTTGGGATCCCGAAGGTGGCCCGTACCGGGGCCCATGAAAGGACATGGCCTCGGACTTGTGCCAACTGCTTCGCCGGGAGTTCTTAAATAATCATAGAGAAATTGCAGTTATGTATAACAATTCCACCCAAGCACGGGAACATAGCAAGCTAATGTGGAAAAGGGTTGCCGAGAGAATATAGTATTTTTGCCCCCCCCTTGTATTGTAAGGTGTAATCGTATTACATAAACCTTAAAAAAAGTAACCAATTTATCATTTAAAATGGTCATTTTTTTAAATAAAGCCTAACCGGGATCACGAAATCGTAATAAAAAGAAAATATATTGATAATGTACTCAATTGATTCAATTCCCGATATGGTTGTTAATGTAATAAGTACTTATATAGAAGCGTATTTAACGATTGACATTTAAAAAAAAACTAATTATATACCTAATTACAGTACGAGGTGGTAACCAAATCTATTTTTATTAAGTAAAACAATTTACCATTGACGCTGCAGCAGGTCTTCCTGTGTTTAATCTCATTTTTAAGTTTGCTTACTCTTGCGTAAAGTAGTGTAAAAATCATCTTGAAACGGATTGCAGTTTTTGGTTTCTTGTCAGTTTGACTCTAGTGTTGTTACTCAGTCATAAGCGGTCAGGCACTCGATTGTCTCGATTACATAATTCGAAAATGTAATTCAAATTGAATCTAATCCATTCCATTGAACCTAGCAGCTTCTTATGTTTGAAACGCACACAATAAAAAACTTAAAGGAAATAATCATAGCAAGATCTAGAATAAAACAATCTACACGTTATCAACTGACAGCACTAACCCACAAAACTGTATTTTCATCACAGTATTATGTCGGTTAATATCACGTTGATATCACACGAAATAATCATGTATATCTGAAATTGCTGGTAAATCTATACCTAATTGGCGACTGTGTAAGACTGAGGCTATTGTGATCTATGGTACTTAAAATATATTAAACATAGAAGTTGTTGGTGTAGTGTATTATTTACCTATTTTTAGTAGTAGTTTATTACCTACGTATGTATTTAATTTTAGAATTAAGAATGACAGTTAACTAGTGTGGCAGTGTTGGTGATATTTATCTAATCGCGACTATATCAACTGGCATATAGAGAAAATGAACTCAAGCCTTTATTTTATTTAGAATAACGAGTTACATAAAATCAAGCCGCAGCACTATCTGACACTGTCAGGAAGACAAGTGACAACAACACTTCATTCATTATATTTCATCCGTTTCTTTCGAATAGCATGAAATTGATATTTCTGTTTTCCTGTGTGTAATTGAAGGGAATATTCAAGACGGTACAGCATTTACTCCAGAAGGATGATGTGCTAATCGTTCAGTAAGATTTCAACGCAATGTGTGAAGACATTGTTGGCTGTTGTGCACATGTACAGATAATATTAAGCGTGCGGTACTGTATCAAGATGAGAACTTGAACGACCTGCATAATTTAAGATGAATACTGAAACTACTTACGAGTACCTAATAAAAATATTCAGTTTAATATGTGATTTTTGATTTCATGAACCGTTTTAAACAGATAGGTAGGGTATTTAAAACGTTTAATTACTACTATTTATTAACAGAGCACTAATTTACTAAATTATAAAACCGAGGCCAAACTACGCACAAAAAAATAGCTCTTTTAATGTTTTTTAGGTTATGATCGTATTTCTCAGTATTCCCGTTATACGAAATTTAATTATAGCATTGCAATCTAGACATCCTAGGGAGTAAATAAACATGCGTTTCATTAATAGACGCCAAAATATTTGGAGGACCTAAACGCCGAACAAAAAGAACTCCTTTTGCATTCTGCTGGCAAAGGAGCAGTTAAGTCTGCATGCAAATGGTCAAAGGTATTTTTACCATATCACTACAATGTTCTCATAGTGTAGCTTTTCTGCTTAATTTATAAATACCTACATCAGAGCAATGCATGATATAAAAGGCTATAGGCCATTGAATCCTTGGTTGAGCATAAGATTGCACTAGGCGTTAGGTACTTATTTACTATGTGTGATAACTATTATTTTATTTTTAGTACTAGGTCAAAATAAAAAAAGGTTGATTTACAAATTTCCTTTATTCATTTAAAAAGGGTTATTTATTTTCCTATAGAATAGAACATGTTTTATTTTCCTGCATCTTATGTTACATTATTTCGGCGCAGTCTTGTGCACGGAGGTGCCATGGATCCCAATCGAGCATATCCCTGAGCAGTGAGGAGGTTCAATTCATTAATCTCTTCTGGAAGTTGATCTCTGCTGTTGTTTTCATGTAGCGGCGCATACTCATCCAAGGCTTCTGTGATGGCTTTTACTAGTTGTAGTATATATTCCTCGCATTCTGCGTCTGGTGTGATTTTCTTTGGTAAGTGCGTGGTCTTATCCCTTTAGTATTCCCACCCTTTCGTCTCTCGTCTGGTTGAGTGCGGTCATTTTAAGGTTGAGGTCCCCGATGGTGACGATTTGGAGCTTCTAGCTCATCATTAAGCGCTGCGGCGTCGAAGTGCTCTGAATTCCCCTTAATTTTTAGGGAATCTCCGGTCAGATGATCATAAGTGAGGTTAATAGCGACGCCTTTGTTGAGGCGGTCTCTTTTTTTCGGTACCTGGGGTTACGTCAGTCCGACTCCAGCGCATTCCTCACATCGCATACATGACTGTAGTTAGATGCGACGTGATCGAGTATGCGATCTTGTCGTAGTTCAGGAGAATCATACGATTTTGGAAAAGTCGACTCGGCACTCGTTCACTACGATTAGGTACCTATATGTGGTTTATAACGATCGGCTAAGGGTTTCAGCTCGAGGAATTTACCTTTCAATCCTTGAGCATTGATGTGCAGTATGCGCAACTTATGATATTGATTTTGAGTACTAGATAAAATAAGAAAAATATTAATTTACAAATTCCCTGTATTAATTTCAAAAGGCTTATTTATTTCCCTAGTGCGACGCCGTTGGTTTCTTTTTTCTATACGATATTCACTCCAAATATTATGTACTCGTCACACAGAGAAATAATAAAAAAATGTGTGATAGGGGCACTGAATTACAAAACAATGTTGAAAAAGCTCGTTTTACTTATTCAAGATGGTTTATTTTGACGTTACAGTCGTTCAATATTCGTTTTGTTGCTGTCAATTAGCAGGTCATGGTATGAAATTCTATACAAAAATTAAGGTGAACAGTTTTTGTAAACGTCAACTTAGCAGGCCTGTTGCGGTCCTGCTAATAAGACGTCATAGTACAAAAAAGCAGTTTAGTTTAACTTCTGCCCTGCTTATAAGAGCTCATGGTAAGCCCCCAGAATCTGAATATAAATCTGAGAAAAATGTGTGACGTCCGCAATGCGATGGTAGGAGGACGATTGGCGCCCCTGGCGGCGTGAAATTGAGGCGCGGGCGTATGAACGCAGGCACGGCGGTAGCATGTCCTGCCGTGCGCCATCTGGTGGCGGCGGGGCCGTAACAATAAGCGATATCCCATCTTCGTCAGCGTGCTGTGCTGGCGCTGTTGCTGTGAAATACGTTGTCAGGGGTATAGAAACCTGCCGGGGTAGCGGGATCGTCCGAAAGGGTTACCGCTGCCCTGGTACATAAAGGGCTAAGGAAGGAACACGGGTGGGTTTTAGTCAGTAAGAGTCTGACACTCCCTTCTGCTCCACCCAGAGCGGGAGGAGTCATTTGATGATTACCCATCCACAAAAAAAAAAAAAAAAAAAGGGGTATAGAAAAGGACATAGGAGACCTATCATCCAGAAAAATACTTTTATCGAGGAAAAGAACAATAACTTTCGGCGGTCACAATAAATTGCTTTAGGACGCTAGATGGCGCTACGGGTCTTTCGAATAATGACTGAAATATTTAACCCGAGTTTCTGAGATTAAAAACAAAAAAATAAATAACGACATAGCTATTTAACTTATCCTCTCAAAACTTATTGACCTACTAATTTTAATGTATTATTGACAGAAATTAAATTATTACCGCTCACAAGATAACACTAAAATAACAAAATTATATCCTAAATTAACGAAAACTATTTACAAACTATAATTTAACGTCGAAAACTTCATCCGCATCGCTGTCGACTGGTAATGTACCCCAAGACACTGGCGGCATTGCCATGTTGTTTGGCAATGCTTAGCCTCTGGCCAAGGTAAAAGCCAGCCCTTGGGTCAAGGGAAGTGTCAACCAGTCTCTTCAAAATTTCCTTAAAAAGACCATTTACGCACTCGGACCCGACGGTCCGAGGGTTTCAACCCCAAACGGCTCGAAAATATAATTATCAATAAGGTTATTATACTTACGCCGCTTGAGGTTTTCCGCTGCCGCAGCAGCACCACCAGCGCAGCACGCCGACCCTCGAAGATGGGATGCCGCAAGAGTATCGACACAAGTTGCATCCCACAATAGAAATTTAAAAACTCCATCAGCTCAGCATGTGATTTACTGAGAAGCCTACGAAGTTATGTTGACATTACACACTTAAAAAAAGTCTATTACGCGTTAATCGAGTCAAGGTTACGATACAGCATCTTATGCTGGGGAGGCAGCTACGATTACATTATACAGAGAGCTGTGTTACAAAACAGGGCCATTCGCACCATGGTTTGCGTTCGTCAGCAGGAATCTTGTAAGAGGCACTTTGTAAAAAATATTCTCACTGTACCTTCCCTATACGTATTGGTGCTCCTAACACATTTTTCTAAATATGTACGTCTATTTGAGACTGAAGAGGAAAGAAAGCTTAGAGAGAGTACGAGAAGAAAAGATTTTAAATCCACTAATTTTCCTAAACTTAATATAGTCGAACACGGTACCTGCCACATGTCAGTGAAAATCTTCAATTAACTTCCCGTTGATATAAAATTATCACTTTACAAAAGGGAATTCAAGGCTAAATTGGAACGTCATCTACTGGAATGCTGCTATTATTCTATTTAAATTGTAAACATGTACATCTTATACTAGAAATTTATCATAACTGTTATTTTTGTTGGATATTATTAGTCTAAAAATCTTCTACTTTTGTACTTCTTGTACTTTTACATTCATGACATATAAGTAAGTAATTGACATTGGACATCTGACATTAGCTATATTTAATTATTTGTAGCATTAGAATCTAGTTATTTAAATGACATTTATTAATTATTATTATTACTCTTCCCCATAGTAACTAAGGGGCATGTCATTTATTGTTGTTTTATTTTTTTTGTATTTTTTAAGTTAAAATATCATTTTTAATATTCGACACAATGTAAAAATTGTTATGAATTAAATAAATAAATAAATAGAGGCCTACCCACCTTCCATGGAAATAAAGACATCCCGTCCGATCTCGAGCCATCGTCGCGTGCCAAACCATTGGGTTCTAATACAGCTGGAACGCCGGCGCCGACGGTGACAAGAGCTCGTCGAATGATGTCTTCAATGTTTACGTGCCGCGCTAAGCGACCCGCACTAATATTTGACCACACATTGAGGGGTATCGTGTTAACCAATTACTGGGTAACACGATACCCCTTGGTAAGAGGCCCTGGTTGTCAGATTTTCGGGCTTTTGACGACCTATAACGACTGTCAAAGATTCACGAATGACAGCCGGGACCATCGACTTAACGTGCTTTCCAGGCACGGATGGGGCTTGGTATGTAAAGATGGTCACCCATCTACGGACCAACTGCGGCAAGCGCAGCTTAACCTAATCGATCGATCCGTGCGGTGCGGTTGTTGTTACTTAGCCACGAGCCCCTTTATTGACCTACTAATGATGGATACTTTTTTAATAAATGAACCTCTAACAACAATATTGCGCTTCAAATGATGCACTTTTCTTAAATAATCGAATCTCTTTTTAACTTTCTGGCA
The DNA here is from genome assembly GCA_947507525.1 of Apamea epomidion. Taxonomy (NCBI): domain Eukaryota; kingdom Metazoa; phylum Arthropoda; class Insecta; order Lepidoptera; family Noctuidae; genus Apamea; species Apamea epomidion. Next base: position 8,917,268 of record OX382255.1, read on the forward strand.
TTTTGTCACAGTTGTGGTAGTAACTAAGCTAGGATACTCCGACCAAACGGGTTAAGTTAGGTTGAAACAGAGCCCCCCCGGTGGGTTCCCGCATTGTCGAGCCGGGGGGCTCAGTAGCCGTGGCTTGGTCACCCACGGCGAAGCCAAGAGAAAAACGAGGAGGAGCCGCTCGTCAGGGCTTTGCCAGTAAGCCGACGACGTAGCGGCCAACAAGTAGGTTGCGGTGCCGCTTGGGTGACATCGCAACTGAGGCAGGCCGCAATGTCGTATGGGAGGCATCATGGCTGAGGGTTAGAGGCCGCGACGGGAGAGGAGTACCGGTATTGCGGTGTGCCGCTCTCCCTACCTTCCGCGGCCTTGACGGGGTCGCCACCATCTGATGGTGGACGCAGTGGGGCCGCGGGGGAGGAGGAGTGTTGGTATGACGTTGGCCGCTCTCCCCCTATCCTCTGCGGCCGAAAATGGGCAGGCGGCGGGCCCAATGATCTGACCCGTCGCAGGGGGACCAAGGGCATCCAGAAACGGGGTCGTCTGGCGCCCATGTGCTAATAATAAAAGGCCCATTTTGACATTTGAGAATGCGTTCTTGACACCTGTCAGTTTCATATAAGCGAATTTGTGTTTTGCGAATTTGATCTTTATCATTGACATAGAAAATCAATGATCTTTATTAAATTTTTTAATTAGAACTGTCAATGTCAAAACAAGCCTTTTTTGACAACTTTAACAGTAGGAATGGCTTTCATTTTGACAGTTCAACAACGATCATTTCGTTATTTACGTTGTTAAGCAGATAAATTCGAACATATGAAGCAATGGATTACCTTTATCCTTCAAAATGATTCAGATTCTGATTGATGGTGTGTTCCGCAATTAGGGCGCTGTTCCGCAACTGTTTTATAATATTAGATTTTATTACTTACCCTTTTATGTTTAATTTGGGAAGCATTTAAATACAAATGTTTTACGCTACAACCCGTAAACATTACATTATGGAATGCAAATAAAGATATGAGTGTAAATATGAATAAGTTAACACCTTGCAAACGATATTGTGATCATGTAAATAGTCAGGTTTGATTATTAAATTATGTTTCCTCACATTTGTATCCCCGAAGAGTTGGGTAGAGATGTGTAATCATAATCAAGCTAAAGGCTATTTCGCGCTCGCAACTTAAGATTCCAAAATGTACACAACTGTGTATTTAGAAAAATAACTTTATTAACTACACATAAGGTACAGTTTCCAATGACTTTTTCAAAAGCACTAGTCAAAATTAAAATACTCAGCAAGTTTAGACGTGATTAAAAATATGTCAATTTACGTCAGGCGTTGACTAATTTGACTGGACTAAACTGACATTTATCTTCTGTCCTTTTCTTATAACCCCTTCCCTGCCGTCACCGTAATATTCCATGTTTTGATGCTAATGCCCGTGGCGCTAATCCCGTAATATTACGTTCTATTTTTTCTATGTTCAATTCTTGACTACGTGAAAAAAATATGAAGAATTTTGATATTATTTTTAATACTTCAGGATGTGTATTTTACAACAATAAAACTTTAAAACTCAAGCTCATCATTCTGATACATAAAAATGAAATCTAAATGCAGTAATCAAATGAGGTGCTTTTACAACCTTGACACACTGCGCCGAACACGTAATTTTAAGTGGGCTAGTGATGCGCTAGTAAAAACTAAATGACAAAAAAACAATGGGTTTTTAAATTATCTTGTTAATCCATGTCTAGACTATAAATTTAATCTTTAATGTGTTTTTTAAAGTTGTGATTTGAATAATAGAAAGAATAGAATAGAAAACTTTTATTTCGGACAGGAGTCCATAGGGTTAGTAACAATTTTACTTTACTTCTAGTGTTAGTAGGTTACAGACACAGATGTGCATACAATTAAAACTCAGCGTGGAGCTGCATCCACCTCCGCAACATCGGGGAATCCCACCGATCTGCGAACACACTGAGAATACTATTGGTGCCGTCGCGAACACGCGTCATTAGGGAAGCGCATCTACTCCTAATAATGGCGGAAAAACCATTAATATTATTATCCGCAAACATCCCTGACGCACTACAACGCCAAGGCAGCCGCAATAGTACTCTCAGTGCATTATTATATTGAACGCGTAGGTCGCTGTATGCCCGCTGAGTAAAGTTGACCCACAGGCTGCACGTGTAGAAGGACTGACAGTAAGATTTGAATAGCGTAAGTTTAACTGGTTTCGTACATCGCGCAAACAATGGACAACAATTTGAAATTAAAAAAGATATATTCTTGATGTCGATATTATTTTGGAGCATCACTGTTACCGCCTGACGGTCACTGGCCGACATCACCGTGATTTTCCATGCGGCGCAAGCGACACCGACGCCATATTTGTTGGTAAACATCAGTACGCGCAGCGCTGTCCTCGTGATAACACGTTCACTTCGGATGCCTAGTGTTGAGAAACATTATGTTGGAAGACGATAAAATTAGGAGAAAGCGAATATGATCTTACGGCTGTTGTTAACTTGGCTGATGCCAATTTTTTATCCAAAGGCCGAAAGACCCTCGTAACGAATATTTCGCTTACTTAATAGCATTTGAAATAGAGATTGTTCGACCAGATATGCGATCGGTATTATATATGAAAATTATTAATCTAATATACCACGTCCGTGGAGATTCAACAGAAGTTCAAAAAGAAATCCAACCGTGTTCATCTCCAGAATGTTGAATAAATAAATTATGGCTGATTAGATAATGAGTGAGAAATTGATTTGTGTGTTAATTATAATTACCTACCTATTAATAAAGATTGCTTGTCAATATCATATATTTTGAGTGTTTTATTTTGCATCACTCTATATACCCACGGACGACAAGACAGACGTGGGCACGGTTACTGTGGCAAAAGCTGGCAGGGAAATGGTGAAATAGAAAGAAACAGATGCACTGAACTTAATTATAGTTTAGTTTATGAGCAAGGGAATCGGCGCCAGTGTTTAATAATTAAAATAATATTACTAGGAGCATTAGTGTATAAGAATATGTCTTGTTAAAGCACTCTTTTCACTAAAACGACGCTGATACATCACACTTATGTCACCTGTGTGTGTACGAATATGCTTTGATAAATAACCCTTTATACTATAACTACGTTGACATACATCACACAAAAGGTTTTTCACCAGTGTGTGTACGGATATGCTTTTTTAAAATTGCCTTTTGACTAAAACTACGCTGACATATATCACACTTATAAGGTTTTTCACCTGTGTGTATTCGAATATGTCTTGTTAAAGCAAACATAGAACCAAAACTACGTTGACATACATTACACTTACAAGGTTTATAAGGTTCTTCACCAGTGTGTGTACGACTATGTTTTGCTAACGTAGCCTTTGCACTAAAACTACGCCGACATAGATCACACTTATAAGGTTTTTCACCAGTGTGTGTACGAATATGTTTTGTTAAATTAGCCTTTGCACTAAAACTATGCAGACATAGATCACACTTATAAGGTTTTTCACCAGTGTGTGTACGCATATGCATTGGTAAACTACTCTTTTGTTTAAAACTACGTTGACATACATAACACTTATAAGGTTTTTCACCAGTGTGCATACGAATATGTGTTGATAAATGACTCTTTTGACTAAAACTACGCCGACAAAGATCACACTTATAAGGTTTTTCACCAGTGTGTGTACGAATATGTTTAGTTAACGCATCCTTTGCACAAAAACTACGCCGACATAGATCACACTCATAAGGTTTTTCACCAGTGTGTGTACGAATATGTATTGATAAATTACTCTTTCCACTAAAACTACGTTGGCATACATCACACTTATACTCTTTCTTTACTCGATTAGAATTACGCTGATTACATGTGTAAGGCTCTTTGAAATATGTGCCAGCTTTGGACGTCAGTTTCTGAGTTGTCCAATTAACTTTCGAGTCTGATTTATCTTTTGTCGTTTGCTCGGCTGGTATTGCATCTTTTTCTTTTGTTCTTCGTGTGTCCAGTTTTGGTTTCCTCGTAACGGTCGCCCCTGTGGTAACAAATCTAGTAAGTACAATGTGGAAAGATTATTGACATGCACACGAATCAAAATAATTTACACTAGCGCTTTGTACGATTTCCACTAGGATCGAAAATCGGGAATTACTGCTGATATTGAATAATACACACCACAGACATGGAGTACAAAATTGTGTGAGGATAATGACGTAAGAAAACGCTATGTTGCACCGAATGACAAACAGATTATAACAACAGCCAGATTAATAATGCCTACAGGGCGCTGTTGCGTCTACCACGCTTCTGCAGTGCGTCATCAATGTTCGCTGAGTCGCGCACAGACGGCTTTGATGCCACCCTGGCACAAAAAGACAGACTCACTGCTAAGCAGATTACGTGGGAGCATTAACAGCATCCTGGATGTAATAAGCAATAAGTTAGACAGCCCACTGGTGTGGAGCCTCACCCAGAGGACTAAGTCTCTCTTAGTTATTAGGTACTAACATAGTTTCTAAGTTCATACTAACAATATAAATATAATGGATCTGAATGGTTGTCTGAATAAATTAATACTCAATACTCAATTATTTATTACATTCCACAATGTAGGCTTAGGTGGTAAATATTTTCCAAAAGAAAACAATCATGGACCCTGTCGGGCACAGCAAAAGAAAGATATGTGGAGAAGGGGACTTATCTTTTACGTATCTTATCATCTAAATTATTCTAAACATACTTTAGAACAATAATTAATTTATAATAATAATAAAATAACATTTTGCTTAATATATACTTGTAATTGTTGTGTTTCAAGGATTTATCATTTAAATATTCGTTGACACTATAATAACATTTGCTTATAAATAGCTTTTTTAATTTGTTCGTAAATAGATGGAGTTCTTTTTTCTTTTCTTATATATTCGGGTAACATACTGTAAATTTTGATTGACATAACTAGAGGGCTTGTTGAGTGTATTTTTGAGCGGGATGTTGGTATGTTGAGTCGTGTTTTGTGTCGGAGTGTGTATCTTGTTTATATGTATTCTCGTCTAATGTAAAAGTCTTTGTGTTTGTGAGCGAACTTGCATATTTCAAGTATATATGTATAGACAAGGCAGGGTTAAAATATTCAGATTTACGAAATGGGGTTTGCACCTATCTGTTTGTTGTATATTTACTAAGATACGGATTAATTTCTTTTGGACCGTGAACAGTGCAAGGGCGTTTGTACTGTACCCCCACATTATTATGTCGTAGCTAAGCCACGCATAAGCATGGGCATCGTAATGAACGAGGGCAGTCTGTAAATTTGTGTTTTTTTTTTACTTTACAAAAAGCGTATAAAATTTAGTTTCGATTTCATTTTTTGTACGTGTGACTTCCAATTTATATTCTTGTCTATGGTTATGCTTAACAATGTGAATTCATTGACTGTTTCTATTATATGATTATTAAAGGAAAACAATACATTTAGAGGATTTTTTTGGTGGGGATGGAAAGTTATTGGTTTAGTCTTTGCAAAGTACATTTCATCCAGGTTATTATTTGGATAAAGATTTCATTAAGGGTACTGTTTAGGTTTATGTTGTCATGGCATTGGGTGAGAATGGAGATGTCGTCTGCGAACAAAACGCACGGTCCGGATTCTGCTATTAATTTTAGGAGGTTATTGATGTAAATGAGAAATAAAAGATTCAATAACCTATACCATATTCCTTGTGGTATTGATGCGTTAATCGCCTTTCTGTCAGACCGAACCTTTTGAAGTTCGTTTATATTGTTATTGAAGTATTCCATTTCTACTAGCTGTGCTCTATTTTCCATATAAGATTTAAACCATTCATGTGCCTTGCCGCGGATCCCTAATCTATATAATTTATTTAATAAAATACCATATTGTACGTTATCATAAGCTTTGGTCATATCGAGCATTAATCCTACTGCGTATTTCTTATTATTTATTATGTGTAGGGCTTCCTGTATAAATTTATAGACTGCTAATACTGTTGACCGATTTTTACGAAAGCCATTGTGGCATTCGTCAATTATTTATTATTATTATTTCAATATCAGCTTTATACCGGCTGACTTTTTTACCGTCTGAACAAAAACAGGGTACAACAGAGTAGCAGCCTATGGCACAGTTATCATAATATTTTCAAAAACGTTAAATGAAATTGACCCATCAATAAATGTTATTACTTATTTGAAGTAAACTTTTCATACTAAAACAAAATAAATCGACAAATAATATACAGATTCAACTTATAGGCACTACTCTACGTGCGTAAATTATTGTCTATGAATTCGTAGCGACATTCAAACCTTTGATTGAAGCCGGACGATAGGTAACTAACGGGACCGTCAATCATCGTGAACAGTAGTTCGTGTTTGACAGATACTTCATTACCATCTACAGTACCTATTGTTGGTACTAATTGGTTTATTTCCACCTAAATTATATTAGTCTCTGTTACAGTAAAATCTGTTGTTTCTCTGGAGAAAATAAACTTTATAGGCCGGCAATACATAGTAGAAGATGGTCGAGGATTCTGCCAAACAACGTTACCACTATTGTCACGTAAGTGAAGCGGTACAAATGAGAACACAAACAAAAACTCATCTGTATTTTCACTGTTTGTGAACTTTTGTTTGTAAGTGCTATGACCGGAACTTCCATCACACCCCCATTTGCTTATAAGAGTGTATGATGAGCCAGGAGTCAAAGATTTTAAAACCTCATGCTGTGCAGTAATTAGACGTTCAGTCGTTTTATTAAAACCCACCTGAAGTTTAATTTCTACACGCGTTTCGTTTACAAAAATCTGTTCCTCCGGAGGGTAACAATCAGTTTTTGCCTGCCTAATACTATAAAATGATGGGAATACCTGATGTTCATTGATGATCCTTTGAAGCTCCACTTTCTCGTTTGTTTATATGAGTGGCTTGTAGATTTGGCGTCCATATAATATGCCAAAGCCTCCTCTATTGTCAAGCATCTTGGTGCTTCGTGAACATCCACACTTCTTTTCATCACTTGACACTTTTCGGGACTTTCACTTGCTTCCTTAATCACTGAAGCCAAGTTCCGATGTCCGGACAATCGCGCCGAGATTTCAGCTGCCACTACCAACTGGTTTACATCCCGTGATTGAAGAAGGTCGTCCACGCACCTCCTTTTCGTTTTGTCACTAGCTTCATCGAATTCCTTTGATGCGACGCCCAGGAGTCGAAGCGCGTCTTGATGTTAATGGTACTGAGTGGTGGACGGATACTTTGAACGTAAAATAACCAGCCAACCACTCAGAGTTCTTAGTCAGGAAGCGATCGCGGCGCTTCCCAGAACTTTCCCATTTTTCTGTTAACTTCGATGATAATCTTCCAATTGTCATTTTAATTTCCCTCGCAGATGCATCCGTAATACTTGTAAAATCATTTTTCATTGAAAGAAAGTCGTAAAGTCTACTATTACGGTTCTCTTTGGGATGTTTCTGCCATTCATCAAAAAACTCCATTTTCGAAACTGAGAATTCGGATTCTGAAAAAAAAGACAAAAACAAAGTTGTACACAAGTGCGCAGGCTAAAATGGGTACCAATTGAAAGATAACTGATGTGGTTATCACATACAAAATTTCTAGCTCGGGTACATGAGGGTACAAGTACTTTCTAGTCCAATGAATACAGAAAACTGTCAAAAAACTACATAATTCTTTAAAATTGAGGTATTATAAAAAAATTGGGGTTAAGTAGATTTATATATTAATTATAATTAAAAAGTACATACCTTTAACTTGAAGATCCATCACTAATATTATCCAAAAACTTAAAACTCACTGACATATAATGTTACTTCGGTAATCGCAAAAATGCAAATGATTTGTAACTTACTCACCCTTGCTTTTTACACTGCCCTAATTGCCTCATTAATGTTGACATTAGTGCGAAAGAATTCTTGGAATTGGGACAATTGGGGTATTGGTTAGGGGCCTAGGTAAAAAATTCCGGCAAATTCAACAATGAATTTTGTCTAGCTAGCTTGTTCTATTGAAAACACCGCCGTTTAGTTAACACTGGCCACTTCCTATCAGGTGAATCATTGGCCTGTTTGCTTACCGATAGATTAACTAACTAATACTTACTTCTTGTATCCCTGGCTCTTCCTTTCTTCTTAGATACTTCTTCATCTTCCACTTCAGTTTTAAGCTCTATTAAAGGTTCATCATCTTCTAAATCTGACTCAGAATGGTGTGGTGGTATATCTGCTACATCTAAATAGCTATTATCTAAATTTTCCAGTTCCAGCTCTGTAAGTAAACAAAAACAGTCAACAGTATTACCATAGTATAAAGAAGGGAAGTAGCCTATCTCCGGCCCAATCCGCGATATAATTGCCTACGGTCTCAGGGTTGTCACTTTCAGCTAAATTTTAATTCAGTGCCTATAAATTGGCAAGGGTCGGGAACTTGTATTTTTTACTTGTATTGTCTGGGTACAGGGGGCCTACTCCGAAGTGCAAAGTGCGAATGTTCGGATCGGACCGACACATGGTATGGTATAGGCTCAGTTGGGTCGGGACCATAGTCAATATTTGAAAGAGTGTAGGATCGGAACTGACCGAACCAAATAGTAACTTCGTATCAGGAAACGGCCGAACATTCGGCCAATACTACTTCGGAGTAGACCCCCAGGGTTTGTGAGGTCGGTTTTACCTAAACGATGATGAAACTTTTCACGATGAAAGAAAGAGCAACGGGCCAGCAGACGGGCGGCGCGGGGCGGTGATGAGCACGAGTAAACGGCAGGTTACTGATAGTAGGTACTGTCACCAATTCATTAGTTTAAAGCCCTGCCCTTGCCAAAGATAACACATCTCTGTATAACTAATTCAGTGATCATTAGTCAATCAAGTTCAACAATGGTTTTCCTAACAAATACAGAAATGTATTCAAAATTCAGAGCAGTATTATTTATAAAAAAGAATTATTAGGACACCCCAACACACAGCAATACGTTCTCCTGCGATTATCACACAATTTTCATTCATTTAGCGGTGCCGAAAAGCCGTGAGTGTGCGTGCGGCGACGCATGGATACTTTGGCGCACACATACAAGCCGCGCGCGGTGCGTTTGTATGAAGATAACTTATTTCCCTCTATAGACTATGGTATTACTTATTATTAATATTTATTTTATGTATTTCACAACATAACATAGTTACGGTTATGTTGAATTAAACTTAACACTGCCAAAACTATGAAGTAGTTCAAAACAGTTTTTGATCAATATGAAATAATTAGAATAAAATCTTAATGCGGGTTGTTCGAAAGAGATACCGTGGCCCCTGGCACAGGCAACTGAAGGAACACGGGTGGGTTTTAGTCAGTAAAAGCCTGACACTCCCTTCTGCTCCGCCCAGAGCGGGAGGAGTCATTTGATGATTTCCCACCCAGAAAAAAAAAAAGAAAAAAAAAAAAAGATCTTATTTTTGTTATTAAAAAACATACCATCACTTTGATATTCCTCCTTTGGCTCAATAATAACTTCTAGTCCGTCACAAACAGCTGGTATTTCCTCTTTGACAGCAATGCTTTCTGCTTGATATTCATCAACAAGATTTATGTGCTCTATTGGAGATTTAATAAACCCACTGGATAACCGTAAGCGGTCTTGGTTTATTAAAGGATTGGGCTGTAAAAAGATGATTATAATATTACGCAAAGATGCTGCTGATCACAGTCCCATAATCACACGCTTTATGTTTCTGAAGTCACTTAAGTAGTTCCAATGTACCCTGGCAAGTCGGCCATGCTACCAACTTCACTGAGCACAAGCTATTGTTGCATAGATTGTGCTGACATAAGAGAGGACAGTTTTCAAATTGCCACACACATGTTTTATACTAAAGTTGTAGCAGTATTATTTGTGGATTATTTAAAATGTATTAATGGTATGCACCTACATTTCACAAAAGCTTACATATCACCATGCAACACTCAATGGTACGCTAGGTGTGACATCTACACACAATAGGTATGAGCTTGAGAGGAATCACTTCCACATTATACTAAAATTAGAAATTATAAGAATAAATGGCTGTTGAAGAATATCTCACCTCATAACCCTCATTCATCCTCTGAGCGAACAGCTCTTCGGTTTCCAGACATTGTCGCAGTAATCGGTAGCATTGCTTTAACTTAGCACAGCAGAAGAAACAAGCAAGAATCGGTCGACTGTCTTCAGTTACAAACTGCAACAAAATTTGTCTTGCACTATTTTGTTTTTATGAAGAAAATACTTCTATTCTATAAAGTAATGTTGTACAAACCAAACAGCCAACAGTTGGTGGTCCTTAATGATGTTGCATTGCATCTTACAGAGAAGGCAAGAGCATTGATCACCACTGTCACTCAAGACAGAATGGCTACATAGTATAACTATACAAGTACCTAAGTACTTATTTTGAGTCCAGGTTCCCTCAAGCTGTTTTACGGAAGCAATGGAGCCTAAATCTTTGAGTAGGAGAGGCATATAAAACCTAATACACTTAACTGTTACTAAACAAATCACTAGGGCCATGGGCTCCGAGTACACACTTAGTATTTCAAAACATAACAAAGTGGTTTGTTGACTCTTCACGTGACCAGTGGGCTGGCCTATTTTTTGGTCAAAGAATCAGCATTGGCATACAACGTGGCAATACTGCCAGCCTTTTGGGCACGTTACTTATTAAAAGCGATGCAAATGAATTTTTTGTTGCTCTTTGATTATTTCACCTCCTTTTTATATACTTCTACATATTATTATTTTAAGACTGTTAGCTTTTTAAATTATGTAAATATTCTGTTGATTAATTAAATATACTCTTATGTACTAAAAACTTCAACTTACTGGAATATCAGTCAGCTTCTCATATAGTTCGTGCAAGTTCCTGTTGACCACTATATACATGCGGACATTCTCCGCTAGACATATCCTACACATTGGCAGCTTTTCCATCTTTTACCTCACGTATAGTGTCACTATGATATTTAGATCAACGAAGTATCTAAATTATAAACACTGTTGCGTTCCGTAAGTAATAATGAGAGACGCTTGTGTTTTATTCACATTTGGAACGTAGCAGGCGGAAGGCGTGACTTTATGACTTTATAAACATAGATGTTACACTATAAATAGGCTATTTACGTATGTCTTTATGCACTTTCTAAACGAGAAAGCACAATAAAACTATATACAAACACTAAATAGCTCATTGACTTGACTACTTGACATTGACAGATATGTAATTGCATTTTTTTTTTGTTGGGAATTTAATACCTATCTAGCTACTGAGGCCTTTAACACGAGATTCATTTTAGATTAAGAATCTTAATCTGAGAAAAATATGTGACGTCCGTCCACAATGCGATGGTGGGAGGACGATTGGGAAGTTGAGGCGTGGGCGTATGAACGCAGGAACGGCAGTAGTAGCAACTCTAGCCGTGCGCTATCTGGTGGCGGCGGGGCCGTAACAATTAGCGATATCCCATCTTCGTCGGCGTGCTGTGCTGGCGCTGTTGCTGTGAAATACGTTGTCAGGGGTATAGGAAAGGACATAGTAGACCTTTTCCCGAGGAAAAGAACAATAACTTTCGATCGACGGTCACAAACTCACAATAAATTGCTTTAGGACGCTAGATGGCGCTACGTGTCTTTCGAATAATGACTGAAATATATAACCCGACTTTCTGATATTAAAAAAAATAACGACATAATGTCATGATTGTCATGCCTTTCGCCTGCTACGTTCCAAACTTGAATAAAACACAAGCGTCTCTCATTATTACTTACGGAACGCAACAGTGTTTATAATTTAGATACTTAATTCATGTAATATCATAGTGATACTTTACACGAGGTAAAAGATGGAAAAGCTGCCAATGTGTAGGATATGTCTAGCGGAGAATGTCCGCATGTATATAGTGGTCAACAGGAACTTGCACGAACTATATGAGAAGCTGACTGATATTCCAGTAAGTTGAAGTTTTTAGCAAGAGTATATTTTATTAATCAACACAATATTTACATAATTTAAAAAGCTAACAGTCTTAAAATAATAATATGTACAAGTATATAAAAAGGAGGGGAAATAATCAAAGAGCATCAAAAAATTCATTCGCATCGCTTTTAATAGGAAACGTGCCCAAAAGGCCAGCCTTTTGCCCGCCGTACCTATTACCTATTATGCTGCTGGCAGCATAATAGGTAATAGGTACGGCGGGCTGGTGTCCGCAACTCCACGACAGTGCGCGTATTTTGCGTACGGGTGGGAAAATCGATAATTTGATCCAGCCCAGTTCCTCAAGGAAGGCCAGCAACACCTTGATGTTACTGACCGTCTCACGTCGGGTACCTGGGTTACCGAAGTACTTTGTCCTGTACGTGGCGACCACCGGGCAGTTTAGCAGCACATGCGCCGCTGTCTCGTCATCCTCCATGCAGGCCCTGCACAGCGGGCTGTCTTGATTGCCACGTTGTATGGCAATGCTGATTCTTTAGCCAAGAAACAGGCCAGCCCTCTGGTCACGTAAAGAGTCAACCAACCACTTAGTGATGTCTCAAAATACTAAGACCCCATGGCCCTAGTATTTTGTCTAGTAAGAGCCAAGTATATTACCTATTAGGTTTTATATGCCTCTCCTACTCGAAGATCCAGTGCTTCCATAAAACAGCTTCAGGGAATGTGGACTCAAAATAAGTACTTATGTACTTGTATAGTTACATTATGTAGCCATTCTGCCTTGAGCAAGAGTGGAGATCAATGCTCTTGCCTTCTCTGTAAGGTGCAATGTGACAAAATTAAGGTCATCAACTGTAGGTTGTTTGATTTGTACAACATTACTTTGTAGAATAGAAGTATTTTCTTCATAAAAACAAAATAGTGCAAGACAAATTTTGTTGCAGTTTGTAACTGAAGACAGTCGACCGATTCTTGCTTGTTTCTTCTGCTGTGCTAAGTTAAAGCAATGCTACCGATTACTGCGACAATGTCTGGAAGCCGAAGAGCTGTTCGCTCAGTGGACGAATGAGGATAATGAGGTGAGATATTCTTCAACAGCCATTTATTCTTATAATTTCAAATTTCAGTATATTGTGGAAGTGATTCCTCTCAAGCTAATACCTATTGTGTCTAGATGTCACACCTAGCATACCTTTGAGTGTTGCATGGTGATATGTAAGCTTTTGTCAAATGTAGGTGCATACAATTATTACATTTTAAATAATCCACAAATAATACTGCTACAACTTACGTATAAAACTTGTATGTGGCAATTTGAAAACGGTCCTCTCTCATGTCAGCACGATCTATGCAACAATAGCTTGTGCTCAGTGAAATTGGTAGCATGGCCGACTCGCCAGGGTACATTGGAACTACTTAAGTGACTTTAGAAACATATAAAGTGTGTGCTTGTGGGACTGTGATCAGCAGCATCTTTTCCTAATATTATATTCATCTTTTTACAGCCCAATCCTTTAATAAACCAAGACCGCTTACAGTTATCCAGTGGGTTTATTAAATCTCCAATAGAGCACATAAATATAGATGATGAATATGGAATGGAAAGTACTGCTATCAAAGAAGAATTACCAGCTGTTTGTGAGGGACTAGATGATGTTATTGAGCTAAAGGACGAACATCAAAGTGATGGTATGTTTTTTAAGAACATAAATAAGGTCGTACAACAAATTAAGATTTTATTCTAATTATTTCATATTGAACAAAAGCTGCTTCAAACTACTTCATAGTTTTGGCAGTGCTAAGTTTAATTCAACATAACGGTAACTATGTTATGTTGTGAAATACATAAAACAAATATTAATAATAAGTAATACTCTTGACTGTTTTTGTTTACTTACAGAGCTAGAGCTGGAAAATTTTGACAATAGCTATCTGGATGTAGCAGATATACCACCACACCATTCTGAGTCAGATTTAGAAGATGATGAACCTTTAATAGAGCTTAAAACTGAAGTGGAAGATGAAGAAGTATCTAAGAAGAAACGAAGAGCCGGGGATACAAGAAGTAAGTATTAATTAGTGAATCAATAGCTAAGTAAACTGGCCAATGGTTCACATGATAAGAAGTGGCTAGTGTTAACTAAACGGCGTACCAGCTCACATGGGCAATGTTGAGTTCTATCCATAGGACTGTGAACTCGAAACTACTAACAATAAAGCAATACCAACATAGTTAGATCGATAAACTGTTAATTTCTGATAACAATAACAAAACCATAGCAAGCTAGATGACCAGTCACCTCTGGCTGCACTCATTCACGAGTATAACGCTAACATCAGCCTTGAGACAAAAGCACACAGTGTGTTGGTCCATTCCTGTTCGTTCAAAGCTAGCTCAAAGATTCTTTTATTTCCTTGGTCCTTATGGATACAACAAAGTTAATACAATCTTACATATTTACTCAATGGTTAAATATAAATGCAAAACTACTGTAAGGACCTGGCTGCTGGATATGGACTATGAAAGTACAGAAAGTATCATCCACACCATTAAATAATTTTTAATAATTTTGAACATACTCGTACTTCCCACTCATATTAATAATAAGCACAAACTCTCATACAGGACTTACAGGCTCATATACATAACAACCTCACACATTCACTCACTACACTACACACACAATCCTACAATAACATCACCTTACATTACACTTTACCTTTATTATAGATTTACCTATCTATCAAAACTGTTTAATAGTGATATGTAATAACTGAATCCAGATGCCGTTAAATATGATGAGTCATAGGCCTTCTTATAATCTATCCAACATGTCAAACAGACCCTTTCGAGATTGACGAACCTGTTGGCTTATGGCCATATCAATGAGGAGTAGCTCCTTAGTACCGCGGTTCTTAGATCCATTTTGAGAGACAGACATGATGGAGTTGCTGTCTATATGTTTATTAATTTTAGCTCTCAAAATGGATGTGAAAACTTTATAGACCGTTGGAAGACAAGTGATCAGTCTATAATTTTTGGGGTCTGCGGTACTACCAGATTTATGGAGCAGGTGGGTTATTCCTGTCGTTAGAAACTGGGGTAGCAACCCTGACTCTAAGGCTGACTGGAACTGGGATGCCAAGGGGGCGTGCGACCTTTGGAACCACTTTATCCAAAAGTTGTGCAGCCCGTCCGGACCTGGAGATTTCCAGTTAGGCAACGGACGGACTGCACGAGCAACATCTTGGGGGCTGATGATAAGTGCCCCCATTTCTGGTATTAGATCGCATGCTCGCTCGATCTTCTCAGTCCAATCACCTTCGGTGTGACTGACAGGCACCGACCAGATGTTTCGCCAGAACGAACACATGGCGTATTATTATTATTACATTATGTTACAATTTTAAGCCCTAATATAACTTGGCATACTTTTGTTTCTCCTGATTATATTTTCGCATAATATTATTTACGCATAACAGCATACGCATGATTTTTTAAGCATAATTTCTCTAATCATAACATTCTAAAGCATAAATTTATTTACGCATAATGATATTAAAACATATTTTTTATAGGCATAACTAATAAGCATCATAATTAACTCCTAAAATGTTAGACACTAATACACATTTTTATACAATATTTTTATAAAAATGTGTATTAGTGTCTAACATTTTAGGAGTTAATTATAACGCCTACAAATTTCATAAGGGCAATATGCCCTAATGAAATTTGTAGGCACTTTACATTGTAGGTAGATTAAAAAAGATTTTTTTAATTTTTCTAAGTGGTCGGTATCGTAAAACTATTGTGTCACTAAGAGTGTTATTGCAAAGTTGTAATTTAATCCTTTAAAAAAAATTAAATATTCTGTAATGAATAAGTAAATATCAGGAAACATCATACTGTTATATTCTAAACCACAACCCACAACACCAACAATAGACTATCGTCATCATCTGGCGCTCGGCGGCCTCTTCGCGTGTTAATGGTCACTGTTCTAACCTAACCCAACCCGTATGATCCAATAACAGTAGTAAATACCAGGAAACATCATACCTAGGCCTAGTAACATTACGCGAATTAAATTTATGCCAAAACAAATTAGCCCTCAAGATAATTATGCCAACATAAACTGTATGCCAAAAAATAAATGGCAAAGTATTATTATGGCAAAACAAATTATACCAAAATCGTTATGTCAAAGTATTTATTTATTTTATTATTTATGTACACACAGTAAAATACATATTCATATGACATAATTATAATATGAGTACAAAGGTACTGCATATTTCTTAAGAAATTTCTTCCAGCAGACCTGCGAAAGGAGAAGTAAAAAAAGAAATGTAGACAATAGTGTGTGAGAACAAGAAGAGAAAAACATGAATGTGTGAAGTCTAAAATAAAAATATTAAATATACCTACACAATAACGCAAAAAAAAATAAAAATAAGTATACTTAAATAAATACATAATACAAAAATATATAAACATATATATACAGGGTGTGTTTGACAGCCCTCCGCAAACTGATAGGGTGGCTTCAGTACATCATATTAAGATGACCGGTACATGAAATTCTTTCAGGAACATTAAGGGAATCCAAACAACCAGATTTGTTTTATTACCTCACACGCAATGTATCGTTACCGTGGCAAAACGCACGTAGCGGACGGCAGCGCAGCGAGCTTGAGCGAGGCTGCCCCCGCCCCCCGCGCGCTCCCCGGCGCACCTGGGCCGCGTCTTTTATTACGTTACGTTACGTTACATTGAAACGAGTGACAACGAGTACACACACGTACACAGATAAAAAAAATAAGTCGAAGAAAATAATTCTACCTTATAATCGCTCCGGTCGTATGAGATACGGCTAAGTGACCTCCACCGAGGTGTTCACACACATTGGCACGGCGCAGGGTCTCCGCGTGTAAGCGGGGCAGCAAGGTGGGATCCTCATTGCCGCTGTAGCGTAGCTGCTGGAATACGTTCGTGATGCGTTCTCGCATTTCTTCCTCACTTGCACATGCACACACAAACACTTTTTCCTTTACGTAGCCCCACAAAAAGAAGTCTAAAGGTGTAAGGTCGGGCGAGCGGGTTGGCCAGGGTTGCGGTCCAAATCTGCCAAGCCAGCGATTCGGAAAGGTGGCGTCTAAATGCGAACGCACTGGGAGCGTTATGTGCGGAGGAGCGCCGTCGTGCTGGAACCAAATCATTGGCAAGTGCGCAAGTGGTAAATCCTCCAAGGCTTCCCATTCCTCGTCCAGCTCGTCACGGAGGGTCTCCAGCTCTCTTTCTAGGTTAACGCGAAGAAAATCGAGATAGCGTGCTCCGTTCATGCGCGCGGGAAGAAACAGGCCCTAGGATTTTATTACCATAAATTCCTGCCCAGACGTTTACCGACCAACGCGTTTGATGTCCGGTCCCTTGGATCTCGAATGGATTCGATTGCGACCAGTAATGCGCATTTCGACGATTCCACATACCGTTGCGCGTAAAAGTCGACTCGTCGGTCCATATCACATGGGCGATAAAATTATGATTTCGATCGTGTCCAGCTCGCAACCACCGGCAATACGCTACTCGATGATCACGATCACGAGGCAATAGGGCTTGGACCCTATGTATTACATAAGGCCGTTGCCGATTCCTTCGCAGCGTTTTATGCACGAAGAAGTGTGAGACGCGGGCTCCATGATTCCGCCGCAATAATCGAGCTACAGTGCGTGTTCCTAGGCGTGGATTTCGACGGACCAAGTCTAAAACCCTTTCTGTAATTACACCGCGAAGTGGTCTTCCGGCGCCTTCCTGATTGGGAACTATAGGCTGGTTATCTAGCACTCGTTGATAGGCATTGGTAATTATCCGGGAGTCTGATGGATGCCGACGGTCGGGATACCTATCAATGTAAATTCGGAGGGCTTCCCTAGCATTTCCCCGAGCTTCCCCGTAGCACATCATCATTTCTCCATACTCACGCGCACTAAATGTAGCCATTTTTCACAACACAACAACAAAACATTTACGAACGTAACACACACGAACCGAACGTGTCACAACGCGACTGCACGGGCGAACCGAATCGACATGCGCTTACACACAATACCGAGCGATACTGCCAGTGGCCAGTGCCAGTAAATTGCATGCTGCTCGCGATGCGACGACAAATGTTGCCAACTACACGAAAATTTCGCACGAAATCTTGTGCAATTTTTTTTGTTTTTGCGCTACTTTTAATCATTTAATCATAAATTGATTAAAGTAGGCTGTCATTTTTCGTGGCGGACTGAAACGATTAATTTGTCAATCTTATTTAAATGTTACGTTAAGTAAAGTATGAGTAGTGCAAGTCCCAAGTAAGGTTAGGCTGCCATTGCAGAGGGCATAGGTTCGATTCCCGACTACTATCAATAGGTAGCTGTTGTAAAGCCATGTAAAAGCCCCTTGGGTGGCTTAGATACTGGTTCCAGTGATCACTTGAATAAAGAATTAATTAATTAATAAGATACGTGCCACAAATACTCAAGGGCACATTTCGTTTAAAATTAGGTGCATAAAAACATTAGCATAATTGATAAATGCAAATCTGTAATCTTAACTTATAAAAGAGGTTCTTAGGTTTAAGGTGAACCAAATTTGTTCTAACATTTTTGCTCACAAATTAAGGTCTAATAACTTGGCAACACTGTAATCGTGGCATTGTACAATCGTGCAAATTTACTCTCTCTCTCTATTGGTTAGGAGGGAAGAGTAGCATGCGGCGAGTTCGATGTACTGTAGCTAGGCATAAAGTGAACAGCTGATTTCAAGCGTCGTTCGTTTTAGAGTATTTCAACATCCATTGCTGTTTTTTTTAATTCAACTGTTTTATTTACATAAATGGAGTGATGCATACAGAGAATGTAATTTTACATTGAAATAAAGGAATATCAGCAGAAAAAACGGCATAATTTTTTTTTTTTCGTGAAAAAATTTCCAGTGGGATATGATTCAGAATAATGAGCTGAATCAATCCTGTGTGTTTGTGGAGGGCTGTCAATAACACCCTGTATATATACAAATACTCACGGTATAGAGGAAAGGTAAGGAAAGGTAAGGGTTTTTCGGGGGTAGGTGTAGAAAAGTTAACACGCAGCTTAGTAAATCTTTTTTAATTAAAATTATTTTGATGTATTATATTTACTTTTAATTACAATATTTTGTTGCATAAACTGCTAAATAAGCAGTACTTACATTGGTGAAATATTCCATGTAACACAAGCGCTTACACTACACCACCTGCCAGTTTCTCACTAGTACTTCATAACCACTGCTAGTTCTGTAGAACTACATAATGTCATCTCAACTGGATGATATCCAATCGGCCCAGAAAAACCTCGAGGAGTGCTTCCTAAAGAAGATGGGTGAGCTTGAGGCACAGATCCAATGTGCGGGACCCGCAAAAGACACCGTTGCAAAGATTGCTGAAGAGTTCCGGTCCTTTCGAGAGCTAATGTTCGGCGTGCTGGGACTTCTCAGGAAGCAGATCTTGGAGTGCTCTAGAGTGGTTGACGGACTGGAGACCAGATCTCGTCGGAAAGCTCTCATCTTTACTGGGTTCAATGAAGCGGACAATGAAGATTGCAAGGCTCTTGTGTTGGATGTTCTGAAGAGCAAACTGTCACTGCCTGACATCACTGCATCCTCCATCAAAGTTTGTCACAGACTTGGGACATCCAATAAAGGTCCATCAACTAGTAGACCTATACTGGTAAGGTTCTCCAATGTTGACCTGAAGTCCACTGTTTGGAAGGCAAAGTCTGCACTGAAGGGCTCCACGATCACAGTCAAGGAGTTCTTAACCCGGTCTAGGCAAACCGTTTTCAGCAGAGCGCGGCTGCACTTCGGAATGCCGGCATGCTGGACCCAGGACGGGATTATTGTCATCAGAGCCCCCGATGGAACACGGCATAAGATTTGTTCTGTAGAGGAACTCAATCCCTTGGTGGCTAAGTATCCTAAGAAGTCCGGGTAATCTTCTGGATCTGGAGGCAAGCCTGATGGCGGAGTGCGTAAAGTATAGGTGTTTGCAATCTATTGTATAAGTGGTTCCCCATCTTATCAGTTTTTTGTGCTCGGGACGTCAATTTACTTATTATTTACACTTGTGGTATGTATCTACCGGCTCACTATTTATTTTTTTCATCTTTTCAATTGTGGGTTAGTAAACAATATTGTGTTTCGTTATTAGTTGTCACTGTCACCTGTCAATCTTGAATTTATTTGCGTAAATTTTGACGTCCTTTTTTACTGGTTTCACGTTTAGTTTGTTTTTCGTAAATTGCGTTCCGTTTCTGCTCATGTAACTTTGTCATGTTTCGTTTTGTTCTGTGCTTGTTCATATTTTCTGTGTTAATGTTTGTGATTCCTCTTTTGATTTGATATTTATTTATGTTTTTATATCACTACTGCTGTACTGTACTGCAGGGATCTTTTGGAGTTTGAATAACTGATGATTTTAATGGAAAGACACCTTAGTTCTGATTTTGCCCATACTCCAAAGGATCCATGTATAACTATGTATTACTGGTGCTGCTGGTGGGTGGTGCACAGATAGTGGTTTTGCACCTAAAACAAAAGCAATCGTAGCTATAGTTAATTTGGATATTTAGTAGTTATATTTAATATTTATATTATTTTTATTTTATGTTAACTGATGATGATTCTTTTTACTCTGCCATTGATTCCACCAGCTCATCCGCTAATGCAAGCTTCAGCTCCTTAACTGACACACTTGGTGACTTTGTGCGTCGGTGCTTCAGCCAACAAAAAGGTCATTTGTTAAATGTTTGCCATTTAAACGCGCAAAGTGTCCCTAGTCACTACAGTGATCTGTTGGACGCCTTTACTGACACCAATGTCCATGCCGTTCTGGTTTCTGAGAGTTGGCTCAAACCTCATCTTCTCTCCACCACCTACTCTCTCCCAGGCTTCACTCTTATCCGCAATGATAGAATTGGAAAGGGAGGGGGTCGTGTAGCTATCTATCTTCGGAGCGATTTTCCTTTCAAAATCATTACCTCATCTCCCTCACAATACCATGCTTCCGCTGAGTACCTCTTTTTGGAGGTCTATGTCAGAGGCGTCAAGACCCTTCTTGGTGTTGTCTATTGTCCACCCGCCGTTGACTACTTTTCCAACCTCGAATTGGCGCTTGAATCCATAGGTTCAGAGTATGCACATTGCGTCATCATGGGCGATTTCAACACCGACCTTGCTCATCACACTCCCCGATCCCGTAAGCTCCTTCACATCATTGAGTCCGTTAGTCTCCATATCCTTTCACTGCAACCTACCCATTTTAATATCTCAGGCGATGACACTTGGCTCGACTTAATCCTCACCTCCGCACCCTCCCTTGTTTCCTCTCATGGTCAGTGTCCCGCGCCTGGATTTTCCCATCATGACCTCATTTTCCTCTCATATGTCCTAAAACCACCTAAACCTATCCCAAAAGTTCTGCACATGCGGTGTTTTGCGCGCATGGATGTTGAAAGGCTTCGTCAGGATGCGTCAGACCTCAATTGGGAACACCTGGCAGCGGCGACAACTGTAGACGAAAAACTGCGCATTTTCGATCAGGCGGTCCTTGCTCTCTACGACAAACACGCTCCTGTTAAACAGATAAAACTTCGGCGTCCTCCTGCTCCTTGGATGACGACAGGGGTACGTATGGCGATGAGGCGCAGGGATCGGGCCTTTCGTAAATTTAAAAAGGATCGCAGTGAAGAAAACCGAAACTTTTTCAAAGCTGCTAGGAATCGGTGTAATCAGATGATACTCAACGCTAAACGCCGCCATATTCTCGAGAACATATCTTCTTCTTCACCTGCTGATATCTGGAAGTTCCTTGGTACTCTTGGTATCGGCAGACCACGGCGTGTGGATTTTCCTAATACAATAGGCCTTGATGATATCAACCGTCACTTTACAACCACTTGTCATTTGGATTCCCAAATGTTGTCCCAGACGGTTGATTTTATCACTGGCCTAGTGAGTCCCATCATAGAACCATTTCACTTCTCTCCGGTGACCTTGGACGAAATCAAAAAGATCATCCTGTCCATAAAATCCAAGGCTGTGGGCTATGATGGCATCAGTCGTAGTATGGTCGTTTGGATCCTTGATAGCCTTCTCCCTCTGATCACCCACATCATTAACTTTTCTCTTGATTCCGGACAATTCCCATCCCTATGGCGTATGGCCTATGTCCGCCCACTCCCTAAAATTTCAAATCCCTCCCTACCCAGTCATTTTCGACCCATTTCCATTCTCCCATTCCTGTCTAAAGTGCTCGAGGCCTGCGTGCATAAGCAGTTTACGGGGTTTGTTCATCGGAACAACCTCGTTAGCTCCTTTCAGTCTGGGTTCAGGCCTGCGCACAGTACAGCCTCCGCTCTCCTTAAAGTGACTGGTGACATTAGAGAGGCGATGGAGGATACTAAAATTACCGTTTTGGTATTAATTGATTTCTCCAATGCCTTTAACGCCGTCAGCCACGATATTCTCCTTTCTATCCTCTCTCACCTTATGGTTTCGTCGGAGGCCCTGGAATGGTTCTCTTCTTATCTTTGGCGACGTCAGCAGTCGGTTCGCGTTGATGAGAAGTCATCAAGTTGGCGTGACCTGGATGCTGGTGTTCCACAAGGCGGTATTCTTTCTCCATTATTATTCTCCATCTTCATTAATTTTATAACTCACTGTCTTCGGTGTTCGTATCATCTATATGCCGACGATCTTCAATTATATACAGCTGAGCGGGTAGAAGGTTTGTCGAACGCTATAGCGGATGTAAACCGAGACTTAGATGCTATCAAAAAGTGGTCTGATAGTTTCGGGGTGTCAGTAAACCCCTCGAAGTGTCAGGCCATTGTAATTGGAAGTTCACGCATGATGGGTAGGGTGACGCTTAGCTCTCTTCCACCTCTTATTTTCAATGGTACCGTCATACCCATTACACCTACTGTCAAAGATCTCGGTTTGCATCTTGACTCAACGCTTAGTTGGCAACGCCAGGTCTCTAGTGTTAGTCAAAGGGTCAATGGTACTCTGCGATCCCTGTATCGTTTGAGAAACTTTTTGCCCGCTAAGACGAAGACCATGCTTGTGCAGACTTTGATTTTCCCTATAATCGATTATGGTGACGTGTGCTATTTTGACTTGAATGCGGTTTTGCTGGATAAGCTCGACAGATTGCTCAACAATGGTATCCGGTTTATATTCAACCTTAGGAAATATGACCATTTGTCGAGCTATAGGTCTGAGCTCAAATGGATGTCCATTCGCCAAAGAAGAAGTTTGCGCGCTTTGACCACGCTTTTCTCCCTTCTCAACTCTCCCAATCCTCCTTCTTATCTCACTTCCAATATCTTTGTTCTTCACACGCTAAGAATCTGCGTTCTTCTAACAATCTTCTCTTACTCTGTCCGTCTCATACGTCTGATTTTGTTCATTCTTCTTTTCATATTCAGTCCATTCTTCTTTGGAATGCGCTTCCTCTTGATATCAGGACGGCGAGCAGTCGGTATGCATTTAAGCGGAAATTGCAGAGTTATTTTCAAAATAAATCTTAAAAAAATAGCGTAGAGTCATCTCAACACTTCTCTCCCTTGATTTTGTATATATATATATATATATATATATATATATTATAAGAATGTATATATTATAGTAATAGTATGTATGTGTATATAACCTATTTATGTATTTGTGTACCTAGTTTTAAGAGTTTTTTTTATCATTGTCCCTTTCAATTAAAGCACCTGCCATCTAATCTCTTCACCACCCTTGGTTGACTGGTAGAGAATGCCTAAGGCATTAAGTCCGCCTTTGTACCTTTTTGTGCGAAAAGTTTAAATAAATAAATAAAGGTAATGTTCTTTTAATCGACGTTTAAATAGAGAAATATTTTTTAAATCACGAATGCTAGGCGGAAGTGAGTTCCACAATCTTACAGCATGGACAGAAAAGGAATAAGAATAGTAGCTCGTTTAAAGTATATTAGGAAAAAGAATTATGCGAAAAGAAGGGAAATTCTTCACAGCGAAGTAATGTCACCGGGTTGTTACTCCTGATGTTTGTAAAATTGAAAAGAGTTCTATTGGAACGAAGTTCTTTGACGTGCCTTGCGGTAGAAGGTGACTGGTGGAAATCGTCATGCGAAAAGCGTTCATACATGTTATGCCCCTCCGACTTTCTTCTTTGGTCAAAATAGAGAGAGTCAAAATGAGAGGCGCTAGATGGCCCTGCGTCTAGCCTAACGTAAGAAAAAACGCTCTGTCGTAAAATATATATTAAAAATAGTATAAGTGTATAAAAGTGATTAAAAATAAGTGTACGGATAAAACATTAACCAATAACTTAGTGCCAGTGTTATTCAGGAGATTTATACACAAATAGTGAAGTTATTACTAAAAGTTTCTATTCATAAACCGTGCTATAAAATAATGAAAACAAAACAATAACAAGCGACATATCACTATAAACAATATAAAATACAACTCGTTTAACATTCTGTGATTCAAATGATCGATAACAAATGTTATGAAAATAATCACAGCAAAGAAAAAAGTGCAAAAAGTGATTCATACAAAATTTAAACTTCAACCGTCACAACAAATAAGCGATTTTGAACCTTAAAACTCATCAATACAATAAAATTGAATTAGCATTTACTAGTCCAAAAATTCAATAAAGATCCTAATTGCATAGTTGGTCTAGTGGTTAAGGCATTCACCTACTTTTGCCACTAACCAGTGGTACACAAGAGAGCGCAAGTTCAAATCTCAGTGCTACCAAACTCACTTTTCGGAAATTATAAAATTCTTATTTAAAATTTTATAAACGTTTCTTCGGAACGCAATGTCGAGAAACATCACATCAGGCAATACCCGTAAGATGGCACCACCAGTAACATGCCATAAATGTAAAAAAAAAGTAGACATAAAAAGTACTGCTCTGTGCTCTGCTTGTGATAAAAGATATGAATTTGATTGCGACGGATACCCAGAAGCGACATATCGGCTTAAAGACATAGAAGCAAGGAAAAAATGGAGATGTAAGATGTGCATCACAAATAAGAACTACGCTAAAATAGACGATACATCCAACATTACCTTGCGAAAAAAGCAGCAAACTTCTTCAAAAACCCCGTCGCCTAAGGAACAAGCACAAAATACACAAGCAAATTCAGAATATGACCCATTTACGTTCCCGTACACGCGACTGAAATGTCCATCTCCAGTTCAAAATAGTACTAAATTAGTCGACTCTCATATACTTACCGACTTTGAAACATCTGATGAGTCCTTCTCTACTCCCAACAGACTATCAAAGAGTGCTGATGGAACTATTACCGACTTAATAACAACCTCGGAAATGAAGGAGACAATCGCTCAACTCACACTTAAACTTGAAAGTACGGAAGATGAACTGGGAAATTTACTGCTAGAAAACACTGGTCTACATCAACAAATAGTCAAGTTAACTACGGAAAACTCCACTTTGAAATCCCTGTGCCATTCTCCCTCCATATTTCGAAGTTCAAGTTCAAGCGTTAAGGGAAAGAAGCAAGCTCTCCCACAACAAAATTACCTGAGTTCTACACCGTCCACTCCTTTGTCAAATACTTTGAAAGTTGAAACCAATGACCTCGTTCTACGCTTGAAACAGGAAATTCTAACCCTACAACAACAGTTACAGATTGCAGAACAAGAAGTTCTAACCCTTACAGAGCGTATTGGAATACTAATGCAACGTAGTAACAATGCCCATAAAACAGTAATACACGAATTGAAGCAGAAGCCTGTGATCATCGCCAGTACTCAGACTTGTACTGCCAAATACGGGCCAAATATCACACCCAATAAGAGGATACTTATCTTCGGATCACAACGCTGCGTTGGGCTGGGAGCAGCCATCTCACTTTCAAGAACCAACAGTCAGTATGAAAGGTACAGAGTCGTCGCCGAAACGAGGCCACATGCATCGTGCAACAAAATTGTTGCAAACTGTATGAATCTCAAACTGTCAACAGATGATAAACTCGTAATTTGCATTGGTGAAAATGACCGTAACCTAAACTTAATCTTATCTCAGCTTGAAATCATATTAAATAAATTTAAAAATAACACTATCATTGTACTAAATGTCCTTAGTAACGTGTACCTGAATATCAACAAGTTAAACTACTCTGTAAAAAACGTATGTAGTAAATATAAAAGATGTCAATTTATCAAACAATCATCCTCAAACATATCTGATATTTGTAAGTCTATAAACTACCATATAGATTGTGCTGATTACAATGATAAATACCTAAATCCAAGCGAAATCCGAAAGAGACTAGCGGATAGCAAATCAAGTTTTAAATTAAACATTGCCTTACAGGAACCTAAAAAAGGGACAATTCCTTACTATTTCAAAGTAAAAGAACGTCTTAATAGCATAAAGCTTTCTAAGTGCTCTACTCCGGTTTCCAATGCTATGGCTCAAAGAGGTACTATACCCTTTTACTTCTCTGTATCAAATACAAGCGATTCATTTTTTCGTAACTCAGTCCCAAATCAATAAAACGGCCCATTTCACAATTTTTCACCAAAATATTGCCAGTATCCTTTCGAAACAAGAACTACTAGAAATTACAATTCAGGAATTAAAAGAGACAAATAATGATCCAGATATAATATGTCTATCTGAAACTTTTATAAAAAAAGGCAATGAAAATTATGTCAAAATATATGACTAGGAAATGGGTACCTACTTCTGTAGAGAAAAACAAAGGGGTGGCACTTGTATATTAGTCAGAAAAGGATTCAATTATAAGGAGTTAACATGCGTAAAAAACTATGCTATACAAAATTATTTTGAAGCCTGTGGTTTGGAGCTAACGTGTAGTAAATTAGTAATCATATGTGTCTATAGAATCCCTCAATCTGATCCGAATCAATTTTTAACAAAATTACATCAACTTTTAAACTATCTGCAAATTAAATATAAATACAAAATAAAAATTGTTGTAGCTGGCGACTTCAACATAAACACACTAAAAAAAGGCAATATCACAAATGAGTTACAAGACTTGGCCAACAGTAATAACTTGAAAATTCACATTAATGTACCCACACGTGAACTATCGTGTATTGACCATATCCTAAGCAACATTCCCGATGCAACTGCAACCGTTCTACCTTTACATCTTTCAGACCATGACACTGCACAAATATTAAGCTTTCCTACTAAATATAAACCACATAAAGCAACAATATACTATATTCGTAAAAGAGATTTCGATTTAGACAATATCCGGAAATTCAAAGAATGCATGCAAAACCTCTCTTGGTCTGACATTTATTGTACCACTGATGCAAATTCCGCATTCAATAAGCTGCATGAAATCTTGTGCCTGTTCTACAACCTCTGCTTCCCCAAGGTAAGAGTAAAGATAAACTCTAATAATGCAAACGGGCAAAAGTGGATAAGCAATGGACTTAGACGAAGTTGTAAAACCAAAAGGGAACTACGCTACCAATATTACCAAAACAAAAATTCATTTAATAAAACTAAGTATACAAATTATTCTAATCTTCTAAAAAAATGTATTTATGGCTCTAAAAAGAACGCGAACATAAAATATATTAATGCACATGATAACAAATGTAAAGCCACTTGGACTGTCATTAAAAACGAAGTAAATAATAGAAGCCTCAAAGACAACATAGACCATAAAATTAAATGACAGTATAATTACGGATCCTGCAGAAATGGCTTCTGCATTCAACAACCATTATGTAAATTCAACGCATATACCTACGCAACTAAGTTCTGGACAAAGATTTGAGAAAAATACTTGTGTCAACTCGATTTTCCTCAAACCAATGCTGGAAAGTGAAGTTCGACAGGAAATAATGTCTCTGTCCAATACCAGATCGGAGGGCTATGATGAAATAAGCACCAAAATCATAAAAGCCTGTTGCTATGAACTGAGTTGTATTTTGACTCACTTAATAAATATATCATTTTCAGCCGGTACTTTTCCTGAGAATCTAAAACTATCAATCATAAAGCCAATATTCAAAACGGGAGATAAGTGTGAAATCAGTAATTACAGGCCTATTACCTTAATACCGATCTTGTCTAAATTATATGAAAAATGCTTGTATAAAAGACTTGTTGATTTCTGCAACAAATTTCATATAATAAGTAACGAACAATTTGGATTCCAAAAAAATAAATCTACTTCATTAGCTGTCTTCTCTCTTATAAAGTCTATACTTACAAATGTCAACAGCAATAATCTAACTACTGGGCTTTTCTTTGATTTATCAAAAGCCTTTGATGTAGTATCACATGACATATTAATAGATAAATTAGATTCAGTCGGGATTAGAGGACCTGCTCTCCAGTGGATAGCATCCCATCTGAGTAACAGGCAACAATGTGTCGTTATTAATAAAATTAATAAAAATAATGATATGACACCCTACACATCAGAGTATAGGCATAATAAATATGGCGTTCCGCAAGGAAGCGTATTAGGCCCAATATTATTTCTTATATACATAAATAACATCACAAACATAACCAAACATAAATTATTATTATTTGCCGATGATATATCCATTATAGTGACATCAGATAAAAAGAAAAATACCATTAAAGACCATGAGCTTGAAATTAATAACACAATAGATACACTAGTGAATTGGCTTAACATAAACTGTTTAAAAGTCAATCTTGAGAAATCTGTCTATATTCAGTTCAATCAATCGAATAATTATAATAACAATGTCAGTCTGAATATTAATAAAATTAAACAGGTTACACATACAAGGTTTTTAGGCGTTATAATAGACAAAGATATCAACTAGAAAGAACACGTAGATAATGTAAGCACTAGGATTAATAAGTTTGTATATGCACTCAAACAACTTAAAAATGTTACTAATATCAAAACTGCAGTGACATCGTACCATGCATACGTGGAATCATTGCTACGCTATGGCCTGGTAATGTGGGGTAACAGTGTCGATCTGAGTAGAGCATTTGTGGCCCAAAAAAAGTGCATTAGAGCTATGTATGGACTACAACCGGATGACTCGTGTCGACCGATATTTCAAAAACTTGACTTGCTACCGTTGCCCTCTCTATATATTTATGAGACATGTATATTCGTAGCTAGGAATAAAAATCTTTTCAAGACAGCAAATGATGTATGCCCTCGCAACAGACGAGATCCCTATAAATTGGTTCTTCATGATTTGCCAAGAATAACCAAGTACAATAGAAACTGCCTAGCAATGTGTGTGCGTATTTATAACCACATACCAAGCCACTTTAAGTCTCTAGATATAAGGTTGTTTAAGCTTAAATTGTGTAAGTGGTTAAGTGTACGTAGTTATTATAATTTGAAAGAGTTTATGGATAGTAAATGTTGATAAGTTTCTATATTATTACAGATTATTTGCCAAACTTTTTGCATGCTATAACATAGCAAAACATGTTTGTACTTTTTATTTTATTTAACACCATTTTTATACCATGTTTTATGCAAATAAATTTTATTATTATTTATTATTATATAAATGTAACATATCGGCTGCGCATTTTTTTAAATTTTTCGTCATGAGTGTCGTTTTACCGGTTTTCGAGGGTGTTATAGCCGATAGTGAAGACAAAGAGAAAATTCAAGATGGTAGCTGAAAAAATTACATACTTTTCGTCATGGGTGTCGTTTTCATAGCTTTCGAGGGTGGTAACGTCGAGTAACGTTAAAATTAAAAGCAAAAATGGTGGCTGCGATAATTTTAAAAGTTTTCGTAATGGGTATCGTTATCGAGGGTGCAAAAGCCGATAGTGAAGTAAAAATGCGCGGCGCTCGACCGAGAGCACCGCGACTGTCGCTTAGGGGCCTCTTAGATGCGCGCGTCTGAGACGTTTCGAACGTTTGTTTGTAGTTTCTGTACTGTTCATATTTATATTGTGCCCCTCGTTGTTTTTGTGCCCTGATGCTACCGCAAGCAGTGACTGCTAAGGGAGCATGACGAGTTTGTTGCTAGTTGCTCAGACAAGAATAATTAATACAATCACGCACGTGGCACGCATGCGAGTCCATGCCGCGTGCGGGAGCACATCCGCATGACACAAATGCCCAAACGTACTAGGACTGAGTAACTCAAACCACTGTAGTATTTACCTAGTCTTGTCATAAATATTGTCACGAAGAAAAAAAAAAAATTATTGCAAATAATATATATTACTTTTACAGTGTGTTAGTTTAATACATAAATATAAAACAATTTAAAATATAAAAAGCTTATTCGAAGTGGTCTCCATTGGCTGCAATACAGTCCTTTAAACGTTGAGGCCAGTTATCAATAGAAGCACGCACTCTTTCCATGGGAAAATTCTTCACTGCCAATCGTATGGATTGCTTTAGGGACTCCAAATTATCATGGCGTTTAGAGCAAGCCGTACTCTCTAAAACTGATCATAAATCATAATCCAGCGGATTAAGATCAGGACTAGAAGACGGCCAGTCTTCAGCTCTGATGAAGTCCGAAACGTTCACTTCCAACCAAGACTGCATGGACCGAGCTTTATGACCCGGCGCCGAGTCTTGTTGGAATGACCATACTTGGTTATTGAACATAGTGTTGTTAAAGGGGCTTAACCACCTTCTCAAGAATGGTATCTTGATACACTTGTGCCGATGTTTTGATACCTTTTTCACAAAAATATGGCTCAGTCACTCCTTCATAGCTAAGACCCCACCAAACCATCACTGAAGTCGGATAATGCCCACGTTGCACTCTGTCCACTAATTGGGAAGCTTCCTTAGAGCTTTGAGCATAAATACGGTCATTTTGTTTGTTAAAATGTTGCTCAATTGTAAAGATTTTCTCATCCGTAAACAACATTTTTCTGTGACCTCCCTTTGTGTACCGCTTTAGTAGTTGTTTCGATTTTACCACCCTATTCTTTTTTAAATTATCAGTTAAAAAATTACCAGAGCGTCTCGTATAGGCTGCAAGTCCTAAGTCATCTTTTAAAATACGCGACATGGTTCTGGGTGCTATCTTCATCTCCCGAGATAAAATCTTTTGCTTTCGGACAGCATTTCATCGAATTCTTTCCCTCACTGCTTTGACCAACTTTTTCGTACGAACACTACGTGGACGGCCAGATCTTTTTCTATCACAAACAGAGGAGGTCTCATTGTACCTAATAATAATAGCCCGGTACACAAACATTTGACTAATACCAAGCGTATGGAGAGTTTTAAAAATTGTATTTGGCTCCATACCAACTTTGTGTAATGCAATCACAGCGATTCGGTTCTCTTTATCACCCCACTCTATTTTAATATCGCAAAATATTGTACAATAAAAAAAAATAAAAAAAAAAACATTTATTTCAGATAACTAATTAATCCATAATTCCATTCAGTCCGACTTAAAATAAAATAAATAAATATAAGATTAAATTAAATTAAAAATTACAAATGAAAGATTAAAAAATAAAAATAAAAGAGATTAAAAATTAAACAAATTAAATGTATTGGCGCCAAAATGAGAAAACACAATGAACAATCGTATAAAAATGACACGATTCCAAATTCAAACGTAATATCTTTCTTATTTTTAATTGTAACAGTATTTATGGCCAGACTGTGTACATATAACATCGCGTCTGTATCACTCGCAGGGTCAGAGGTGTATAGAATGTACACCTACATCGCCGAATGTAGATAAATAATACACCTACCTACATTCCACGATATCACATTCTTAAAGCGATTATGATAGTTATAAAAAGCTCAGGCATCAGGCATTTTGGTAAGGATTTTTTTTTTCTAATTATTAATAAAATTCGTTTATTGTAGACTAATTACATGTCCATAGTTGTAAGTAATAAAGGTATTAAAACTATGTTAGTCAATACTAAAAATAAAAAACAAAACATTCAGAATCTCAAAATTCAAATCTTACTAATATTATAAACGTGAAAGTTTGTATGGATGGATGGATGTTTGTTACTCTTTCACGCAAAAACTACTGAACGGATTTGGATGAAATTTGGTACACAGATGGTTTATAACCAAGATTAACATATAGGATACTTTTTGTCCCTATATTCCCACGAGATCGAAACTTATGCGGGTGAAACCGCGGGGCGCAGCTAGTAAAATCATAAAACCACTCATGCCAAAAATATCATGTCTAAAAATAAAACTGTCTTAAAATAAGTACCTTTTTTATTATACTGGCTGACATTTTTACAGTCTGGACAACAATGTGGTGGGTTCTGCAAGTAGAATAGAATCCATATACGCTAATATTCGCCTGGTACAAAATATATGAAACATAATACATCCTACGGCGCTCGCATACAACGAATAATAGCCAAAATAGGAGATGGTAACCGGCGCAGGCTGCGATCGCGCATGAATGGAACATGGTGAAAGTGTGAGCGAGACGCTAGCATTAATATCGCTCTACATCTTTGCGACTGGACATATTTGCTCATGTACCTACATACGTCACTTTGCTGTATGTAGTTGTGGTAGGCAAATCTGTGTCAGTGTCACGTAACAGTAAACCAATAAGTTACCTACGTCTAATGATCGGGAAAGCTGTAGCTATGAATGAGTAAGATCGCTAAAGCTAAAATGTAAATACTAATAATAATATCTTTATTAATCAGGGTTCGTGAAAATACGATGTTTATAATAAATATTAAAATATCCGATTTTTTATTTTGATTGCTACGCTCCAACGTACCAAGAATTTGACAACGAGCTGTCACTATCCATACGGTTTTTATAGACAAGCGACTTCTTTTACGCATAAATAATTAATATGCACCGTTGCGCATCTGTTGTCTTCAAAAATACCGGTACCCATGTATTTGCCTAAGATGTTCAAAGTCCAACACTGTGGAAGAAAGCTATTCGAAAAGAAATTGGAAACTCATTTTTGGGAACTCATTTTTTTAAAGAATCCCGCACTGTCATGTGCTATTCTTTTAAACATGAAGACTTTTATGGCAGAAATTTAAATACGGGTGATGCCCCCCAAGTCCGTTTTTATTGTCAACAGGAAATTCTGGTGTGATATTACGTAAATTATAGTAAAGGTGTATGTTTATATTATCAAATTACATCAGTGCTAGAATTAACATCTATGAAGTTTTCAGTCAGGAAGATTACACTCGCTTCGGTTTTCAACTCTGATCAGGTTATTCCTGTCGTATGCCTCCAGTCTTCACCAAAAAATGAACGTCAAGTTAACAAACATAAAATAACTTTTCGATACATACATAAGATAATAAAAAGAAAAAAATTCACCTGACAAGCAATAATATCTCATCATGGCAACGTTGTCTACGTTGGAGTATTCAGACGTCACTATAAAAACAATCACTGGCCGGCCGTTGTACACGCGGAAATGTAAACCAGCGTTTGACGTGACGCTATAACTAATCGCAGATGACGACCGCGGGACGCGGTACTCCGATCGAAGGGCGTGGGGATTCGCGTGCGGTCACACGTGAGCGGTGCGAAACGATATGATAGAGTAAAAGAAGCCTACGATGGCAAGTCCCGTTAGTTACTTATCGTCCGGCTTCAATAAAAGGATTGAATGTCGCTACGAATTCATGGACAATAATTTACGCACGTAGAGTAGTGCCTATGAGTTGAATCTGTATTGTTGGTAACGGAAGGCGAGGTGACATCGTAAAGATGTCAAGTGATCAGCTGTCAAACGATGGGAGTGTATAAAAAGAGGCACATTGAGTTGCAACGGCCTTTTTTTGCTTGGACGGCGCTCGGAACGGACGTGCTACCTGACCGTTATAGTGTGCTTGTGTTTTTTTCTATATTTTCATAATTTTGTAACGTGTAATTTTAAGGAATTAAAGATTGATTATTCTTTTTTTAACTTATTTCACTTCTGATTCCTAACATCAGAAGTGGGATAAAGATTCATTCGCCCACAAGTAAAAACTAGTTTTCAGGCTTATAATTTTTAATTAAAGCAAGTAGTAGTAGCTATGGATAGATCGAGTCGTTCACATTCAAAAAATAGTGCCCCGCGTTCTAAACGATCTCGTAGCCGCCATAAGCGGAGCAGAAGGTCACGTAGCAAGTCTCGGGATTGCGATCGCCGTTCCAAGTGCGAACGAGATCGTCGTGGGAGCCGCCTGTGGACGCGAAGCCCTGCGTCACCGCTTCACCAACGATCGCTCGAGACGATTGTCTCGCGGTTGAAAGCCTTAGAAGATCGTTCACGGGTAATAGCTACGCCGGAAACAGGTACTGCTACTGATGCTTCAGCTGCAACCACGGAGAAAATAGTGGAAGCAATACAGTCGTTAAAGTCAGTAAGCACCTATCATTTTTATGTGTCTAATTTCGATCCAAATGTGCATGATATTGATCAGTGGTTTGACGAGGTTGACAGGGCTCAGGTTTTGAATAACTGGTCAGAAAATGAGTGCCTTTCCCGCGTTGGGAACTGTCTGAAGGGAGATGCTAGGACTTGGCTTAGTGAATGGGTTACAGATGACCGCTCATGGAGCAATTTTAAAAAGGATTTTCGGTCACTTTGTGTCAAGAAAATTGATGTGGCAGGTATTTTGTATGAAGTAATGAGCTCCGATTCAGACAGTTACTCAACTTACGCTGAATATGCACGTAGATGTTTATTACGTTTACGAATTGTAAAGGGATTATCAGAAGAGTTGATAGCTGCGATTGTTGTAAGAGGGATAAAAGACCCTCAAATTAAAGCAACTGCTACTAATGCAAACCTGACGCCTGACAACCTCGTTAGTTATTTATCTACCTTTGTAAAGCCCATTTCTAAGCGGAATAGTGACAGTTCACGTTCGAAAGATAACAAAAGCCCACTTATGAATAACTCCAAGCGCTCATTTAGGGGTCAGAGTCCCAAATGTTTCACTTGCGGTCAGATAGGGCATAAGCAAGTGGGTTGTCCTAAAAAGTCGAAATCGAACGATGCGACTGAACTTAATAAATCTGAATCGAATTCTACGTCAAATAAGACGGTATGTGCATATTGTAAAAAGACGGGTCATGATATTAGTGTTTGTTTTGCTAAGCAGCGTGCAAATAATAAACCCAATACAAGTAATGTAAATTTCTGCTCGGTTCCTATAAAAAATAGGTCCAGTGACATTGTAGTTGGAATGGTTCAGGGTATACCTGTAGACATTCTGATTGATAGTGGGGCGTTAGAGGTCTCGCTGATTTCGTCATCCGTGGTCAATCATTTTTCTTGCTCGAGGAAACCAATTAATAAACAATTGAAAGGAATAAGTGATTCCATTATTTGTGTTGATTGTTACGTCACGCTTATAATAGAGCTTCAGGAAATAACTCTCGAAGTAGATTTGCTCGTTGTGCCTAGTGTATGTATGAACGCACCAATTATAATTGGTACTGATGTGCTAAACCGGGAAGGGGTAACCTATATAAGGACCAGGGAATCTCAACGTTTAACTCATAATAAAGCCTTATCGGGGGTATCCACGGTTAAACCTGACGTGCAACCCGATGGTTTTAAAACCGCATTAATAGGTGAAGATCGAGAGAAACTCGCGAGAATACTCGATAAATATTCGGAATTTATGATTTCTGGTACGGCTACGTCTACAGTTACCACAGGTTTTATGCACATCCGATTCAATAGTGAGGTTCACACAGATGCGAGTAGTGCAGGTTATGGAGCGGTTTTCCTACAGGTTCATAAGGATGGTAACAAGCGTGTAGTTGCTTACTATAGCCAAGTTACGAAAGGTAGTGAACAACGTTACCATTCTTATGAACTGGAAACACTCGCTGTGGTAAAAGCTCTTAAACATTTTAGGCATTACCTCATAGGAATGCCATTTACCGTAGTGACAGACTGCAATGCCTTAAAAGCCACTCAAAATAAGAAAGATCTACTCCCGAGAGTAGCAAGGTGGTGGATTTACCTACAGGATTTTGACTTTGTCATTCAATATAGGAAAGGGGTAATGATACCTCACGCAGACTATCTTAGCCGTAACCCCGTACCTACGGTAAATAACATTGGGAAACCGCGTAATTGGGCTCAAATCGCGCAAGCTGGAGACGAGGAGACTCAAACTTTGATCAGGTCTTTAGATGAGGGAAACTTGGACTCTACACGCTATGTTAAACGCAATAATCTTTTGTACTATCGCTTCACACCAGTAGGTGAAGAGTCTAGGTTACTTTGTTACATACCGAAAGGACATCGTTTGAGCCTCCTCCGAATATTTCACGATGAACATAGCCATATTAACGCTGACAAAACTGCTGATCTTATCTTAAAACACTTTTGGTTTCCCGGTCTTAGAGCTTTTATTTCTAAGTACATATTACACTGCATCATATGTATAGCTCACAAGAGAGTTCCAAGAGCTCCATTACAACCAATTAACTCTTGGACAAAACCAAATGTCCCTTTTGACACCTTGCATGTAGATGCTCTAGGCCCTTTGGTAATGTCTAACGGTAATAAACACATTTTAGTTGTTGTGGATTCTTTTACGAAATATTGTTTATTAAATCCTATTTGTACTCAGGACTTAAATGAGTTAAAACGTGTTATGCAAAATGTTGTATCTCTGTTTGGAACACCTAAGACAATTGTATGTGATAGAGGTAGGATGTTTCAATCATCTGGTTTTGTGTCATTAATGAATGATTTGAGTTGTCAGGTTCATTATATTACCCCCGAGATGCACCATGCCAATGGTCAGGTAGAGCGCTACGTCCGCACCGTCCTTAACATGTTGAGAATCGAGGTGAACCATCGGAAAGGGGAATGGTCTGAACAGTTGTGGAGGTTACAGCTGATACTCAACATGACGAAGCAAAAGACCACCCAGCAATCCCCGCTTAACCTGCTTATCGGTGCCGAAGGAGCTACCCCGGTTATTCGCACATTAATCCGAGACGTTGCCATCGAAGCGTCTGGTGAAAACCGTGAGCCGCTACGGGAGATGAGGAGGCAAAGGACGGCCGAACGGTTATGCAAAAATCAAGCTGATCAAGACAGGCGT
The DNA here is from genome assembly GCA_947507525.1 of Apamea epomidion. Lineage (NCBI taxonomy): Eukaryota > Metazoa > Arthropoda > Insecta > Lepidoptera > Noctuidae > Apamea > Apamea epomidion. Next base: position 8,954,440 of record OX382255.1, read on the forward strand.
GTTAACGAAGATCGACAACCTTCACGTACCTACAGTCAAGACGACCGAGTCTTCGTTATCAAGTATTCCCAGTCCACGGGGAAACTTGATCCTGGTATGCGCGGGCCCTACCGCGTAGTTGGAGTCCTGGACCATGGCCGCTACGAGCTGCAGCTTCTGGCTGGTGCCTATGGGAAGACCACATATGCTGCTGCACAGTTCATGGTACCCTGGAGGGGTGAGTGGACTCCTGAGACATGTGCTGCATTTTTTGAAGGTAAGTATTGTCTTGAAGTCTGTGTGATATGCTAACAACGTGCCTATGTCAACAGCCACTGGGAGGTATGCAAACTGAGAGCCTATGCCTACAGTGTTTGTAGAAGTCTGTGTGATATGCTAACAACGTGCCTATGTCAACAGCCACTGGGAGGTATGCAAACTGAGAGCCTATGCCTACAGTGTTTGTAGAAGTCTGGGCGGTATGCTAACTAGGTGCCTATGCCGACAGCCACTGTTAGATACGCTAACTTGGTGCCTCTGTCTGCGGTGCGACCAAGTTACTTACTTGGGTTGTTAATCTTAGCTAAGATTTGGATATGTATCCAAGAGGTTTTACTTTTACCTCTGTTGTCTTTTATGTAATACGATTGTCTGATTACAGGAGACGGTGAAGACTCGAGCGTCTTATTGGAAGGCACTGCTACAGATCAGGCGGGACCATCTTCTAGACCTGACGAGGACGTCAGAGCATCAGGAGAGGCCGTGTTGGTAACGGAAGGCGAGGTGACATCGTAAAGATGTCAAGTGATCAGCTGTCAAACGATGGGAGTGTATAAAAAGAGGCACATTGAGTTGCAACGGCCTTTTTTTGCTTGGACGGCGCTCGGAACGGACGTGCTACCTGACCGTTATAGTGTGCTTGTGTTTTTTTCTATATTTTCATAATTTTGTAACGTGTAATTTTAAGGAATTAAAGATTGATTATTCTTTTTTTAACTTATTTCACTTCTGATTCCTAACAGTATATTATTTGTCGATTTATTTTGTGAAAAGCTTACTTCAAGTAAGTAATAACATTTATTGATAGTTTGAATATCATTTTACGTTTTTTGTAAATATTATGGATAACTGTGCCATAGGCTTCGACTTTGTTGTACACTTGTACCCTGTTTTGGTTCAGACGGTAAAAAAGTCAGCCGTTATAAAGCTTATATTGAAATAACAATAACAATTTATTTAGACAATCATTGATCCATTATATTTATATTGTTAGTATGAACTTAGAAACTATGTTAGTACCTAATAACTAAGAGAGACTTAGTCCTCTGGGTGAGGCTCCACACCAGTGGGCTGTCTAACTTATTGCTTATTACATCCAGGATGCTGTTACTGCTCCCACGTAATCTGCTTAGCAGTGAGTCTGTCTTTTTGTGCCAGGGTGGCATCAAAGCCGTCTGTGCGCGACTCAGCGAACATTGTTGACGCACTGCAGAAGCGTGGTAGACGCAACAGCGCCCTGTAGGCATTATTAATCTGGTTGTTGTTATAATCTGTTTGTCATTCGGTGCAACATAGCGTTTTCTTACGTCATTATCCTCACACAATTTTGTACTTCATGTCTGTGGTGTGTATTATTCAATGTCAGCAGTGATTCCCGATTTTTGATCCTAGTGTAAATTATACAAAGCGCTAGTGTAAAATATTTTGATTCGTGTGCATATCAATATTCTTCCCACATTGTACTTACTAGTTTTATTACCACAGGGGCGACCGTTCCGAGGAAACCAACACTGGACACACGAAGAACAAAAGAAAAAGATGCAATACCAGCCGAGCAAACGACAAAAGACAAATCAGACTCTAAAGTTATCCGGACAACTCAGAAACAGACGTCCAAACCTGGCACATATTTCAAAGAGCCTTACAAATGTAATCAGCGTAATTCTAATCGAGTAACGAAAGAGTATAAGTGTGATGTATGTCAACGTAGTTTTAGTGGAAAGAGTAATTTATCAATGCATATTCGTACACACACTGGTGAAAAACCTTATGAGTGTGATCTATGTCGGCGTAATTTTTGTGCAAAGGATGGGTTAACAAAACATATTCGTATGCACACTGGTGAAAAACGTCATAAGTGTGATGTATGTCAACGTAGTTTTAGTCAAAAGTGTAATTTATCAATGCATATTCGTACACACACTGGTGAAAAACCTTATAAGTGTGATCTATGCTGGCGTAGTTTTAGTCAAAAGAATAATCTATCATCACATATTCGTATGCACACTGGTGATAAACGTCATAAGTGTGATGTATGTCAACGTAGTTTTAGTCATAAGTGTAATTTATCAATGCATATTCGTACACACACTGGTGAAAAACCTTATAAGTGTGATCTATGTCAACGTAGTTTTAATCAAAAGAGTAATTTATCAACGCATATTCGTACACACACTGGTGAAAAACCTCATAAGTGTGATGTATGTCAACGTAGTTTTATTGAAAAGTGGAACTTAAATATTCATATTCGTACACACACTGCTGAAAAACCTTATAAGTGTGATGTATGTCAACGTAGTTTTAGTGTAAAGCGTTATTTAATAAAGCATATTCGTACACACACAGTTGAAAAACCTTATAAGTGTGATTTATGTCAGCGTAGTTTTATTGAAAAGAGTAAGTTAACAGTTCATATTCGTACACACACAGGTGACAAACCTTATAAGTGTGATTTATGTCAGCGTAGTTTTATTGAAAAGAGTAAGTTAACAGTTCATATTCGTACACACACAGGTGACAAACCTTATAAGTGTGATTTATGTCAGCGTAGTTTTATTGAAAAGGGTAAGTTAACAGTTCATATTCGTACACACACTGGTGAAAATCCTTATAAGTGTGATGGTATGTCAACATAGTTATAGTGCAAAGGATTATTTATTAAAGCATAGTCGTACACACAGGTGACAAACCTTAGAGATATAAAATAAAATTGCAATTGTAATCCGACCATAAATCAATGAACGGAAATTGTATACTTATCTCTTTTTCACTACATTCCTGTTATAATTTTTTATCTTCGGATTTTATAACATGACATTTCATTTTAATGGTATTGTATGTCGTTTCCATGGAGATTTCGTTTAGTGATTGACGAAAACGTCTCATTAGGATAAATGTTTTAAGTTTTTTTTATAATTTGTATTTACTTTTTTAAGCATGAATATAGTATTGCCTGCTGATATATTACCGAATTTGTACTTGAACGTTGAACAATATAAAAAAGTAGTAGTCGTAAAGTCCAAGTCAAAGTCTTGGTTCCCATATATTTGGACGGCGAGCAATGGGTAGCTCGCCGTCTGGTAAGGTGCGGGTCGGTGGTGCGTTATGTGCCACGCGTGCCTTAAAGAGATGTCAGCATTAAGTGACGGGGTCCGCTAGGGGCGATGCCTGCCAGGGTCGCGTGTTGTTCGAAAGAGTTACCGTGGCCCCTGACACAAACAACTGAAGGAACACAGGTGGGTTTTCGTCAGTATAAGTCTGATACGCCCTCCCGCTCCGCCCAGAGCGGGAGAAGTTATTTGATGGTTTCCAACCCAAAAAAGGTCCATATCACGTTATGTTGTCCATACATATATATACAGGCTGATTTTTTAAAGACCAGCCAAATTTAAGGATGTGGTACAGACCATCAAACTGAACAACTTTCTCCATGGGACCAACATCGTTATCGCGAATAAAAATTCAGCCGTCCCATACATTTAGGTCGAGTAGGTATTGAAGTTTTCTATGGGACAGTTGATAAAATTTTTGCGATTACGCTATTTGTCCCATGGAGAAAGTTGTTCAGTTTGATGGTCTGTACCACATCCTTAAATTTGGCTGGTCTTTAAAAAATCAGCCTGTATATGTATATATATATTTAATGTTTTTGAGTTAGCTTCAATAATTGTAAGTTCCTGTCATTATTGTTTAATTAGCAACTAGGGGTATCTATACGAATTTGTGTGGAGTATGTGCCATAACTAAACAGTGAAACATAAAATCTGTTTGTTGAGGGGTTGATACCTGTGCTTTGGATATCTGGTCTTGAGAAATTAAACACTGGTTTAGAAGACGATTTTATTTCATGAAGGGAAGCCGTGACAGTTATCGTTTTCTATAGTAATGTTGTAGCGCCACTTAGCGAGGCGCGGACACACATGGAACTATATTTGATGCGTTCCGTTTATTGGCACAATACAGCGTTCTTTTCAACACCCCCCCTCAACTAATGTTTTCCTGTTGCGAATACATAATTTAAATTTTACTCTTGTTTTATTTGTACTCACTTTACTTTTACCTCAATTAACTGAAACTTTAATAATTGTTTTTATTTTAAATATTTCTTGTCTTGTGACTTCCCATTTACTAAAAAACTAAATTTCCTTTGAATTTTAGAACTTCAAAAAACTAATCCTAACTTCTTGGTTAGTGATGCATCATATTATATCTGGAAATACCCATTCTTCATAATTACCTACTTTTATTTACTATTAGTTGTAACAATACCTTATTAATGCATGATCAACCATTACAATAATGACTAAGACTAAAATATTAACCTAACTTTGTTGTACTTCCACTGTCCAGCAAGACTCGTGCTGTATGGTGGTTACCGTCAGCGCCGGTCACCCTCACGAGCGCTGTAGAAAGTAAAATTACTCGAGATGTAAACGATTGACTAACTGATAATGCAGTGTGTGCACTAGGAAGAACATTATCACTATCGACATGTAATAAAGTGTTCGTTGTGTTTGACGACGATATTTACAATGACCTAATTTGCATCTGGAGACATCATGACCTGGACGAAAACAATTCATGCACACTTTTGCACCCTGAGCCTTTGTAATACGAGCCTGTACCGAGAGACTTTTATACTGCTCGCATGCAAAAATAAAATGATCCTGACGACACATGGGACATGACAATGGTCTTAGTGATAGTGTTTTAGTGAGAGAGTCTCCCCAGCAGGGCCACATTTATAACTCAAAAACTAGGGCACCTAGCGAAAATCTGTTTTCTCCCATAGTTTGTCGCTAATTAGTCGCAATTTGTCACCAAGTTACAGATTCAGTCGGTGAGTAATTAAAAAGATATTAAAGAATTCAATTTCCCCATACAGTGGTATAAGATGGTTCGATCTAGCTCTGACTGTACCTTACTAATTGAACTCATTATATCTGCTAAACTAAGACCCGATTAAATCTGTGTCTTGGTGACAAATTGCGACTAATTAGCGACAAAATATGGTAGAAAACACATCTTCGCTAGATTTTTAGCTTCCCTAGTTTTTGAGCTATAAATGTGGCCCTGCTGGGGAGACTCTCCAGATCGGCTACCTATAAACCTTTATATCTTTTGAACCAGTGACCGAAAAATTCTGATATTTAATGACAAATTTCGACTAATTAGCGACTAATTTTTTGTGTTATCAAAATTAAAATGCCTGACGGTGGCCCTGCCAGAGTCAGTGACACCATTCCATAATGTAATGTTTACGGCTTGTCGAGAAGAGTTGTGTTCAAGAGGTATACCTCTTGAACACAACTCCTCTTCTCTCTCTCTCTCACTCTGCCGAACTCGAAGAGGAAGTGTTACACTTCTTCCAGCGTCATCCTCTTGCGAGCACCAGGGATGCTGCTCGAGTCTTCGACGTGAGCGACAACTACGTGTGCCGACTTTTAAATCGGGAAGGGCTCCATCCTTACCACTTTACTAGAGTACAAGAATTGCACCCACATGACTACGCGGCTCGCCTCGCGTTTTGTAATTGGATTCGAGAAGAACGCCGCAACATTCTGTGGACTGACGAGTCCACATTCACACGGGTTGGGATGTTCAACATACACAATGCGCATTATTGGACTGAGGCGAATGCTCGTGTTGTGCGGCCTGACCACTTTCAGACTCGGTTTAGTGTTAATGTGTGGGCCAGGATACTCGGCAACAGAATTCTAGGTCCAATGTTCTTGGACAGACTGAACGGAGACACGTATCTGCGCTTACTACGAACCCGTGTGAGAAGAATGTTAGAACGTATTCCTCTTGAAGAGATAAGAGGGCTGTACTTTCAACATGGTGGAGCACCATCTTATTTCGCCATCAGCGTACGGGAATTTTTAAAGGGTGTGTGGTACGGCGGTGAAAGGTGGATAGGTCGAGGAGGGCCAGTGCCGTGGCCTCCTCGCTCGCCGGATTTAACCCCTCTAGACTTTTTTTGTGGGGTCGTGTAAAGAACCTTGTGTACGGCCAAACCAGACATGATATTAGAAGTGTGGAAGAACTAAAAAGGCGGATCAAACGCGCATTTAGGCAAGTAAAAAGAGAAACGGACACATTAAATAAAGTGAAGAGACCTGTACGTAAGCGTGCCTACATTTGTGTGCAACGCGAAGGCGGACTTGTGCAACAGTTTTGTAGATAAGTAGGTAGGGAGTGTGTAAATAACTGTAAATATGGTGCAATCGTTGTAAATAAGATGATTAACTTTTAAACACGCCAACTTACTGTAATTTATCGTTATTTGATATTCATCTAAGTACCTATTGTTTAAAAATAATAAGAAAAAAATTGCGATTCTTACACTAACTTGACAGTCCAAAGCCTGTTTTAAGTGTGATGGGAAGTTTATCATCTTATTGACGTCAGTTTTTTGGAAGAATGCGGTGCTGGTAAGTAATTGCATTTTTAAAACACTTTGCGTATTATTGCGTACCTAGTAGATTAGGTAGTAACGAACTAGTCAGCTGATATCAGTTTTCATTCACAGAACAGATGGAAAGAGATAGCAGTTGTTTTCATTGACGAAGCGACACATCGCGCGTAATTTGTGAACGTGCAGAATAGAGTCAATGTTAATTTAACTACTTTATTTTCTCAAATTGAATTAACTGTTCCGGGGTACGAAAGTTCTTCACTATTGTAATCTATAAACACAATACTACCTCCCATTAAAGCCCTGGCAGATATTTTTATAGCACCTTATATACATGCTATGCCTTTTGTTTAATAAATAAAATACAATTTGGATATTGGGGCGCGGTGTAGGTAAGTACGCGGCACTATCTTGAGGCTGACAAGCCACACTTGCTTTTCTTGACGGAGACTCAGATGAGATGTCCGTCAGATGCGGCGTACCTCGACTATCCAGGGTACTCATTGGAGCACAATTTCCTGCAGCGTGCCTGGGTCTCTGTGTGCGTCCGCAATGACATCCGCTGCCAGCGTCTCCGTCACCTTGAAGACCCTAAGTTCTCGTCCTTATGGCTGTTGGTGGACACTGGTATGGACAAAATTGTCTATACCTGTGTCTACCGATCGCACAGCGGTGACCAGGAGACGACTCAACTGTTTGACCACCTTAGTGAGGCCGCTGATAATGCTCTGCATTGGCACCCTGATGCGCAGCTCGTCGCTCTGGGGGACTTTAACGCCTGCCACCAAGACTGGCTTTTCCCATACCAGAGGACCGACCTTGCTGGGAGATAAACGCGAAACTTTGCGCTTTCAATGAGCCTCTCCCAGTTGGTAAGGCAAGCGACTAGGGTGCCAGATGTAATTGGTCTTACCGCCAATTGTCTGGACCTTCTGCTGACCACTGATCCGGACAGATGTGTTGTAACAGTTTCCTCACCATCAGGAACTTTAGATCACTGTCTGGTGAAGTCTGTGTCGTCCTTCTCCCCACCTGACTGCGACCCACGCGGTGAACGGCGAATGTGGCGATACAAGTCAGAAGATTGGGATGAGATGCGTCACTTTTTTGCGTCTTATCCTTGGAAACAGGTCTGCTTCTCTTCTGAAAATCCGTCGAACTGTGCGGATGCTATATCCGATGTGGTGCGTCAAGCTATGGAGTATTTCATCCCCTATGGTGACGCCGATTGTGCTCAAGCTGAACAGCGTAAGCACCCGGCGTTTCTCAACTGGGTTGACGCCCGTGACCGCAAAGCTCCGGATCTGAGCTCAAAGAAGAGAGCCTTCAACCATGCTGCCAAGTCCTACAAAAAGGCGCTAAAGAAGGCTCGCTTCGACCACATTACCCATATTGGCAAAAAGCTTCTGGCGCAGCTGTCCGGTAGCAGATCTTTCTGGTACCTTGCCAAATCGGTCGCAGCGAATTTCTGTCGGCCCACACTGCCTCCGCTGGTTAAACCTGATGGAACACTGGCCCATACGGTGGGAGAGAAAGCACGCTGCATCTTTGCATCTCCCTTTGCCCACAATTCACGTCTTGATACTGGCAGTGCTACTCCACCGAATTTGCCTCACTGGGACACATCGATGCACGAGGTTCGCATTAGGAACAAGGAGGTTCTGAGAGCACTGTGTCGTCTGGCCGTGAATAAAGCTACTGGACCAGATGGTATACCAGCGATTGTTCTCAAGGCTTGTGCGCCCGAGTTGTCTCCTGTATTGACACGCTCGTATCGCCTCTCATTTGGTACTGGTATGGTGCCCAAGTCCTGGAAGTTTACCAACGTGCAGCCCGTGCCCAAAAAAGGCAGTCGTGCCGATCCTAGCAACTATCGGCCGATTTCAATAACCTCCATACTCTGCAAGATTATGGAGCGTGTTGAACTCGCGCCTCATGGCATACCTGGAAGGTAACGATCTCCTCAATGACCGACAGTACAGGTTTCGCCGCAATTGGTCTACTGGGGACCTACTAGTGTATGCCACTCACTTGTGGGGTGAGGCCCTCTAGAGGAATGGTGAAGCGATTGCCGTCTCCTTAGACGTCTCGAAGGCCTTCGGTAAGGTATGGCACGCTAGCCTTATGAGTAAGCTTCCAGTGTACGGTATTTCCCCCGGTCTGACTGGCTGGGTAAAAGACTTCCTGAGTGAACGGTCTCTCCGAGTTATTGTCGACGGATGCTCATCGGAGCCCATGACGACTAACGCCGGTGTCCCTCAGGGGTCTGTTCTCTCTGCAACTCTCTTCCTGCTGCATATCAACGATTTGCTTATGCCAGGAATCTATGGTATGCAGATGACTGCACAGTTGTAGAGAGATACCTGCTGAGTGCTCGGGCTTGTAAGGAAGTAATCCGGTCCGAAAGCGAGGCTATGGTAGAGCGTACGAATGTCGCACTTCAGGCAGTCTCCAAGTGGGGCGAAGCCAACCTTGTGGGATTCAACGCCGCCAAAACACAAGCGTATCTGTTTACCGCCAAAAGGAGCCCATTCACCTTGGCTCCTGCTTTTCAGAATGTATCCTTGAAGTGCACCGACCGCCTTCGGCTCTTGGGAGTTGAAATTTCCTCAAACCTAAACTTTGGGCGGTTCATTGAGTCCAAAGCCAAGATGGCTGCTAGGAAACTTGGCGTTCTTGCAAAGGTCCGGCAGTACTTCACGGGTCAAGAATTTCAACAAGAGGAAACCAAATGAAGAAAAATTAAATACTGGACACCTCAGTATACCCGGTCCTGCCAAACCTGTGTTCATATCAGAAGCCCTAACACCTAACGCGCTGAAACTATTCTATGCAGCTCGACAGTTTGCAAAGGAAAATGGTTACACGTACTGCTGGACTTCACGTGGTTCCATATTCCTGCGTAAAGCCGAAGGTGAGCCTCAAATACGAATCGAATCCGCAATAAATCTAAAACGCTTAGCTAAAAATGACTTTCCTGTACACACTACCTCAATGTCATCTCTCACAGTTTATTCATTATACACTATTTTTATTTTTTATATGGTCTTGTTGGTATAGTTAGTCAATACTTAATAATTATTTGTTATTTATATCCAAAGTCTGTTCTTGTAGAAGCTGTCTTACTCAGTATTTCATTGTGTTATGGTATGGATCACCTTGTAAACATCCGAAATTTATCTAATTTCTCATATGAAACAAAATATGTTATTATTCACAACGCAACACAATTGCAGTTACACACCCAAAATATTCACACCAAACATTACCACAAACCCCTTATTATACATAGACTAATCACACTAAATTCCAAATTCTACACTACTGTACTTACACAAATGATACTCTGCAGCACCAACATAAACTGGTCATTAACATTTAAAATTGTAAATTCGATAAGGACGACCTAAATAAATTTATTGATTCTGTAGAATCATTTAACATCTCACGGGCGTATGTGAGTTTGCCGGACCAATGTTTGAAGCATTTAAACCCTACCCAACCAACTTTGAACGTACTGCATGTTAACATTAGAAGCCTAAATCGCAACTTTGATGGCCTCACTGTCTTAATACATTCCATGGATGTTAAGTGTGATATAGTGGTCCTTTCTGAGTGCTGGTTAAGCAAGGTGACAGATGTTCCTGTATTAACTGGATTTACCTCAGCTAGATCCTCATTTAACAACCAAAATGATAGGGTAGTAGTTTATGTAAGTTCTGATGTGACTCATAAGGTAGTTGAACCGGTTTTCCAGGACGCTAACTGTCTTATTCTTAGGCTAGGTCTAGATACGGCTATTATTGCAATATACCGTTCACCCTCTGTCAGAAATATAGAAAACTTTCTTAACTCTTTAAATAATATTTTAGAATCCCTAGCGTCAATAGCAACTGTAGTAGTGATTGGAGATTTAAACAAATATTAGACCAGACAATAATGACCCAAACTCTGAAGAATACTCAAATACAATGGCTTTTCATGGGCTCCTACCTGCCCACGTTCTTCCCACTCGCATTGAAAACTGCCTGGATCATGTCTTTTTAAAAACAGATAGACCATCCACAATTTTGGCTCTGGAATCATATTTTAGTGATCATGCACCTATCCTGTTTTGCACTGAACGAAACCCTCTTAATGTTACAAAACCTAAAAGTTTGATACGGCATTTTAACTTTCAGGGTATTATTAGCTGCTTAGAAAACTTCGATTTCTCAAGTGTTTTAACTAGCACTGACCCCAATCAAAGTTCTGAACAACTCATCTCCATTATATCAGGCGCAATAAATCAACACAGTGCGCTAAAAAAAGTCCCTAACAGAAAAAAAAGCAAAAAAAAAGCAGACTATTAAACCATGGATGACCACTGGCCTCCTGAGGTGCGTGCGAAACACCCGACACTTTTAAGAAGGCATTAATCACACCAGTATTTAAGGGTGGGGATGGTGAGCGTGTCGAGAACTATAGGCCTATATCTGTACTCACCACACTGTCCAAAATTATGGAGAAGGTTCTGAGCAAAAGATTGCTTAGCTATCTCGAATGTAACAACATAATTGCGCCAAACCAATACGGTTTTAGGAGAGGCGTATCAACAGAGGACGCTGTTCTTGAACTAACAAGCCAAATTGTTAAGAATATTGATTCAAGGACTAAAACTATAGGTATATTTCTTGATTTAGCCAAGGCTTTCGACACGGTCTCTACTCCCATCCTTCTACGTGACTTAGAAAGCTTGCGAATAAGAGATATCACCCTAAACCTCTTCCGTGACTATCTCACAAACCACAAACAACAAGTTAAGGTTGACAACTACATCAGTGACGATGTCAATCTAACCTTTGGCGTACCACAGGGCAGCGTGCTGGGTCCCACCCTTTTTCTTCTATTTGTTAACAGATTGTGTCAGCTTTCTATCCCAAACTGCAAGATACTCGTATATGCAGACGACACTGCGCTTATCATAAGTGGAGAGACCTGGGAACTCTACTCACCACGCAGCTGAAAATGCTCTTGGCATAGTGATGGATTGGCTTTCATTGAACTTAAATTCATTTCATTGAGCTAAATGTCTCTAAAACTCACTATGTCCCTTTCTCAGCTAACTCCGCTACACAGCCTGGTATGCCAGACGTTAGAGCCCATAGTTGTTACCCTTCGCTGACCCCCGCAGCTGCCCTACTATACATAGAAGCTCTTGTGTTAAATACTTGGGGGTGCACATTGATAACACATTGAGTTGGCAAGAGCATACCAGTGTGACAGTTTCGCGAGTGCGTAAACTAATGTTCCCTATGAAGAAACTAAGAAGAGTAGTTGCCGACCGACTGTTAAAAACGATTTATTTTGCCTTGGCTCAGTCACTTCATAACTATTGCATATCTGTCTGGGGCGGTACACTTAAAACGTATCTGCTTCGCCTTGAGGGCACAAAGAGCTGTCTTGGAAGTCATGCTTCACAAACCTTATCGTTACCCGACTACCCAGCTCTATAAAGACATATCGGTACACACTGTACGACAGCTCTGTGCACTTAACATCACTCTACGTGTACACTCATCATTGACCTATGACCCAAGATTACTAGAGCAAAATAAAAGACGTAAAGATCCTGTACGCCCACCTGTCTCCACCAAAACTGCTCTGGCGAGGCGAAGCTACCAGTGTCTTAGCAGTCACCTTTATAACACTAAATTTTAATGTAAAACTGTAGTAGTAGTTTTCTCCAAAAGTTAACGTATGATGAGACTGAACAACTCTTTGAAAAAAAATCTTACTAACGCATCTAAAAACAGATTTAAATTGCTCCTTTATTATTTATTTTATACTGTGACATATTACGAAACACACAACTAAACATACACACACACACACACCCACACCACACACACCCACACCACACACACCCACACCACACACACCCATTTCTTGCTTATAATAAGTGTTTTAAGTACCTACTAATGTTTAACTAAGTTTTACGCCTACCAAGTGCAGAAAATTGTCAATAAACTGTAAGAGGAAGGCGCCTGTGTCTGTAACACAATGTATACTATCACAGACACAGACGTTCACTCTGTCTCAAATAATGCATAGCGGTGAAATTCATTGTTTTATGTTTAATTGAGATAGATCAATTGTACTTGGCTTTTTGAAACATAAAGATTATTGTTACTGTGCCGAACTCCGAACAATCATAGCAAAACTAGCAGTGAAACAGCCCCGACTCATGAATCGATCTTCACCAATAATGCTCCATGATTACGCGAGACCTTATACAGCACGAGAAACCGTTTTAACTCTACAGGAACTGCAATTAGAAACCATTCGTCACCCTCCCTATTCGCCAGACCTTGCTCCAACGGACTAACATTTTTTTCGTGATTTGGACAATTTTCTACGTGATAAAAAGTTTTCTTCTCAGGAGGCAGTACAAAATGCTTTCACACAGTTTGTCGAATCTAGATCACGAGAGTTCTATCGCAAAGGCATAAATGGCCTTCCTATTAGATGGCAGCAATGTATAGATAATAATGGTAATTATTTTGATTAAATAAATATGCTAATTTAAAAAAAAAAACGAATTTCAATTTTTCAGTACAAATCGGCAATTTCATACTTTAACCCCTAATATTTTAGTCTTAGTTATTATTGTAATGGTTGGTCATGCATTAATAATAATAATAAATTAATTATTTTATTTACTCAAACATACAGATTGTAGTAGGTGTACATAGTTCTTACGTATGCAAGGTTCTTATAGAATATGTTAGGTAGTCTATAATCGAGTGGGTGAAGCACTGTTCTCCTAGCTAGGTTACAGAATAACCTGTGTTAAGGAGAAGCAGTCTCGGTCCCCTATACTTAATGATACAGTGATAATTATACATAACATATAGTACTTGTGCTATGCTACAATTTTAACGGCATTACATATTATGAGTAAATAGTAGGTAGTTTTATATTATTTTTATACAAATCTTATTCTAACTTAATTTGGGTGTGGTGTGTCAGTGAATGTGTGTGTGTGTGTGTGTGTGCGCGCGTGTGTGGGTGTGGGTGGTACGAGTGTGTATGTGGAATGGTACGTGATAGTGTGTGTACAGCGCAGAGCAATGCTCATCATGTATGAGAGTATTTTTTCGGTTGCATCATATGACATATTTTGAAGGTACAGCCGGACAGTTCTTTTACAATTATGGGATGACAAACTGTAAATCTGCATCTTTTTGCTTATCTTATTATAAAGATACGGACCTAAGTAATAAAAGAATCTTTTTGCAAATGAGGAGTGCACTTGCGGCAGTATGCAAACACTATCTTTTCGCCGTTTAGTGATTTGTCTGTATGGGAAATTGTGGTGCTGCAAGGTGATTGTTTGTAAAATAAAGTGTTGCCGAATGTTGAGAACTTGACAGTCCTTATATAATTGATCGGGCGGGAACAATATTGGGCGAGAGGTACCATTAGTATGGTCCTATGTGCAATTTCTAAGATTTTAATGTGGTTTTACCAGCACCACCCCAACACGAGATACAATATGTAATGATTGACAGACATAAAGCAAAATAAACACTACGTATTATAATTGGATTTGTTATATTTCGAAGAATTTTAAATACGTATATAAGTTTGCGTACTCTGCCAGTCAGGAGATTTATGTGAGACTTAAAGTTCAGGTTCCTGTCCAGGATTATACCCAAGTATTTAATTTGCTCCGTTGCCTTCAATAATGGACATTGACAAGGAACCAGTGTTGGTTTGCGACATGAGTGAGCTATCAATAATATAGGTGTTTTTGGCTGAGAGGTTGAAGAAATGGAATACGTCATGAAATTCGTTTTGGAGGCATTTAGAGTAAGCATATTGGCGTTAAGCCATTCTAATGCAGTATTAAAGCCAAGCTGAGCATTATGCTCCAGATCTGACCATGCACTGTCGACAAATGTTATAGCGGTGTCATCCGCAAATGAATTAATAAGGTATTGTTACAACTAATAGTAAATGAAAGTAGGTAATTAAGAAGGATGGCTATTTCCAGATATATGATGCATCACTAACCAAAAAGTTAGGATTAGTTTTTTGAAGTTCTAAGATTCAAAGGAAGTTTAATTTTTTTGTAAAGAGGAAGTCACAAGATAATAAATATTTAAAATAAAAACAATTGTTCCAGTTTCAGTTAATTGAGGTAAAAGTAAAGTAAGTACAAATAAAACAAAAGTAAAATTTAAATTATGTATTGGCAACAGGAAAATATTAGTTGAGGGGGGGTATTGAAATGAACGCAGTATTGTGCCAATAAACGGAACGCATCCAATATAGTTCCATAATGTGTGTCCGCACCTAACTAAGTGGCGCTACAACATTACTATAGAAAAAACTGTCAACGGTTTCCCATCATGAAATAAAATCACGTCTTCTAAACCAGTACTTAATTTCTCAAGACCAGATATCCAAAGCACAGGTATCAACCTTTCAACAAACAGTTTTATGTTTCACTGTTTAGTTATAGCATCTACCCCACACAAATTCGTATAGGTACCCCTAGTTGCCAATTAAACAACAATGACAGGAACTTACAATTATTGAACCTGAATCAAAAACATTTTTAAAAACAATGTATGGACAACATAACGTAATATGGACCTTTTATGGTTGGAAATCATCAATTAACTTTTCCCGCTCTGGGCGGAGCGGGAGGACGTATCACTTTTACTGACTAAAACCCACCTGTGTTCCTTCAGTTGCCTGTGCCAGGGGCCACGGTAACTCTTTCGAACAACCCGCGACCCTGGCAGGTTTCGGCCCTAGCGGACCCCGTCACTTTGCGCTGACATCTCTTTGAGGCGCGCGTGGAAAACAACGTGCCGCCGATCCGGACCTGGACCTTACCAGACGGCGAGCTACCCGTTGCTCGCCGTCCAAATATATGGGACCTAAGACTTTAACTTGGACTTTACGACTACTACTTTTTGACAGGCCTGTTGGTCTAGTGGTTAGTGACCCTGACTGCTATGCCGGAGGTCGTGGGTTCGATTCCCACCCAGGACAAATGTTCGTGTAATGAGCACGATCATTTGTTCTGTTTCTGGGTGTAATTTATCTATAATATTTATGTATTTAGAAATATATAAGTATGTTTATCAGTTGTCTAGTACCCATAACACAAGCTCTGCTTAGCTTGGGACTAGATGGCGTTGTGTGATAGTTGTGGAATATTTATTTATTTATTTAACTTGGACTTTACGACTGCTACTTTTTTATATTGTTCAACGTTCAAGTAAAAATTCGGTATTATATCAGCAGGCAATATTATATTCATGCATATAAAAGTAAATACGAATTATAAAAAAAAAACTTAAAACACATTTTCCTAATGAGACGTTTTCGTCAATCAATAAACGAAATATCCATGGAAACGACATACAATACCACTAAAATAAAATGTCATGTTATAAAATTTAAAGAAAAGAAATGATTACAGGAATGTAGTCTCGTAATGTAGTAAAAAAGAGATGGGTATACAATTTCCGTTCATTAATTTTAGGTCGGATTACATATCAGGGCACACGTTGCAATTTTATTTTATACCTCTAAGGTTTGTCACCTGTGTGTGTACGAATATGCTTAAATAAAGAACCCTTTATGCTATAACTACGTTGACATACATCACACTTATAAGGTTTTTCACCAGTGTGTGTACGAATATGATTTTTTAACTTACTCTTTTAAATTAAACTACGTTGGCATACATCACACTTATAAGGTAATTCACCGGTGCGTATTCGAATGTTTTTTTAAAGTTACCTCTTGAATAAAACAACGGTGGCATATATCACACTTATAAGGTTTTTCACCAGTGTGTGTACGAATATGAATTGTTAACTTACTCTTTTTAATGAACCTACGCTGACATACATTACACTTATGACGTTTTTCATCAGTGTGTGTACGCATGTGCTTTGATAAACTACTCTTTCGATTAAAACTACGTCGACATACAACACACTTATAAGGTTTTTCACCAGTGTGTGTACGAATATGTTTTTTTAACGTATCCTTTGCACTAAAACTACGCCGACATAGATCACACTTATAAGGTTTTTCACCAGTGTGTGTACGACTATGAATATTTAAGTTCCACTTTTCAATAAAACTACGTTGACATACATCACACTTGAAAGTTTTTTCACCTGTGTGTATTCGAATATGTTTTTTTAAAGTAACCTTTTGAGTAAAACTTCGCTGGCATATATCACATTTATAAGGTTTTTCACCTGTGTGTATTCGAATATGGTGTTTTAAAGCAGTAATATGACTATAACTGCATTGACATACATCACACTTATAAGGTTTTTCACCAGTGTGTGTACGAATATGTTTTGTTAACGTATCCTTTGCACTAAAACTACGCTGACATATATCACACTTATAAGGTTTTTCACCTGTGTGTATTCGAATATGGTGTTTTAAATCAGACGTATCACTATAACTACGTTGACATACATCACACTTATGAGGTTTTTCACCAGTGTGTGTACGCATATGCTTTGATAAATTACCCTTTTGATTAAAACTACGTTGACACAATCACACCTATAAGGTTTTTCACCAGTGTGTGTACGAAGATGAACTGTTAACTTAAGTCTTTTCAATAAAAGTACGTTGATATACATCACATTTATAAGGTTTTTCACCAGTGTGTGTACGAATATGTTTTGTTAACGTATTCTTTGCACTAAAACTACGCTGACATATATCACACTTATAAGGTTTTTCACCTGTGTGTATTCGAATATGTTTTTTTAAGTTACTCTTTTCAATAAAACTATGTTGACATACATCACACTTATAAGGTTTTTCACCTGTGTGTATTCGAATATGTTTTTTTAAAGCAGACATATAACTATAACTTAGTTGACATACATCACACTTATACTCTTTCTTTACTCGATTAGAATTACGCTAATTACATTTGTAAGGCTCTTTGAAATATGTGCCAGGTTTGGACGTCCGTTTCTGAGTTGTCCGGATAACTTTCGAGTCTGATTTGTCTTTTGTCGTTTGCTCGGCTGGTATTGCATCTATTTCTTTTGTTCTTCGTGTGTCCAGTTTTGGTTTCCTCGCAACGGTGGCCCCTGTAGTAATAAATCTAGTAAATACAATGTGGGAAGAATATTGACATGCACACGAATCAAAATAATTTACACTAGCGCTTTGTACAATTTACACTAGGATCGAAAATCGGGAATTCCTGCTGACATTGAATAATACACGCCACAGACATGAAGTACAAAATTGTGTGAGGATAATGACGTAATGAAAACGCTATGTTGCACCGAATGACAAACAGATGATTAACAACTACCAGATTAATAATGCCTACAGGGCGCTGTTGCGTCTGCCACGCTTCTGCAGTGCGTCAAAAATGGTTGCTGAGTCGCGCACAAGGCTTCGATGCCATCTGGCACAAAGAGACAGCCTAACTGCTAAGCAGATTGCATGGGAGCAGTAACAGCATCCTGAATGTAATAAGCAATAAGTTAGACAGCCCAGTGGTGATGAGCCTCACCCAGAGGACTAAGTATCTCTTAGTTATTAGGTACTAACATAGTTTCTAAGTTCATACTAACCATATAAATATAATGGATCAATGGTTGCTTGAATAAATTATTATTATTATTTTCAATATCAGCTTTATACCGGCTGACTTTTTTACCGACTGAACAAAAACAGGGTACAACAGAGTAGAAGCCTATGGCACAGATAATATTTTCAAAAACGTAAAATGAAATGAACCCATCAATAAATGTCATTACTTATTTGAAGTAAACTTTTCATACTAAAACAAAATAAATCGACAAATAATATAAAGATTCAACTTATAGGCACTACTCTACGTGCGTCAATTATTGTCCATGAATTCGTAGCGACATTCAATCCTTTCATTGAAGCCGGCCGATAGGTAACTAACGGGACTTGCCACCGTGGGCTTCTTTTATTCTATCATATCCTTTCGCAGCGCTCACGTGTCACCGCACGCACATCCCCACGCCCTTCGATCCGAGTACCGCGTCCCACGCTCGTCACCTGGGATTAGTCATAGCGTCACGTCGAACGCTGTTTTACGTTTCCGCGTGTGCAACGGCCGGCCAGTGATTGTTTTTAAAGTGACGTCTCAATACTACAACGTAGACTACGTTGCCATGATGAGATATTATTGCTTGTCAGGTGAAAATTTTCCTTTTTATTATCTTGTTTATATGTATCGAAAAGTTATGTAATGTTTGTTAACTTGACGTTCATTTTTTGGTGAAGACTGGAGGCATACGACAGGAATAACCTGATCAGAGTTAAAAACCGAAGCGAGTGTGATCTTCCTGACTAAAAACTTCATAGATGTTAATCCTAGCACTGATACAATTTAATAATAACTGAACTGATAACTGATGTAATCAAGAATTAAAATGTTAAGTGATAGCCCATACTATATGGCAATAAAAATATATAATAAGTTGCCCAACATATTTAAAACTGAAAAATCTGTAACAATATTCCAAAAAAGGCTAAAACTATACCTAATCCAAAAATGTTTCTACTCAGTAAAAGAATATTTAGAGTCCAAAACTGGCGATCTGTCCTTTACATAAAAAGGTAAGAAATATATGTATGGTCCTATACAAACAATAACATTTAGTCTATCCAATTTAACTTAATATAAAATTTGATGTGTACTACCTGAAAAGAATGACATTAATATATTACTTAATAATTGTATTAAACTCATTATTATTGACATTTAATTTTGACATAGCTAATTTCTCAATTTAATCGTATTAATATAAAAGATAATAATGAATGAATAATATTGTTAATGCATGCTAATTTATGATGATAAGGGCAGGCGAATGATAAAATTTCAATGCTTGTAAAAGGCTGCTAAGTCATAAGTATCTACTAACATAACATAACACCAACATTGTACACTGAGTTTGCAATAAACGTTTTGATTTTTGACTTTGACTTTGAATATAAACACACACATACACCTTTACTTACATAATTTAATTTACATAATTTACGTAATATCACACCACAAATTCCTGTAGACAATAAAAACGGACTTAGTTCTATTACTGTATTCAAATTTCTGCCATAAAATTCTTCGTGTTTAAAAAGAATAGCACATGAAAATGCGCGATTGTTTAAAAAAAAATGGAAACCCGATATTTCGTCGGGACGTCGACGAAATATCGAGTTTCCGTACCGGTATTTTTGAAGACAACAGATGTGCAACGGTGCATATTAATTATTTATGCGTAAAAGAAGTCGCTTGTCTATAAAAACTGTATGGATAGTGACAGCTTGTTGTCAAATTCTTGGTACGTTGGAGCGCAGCAATCAAAATAAAAAATCGGATATTATAATATTTATTATAAATATCGTATTTTTACGAACCCAGATTAACAAAGATATTATAGTCCTTTATTTCATCTAAGTACTTATAAATTACATATTTAAATATTTTTTATAAACGAAAGATAAAAAAAAAACATTTAAAAATATAAAAAATAGTAGCCCACCAGTATCGGAAACAGGGTCCAAGCTACCCGGCGGTCAGAGCTCCAGAGAGAGGAACCACATGACATGTGAGCCGTGTCCAGAAGTACCGCTTTCTGAATCAAGCCCTTGATCCAACTGCTCAACGAGAGCCTCCTGAGATGTTGGTCGACAGGTCGAGGCTCTTGGCTATTAAGCCCTTAGCTGTCGCGACTATCGGCACAATGGTCGCTGAGTCCACATCCCACATGTCGACAAGCTCGTCAGCCAAGTCAAGATAATTGATTTGTTTATCTTTCTCGGCTTTCACCAGGTTCCCATCATGCAGGTCGGTTATGTCAACAAGCATTGCGCGCCGCTCTGATCGATCCACCACCACTATATCAGGCTTATTATAAAGATATTATTATTAGTATTTGCATTTTATATTTATAGGTTTACCGATCATTAGACGTACGTAATTTATTGGTTCACTGTTACGTGACACGGACACTCAGAAAATTTGCCTACCACAACTACATACAGCACGGTGACGTATGTAGGTACACGAGCAAATATGTCCAGTCACAAAGATGTAGAGCGATATTAATGCTAGCGTCTCGCTCACACTTCCATCATGCTCCATTCATGTGCGACCGCAGCCTACGCCGGTTACCATCTCCTATTTTGGCTATTATTCGTTTTACGTGAGCGCCGTAGGATGTATTCTTTTTCATGTATTTTGTACCAGGCGTATATTAGCGTATATGGGTTCTATTCTACTTGCACAACACACCATATTGTTATCCAGAATGTAAAAATGTCAGCCAGTATAATAAAAAATAGGTAATTATTATGAGTTTTATTTTTTTGACAGGAGTGGTTTTATGATTTTACTAGCTGCGCCCCGCGGTTTCACCCGCATAAGTTTCGATCCCGTGGAAATATCGGGATAAAAAGTATCCTACATATATGTTAATCCTGGTTATAAACCATCTGTGTACCAAATTTTATCCACATCCGTTCAGTAGTTTTTGCGTGAAAGAGTAACAAACATCCATCCATCCATTCATTCATCCAAACTTTCACGTTTCGTACATATACTATACACCTCTGATCTCTGTTATATGTAATTACTAAAGTGGTTTGAGTTACTCAGTCCTATTACGTTTGGGCGTTTTTATGTGTCATGCGGATGTTTCCCGCACGCGGAATAGACTCGCATGCGTGCCGCGTGCGTGATTGTATTAATTATTCTTGTCTGAGCAACTAGCAAGAAGCTGGTCATGCTCCCTTAGCAGTCACTGATTGCGGTAGCATCAGGGCACAAAAACAGCGAGGGGGCACAATATAAATATGAACAGTACAGAAACTAGAAAGAAACGTTGGAAATGACACAGACGTGCGCATCTACGAGGCCCCTAAGCGACAGTCGCGGTGCTCTCGGCCGAGCGCCGCGCATTTTGACTTCACTATCGGCTTTAGCACCCTCGAAAACGATACCCATGGCGGAAACTTTTAAAATTATCGCAGCCACCATCATGGATTTTAATTTTAACGTTACTCGACGTTAACACACTTGAAACCCATGAAAACGATACCCATGATGAAAAATTTAAAAAAAAATCGCAGCCGCCATTTTAGATTTTCATTTCGATGTCACTATCGGTTTTTGCACCCTCGAAAACCGCAAAAACGACACTCATGACGAAACATTTTTTAAAAATCGCAGCCGCCAGGTTAGATTTATATTTTGACCAAAGAAGAAATTCGGAGGGGGGTATAACATGTATGAACGCTTTTCGCGTGACGATTTCCACCAGTCAACTCCTACCGCGTTCCAATAGAACACTTTTCAATTTTACAAACATTAAGAGTGACAACCCGGTGACATCACCGAGCTGTGATGAATGTGGAGTAGTCATAGGGCTTTGAGATTTTATTTACTTGGCCCTATAAATATGATAGTGGATAGTGTAATGCTAGCCTGGCATTTCCTTTATCGGAACAAGCTGGGATACTGTACAAACCAGCATTCTTTGTTTTAAAGTAAGTGTTATTTATTTATTAAAAATTTATGCGCAAGTAAAAAAAATACTAGACAAAGGCCGACTTAATACCTAAGGCATTTTCTACCAGTCAACCTTAGAACTTAGATGTTATCTGTTTTAGGTTCAGTTGATTGTGCTGACGTGACAGGGCGAAAAAAAAAAAAAGAGTGACAACCCTAAAGCTCCACTGAAGCATAGCGGTTTATTTCAACAAATAGGCCTAGTTTACTTACTGTCCATATCTATTACTGTGGAGGGGGTAATGGCTGATCTTAGCGTTATACTCGTGAATGAGTGCTCACTCGGTTCACAGTCCTATGGATAGAACTCAATATTGCCCATGTAAGCGGGTACGCCCTTTAGGTAACGCTAGCCACATCCTATCAGGTGAACCATTGGCCTGTTTGCTTAGCTATAGATTAACTAACTGATACTTACTTCTTGTATCCCTGGCTCTTCCTTTCTTCTTAGATACTTCTTCGTCTTCCACTTCAGTTTTAAGCTCTATTAAAGGTTCATCATCTTCTAAATCTGACTCAGAATGGTGTGGTGGTATATCTGCTACATCTAGCTATTGTCTAAATTTTCCAGCTCTAGCTCTGTAAGTAAACAAAAACAGTCAAGAGTATTATTTGTTATTATTAATATTTGTTTTATTTCACAACATAACATGGTATGAAGTAGTTCAAAACAGTTTTTGATCAATATGAAATAATTAGATTATATCTTCATGTGTCCCTTGTTCACAAACTAAACTAAATTTAAGTTCAGTGCATCTTTTTCTTTCTATTTCATTAACAAAAGGGCAGAAGATAAATATTAGTTTAGACCTGTCAAATTAAGATACTCCATAGACAAAGTAGACATGATTAAAAATATGCCTACGTGCCTACATATAAAAATACGTCAATTTACGTCAGGCGCTGACTAATTTGAAAGGACTAAACTAATATTTATCTTCCGTCCTTTTTTTAATGAAATAAAAAAAAAAGATGCACTAAATTTAAATTTAGTTTAGTTTGTAAACAAGGGAATCGATGCCATTATCTATTGATAATATTATTTTTGTTCTTAGAAACATACCATCACTTTGATGTTCCTCCTTTGGCTCAACAACATCATCTAGTCCCTCACAAACAGCTGGTAATTCTTCTTTGATAGCAGTACTTCCCGTTTCATATTCATCATCTATACTTATATGCTCAATTGGAGATTTAATAAACCCTCCGAACAACTCTAAATGGTTTTGGTTTATTAAAGGATTGGGCTGTAAAAAGATGATTATAATATTAGGAAAATATGCTGCTCATCACAGTCCCACAAGCACATACCTTTTGTTTAAAAAAGTCACTTAAAAGAGCCCCAAGTGAGGGGACTTAAGTAGTTCCAATATACCCTGGCGAGTCAGCCATGCTACCAACTTCACTGACCACTGCACAAGCTAGATTGACTAGAATGATTGGCTAGATTTGATAGCTGCATAGATTGTGCTGACATGAGAGAGGACCGTTTTCAAATTGCCATATACAAGTTTTGTTCAGAAGGTACAACTGTATTATGTGTGGATTATTTAACATGTAATAATTGTATGCACCTACATTTCACAAAAGCTTACATATCACCATGCAACACTCAATGGTACGCTAGGTGTGACATCTACACACAATAGGTATGAGCTTGAGAGCAATCACTTCCACATTATACTGAAATTAGAAATTATGAGAATATCTCACCTCATAACCCTCATTCATCCTCTGAGCGAACAGCTCTTCGGCTTCTAGACATTGTCGCAGTAATCGGTAGCATTGCTTTAACTTAGCACTGCAGAAGAAACAAGCAAGAATCGGTCGACTGTCTTCAGTTACAAACTGCAACAAAATTTGTCTTGCACTATTTTGTTTTTATGAATAAAATATTTCTATTGTAATGTTGTGCAAACGAAACAGCCAACAGTTGGTGGTCCTTAATGATGTCGCATTGCATCTTACAGAGAAGGCAAGAGCATTGATCTCCACTCTTGCCCAAGGCAGAATTGCTACATAATATAACTATACAAGTACATAAGTACTTATTTTGAGTCCAGGATTCATCAAGCTGTTTTACGGAAGCACTGGAGCCTAAATCTTCGAGAAGGAGAGGCATTTAAAACCTAATAGGTAATATACTTGGCTCTTACTAAACAAAACACTAGGTCCATGGGGTCTTAGTATTTCGAGACATCACAAAGCGGTTGGTTGACTCTTTACGTGACCAGAGGGCAGAGGGCTGGCCTGTTTCTTGGCTAAATGATCAGCATTGCCATACAACGTGGCAATGCTGCCAGCCTTTTGGGCATGTTTCCTATTAAAAGCGATGCGAATGAATTTTTTGATACTCTTTGATTATTTCCCCTCCTTTTTATAAACTTACTTGTACATATTATTATTTTAAGCTTTTTAAATTATGTAAATATTGTGTTGATTAATTAAATATTCTCTTACTAAAAACTTCAACTTACTGGAATATCAGTCAGCTTCTCATATAGTTCGTGCAAGTTCCTGTTAACCACTATATACATGCGGACGTTCTCCGCTAGACATATCCTACACATTGGCAGCTTTTCCATCTTTTACCTCACGTAAATTATCACTATGATAAATAGATCAACTAAGTATCTAAATTATGAACACTGTTGCGTTCCGTAAGTAATAATGAGAGACGCTTGTGTTTTATTCACGTTTGGAACGTAGCAGGCGGAAGGCGTGACTTTATGACTTTATAAACATAGATGTAACACCATATTTAAGCTATTTACGTATGTCTTTATGTACTTTATAAACGAGATAGCACAATAAAAATAAATACAAACACTAAAAGCTCATTGTGACATTGACATTGACAGATATGTAATTGCATTTTTTTTTGTTGGGAGTTTAACGTCTGGCTACTGAGGCCTTTAAGACCAGATTCTTTTTAAGATTAAGAATCTAAATCTGAATATAAATCTGAGAAAAATGTGTGACGTCCGCAATGCGATGGTGGGACGAAACTTGGCGCCCCTGTTGGCGTGAAGTGGAGGCGTGGGCGTACGAACGTAGGCACGGCGGTCGCACGTCCTGCCGTGCGCCATCTGGTGGCGGCGGGGCCGTAACAATTAGCGATATCCCATCTTCGTCGGCGTGCTGTGCTGGCGCTGTTGCTGTGAAATACGTTGTCAGGGGTATAGAAAGCCACCGCCGCGAGAGCACCGCCGTTTCCTCGTAGAGGCGATCGGCAGCGGCGGCGACCTCTCGCGTCCGGCCCTGGTGCAAGCCATGGTCCGGGGCGAGAGGGAGTGGGAGGCGGTCACCTCCTTCTGCGAAACAGTCATGCTAGCGAAGGAGGTGGCGGGATGGGCGAGGGAGGGATCCTCACGCCTCAGCCCGCCGAGGGAGACGCTCCGGGCGTCGGGAGCCGCGTGATGACTCCCGGCCACCGTAGGCGCGGGCCTGCGGGCGGAGAGCAATGGGTAGCTCTCCGTCCGATCAGGACCAGGCCCGTGCCGGACGGCGCGTATGTGTTCCACGTGCGCCTCAAAGAGATGTCAGCGTAGTTGACGGGCCCGACAGGGCCGAAGCCTGCCGGGGTAGCGGGATCGTTCGAAAGGGTTACCGCTGCCCTGGTACATAAAGGGCTAAGGAAGGAACACGGGTGGGTTTTAGTCAGTAAAAGTCTGACACTCCCTTCTTCTCCACCCAGAGCGGGAGGGGTCATTTGATGATTTCCCATCCTGAAAAAAAAGGGGTATAGAAAAGTACATAGGAGACCTTTTCCGGAAAAGAATAATAACTTTCGACGGTCACAATAAATTACTTTAGGACGCTAGATGGCGCTACATGTGTTTCGAATAATGAATGAAATATGTACGGTGCAACCGCACATTCTGCAATTCAGCAGTTCACGCCACACATTCATTTCAACTCATCATAATTAGTTCAGTTCGCGTTGGGCTATCATGTCAGCCAGGCGTTCTCGTTAGCCAACAAGGGCCGCGTCACTCACTTCATTTCCATACCATCAGTCCATTAAGCTAATGTATGGTCTAGCAAGGGATCATACAAAATATTTAGCCCGACTTTCTAAAATAAAAATAATAATAATAATAATCTGAAATAATAATAATGTTTATATTTCTGTAATTTGTATGGTGTACAATAAAGAATATTCTATCTATCTATCTATCTAAAAATAAAAAAAATAACGACAGGTATTTAACTTCACAAGACTTATTGACCTACTTATTTTAATGTATTGTTGACAGAAATTAAATTATACCATTCACAAGATAACACTAAAATAACAAAATTATATCCTAGATTAACTAAAACTATTTACAAACTAAAATAAAGCGTCGAAAAATTCATCCGCATCGCTGTCGACTGGTAATATACCCAAGACACTGACGGCATTGCCATGTTGTATGGCAATACTTAGCCGCTGGCCAAGGTAAAAGCCAGCCCATGGGTTATAGGAAGGTTCAACCAGCCTTTTCGAAATTTCCTTAAAAAAACCATACGCACTCGGACCTCACGCCCCAAGGGTTTCAACCCCAAACGGCTCGAAAATATAATTATCATAAAGGTTATATACTTACGCCACTTGAGTTTTTCCGCTGCCGTCTCAGCAGCACCAGCGAAGCACGCCGACACTGGAAGATGGGATGGCGCAAGAGTATCAACACAAGTTGCACCCCACACTAAAGGCCTACCCACCTTCCATGGAAATAAAGACATGCCGTCCGGTCTCTTGCCATCGTCGCGTGCCAAACCATTTGGTTCTAATTCCCAAGGGGTGTCGTTGCCCGTATGCCAATATCCTGTCGGAGGTACGCTCCACCGTGTGTTTTTCTGCGCTCGCAGAGAAGCACAGCGGCGGAGTAAGAGCGGGCTCGGTGTGCACTAACTCTGCCGCCGGGCAGGCAGGAACAAAGTCTTCTTCTGCCACCGTTAGTCTCGTAGCCCCGAAGATTGTCAAGGTCATGTCTCTGACTTTTGACGGGGGTCGAGGGTCTTGGCTTAACCGCCCGGGCCGCGAGGTAGAAAACCTCTATAAAAAAATCACCCCAAACCTCCAAGCGGCGGCGCACCGTGAGGGAGGTTGGTAGCTTGCTAATGGGTAGCTACATGAATTAGTCGCTAGTGCGAACCACTGAATTTGAGCAAGTAAAATATGTTTCGTACTCAGAAACAAATATGGTAAAAAAATTAAAAAACAAGAATCGCGTAGAAGAGGGGAGTGATGTGGGGTCGAAGTCCGACGCCGCATCTGGCGTGACGGGCTCATTTAAGAGTCCGGAGCGCGTAGTGGAGGGGGCTGCTCGGAAGAACCTCAGGTTCTTCCAGAAGCGTCCCAAACCAGGGGATGGACAGGGGTCCTCCTCGGATGGCGGATCAAGCTCGGCCCGCAGGAAAATTAGTCGGCGGGGCGGAGTCCATGAGAGAGGTATGAGCAGAGGGCTCGCCGCCGCGAAGGAGCCAGCCTAGTCGGCCCAGGGAACCGAGAGGCTCGACACGGAGGGGCAGCACTCGGGAGTCGCCAGCCGCAGGGCGGCCCTCTCAGAGTCATGAGGTGGTGAGCCGGACGCCGTTTGTGGCTCCAATATGGAGCGGGCGGCCAGGTTCGAGGAGGTCGTGGTTGCCGCGATTAAGGGTGTGGCCTTGAAGAGGATTCAGTCCTCCAAAGACAAGGACATATCTGCCGCCACGGCCTCGATCATAGCGGCAGCGGAGGCCATCCACTTCGGGTCCCCGCCGGACGGAATGTCCGAAATGGGGCGAAGGTGGCCCGCTTGACAGCTGCTATGGAGCTTCTCCGAAAGGAAAATGAGGAGCTCCGAGCGGACCTGGCCAGGCTGCGAGCAGCCGGCCCCCGGGAGGTGCTGCAGGAGGGGGCGCAACATGGGCGGCCAGTACCGGCTGAGGACCGGGTTCTGAACCTGGTGCGGCAGGAGCTGGCTGCCTTTTAGAGCCGGTTCTCCGCCCTGGAAGCCATTGTTCTGCGCCCCCCGCTGGCGGCGAGCCGCCGGCTTCAGGCCAGCGGAAGGCGGTGTCGTATGCTGCCGCCGCGGCTGCCACAGCCACAGCCACGGGGTAGGGAAAAAGGGGGACCGCACCGGAACCCGCGAGGACCCCAGCCCCAGCGATGAAACCGCCGCCCCCGCGGCCTCCTACATCGCTTCCGGCCGACATCGGTTGGCAGGTAGCCGGGGAGAAGAGGAAGGCGGATAAGGCTGCAAGGGCGGCCAAAAAGAAGGAGAGGCGGCAACGGCGCAAGGAGCGAAGCGGTGAAAACCCCTGCTGTAGTAATCACACTACAGCTGGAAGCGGAGAAGAAGGGCATGTCCTACCGCGACGTGCTTGCCAAGGCGAGAGCGGCGGTGAACCTGCAGGAGCTCGGCGTTGCTGAGGGCATCCGGCTAAGGGTAACTGCGACTGTGGCCCGGATGCTGGAGGTCCCTGGTGCGTCTAGCGGCCCGGCTGCTGACGCTCTGGCCGAAAGGCTTAGGGCGTCCCTAAATGCGGACGAGGCCCGAGTGTCTAGACCCACCAAGTGCGCTGACATGCGCATCCTGGGTCTGGACGACTCTGCGACGGTGGAAGAGGTGGTGGCTGCCATAGTCAGGACTGGGGGGTGCTCTGCTGAGCAAGTGAGGGCAGGCACCTTACGTCCTGACCCCACGGGGATGCAAGCCATTACGGTGAGCTGCCCCGTGTCGGCGGCCCAAAAAAAGTCAGCAGTAGCAGGCTGTCGAGAACCGAACTAGTTAGACGAGGTTAATTATTTAAAAAAAAATGCTTAGGTTAGGTTAGGTTAACACTTTGACCTCCTACGGTTGAACCGAGTGAGTGAAGCGAGCGGTGCCGCGGCAGCAGCGAGCGGCGGCGGCGAGTGCCAGATAGAACGACTAGATTACATATGTATATAGAAAAAAATATGGAAAAAAACAGGCTACCCGAGACTGAACTACTACTATAACAATTGACTGAATAGAAATGGTAAATTCAAAACTGACGATACTAAATATTTCAGTCATTATTTGAAATACACGTAGCGCCATCTAGCGTCCTAAAGCAATTTATTGTGACCGTCGAAAGTTATTTATTTATTTATTTATTTATTTTACCATTTATTGTTCTTTTCCTCGGGAAAAGGTCTCCTATGTCCTTTCCTATACCCCTGACAACGTATTTCACAGCAACAGCGCCAGCATAGCACGCCGACGAAGATGGGACATCGCTAATTGTTACGGCCCCGCCGCCACCAGATGGCGCACGGCAAGAGTTGCTACCGCCGTTCCTGCGTTCATACGCCCGCGCCTCAACTTGCCAATCGTCCTCCTACCATCGCATTGTGGACGGACGTCACATATTTTTCTCAGATTTAGATTCATAATCTAAAATGAATCTGGTCTTAAAGGCCTTAGTAGCTAGACATTAAATTCCCAACAAAAAAAAAATGCAATTACATATCTGTCAATGTCAATGTCAAGTAGTCAAGTCAATGAGCTCTTTAGTGTTTGTCTATACTTTTATTGTGCTTTCTCGTTTAGAAAGTGCATAAAGACATACGTAAATAGCCTAGTTATAGTGTAACATCTATGTTTATAAAGTCATAAAGTCACGCCTACCGCCTGTTACGTTCCAAACGTGAATAAAACACAAGCGTCTCTCATTATTACTTACGGAACGCAACAGTGTTTATAATTTAGATACTTATTTGATGTAATATCATAGTGATACTTTACATGAGGTAAAAGATGGAAAAGCTGCCAATGTGTAGGATATGTCTAGCGGAGAATGTCCGCATGTATATAGTGGTCAACAGGAACTTGCACGAACTATATGAGAAGCTGACTGATATTCCAGTAAGTTGAAGTTTTTAGCAAGAGTATATTTTATTAATCAACACAATATTTACATAATTTAAAAAGCTAACAGTCTTACAATAATAATATGTACAAGTATATAAAAAGGAGGGGAAATAATCAAAGACCATCAAAAAATTCATTTGCATCGCTTTTAATAAGTAACGTGCCCAAAAGGCTGGCAGTATTGCCACGTTGTATGCCAATGCTGATTCTTTGACAAAAAAATACGCCAGCCCACTGGTCACGTGAAGAGTCAATCAACCACTTTGTTATGTTTTGAAATACTAAGTGTGTACTCGGAGCCCATGGCCCTAGTGATTTGTTTAGTAACAGTTAGGTGTATTAGGTTTTATATGCCTCTCCTACTCGAAGATTTACCCTCCAGTGCTTCCGTAAAACAGCTTGAGGGAACCTGGACTCAAAATAAGTACTTATGTAGTTGTATAGTTTTTTTTATATTATGTAGCCATTCTGTCTTGAGTGAGAGTGGTGATCAATGCTCTTGCCTTCTCTGTAAGATGCAATGCAACATCATTAAGGACCACCAACTGTTGGCTGTTTGGTTTGCACAACATTACTTTATACAATAGAAATATTTTCTTCATAAAAACAAAATAGTGCAAGACAAATTTTGTTGCAGTTTGTAACTGAAGACAGTCGACCGATTCTTGCTTGTTTCTTCTGCTGTGCTAAGTTAAAGCAATGCTACCGATTACTGCGACAATGTCTGGAAGCCGAAGAGCTGTTCGCTCAGAGGATGAATGAGGGTTATGAGGTGAGATATTCTTCAACAGCCATTTATTCTTATAATTTCTAATTTTAGTATAATGTGGAAGTGATTCCTCTCAAGCTCATACCTATTGTGTGTAGATGTCACACCTAGCGTACCATTGAGTGTTGCATGGTGATATGTAAGCTTTTGTGAAATGTAGGTGCATACCATTAATACATTTTAAATAATCCACAAATAATACTGCTACAACTTTAGTATAAAACATGTGTGTGGCAATTTGAAAACTGTCCTCTCTTATGTCAGCACAATCTATGCAACAATAGCTTGTGCTCAGTGAAGTTGGTAGCATGGCCGACTCGCCAGGGTACATTGGAACTACTTAAGTGACTTCAGAAACATAAAGCGTGTGATTATGGGACTGTGATCAGCAGCATCTTTTCCTAATATTATAATCATCTTTTTACAGCCCAATCCTTTAATAAACCAAGACCGCTTACAGTTATCCAGTGGGTTTATTAAAACTCCAATAGAGCACATAAATCTTGCTGATGAATGTCAAGCAGAAAGCATTGCTGTCAAACAGGAAATACCAGCTGTTTGTGATGGACTAGATGTTATTATTGAGCCAAAGGAGGAATATCAAAGTGATGGTATGTTTTTTAATAACAAAAATAAGATCTTAAATGGATTAAGATTTTATTCTAATTATTTCATAGTGATCAAAAACTGTTTTGAACTACTTCATAGTTTTAGCATTGTTAAGTTTAATTCAACATAATGGTAACTATGTTATGTTGTGAAATACATAAAACAAATATTAATAATAAGTAATACTCTTGACTGTTTTTGTTTACTTACAGAGCTAGAGCTGGAAAATTTAGACAATAGCTATCTAGATGTAGCAGATATACAACCACACCATTCTGAGTCAGATTTAGAAGATGATGAACCTTTAATAGAGCTTAAAATTGAAGTGGAAGACGAAGAAGTATCTAAGAAGAAACGAAGAGCCAGGGATACAAGAAGTAAGTATTAGTTAGTATTAGTTAGTTTAAGTATAGCTAAGCAAACAGGCCAATGGTTCACCTGATAGGAAGTGGCTAGTGTTAACTAAACGGCGTACCAGCTTACATGGGCAATGTTGAGTTCTATTCATAGGACTGTGAACTCGAAGCTACTAACGATAAACTAATACCATCTGTAGCGAAATAAACACTGGACTTCACTTGTAGACGTTTAATTTAGTAAAAAAAAAAAATTATAAACAAAATTAACTTAATGGAGGACACAGCACGGCCTGTGATATTTCAAAGGATTAAATTATAACTCTGACGCGACGTCCTTGGTGTTTGAGCCCTATAATAAATTTCACTATTAGGTACGCGTCAGTTACGATACGTTTCGTTTGCAAACATTCATATAACTCCCGCAATAAATAATTATCTGGTAATCCTAAATTTATAACTTTGCACCAAGTCAATCGGTTATCAGGTAGCGAGGCAACAATTTATATGACTTTTTTCAAATAAAATGAAACAATAGTAACTACTAAATATACCCAAATCCGGTCCAAGACTCCAGGCTGGCAGTCGGAAGGCTCCTCGCTGGCTGGTAACAGAATCCACCAGCGTTGAGTTTGAATCCCATCAGGAAGCTTGCAGTCTGGTCCCAGGCTAGCGGTGGGGCGAATTCAAGATCCGCCTACAGTCTTCGGACAAATCAAGTCTGAATGAAGAAACCTGACTCGCCTCGAGACAAGTTTTTAATGCTGTACGTACGTGATACGTTTACTTACGGGAACACTGCCCTTGGATAAATTGGATGACCGACCGCACAGAACTCGGTCGTTCAATCCATTATAAGTATACCGATAATATCGTGGCAAAAGCGAAAAAGTGATCAAAGCGAAAAAAAATAATATTATGGACCTCGGTCCGGTGTCCAAAAAAAAAACTTCAAATGAAAAATCTCGGTAAGAAAAAAGACGACACTTTTAGATTCAAAATTCAAAACCAATATCTAGAAAACAACTTTTCTGATTGAAAATAAGGTTGGATTTGTTATAAAAGAAGGTCGTTCGTGATAAAATTATAATGTAGCATTTGCCAATGCTGCGGTACCCCTTACCAAGAAAAAAAAATGTGCTGGAAACTAATGCAATAGAGAAAGCGTCTATCAATACCACCAGTGAAAGTGTTTGCAAAGGATTCTGCATGTGAATAACGAAGATAAACGTTAAAAATATTCTGCATATGATTTGTCGAGTCGATGTCAAATCAAGTCTAACTGTGATTAACGTGAAGAGTGTTCAATAGTGTGATAATTAAATATTGTACATTACGAAGTTCATTCCTTTTACGTCTATCGAACTGACAAAGTGAAAGTGTTTTTGATAGTAGATACCGTTATTATTTTACGGAACAAAAGTACTTAAACTTTTTTTAGTCCACCGTCATTTGAATAAAGGTGCAAAGTGGATGCGACTTCAAATCCCAGTTCAACTCAGGACTTTTGGCAAGTTACTTTATTTTATATTATTATTATGGAGTCATTCGAAAACATAACGTTTCGATCGAAACTCCGCACTCAATCAATGTCCTATATTTCAAAAACAGCTGACAATGTAGACCATAGTAGTAGCTCATCAACCTGACAATAGATGGCAGTACCAATAGCCTTCCGAACATATCCGTTGACGAAAGTGACTTACAGATACAGGAACTTAGAAATGAGATACAAAAACTTAAGCTCGAACTAACTTCAGCTCATGATAAAATTAATAAACTATCGCTAGAAAATATGGGACTTAAAAATACAGTTACTAAAGTAAACACAAAGCATGAATTAGTAAAAAAAGCGACAAAAAAGTTAACAATTGAGATAATTACAACATGAAAAAAGCAATCCATAGTTTCAAAACACAATTATGGTACACTTAAGCCGCAAAAAGAACGAGATAACTTTCTTACTCCCACGCCACATACGTCGCATACTTCTAAAATATCACCAGCTGTGCCTTGTAAAACTAAAAGTATTACAAACCGCAATACATGCAAATTTGAAAAAAATAAGTTGTCTATCATTAGCAGCAACAATAAAATAAAATGTTACCAACGGCAGAAAACATGTTTCCGAACTATCCAATATGTCATTATGTCACACCAAACTGTGGCGTTGAGATTTTAATTGATAACATACATGAAAAACTGACCAACTACACTCAAAACGACTACTGCATCGTGTTCGTAGGAGAAGAAGACTTTTGCGTAACAAAAAATTAATGTAATCTTATTGGTTCTATAAGAGAAGCCTTAAGTATTACACAACATACCAACATTATTATTTGCCTACCTACCTATAAAAACAGTGAGCACGCGCTTCTGTTCAATTGGAGAATAGAAACATTCAATAATTTGTTGTAAATGGATAACCAATCTCAACAATACGCCCTGCTTTTAGACTCCAACATAAAATTGACATACGAAATGTTTACTAGCGTCAGCGGCAGAATAAGTAACAATGGAATGAATAACATTTATCATAATTTGAAGATATTAATTGACGAGAACATTAAATGTACCCTTGACGTAACAGACGCTAACATGACTTATAATACACCACAAATTGACACGAGTGACTCAGACCAGCATAACAAAAACATCATTTTTTTTCTTTCATAACTATTTACGGATACTTCATCAAAATATTGCTGGACTCTTGAACAAATCAGATTTACTTATAATCCATCTTCAAGAATTATCAATGACTCGAAGAAATATCTCGTACGAGTACTATGCATAACTGAGCACATCATCATGCATGGATACGAGAATTTGCTTAATATACCAGAAGAGAAAAGCTCGCTGGTTGCTATGCAAGACGTGATAAGAAACGAGGAGGTGCCTGCATTTTAGTAAACAAATCGTTTGAATCTAAAGAACTTCGAAATGTATCGAGATATTCAATAACAGGAGTAATTGAATGTTGTGCTGTTGAACTTGTTAAACAACAATCATATATGTGTTTACAGGCCACCAAAGTTAAATAACTTAAATGTTTTTTTATGAAAAGTTAGAGATTATTTTGAAGAATCTATGTACCAAATCAGATAAGAAAATAGTCATGTATGGGGACTTCAATATAGACACGCTTAAAAGAAATAACTTGACACTAGACTTTGAATACTTTGTCTTAGGCTATAATCTTAAATTAGAACTACGACAGCCCACCAGGCTAGTCAGTAATACTTGTTTGGATAATTTTACATGCTACTCCAAATTAAAATGTAAATCTGAAGTATTGGACTTTGCATTGTCAGATCACACTGCACAGTTAATGGAAGTTAAGGTTATTAAATCATATAGAATAAATTCATGGCGGATTAAAAGACGTGACCTATCTAGTGAAAATATGACTAGATTCAAAAACTATCAAAAAAGTCTTTCTTTCTCTGAAATCTACCAAACCGAAAATGCAAATTAAGCATACGATTATTTTCTAGAGCATTTTCGCATGCTGTACGATCTTTGCTTTCCTTACAAATTAATAACAGTTAAGCCTAACAAGTATATTAAATGGGTTTCAAATGGTATCCGAGTGTGAAGTAGAAAACAAAGACACTATGGTAATACAGACGCGAACCATCGAATTGTAATAAAAATAACTTCAGAATTTACTCGCGCAGGTTTCGGAAAATTATTAAATTAACCCAAAGAGCACAAAATAATTATTTCATTAACACCTCAAGCAATAAATCGAAAGCAGGCAGGCAGGTAATAAAACCCGAATCACGGAGCCTATTTCCCAAATTAAAGTTCAAAATACTACCATTACTAATCCGGCAAACGCTTTTAACAACTACTTTATTGACCAGACACAAAATAACATGACGAAACCACCGGACACTACGAATTTGAGAAATAACACTTTTTTTTTTCTTTTTGATGGGCAAACATCAAATGACCCCTCCCGCTCTGGGTGGAGCGGAAGGGAGTGTCAGACTCCTACTGACTAAAACCCACCCGTGTTCCTTCCTTAGCCCTTTATGTTCCAGGGCAGCGGTAACCCTTTCGGACGATCCCGCTACCCCGGCAGGCTCCGCCCCTTTTCGGCCCCGTCAACTATGCTAACATCTCTTTGAGGCGCGTGTGGAACACATACGCGTCGTCCGGCACGGGCCGGGTTCTGATCGGACGGAGACCTACCCATTGCTCTCCGCCCGCAAGCCCGCGCCTACGGTGGCCGGGAGTCGTCACGCGGCTCCCGACGCCCGGAGCGTCTCCCGCGGCGACTGAGGCGTGAGGATCTCTCCCTCACCCATCCCGCACCTCCTTCGCTAGCATGACTGCTTCGCAGGAGGTGACCGCCTCCCACTCCCTCTCGACCCGGACCATGGCTTGAACCAGGGCCGGACGCGAGAGGTCGCCGCCGCTGCCGATCGCCTCTACGAGGACACGGCGGTGCTCTGCCCAAGCGGGGCAGACCTCCAGCGTATGCTCCACCATGTCCTCTGGGCGATCCTCGCAGTGATGACACCCGGGCGTCTCCTCCCGCTTGATGATGTGCAGGAACCTCCCGAAACATCCGTGTCCGGAGAGGACCTGCGTCAGGCGGTAGGTGAGAACGCCGTGACGCCTCTCTAGCCACTCCTCAAAGAGGGGTCTTACCGCCGCTATCGTGGCGTGCCCTGCGCTCGGTTGCGATAGTCGCGCCTTCCATTCCACCATGAGATCGCGCCGGAGGTCCGTCCGCTCCGCCGCGATTTGCCGCGGGTGCGGAGTTTCCCCCCGACGTAGTGCCTCCGCGCGCCAATCATACAGGCGCGCGAGGACTATCGCCTCCAGATCCTATGGCGGCAGTCCGGCAAGGAGGCTTGCTGCCTCGCCCGAGATCGTGCGGTACCACCGGATAAGCCTTACGGCTACCACCTTTTGGGGCGCGTTCAGATAGTGTGCGGCTCGCAGCCGCAGTGAACGCGCCTACACCGGGGCCCCATATAGGGCCATGGACCGCACGACCCCCGCGTAAAGCCTCCGGCAGGAGGCGTTTGGCCCCCTCAGGTTGGGCAGGAGCCGCTTTAAGGCGGCCCCAGTCCGTTCCAGTTTGGGGGCCAAACGTCGGAAATGTTCGACGAAGTTCCACCGGCTGTCGAGGACGAGACCCAGGTATCTCATCGTTGTCTCGACGCCGATGTGAACCCCTCCTACCATCAGTTGAGATCCCGAAGGTGGCCCGTACCGGGGCCCATGAAAGGACATGGCCTCGGACTTGTGCAATGCCACCTCGAGACCCAACTGCCGGATCCTTTCCACGACTATCGCAACCCCGCGTGTCATCGCGTCGGCCGACGCCTGATGCGACCTCCTCTGCGCCAGGACCAGCGTGTCGTCAGTGTAGCAAACTACGCTGACGCCATCAGGGAGGTCGGCCCGCAGCACCCAGTCGTAACCGATGTCCCTTAGGAGCGACCCCAGAAGCGATCCCTGCGGGACACCGCACGACATCTCTCGCCGGTTCCAGTTCCCGTCGCGACCGGGGTAGATGACGGCTCTGTCCGTCAAATACGCCCCGACTACTCGACGGAGGTAAGTCGGCACCCGGTGATACCGGAGTGCCTCCCCTATGCAGCTCCAGGGCAGGGTGTAACCCTTTTTTTTTTTTTTTTTTCAGGATGGGAAATCATCAAATGACCCCTCCCGCTCTGGGTGGAGCAGAAGGGAGTGTCAGACTCTTACTGACTAAAACCCACCCGTGTTCCTTCCTTAGCCCTTTATGTACCAGGGCAGCGGTAACCCTTTCGGACGATCCCACTACCCCGGCAGTCTTCGGCCCTGTCGGGCCCCGACAACTACGCTGACATCTCTTTGAGGCGCGCGTGGAACACAAACACGCCGTCCGGCACAGGCCTGGTCCTGATCGGACGGAGAGCTAGGGTGTAACCCTAACTCAATGTTTATGCATCCAGTAGTACCGCAAGATATTATGAGAGCGATACAATCATTAAAAAATAAAAGTAGCACTGGATATGATAGTATATCAACAAATGTAAAATTCGTACCAGGCGACATCGCCTTGCATCTGTGTCATATACTTAACTTACGTATCAGAACTGGAGTATTTCCGGATAGTTTAAAAACAGTTATAGTGAAGCAAGTAAAAAAAAACAATAAAGAGGATCTAGCAAATTATAGACCAATTGCTTTAATACCCATTTTTTTCTAAGGTTATAGAAAAAATAATGTATAACTCTGTTAATAACTTCCTATCCAAATATAATGTTTTAAGTGCGGAACAAAAGGGTTTCAGAAAAAATAAAGGTATAAATACGGCGGTTTACGATTTAATAAATGTCATATTGCAAAATGTGGATAAAAAATACCAGTTTGCGCAATTTTCACGGACATGACGAGGGCATTTGATTGTGTTGATCATGAAATTCTTACAAAAAAGCTAGACATCATAGGCATCAGAGGAAATGTACTTAATCTCTTAAAATCATACCTTAACAATCGTAAGCAGCACACAGAAATATCTAGAATATGTCTAAAAAGTAAGCACTAAGAAAAATATTTATCTAAGGCAAAAATTATTAGGTATGCCGTACCACAGGGCAGTATGCTGGGCCCTTTATTATTTTTGCTATATATTAATGATTTGCCTCGCCACATTGAACATCCTATGGTCTTATTCGCTGACGATAGTACTGCCTTGATTAAATGTATTACAAAAAAACATACGAACATGACATAAATGAAACGTTAATAAACATTATACACTGGCTTGTCCAAAATAATTTAATGATTAATATACCAAAGACTAATGTAATGCATTTTTATCAACGGATTCCACCAGAAGTCTTACATTTACTCTATAATGGACAAAAAGTTGACCAAGTACTAGTTGCTAAATTCCTTGGCATTATGATGGATAGCAAATTAACTTGGAAACCACAAGTAGAAGAAGTATGCAAAAAACTTAGTGTAGCTGAGTATGTACTCTTTAACCTGTCTAAAAAAGTAAATATGGCCACGATTCGCGTCGATTTTGAGATTCGGCATAATATTTTGTGGAAATTGTAGTCTGAGGGAACCACCTGTTCCCTGTTCCTGTGTACCTGTTCAAGGCTCAAAAACGCTGTATAAGGGCTATGTGCAATTTAATGATAACAGATAGTTGCGTACCTGTATTTAAGTCCCTAAAATTATTAACATTCCCATCACTTTATATTTTTGAGGTGGCTGTTTTTGTTAAGTCAAATATGTATCTTTTTGATAAAGTGTCCGAAAATAGAAACCGGCAAATCAGGAGCCAGTATAAAAATTTGCTAATTGTTTGTGGTTCCGATACCGCCCTTTTAAAGAAAAGTATTAAATGTATGGGTCCGATAATTTTTAACAAAATACCTGATGTAATAAAAAATGAGACATTTCCACTTTTAAAAAAGAAATTGACTGATCTATTAATCAATAAATATTATTACTCAATTGGCGAATTTCTGACCGATAAGAATTTTAATTGTATTAAATCATTTATATTTTCAATTTAACTGTATTGACCTCGAACTTGACCAATTTATAATCTCATTTTATTAAACTTTACATTATGTATTGTGCTGCCTATTTCAAATTATGTACTGAATTTCATTTTGACATGGTAAATTTATATTTATTTAATTGAATGTGTTAATTTTATATATTAATTAGTTTTTATTATTATAGCTAAAACTATTTTCGTGCCTTAGTTAAGGTAGTTAGTATAAGGATCGTTTTAAACTCAACATCTGTAACTTGTACCTACTTTCTGAGCAAATAAAGATCTATTCTATTCTAGAATAAATACGAAAACGTCTTACATTTAAATGTTATCAGTGCGTACTCCCGATGCGCTGACTGAAACTAGAAATAATATGAAAACTAGAGACTAATAAATCTAAATAAGACTAACCTAACCTAATAAATAACCTGGCGATCCCTTTAAAATAATCAAGAATTAAAAATAGAAGGTTAAGTAACGTCTTAAAATAAAAATAACAATAAGCAAACAGCATAATAATAAGGTAATAGTTAATTCAATCGATGAATAAAAGAGAAGGTGTTTATTAACACTACACTCTATTGTTAAGTAATCGATAAGAGTTTATCGACAGTGTCCCAACACTAGACCTGTCATTAACTTTATGAAGGAATTTACGTCATCTGAGTGCATATGACGGAACTGACAAATAACGAAACTTTGTTGACAAATTGTTTCCATTTGGAACAACTAGATGATGCTGTTAACGTTTTAGCTGCTGAAATGAGTTATTATTTTATGTTAATATTAGGGGTTAAAGTATGAAATTGCCGATTTGTACTGAAAAATTGAAATTCGTTTTTTTTTTAATTTAACATATTTATTTAATCATAATAATTACCATTATTATCTATACATTGCTGCCATCCAATAGAAAGGTCATTTATGCCTTTGCGATAGAACTTTCGTGATCTAGATTCGACAAACTGTGTGAAAGCATTTTGTACTGCCTCCTGAGAAGAAAACTTTTTATCACGTAGAAAATTGTCCAAATCACGAAAAAAATGGTAGTCCGTTGGAGCAAGGTCTGGCGAATACGGAGGGTGACGAATGGTTTCTAATTGCAGTTGCTGCAGAGTTAAAACGGTTTCTCGTGCTGTATGAGGTCTCGCGTTATCATGGAGCAATAATGGTGAAGATCGATTCATGAGTCGGGGCTGTTTCACTGCTATTTTTGCTATCATTGTTCGGAGTTCGGCACAGTAGACATCTGCCGTTATTGCTTGACCAGATCGGAGAAAGCTAGAGTGAATAACACCATGCTGAGACCACCAAACAGTTACCATTACCTTTTTATTGGTCAGCTTTGCTTTTCCATCACGAAAGCGTTTAAACCAAAATCGAACGGTGCGTTCATTAGCAGTCCCCTCTCCAAACGCAGCATTGATATTGCGAGCTGTTTCTGCCGCGTTAGTTCCGCGTCGGAACTCGTATTCAAAATTAACTCGAATTTTCGAAGTATCCATCTTTCTTGTATAAGCTGAATAAAAAAAACAACTGAAAGTCGATAATCGAATGTGCACATTTTTTAACAGAAGAACTTTATAGGTACCATGTGAAAAAAGTTTCACTCAAAAATTAAAACCATGGAGGTTCTATGTCCATTCGAAGTACCTATTACAATGAAACTGCAATTTCATACTTTAACCCTTATTATTATGCGAATTTATAGTACAGAGAACAAATTATTCGTAAAAGTACCTAACGTTCCGAATATAGAAATATTAAATAGATTACTGGTTTAGAAATCATAAGAGAATTATTTATGAATATCTTTAATGTGATATTGTCCAGAATGGACAGATTCGCAGTCTTGAAAAACATATGTGGTCCTAGAGATAACCCTAGTTACACGACATTTAATAAAGCGTGGAGCAAGCTTTCCTGAAAAATAATCTGCCCCAAAGGATCTAGAAAAGTTTGGTCTCGATCGTGATTACGATGTTGGTCCCATGGAGAAAGTTGTTCAGTTTGATTGTCTGTACCACATCCTTAAATTTGGCTGGTCTTTAAAAAATCAGCCTGTATACTAAAAAGAAGAAAGGACCTAATATCGTGCCTTGTGGAACACCCATTTTTACTTGTAAAACAAGTGAATTGACACCATTTATTTGAACTTTTTGTTGTCTATCATGTAAATAAGATTTTACTAAACTGAGCGCAGGTTTACCTAGTCCGTAATGCTCAGGTTTCAAGAGTAAGGTTTTGTGATTAACGCAATCAAATGCCTTGGAGAGGTCACAAAAGACTCCTATGGCATCTTGGGCTTCCTCCCATGCTGTAAATATGTGTTTTAATAAAGTGACACCGCCGTCAGTCGTACAACGTCCTTTGGTGAACCCATATTGCTGATCGTGTAAGATTTTGTTGTTTACGCTTTAAGTCTGATCACTGGCACGACTAGAAGTAACAACTTCCCTTCCAAAGTTTGGTGTGAAACCTGTGGCTAAATTAATGCAAGTTTAGATAAAGTTTGACTTTGAGTAAAAGTTTTGCCCAGTTTCTTTGGTTTTCTCCGACGAATATGCTCAAACACCTAACAACACCTTTGGTTCAATGTACACCCGTTTTGGCTTGAGGACTATAAAAAGAAGTTTATGTTGGAAAATCGATATGAAAAAAATCTAAGAAAATTTCAAAACTGATTACAGGGAAAAAACGATAATTGAAGATTGATAAAACAAATTGATTACAACACCACCGTTGTAACAGAGAATAGCTAAAGAAAATCTTAATTTAAAAAATGTTAACCTCTTCTTTCGAAGTCGGTTAACAATAGATCAGCCTAAATACGGCCCTGGCGTAACTAAAAGAATTTGTAATTTAAAAAAATAGAACAAAATACACCAAACTAAATACGGCCCTGGCGTAGCTAAAGCAAAGCGTAATTTAAAAAATTAGAACCTCTTTTTTGGAAAACCATAAAAAAAAACATTTGGCAATGGACCGATTTCGTCGATAGAAATAACCCTTTACCTGCTATGTTAGAATACAACAAAGACAAAGCGAAATTAGATATGAAGTTGGAAAGAGTTAGAAA
The DNA here is from genome assembly GCA_947507525.1 of Apamea epomidion. Lineage (NCBI taxonomy): Eukaryota > Metazoa > Arthropoda > Insecta > Lepidoptera > Noctuidae > Apamea > Apamea epomidion. The sequence goes on from OX382255.1 coordinate 8,996,932, forward strand.
TTTAGTGATAAATCTGACGTAGAATTGTACGGCAACCTAACAGCAAGGAAAAGATATTTAAACGAGAATCAAAAGGCAAACAAACCCTAAATTGACTGCAAGGCTGTAGAACAAAAAGCAAAACTAAACAGTCTCGAAAACGACCAAATAATTACATCTTCAACTTAATCAATAATAAAGACAAATCCAAATAAATATATGGGTTAGATTCCACGTAGCAGAAAAGTGTTAGATACGGAGTAATATGGCTGTTAGAGGAATAGTTCGGCGACGCGACATCACAGGAACGGCTGGGCTAAAAATAAAAAAGAGACAAATAGATACTAGCAAATAACTGCGCAAAAAGAAACGAACAGATGGGCTAGAAATAAAAAATAAGTCAATTAGAAACTAGCAAACAACCGTGCAAAGAACGCTTACCTTAGTCATGACGCCTAAACACATTCACACACCGAGCACACACTACAGGGTACTAACTACAACTAACTATTGGAGTAAAATAAAACTCGGTATAAAGATTATATTTTTGGGGAGGGAAATAAGAGAGTAAATTATTTGGAACAATTATAAAGATTTTTTTAAAATTATACAACAATACAGCACATTAAAGAAAATAACTCCAAAGCATATATTTATTTTCGCATAATGATATTAAAACATTTTTTATAGGCATAACAAATAAGCATAATAATTAACTCCTAAAATGTTAGACACTAATACACATTTTTATACAATATTGCTCTAATTAAATTTGTAGGCACTTTACATTGTAGGTAGAACAAATCATTTTTTAATTTTTCTAAGTGGAGGGTGTAGGGACTACAGGCAGCAATGTGCTAACGCTGCAAATGGTAATGTTCCCCCGCGCATATGGTTCAGCCGGCAGTCGTTTGCGCCGCGCCGAAACAGTAACTTGTGTACACTGTATTATCCCTGTTAACGTGAATATCGAATAGACTGGTTTTACGGACTTGTGCATTTTATTTACTCTCCTCACCACAACCACTATAGCAACCTCAACAGAGGGTATCATAAAACTATTGTGTCACTAAGTGTGTTATTGCAAAGTTGTAATTTAATCCTTTAAAAAAATCTAAATTCTGTGATGAATAAGTAATCAGGAAACATCATACTATAATAACCTCATCTAACCCAAATTATTCACCAACAATAGAGGGTCACTGTTCTAACCTAACGTAACCCGTATGATTCAATAACAGTAGTAAATATCAGGAAACAGCATACCTAATAATTGTATGCCTAAATACTATTATGCTAATAGTCATTAGGCCTAGTAACATTATGCGAAATAAATTTATGCCAAATCAAATCATACCAAAATCGTTATGCTAAAACAAATTATACCAAAATCGTTATGCCAAAGTATATTAGGAAAAAATAATACTATGCGAAACTATTTATAAATCCTTGAAACACATAACAAGTACAAGTATATAATAAGCAAAATGTTATTTTGTTATTATTATAAATTAATTATTGTTCTAAAAGTATGTTTAGAATAAGTTAGATTATAAGATACGTTAAAGATAAGTCCTCTTCTCCACATATCTTTCTTTTGCTGTGCTCGACAGGGTCCATGATTGTTTTCTTTTGGAAAATATTTACCAACTAAGCCAATATTGTAGAATGCAATAAAGAATCGAGTATTGAGTATTAATTTATTAAGACAACCATTGATCCATTATATTTATATTGTTAGTATGAACTTCAAACTATGTTAGTACCTAATAACTAAGAGAGACTTAGTCCTCTGGGTGAGGCTCCACACCAGTGGACTGTCTAACTTGTTGCTTATTACATCCAGGGTGCTGTTACTGCTCCCACGCAATCTGCTTAGCAGTGAGGCTATCTTTTTGTGCCAGGTGGCATCAAAGCCGTCTGTGCGCGACTCTGCGAACATTGTAGACGCACGGCAGAAGCGTGGCAGACGCAACAGCGCCCTGTAGGCATTATTAATCTGGTTGTTGTTAATAATCTGTTTGTCATTCGGTGCAACACAGCGTTTTCATTACGTCATTATCCTCACACAATTTTGTACTTCATGTCTGTGGCAGGTATTATTCAATTTCAGCAGTAATTCCCGATTTTCGATCCTAGTGTAAATTGTACAAAGCGCTAGTGTAAATTATTTTGATTCGTGTGCATGTCAATATTCTTCCCACATTGTACTTACTAGATTTATTACTACAGGGGCCACCGTTGCGAGGAAACCAAAACTGGACACACGAAGAACAAAAGAAATAGATGCAATACCAGCCGAGCAAACGACAAAAGACAAATCAGACTCGAAAGTTATCCGGACAACTCAGAAACGGACGTCCAAACCTGGCACATATTTCAAAGAGCCTTACAAATGTAATCAGAGTAATTCTAATCGAGTAAAGAAAGAGTATAAGTGTCATGTATGTCAACGTAGTTTTAGTCTAAAGAGTAATTTATCAATACATATTCGTACACACACTGGTGAAAAACCTTATAAGTGTGATCTATGTCGGCGTAGTTTTAGTGCAAAGCATACGTTATTAAAACATATTCGTACACACACTGGTGAAAAACCTTATAAGTGTGATCTATGTCGGCGTAGTTTTAGTGCAAAGCATACGGTAATAAAACATATCCGTACACACACTGGTGAAAAACCTTTTAAGTGTCATGTATGTCAACGTAGTTTTAGTCAAAAGGGTAGTTTATCAATGCATATGCGTACACACACTGGTGAAAAACCTTATCAGTGTGATATATGTTGGCATAGTTTTAGTGTAAAGGGTATTTTAACAAAACATATTCGTACACACACTGGTGAAAAACCTTATAAGTGTGATCTATGTCGGCGTAGTTTTAGTGCAAAGGCTACGTTAGCAAAACATAGTCGTACACACACTGGTGAAAAACCTTATAAACCTTATAAGTGTAATGTATGTCAACGTAGTTTTGGTTCTACGTTTGTTTTAACAAGACATACTCGAATACACACAGGTGAAAAACCTTATAAGTGTGATATATGTCAGCGTAGTTTTAGTCAAAAGACAGTTTTAATAAAACATATTCGTACACACACTGGTGAAAAACCTCTGTGATGTATACCAATGTGGTTATAGTATAAAGGGTTATTTAAATTACCTAATGTTAGAAGTAGCGAATGTGACATCATATTGAATGGCCAAAAACTAGAATTTGTTAATCAGACAGTTTTCCTAGGAATCACGCTAGACGAGAAATTACAATGGGGACCTCATATAACATCTATTGCGGGGTGGCTAAGCTCGGCTGCATATGCTGTTAGAAAGATAAAGCAATTAACAGATGAAGAAACCCTGCATTTGGTTTATTTTAGTTACTTCCACAGTATAATGTCATATGGCATTTTACTGTGGGGTCATTTTAATTTACGTCGCCGCGAATCTCTTAGGGAACTATTTAAAAGGGTTAATATTATGACGGTACCTTGCCAATTCATTTATGAAAATATTATGTATGTAAGAAATAATCAAGATCTTTTTAATAAAATAAGTGATAGACATAATTTTAATACTAGAAATAAAGATAATTAGATCAACCTTTTTTCAGATTATCTAAAGTACATACATCTTTTATGGGGTACTGTGTTAAATGTTACAACAAAATACCTTGTGAAATATTGCAATTAAATGAAAGAATATGTACTTATATTAAAATTACACTTTGTAAGCAAGGATATTACAAATTAGAGGATTATATCCAAGATAAGAATGCTTGGAAACATACTGGTCCTGCTCCATAGGACAATCTCTAGAGTCTAGACAAAATCAAACTGGTTGCTAATGTAATTGTATAATTTTTCTTTTTTCTTTGATATTGATTTACATTCTGTTATTACTTAAAGTTACACCCGGACTTATTACTCCTTATTTATTTATGAAAATCGTCTACTTTTGGAATGTTTGTAAATATGTGAGCACCATGTATCTATCACATAGTTAATTTATATGTCATGGTGTCATTAATTCATTTTAATTGTTTCACCTATTGTAAGTAAGTAATTATTTATTTTACTAAAAGACTTAGCCTAGCTAACATGTGTTAATTCAAAATGGGATGGGTATGGCTATTACATTTGAGAAGACCCTTGTGGTATAGTAATTTTATGTTTAGGTGCATCGTCTTCACATATAATTATATATCTAGTCTTGCCATAAATATTGTCACAAAGAAAAAACATTTTTTTTTATTGCAAATAATATTTATTACTTTTACAGTGTGTTAGTTTAATACATAAATATAAAACAATTTCAAATATAAAAAGCTTATTCGAAGTGGTCTCCATTGGCTGCAATACAGTCCTTTAAACATTGAGGCCAGTTATCAATAGAAGCACGCACTCTTTCCATGAGAAAATTCTTCACTGCCAATCGTATGGATTGTTTTGGGACTCCAAATTATCATGGCGTTTAGAGCAAGCCGCACTCTCTAAAACTGACCATAAATCATAATCCAGCGGATTAAGATCGGGACTAGACGACGGCCAGTCTTCAGCTCTCATGAAGTCCGAAACGACCAAGACTGCGTGGACCGAGCTTTATGACCCGGCGCTGAGTCTTGTTGGAAGGACCATATTTGGTTATTGAACACGGTGTTGTTAAGGGGCTTAACTACCTTCTCAAGAATGGTATCTTGATACACTTGTGCCGATGTTTTGATACCTTTTTCACAAAAATATGGCTCAGTCACTCCTTCATAGCTAACACCCCACCAAACCATCACTGAAGTCGGAAAATGCCCACGTTGCACTCTGTCGACTAATTGGGAAGCTTCCTTAGAGCTTTGAGCATAAATACGGTCATTTTGTTTGTTAAAATGTTGCTCAATTGTAAAGATTTTCTCATCCGTAAACAAAATTTTTCTGTGACCTCCCTTTGCGTACCGCTTCAGTAGTTGTTTCGATTTTACCACCCTATTCTTTTTTAAATTATCAGTTAAAAAATGACCAGTGCGTCTCTTATAGGCTGCAAGTCCTAAGTCATCTTTTAAAATACGCGACATGGTTCTGGGTGTTATATTCATCTCCCGAGATAAAATCTTTTGCTTTCGGACAGGATTTCTTCGAATTCTTTCCCTTGCTGCTTTGACCACCTTTTTCGTACGAACACTACGTGGACGGCCAGATCTTTTTCTGTCGCAAACAGAGAAGGTCTCATTGTACCTATTAATAGCCCGGTACACAAACATTTGACTAAAACCAAGCGTATGGAGAGTTTTAAAAATTGCATTTGGCTCCATACCAACTTTGTGTAATGCAATCACAGCGATTCGGTTCTCTTTATCACCCCACTCCATTTTAATATCGCAAAATATTATACAATTTATTTATTTATTTTATTTATTTAATTTGACAACATTGGTCCAATGGTTAGTACAACAATAACTTATCAACTAAGGCTTAGTAATATTAATTAAATAAAATATATTAAATTACATTAAATCAAATCAAAATTGAAATAAAACAAATTCTATTTATCCTGCCGCACGAGCAACCGGACAGCATGTCTTAACATTGGTGCATCATGTTTTTCGGCTAGGGTTTTCAGTATGCTGTTGGTGCTAGCCCTCATTCTGCTTATTAAGGATGCGGTATTTTTCCTCCGAATGGCAAAGAAGTCGTCGATTCGCGCTACAGCAAACATGCCAGACGCGCTGCAGAATCGGGACAACCTCAACAGCACCCTGAAACCATTATTATATTGCACCAGCAGGGCATCTAGTGCCCTCTGCGTGCAGTTGACCCACAAACTACCCGTGTAGAACACTTGACAGTACGCTTTAAACAGAGTTGTCTTCACCTCGTTACTACAACGAGCGAATCTGTGAGCCAACATGTTGCATCTGGCTGCTAGTGCCCTGCGTTCACGTTCAATGTCTACCTGATCCCTGAGGTCCTCGGTGACATAGTGCCCCAAGTATTTAAATTGGGTGACCCCCTTAAGTGGTCGCCCATTGAGGGATATAGAGGGCTCGTATTTTAAATGTTTCCCGGGAGCAACAAAGATCAGATATTCACTCTTCATCTCATTATACAACAGGCCGTGGGTTGCCGCATACCTTTCACGCTCAACATCTCCCTGATTGAGCCAGCCGTTGGACCCAGCAGCACCATGTCGTCAGCGTAGCTTAAATGGTTGACGCTGCCATCATGCCGCGCGTGCCATCAATTTTGCACCCAACTGGTCTGCTGCTGAGTTCAACGATCAACTCATTCACATACAGGTTGAAGAGCTTAGGTGAGGTTAACCCAGGTGGGTTCCCGCATTGACGAGGCGGGGGGGCTCAGTAGCCGTGGCTCGGAGAACCACGGTGAAGCTAAGAGGAAGGAGGAGGCCCCCAGCGGGGGCCGCTCGTTAAGGCTTTGCGGCTTAGCCGACGACGAGCGGCCTGCGGGTAGGTGGCGGTGCTGCTTGGGCGACATCGCAACCTACCTGAGGCGGGCCGTGATGTCCCTCGTATGGGAGACATCGCGGCTGAGGATTGGAGGCCGCGGCGGGAGAGGAGTGTCGGTGTTACGTTGCCGCTCTCCCTGCCTTCCGCGGCCTTAACGGGGCCGCCACCGTTAGATGGCGGACGCGGTGGGGCCGCAGGGGAAGAGGAGTGTCGGTGTTACGTTGCCGCTCTCCCTATCCTCTGCGGCCGTAGCCCCCCCAACGCGGGGGGCATGCGGGGCCCGCCAGCTAGGCGGGCGTGGAGGTCAGCGCACAGGCCTCCACCAGTGTGGGACGGGAATGGCCAGGTGTTCTCGGCCATTCCCGTAGCCCCCCAACCTGGGGGGCATGCGGGGCCCGCCATATCATCTAGGCGGGCATGCGCCGGGAGGGCTGTGGAAGTAAAGGCTATGCCGGTTTCCCATGGCCCTCCCATCACGGCGATGTGGGAACACCGCTGAGTTTTAGTGGGTATACTGTCATTCCGACAGGGAGTACCACATACCCCGTCTCGTCCCCCGCGAGACGGGGATGCATAAAGCATTTCTGAGCGAGAAAAAAAAAAAAAACAAAGGTTAACCCCCCCTGTCTAACCCCACACTCCAACCTGTACGCTTCCGACAGAGCATCTCCCCAGCGAACTTGGTTCAGCTGGTTAGAGTACCAGTAATGGAACAAACCCGTCAACTCAGGTGGTACTCCCGCTCCCTCGAGTTTATCCCAAAGAACATCATATGACACAAGGTCAAATGCCTTTGAGAGATCAAGGAAGCAGGCATACACCGGAGTACCCCTCTCCTTATAGTATTGGACCGTCTGCTTTAGACAGAGGATAGCACTCTCAGTGGAAAGCCCAGGCCGAAACCCAAACTGTGCGTCATGTAATGTTATCCATTTGTCAAGTTCCTTGTCAAGCAGACCGTCCAACACTTTAGCAATTACAGTGGCCAAGGATATCGGTCTGTAATTCGCCTTATCCGACATATCCCCAGTTTTATTTTTCACGATCGGTACCACTATTGTTTTCAGCATATCGGATGGAAGGTATGAGTGGCTAACGCAAAGCGTGAAAAACAGCGCCAGCACTCTAGGTAGATGTACCCCGGCATACTTGAGGTGCTCGATGCTGAGACCGTCGTGACCTGGAGACTTCCCCTTAGCCATTCTTTTAACTAACTCAGCTATATGCTTGGCAGAAAAACGGATCGGTTTATAATCACGACTATTCTCGTAATCGATCACCTCTTGAGCCGGTCCAAGTGGGGATGATACCATAAATCGATCTTTGAACATGTGGGCTATGTCTTCCGGTGTACTACATTCCCCTACACTCACAGGGCGGCCCGGTCTAACCTTCAACTTATTGGTCGACTTCCAGAACTCGGAAAAATTTTTAGACGCTCTGTGCGATGCTAAAACGTCCATCTTTATCTGGTCCTGGTGATTTTGGCACCATTTAATACTAATAATAATAATAATTTATTTATTTGCAGACGTTGAAGTCCATAGAATTAGATAAGAAAAAAAAAAAAAAATTGACATCAAAACATATTCACAAATTAAAAATAAGCATCATAACAAAAATAACATAATCGAAATACATCACAAATTACATAATAATGTCATAATAGAAACGAATCACAAATAACATAAAAATAACAGAATACACACACATAAAAATCACAATTAGGCATAATAATAATAATAATAACATAATAGGAATAAAATAAAATGTACATATAGCTATCTAGAGCCGATCTGTGTGTGCAGTTTCACCCATCGACCAAGCATCGGGCAGTCCCACCGGTCACTCAATGCTCTCAACATGCCGTGGGTGCTGATATCTGTTCTGTGCCGGAGAGAAGCGCATCGTTTTCGAATAATGGCATAAAAATCATCCACTCTCGCATCGGCAAACATACCCGAAGCGCTACAATACCGCGGCAGCCCCACAAGCATCCTGAAAGCATTGTTATACTGTACACGCAGGGCGCTGTATGCCTTCTGCGTATACTTGACCCAAAGGCTGCAGGTGTAAAAAGTCTGACAGTAGGCTCGAAAAAGCGTCATTTTAACGTCGTAAGAACACCGTGCAAACCTACGGGCCAGCATATTACTTCGAACAGACAGCGCCCTACGCTCTCTCTCAATATCTAAATCATCGCACAGGTCCTCAGTGACCCAGTGGCCAAGATATTTAAATTTTGAGACTTGCTTCAAGGCTAGCAAGGCAAGGCTAGGCAAGCTTGCTTTAAGCCTACCCCTAAAGATTTTCTGACTCTGCCGCATTTCTTCCCAAATTCTACCAGATTTTGGCTTATTATAAAAAAGCCAAGTTTGATACTTAGACCGAGCCTCCTCATAAGCGCCTCGAACGTGCTTGTTCCAGCCTGCTACTCTTCTTACCTTTTGAGGTTGCTTATCATCCCAGGCCTGCACAGCAGCCACTGACAGAGTATTTACAATAATGCTATACATCTGATCTAGAGCACGCCTATGTTCTACATTATGACACATACTATCCCCACACTTCTCAAACAACTTAGGATAGTCGATGTTCCTCAACTCATTATTACATAGATCTCGATACCTATCTATTTCCACCTTATCGCGGTCCCGCCATAAAACTTTGCTCTGCACTTTAGTTTCCTGAACAACTTTTGACACTATTATATTTAAATCGCACTCAATTATTAACGGTAGATGATCTGACCAATAGGTATCGAGATCCACGATGACATTTGTTACAGTGTGCCACGCTGACTTCGTAACGACACAGTGATCCAGCCATCGCTGGCTACCATTTATGTCACTGACATACGTAAAAACGTCCGAGTCAATACCCAATTTTTCTACATCAGCGCATATCCACTGATGATCTTGACAGTGGTTGCATAGCTCAGACCAAAACGGCTGATATGGATGAGCATTAAAGTCTCCTAACATAAATATTGTTTCAGTGTCATTGTTTTCCACAATGGCACTGATTTCACCTAAACAATTTGTGAACTCTAGGAGATTTTCTGAGTTGTCCGTCGGCAAGTAGACACTGAATATCATTACAGAGCGGTTGTCACTTAGTGTCGCTATTATGGCCGCTAGCCTGTTACTATTACAGTTAATAACACTCACAGTTTTAAACAATCCTTTCCGCCACAAAATAGCCACTCCCCCATAAGGACGCCCTTTAAGAATACTTGCGGAAGTATCTACCGCAGACTTCCCCGTATATTCAAAGTCTTTATGTATGGTATTGAGAAGGTGCACATCATGGGGGAGGAGCCAAGTCTCTTGAAGCGCTAATACATCTGCAAACTTACATAAATCTCGAACACTGTCTAATGACCTCTTTAAGGATTTACAATTAAATGTAACAAACCTGTTTGAACACGCTTGCTTCAAATAGCTATCCATTACGATTGTTTTTGAAGGATACCCGAATCAGAGTTTACACTAACTCTGTCTTTATTTTTAGACTGCACAAACTGCCGAAAGTAAATACCTTCCGGCCAAAGAGCATCATCCAAAAACAACGGTAGTTTGCTTTTTTCAACAAAGAATTTATAAGAATTATACCCACGTTCCTTCTTTGATACAATTTTTTCCAACTTAACAGTTATATGGGTCTTATCACGAATGTAGTTTACAATGTCATCACGACTAGTTTTCGTACATATGTTAGAAATATAAAGAGGTACCTGGGTCGACGCTGCCCTAAACTTCGCATTTAAATCATAAGTTGCCTTTCCCGTGTTACTCAAAAACTTATTCCGTAGCTTCTTTTTATTTGTTACCATAGTCCATTCGTCACTTTTGTCCCTTGCTATCCTATTTGAATTCACAAACTGCAAAGTTTCTCGACTTACACTCGCTGCCAGTGCCGACGCATACCCATACACAGCCGTATTATTCATCCTCACGTTCGACTCGGGCGCAGTTGTAGTAGCGATCTCTGGACCGCAGGTGGGGGCACTAACCGGTCGCTCGTTCGAAACCGCTGTAGCGGCCTCCACGCGCCGCTTATCTTCTAACGATGTCGTATTGCGTTTGCTCGGTGCAACTGAAACCGGGGTATGGGCCTCCACGTGGATAATATCCCGACCTTGTACACTCTTGACCGCATTATTTTTTACTTTGTTTACGGTAGACGTATCTTGTCCGGAGGTCATTGCCCTATCAGGTAAATATTCTAAGCCTATAGGTCCACTGTAACAATCAAAACTATTAACTATGCACGCTCCACGTCTTTTATTAACAGGATCGAAATGCATTTCGTTTGCCTGTTTCAACTTAACCGAATCACTCAATTCTTGCCGTGTCACAAATTCATTTTTTAGTCCACCCATCTCAGCCTGTAAGTTTGACAACTGATCTTGCAATTTCTTAAATATCTTTTAACAGACGTGTCGCATCTAAGTGGTCGAAGGTTACGGGAGGTAATTTATGCAGCTCCCTCGCCACGAATATGGGTAGTCGCTCAGGGTCTACTGCATCTATATGTTTCAACATATCGATGATATCTTCCAAGTCCTTCCGTGATTTGTCATCCTTCTTTCTATTAATCATTTTCTTCATTGGAACAGATTCAAATAATAACTTTTTGGCTATCACTATATCCTCCGCCGTAAACGCCGTTACACATATCCTTGATAAACTGGTTTCATCCATAACAGATATTTTGTTATACACAAACGCAAGCACTTCGTTTATAACAATGTTGCACGAACTACATTTTAAAATGTTCGAGGTCATTGCCCTGATCAGCTGTTAACGCACGCACGATAAAAGTTGCGTACGTCTACCCTCGACAAGCGCGTGAGCCGAATGTCAAAGTCAAATAATTTATTTCAAGTAGGCACATAAAAGGCACTTTTGAACGTCAAAATTAAATTAAAATAAAATTGATTCTAGTCGCCCCTTCCAAAAGGTAGTTTTCGTATGGAGAAGAATGGGCAAGAAACTCTACCGTTACTCTTTTAAAATGTTTTGCAATATTTTGAATACATTAATTATATAGTTATATGTGAAGACGGTGCACCTAAAAATAAAATTACTATACCACAATAGGTAAAAGAATTAAAATGGATAAATGAAACCATGACATATAAATTAACTTTGTGATAGATACATGGTGCTCAAATATTCACAAACATTCCAAAAGTAGACGATTTTCATAAATAAATAAGGAGTAATAAGTCCGGGTGTGACCCCAAGTAATTACAGAATGTAAATCAATGTTAAAGAAAAAATAATACATTATACAATTACATTAGCAACCAGTTTGATTTTGTCTACTCTAGAGATTGTCCTATGGAGCAGGACCAGCATGTTTCTAAGGATTCTTATCTTGGATATAATCCTCTAATTTTTAATATCCTTGCTTACAAAGTGTAATTTTAATATAAGTTTTAAATTTTCTTTCATTTAATTGCAATATTTCATAAGGTATTTTGTTGTAACATTTAACACAGTACCCCATAAAAGATGTTTGTACTTTAGATAATCTGAAAAAAGGTTGATCTAATTTATCTTTATTTCTAGTATTAAAATTATGTCTATCACTTATTTTATTAAAAAGATGTTGATTTTTTCTTACATACATAATATTTTCATAAATGAATTGGCAAGGTACCGTCATAATAATAACCCTTTTGAATAGTTCCCTAGGAGATTCGCGGCGACGTAGATTGTAAATGGCTCTGACAGCTCTCTTTAGCAAAATAAAAATGGATTCAATGTCAGCAGCCTGACCCCACAGTAAAATGCCATATGACATAATACTGTGGAAGTAACTAAAATAGACCAAACGCGCGGTGTCTTCATCTGTTAATTGTCTTATCTTTCTAACAGCATATGCGGCCGAGCTTAGCCGCCCCGCATAGATGTTATATGAGGTCCCCATTGTAATTTCTCGTCTAGCGTGATTCCTAGGAAAACTGTCTGATTAACAAATTCTAATTTTTGGCCATTCAATATGATGTCACTTTCGCTACTTCTAACATTAGGTAATTTAAATCTAATGCATTTGGTTTTTTTTTCATTAAGTACTAAATTATTTACCGTAAACCAATCTTGGACCTGAAGAATAGAGTTATTCACGTCGTCAAGATTTTGTGACCGTCGGTCTATTTTAAAGATCAATGGTGTGTCATCTGCAAATAACACCATCTTCGGTTGATTTTGAAGTAATTGGGGTAAATCATTAATATAAACTAAAAAGAGGAATGGACCCAATATCGAACCTTGAGGAACGCCCATTGTCATTTCAGACCCCAATGAGTTTACACCATTTACTTGGACTTTAACCTTTCTATCTTTCAGGTATGATCGTAACAAGTCAAGTGCTGTTTTCCTAATCCCATAGTGCTCGAGTTTCATCAGAAGTGTTTCATGGTTTACGCAATCGAACGCCTTAGAGAGATCGCAAAAGATTCCAATAGCATCTTGTGCTTCTTCCCAGGCGTTAAAAATGTTCTTAATTAGGGTAACACCGGCGTCAGTGGTACAACGCCCTTTGGTGAAGCCGTACTGGTGTTCAAGAAAGATGTAATTTTTATTAAAGTGACGTAACATTTGATTGAGCATCAACTTTTCAAACACCTTAATGAGAACTGGCAGAATTGACACAGGTCTATAATTGTTGGGATCTTTACTATCACCGGATTTGAACAATGGTACTACTTTACTATGTTTCATAAGATCCGGAAAGACACCTTGGTCAACACTGGTGTTAAATATGAAAGCTAAATAGGGCGCAATGGTTTCGATGAGAGATCTACATACTTTTACAGACATACCCCAGAGATCTTCTGTTGATTTAATTTTAAGATCTTTAAAAGCTCTCATAACAGCCTGGGGGTTTGTATGCTGAAACCTAAGCTCCGAAGGGCATGCCTTTTTTTTTTTTTTTTCTTTTTTTTTTTTCTGGGTGGGAAATCATCAAATGACTCCTCCCGCTCTGGGCGGAGCAGAAGGGAGTGTCAGACTTTTACTGACTAAAACCCACCCGTGTTCCTTCAGTTGCCTGTGCCAGGGGCCACGGTATCTCTTTCGAACAACCCGCAGCCCCGGCGGCATCGGCCCTAGCGGACCCCGTCAGTTCGTGCTGACAGCTCTTTGAGGCGCGCGTGGAACACAACACGCCGTCGACCCGGGCCTGGTCCTTACCAGGCGGCGAGCTGCCCATAGCTCGCCGCCCGCAAGCCCGCGCCTACGGTGGCCGGGAGTCGGCTGTTGACTCCCGTCCAGGGCGTCTCCTGCGGCGGCTAGGAGCGCGAGGGTGCAGCGATTGCTTCTCCCTCGCGCGCTCCGCCGCCTCCTTCGCGAGCATTACTGCTTCGCAGAAGGAGGTGACGGCCTCCCATTCACTCTCGCTCCGGACCATGGCCTGTATGAGGGCCAGACGCGAGAGGTCGCCGCCGCCGATCGCCGCCAAGAGGACACGGCGGGGTCCCGCCCAAGCCGGGCAGACCTCCACCGTATGCTCCACCGTGTCCTCCGGGCGATCCCCACAGTGGCGACACCCTGGCGTTTCCTCCCGCTTTATCCTGAACAGGAACCTCCCGAAACAACCGTGTCCGGTGAGGACCTGCGTCAGGCGGAAGGTGAGGGCGCCGTGGCGCCTCTCTAGCCACTCCTCAAAGAGGGGACTTATCGCCGCAATTGTGGCGTGCCCAGCGCTGGGTTGCGACAATCGCACTCTCCATGCCGCTATGAGATCCCGCCGGAGCTCTGTCCGCTGTGTCGTGATTTCTCGCGGCAGCGGAGCAACGCCCCGGCGTTTTGCCTCCTCTCGCCACTCCCATATGTGGGCGAGGACTTTGGCCTCCAGATCCCATGGCGGCAATCCGGCAAGGAGGCTCGCCGCCTCAGCGGAGACCGTGCGGTATCCTCGAATGAGCCGGACAGCCATGACCCTTTGGGACGCGATCAACCGGCGGGCTGGTCGCCGCCTCAAAGATCGCGCCCATACCGGTGCCCCGTAAAGGGCCATGGCCCGCACGACCCCCGCATAGAGCCTCCGGCAGGAGGCGTTTGGTCCCCCTAGATTGGGAAGGAGCCGCCTCAAGGCAGCCCCGGCCCGCTCCAGTCTGGGAGCCAAACGTCGGAAGTGCTCCACGAAATTCCACCGGCAAGGGCATGCCTTTACATTCCTTTTAAGTAAGGAAGCAGAAAGCGTGGGGGAAGAATTTAAAGCTTCAGTAGTTTTAAGGGGAATATTAGCAAAGAAGTTTTCAAATTCCTGAGCTATTTCTACATCTGAATTGATGGGGCCATGTGCAGTCTCTAAATTAAATTCACTATTTCGCTGTTTTTTCCTACCTATTTCATTATTTATTATTTGCCATGTAGTTTTTATTTTGTCATCAGCTGATTTTATTTTATTGCTTATATAAAGAGCTTTAGCTCTTTGGCACACCCTTTTAAAAGTTTTTGAATATTTTGCAACATACTGATGATAGTTTGTAGTTTTCATATGTTGCTTTAAGCCATAAAGTTCAAAAAGTTTTTCCCTGCTTTTACGAATACCTGGAGTAGCCCAGTCACTGAATAAAAACTTTTAGTTTTCAGCGGAAAAGTGTCATAAAATTACGCGTTTAATAGTGAGAAGAACTCGGCGTAGAACTCATTGGGGTCATCTATATTATTAAAACTCTGATCACATAATTTACTGGCCAAAGAATTATTTAATTTCTCTAAATTTTTACATGTAATTGGCCTAAACCTTACGAGTATTTAAATTTTTTGTAAAGGCATGTAGGAGCTAAATGTTATTATTTGTCCACTGTGGTCAGATGGCAACTTATTTACAATTTGTTTGTGTAAGTAATCGCAATTACAAAAAATATTATCTATACAAGTGACAGAAGAAGCTGTCACTCGGGTTGATTCCATAAACACATTTGTCAAATCAAATGACCCAAAAAAGACTCAATAATCTGACAGTATTCGAGTTATTTTCCAATAAATTAATATTAAAATCTCCACATACGATTATTGACTTACTATAATAATAATAATAAAAATAAATATGCTAGCAACACCAACGTCAACGTCAACGTCTTTTTTGTCATCTCCTCACAATTTTCTAATACATCATTTTTAGAATCAGTTTTATATTTATATATTACGTGAAACCATAACAGGCAAAATCAAAATTATAAAAACATAATTTTATATAAATAAAATGAACGATAACAACTTTCATCAAAAACTGCCGAACCGGAGGTGACATCTGTCATGTCACCTCCGATAAAAACATGAAAATAACTACAAAAATTAAATGATGAAGATGTTGACGAGATCAGCAGCTCGCCGTGCACGTCTACCACCTCCGGATTCGTCGCTCAGCCCCACCCCGCCGCCGCCGGAATCCAGCCCCATCGAAAGTGCTGTGACACCGGCCGTAGCAGTAGCGTCGAGCTCGAGCGACGAATATTTTTCTCCGCCGACGTCGCCAACACCTGTACGTCGGCAGGGGAGAGGCCGGCCACCGAGGAGCTTGGGACTTAGGGGCCATCCGGCCCCGAGCCGGGTCCCCGCTGCCGGTGGTTGTGTGCAGCGCATGAGATGGACTCAGACTATGAACGAGAACGTCATGCGCGCATACTACGGGTCTACAGAGGGGGGAACTAACCTCACTGCGTACCGTGATAGGTTGCTGTCTCTGTTCCAGGAACTGGAACCAACCGTCAACGTTTCGGCCCAACGACTGTCGGATCAGGTGCGGGTCATCCAACGCAATCACAGGTTGGACGACATCGCACTTGATAGGCTGCGCTCAGAGGTACTGAACAACCAAATCGTCTCGACTCTGGCACAAACCGCGGCACAAGCGTCAACTATTGATGCCATCCCGCCGCGGTCCAATCGTGTTGAAGAAGATGATGATAGGGTTGACACAGTAAGTAGCCAGTGCAACATCCGACTGAGGAGCGCACTGGAAGATGCGTTTCGCGAGTATAGGTCCACTCCAACCGAACTTAGACCCCGAATACCACGGCTACCTATGCACAAAAAAAATAGGGCGCTAGTGTGTGCCTTGGACTCGCAGCTCAAGAATTTCTTTGAGAGCAGCGAGGATCTCGTTGATACACACTCGATCTTGTATTGCGCGGCTGTGGCGGCGTGTCGTTTAGCTAACGTCAAGTTTCCAAATTGTGACGCAGCTACTCGACCAAAACCAGCCGTACCAGCCTGGCGATACAGGATCGAGCGTCGTATCGATGGGGCCAGGGTACTCATCGGTAAACTATACTGCTTCAGGGAGGGGCAATACACGACCACGAGTGATGCGCTTTGTAAGACAGGCATTTTCGGGGACTGGAATCAGCCCTCGGGAATACATGTCCAATATCACAGAGCGCATCGACTTCCTGAAGCAGAAAGTTTGTGCATGGGCGAGTCGTATTCGGCGGTATAAGCGGCGGGTTGATCGGTACACGCAGAATCGCATGTTCCAGAGCGATGAGAGGTGGGTATATAGAACTTGGGAGCGACCTGAACAAAACGTGACGGACGTGTGCCGCCCGGATGACGCCACCACGAGTGCATTCTGGCGCAGCATCTGGTCGGTGCCCGTCTGTCACGCTGAGGGTGGCTGGATGCGCGATATCGAGCGAGTGTGTGGAACTATACCAGAGATGGAACCAGTCATAATTACGCCATTAGACGTAGCCAAAGCAGGCCGTCCGTTACCGAATTGGAAATCACCGGGACCGGACGGACTACATAATTTTTGGTTAAAATGGCTAATTAGTTCACACACTTGCTTGGTATCTCAGTTCCAGTCATCCTTAGAGTCTGGGTCACTACCACAGTTTCTAATAAGAGGCGTTACCCACCTGCTCCATAAGTCAGGTAGTCCCGCGGAACCCAAGAATTATAGACCGATCACGTGTTTGTCGACGGTTTATAAACTTCTTACATCCATTTTGAGAGCGAAAATTAACACACACATTGACAGTAACTCGATTATGTCTGCCTCTCAAAATGGATGTAGGAATGGGTCCCGCGGTACTAAGGAGCTACTCCTCATAGATATGGCCATTAGCCAACAGGTTCGCCGATCCCGCAAGGATATGTCGACATGCTGGATAGATTATAAGAAGGCCTACGACTCGGTGCCTCATACATGGCTCATGAGGGTGCTGGAGTTGTACAAGATAGATGCAACTCTACGCACCTTCCTTGAGTTGTGTATGAGGCAATGGAAGACGGTCCTTCGCTATCCAGGGTGTCGACAGATCCAGGGGAATGATGAGCCTGTATGGATTAAGCGGAGAATATTTCAGGGCGACAGTTTGAGTCCACTTTGGTTCTGCTTAGCGCTGAATCCTCTAAGCATACTGCTGGAGTACTCAGGTCTAGGCTACCGGTTGAAGAGAGGTGGTCAGGTCATATCTCACCTCCTCTACATGGATGATTTGAAACTCTTTGCCCCTAACAAATTGCATCTGATGGAGCTACTGAAGGTAACTGAAACTTTCAGTAGTGCCATCAGGATGGAATTCGGTGTGGACAAATGTGCAGTCATGCATGTAAAGGGGGGGAAGATTATGGAATCCGAGAGAATTCCACTTTCGGATTCCATACACCTTAGATCCCTCTCCTCATCCGAAAGCTATAAGTATTTGGGTATGTCGGAAGCGTTAGGCATCAACGATGCTGACATGAAGCAATCGTTGAAGGAGCGCTTCTTTTGTCGCCTGAAGAAGGTATTAATTAGTCTTCTTTCAGGCGGAAATAAGGTGCGCGCCTTCAATGGTTGGGTCATGCCGGTTTTGATGTACTCTTTCGGCATACTCAAATGGACTCAGACTGAACTCGACGCCCTAGATAGAAGGGTCCGTACACTGCTGACCGCAAACCGGATGCATCACCCACGATCATCGGTGATGAGACTGTATATCCCGCGGAAGTGTGGGGGTCGAGGATTTTTAAATGCGAAAACCCTTCACAACCGCGAGGTGTGCAGTCTCAGGGAATATTTTTTAAAAGCCGAAGTGGGTATGCACCGTGATGTGGTCGCAATGGACAAGGGGCTCACCCCGCTCTCCATGGCGAAAGAGAACTGGCGCAAACCTGTAGTACTTACTACCGATGACCGCAAGAAGGTATGGCAAAGCAAGGAGCTTCACGGGCGCTTCTATCGGGCTCTTCAAGAGCCCGGTGTAGATTTCTTAGCGTCCGTATCCTGGCTGCGTTTCAGTGACCTCTTCGGGGAAACTGAAGGTTTTGTCTGTGCAATTATGGACGAAGTTATCTTGACGAATAACTACCGGAGACATATTATGAAGGACGGGACGGCTGACGTGTGTCGGGCATGCCACCGTCCGGGTGAGTCCATCAAACATATTATCTCTGGTTGTTCTCGTCTGGCTAACAGCGAGTACTTGCATAGGCATAACCAAGTAGCCAGGATTATTCACCAGCAACTTGCTTTGAAATATAAACTTGTCGACTCTGAGGTACCGTATTACAAGTATGTGCCCGACCCAGTTCTCGAAAATGACCATGTCACGTTGTACTGGGATCGGTCTATCATCACTGACAGGACTGTTGTCGCCAACAAACCTGATATAGTGGTGATAGATCGATTAGTGCGCCGCGCAATGATTGTTGATGTTACCATTCCACATGACGGGAACCTCGTGAAAGCTGAGAAAGATAAACAAATCAAATATCTTGACTTAGCACGCGAGGTTGTTGACATGTGGAATGTGAGCCCAACTGTCATTGTGCCGATTGTCGTATCGGCCAATGGCCTGATGGCCGAAAGCCTCGATCAACATCTATCTCGTTAGGCGGTTGGATCAAGGGCCTGATTCAGAAGGCAGTACTCCTCGATACGGCTCGCATTGTGAGGAGGTTTCTATCTCTGGAGCCCTAACCACCGGTAGCTTGGACCCTGCTCCCGACAGCGGTGGATCACTATTTTTTTATATTTTTAAATGTTTCATTTTTATTTTTTATTTAATCATACTAATATTTAAAAATGTAATAAAATAAGACGACTAAATAAATAAACGACATAATAATAAAAACTATAGACCCCAAAAATTATAGACCGATCACTTGTCTTCCAACGGTCTATAAATTTCTTACATCCATTTTGAGAGCTAAAATTAATAAACACATAGACAGCAACTCCATCATGTCTGTCTCTCAAAATGGATGTAAGAACGGGTCCCGCGGTACTAAAGAGCTACTCCTCATTGATATGGCCATAAGCCAACAGGTTCGTCGTTCTCGAAAGGATCTGTCGACATGTTGGATAGATTATAAAAAGGCCTATGACTCGGTGCCACATACATGGCTCATGAGGGTGCTGGAGTTGTATAAAGTAGATAAAACTCTGCGCACCTTCCTGATGACATGTATGGGGCAATGGAGGACGGTCCTTCGCTATCCAGGATGTCGAAATATCCAGAGGATTAGCGAGCCGATAAGGATCGAGCGAGGTATATTCCAGGGCGACAGTTTGAGTCCGCTTTGGTTCTGTTTAGCCTTGAATCCTCTAAGCACGCTGCTAGAAGATTCAGGTCAAGGCTATCAGCTGCGGAGAGGTGGTCAGGTTATATCTCACTTCCTCTATATGGATGACCTAAAACTCTTTGCCCCCAACAATTTGCAACTGATGAAGCTTCTGAAAATTACTGAAACTTTCAGTAGCGCATCAGGATGGAATTTGGTGTGGACAAATGTGCGGTCATGCATGTAAAGCGAGGGGAGATTGTGGAATCCGTGGGAACCCAACTCTCGGATTCCACAAACCTTAGAACCCTCTCCGCAGAAGAAACCTATAAATATTTAGGTATGTCGGAAGCGTTGGGCATCAATGTTACTGACATGAAGCAATCGTTGAAGGAGCGCTTCTTTGGCCGCCTAAAAAAAGTATTTAATAGTCTTTTATCAGGCGGAAACAAGGTGCGCGCCTTCAACGGTTGGGTCATGCCGGTTTTGATGTACTCTTTTGGCATACTCAAATGGACTCAAACCGAACTCGACGCCCTGGATAGGAGGGTCCGTACGCTGCTAACTGGAAATCGAATGCATCACCCACGGTCATCGGTAATGAGGCTGTATATCCCGCGAAAATGTGGAGGTCGAGGCTTTTTAAACGCTAAGACCCTCCACAATCGCGAGATATGCAGTCTCAGGGAATATTTCCTAGAAACCGACGTGGGGATGCATCGAGATGTGGTCGCGGTGGACAAGGGCCTCACCCCGCTCTCTTTGGCTAAAGAGAACTGGCGCAAGCCAGTAGTGCTTGATACTAATGATCGCATGGAAGTATGGCAGAGTAAGGAGCTTCACGGACGCTTTTACCGGGCCCTACATGGATCCGATGTAGATCTACTAGCGTCCATACCCTGGCTGCGTTTCGGTGACCTCTTTGGAGAAATCGAAGGTTTTGTCTGTGCAATTATGGACGAAGTTATGATGACGAACAATTACCGGAGATTTATTGTGAAAGACGGCACGGTTGACATCTGTCGGGCATGCCACCGGCCGGGAGAATCAATCAGGCATATTATCTCCGGGTGTTCTCGTCTAGCTAACGGAGAGTACTTGCATAGACACAACCTGGTAGCCAGGATAATCCATCAGCAACTTGCTCTGAAATACAGCCTTGTGGAATCTGAGGTCCCGTACTACAGGTATGAGCCCGACCCAGTTCTCGAAAATGGAAATATCACATTGTACTGGGATCGATCCATCATCACTGACAGGACTATTGTTGCCAATAAGCCTGATATAGTGGTGGTGGATCGATCAGAGCGACGCGCAATGATTGTTGACATAACCGTCCCGCATGATGAGAACCTCGTGAAAGCCGAGAAAGATAAACAAATCAAGTATCTTGACTTGGCTCGCGAGGTTGTCGACATGTGGGATGTGGACTCAGCGATCATTGTGCCGATAGTCGTGACAGCCAATGGCTTAATAGCCAAGAGCCTCGACCAACACCTGAGGAGGCTCTCGTTGGGCAGCTGGATCAAGGGCTTGATTCAGAAAGCGGTACTTCTGGACACGGCTCGCATTGTCAGGAGGTTCCTCTACCTGGAGCCCTGACCACCGGTAGCTTGGACTCTGTTCCCGATACCGGTGGGCGACTATTTTTTATATTTTAAAATGTTTTTTTATTTTTTTATTTAATCATACTAATATTTAAAAATGTAACAAAATAAGACGACTAAATAAATAAACGACATAATAATAATTTGTATAATATTTTTTTGGACTATTGTTGCCAATAAGCCTGATATAGTGGTGGTGGATCGATCAGAGCGACGTGCAATGATTGTTGACATAACCGTCCCGCATGATGAGAACCTCGTGAAAGCCGAGAAAGATAAACAAATCAAATATCTTGACTTGGCTCGCGAGGTTGTTGACATGTGGGATGTGGACTCAGCGATCATTGTGCCGATAGTCGTGACAGCCAATGGCTTAATAGCCAAGAGCCTCGACCAACACCTGAGGAGGCTCTCGTTGGGCAGCTGGATCAAGGGCTTGATTCAGAAAGCGGTACTTCTGGACACGGCTCGCATTGTCAGGAGGTTCCTCTACCTGGAGCCCTGACCACCGGTAGCTTGGACCCTGTTCCCGATACCGGTGGGCGACTATTTTTTATATTTTAAAATGTTTTTTTATTTTTTTATTTAATCATACTAATATTTAAAAATGTAACAAAATAAGACGACTAAATAAATAAACGACATAATAATAATTTGTATAATATTTTTTTGGACTATTGTTGCCAATAAGCCTGATATAGTGGTGGTGGATCGATCAGAGCGACGTGCAATGATTGTTGACATAACCGTCCCGCATGATGAGAACCTCGTGAAAGCCGAGAAAGATAAACAAATCAAATATCTTGACTTGGCTCGCGAGGTTGTTGACATGTGGGATGTGGACTCAGCGATCATTGTGCCGATAGTCGTGACAGCCAATGGCTTAATAGCCAAGAGCCTCGACCAACACCTGAGGAGGCTCTCGTTGGGCAGCTGGATCAAGGGCTTGATTCAGAAAGCGGTACTTCTGGACACGGCTCGCATTGTCAGGAGGTTCCTCTCTCTGGAGCCCTGACCACCGGTAGCTTGGACCCTGTTCCTGATACCGATGGGCTACTATTTTTTATATTTTTAAATGTTTTTATACTTTTTATATTCCAATATTTAAAAATATAATTTATATGATTACATTAAAATAAAGGAGATAATAATAATTTATTTGCATCAAGTTTTACATTTTACATTAAATACATGGTAGTACATACAGTTTAGAGTAGATTATACAATAGTGTGGCGATACCAGCACCCCTGCTAAGTTGCCAAGACAACTTGTGTTAAAGATGCTGGGCCCGACCCTTTATTGGATGTTTCTTTATCGCATTTAGGTACAAACATGCCATTTTGTAATTATACAACTGGTTCAGCATATGGCATAGGTAAACGGACAAATAAACTATTTAGGAAAGGAAATAAAACAAAACGAAAAATTATATGAGTGGAGTAGTGTAGTGTGTGTAGGGGTGTGTGGGGGTGTGTCTATGTGTGTGTGAGGGTATGTGTGTGCGAGGGTGTGTTTGTGTGGGTGTGGGTGTATGTGTTATTCCTATATTTGTGGGTAATGGTAGCGAGCGATGAGCAAATGAGGACAGAATGGGGTTTAACGGGAGTGGTATTGAGTCAACAATAAGCTTTCTGTGGTGTTGTAATTCAGTGTTTGTAGCCAATTATTTAGTTTCTTTTTAAATGCCACTATAGGGAGTGAGTAAAAGTTCAGTATTTTGTTAAGACTATTGTAGAGATGAGGACCTTGGAAACAGGGAAATCTTCTTGTAAGAGAGTATTTACAGCGAAAGGGTTGACATACCTTGTCTTTGCGTCTTGTGGTGATTTTTTATAGGAGGTTCTTTGATGCTGATGTAGCATAATGTGTAGTACAAATAACTGTCGGACTGTAAGGACTTTACAGTTCCTATATAGTTCTTCAGTTGGGAAAAGGATGGACCGGAAGGTACTAATTTTTAGCACGGCTCTCTGAGCTCGTTCTAACTTCAAAAGTACCGTTTTGGGTGCACCACCCCAAGCGCATATACAGTATGTTAGGAGAGACTGACAAAGAGCAAAATATGTACACCTAATAGTTTGAGGTTCTGCGATGTGGCGAAGACTACTAAAGACAAACAAGCTTTCTGATTCTCTATCTCTATACTACTAGTACTAAGTTTCTTTAACACCTCTTCCATTACAGAATCAAACACAGATAGATTCTGGCAACTAGGAGGTCTGTATACGCATACTATAACATGCTTATCGAGCTCAACACAGGACAATTCAATGATGTGTTCAACAGACAGCCCAATGATGTCTTTTCGTTCTTTAGATTTAATAAAATTTTTAAGTAATATTAATGACCCGCCATGTATCATACGTTTTCGGCTGAAATGGCTTACTACACTATAATTTCCATAATTAATTGACATTACTTGATAATCTTTCAACCAATGCTCTGTTAAACAAATGACATCAAACTTGGTGTTTTCCAAAAACAATTCTATTTCCAGTAATTTGGAAGCGCAACCTTGGATATTTTTATTAAATAATTTTAAAATATGTTGCACACCCTTTAGTTTCTTAGTATTATTAATTATATTACCAGAAGATAACTTTTTATTATTCTGTAATAATAATTGGTTATTTGAAGGGATAACTTCTGTTGTTTGAAGGGATAACTTCTGATAACGTCTGTCAGGCGTTGGGCAATTAAGGTTAACATTGGTTTAGTTAACCTAATATTAGTGGGTTGTTTTAGTTAGGAACATTGCAGTTCACTCGACGAGATATAAAATAAAATTGCAATGTGTGCCCTGGGGGTCTACTCCGAAGTGGTATCGGCCGAATGTTCGGCGGTTTCCTGCTACGAAGTTACTATTTGGTTCGGTTGGACCCGATCCTACACTCCTACACTCATTCGAATATTGACTATGGTCCAGACCTAACTGAGCCGATCCGAACTTTTTTCGCATTTTTCAATAATATTCGGTTCGGCCATGTGTCGGTCCGATCCGAACATTCGGCCGATACCACTTCGAGTAGACCCCCTGATATGTAATCCGACCAAAAATCAATGAACGGACATTGTATACCCATCTCTTATTCACTACATTACGATAATTTAACATTCATATAATAATTTCTTATCTTTGAATTTTATAACATGACATTGTATTTTAATAGTATTGTATGTGATTTCCATGAAGATTTCGTTTATTGATTGACGAAAACGTCTCATAAGGAAAAATTTTTATTAACTTTGTTATAATTAGTATTTTCTTTTATATGCATGAATATAATATTGCCTGCTGAAATAATACCGAATTTTATTTACTACAACATTGAGCAATATAAAATACTAAATAAGTTATCAGCGGTAACTCATAACGTCAATTTATTTGACCTGAACCTAGACTTTAGCGACTTAACTCTCCTACATTGGTGGGTTAAATAATCGAAAATTTTCCTTTAACGTAAGAATTATTTGATTAACCCTGACGAGTTATTTAGGATGACCCATGGACGCGCAAGTGGGCTTTACCCGATTAAACGTGCAAGTGGGCCATATAGTGCAATATTTTTGGAATCGTGTCCTCAAGCCCTAAATTTTGATACCCCACATGGTCATGGTAGAATTTATGTTTTCAAGAAGTTACTAATTGTTGTATAAGTATTGCGCGCCACAACTAATGCCTGGCACATGGTGACATTAGTTACCAGTAGCGCCATCTAGTATCAAATAATAGAACTAATTTACTACTAGCGCCATCTAGTATGAAGTAGTAGAACTAATAGATCCTTCTAGAAATTTCGATACTAGAACTATCGACATCTGGTCAGTCGGGGCCGGTATGTACTCGAACATTCTAGATGTTTCTACAGTAGAAGGTTCTGGAACTATCTGCGGCACTATATAAGGCCGGGACTTGCCGCGATCAGTCACTCCTGCCCGTCGAAGACCCTGATAATCCTCTGGCTCCCGTCACTCCAGACGAAGTGCAGGATATCATCAAAGGTCTCATACCCAGAAAGGCCCCCGGTTCGGACGGGATCACCAACAAAGTGATCCAGCTCCACCCTGCCCCCCTAATATTGCTACTGGCCACCATCTTCAATGGTGCCATGGGCAACAACATTTTCCCACAATCCTGGAAAGAAGCCACCGTCATTGGCATCCATAAGCCCGGAAAGCCCAGGTCTGAACCGACGAGTTACCGTCCCATCAGTCTGCTCAAAGTCCACGGTAAGATCTACGAGAGGCTTATTTACAAGCGTCTCAGGGTCTATGCCGAAACAAAGTTCCTCTTTCCTGATGAGCAATTTGGTTTTCGAACCCAACACTCTAGTGTTCAACAAGTCCACCGCATCACCGAACAGATCCACTCAGGATTCCTGCGCGGTATGATGACAGGTGTTATTTACTTCGACGTAGCGAAAGTATGCGTAATGCGGTGCGGTTACAACAGAAGTACTGAACACAATATGGCGATATTTTTATCGAATCACAGCGTTGTGCAGTGATTGGTTGTCGTTGCGGTGAATGCGTCGCTGATCGGCGCGTGCGGTTGTTCACTTCTCTCTCTGTTGCATGGAAAAGGGATAGGAGGGAAAAATATATAGTTCAAAAACTGCGTCGAATCGGAATTCTGCATTAGTGTGAGATGCGTTCGAAAACACTATATTACGCAAACTTGCGTGAGCCGTTGTTTTATAAAGTAAGTAGGTACCTACTTATGCACAAAATATTACTTTACCTGTAAATAAAGAAACAACATTCAAAGCTTATAATTTCACGAATATCGTTTCTTTTTAATCTTCACGTATTTTTCCTAACACAATAGTTTATAACCTCCAAATATCACAATGACGTGCACAACATGACAACACACTGACATCTCTCTTCCTGTCAGTCAGTCATTCATTTCTACATTCCTTCTTATCTGTCATTCTAATAATCACTCGCGCGTGAATGACCGCGGGTAAATTCAAATCAATGAAATGATAGGTATGTAAGTGGGTAATCATTTCATTACATATACAGGCTGATTTTTTAAAGACCAGCCAAATTTAAGGATGTGGTACAGACCATCAAACTGAACAACTTTCTCCATGGGACCAACATCGTAATCGCGAATAAAAATTCAGCCGTCCCATACATTTAGGTCGAGTAGGTATTGAAGTTTTCTATGGGACAGTTGATAAAATTTTCGCGATTACGCTATTTGTCCCATGGAGAAAGTTGTTCAGTTTGATGGTCTGTAACACATCCTTAAATTTGGCTGGTCTTTAAAAAATCAGCCTGTATATTTTAATAAATTATTAAACACTGGCGCCGATTCCCTTGCTCACAAACTAAACAAAATTTAAGTTCAGTGCTTCTTTTTCTTTCTATTTCACCTTTTCGCTGCCAGATTTTGCCACAGTAACCGTGCCTCCAGGGCCAGACGTGTTTAGCTATAATTTCGAACAGTGTTGGGAAATCTGAATAATTGTTATCGATATTATATAAGTACTAGCTCTTGCTTGCGACATCGTACGAATCTGTTTTAAATCTTAGGGGAGAGCCGTGCCAGTGAGCCGTAGGTAAATACATAGATTGATTCAAAATAAAACACTCAATATATGTTATTGACAAGCAATCTTTAAGGGTAATTATAAATAACACACAAATCAATTTCTCACTCATAATAATCTAATCAGCCATAATTTATTAATTCAATATTCTGGAGATGAACACGGTCGGATTTCTTTTTGAACTTCTGTTGAATCTCCACGGACGTGTATATTAGATTCATAATTTTCATATAATACCGATCGCATATCTGGTCGAACAATCTCCATTTCGAATGCTATTAAGGAAGCGAAATATTCATTACGAGGGTCTTTCGGTCTTTAGTTAAAAAATTGGCATCAGGCAAGTTAACAACATCCGTAAGATCATATTCACTTTCTCCTAATTTTATCGTCTTCCAACATAATGTTTCTCAACACTAGGCATCCGAAGTGAACGTGTTATCATGGGGACATCGCTGCGGGTACTGATGTTTACCAACAAATATGGCGTGCGTGTCGCTTGCGCCGCACGGAAAATCACGGTGATGGCGGCCAGTGACCGTCAGGCGGTAACTGCATTAGTGACGCCCCGAATTAATATCGATATCAAGAATATATCTTTTTTAATTTCGTGCTTAACAACGTAAATAACGAAATAAACGTTGTTGAACTATCAAAATGAAAGCCATTCTTACTGTTAAAGTTGTCAAAAAATAAAAGGCCCGTTTTGACATTGACAGTTTTAGTTAAAAAAGTTATTAAAGATCATTGATTTTCTATGTCAATGATAAAGATCAAATACGCAAAACACGTATTCGTTTGTATGAAATTGACAGGTGTTAAGAACGCATTCTCAAATGTCAAATCGGGCCTTATATTCTTTGACAACTTTAGTGTGTTACACAATTACCCCGCAGGTAACAGGTAAAATATAAAATGTAATGGGAACACGAGAAGACAGTAGAGAGTATCAGTAGTCTAGTATCTTCCTTGGTAATATTTTATAACTCTGGATTACGAACTAGCGAATCGATTGCAGTCGGTTTTTAGGCTCGTTACTACTAATATGCACAGATTTTAAAAATAATACAATTTAAAATAGATTACCGAAGTCGTCCCGATTACAAAAGGCTCAAGGTTACAGAAAGATTGGGCCTGCGGGCGGAGAGCAATGGGTAGCTCTCCGTCCGATCAGGACCAGGCCCGTGCCGGACGGCGCGTATGTGTTCCACGCGCGCCTCAAAGAGATGTCAGCATAGTTGAAGGGGCCCGACAGGGCCGAAGCCTGCCGGGGTAGCGGGATCATCCAAAAGGGTTACCGCTGCCCTGGTACATAAAGGGCTAAGGAAGGAACACGGGTGGGTTTTAGTCAGTAAGAGTGTGACACTCCTTTCCGTTCCACCCAGAGCGGGAGGGGTCATTTGATGAATTCCCACACTCAAAAAAAAAAGGTTACAGAAAGACTGGCTGGAAGGCACCACTCGATGCGCACGCTCGGCTGACGCGGTCTCTGTTGGTCTCTGTTCCAACCTAACCTAACCCGTTAGGTCGGGGTATCCTAGAATAGTTACTACCACAACTGTGACAAGATGCAAGAATGTTAAAATGAGACTCGATTATTTAAGAAAACGCATCATTAGAAGCGCAAAATTGTTTTTAGAGGTTCATTTATTAAAAAAGTGTCCATCACTAGTAGGTCAATTATTAGTGCGGGTCGCTTAGTGCGGCACGCAAACATTGAAGACATCATTCGACGAGCTCTTGTCACCGTCGGCGGCGGCGTTCCAGCTGTATTAGAACCCAATGGTTTGGCACGCGACGATGGCAAGAGACCGGACGGCATGTCTTTATTTCCATGGAAGGTGCCATCTTCCAGGGTCGGCGTGCTCCGCTGGTGCTGCTACTGCGGCAGCGGAAAACCTCAAGCGACGTAAGTATAATAACCTTATTGATGATTATATTTTCGAGCCGTTTGGGGTTGAAACCCTCGGACCGTCGGGTCCAAGTGCGTAAATGGTCTTTTTAAGGAAATTTTGAAGGGACTGATTGACACTTCCCTTGCTGTTGGGCTGGTTTTTACCTTGGCCAGAGGCTAAGCATTGCCATACAACATGGCAATGCCGCCAGTGTCTTGGGTACATTACCAGTCGACAGCGATGCGGATGAAGTTTTCGACGCTATATTATAGTTTGTAAATAGTTTTAGTCAATTTAGGATATAATTTTGTTATTTTAGTGTTATCTTGTGAATGGTAATAATTTAATTTCTGTCAATAATACATTTAAATAAGTAGGTAATTAAGTTTTGAGAGGGTTAAATACCTATGTCGTTATTTTTTTTTTGTTTTTAATCAGAAAGTCGGGTTAAATATTTCAGTCATTATTCGAAAGGCACGTAGCGCCATCTAGCGTCCTAAAGTAATTTATTGTGACCGTCGAAAGTTATTGTTTTTTTCCTCGACAAAAGTATTTTTCTGGATGATAGGTCTCCTATGTCCTATTCTATACCCCTGACAACGTATTTCACAGCAACAGCGCCAGCACAGCACGCCGACGAAGTTGGGATATCGCTTATTGTTACGGCCCCGCCGCCACCAGATGGCACACGGCAGGACTTGCTACCGCCGTGCCTGCGTTCATATGCCCGCTCCTCAATTTCACGCCGCCAGGGGCGCCAATGGTCCTCCTCGATTCCGGTCTTAAATGCCTCAGTAGCCAGACATTAAATCCCCAACAAAAAAAAAAATGCATGCTGTCAATGTCAATGTCAAGTAGTCAATTCAACGAGATTTTTAGTGTTTGTTTACAGTTTTATTGTGCTTTCTCGTTTATAAAGTGCATAAAGACTTACGTAAATAGCTTAAATATAGTGTAACATCTATGTATACAAAGTCATAAAGTCACGCCTTCCGCCTGCTACGTTCCAAACGTGAATAAAACACAAGCGTCTCTCATTATTACTTACGGAACGCAACAGTGTTTATAATTTAGATACATATTTGATGTAACATCATAGTGATACTTTACATGAGGTAAAAGATGGAAAAGCTGCCAATGTGTAGGATATGTCTAGCGGAGAATGTCCGCATGTATATAGTGGTCAACAGGAACTTGCACGAACTATATGAGAAGCTGACTGATATTCCAGTAAGTTGATGTTTTTAGTCAGAGTATATTTAATTTGCCACGTTGTATGGCAATGCAGATTCTTTAGTCAAGAAACATGCCAGCCCTCTGGTCACGTAAAGAGTCAACAAACCGCTTTGTGATGTCTCAAAATACTAAGACCCCAACTCCGCCCCTAAGATGACCCACTGACCCCCCATGGCCCTAGTGTTTTGTATAATTTGTATATATTACCAATTAGGTTTTATATGCGTCTCCTACTCGAAGATTTAGGCTCCAGTGCTTCCGTAAAACAGCTTGAGGGAACCTGGACTCAAAATAAGTACTTATGTACTTGTATAGTTATATTATGTAGCCATTCTGCCTTGAGCAAGAGTGGAGATCAATGCTCTTGCTTTCTCTGTAAGATGCAATTCGACATCATTAAGGACCACCAACTGTAGGTTGTTTGGTTTGTACAACATTACTTTATAGAATAGAAGTATTTTCTTCATAAAAACAAAATAGTGCATGACAAATTTTGTTGCAGTTTGTAACTGAAGACAGTAGACCAATTCTTGCTTGTTTCTTCTGCTGTGCTAAGTTAAAGCAATGCTACCGATTACTGCGACAATGTCTGGAAGCCGAAGAGCTGTTCGCTCAGAGGATGAATGTGGGTTATGAGGTGAGATATTCTTCAACAGCCATTTATTCTTATAATTTCTAATTTCAGTATAATTTGGAAGTGATTCCTCTCAAGCTCATACCTATTGTGTGTAGATGTCACACCTAGCATACCATTGAGTGTTGCATGGTGATATGTAAGCTTTTGTGAAATGTAGTTGCATACAATTATTACATGTTAAATAATCCACACATAATACAGCTGTAACTTTTGAACAAAACTTGTATGTGGCAATTTGAAAACGGTCCTCTCTCATGTCAGCACAATCTATGCAACTATCAAATCTAGCCAATCATTCTAGTCAATCTAGCTTGTGCAGTGGTCAGTGAAGTTGGTAGCATGGCTGACTCGCCAGGGTACATTGGAACTACTTAAGTCCCCTCACTGGGGGCTCTTTTAAGTGACTTTTTTAAACAAAAGGTTTGTGCTTGTAAATGTGATGAGCAGCATATTTTCCTAATATTATAATCATCTTTTTACAGCCCAATCCTTTAATAAACCAAAACCGTTTAGAGTTGTTCGGAGGGTTTATTAAATCTCCAATTGAGCATATAAGTATAGATGATGAATATAAAACGGGAAGTACTGCTATCAAAGAAGAATTACCAGCTGTTTGTGAGGGACTAGATGATGTTATTGAGCCAAAGGAGGAACATGAAAGTGATGGTATGTTTCTAAGAACAAAAATAATATTATCAATAGATAATGGCATCGATTCCCTTCTTTACAAACTAATCTAAATTTAAGTTTAGTGCATCTTTTTTTCTATTTCATTAAAAAAAAGGATGGAAGATAAATATTAGTTTAGTCCTTTCAAATTAGTCAGTGCCTGACGTAATTTGACGTATTTTTAGTAGGCATATTTTTAATCACGTCTAATTTGTCTATGGAGTATCTTATCTTCTGCCATTTTCTTAATGAAATAGAAAGAAAAAGATGCACTGAACTTAAATTTAGTTTAGTTTGTGAACAAAGGAATCGGCGCCAATGTCTTAAAACACATGAAGATATCATATAATTATTTCATATTGATCAAAAACTGTTTTGAACTACTTCATACCATGTTATGTTGTGAAATAAAACAAATATTAATAATAACAAGTAATCCTCTTGACTGTTTTTGTTTACTTACAGAGCTAGAGCTGGAAAATTTAGACAATGGCTATCTAGATGTAGCAGATATACCACCACACCATTCTGAGTCAGATTTAGAAGATGATGAACCTTTAATACAGCTTAAAACTGAAGTGGAAGACGAAGAAGTATCTAAGAAGGAACGAAGAGCCAGGGATACAAGAAGTAAGTATTAGTTAGTTAATCTATAGCTAAGCAAACAGGCCATTGGTTCACCTGATAGGATGTGGCTAGCGTTACCTAAAGGGCGTATCCGCTTACATGGGCAATATTGAGTTCTATCCATAGGACTGTGAACCGAGTGAGCACTCATTCATGAGTATAACGCTAAGATCAGCCATTACCCCCTCCAACGTAATAGATATGGACAGTAAGTAAACAATGGGCGTTCCTCAAGGTTCGATATTGGGTCCATTCCTCTTTTTAGTTTATATTAATGATTTACCCCAATTACTTCAAAATCAACCGAAGATGGTGTTATTTGCAGATGACACATCATTGATCTTTAAAATAGACCGACGGTCACAAAATCTTGACGACGTGAATAACTCTATTCTTCAGGTCCAAGATTGGTTTACGGTTAATAATTTAGTACTTAATGAAAAAAAAACAAAATGCATTAGATTTAAATTACCTAATGTTAGAAGTAGCGAATGTGACATCGTATTGAATGGCCAAAAATTAGAATTTGTTATTCAGACAGTTTTCCTAGGAATCACGCTAGACGAGAAATTACAATGGGGACCTCATATAACATCTATTGCGGGGCGGCTAAGCTCGGCCGCATATGCTGTTAGAAAGATAAGACAATTAACAGACGAAGAAACCGCGCGCTTGGTCTATTTTAGTTACTTCCACAGTATTATGTCATATGGCATTTTACTGTGGGGTCGGGCTGCTGACATTGAATCCATTTTTATTTTGCAAAAGAGAGCTGTCAGAGCCATTTACAATCTACGTCGCCGCGAATCTCTTAGGGAACTATTTAAAAGGATTAATATTATGACGGTACCTTGCCAATTCATTTATGAAAATATTATGTATGTAAGAAAAAATCAACATCTTTTTAATAAAATAAGTGATAGACATAATTTTAATACTAGAAATAAAGATAAATTAGATCAACCTTTTTTCAGATTATCTAAAGTTCATACATCTTTTATGGGGTACTGTGTTAAATGTTACAACAAAATACCTTGTGAAATATTGCAATTAAATGAAAGAAAATTTAAAACTTATATTAAAATTACACTTTGTAAGCAAGGATATTACAAATTAGAGGATTATATCCAAGATAAGAATGCTTGGAAACATGCTGGTCTTGCTCCATAGGACAATCTCTAGAGTCTAGACAAAATCAAACTGGTTGCTAATGTAATTGTATAATTTATTCTTTTTTTTTTGACATTGATTTACATTCTGTAATTACTTGGGGTCACACCCGGACTTATTACTCCTTATTTATTTATGAAAATCGTCTACGTTTGGAATGTTTGTGAATATGTGAGCACCATGTATCTATCACATAGTTGATCTATATGTCATGGTTACATTTATCCATTTTAATTCTTTTACCTATTGTGGTATAGTAAGTTTATTTTTGGGTGCATCGTCTTCACATATAATTATATAAATAATGTATGCAATATATTGTAAAACATTTTAAAAGAGTAACGGTGGAGTTTCTTGCCCATTCTTCTCCATACGAAAACTACCTTTTGGAAGGGGCGACTAGAATCAATTTTATTCTAATTTTATTTTTGACGTTCAAAAGTGCCTTTTATGTGCCTATTTGAAATAAATGATTTGACTTTGACTTTGACTTTGACTAGGCCTATTTGTTGAAATAAACAGATATGCTTCATTGGAGCGTTAGGGTTGACATTGTTTTTATTTTATTTTTACTTCGCCCTGTAACGTCGGCCCAATCAACTGAACCTAAACAGATAGTATCTAAGTTCTAAGGTTGACTGGTAGAAAATGCCTCAGGCATTAAGTCGGCCTTTGTACAGTATTTTTTTTACTTGCGCATAAATTTTTAATAAATAAATAACACTTACTTTAAAACAAAGAATGCCAGTTTGTACAGTATCCCAGCTTGTTCCGATAAAGGACATGCCAGGATAGCATTACACTATCCACTATTATATTTATAGGGCCAAGTAAATTAAATCTCAAAGCCCCATTCCACACACACCATCAAAACATGTTGCTCACCTTCGACTACTCCACATTCTTCACAGCTTGGTGATGTCACCGGGTTGTCACTCTTAATGTTTGTAAAATTGAAAAGTGTTCTATTGGAACGCGGTAGGAGTTGACTGGTGGAAATCGTCACGCGAAAAGCGTTCATACATGTTATGCCCCCTCCGAATTTCTTCTTTGGTCAAAATATAAATCTAACATGGCGGCTGCGATTTTTTTTAAATTTTTCGTCATGAGTGTCGGTTTCGCGGTTTTCGAGGGTGTTAAAGCCGATAGTGAAGTCAAAGACAAAATTCAATATGGCAGCTGCAATAAATACATATTTTTCGTCATGGGTGTCGTTTTCATAGCTTTCCAGGGTGCAAAAATCGATTGTGACATCGAAATGAAAATCTAAAATGGCGGCTGTGATTTTTTTAAATTTTTCATCATGGGTATTGTTTTCATGGGTTTCAAGGGTGTTAACGTCGAGCAACGTTAAAATTAAAATCCATGTTGGTGGCTGCGATAATTTAAAAAGTTTTCGCCATGGGTATCGTTTTCGAGGGTGCTAAAGCCGATAGTGAAGTTAAAATGCGCGGTGCTCGGCCGAGAGCACCGCGACTGTCGCTTAGGGGCCTCGTAAATGCGCACGTCTGTGTCGTTTCGAACGTTTCTTTGTAGTTTCTGTACTGTTCATATTTATATTGTGCCCCCTCGCTGTTTTTGTGCCCTGATGCTACCGCAATCAGTGACTGCTAAGGGAGCATGACGAGCTTCTTTCTAGTTGCTCAGACAAGAATAATTAATACAATCACGCACGCGGCACGCATGCGAGTCTATTCCGCGTGCGGGAGCTCATCCGCATGACACATAAAAACGCCCAAACGTACTAGGACTGAGTAACTTAAACCACTTTAGTAATTACATATAACAGAGGTCAGAGGTGTATAGTATATGTACGAAACGTGAAAGTTTGGATGAATGGATGGATGGATGTTTGTTACTCTTTCACGCAAAAACTACTGAACGGATGTGGATAAAATTTGGTACACAGATGGTTTATAACCAGGATTAACATATAGGTAGCATACTTTTTATCCCGATATTTCCACGGGATCGAAACTTATGCGGGTGAAACCGCGGGGCGCAGCT
This sequence comes from Apamea epomidion, assembly GCA_947507525.1. Taxonomy (NCBI): domain Eukaryota; kingdom Metazoa; phylum Arthropoda; class Insecta; order Lepidoptera; family Noctuidae; genus Apamea; species Apamea epomidion. The sequence goes on from OX382255.1 coordinate 9,032,288, forward strand.
ATTAAAATCATAAAACCACTCCTGTCAAAAAAATAAAACTCACAAGTACCTATTTTTTATTATACTGGCTGACATTTTTACATTCTGGACAACAATATGGTGTGTTCTGCAAGTAGAATAGAACCCATATACGCTAATATTCGCCTGGTACAAAATACATGAAACATAATACATCCTACGGCGCTCGCGTACAACGAATAATAGCCAAAATAGGAGATGGTAACCGGCGTAGGCTGCGATCGCGCATGAATGGAGCATGATGGAAGTGTGAGCGAGACGCTAGCATTAATATCGCTCTACATCTTTGCGACTGGACATATTATTTGTTCGTGTACCTACATACCTCACTTTGCTGTATGTAGTTGTGGTAGGCAAATTTTCCGAGTGTCCGTGTCACGTAACAGTGAACCAATAAATTACGTACGTCTGATGATCGGTAAACCTATAAATATAAAATGTAAATACTAATAATAATATCTTTATAATAAGCCTGATATAGTGGTGGTGGATCGATCAGAGCGGCGCGCAATGCTTGTTGACATAACCGACCCGCATGATGGGAACCTGGTGAAAGCCGAGAAAGATAAATGTAGGGACTACAGGCAGCAATGTGCTGCCTGTAGTCACATTACCATTTGCAACATTACCATTTGCAGCGTTAGCACATTGCTGCCTGTAGTCCCTACAATAAACAAATCAATTATCTTGACTTGGCTGACGAGCTTGTCGACATGTGGGATGTGGACTCAGCGACCATTGTGCCGATAGTCGCGACAGCTAATGGCTTAATAGCCAAGAGCCTCGACCTGTCGACCAACATCTCAGGAGGCTCTCGTTGAGCAGTTGGATCAAGGGCTTGATTCAGAAAGCGGTACTTCTGGACACGGTTCGCATGTCATGTGGTTCCTCTCTCAGGAGCTCTGACCGCGGGGTAGCTTGGACCCTGTTCCCGATACTGGTGGGCTACTATTTTTTATATTTTTAAATGTTTTTTTTTTATCTTTTGTTTATAAAAAATATCTAAATATGTCATTTATAAGTACTTAGATGAAATAAAGGACTATAATATCTTTATTAATCTGGGTTCGTAAAAATACGATATTTATAATAAATATTATAATATCCGATTTTTGATTTTGATTACTGCGCTCCAACCTACCAAGAATTTGACAACTAGCTGTCACTATCTATAGCTTTTATAGACAAGCGACTTCTTTTACGCATAAATAATTAATATGCACCGTTGCACATCTGTTGTCTTCAAAAATACCGGTACGGAAACTCGATATTTCATCGAAGTCTCGACGAAATATCGGGTATCCATTTTTTTTAAAATAATCGCTCATTTTCGTTTGCTATCCTTTTTAAACATGAAGAATTATATGGCAGAAATTTGAATACAGTAATGCCCCCAAGATAAAAGCCGGTATAAAGCTGATATTGAAAATAATAATAATAATTTATTCAAGCAACCATTGATCCATTATATTTATATTGTTAGTATGAACTTAGAAACTATGTTAGTACCTAATAACTAAGAGAGACTTAGTCCTCAGGGTGAGGCTCTACACCAGTGGGCTGTCTAACTTATTGCTTATTACATTCAGGATGCTGTTACTGCTCCCATGCAATCTGCTTAGCATTTAGGTCCTCTTTGTGCCAGATGGCATCAAAGCCGTCTGTGCGCAACTCAGCGAACATTCTTGACGCACTGCAGAAGCGTGGCAGATGCAACAGCGCCCTGTAGGCATTATTAATCTGGTAGTTGTTAATAATCTGTTTGTCATTCGGTACAACATAGCGTTTTCACTACGTCATTATCCTCACACAATTTTGTACTTCATGTCTGTGGCAGGTATTATTCAATGTCAGCAGTAATTCCCGATTTTCGATCCTAGTGTAAATTGTACAAAGCGCTAGTGTAAATTATTTTGATTCGTGTGCATGTCAATATTCTTCCCACATTGTACTTACTAGATTTATTACTACAGCCACCGTTGCGAGGAAACCAAAACTGGACACACGAGGAATAAAAGAAATAGATGCAATACCAGCCGAGCAAACGACAAAAGACAAATCAGACTCGAAAGTTATCCGGACAACTCAGAAACGGACGTCGACGGACGACGACAAATGTAATCAGCGTAATTCTAATCGAGTCAAGAAAGAGAATGAGTGTGATGTATGTCAACGTAGTTATAGTTATACGTCTGCTTTAAAAAATCATATTCGTACACACACTGGTGAACAACCTTATAAGTGTGATGTATGTCAACGTAGTTTTATTGAAAAGAGTAACTTAAAAAAACATATTCGAATACACACAGGTGAAAAACCTTATAACTGTGATATATGTCAGCGTAATTTTAGTGCAAAGGATACGTTAACAAAACATATCCGTACACACACTGGTGAAAAACCTTATAAGTGTGATGTATGTCAATGCAGTTATAGTCATATAACTGCTTTAAAACACCATATTCGAATACACACAGGTGAAAAACCTTATAAGTGTGATATATGTCAGCGTAGTTTTAGTGTAAAGAATACGTTAACAAAACATATTCGTTCACACACTGGTGAAAAACCTCATAAGTGTGATGTATGTCAACGTAGTTTTATTGAAAAGACTAAGTTAACAGTTCATATTCGTACACACACTGGTGAAAAACCTTATAAGTGTGATGTGTGTCAACGTAGTTTTAATCAAAAGGGTAATTTATCAAAGCATATGCGTACACACACTGGTGAAAAACGTCATAAGTGTGATGTATGTCAACGTAGTTATAGTGATACGTCTGCTTTAAAAAAACATATTCTAATACATACAGGTGAAAAACCTTATAAGTGTGATATATGTCAGCGTAGTTTTAGTCAAAAGGTAATTTTAAAAAAACATATTCGAATACACACAGGTGAAAAACCTTATAAGTGTGATGTATGTCAGCGTAGTTTTATTGAAAAATGGAAGTTAAAAATTCATGTTCGTACACACACTGGTGAAAAACCTTATAAGTGTGATGTATGTCAACGTAGTTTTAGTATGAAGGGTTATTTATTAAAGCATATTCCTACACACACAGGTGACAAACCATATAAGTGTGATGTTTGTCAGCGTAGTTTTATTGAAAAGTGTAAGTTAACAATTCATATTCGTACACACACTGGCATCGATCACTAATAAACAGTGATTGGAGTAGGTAGATTGATTTTTGGTACTTGTATCATAAATGTTCACAGAAATAATAACATGGATGTCATTTTGCCGGAAAGTAATTCCGGTATTTCCGGATTCATATTGAGTAGTAATAATGTTGATAGTGACATTATTACTACTCAATTCATTTAAAGGAAGGTACCAAAACTAAATTAATTTATTATTTACCTGTTGAATAATAAAAACAATCAAACTCCGATCGAAGCATTAATACATTTTCAATATTTTCATAGGGGTCATGGTCATTGACATTAAGGGTAGAATAAATCATAAGGATAAAAAATCAACAGTGTTTATTGTTAAATATGTACATTTTACATCAAATTTTTATCAAAAATAAAATTCATGTTTTTAATCTTCATCGATTACAATGTTAGCATCCTGGTAATCTTGATCTTTACAATTAAAATAAATAACTATGAGTTTCTCTATATTTTGTATTTTCAACTTATTTCTTTTAACATCTTAAGTCCATTTATAGATGGAAAAAGACCGTTCTACATCTGACCATGTCAAAGGAGCAAATTAAAAAAAAAAAATTAAATTATGTGCTTCATTTTTTCCAATAGTCTCACTATATTCCCTAAGATAAGATAAGATAACATTTATTTGTCAAAAAAACACGTGTAGGTTTTACAATGAGATGGAAAAAGAGAAAAAAAGAAGTCTCAACATGTTTTGCCTAGAAAAGAAGTAGACAATATTGACAAATTCATTACAAGCGATACAATAGATAGTTAAATAGAGTTGTTAAAATACAGATAATTCGTTAATGTCCAATAGCAAATATGTTAAAAAGTAAAATGTCAATAAGCTTTAAAATAATGTCAAGAGTGTTAATAATGTCAGAATGTTCAAAATCATAATCCAAAATAATAATTAATTACATTAGCATCTATGTCTAAAGTAATTTATCATTTAAATAGTCGGCAATGTTATAATAGCATTTATTTATTAAAAGTTTTTTTATGCTTTTATTAAAACTATTTATATTTAAATCTTTGTATGCCTTTAGTAGCTTGTTGTATAATTTTGGGGCCATGCAGAATACACTCTTACTCATGAGAGCTGTTTTAGACCTGTGTAAACGAAGTATGCGATTATCACGGTGACTTCGTTCGGAACCATCTGAATACTTTGGAAACAGTTGGGGATTCTTTTTAACAAATAATACCGTTTCGAGAATATACAAGGAAGGGAGAGAATTTGATGTTTTACAAAATATGGTTTGCAACTGGGCCAAACATAACTCTTATGCATCGTTTTTGCATTCTAAATAATAAATCTTTATGTGTGGAGTTACCCCAGAAAATAATGCCGTATCTAAGGATCGATGCCACCAGTCCGTGATAGGCAGTAAGCAATGTATCTATAGTTACGATTGGAGCGAGTTTATACAATGCGTAGGAAGAACTGCTAACTTTTTTACTAATTGTTTCTATGTGGTCTTTCCAATCTAGTTTTTGGTCAATAGTTAGTCCAAGAAATTTGGCATTACTAACTCTGCATATAATGTGATTTTTATGTTTTAATTTAATGTAATTTTTTACTGGTATTAAGTAAGTGTGTCTAAATCTGGGTTTCGTTCCATAACACGCTCTATTTTACTTTTTATATTTTCTGAATTGCACTTATAGCAGCTCTGACTTGGTCAAGTGCTAAAAGTGAATCTTTCAGGGATAAATTACGCTTTTGCAATTCTTTTAAAGAAATTTGAATTATAAAATAATTGTCTTTGATGTAATTTAAATCTTCTTTTAAATTTTCTTTTTCTATAATATTTTTTGCGTTTCGAATAGATACCTAGATTTATAGATTTTTTCTAAGTGTTGAGCGTAGTAAAATGCTGCCTCTAACCAACTGCCCCATCTGGTAACTACTGGTTGGGGAGGTAGCGGCAAATCTGGATAGTTTTATTTTAAAATAATGACTGCTTGGGGCTTTCAAAACTACATTTTTAACATTTAACTTCTTTCAACACTTACTAATTGCTACTTTTTAATTGAGGAAACAAAGTTATTTGTTAGTTTTAGGTGCGTTTGAAATAAAATTCAGTTGTTGGATTTCTTTAGTTATAATTTTTATTAAATCAGATTTACCAAGTTTATATTATTAAATGTTCGAACTGTTTGCCTTCAGCTGCAATGCAAACTCTACATCTCTTTAAAAATGATCGGGTAATAAGACGGGCGTATCTTCTCGAGTTGATGTATTCAGCGGCTTCTGTAATTCTTTGGGCCGCTCGTCTAAATTTTGAATTGGTTTAGAGTACACGATATCCTTTATCGTACCCCAGTAAAAGAAATCTATGGGGTTTAAATCGGGTGAACGGGCATGCCACGAAATTGTACCACCCCGCCTTTCCACCTATCGGCGTATTCACGATTGAGAAACTCACGTACTGTTAGACCATAATGCGCTGGGCAGCCATCTTGTTGGTACCACATGCTGCCGTAAATGTTCAGTGGCACGTCTTTCAATAATTCTGGTAATTGTTTTTGTAAAAAGTCCAAATACCCCTGAGCATTTAAGTTCTCCGGCAGCTCGATTGGACTAATAACTTTACTATTCAAAATTCCCGTCCACATGTATTCAGCGGCTTCTGTAAGAAGCCGCTGAATACATCAACTCGAGAAGATACGCCCGTCTTATTACGCGATCATTTTTAAAGAGATGTAGAGCTTGCATTGCAGCTGAAGGCAAACAGTTCGAACATTTAGTAATATAAACTTGGTAAATCTGATTGAATAAAAATTATAACTAAAGAAATCCAACAACTGAATTTTATTTCAAACGCACCTAAAACTAACAAATAACTTTTTTTCCTCAATTAAAAAGTAGCAATTAGTAAGTGGCCACCATTTTGGAATCCAGATTAAACGCGCCATCTTTTAAAGTTACTTGCCAAAAGATTGTAGTACATTTTTTTTACACTACACCCGGTTAAAGTTGGGTGATGTAATAATTTGGAATTCAATGTTGGGCAAAAATCTAATATTTTATTTAAAACTGAGGTAGTTATGTTTTAACTTGTAACTGTAATTTACAGAAGGGTTATTCATGGTTACGTCACAGAAAAAAAACTGACGAAAAGTTAATATTTGTAGTCACAGGACTTGAAAGATCATCACAGGGTGTCACTTTTTGAGATTTATTTTTGAATCCATAAAATTTGAAAAGTACATGACCAAGATTTTTTTTATATTTTTCTAATAACTGTCACGACTTGGCCTATTGCCCGTTTTCGGCTTGACGTTGATTTCTGGGACACGTTGTATATGCATTGTTTATGCAATCCCACAACATAACATCACGCCTGTACCCTCTAAAGGGGTACGCAGATTAGTTCAGTATACCACGTGTAGCGAAATAATAAAAAATATTCACTTGTACTACACGTTTAATTTTGTAAAATAAAAAAATATTGTAAACATAACTTATTAAAGGACACAGCACGGTTCTTAATAGTTCAAAGGATTAAGTTATAACGCTGACGCGACGTCCTTGTTGTTAGAGCCCTATAGAAATTTCACTATTACTCGTCCGTCACGATACGTTTGCAAACGTTACTGTAACTCCCGCAATAAATAAATATCTGGTAATCCTAAATGGGTAACTTTGCACGAAGTCAATCGGTTATCAGGCAGCGAGGTAATAATTTATATCAATGTTTTAACTAAATTGAGACAATAGTAACTACTGAAAAGCTCCTCGCTGGCCGGTATTAGTGCAGGAAGCTTGCGTGCGTCACAATAGGAAGCTCTTAGGCGCGTAGCGGGTAATGGGGTAAGGCGATTTCAGTTTTCGGACAAATCTACAGAAAATAACGAAAAATGATAATCCGAGACGCAGGCAGAATCTTTTATAACAAAAGAGCTGAAGAAAAGTAAAATTACATACCGGCTCTCCAAGCAATTCGCCTCGAGACCACTTTTTTAATGATGTAGGTACAGTTCATTTGATTTCGGGAACACTGCATATTATAAAGAAAAGAATGGAATAAAATTTAGGAAACGATAAGAACTTTTGAATAATCAATAGGAACGCAAACATACCCTTGGATCCAGTCGAACAACGAACGAACTCAGTCGTTCAAACCGTTATATCGATACCTTTAATATCGTGGCAAATTATTACATGGTCAAGCGAAAAAAAAAAAAAAAATATCGTAGACTTCCGTCCTGTGTCCAAAAAAAAACTTCAAATGAAAAATCTCGGTAAGAGAAAAGACATGACACTTTTAGGTTCAAAATTCAAAACCAATGTGAAGAAAAAGACCTTTCTGATTAAAAATAAGGTTGGATTTGTTACAAAATAAGGTCGTTCGTGATAAAATTATAATGTAGCATTTGCCAATGCTGCACACGGTACTCCCTTATTTCTGTCAAAGTTCAATGCTGCAAGTATAATTAAGTATATGAATTTGTGTGGGGGGCAAGTATGTACAACTCAAAAGTGAAGAATAGAAACTTTTTTACAATAAAAATAAATAATTTAAAAAAATTAAATACACGACTGCCCTGCCAAAAAACGAACGAAAAAGTAAAAAACAAGTTGTATTCCCTGACTAAACAGATAAATAAAATTGGACAGGGCAGTCGTGTATTTAATTTTTTTTAGTTATTTATTTTTATTTTATACATTTTAGTGACAAGCTTTTTAATCTAAATAAAGTTTTATCATAATCTAAAACTTCAAATAAATATAGTATGGACTATGAAAGTTTAGGTACATTTTTTTTCCCACTAATATGCAATAAAAGGTTTTGCGTTAATCTTAACCAATATATTTGTTTTTTTTTTTTACTATTCTAAGTACGTTACTCGTGTGACGGTGTGATGAAAGAATTCTAAAACTAAATCATCTACGAAATCATTCACTCATTTAGACATTCTCAGTCTTACTAATGTCTGATTAAATCGTTTGCACAGCCAAAGAGGAAATGTTTGTTTTGCACGTACACCGTACATAAGTAAAACTGGTGCCCATAAATTATATACTCGTATATTTGGAATGTGCTCATCAAGGCTAATTCAAATCAATTTGATACCCATATTGTAATAATTGAACAATTGATTTTTTTCAAGAAAAAAATATAGCCAGTGTCACTCGGGATGATGTAAGGATTCTAACGATACCCCATCCATGCATCCAAATCTGTTCAGGCATTTAAAAGTTATGGTGGAATAAAGAACCTCATATACATACATACGAGTACATCAACCCTGAATACATTACTTTTTGGGCAGTCGTGTAATAAATAACTTTAATTTCGGAAGTCGGTGTCAAATATCGAAAATGCGGAACCAACGACAGGTGTGGGACGTCAGTTATTAAGTATTAAGCTCACAATTGAAGTCGTAAAGTTCAAGTTGAAAGTCCTAGGTCCCATATATTTGGACGGCGAGCAATGGGTAGCTCGCCGTCCGGTAAGGACCGGGCCGGGGTCGACGGCGCGTTGTGTTCCACGCGCGCTCAAAGAGATGTCAGCATAAACTGACGGGGTCCGCTAGGGCCGACGCCTGCCAGGGTCGCGGGTTGTTCGAATGATAGTCTAGTCAACAAGTGCTTTTTAGGTCAACATTTTTTCGCCTTCTCCGAAAATTATGATTGAGGTGTCATTGGATTCGGAATGGCATGTAGATAGTTTTTGAGAAAATGCTAAGGCCGCTCGCAAAAATTGCAATAGTTATAAACAATTAAGTGAAAAAAAAAGGGGGTTTAGTTTTTCGCCAATATCTCAAAAACTATTCAAGATAATTAAAATTTGAAAAAAAGATTCAACAGAAGAGGAAATTGCCAAAAAAGAAGTCCCAACTCCCGAAACCTTTGGACCTTTAATGAATAAATATTATTTAAACTTATTATATACGAAAATTAAAATTGAAAAAATTCAGGCGCCTGCAGTATAGATCAGATATCTCAGTAAATAGTTTAGTTATTTGAGATGCAGTGTAGCACTCTTAGTGCATGAGTTGGCAATAACCACTCAACCGTTACAGCTACCATAGTAGCCTAATATTTTTTCCGGTTGTGCGTTACAGCTACCAGGGTAGCTGCGCCGACTTGTTCCCTTTAAATCGATTTTGTACAGTGGTAACTCTATGTGAGCGTCTAAAAATTATACGAGATGGCGCTGTATCGTCTGTGAGTTCGTGGCACACTGTTTGCAAGCATAAAGAACAATTGAAAAAAAAAAGTTGAATGTCAGTGTTTAGTATCAGTGTGAAGTCATAGACTACACAGACGAACAGAACTAGACTACGAACGAACTAGACTATACAGGATGAAATTAAATTCATTGGCGATTTCAGGTTTGGTCCCATAGTAAAAGTTGTACATAATGATGATTACAATGACCCCTTAAACGGATGCCAATGAATTCAATTTCATCCTGTATATAACATGAGATAGACTGGCAATTGACGTTTTTTGGTTTAGTTAGCGAGCAACGCCCTCTGAACGTGAAGCAAGGAACTAAATGAATTTTTAATAATATAGGTAGATGCGTTTATTTGAATATTTATATAGCTTATGTATTTCGTTTATTAGATACTTAAACTGTGTTCTGACGTAAGCATATTTTTAAACTAGTGCGTGAACACAGTTCAGGTATCTAATAAACGAAATATCAATGTATCTTGGGTAATGGGGTAAAGGGAATGAGATTAACACACAAAAACATATGATTTAATTAATTTATTAAATATTAATGACTACACCTGTTTTGCCTTTCTCGTTTCGCACTCTTTGTTTTATTATAATATTCTCGAGCCTATATGAAGATGAAGTTAGTTTCTTTACTTTTATTACAAAAATTGTAGTAGCTCTTGCCAATGAGGACCTTGCTGACTTTTTTTGCACCAATTCGTAGTGAAGAACACAACACTTTTGTGGAGCAAATATTCTTTTAATTGTTCTTTATGTTTTTGACATTTCATAAAATTGAATTGGACGGAATATAATTGGAATTGGTATATATTTTGAAGGAATGATGGGCAAAGGAGATAGCTGGTGTCAAAGTTCATGTGGATACGTAGATGATTTTCGAAGTTGGTTAGTAAACTTCTTCCTTCAACATTAAACTGTTTGATATTTTTGAAAGGTTACATCGAAAGGTTTTTTAAATTATTAGGAACCTATGGAATATCAATGATGGCCATTAGATTTTAGAAAAGTGATATTTATACCCTGTCCATTAGATAAACCGTTTTTTTGACAGATGGAACTAGTGATTGCTGCAACACGCAATAAATTGATTAATACACGTACGGTATTATAATTTATACAAGAATCCATAAATAAGATATATTTATTTTATTACGCATTTTAAAGCTAACTTAAACGTAATCTGGAATATGGACTTTCTAAGACAGCTGTCAAAAAACGGTTAACCTAATGTTTAGGGTATAGGGTCTTGTCTGGAATTCTGGGAAATTGATAAAATTACCTACATGAAAACTTGGTTTTCTCGAATCCCATAAATAATCACATAGGCTTCATGAGGTGCTTAATTGTTGCAAATGGGTCACACTATCGCGTCCAGGAAGTAATACGTCAAATTACAAGTCACCCTGTACATGTACAGAGGCCAGCAGGTCAAGCTACCCGAAATGTCAAATTTTCCCAATCAACCTTAAACCATAATGCTTTAGCGATAAAGTTGGAAATCTATTAAAGTAATTTGACAGATTGTAGTAGCTTGATGTGCTGGCGTACATGTACAAATTATTATTTTTAAGGGCTGACTTTTACAACGCCAGAAGGCCATTTCTCGTAATTTAAAACGTTCAGAATCTAGTCGCAGTCTCATCTCGGCGACAAACATGTCAAAAACTTGTCAAAATGTAGGGAAATTAGGACGTATTTTTGACAGATTGAGACTGAGATCTGACTGTGAATGTTCTTAAAATTACGAGAATTGCCCCTCAGATAACTTTATCGGAGGAATAATTTTGAATTTTTGACAGTTCTTCCATACAAAATCTGTCAGACGTCAATTTTATTCCACGAATATTATCTGTCGATTCAGTTGCTTGCAAGCTTTGGAGCAGAATCCTTTCAAGAGTAAACTGCACAGTCCAATTTCTCTCCAAATTAAAAAGTCTCTTTTCTCTTGTGCCAAGAATCACAAAACCGTTCACTTGGTTTGGATTCCAAGTCATTGTGGCATAAGAGGAAACGAATATGTGGATGCTCTTGCTAAGGATGCTGTTACGTCCCAAGCTGCTGATCTTAAACACTTTAAATGTCCGGGCTACGATTTGCTGAGCCTTCCAAAAAAGAGCTTGCTAACCTCATGGCAGGTGCAGTGGCAAAATTCGAGTAAGCAGAAAGGTGCTTTTTATCACGCAATACAGCCTAACGTTACACCCAAGCCTTGGTTTTACCCTTATAAAAAAACATCAAAGAAGGTAATTTCTACTATCTCCCGTCTCCGCATAGGCCATTGTTGTTCCCCAGTATTCCTCCACAAAATTCGGGTCAGAGATACATCGCTTTGCGAATGTGGGTTGGATGAAGGTACTTTGGAGCACATCTTGTTTAACTGCTCCAATAATAACCCAGCCCATGACTTATATAGTCATCTCCCTAAATTAAAGATCCCTGTCCCAACTAACTTTCCATCCCTACTAACACATTCTTCCCCAAAGCTCTTTCAGGCTTTGATGTATTTTATTCGTGTCAATGACATCAACTTATGATGATTTTTGTGTGATCATTTATATTCATATATGTAATAATATAACTAACCATATTTTTTTATTTGTTTGTTTTCAGTGTACCTACTCATACCCGTCAACAAGTTTCACATTAAATTCAATGTTTTATTATTGGATTTAGAAGTTAAGGTTTTTTTTTTTCTCATTTTGTTTTGGTTTCTCCACACGTTTTCTCATATCACATCTGACATTGGCAGAATTGTCGACATCGGCACCATTGCCATAGAGAAAAATAGAATAGAATTATCTGTCGATGGAAAAATAAATAAAATAATGAGCCCTTATTCCGAAATAAATAAAGAGTAACATAATTACAAAAACAAAAACTATTGTCATTATGTCAACAAGGTTTTCATTGCAAAATAAACTCGGTATAAAAATGTTTGGCTAGGGTGCTACGGCGTAGACAGTGCTACGTCATTCTACGTAGGCGGTCTACGGATCGCTACGATCATGCGTTGTAGTTAAATGGTGGATTTGTAGTTTGTAAATGTTTTCTTTTACGACATCATCCGACGAGCTCTTGTCACCGTCGACGTTCCTGCTGTATTAGAACCCAATGTATTGGCTCGCGACGATGGCAAGAGACGGCATGTTTGAGAGACGAGAGAAGATGACGGCTTTATTTCTATGGAAGGCGGGTAGGCCTTTAGTGTGGGATGCAACGTGTGTCGATACTCTTGCGTTATCCCATCTTCCTGGCTCGGCGTGCTGTGCTGGTGCTACGGCTGCGGAAAACCTCAAGCGGCGTAAAATCAAAAGACATTTATTCAAATTAGGCTGAGATTCAGCACTTTTCGTACGTCAAAATTACATAAGACAGTCCCCTAAAACGCCCGCCCTTCACCACTTCCTAGTGCTATCGCTGGGAAGAAGAAGTGGCGCAACAAACTCCCCAGCAGCACAGCTGTCTGTTCAGTTAGAAAATATTTGATTGTATATAATACTACGTATTTATTTATTTATTTTATTATTTATGTACACACAGTAAAATACAAATTGATATGACAGAATTATAACATGAGTACAAAGGTACTGCTTATTTCTTAAGAAATTTCTTCCAGCAGACCTGCGAAAGGAGAAGTAAAAAAAAGAAATGTAGACAATAGTGTGTGAGAACAAGAAGAGAAAAACATGAATGTGTGAAGTCTAAAACAAAAATATTAAATATATCTCCACATATAGCGAAAAAAATTAATAAATACATAATACAAAATATTTAACAAATATATATATACAAATACTCACAGTATAGAGGAAAGGTAATGCTCTTTTAATCGACGTTTAAAAAGAGAAATAGTTTTTAAATCACGAATGCTAGGCGGAAGTGAGTTCCACAATCTTACAGCATGGACAGAGAAGGAATAAGAATAGTAGCTCGTTTTATGAGGATGAGATTTAAGGATGGATCTTAGGTGTGATCTACACGGTGCGGCGCTAGAGCGAGCGTAAGAAAAACGCTCACGCAGGTAGGAAGGATAAGACGGGTTGTGTAAGATGTTGAAGAGTAGACATAGTGTTCCTGCGAAGGGGGATTGGGAGCCACTTGAGTTCCTTGCGAAGGTGTGAAACATGGTCATACTTTCGAAGACCGAAAACAAAGCGAATGCACAGGTATGTAAAGTAATTAACATTACAAGACACAGAACATTAAATTAAATACTTTGTGTAAATAATTCGAAGACATGTGACATCTACCAACCCGCACTGGGCCCGCGTGGTGGATTGTGGCCCACTCCCTCTCACAGAGCGGTGGCCTGTGTTCCAGCAGTGGGAACGTTATAGGCAGATTATGCTATATGCAATAGTCTCCATAGCTAGTCAAAGAGTGGCAAAACCCATAGCCTATCACTACCTACTATTTAGTTTGTTTGAAAAAATCACTTGTTTATCAGGATTAGTTTGATATTTCCAAAATATTCCTATGCGGCCGTACGGGTCGATCGATTATAAGTAAAGCTACGCTTGCCATGGTCGGTCCGTGGATGGGTGACTTTACAAACCGAGACCCCTCCGTGCCTCGAAAAGCACGTTAAGCCGTTGGTCCCGGCTGTTTTTCTTGGATCTCTGACAGTCGTTACGGGACGTCAGAAGCCCGAAAGTCTGACAACCAGTCTTATCAAGGCGTATCGTGTAACCCAGTACTCAACTGGGTTGTGGAGATGAGACAGGCAGTCGCTCCATGTAAAATACTGGTGTTCAGCTACATCCGGTTAGACTGGAAGCCGACTCCAACATAGTTGGGAAAAGGCTAGGTAGATTGGATTTGCATTGTTGTCCATTGTTTAAATTATTGTCGTATGGTTGTCCCCACATTGTATAAAACAAATTCCTCCTGCCGCGTCTGTCAGTTTGAACGCGATAAACTCAAAAACTACCGAACGGATTTTCATATGGTTTTCACCAATAGACGGAGTGGTTCATGAGAAAGGTTTAAGTGTAAAATTCATTAAGGTTTTGTGTAAATTGGCTGAAATATGACGAAGATTGTTGAAGATGTCAGAAAAATCATGGCGACTGGGAGCTTTACTGGCGTGCGCCGCGTAAACCAATAGATTTATACGAAAACAATGTATTACGGAATTACTCCTCTTAAATAGATCTATTAAACGTAACAGTACATTTCCGTGGAATAATTTTCAACCACCACGTGGGCAAACGCGTTTACTAGGCAGATGTGAGTGGAAACTCCGGGAGGGGCGTCTTAGAAGGACATACGGTGAACTTATTGGTGATGTTCGTCAGACAGGTCAGGTGGTGGCAATTATAATAACGTTCACAATCTGATCTCAGTCTCAATCTGTCAAAAATACCTCTAATTCCCCTACATTTTTGGCAAGTTTTTGATATTGATTGTTGCTGAGATGAGATTGCGACTAGATTTTGAACGTTTTTAATTACGGGTATTGGCCTTCAGATACGAAGCAAAAGGAGTATTTAAGGATCGTAGCAGGTAGCGTTCTAGTTTATACAAGGTGTCGTTTTGCATCCTCGTCAAATTCAAGGAGGTAACTATGCTACTGATTCTCAACACGAATCAATAATAAAATAAATAGGTATTATTTTTTCTAATTATCGGAAATCGCCATGTGTGGGACACGCATTTTAAAACGCGGCCTGTGTGAGACCGCACTGTAACTGCCCTTTTACACATACATAAAAACGCGGCCGCTTATACGATACCATAACGCGATTCTGTTCTTTGAAAGTGGTGTATTCTGAAATATTGTCATTGTTAAATAACTAAAAAAACAAGTATGTACTCATTATTTACCAGGGATCGTAATTTTATTTGATTATTTATGTCATTCATAACAGCCTCCTGAAAATTGACGAGGATGCAAAACAACAGCTTGTATACCCATGTGTGTTTTATTTGTTTTCGTGTAATAAGTGACGGACAGAAAAACTTTGTATTTTAAAGTATTTATTAGAATTAATGCTACAGTCCCAGCTGGACCCGCGGTGGCCCAGTGGTACCGGCGACTTACGAGCTGTAGGTTGTAGGTCGTAGGCTCGATCCCTGACAGGCGCATTACTTTGAATAAATTGTTTCATCACCACTGCTCTCAAAACGGTGAAAGAAATCATCTTGAGGAAACCGACCTGTCTTAGAACCAAGAACTCGAAGACATGTGACATCTACCAACCCGCACAGCCCGCGTGGTGGATTCCAGCCCACTTCCTGTTCCAGCAGTGGCACGAACACTATGGCTGATCATGCCTATGCTATACTACAGTCCCAGAGCTACCTACCAGCAGTCGTTAATCCTCCAAAAAATCAATTATCAATTTAATTTATTTTCTGTTTTTTCATGTATCTGTCGCAGCCAACTGAGCCGTTTAGTTAACCGCCTAGCCTTTTAACTAAACGGCGGCCGTTCAACTAACGGCCTGAATGATATTCAATAAATTATAGTTTAGGTTGGAACTGTAATCAATCACGTGCGAGCCGAATTGGTCGCAGTAACTAAGCCAGGGCACCCCGACCAAATGGGTTAAGTTAGAACTGTGATCAACAGCAAAGCGAGGCGAGCACTACTTCCAAAGGCCAGCCGGTTGACTAAACGGCTAATTTAACCAGTTGGCTGCGACATATCGATACTCATCATTCTGCAGAGTTTCGCTAGCTCATTTAATATAACCCTGTATGCATACATATTATTTCAAGTTACAAAAAACAAAAAATATAACCAGCTTTACGAATAAAACAAAACATAAATAAACAAATAATTTTAAAAAACTTAGTAATTAATAACTACACAAAAAAAACAATAACAATTACTTACAATATATTGCATGAAGAAACTCGCGCCGATTCGCTATCTCTCTCACTCGTTCTCTGTCCTTGTCTAGCATGGATCATGGTGACTGACAAGGGGTGGAATGGAGGTGGTATATTTTCTTGAATAGCTTCAATAAAAGGGGTGTGTTTGAGCTAAGTTTAAAAAAAAAAACTACTGGTGACGTTGGTCTTACGGTGTTCATGTTTTAACTGCTGATATTATGGCTGTTGATCTTAAGTATCAAACCCGCGAAAAGGCCATACAGATAAAAAGGGGCTCAATTATTTAAAAAAGTGTGCATCATTACAACCGCAAATAGTTTTTAGAGGTTTATTAATTTAAAAAAGTGTCCATTGTTAGAAGATAAATGAGCTTTAAGAGGATCAGTTTCCCTGCTGTGGATTTATTATTAATTTTTGTGATCACATAATTATGACTAACACATCAATGTTTTGGAAGGAGCAACTGGAATCAATTCTATTTTCCTGTAAATTTTGACACTCAAAAGTGTCTTTTCCTTATTTATTTATTTACTAAGACACTAAGTTCCAATATACAAATCACAAATATATAAAATTCATAATGTTCATTATTTTATGTACCTTAATCAATCTTTATCGCTCCCACTGCTGGGACACAGGCGTCCTCTCGGTGAGAGGGAGTGGGTCGTAATCTACCACGCGGGCCCAGTGCGGGAGGGTGCATGTCACATGTCTACGAATTATTGTTTCTCAGACATGCCAGTTTCCTCACGATGTTTTCCTTCCCCGTTTTGAGAGCAGTGTCTGAGATAAGGCGGGGCCGATATCACTGGACCACAACCGCTCCTCCTTAAATAAATGATTTGACTTTGATCAACAAATCGAATCTATAGTTCCTGTATTAGCAAATACACAGTTACAATCAACTCAATTCCAACCAACTTCAACTCACTAAACCCTATAAACATTCACCACGAATTGTACATGATATCAAAAACGATATAAAAAAACAACGGGTTGCAGTCCGGGACTGCCGGTAGAAGTGAAAACTTGAATATTAACGTTGTGCATTTTTGATATTTTGGAATGCGGTCTACACTCCCCCTTCGTCTTACGAATTTTCGATCAGGTCACGTGTCCTGACGCGAGTTTAACATTTTTTACCCATCACAACAAAAGTGCACAACGCAGCTAAAGAAGTTTTCACTTCAAAAAAATCCACCCCATTTTGCACCTTTAAAAGAGACTGTGACCTGAGTTTGTTTCGGCCTTTCTTTTCAGAGTAGTCAGATAGGAATCGACCTCATCTAGCTTATTTTTTTTATAATATGGCGTGTAAAAGGGATTCCGATATCCTATTTACAAAATATACCTACAATTTTATTTGATTTCGTCGCACCTACACATATTTATACGTAATTATGTATATTATATTTATAGTTTTAAAAGGTTTATGCGTTTATTCCTCAATTTTCATGATTCACATTCATCTACCACTGTTTGTCTCTGCATCACCCAAAGGTGAAAATGAGTGCGCCCTGTACTGTGCTTGAAGTATTAAATAAATACGTGACGTACGTGATTACTAGTTTATTTATTTATTTATAAGTATGTATTAGGTATGTTGAAACTGTGTGTACTCCCCGTCACTTTTCCCTAAAGGTTCATTAGAAAACCAGCGTCAGACAGTATCTGTCTGGCATTAAATCTGAAATGAACCTTTTTGGCGCAGCCGTGAGGCGCACACTATTGTTGTCTGAAAGATTATTTTTATTTTATTAATTTTGTATTTTGTGTTTCACGAATTGTGTCCAAATAAACTTTTTTCTTTCTTTCTTTATATAAATACACATAACGAAAATGTCATATCCAAAAACTTCACCTATTCATCGCTCCTTGGTTGAAAATATCGAACCTCCGCCACTCCGACAGTAGTAGCCGGGAAGCGTTGGGGGAGCAACGTGCGTTCCGTTTCGCGAAAAATTCTGAAAAAAACCCTTAAAAAAACTGTATTAAAGACTAGAATTGTGTAAAAATAAATGCTAAAGTTACATCTGAGTGTGGACTAGTGTTTTTCAGTGTGTTTGAGTGTGTGGTTTTGGAGAGTTTAGCGAAAATTTACACCAAGATGGCTGTAGGTTTTCGAAGCTGAAGTTAAAGGAGTTTTCGCTGGATTTTTTGGGGTGTAGTCTACTAAAATACTGGTGAGTTTATTTGGCATAGTTTTCTACGTAAAAATGTGTGTGTAAGTGTTATTTTTAACGTGAAAGTGAGGTCTTTAAAGTGCTATGTTGGACTGATAATGTGGTTGGTTAAAAGCAGGCTGAACGCAATTCTTTCATTCAGCGCATGTCTGGGTTTATAAAAAAGGAAATACCCTGGTATCTTCGGAATTAAAATGCTTAGAAACGTGAAATTTTGTGTGTACATTACTAATAAGACTTAGAAAAGGATTTTGCAAAACTCTACCTCAATAATGCTCATTATGGGTTGATATTTCATATGATGTTAGAGTAGAGAATAGCTATTTTTAAGGAGAGTCATTTAAAAAAAGGAGAGTTTTTTTTATTTTTTTATTATTTATCTGATAACTTAAACGATATTTCACATGATATGAATGAAGGGCTTGTGGCTCAGTAATAACAGCCGCACGGGTCGATCGATCAGGTTAAGTTACGCTTGCCGTGGTTGGTCCGTGGATTGGTGACCATCTTTACTAATGAAACCCCTTCCGTGACTCGAAAAGCAGTTGGTCCCGGCTGTTATTCCTCGATCTGTGGCAGTTGTTACGGGTAGCCAGAAGCTTGAGAGTCTGACAACCACTCTTACCAAGGGTATCGTATTATAATTACCTGGTAACAGATAGGCAGTCGCTTCATGTAAAAATACTGGTATTCAGCTGCATCCGATTAGACTTGAAGCCGACCCCAATATAAAAAGGCTTGGCAGATGATGATGAATGATTGGAATAGAGAAATATGTAGAGGGATATAGTACAGTCACGAGCACCAATATCTCAACACTTGGCAACTTTCAAATGCGATTTTTTCGTGAAATAACGAATGCATCATTAAAATACGACACATTACATAAAGCTATGGGTTCGAAATTGCTATGTTCATAACAACATAAAATTCATTAAAAAATAAAGGAGTAAATCGCTTTTGAATAAAGCCGAGTGTATACATACTTTTGCTCGTGACTGTACACCCACATTTCGCTAGTTATTTTAAGTCCCACGAAATAGGACGAGCCTAATTGATGTGTGTTTGTACAAATCTACTTACAGAAAATAAATAATTTATCGTTGCCACGAACCAGGCACAAATCTAGACTTTTCTGCATAGTCCTCATATAGCCTGACTAAGATTATGTCTGGACTTTAAAAGAGACTGTGACCTCTGAGTTTGTTTCGGCGTTTCTTCTCAGAGTAGTCACTAGTCAGATAGGAAACGTCGACCTCATTAAATTTAGTTTCTACATATTGTTTTTTCTCTTTGACGTGTGAAAGTGTTTTTTTTTTTATTAAAAACATGTCACATCACATTATATTTTGTACCACTTTTTATTTTATCAAGTACAAGTACTTCTTGACAGGCCTACGCTGTCCTCCCATATCTACTGCAATTTGAAAACATTTTAAAAGCCAATTATTTTTAAAATGTAACCGTGGAGTTTCTTGCCAGCTCTTCTCCATAGGAAACAACCAATTGGAACCGTGCACCTAGCTTCTGACGTTTCACAAGTGCCCATGTAGGTTTATGTGAATATTTTTGATTTTGAAACAAATTAATATTAAAAAAAAAATAGATTCTTGGCTGCCACTGACAATTTTCGTAATGCTACGAAACGATCGATTTTAAATATCAATGTTTACGACATTAATACACATTGATGCGGGGAAGGAAAACATCGTGAGGAAACCGGCATGTCCTAGAACCAAAAATTCGAAGAAATGTGACATCCGCCAACCCGCACTGGGCCCGCGTGCTGGATTACGGCCCACTCCCTCTCACCGAGAGGAGGCCTGTGTCGTGTCCCAGTAGTGGGAACATTATCTAATAGGCTGATTATGGTATGCTATGCAATGATGCGCAAAATGATCGTCTATAAAATGCAATTGAAGTGATTGACATTATAACTAGGAGATTGACAGCAAATGTCAAAAATTTTGATTGATGTTAATTGAGGCACCGTGTGTTGACGTTCAATCACAGCAAATGACTCTTTCGATGTGTGCCTGGTTCGTGGCA
This sequence comes from Apamea epomidion, assembly GCA_947507525.1. NCBI lineage: Eukaryota > Metazoa > Arthropoda > Insecta > Lepidoptera > Noctuidae > Apamea > Apamea epomidion. Next base: position 9,052,748 of record OX382255.1, read on the forward strand.
ATAGGCTCGCCCTTTATAACATAGAATTATAACATACACATGTAAAATTTCCTCCTAAATGGGAATGACCAAAAGTCGTACTAAAAAGTCTCATGCATGAAGATCAAAATATTATAGTAATTATTTTCATATTTTTTTTACGACATTACGCGTCGGGCATTTGATTTTTGAACAAGGGATTTAATTTAAAAGTAAAAAAGTGTTGATATTGTTTTAAAAAAAAACCTTGAATTTTGAAAGTGTCATGGTCACGTCTTTCAAAAAACATGTTATAAAATATACTTTGCCGATCCAACATTAATTAAAAATTTGTAAATTAGTCTGATGGCGTGGATTACGCTGTTTTTAGAGCAATAATGGCCGTTCGTGTATGACATGTCAAAGAAAATAAAGTACCTAGTTTTCAGGTTATTTCGATTTTTTTTAAAATCTCCGAAACTCGGGTTTTGTTTACAAAAATAACTTTTGTAGGAGTTAATATGATAAGTATAGTCTATAAAAAACAAAGTTTGACTTTAATGCAGCATGGTATGGGATTCCATACATCCATGAACTTTATTTATTTATTTAAACTTTTCGCACAAAAAGGTACAAAGGCGGACTTAATGCCTTAGGCATTCTCTACCAGTCAACCAAGGGTGGTGAAGAGATTAGATACTTCCTTTAAATTATTGCGATCCTCTGCATCGCTACTTATTTATTCTACAAATTACAAATCAAATACATACATAACTATTCATTTCCTTGGCAGAAAGCTATCTTTTGACTTGCTCTGACAGCAAACAGCTGTCGGAAGAATAGCGGTCGTCTATTTGATTTAAACTGACAAAACTTTCGGGTTTTGGACTTGTGAACAACGTTTAGTGGACTCCTACGATAACATTGATTGATGTTCGAGTATCGAGTGGTTGTCAATAGCTATGCAAACTCAAAACTCTCAAACTCAAAGCATATATTTCAATTAATCCATTTACAGGCACTTTTGAGTTGTCAAAATTAATTAGTCGGTCAGTTACTTAGTCAGAAAGTTGAAGCTAGTTGCCCATTCCAGAACGTAGATCTCTATGGAGAAGAACGGGCAAGAAACTCCAAGGACACGCTTTTAAATCAAGATATTATTACAAAATCCCAATGATGTACCCATTATGCAGCTCCCTAATTGCATAACACTCTATCAATTCCAATCTGAATCATTTTGAAAGATATTGCTAAACCATTGCTTCATAACTTCGAAAATTTGTCTGCTCAATAACGTAAATAACGCAATGAATGTTGTTGAACTGTCAAAATGAAACCCATTGCTACTGATAGTATATTACACAATTACCCTACAGTTCTAGAAATATGTTACTGACAAACTGATTGGTCCACTCAATCTGTGTGGTTTTTTCCACAAAAGGCTATTTCAGACACCAATCTACATGGTCCTCAAAAATCAATGTCCGGATTTTTATTTTTATATACACATTAATATTATTATATACACATTGACATTGATGAACTTTATATGCATATATATACAACGACATGATATTTACTTTGTAAAGCATTATTTATTTTTGTTATTTTTTGTGAATGTGAGGACTATGTGGGTCTTTTTTTTCTTAGTTACTTTTAATCATGATCTGGCAGTTTGAGTTATTTACGCGGCCTTGTCCTTTCTTTGGTATTGTTCGTGAAATTGTTGAGCTCCTGAAATCGTTGAGTTCTGAGTTGAGCTGCACGATTTTTGACAAATGCGTGCACTGACTGGACAGGTCCACTCAATCTGTGTGGTTCTGTGTGGTTCTTTCCTCAAAAGACCATTTCTGACACCAATCTCCATGGTCTTCACATGATTTGACCAAGATTATGTCTGGGCTTTAAAAGAGACTGTGACCTCTGAGTTTGTTTGGGCCTTTCTTCTCAGAATAGTCAGATAGGAAACACTGAACTTAAAAAAAAATATGATTGACGTGTAAAAGTGTTTGAACAAACCTACTTACAGAAAATAAATCATTTATCTTGTGCTGAATTCATGGTTACAAGGGTTACGTACCAATCGTTACAAGATTGCACGTCGATGTCCCTGCCAACCTATATGATAGATACATGCCTCCTTGCTACATAATGTTAGTAGGTAATGACTGCTACGAGTTGGCTACGAGGTTGCTACGAGGATGCTACGAAATTATTACAAGACTTAGGTACCTATTACGTTAGGATTATAATAGGGGTTAAAGTATGAAATTGCCGTTTCATTGTAATAGGTACTTCGAATGTACATAGACCCTTCATGGTTTGATATTTTTGAGTGAAACTTTTTTCAAATGGTACCTATGAAATTCTTCTTTTAAAAAATGTGCAAGATCCGATTATCGACTTTCAGTTGTTTTTTTTATTCAGCTTAGACAAGAAAGATGGATACTTCGAAAATTCGAGTTAATTTTGAATACGAGTTCCGACGCGGAACTAACGCGGCAGAAACAGCTCGCAATATAAATGTTGCGTTTGGAGAGGGGACTGCTAATAATTTCCTACGTGATAAAAAGTTTTCTTCTCAGGAGGCAGTACAAAATGCTTTCACACAGTTTGGCGAATCTAGATCACGAGAGTTCTATCGCAAAGGCATAAATGACCTTCCTATTAGATGGCAGCAATGTATAGATAATAATGGTAATTATTTTGATTAAATAAATATATAAAATTAAAAAAAAACGAATTTCAATTTTTCAGTACAAATCGGCAATTTCATACTTTAACCCCTAATATTAAGACTGTAACCTAGGTAGACTGGCAACCAGTCTTACCAAGGAGTATCGTGTTCAAACTCAAACTATTTATTTCAAATAAACCAATTACAGGCACTTTTGAATTGTCAAGGTCGGTCAGGCAAATAGATGAAGCTAGTGTTATTTAGTAACTGGGTTGTGGAGGTCGGATAGGCAGTCGCTCCATGTGAAATACTGGTGTTCACCTGCATCCTGTTAGACTGGAAGCCGACCTCAATATAGTTGGGAAGAGGCATAGACAAATGATATTATTAGTTATAGTGTTTACAGGGTGTCCGGTAATGAATGGCTAGATAACCTAAAATATTTTACAGAAAAACTAAAAAAAATACTATGATAATGGGGCCGATTCCCTTGTTCACAAACTAAACTAAATTTTAGTTCAGTGCATCTTTTTCTTTCTATTTCATTAAGAAAGGGATAGAAGATAAAATAATAGAATAATAATATTAAATCATATTTGCATCAACGCTTTAACATCATCAATATGAACTACTTAAGTGGAAATAATATTAAATCATATTTTTTTCCACTTAAGTAGTTCATATTGATGATGTTTTAATAACTTCCTGTCACTGATATTTACATAGCAAGTAGTGTTATATGAATTTGTAAAAGTTTTTACAACCAAAAAGTGAAAAAAATACTTTTATTCCAAAAAAAAACAGACTTCCAAAAAAAAAACACTACAAAATGAAAAAGAACTAAATTCGGAAGTCGGCGGCAAAAAACGAAAATGTTGAAAGTTTTTTATTTTTTTTTATTTCGTAGGATACTTTGGTACTTTCACCTTAAGAACATGACGTAATCTATTATTAAAGGGATCTCATTAAACCTGTCTGAAGGCATTAAAGGTACTAAATGATTATTTAATCGCTTTTTAATGACAACGCATTTCAGATATTCCCCTCAATCGACGGAGCTGCGATATTTCTCAAGGATTATAAATAATTCCTTATTTTGTGAGTTCACAATCGGTTTTTTAACTGAACAGACAGCTGTGCTGCTGGGGAGTTTGTTGCGCCACTTCTTCTTCCCAGCGATAGCACTAGGAAGTGGTGAAGGGCGGGCGTTTTGGGGGACTGTCTTTTGTAATTTTGACGTTCGAAAAGTGCTGATTCTCAGCCTAATTTGAATAAATGACTTTTGATTTTGATTGATTTTGAAGACCCCTTCTTGTCATAAAAACACCCTCGCTATCTGAAAAGCATTTTCAATTTAAATGTAGCACCCTAATTGCGTAACAGACTTTCCATCTCAATCTGACTCATTTTGACGGATATTGCTAATCCATTGCTTCATATGTTGGAAAAAATTGTTTGCTCAATAACGTTAATAACGCAATGAATGTTGTTGAACTGTCACAATGAAAGCCATTGCTTTTGTTAGTCACTCTGCCTGCTTTTTCCCAACTATGTTGCGGTCTGCTTCCAGTCTAACCGGATGCAGCTGAATACCAGTATTTTACATGGAGCGACTGCCTATCTGACCTCCACAGCCCAGTTACTGGGTAATACTTTAATCCTTTACTTTCTCTCCTTTGGTAAGACTGGTTGTCAGACTTTCGGGCTTCTGACTACTCCTAACGACCGTCAAACATCTACAATTAATGACAGCTGGGACCAACGACTTAACGTGTTTTCCGATACACGGAGGAGTCTCGATATGTGATGGAGGGTCACCCATCCATGAACCGACCGCGGCAAGCTCGAAATTTTTAGTCGGTTATTAAAAAAAATTGCTGTTCCATACATTTTTACCGCGTAGGTATTGCACTTTTCTATGACACAGAAGATTTTTTTTTTTATAACCGACGTAAAATTTCGACGCTATGGGGTCTAAACTCATGTGCTGAATCCATGGTTACAGTTTGGGCGTCGATGTCCCTGCCACCCTGTATAATGTCTGTAAGAAGTCATAAATAAGATAATTCAGTAAGATAAGGCAGTTTATATATTAATTTTATTACGCATTTTAAAGTTAACTTTAACGTAATCTTGAATATGTACGTTCTAAGACAGCTGTCAAAAACGGTTAACCTAATGGACAGGGTATAGATAGGGTGTGGGCGGCGAGCAATGGGCAGCTCGCCGCCCGGTTAGGACCAGGCCCGGCACCCTAATTGCGTAACACACGATCAATCGGAATCAGAATAATTTTGAAGCAAATTGCTGATCCATTGCTTCATAAGTTCGAAAAATTTGTCTGCTCAACACGTAAATAACGCAATGAATGTTGTTGAACTGTCAAAATGAAACCGATTCCGATTGATCGTGTGTTACGCAATTAGGGTGCGGGTCGACGGCGCGTTGTGTTCCACGCGCGCCTCAAGGAGATGTCAGCACGAACTGACTAGGGCCGATGCCTGCCAGGGCCGCGGGTTGTTCGAAAGAGATACCGTGGCCCCTGGCACAGGCAACTGAAGGAACACGGGTGGGTTTTAGTCAGTAAAAGTCTGACACGCCCTTCCGCTCAGCCCAGAGCGGGAGAGGTCATTTGATGATTTCACAAAAAAAAGGGTGTTGATCTATCCGATTTGTTTGTATCAGACACTTTTTGAACGGATCTTAAACTAAAATTCATCTATCTATTTATCCAATACTTATAAGAATAAAAAAATCTATCAATAAACTAAACCTTTCTACCAAACCCTATTTGATTGAGGATCGTCGATCTCCAATGCAATTTGCTCGGGAAACGCCCGCCCTAGGGGTCTAGGGGATCAAACCTTTTCGTAGTATGATATCAGAGAAGAGGGACTTGCATGGATGGGGTAGTCAAACAGTGGTGGCCTAATATTATAAGAGAGAGGACGAAAAATTGTTTATCATGCACAAATAAGACACACATCTATATTTACAGGGTCAAATTAAATGAACTAGCGAAACTCTGCACACCTCATGGGTATACAACGTGCCGGTACAATGGCAACATTAATTTAACACACGGGTAGGGCTAGTGGCCAGTAATATAACAACATATAATAATTCGTAATTTGAAAACCACCGCCTGCGCCGCTCGTGGACTATCGGCAGCTCTCTCTTTTTTTCAATTCCCATACTCTTTGCACGTTATTTGTTTTAATTTCAGTGATGCGATGTTATGATCCGTGACCCCGGCAAATGACCCCTGCGCTGCAGTTCTTGAAGTACAGGTTGCTCGAAGATTCTATTTTAGAAAATTGTAAATAAATAAATAAATAAAACCCTTTAATGAAATTAAAATATGTTCCTAAAACGTAAACGCAAAACGGCACCCTAATTGCGAAACACACAATCAATCTCAATCTGAATCATGTTGAAAGATATTGCTAATCAATTGCTTCATAAGTTCGAAAGTTGATTGTGTGTTACGCAATTAGGGCGCTGTATACGTGTGTTAAATTAATGTCACCATTAAAGCGCCACGCTGTATATCTAAACGCAATATAAAAAAAAAATAAAAGATTTGGTGTTTTTTTTTTTGTGGTCGACGACCACTGGTAGTGTACACGTAGGAACGATGTCTAATCGTATGCTGCATTGGTTTATTTTATTTCATACTAGCGGCGCCTCGCGGTTTCACCCGCATAAGTTTCGATCCCGTGAGAATATCGGGATAAAAACTGTGTGCCAAATTTCATCTAAATCCGTTCAGTCGTTTTTGCGTGAAAGAGTGACAAACATCCATCCATATAAACTTTCGCGTTTATAATATTAGTAGGAAGAATAGTATATCTATCATCTCTACATATTATAAAACAAAGTCAACAAAGTATGTCTGTCTGAACGCGCTAATCTCTGGAACTACCTACCGGATTTCTGTTAAAAAAAATCAAAAGCAAAATATTTTATTTCACATAAACCAACATGGGCACTTATGAAACGTCAGAAGCTAGGTGCACGGTGCCAATTGGTAGTTTCCTATGGAGAAGAGCCGGCAAGAAACTCCACGGTTAATCTTTTAAAAATAATTGGCTTTTACAAGGTTTTCAAATTACAGTAGGTATGGGAGGACAGCATAGGCCTGTTAACAACAGTCTCCCCAGAGATGTGCCTTGACAGGCGTTGCACAGAGGGGGCTCCGAATTGGTCTTTTGAGAGGTAACGGTGCCCCTTCCATGTGCAGATGGTGACTACCAGGGTGGTTTTAGTGAGTAAAAATCCCACACTCCCTGGTTTTATCCCCAAAGACCAGGCGCCTTTTGAAGGTTTCCCACCGAAAGCAAAAAAAAAAAAGGCCTGTCAACAAGTACCAGTTACTTGATAAAATAAAAAAATGGTCTACACATCTAGTGTACAAGGCCTACGTTCATAAAAGTAAGTTCATATAATCCTATAGATTGATATTTCAATAAAATAGTCATCCAATAGGATTATATGAGTGTAGATGTGTTGCTGTTCCACAAACGATGGGACACTTAATATCGTGTCCTGCGTGTCCTGTCAGCTGCACGTTATAGGAACTGATGGACGCTGGTGATGGTGCCAAACAAGTGGCCGAGTTCTCGGTCGGTCCATTTAGATTGCTATCGACACGGTAAGAAGGAGATATGAACTTAGAGGGTTGTATTGATGATTTTAATGATTATAATTCTGTAAAGACATATTTGTTACCCTCGCGAATCATATTATAGAGGTATGAGGAACAGGGTGTAAAGTTCACTCATCCTCCATAGAAAAGGGACTATCATAGTTGTGTATGTATTTATTATTTTGAGTATGATATAATTATTATCATTCTAGTGATATTTATTTTAGAAGTATGTATGTATGTTTATTTGTATGTATGTTAGTATATTCTCGTAATATTTGTTTAGTTTTATAAGTGAATTGTTTTTGATTGTATGTATTATTATTTTGTTCCCTTTACTATTTCACACGCTGTCTACATCTCTGTATCTATTGTCCTATCTCAGGTATGCTGGAAGAGATTTCTTGTGAAATAAACATCACCTCTATACCTATTTTTTCTGTTCTGTTTTTCTTGTCTGTTCATATGTGTGTACATAAATGGTAAAATAAATAAAATAAAGGGAGGATCCTGCGACCAGACGGGTGTTGTGTTTAGCGGGCAACTGCCCAACGATTCATGTTGGGAAGTTTGTACATATGCTAATTGCGCGGTAAACTCTGCTTGCGAGATGCAGGATTTGCGTGACATCAGTATGACGCGTTGTTCGCATGTGGCGTTGTAGATACCGCTACAATATTTTGCAAATTGCAAAAAAATGTAAGAAAATTTGAATTTCGCGGACTATCCTGACGCTTCCACCTTGAGAGTTAGATTTGTGTTTCGTTCTATCATATTCTTCGTCCTAGAAGGATATACGAGTATAGAGAGCGTATTGGCGGGATGAGCTGGATAGGTTCCGACAAAACTGGAAGGAGGACCGCGGGCTCGCGAATGATGGAAGGAGTGGAGAGAGGGCTTTGCCCAGGAGAGGGGCAGCGTAGGCAAGTAAAAAAAAAATAAAAATGTTCTTCAGAAAGGTGTGTATATTTTTGAAGTGAAAACTTTTTTAGCGGCGTTGTGCACTTTTGTTGTGATGGGTAAAAAATGTTAAACTCGCGTCAGGACACGTGACCTGATCGAAAATTCGTAAGACGGAGGGAGAGTAGAAATGAATATTGTATTTTACCTCATAAATGATAGTAGCTTTATACTGATAATTAAAGCAATTCGTGCAAAATTATTCCCTAACCATTGCAAAATATCAAAAATGCACAACGTTAATATTCAAGTTTTCACTTCTGCCGGCACTCCTGGAGTGCAACCCGTTTTTTTTTTATCTTACGAAGCATCGTGCGCTTGTTTTGTGGTTACCAAGTATACAAACACACGGAATGTGAATGTGCGCCTATAGATAAAGTTATATTGAGTATTTAAAAGTGACGATTCGCCGGTTTCGGGCGAGTAAATTCGTGCGAATCGATTACTAAGCCGGAAGGTTAATAGGGAAGTCTTACAAAGTACATACTTAAGACTTGAAAGAAAGGTCACTGCGTGGGCTGCCGAATGTAAACTCATTATTATTTTATATTTAGGTATGTAAGTTCTGTGATATTTCGTTCCCTTTTTAGGGCTCTGTAGTCACCTGAGTATTGGTGACTACAGAGCCCTAAAAAGGGATATTAAGGGCATTTATAACCCGAGAATATTTTTAGTTACTTACGTTTTTTGCAGTTTACAGGTCAGTGTCAGGTTGTATGTTGAATAAAATAAATGATTCGCGAGCGTAACAGACAGACGGACAGACATGGAGAAACTATGAGGATTCCTTGCTTAATGTAACCAATATTTTGTAACAACTTTATGATTTAAAAGAGTGTCCATGGAGTGTCTCGCCCGTTCTTCTCCATAGGTACCTACTACGCTTTGGAATGGGCAACTAGCTTCATCTTTCTGACTGACCGACCCTTTGACAATTCAAAAGTGCCTGTAATTGGTTTATTTGAAATAAATAGTTTGAGTTTGTCAAAGATGTACAAATGACAGCCGGGACCATTGATATAGGAAAGAAGTTATTGCTGTTTTTTACATTTCTATGGCCGGGACCAACGGGTTAACGTGCCTTCCGAGGCATGGAGGGGTCTTGGTATGTCAATATGGTCACCCATCCATAAACCAACTGCGGCAAGTATAGCTTTACCTTCGATCGATACGTGCGGCTGTCATCATTTAGCCACGAGCCCCTCACATTTGCAATAAAGTGAAATACTTTTTTATTAAGTAACCATTTTTCTCCCCGCCTGTCCCTTTCAACGTTCAGTCGTCGCCACAATTTGTGACCCGCCAGAGATTGCGTTTTAATCTTTGTAATATAATGACGCTTGCTAATGTCGGGGGGCGCAGCAGTACTTTGAAAACAAAACAATTGGAAACAAGTGTGGAACTGTGCTCCCTCTGTCCCCTCCCACATGATCTGTGTTCCCTCCCACCTTTAACCCGTCTGCCTTCAAAGCAAGAGTGAACAGGAATCTTATGGGCACGCTCGTTCCATCATAGACCTCATCCATCACTATCTATCAGGCGTGATCGAGATAAAGAGCAGGCATTATAAACGCGAAAGTTTGTATAGATGGATGGATGGATGTTTGTTACTCTTTAACGCCAAAACTACTGAACGGATTTGGATGAAATTTGGCACACAGATAGTTTATAACCAGGACTAACACATAGGATACTTTTTATCCCGATATTCCCACGGGATCGAAACTTATGCGGGTGAAGCCGTTCGGGGCAGCTAGTTAGCAATAAAAAAAAATCAAATTCAGTGTGGAGCTATATCCCCCACATCGGGGACTCCTACCGATCTGCAAACACACTGAGAATACTGTTGGTGCTGCCGCGAACACGCGTCATCAGGGATGCGCATCTATTCCTAATAATGGCGGCAAAACCATCAATATTATTACTGTCGCACTACAACGTCATGGCAGCAGTACTCTCAGTGCATTATTATACGGGGCCAAATAAATTAGCTAGCGAAACTCCGCAGTCGTGATGGTGTAAAAGACCGCTGGTACTTGAAGTATGAGTGGTTAAAAATCAGTTTTTTGTTTTGTTTTATCATGTTTAGATATTATGAAAAGACAATGACCAAAAGTCGTACCAAAAAGTCTCAACCATTTTCATAATTTTTTTACGACATTACGCGTCGGGGTTTTGATTTTTGAACAGGGAATTTAATTTAAAGTAAAAAAGTGTTGATATTGGTTTATTCCCTTTACATGACGTTCCGTTTCAAATGTTATGATTAATGTAACCTTGAACTTTGAAAGTTTCATGTTCACGTCCATAGAGTGAAGTACTATGTCGGGTATTCACGTCTTTCAAAAAACTTGTAAATAAATTATACTTTTGCCGATTCCACAATACTTACTTAAAAATAACTAGAATATAATAAAATAGAAATTTTATATAAACGATTATCATTTTGAACCCCCGACGCAAAAACGACGGAGTGTTATTTTAGAGCAATAATGGCTGTCCGTGGATGCCATGTCAAACAAAATAAAGTACCTAGTTTTCAGGTTATTTAGATTTTTTTGTATCTGCGAAACCCGGGTTTTGTTTACAAAAAGTACTTTTGTAGGAGTTAATATGATAAGTGTAGTCTTTAAAAAACAATGTTTGCTTTTAATGGAGCATGGTACGGGATTCCATACATACATAGGCATTGTCCTTTGCACCATAAAACTGATTTCTTAAACTGATATGATGTGTATTATATGAAGTCGATGAGAGAATTGACATATTTTCGTGCAATTTGTTAAGAGTTTTGTTCAATTTTGTTAGTTATACTTAAATATTAATATTCTGTGTTGTCTGATTGTATAAAGTGCTTTGTATTTAAAAAAAAAAAATGATTTTTATATATTAGGCGTAAGTTGATTTTTCATTTTATTTGGTGTGTATTTGCAAACCACTATTGTATTGGGGTCATCCTGTAAAGATAGTGTGTGTAAATTTAATAAATAATAATAATAAATAATATTTCAAGGAACTGCTATCTGAGGTCGTCGACCCAATAAAATCATCTGCCTTTGTCCCAACTATGTTGGGGTCGGCTTCCAGTCTAACCGGATGCAGCTGAATACCAGTATTTTACATGGAGCGACTGCCTATCTCATCTCCAGAACCCAGTGGCTGCGTAACACGATACCCCTTGGTAAGATTGGTGGTCAGACTACCTATATAGTTTATAGTCTTAACGTAATACAGGTTGTCAGACGTTCAGGTTTCTGACGACCCGTAGCGACTGTCAAAGATCTACGAATGGCAGCCGGGACCAACGGCTTAACGAGCTTTCCGAAGCACAGAGAGTTCTATGTAAAGGTGATCCCATCCATAGACCAACACCACTCCACACATACACACACACACACACACACTCACTTCCACACACAAATAACGTAAATAACAGAAGTTTAGTGTATATAATATAGTTTACAATTGCCACTCGAGCGATCTTGTTATCTTTTAGATTGTCAGTGTACAAGTACATAATCAAAATCAAAAAACAAAAGAAACAAAATAAAATGCATCTTTTTGTAAAAGGGCGGAGACCTGGTCTCCTGAAATACAGGCCTAGAGTAAGCTCTAGGCCTGTATTTCAGGACACCAGATCTCAACTAAGGTTTAGACACCAGTCTCCCACAATATTAAAATGTTTTCCAACTCTGATATCATATAAAATGTATTTTTGGTTGTAATATTGTGGTGAGAAATAAATCTTATTTTAGCTAACTTAATTTGACTTTGCACTGAACTCGTAGGCCGCTGTATGCCCCTGAGTAACATTTTATCAGATTTCATTATCGAACCTAAGACCACTAGATCGACGACGCAGACAAACCGAATTACAAGCAAAAAGTTCACTACCAACATCTCTGCTCATCCCATTTAAGTTAAAAGCTTCAAATTGACAGGCACACCCCATAATGACATTTGATTGTCCCCCATGCCACCCCATGACGCATGGCAGAAGGAAATCACTGCAAAAACCAAACTTTATTTAGTTATACGTACTTTAAACCCCATTGATGTAAACTACAACCGAATTTACACTATGAAACTTGTAACGTACAGTCGGAAATCATTTGCAGAAGCTTCGTGTTTCGCAAATTGGATTGTTTATGCAGTTTCAAAGAAATATGTGAGTTGGTTTTAGGGTGGTAAGGTTGGAATTTGGTTGTGGTGTCAGTTTTAAAGTGCAAATAGTTTTTAAGTACGAGTTTTTAGTCAAAGCGAAGTGTTTTTATTGTGTTTGAATAATAACTAGTGTTACTAATAAGGTTAGCAGATTGAAGTGGCAGTGGGCTGGCCATGTCTGTCGAAGGACCGATGTCCGGTGGAGCAGACGAGTCCTGGAGTGGAGACCACGCATCGGTAAGCGTAGTGTGGGAGGGCCCCAACGACGATGGATCGACGCTGGAACAGACTGGATGCGGAAGGCGGAGGACAGGGTTTTGTGGCGCAGCCTGGGAGAGGCCTATGTCCAACAGTGGACTGCGATAGGCTGAGTTGATTGTTGAAGACATATTTACTACGGGCGTATATAATTTTTTTTTAGTGGCCGGTGGACCAGACGAGTCCTGCCGACGAATTCTGTAGAAACTTCACCATGAAAACTTACAGTGGCCTCCAAAAGTTAGTTGAAATTTTTCCACTTCAGGGCCGTAATTCTCTATGACACAATGAACGAAACCGCGCGAAATAAACGCGAGATTTGTGGGATTAGGTAAGGAATTGACATGGTTTGGAAGTACCTAAGGAATAGAATAGAATACTCTTTAGTATGTACACCATATAAATTACAAAGATAAATATATTTTTTTTACAAAGGGTGACTGACACAAAGGGCGGTCTTATCGCTAAAAGCGATCTTGACAACCTTGGATGGATCAAAAAGGGGAAGGAGAGACAAATACTGTAGGTAGTCTGTGGTGTACAGTCAACAGCAAAAGTAGATGATCAAAATCAGAAATTCAATACTAATGAACGGAGTTCGCGTCAGCACTGTGTGGCGTCGAAGTGATTTAAAAGTATGTGATTGTAGGTAAATTAAACCAAACATTTACTACTAGTACAGCCACACAGTTCTGACGCGAACTCCGTTCATTAGTATTGAATTTCTGATTTTTATCATCTACTTTTGCTGTTGACTGTACCATTTACATACATAATACAACAAATACATACATAATGTTTATGATACTGATCTAAATAATTATTATGTATAATAATAAACACGAAACAGGAGCAAAAAAAAAAAATATAAAAAATAAAAATGTTTATTTCAATTAACATAGTTGGTTTGCATTATATGGTCTGGAGACTCCTTTTAAGCAAGGAAATGCTTGTGTTAGGAGAGAATGAATATACAGGCTGTTTTTTAAAGACCAGCTATGGCTGGTCAAATTTTCGCGATTACGCTATTTGTCCCATGGAGAAAGTTGTTCAGTTTGATTAAATATGTTTAAAGATGTGGTACAGACCATCAAACTGAACAACTTTCTCCATGGGACAAATAGCGTAATCGCGAAAATTTTATCAACTGTCCCATAGAAAACTTCAATACCTACTCGACCTAAATGTATGGGACGGCTGAATTTTTATTCGCGATTACGATGTTGGTCCCATGGAGAAAGTTGTTCAGTTTGATGGTCTGTACCACATCCTTAAATTTGGCTGGTCTTTAAAAAATCAGCCTGTATAATGATGATGTTGATGATAAGAGGAGAGCAGTGGTAACGGCGACGACTTACGAGTTGAAGGTCGTAGGTTCGAACCCAGACAGGCGCATTACTTTGTGTAAATTATTCCATCACCACTACTCTCAAAACGGTGAAGGAAAACATCGTAAGGAAACCAGCATGTCCTACAACCAAAAATTCGAAGATATGAGATATCTACAAACCCGCACTGGGCCCGCGTGATGATTACGGCCCACTCGCTCTCCCTGAGAGGAGGGATGTGTCCCAGCAGTGGGAACGTTATAGGCTGATTATGTATGTTGATGTTGTTGTGTTTGTGGAGGAATTGTTAAGTGGTCATAGTGAATTATACACTATAAAGTTTTTATTGATTAACTTGCTGCGACCCGCGGTTTCACCCGCATAAGTTTCGATCCCGTGGGAATATCGGGATAAAAAGTATCCTATATGTTAATCCTGGTTATAAAGCATCTGTGTGCCAAATTTCATCCAAATCGTTTCAGTAGTTTTTGCGTGAAAGAGTAACAAACATTCATCCATCCATCCATCCATACAAACTTTCACGTTAATGTTAGTTTTCTAATTCATCTACCTATGACTTCTCATAACAAAAAATCAGGTAATCCCCCAGGAGTAGTTGATTATTTTTTTAAAATTGTAAGTCATAATGTGATAAGTATATAGTATATATAAGTCATAATGGATAGGGACAAGTGTAAGGAGGGAGGGGAGGCCTTTGCCCTGCAGTGGGACAGAAATGGCTGAAAAAATAATTAAAAAAAAAAAGTCATAATGTGGTATCACACCTGGGACCTCTTTGTTTTGACGTTTTAGTGTAATGTTTCGAAAAAACACGGCTTTAGGCTTACTTTTATTTTAGAATAAAAATCCACAAAACATGTTAAACCCATAAGTCTAAAATGCGAGCGAACGAAGTCGCGGGCACAGCTAGTTTAAGCATAAGCATACTAACAGACAGACAGATGTTGCGTTTGAAGAACACACTCATTTCTTTGTGCTTAATATCAATAATTTCAGAGTAAATCGCTTCTGACAGTCATGTGCGTATATTAATGTGTTCAGTATACTCTTGGGACTAAACCGTTTGTTCTTGTTTGATCTTCTTTTACACAACATCACGCTTGTGTGTCGCAGAGGTATAGGCAGAAGTATTTATATTTCACCCACTGAGTTATAGGTACAACATGTCCACATCACTAAACACCCCCATTAGAATATTACGTTATAATCCTATTTCCTACTAATATTATAAAGGCGAAAGTTTGTGAAGATAGATGGATGTTTGTTACTCTTTCACGCAAAAACTACTGAACGGATTTTGATGAAACTTTACAGTATTATAGCTCATACATCAGAATAACGCATAGGATACTTTTTATCCCGATATTCCTGCGGGATCGACACTTATGCGGGTGAAACCGCGGGGCGCTATTAGTAATATTATAAACGCGAAAGTTTGTGAGGACGGATGGATGGATGGATGTATGTCTGTTACTCTTTCACGCAAAAACTACTGAACGGATTTGGATGAAATTTGGCACACAAAGTTTATAACCCGGATTAACACAGGGTACTTTTTCTGACGATAATCTCACGGAATCGAGCCTTATGCGGGTGAAACAGCGGGGCCCAGCTAGTCATATATACACCGAGTTTTTACTATTATGTGAAGGGGAGGGGGAACGTCATCATATATACGCAGTTTAATTTATTGTCGTACTAGCTTCACCCCGAGGTTTCACCCGCATAAGTTTCGATCTTGTGGAAATATCGGGATGAAAAGTATTTTATATGTTAATCCTGGTTATAAACCATCTGTGTGCCAAATTTCATCCAAATCCGTTCAGTAGTTTTTGCGTGAAAGAGTAACAAACATCAATCCATCAATCCATACAAACTTTCGCGTTTATAATATTAGTAGGATTGTCATCTCCATCTTGTACAGTTTTCCATGCAATAGTCAGCTCAGTGCCGTAGCTCCAAAGGTTATTACTGTGTCCTCACTAGATAAAGAAATAAATTGGAAAACCTCTCGACCTCCACAACTCAGTTACTAAGTAACACGATACCTCTTGGTAAGACTGGTTGTCAGACTTTCGGGCTTCTGACTACCCTTAACGACTGTCAAAGATCTACGAATGACAGCCGGGACCAACAGCTTAACGTGCTTTCCGAGGCACGGAGGGTTCTTGGTACGTAATGATGGTCACCCATCCATGGAAGAACTTCGGCAAGCGTAGCTTATCACACTAACAGTAGCAATGGGTTTCATTTTGACAGTTCAACAACATTCATTGCGTAATTATTTACGATGTTGGACGGACAAATTTTTCGAACATGAAGCAATGGATTAGCAATATCCTTCAAATGATTCAGATTGTGATTGATTATGTGTTACGCTACTAGGGTGCTGACTAGGCGTAGTTAACAACATTGGCGGATGTCTGAAGTTTTCTTCGTGTGTTTTTCCTTTTTGTGGCGATCGCAGCGTCTTTTAAGATGTTTATGAACTCGTAACATATTTAAACAAAAAATATATATTATATTTTTGCACAATTGACACAAGCATGATTGACATAACCACTGTTTGACGTTAATAGGCCGGTCGAAATGACGTCGTGTACGTGTCGACTGGTCCCGACCAGACCACTCTTTGTATGTCGCATTTAAACTAAGGCATGCCGCGTGTCTTTCCTGCGAGAAATGCTCGAATCGACATGTCGAGAATAGCTCGACTTGATTTTTACGAGGGAAAAGTTCAAATCGAACGACCATAACGAATGCGAGATACGCGAGATTTGCCTTCCTGATCGATCGACCCGTGCGGCTGTTATTACAATTTAGACTAAAATAGAAGACTTGACTAAATCTACTTATTTATTTATCTTTTTCTTGCAGGTACCTATTTCGAGTCTCCTGCCTGCATTACAGTTTAAGAGGTAAGTTAAGTTACGATACTTATTGAATACTTAATAGTTTTAATCTTCTTGTGAACAGTTTGTCCGCGGAAGTACTGCCATACTTGTTTGTGCCGTCAAGCATTCACGTGTTCCGGGTTGAGTAATCTTAAATCTAAACTAATAATAAAGCTGAAGAGTTTGTTTGAACGCGCTAATCTCTGGAACTACCGGTCAGATTTGATAAATTATTTTTGCATTTGATAGCCCAATTCTTGAGGAAGGCTATAGGCTATTTAACATCGCGCTATGACCCTTAGGAGCTGAGCAAAAAGAATAAAAGTTAGAAAGATTGATGCGATGTGGCGCGGTGGGTCGGAGGAACAAGAAATTTCACGCAGACGAAGTCGCGGGTAGAGTCAAGAGTAAAGGTCTTTTCAAATTAATATTATTTCAAGTTAAACAAATATGTATCAACTTTATTTTAATGGCAATTAAGCTGATTTCAGAGTGACTAGCACTATTTAAAAAGTTATAAAAATGTTTGAAGTTGTATCGTAAACTGAACTCTATTGTGTTTCAATTAAAGTTATCTTTCCATAAACTCATATTTGTTTACATTTATTTGTTTATTTCAACTTTTCGCAGAAAAAGGTACAGAGGCGGGCTTAATGCCTTACATTTTTGGCGACTATATCGCGAATGCAGATTACATATACCTAGAATTGAAGAAATAAGAGAAACAACATAGTTTACTACATACTTTTACGTGGAGGACATTTTGGCTACATAGGGATGAACGTCATGCATACGCACACACTCACACGAACACACACACACACTCACATACACTCTTACTCACACACACACACCCTCACGCCCACTCACACACACACAATACACACAAAATATTTGTTCACACACACATAAACACGCGTATAAACACACATTTACACCATTCTGCCACAAACACGATTTTCATTTTGACGTTTTTTATTTTTATTGGTTTTATAAAAAAGAAATGTGTAACTTATATCTATTTAGCACAACGAAACAATTGTTATTAACCGAGGAAGAGCGAGGTTTATCCCATCACAAGTATCCTCGGATTACTTTCTGGGAAGCCCCGGCAACTTAATTGTATAGATTTAAGATAAAACACTTTTTTTTTTTTTTACTTTTGCTACGGAACCAACCCTGAAATCGTGAAAAAAAAATCAGTTGATCCATACATTATGTCGAGTTACGGGAACATAAATCTATGGATCAACTGATTTTTTTTTTACTATTTCAGGGTTGGTCCCGTAGTAAAAGTTGTTCATAATGATGAGTACAATGACCCCTTTTAAGGATTAAAACGATCAAAATTTAACTGTGTATAGACCAAGATGTCAATTGGATAATACATGCATGTTGATAGTACTGTATTTCTAAAAGAATAAATAAGTTTATAAACGTTGATTGATGTCAAAACATACCCAATCAGCCTATAACGTTCCCACTGTTGGAACAAGGGCCTCCTCTCTGTGGTAGGGAGTGAGCCGTAATCCATGCGGGCTGTGCGTGTTTGTAGATATCCCATGTCTTCGAGTTTTCGGTTCTAGGACATTGGCGCCGATTCCCTTGTTTACAAACTAAACTAAATTTAAGTTCAGTGCATCTTTTTCTTTCTATTTCATTTAAAAAAAGGACAGAAGATAAAACATTAGTTTAGTCCTGTCAAATTCAGATACTCCATAGCAAGTTTAGACGTGGTTAAAAACATGGCGACTAAATACGTCAATTTACGTCAGGCGCTGACTAATTTGACAGGACTAAACTAATATTTATTTTCTGTCCTTTTCTTAGTGAAATAGAAAGAAAAAGATGCACTGAACTTAAATTTAGTTTAGTTTTTGAACAAGGGAATCGGCGCCA
The DNA here is from genome assembly GCA_947507525.1 of Apamea epomidion. NCBI lineage: Eukaryota > Metazoa > Arthropoda > Insecta > Lepidoptera > Noctuidae > Apamea > Apamea epomidion. Next base: position 9,071,555 of record OX382255.1, read on the forward strand.
TTGTCGGTTTCCTCACGATATTTTCTTTCACCGTTTTGAGAGCATTGATGATGAAATAATTTACAGAAAGTAAAGCGCCTGTCTGAGTTCGAACCTACGACCTGCAACTCGTAATTTGCAGCCGTTACCATTGGGCCACCACTGCTGTATGCATTGCACGAGATTAATGCCTGTGCCAAACGTATTTGAAAAAAGTATAAACAAACCCTGTTCAACTTAAACTGTTCCGCAATCACTCACTAAAGGGAATCAGTAAAATATTCATCGGTACTTTCAGAATACCATGATTAAATTGTCATTTAAAAATCATCAACGGAAATTGACTTTAACTGTCAAATCGGAAAACATCTGCCTCCTCTGGTGATTTCGACGACACGGTTGGCGCAGTGGCTGAGCGATCGACTGCTGCACTGCATGTCGTGGGTTCGATTCCCGCACGGAACAAATATTTGTATTGCTTACAGGTAGTTGTTCCGGGTCTGGCTGTTTGTGTATGTGAGTTTAAATGTTTGTAAATACAGCGACGATACAGGAGTAGTTCCTAGTGTGGGGAAAAGTTGTATATAAAAAAAAAAACAAATTAGAATATCTTGTTTAAATATTTAAAGCATAATCTGCCTATAATGTTCCCACTGCTGGGACACAGGCCTCTGTGTGAGAGAGAGTGGGCTGCTATCCACCACGTGGGCCCAGTGCGGGTTGGTGAAGGTCACATGTCTTCGAATTTTTGTTATAAGGAGTAACTCAGGCTAGTTTATTTTAGAAAAAAAAATTGGGTTCCGGGCAAAAAAAAAACCCATGAAATCTTTAACGCACGCGAACGAAGTCACTGGAAAAGCTGGTATTTTAATAATATGCTCTCTACAAAATGAATATAACCACAAAAACAATACTTCAACGAGTGGGGTTCGAACTCACGACTTCATGCTGGGCTCTTGTTGTACTAAATAATGCTTTCATTAAGTACAAACTAATTGGGGTCACACCCTTCTAAAGTAAAGTGTGATTAGTTATAGCTATAGTCTAGATCAGGGCTGTACAAAGCGGGTTGAGTATGTGCGCCTGCTCTGTAATAGCTATTTACTTATGAAAGGTTTTGTTAATCGACGTCTTTTTAACTGACTTCAAAAAAAGGTTATTTGTCTTTGTGTCATAATAAAGGTTATTTATGGTTAACGGCACGGTTGGCGCAGCAGTTAAGCGATTGATTGTTGCGCTGCGTGTCGCAGGTTCGATTCCCGCACGGAACAAATATTTGTATGACCAAGTAGTTGTTCCGGGTCTGGCTGTTTGTGTATGTGAGTTTAAATGTTTGTAAACGCACCCACGATACAGGAGAAATTCTTTTGAGATTTTTTTTAAGGGATATATTTCAGATTGATTCCATAGAAATTTCATCAAAATCGGTTCGGTAGTTTGGTTTTTAATGGAGCGACTGGCTATCTGACCTCCACAACCCAATTACTGGGTATTACGAAACCCCTTGGTAAAGACTGGCGGTCAGGCTTTCGGGCTTCTGATGACCCGTAATGAATGTCAAAGATCCACGAATGACAGCCGGCACCAATGGCTTAACGTGCTTTCCGCGGCACGGAGGTGTCTTGGTATGTAAAAATGGTATCCATCCACGGACCAACCGCGGCAAGCGTAGCTAGCGTAGATCGACCGACCCGTGCGCCTGTTATTATTTAGCCACAAGCTCCTCTCGCGGCTCTCCAACCTACATACATAGAAATTTATATTGGCCCGGGATCGTGTCTGCTTTGGACAGCCCTGGTCTAGACCCTATATTTTAGTCATGATTCAGAACTTTTCGATAAAACCCTATTGTTTAGTGGAACTAGTAATTGCTACCACTTTTGGCAACAAACCCCAGTAAATTTGAACTTTACTAAGGTTGAAATCTATCCCTTTAAGGTCGAAACGCTCGGGATCTGGGACTCGAGTGCGCGTCTCCTTTTTAAAGAAATTTCTCGCCGGCTGGTCGACACTTCACATGACCAGAGGACTGGGTCGTTCTTTGGCCAAAAAATTTGTATTGTCATTCAACGTGGTAATGCTGCCAGTCTTCTGGGCACGTTTCCGGATGACAGCGATGTTGACGAGTACTTCGACGCCTAAAATAACCTTTTGTTTTTCTACTTATTTGATATAGGTAGTTAGTCTTATAATTTAGTGCCTAGTGTAAATAGTTTGTCATAATTGTAATTTAAATAAATATAAATGTCATAATTGTAATTTAAATAAATATAATGTAATTAATTCCCTTGCGTAATATAACGTGTCGCTACAATGGCGACGATAATTTAACACTATAGGGCTAGTGGCCAGTATTATAAAAATTATAACAACATAAAATAATTCATAATTTGAAAACCACCGCCTGCGCCACTCACCGACGTAGGGCTCTCTCTCTTTCCTTCAATTCGTCTACTCTTTGCACGGTATTTGTTTTAATTTCATTGATGTGATTTTATGATCCGCGACCCCGGAAAATGACCCCTGCGAACAACACCCTAATGGCGTAACACACTGTCAATCTGAATCATTTTGAAGGATATTGCTAATCCATTACTTCATATGTGTGAAAAATTTGTCTGGTCAGCAACGTAAATAAGGCAATGAATGTTGTTGAACTGTCGAAATGAAAGCTATTCCTGCTGTTAGTGTGTTACGAAATTACCCCGCAGGTTATTCCAATTTTAGAAAATTGTTAATAAATTAAAATATGTTCATTAAACGAAAGAGCGATTCCGTATACTTACGTGTGTTAAATTCGCTGTTGAAGTTAGACCCACTATTTCGAACTTTCGATAAAAATACCCTATTGTATGTACAGTCACGAGCAAAAGTATGTATACACTAAGCTTTATTCAAAAGCGATTTACTCCTTTATTTTTTAATTAAATTTTATGTTGTTGCGAACATAGCATTTTCGAACCTATAGCTTTATGTAATGTGTCGTATTTCAACGTTGTATCGTTATTTCACGAAAAAAATCGCAATTGAAAGTTGCCAAGTGTTGACATATTGGTGCTCGTGACTGTAGGTAGGTACTTACAGCAAAAGTTGATATACACTTCAGTTTTCGAAATCCTAATTATACAGGGTTATTCCTAAAACAGTAACAACCTTGCAGGACTGGATTACTAACATCATAAACAACAACTTTTGTTCTATGACTTTGTACAAAACATAATACATTTACCAAAAACAAACCATCAAGATTTCGTTGTTCTATCTGATAAATGATTTTATTTTTGTAAGTTGGTTTGTACAAACACTTTTACACGTCAATCATATTTTAAAACTAGATGAGGTCGGCGTTTCCTATCTGACGCGTCTGAGAAGAAAGGCCGAAACAAACTCAGAGGTCACAGTCTCTTTTAAAGTCCAGACATAATCTTGGTCAGATCATATGAAGACCATGTAGGTCGATGTCTGAGATGGTCTTTTGAGGAAAGAACCACACAGATTGAGAGGACTTGTCCAGTCAGTGCACGCATTTGTCAGAAATCGTGCAGCTGAACTCAAAATTTAAGGAGCTCAACGATTCGACGAACAATACCAAAGAAAGGACATTTGGGTAGGCCACATTAATTACTCAAACTGCCAGACCATGACAAAAACTAAGAGAACAGAGAGAAAAATAATATAAATAAAATGCCCCACATAGTCTTCACATTCACAATAATTAAAATAATAAAATACTTTACAAAGTAAGCAAATATCATAGTATATATATGTAGGATCAGGAGTGCCGAGCGGTATATATATCGTCAGGGTTTGGAGTTCCCATGTTATTGGGCTAAACAGGACGGTAAACACAGTTACAGGGAACTGTAATAAAAATTACAGTACACAAAAAATACACTATACAAAAGACACAATAATGGGTAAATATTAAAAATAGTTAATCGAACAAACCCTTTAGGGTCACAGTTCGTATAGCGGCCAAGCCACCCAACACAAAGTGTATCTACTCGCTATTTAGCAAGCCAACACAGCTATGGAAATATACAGCAGCGCTGTACCAGGTAAACCGACAGTTTTGTCGGGAGCAGGTGCTCTGTATTGAGTCGAATCCGAAGACCGACTCACTAGCAAAACGAGTGCACGCTCCTTTATAGGATGATGCCACCTTGCAACCCCTCCACGACAACTCTGTCCAATGACGCATGTCAAGTGTTTACTTGATAGAAAACACTAAAATACGATAAATCTAATAAGACTTACATTACAAATTAATCAAATAATACAAGAATAATTGTCATAAATTAACAATGGCGATTTCACAAAGTAAATCATTTTAAAAACAAAGTAACATGTCATCCGTTGTTTTGAATAAAACCAACGGTTACAATTTATCGAAATAAGTTGCCAAAAATCAACTAGGGCGTACACCGAGTACTCAATAAATTATGTTTCGATTTATTAGACAGCAATTGATACCAAAAATCATTTAAATTAATAGTAAACACAAATCATACCAAATTTTGTTGACTACCCACAATTTATTTTGACAACCAACTCCGACATATATAAAATTCATTAATGTCAAAGTGTATATAAAAAAAAAACAACTAAACAGAGAAAAAAAAATTAAAACATCCAATATGTAAAAAATTGGAAGCAGCTCAATCCCAAGCCTTTTTGTCCTCGATATAATCCTTAACGGTATAAAAGGCTTTCTGGCACAACTTACGTTTAATGAATAATTTGAATTTATCAAGGCTTAGATCTTGAACGGGGCTTGGAATTTTATTATAAAAGCGTATACATTGGCATCTGAACGAGCCACCTATTTTCTTGAGCCTTGTTGTAGGTACAACAAATTTGTGTTTGTTCCTAGTATTTATATCATGGACCCCCCGCTCCCCTCCGCTGAATTTTGTACTAGACACGACAGTTTGTTTACCTAACTAGCGCTTGCTTTAGCTTCGCGTAGAGTTTGTAACAGAAAATCGGACATTTCAATTGGTTGAATTGAAATATTTTTATTTTTGTATGAAAGTCTGATGAATTAAAATCTGAAGAATTAATCAAAGTCACAGAAAAAAAGTTGTTGTTTATGATGATAGTACTGAGAGGTCGTTAATGTTTTACTAATAACCCTGTAAACATGTACAGACAGGTCACATCAAGCTACCCGAAACTGTCAAATTTTCCCAATCAGCTTTGAACCTAATACTTCAGCGATAAAGTTGAAAATCTATTAAAGAAATTTGACAGATTGTAGAAGCTTAATGTGCTGGCGTCTGTACAAGTGTACATGCATATTACTTTAAACTACATACACAAAAAACATACATTAAACTTGTAATTTTGACATCTATCTCGTAAATTTGACATAAATCTTTTAATGATAAACATGTAGTAACTTTGACATTATTCCTGTATCTGATTGACATTAAAGTTTTGCCTTAAATTTAATTTTGACATTATAACATAAAAATAATTTCTAATCTGTAATGTTTCTAAATTAAAACTTGGTAATTCCATTTTTCGATCTTTAGTATTGTTAATTCTTTTCATTGTTATTGAAATATTTGTACGCCGATACTTACGGCTAAACATGATTGGACTTAAACTATGTAATATCTTGCATGCTCTTGTATGTATACAATGTTTAACAAATAAAGAAATCTTATCTTATCTTTTATTATTTTAAAGACCATTAGCTTATAAATTATGTACACGAGTATCTTGCGTTGCTGTTCCAGCTTGGAGAGACCCATACTCTTCATGTCTTCAGCCCGGAACAGCAAGGCAACTACGCAAGATACTCGCCGGTGTAATTACACGCATATGAGACATTTCAGCTTTGTTTCCGGGATGGCACCGCTCCAGTGATGTCTTGGAAGTGCTCAATAGCTTAAAGTCTGGATGAGTGCCCGGTTAATGGCCATAGACTCGCTCTTTATTACATCCATACTATTCATACTAATAGAGGGGCTTGTGGCTAAGGAGGGGCTTGTGGCTAAGTAATAACAGCCGCACGGATCGATCTATCAGGTTAAGTTGCGCTTGCCGCGGTTGGTCTATGGATGGGTGACCATGACCCTCTTCACATACCATGATCCCTCCGTGCCTCGGAAAGCACGTTAAGCCGTTGGTCCCGGCTGTCATTCGTGGATCTTTGACAGTCATTACGGGCCGTCAGAAGCCCGAAAGTACGACAACCAGTCTTACCAAGGTGTTTGGTATTACCCAGTCACTGGGCTGTGAGGTCAGATAAGCAGTTGCTCCATGTAAAATACTGGTATTCAGCTGCATCCAGTTAGACTTAAAGCCGACCCCAATATAGTTGAGCTAGGCAGGTGATGACTATTCATTCTAATATTATAAATGGGAAAGTTAGTCTCTCTGTCAGTACCTTACTGCTTCATGCCTAAGCAGCTAAATGTATTTTGATAGGCTCACAGGCAGGCTTTGACCTGGGTGAGGACATAGAATACTTTTATTTATCCCGGTACGTTTCCATACCGCGTATCGGCAAGCGTAGTGTGGGACGCCCAGCTAGATGGACCTCAAAAAGGTGGCCGCGACAGACTGGATGCGGAAGGCGGAGGACAGGGTGTTGTGGCGCAGGCTGGGAGAGTCCTATGTCCAGCAGTGGACTGCGATAGGCTGAGTTAATTGAGTACGTTCCCGTGGGATGATTTCCGACCTCCAAGCGGACGAAGCCGCAAAAAGGAATGTGGGACATAAACATGCGAAATGTACCACGACCTTCTGCTTAAGCCTCTGCCTTAAGGGAATACAAGGAGTGATGTTATTTAAGGTAAAAAGTTGTATTGTTACTGCATGTAGTCATATTTTATGCTGAAAACTCGTAATGTTACTGAAAGGAACGATAACTTCTTGGCATTTAAAACTTTTCATTAGCGTGACATTCAGCGCCCTCTGCCGGTGATATTTGAAGTTATTAGTTAACTGACATTTTGATTTTTATTGCTTAACATGTACGTTTTTCCTCATTGAATACCTACCTATTGCCAATAGGGATGATGACCTTTTTTTATATTTTGAACTCCAAAAAATACATACATACATAGTCTGCCTATAACGTTCCCACTGCTAGGACACAGGCCTCCTCTCTGTGAGAGGGAGTGGGCTGTAATCCACCACGCGGGCCCAGTGCGGGTTGGTAGATGTCACATCTTCGAATTTTTTGTTGTTGGACATGCTGGTTTCCTCACGATGTTTTGCCTTCACCGTTTTGTGAGCTTCACTGTGGGTGATAAAATAATTTACACAAAGTAAAGCGAATCAAACTGTAGCGCAAGTGCTGAATCTTATAAAGAACACGTGAAACAAGTGTCTTCCCCGTAACTTATAGTGAATAAGAAAGACGTTATTGGACGATTTCTTAATTATATAGTTACTTAGCAGTTTAAGTTATATTTAAATTACTTATTAGCTAATAGGCTAGATTGTAATGTAAATAAAGTGTCACCAATTGTGATACTTTATAAAAGGGAAAAAAAAAAGCGAATGCCTGGGTTCGAACCCACGACGTATAACTCGCTGTAAGTCGCTGCCGTAGTCGTAACTCTAAAAAATATTGTTTGCAAAATAGTTGTTGCCGAGAGCCCCGTTATAATAATTGCTACTTTAATTTGACTTGAATTTAAATTTAAACCGCTTTTGAATTTAAACCGCTAATTTAATTTGACCCGGTAATGATGATTCAATACAAGAAAACCCTACAAAATGGTTGAGCTGGATGGTGCTGATCCACACGTCATGTTCGTGAACGGGCGCCGTCGGTTGAGACTGGTCATCTCTTAACTGCCAGGGCCTTATTTTTAATCTTATATTTTGAATTGTTTCTTCATTAGTTTTTACATTGTTCTCACATCTAGAAGCAACAAGAATAATGTATCCAGGATTTTGTAATATCTTGATTTAAAAGAGTGTCCTTGGAGTTTCTGGCCCGTTCTTCTCCATTTTGGAATGGGCAACTAGCTTCAACTTTCTGACTAACTGACCGACTATTTAATTTTTACAATTCAAAAGTGCCTGTAAATGGTTTAATTAAAATATATGCTTTAAGTTTGAGTGATGCATACCTGTCTATTACTATGGTACTTAACAGTCGTGGGTTCGATTCACACACAAAACAAACGTTTGCATACGTCCTGCAGATTGTTGATTCAATCCTGTATGTTTGTTTGTGAACACAACTACGAAATACGAGAAACTATTCTGGGCACTGTTTCTTCTAAAAGCAGAATTGGTTTGTTTTAAAATGCATACATACTCGTACATACACTCACACCCTCTTCCCATGGGGGTAGGCAGAAATTACAGTACACCATCTGCCATGATCTTTACCTACTCCTTTTGCTTCGTTTCGTTTACGTTCATACATCTCCGGGGTAATTACTAATAGCAACACACGAACAGTAGCAATGGCTTTCATTTTGACAGCTCAACAACATTCATTGCGTTATTTGCGTTGTTGAACAGACAAATTTCTCGAACATATGAAGGAATGGATTAGCAATATCCTTCGAAATGATTTAGACTGAGATTGTATGTTACGCAATTGGGGCACTGGTCATATACGCACGTCAGCGACGAGTACCACACATCTGTACTTACGTCTACCATGGGTTGTTATCGACGAATAGATTTCGATAATGCTTGCACCATGAGTTTGACGGAGTCTTACGCAGGCGCTAAGGTAAACTCGATAGATCGTGTCGAGTGACGTCTACTTAAGTTTTTATTCCTTTGCTCCTTAACCACTGTTAAGGAGCAATGTAGGTATTTACTGCGAAAATAGTAGTCGCTGCGATATTTGAAAACAAAATGAACGTGGTAGCAAGAAATATTATACAATTTGTTGTTTTTCATTATTTTAAAGACAAATATAGTAACATACTTTTATTTATACACAGTCTGACCAAATACTGTTACAATTAAAAATAAGAAAGATATTACATTTGAATTTGGAATCTGTCATTTTTATACGATTGTTCTAAACGCCATGATAATTTGGAGTCCCTAAAACAATCCATACGTCAAAGTCAAAGTCAAAGTCAAATCATTTATTTCAAATAGGCACATAAAAGGCACTTTTGAACGTCAAAAATAAAATTAGAATAAAATTGATTCTAGTCGCCCCTTCCAAAAGGTAGTTTTCGTATGGAGAAGAATGGGCAAGAAACTCTACCGTTACTCTTTTAAAATGTTTTACAATATATTGCATACATTATTTATATAATTATATGTGAAGACGATGCACCCAAAAATAAACTTACTATACCACAATAGGTACGATTGGGAGTGAAGAATTTTCCCATGGAAAGAGTGCGTGCTTCTTTGATAAGTGGCCTCAACGTTTAAAGGACTGTATTGCAGCCAATGGAGACCACTTCGAATAAGCTTTTTATATTTTAAATTATTTATATTTATGTATTAAACTAACACACTGTAAAAGTAATAAATATTATTTGCAATAAAAATTTTTTTTTTTTTCTTCGTGACAATATTTATGGCAAGACTAAGTATATGGTAATTGATTCCATGGTTTACAAAGTTTTGGTTTTGGCTTCGGTTTTTACAAGAAACCACTGAACAACATGGCATTCTTATATTTTTTCACGATCACGGTCGAAAGCGCACTAGTTCGCGGAGACCCCCATTTACTAGAACATGGTCATTTTTAACATACCGCGACGACACAACCACGCCCCCTTGCCACTTCTCTTATTTTTTTATATTTCTATGGCCGGGGCCAACGGCTTAACGTGCTTTCCGTGGCACGGAGCGGTCTTGGTATGGGAAGATGGTCACCCATCCACGGACCAACTGCGGCAAGCGTAGCTCAACCTCAAGGCCCTCTACACAACGGCGATACATAATACCTAAATAATCAGTCAGGCCTTCTGTCTTTGAGAGGGAGTGGGTTGTAACCTTCCACGCGGGCACAGTGCGGGTTGGTAGATGTTACATGTCTTCGAATATTCGAATAATATATTAATAGTATAATATACTTCATGTATGTATTTATTGTATTATGTAAATGGTACACCACAGACTACCTACAGTATTTGTCTCTCCTTCCCCTTTCCAAATCCATCCAAAGGTTGTCTTTAAAAGATCGCTCTTAGCGATAAGACCGCCCATTGTGCCACCCTTTGTAAAATTTCTATATTTAAGTCTGTAATTTATATGGTGTACATAATACAGAGTATTCTATTCTATTCGGTTCCAGGTCATGTCGGTTTCCTCACGATGTTTTCCTTCACCGTTGTGAGAGCAGTGGTGATCAAATTGTTAACGCAAAGTAAAGCGCCTGTCTGGGTTCGAACCAACGGACCTACAACTGGTAAGTCGCGGGTGTTCCCACAGGCCAGCAGTGCTCGTACAACGGCGATAATGATTTTAATTTCCATCCACCGTATATCACAATGGAACAAGGTTCTAACCACCTCTAGGATATATTATTACCGGTCACGCGAGCTGCGAGTCTAACGTACTAGGGCTGTCCCTTCAACTACTAGTAATTAAAAGACACCACTTCTCCCAAAACAGTGCAGTGCATGATTACCCCAACTTGTTATTTTAACTTTTATTTTTGTGTGTTTATGTTCTTTTTGTTGCGTCATGTTTGCCGCGAATAAATGCATTTTCTTTCTTTTCTTTCAGTGGCGGCCCAGTGGTAGTGACCGTCGTAGTTGTAGGTCGTAGGTTCGAACCCAGACAGGCGCTTTACTGTGTGTAACTTATTTCATCACCACTGCTCTCAAAACGGTGAAGGAAAACAACGTAAGGAAACCGACAGGTCGTAGGCCCAAAAATTCGAAGACATGTCTCATCTACCAACCCACACTGGGTCCGCGTGGTGAATTACAGCCTACTCCCTCTCGAAGAGAGGAGGCCTGTGTCCCAGCAGTGGGAACATTAAAGGCTGATTATGTTATGTAATTAGAATATCGAACATCTTTGACAGCCGTTAAACTCAAACTCAAACTATTTATTTCAAATAAACCAATTACAGGCACTTTTGAATTGTCAAGGTCGGTCAGTCAAAAAGATGAAGCTAGTTGCCCATTCCAAAGCGTAGTAGGTACCTATGGAGAAGAACGGGCAAGAAACTCCACGGACACTCTTTTAAATCATAATAATATTGTTACAAAGTATTGGGTACATCATTCATGTTCAAAATTATGCATGTGAGAACGATGCAGAACGTTAAAAGCGTCCGTAACGAATAGATAAAAAAAAAACAATGCAAATATTAAATTAAATCAAAATAAGCCATGGCAGCAAAGAGTTGACCAGTCCCTACTGACGGCGCCCGTTCACGAACATGACGCATAGATTAGCACCATTCAGCTCAACCATTTTGAAGGGAGCTAAATGATCCAACACATGTGCCACCATCAGCGAGACATTAGAGTGAGCATGACATACTCTCATCCGCCAAGGCACATTCAAGTCAATGAAACACGTACCCAGTAAATGGTAGCTTTATAGTATGTACTACGTAGTACTCACATATGTTCTATGCAATTATACAATATTAGGAGATTGAATTACGGGTTACGTTTACGGGTAGGTATCCGGTTAGGTAGAAGCCCAAAAGCCGTCGTAGTTGGTCCGTGGATGGATGACCATCTTTACATATCAAGACCCCTGCGTGCCTCTAAAAGCACGTTAAGCAGTTGGTCCCGGTTGTCATTCGTGGATCTTTGACAGTCGTTACGGGTCGTCAGAAGCTCGAAAGTGTGATAACCAGTGTTACCAATGGGTATCGTATTACCCAGTAACTGGGTTGTGGAGGTCAGATAGGCAGTTGCTCCATGTAAAATACTGGTACTCAGCTGCATCCAGTTCGACTGGAAGCCGACCCTAATATGGCTGGGAAAAGGCAGGCAAAAGATGAGGTGGTGATTTATTTCTCATCACAAATGTTGTGAACAGGAAATGCTTCATCATCATTATTTCACCCTGGAATCACCCACTGTTGGGTATACCTCCCATTTCTTCTGCCACTACCACTTCCCGGTTCTGTGCGTCTCTCATCCAGGTGTTTCCACGACTCTGATGATGTCATCAACCCAGCGCGCTTTTGGACGACCCTGGTTGCTCTGACCTAACCTTGGCCACCATTCGGTCACAGCTTTACTCGTGGAAGTGCTTTATCTAAAAAATAGGCTTTACATATTTCGTGAGAGACTGATGGTGCCCGACATAAAATACCTGCGGTACGGGTCACCCAAAATTTACTTAAATATTAATTTATATTTAAATTCGATTACATATTAATTTAGATTTATTTAATTGATGCATGTATTCAATCGAATCTTTAATAATTCCCATTTTGAAAAATGTTATTGGACACTCTAATGCGCCTCTTTTTGTGAACCTCGAATAATTCCATTCAAAATCAATCAAAAGTCATGTATTCAAATTAGGCTGAGAATCAGCACTTTTCGTACGTCAAAATTACAAAAGACAGTCCCCCAAACTGCCCCTTAACCGGGGCGGGCCATTTGGGGGACTGGCGTTTAAGGAGGCGCAATCATTATAATGGTGTTCAATAATATTCATAGGAGTTCAAAATGGAAATTCTACTTCCCAGCGAAAGTACCAGGAAGTGGTCACCTGGTGCTTATACAGGGAAGAAGGGGTGGTGCAACAGACTCCGCACCATGGTTGGGGTCCTAAAAATACTAAATAGGGTAAGTAACTGCAAATATTTACAAAATATATTTTATTATTTACTGTGAAATTTTGCCGCCCTCTAAAAAGTGCTGCTCGGGGTGGGCCGCCCCCCCCCCCCCCCCCGCCCCCACTACGCTACGCCACTGAGGTTAATCCTTCTTAGAGAATCATTCATTTAAATAAGTGTCCATTATTAGAGGGTCAATAAATTTTTAGAGAAATAAAACAAATGTAAAAAAAAAGTTTTTTTTTAAATATAATGTGGCAACCCTATCCAACCCCTCTATGAACTCGGCCACAATCAAGCTAATTGTAAAAAGCGCCATCTACATTACTATTCTCGTAACTACAAATAGAATTCTGTTCTTTATTTAGACATTTTTAAATAGAAAGGATCAGTGAAAGGTGACTAACAAAAAGTATTCACAGGTCAGATGTGAGTGGACACGCCGGAGGGGACACCCTAGGTCAGGAGGTCATATAGTGACCTTATTAGTGATGTTCTTCAGAAAGGTCAGAATTCGTACCATAAGCACTATAGATTTCGATAGGTAAAAAACTTAACGTAATCTATTCGATAGTCTGTAAATCATGGAATCACTTACCATATAAAAATAAAAGTATTTTACTATATTTGTCTTTAAAATCATGAAAAACAACAAATTGTAAAATGTTTCTTGCTTATAAAACGTTAATTTTGTTTTCAAATATCGCAGCGACTGTACTATTTTCGCGGTAAATACATTGCTCCTTGACAGTGGTTAAGGAGCAATGCATTTACTGCGAAAATAGTAAGTAGTGACTTAAGTATGTCGCTACACTTAGCGACATACTTACATAAGTCACTACTAGACAAGCAATGTAAAAATCACAAAATGATACTTTATTTATGCGGTGCATCGCATGGTACGGCCGCTGCTGGTTGCGGCCAGCTAGTGATGTGGCTGTGCAGATCCACTAACGTAGGCTTTCGACAACAATGTCGATTACCCAACGAACATATAGTTAATTTTACAATTTGTCAACCATAGTTAGCTAGCCCGCGCGGAGACGCGTCTTTTGAAACCTCGCCCGTGCGCCTAGCCCACATAGAACATCAAATATTCCAGAAAATTTTTACATTCAATAGTACCAACGATTGACGAAATCCACCTAAGGGAGACGTGTTTTAGAACAAATCAACATAACTTTGCATCCCGGTGACGCAATCTCAAGCTGTTTTCAGCAAATTAAATCTTTTCTAGGCTCCCTGAAACGTTCCCACTGGGAGAAACTGACAATCACGCGAAAAACATGTTTTCGTTTCTGACTTGTAAAAATTTCACAAAAACTCCTGTTAAAAAACACATTTTTGATTTTTTCTTCAAAATTTCCAGACTATTCCAGGTTTTTTATAATTCAAATTGATACTTACCTGCCTTACCTGTACAATTTGTGTTAGTGTGTTTGATGACGTTTAAATTCGGTTAGAAGACCCTTGAGAAGATGTAAAATAATGTTTAATTTTTTTTTAATATTTACTTTCATTTATTTTGTTGTTTTTTTTATTGCTTTATAATATAATATTGTCTGGACATATGGGTTTTTATTTATTTTATTTTCAGAACCCCAAATTTTTTTTAGTACAATAATAAATGGGAGAATCGATAACTTTCCGATTTAGTCAATCACTAGCGTATATGTGAAATAAATGGCTTTTGCACAGCACAATGATAGCGACAGATGTTTTTGTGAGAATAAGTTGTACGGTGCATGGTAAATGCACGCTTGTTTGATGAGTTAGGGTTTATAATTGATTGTGTAGTACGTTCTGATTTATGAATTGCAAGCGTGTGCGCGACTTTGTATCTATGTCTTTTACTGAACTACATGTGTGCTACACATGTAGTACTGGTGCAGTAGTGGGATCGTCTTTGCGACATGGAGTTCTGATACGTTTTCAACTACCGGGGTATATCTCCTTCATTCCTATATCTATGGTCCCGGCTGTCATTCGTGGATCTTTGACAGTCGTTACGGGTCGTCAGAATTCCGAAAGTCTGACAACGACTCTTACCAAGTGGTTTCGTATTACCCAGTAACTGGGTTGTGGAGGTCAGATAGGCAGTCGCTCCATGTAAAATACTGGTATTCAGCTGCATCCGGTTAGACTGGAAGCCGACCCCGAAATAGTTGTTAAAAGGCTAGGAAGATGATGTATCGCTGTTGTACCAATGTAAAGTAGACTTGAGTAACAGTAGCAATGGCTTTCATTTAGACAGTTCAACAACATTCATTGCGTTACGTTGTTGAGCAGACACTTTTTTAGAACATATGTAGAAATGGATTGGCAATATCCTGCAAAATGATTCAGTTTGAAATTGATAGTGTTTTCCGCAATTAGGGTGCGGGACAACGTCTGTCGGGTCAGCTAGTAAATTATAAAACCGAGCCACAGAAAACATATCTATGAATTAAAATATCACGTAAATCAGATATGCATTTCTAGAATTCAGTGCACGAACGTGCAGTCAGACAAAGTGCACGAACGTGCAGTCAGACAAAGTGCACGAACGTGCAGTCAGACAAAGTGCACGAACGTGCAGTCAGACAAAGTGCACGAACGTGCAGTCAGACAAAGTGCACGAACGTGCAGTCAGACAAAGTGCACGAACGTGCAGTCAGACAAAGTGCACGAACGTGCAGTCAGACAAAGTGCACGAACGTGCAGTCAGACAAAGTGCACGAACGTGCAGTCAGACAAAGTGCACGAACGTGCAGTCAGACAAAGTGCACGAACGTGCAGTCAGACAAAGTGCACGAACGTGCAGTCAGACAAAGTGCACGAACGTGCAGTCAGACAAAATGCACGAACGTGCAGTCAGACAAAGTGCACGAACGTGCAGTCACACAAAGTGCACGAACGTGCAGTCACACAAAGTGCACGAACGTGCAGTCACACAAAGTGCACGAACGTGCAGTCAGACAAAGTGCACGAACGTGCAGTCAGACAAAGTGCACGAACGTGCAGTCAGACAAAGTGCACGAACGTGCAGTCAGACAAAGTGCACGAACGTGCAGTCAGACAAAGTGCACGAACGTGCAGTCAGACAAAGTGCACGAACGTGCAGTCAGACAAAGTGCACGAACGTGCAGTCAGACAAAGTGCACGAACGTGCAGTCAGACAAAGTGCACGAACGTGCAGTCAGACAAAGTGCACGAACGTGCAGTCAGACAAAGTGCACGAACGTGCAGTCAGACAAAGTGCACGAACGTGCTGTCAGACAAAGTGCACGAACGTGCAGTCAGACAAAGTGCACGAACGTGCAGTCAGACAAAGACATACTGCTTTTTAAGGATAAACTACTGTAAATCTTCTTTTTTGTATTCGACTAGCTTTCAGCCGCGGCGTTGACCGCGTAAATGTCAGGAAATATCCCACGGAAACGTACGACCGAGATTAAAAATACCCTATGTGTGTCTGAACGTATGTTCCGGATTGGCACAAAAACGGCTGAACGGATTTGGATGAAATTTGGCACATGGGTAGACCATGCCCTGGAGAAGGACATAGGCTACTTTTCATTTTTTATTTTATTTTATTTTACCATTTATGTACACACATATATAAACAGACAATGAAAAACAGAACAGAAAAAATAGGTACAGAGGTGATGCTTATTTCATAAGAAATCTCTTCCAGCATACCTGAGATAGGACAGTAGATACAGAGATGTAGACAGCGTGTGATAGAGCAAAGGAGACAAAAAATAATACATAGAATCAAAAAAAAACAATTCACTTAAAAACTAAACAAGAATTACGAGAATATATTAACATACATACAAATAAACATACATAAATACTTCTAAAATAAATATTACAAGAATGATAATAATTATATCCTACTCAAAATAATAAATACATACACAACTATGATGAAGTGGACAGATAGTGTTCTTTCACTCTTCTTTTAAAAACCGCAATAGTTTGGCAGTCCCTAATGTCAGGCGGTAGTGAATTCCACAATCGCACCGCGTGCACTGTGAAGGAGTAGGAGTAGAAGTCGGTGGAGTGGGGAGGGGACTTGAGAAGGTTTTTAAGATGCGACCTGCAAGGTGCATCTGAGGGACGGGCGTAGGAAAACCGCTCCCGCAGATAGGATGGTGTTTTAGGATTGTGAAGGATATTGAATAGCAGACACAATATCCGAGAGTTCCTGCGAAGTCGAATGGGGAGCCACTTGAGTATCTTGCGAAAGTTGGAGACATGATCAAACTTTTTAAGGTTAAAAACAAAACGAATACAGATATTTTGCAAACGCTCAAGTTTATTTAAAAGCTCCTCTGTGGTATCCAAGTAACAGGCATCGGCGTAGTCAATAATGGGCTGCTAATTCATCTTGGATCGCAGACAAAGTCACGGGCAACCGCTAATGTAATATAAATATCTATTTTTCTCGCTTCACAAAGGTTCACATAGCTACACATATAAACATAGAGACAAAAATTATAGTGTTTTAACAAAATATGATCCTTTCGGACGAATTTGGCTAAAATTTGTCAGATTTTTTTTAAAATTTTCCCCACACTAGGAATTTCGTCTGTATCGTGGGTGCGTTTACAAACATTTAAACTCACATACACAAACAGCCAGACCCGGAAATCAACTACTTGTAGTGCGGGAATCGAACCCGCGACACGCAGCGCAGCAGTCAATCCGCCGTCTGCCGTCTATGGGTAGACAATGTGCCAAATTTCATCCAAATCCGTTCAGCCGTTTTAGCGTGAAAGCGTAACAGACAAGCTTACTTTCGCATTTATAATATTAGTTAGGATTATACATAAACGGGTGTAAAAACACACTTATCGAAGTCGAGAGTCACTTGTACTCCCCGCTATTGTTATAATTTTTTTGTACTGGACCATACCTGGGAACCTTCTGGTTACGGAGATATTGAAGTACAAAGTTCCAACTTTTATTGACGAAAACAAGTTTTTAATGTTATAACACAAACCCCCCACGACCCCTGTGCCGTGGCATGCTCTCATAAACACAATGTTTTGCGTGCGTTACTTCGCGCACTACCGCAACAGAAAATTTTCACACCAAAAATAAAAGTCGTTTCCCAGCAATTATTTTTGTGCAATGTTACTTAGTTTGATATACAGAATGCGTAGTTGACAGCTATGTGATGTGTTTTACACCCTGTATTATTAAGCCCGACTTAGGAATCTAACCCAGCACGCTAATTACGCAACACGCGATCAATGACAATCTGAATGATTTTGAAGGATATTGCTAATCCATTTTTTTTTTTTATAAAACATTGCCGCGCACTAGGAATTACTCCTGTATGGGTGCCTTTACAAACATTTAAACTCACATACACAAACAGCCAGACCCGGAACAACTACCTGTAGGCGATACAAATATTTGTTCCGTGCGGGAATCGAACCCACGACACGCAGCGCAGCAGTCGATCGCTCAGCCACTGCGCCAACCGTGTCGTTAATCCATTGCTTCATATGTTCGAAATGTGTCTGCTCAACAACGTAAATATCGCAATGAATGTTGTTGAACTGTCAAAATGAAAGCCATTGCTACTGATATTTTGTCACGCAATTATACTACAGGATCTCGACCAACGAGGTAGACACCATCATCATCATCAACCTACAGCAGCCCACTGCTGGACATAGGCCTCTCCTATTGCACACCATTCAACTAGATTTTCTGCAACTCTCATCCAGCTGCTACCAGCCATCCTGCAAAGATCGTCGCTCCACCTAGCCTGAGGGCGTCCCACCTTACGTTTACCGATTCGCGGTCTCCACTCAAGAACACGTCTACCCCAACGGCCATCGGTTCTACGGCTAATATGGGCGGCCCATTGCCACTTCAGCTTGCTTATTCTGTGACCTATGTCGACAACTTTGGTTCTCTGCCGGATCACCTCGTTGTGGATTCAATCCCTCAGAGAGACTTCAAGCATAGCCCTTAGGTAGATAGTACACTTTTAAATAGAAACTTCAAGCCCATTTCTAAACTACTATACTTATCATAAAACTACACTATAATTATTACTCAACTACATAAGCTTGGTCCTGTCAATCACAAAACGCCACAGGGTAATCATAACAGTAGGTCCATGTTTATGATAGCATATGTAGTGCTCGCGTGACTGATAGCCATCGGGTGACATGCTACGTATGCTGCTTCCACTGTGGCTTCGGACTCCGGACAGTACGACCCTCAGTACTAAGGGCTGATTTTTACCGAACTCTTCTAAGCATCATCTGCTTGCCTTTTTTCAACTATGTTGTGGTCAGTTTCCAGTCTAACCGGATGCAGCTGAATACCAGTTTTTTAGATGGAGCGACTGCCTATCTGACCTCCACAACCCAGTTACTGGGTAATACGAAACCCCTTGGTAAGACTGGTTGTCAGACTTTCGGGCTCGTAACGACTGTCAAAGATCCACGAATGACAGCCGGGACCAACGGCTTAATGTGCTTTCCGAGGCACGGATAGGTCTCGGTATGTGAAGATGGTCACCCATCCACGGATTAACCGCGGCAAGCGTAGCTTAACCTGATCGATCGACCCGTGCGGCTGTTATTACTTTGCCCCAAGCCCCTCAATTCTTATAAGCGTAGAATAAAATTGGCGACTGATAGTTTATGTAGATAGATAGATAAACCATTTATTTGGCGCACACAAAAAAGACAGCACAACACACAAAAGTACACTATTAGATGATAACCAACTACCACATGATTATAAAATAAAAACAAGGTGCCGATAAAATAAACAAAATGAAAATATACAAATATCGAAATAAAAGAGACACTATGACGAATAAAATTAATAACGAAACATTCACAGTGCGGAGTGCGTCTCAAGGTTGCACCAAATGGGAGTCCAGCTCAGCATGTGTCAGGCAATTAATGTACCTGACGCTAATATTCTGCTGGATGCCTGCTGTGACACACGGACGTTGAGAAGACGAGATAAATTGGTGTTGTGACAGGTGTTGTATACCTACAAGAAAGTCAGAAATTCAATTCGCTGGTTATGAAGTCTTATAGTAGGTATAAAAGTTTGGTCGATATTAACAAACTGATGGCAAACGTACCTGTAGTCAGGGAAAAATCAATTATATGAACAAAAGAAGCTAAAAGTAACTACTAATGATGAATTAAATTTTTTGGGATCAATGACATCTGGTCGTGTAGTTACTTGAAATATCTGTTTTAATATAACTTTTTGATTTTGTAAACTTTACAGACCGGATGGGTAACACGACAAAATAAAAATAAACTTTTTTGCCCAAGCCATTCTTCAAGTAACCAGCTTAAAAATCATCTTCAAATAATTTCTTTTTGTTTTGTTGTGTTTAGATATCGATACACAATAACGTCTGTGGAGTTTCGCTAGCTAATTTAATTTGACCCGGTGCTGGATTAGTATAATTATTTGATGCTTTTTATCCGGATACATGTAGTAGTTGCGCTAGGATATCTTATTCAGTGAAATCCTGGACAACATATATTATTTTTTTTAAATACATATGTAGAGTTTACAGAATTCTTGAACATAAAACTTTAGAACAGTGCTATTTATTTATTTAAACTTTTCGCACAAAACGGTACAAAGGCGGACTTAATGCCTTAGGCATTCTCTACCAGTCAACCAAAGGTGGTGAAGAGATTAGATGGCAGGTGCTTTGGTTGAGAGGGACAATGATTTAAAAAAAACTAGGTACACAAGTACATAAATAGGTTATATACACATACATAGTATTACTATAATATACACTTATAATATATATAAATATGTACATCAACGCAGAGAGGGTTCAAGGGAGGGGCGTTTTGTAATATGTTATCAACATATTACGAAATAAATGTACGAAGTTCTCAGTTAACTTAGTCGTTGTTAAAATCAATATAATTGTTATGTACTATATATATATACTACACTAACATGCAACGTACTGCATATTGAATATAAACCCTTGTTGACACTGTGTTAAACTACCCCTAGAACATGCACGAGATCGCATCGATTCCAAGAAAATATTATGTGTGAACCAGGGTTTATTATTACACCTGTATACACTCATAGGTATAGGCAGAGTTGTACGTTATTATGTTGTTTTACTACCTGCGCCCCGCGGTTTCACCCGCATAAGTTTCGATCTGCGCTTCTTCACGTACACATTCACAGCTTGTTTGTACTGTAGCGGTATCTAAAACGCCACATGCGAACAACGCGTCATACTGACGTCACGCAAAATCCTGCATCTCGCAAGCCGAGTTTTCCGTGCAATTAGCATATATACAACGTTCCGACATCAATCGTTGGGCAGTTGGCCGCCAGACACTACACCTGTCTGGTCGGAGGATCCTCTTTTTCCTATGGAGGATATGTGAACTTTACACCCTGTTCCTCATACCTGTATACTTTTGCGTGACGTCAGTATAATTTTTTTTTTTTTCTAAAAACGTTGCGCCACACTAGGAATTCCTCCTGCATCGTGGGTGCGTTTACAAACATTTAAACTCACATACACAAACAGCCAGACCCGGAACAACTACTTGTAGGTCATACAAATATTTGTTCCGTGCGGGAATCGAATCCGCGACACGCAGCGCAGCAGTCAATCGCTTAACCACTGCGCCAACCGTGCCGTCGATGTTCGCCTGTGGCGTTGTAGATACCGCTACATTGGTACACTTGGTTACCACAAGTAAAGCGCGTGTCGCTTCGTGAGATAAAAATACTGTAGGTATAATCGTATAAATAAGGTAAAGGCTTAAAACAAAAAAAAAGATCATCTCACCAAAAGAATCGAGACTTGCAATAAAATTAGGAAAGTTTGAGTGTATCACGAAGAAAACTCGACTTTAGAAGTCGAAAGTCGATCGGCTTTCAATCGCACCGAAGATGAAATACTTCTTCGAACTTTTGTTTTATGCTAACTAAGGTAAAAAGGTTTATTGCTGAGGGGCTTATGGCTAAGTAATACAAGTCGCACGGGTCGATCGAACAGGTTAAGTTACGCTAGCCGCGGTTGGTCCGTGGATGGACCATCTTTGCATATCAAGATCCTCCCGTGTCTCGGAAAGCACGTTAAGCCGTTGGTCCCGGCTGTCATTCGTGGATCTTTGACAATAGTTACGGGTCGTCAGAAGCCCGAAAGTCTAACAACCAGTCTCACCAAGGGGTATCGTATTACCCAGTAAGTGGGTTGTGGAGGTCAGATAGGCAGTCGTTCCATGTAAAATAGTACTGGTATTCAGCTGCGTCCGGTTAGACTGGAAGCCGACCCCAACATAGTTGGGGAAAGGCGGGCAGATTGATGGAAACATTTCAGGTTTGGCTCTGTGATGCCTCTGGTATTGCAGACCACTATTACGGTAATCATTACCACCTGGTGGGCCATCTGCTTGCCACCCAATCTCTTATTCTACATAGTATACAGGGTTATTTTTTAAAGACCAGCCAAATTTAAGGATGTCGTACAGACCATCAAACTGAACAACTTTCTCCATGAGACAAATAGCGTAATCGCGAAAATTTTATCAACTGTCCCATAGAAAACTTCAATACCTACTCGACCTAAATGTATGGGACGGCTGAATTTTTATTCGCGATTACGATGTTGGTCCCATGGAGAAAGTTGTTCAGTTTGATGGTCTGTACCACATCCTTAAATTTGGCTGGTCTTTAAAAAATCACCCTGTATAAAACAAAGTCGATTTTCGTGTCTGTGTGACCGCTTTGTTTTTGTTACACAATGAATTTTGATGCGGCTTTCACTGTCATTTATAGAATTTGTTCGGGAAGGTTCATGTGTACATACAATATAATTATTAATAATTACTTATAGCATAAAAATCTCGATGTTGTGACTAAATTATTTTTATAAGAGTAACCGTGGAGTTTCTTGCCAGCTCTTCTTCATAGGAAACGACTAATTGGAACCGTGCACCCAGCTTCTGAAGTTTATGTAAAATAAAATATTTTTGATGTGAACTTGATGGGGTGGGTCGTTCTCGCATTACTAGCGAGAGCGACCCGCCCTAATAAGTTCCATACCAGAGGCTGCAGTCTCGACATTCATAGCGATCGCTTTACGACCGAATTCGGTCGCAAAGTCCTGTCACTCCATACATTACACCTGTCAATCCGGGACTTTGCGACCGAATTCGGTCGTAAAGCGATCGCTATGAATGTCGAGACTGCAGCCCCTGCGCACCTGTGTGTGCGCACAGACGCCTGCACTATAATGTCGTTCGCACCGAAGGCTAGTCTCCGTTGAGATTTGCCGCCATGGCCGAAATACGGTCTGGAGGACTATAATGTACGGAACGCTAAAAAAAGTCTTAGGAAACAACAAAGAGGTGTCTATAGATAGAGGCAAAACCTTTAAATAATTAAACAGAGCTACTCGCAAATGGATGATCCGAATCGGTCCAAGTTTTGTGTAAATATTACAACAACTTTGTAAGTATGCATGAGTCGATCTTTTGAACTCCTTCTGAACCGGGAGGTATCAGGAAAATTATCATAAAACATTAATAAATCCAGGAACTTGGGCTTGAAAGGTTTTTACCGGGTCAAGTTAAATTTAGGTAGCGAAACTCTCGAGGTATCGATATCCTAAACATGATAAAACAAAAAAAAAATATTTTGATTGTTTTTTTTTTCTGGGGTTATCGAAGTGTAGTTACAGAAATATCTGTTATTTTTTGTGTAAACTTCACAGACTTGATGGGTTTCGTTACAAATAAATGAAAACAGATTTTCTCAACTCAAACTTCAAGTGAAAGAACTACCAGCGGTCATTGACCCAAACAAAAACCAGATTTTATTTTTTAATTTAATCGTTTTTAGTGTTTAGCTAGCTAATTTAATTTGACCCTGAAATCCGTGTGTTTGTTAGTTATCCTACTAATATTATAAACGCGAAAGTTTGTATGGATGGATGGATGGATAGATGTTTGTTACTCTTTCACGAAAAAAGTACTGAACGGATTTGGATGAAATTTGGTACACAGATAGTTTATAACCCGATAGTCCCATGGGATCAAAACATATGCGATTGAAACCGCGGGGCGCAGCTAGTTCATAAATAAATTAGTATTGGGAACAGACTCGACCCCTATTTCATGGGGCTGAACCATAACTGGAGGCCTAAAAAGCCACTTTAAGCAATACCTCTAAAAGCTATTCATTTCCTGAATTCCCAGCAGATCATTAGCAATTCCTCTAATTTTCGTAAAATTTCATTTCATATTTGGTGTAAACATTGCCGCATGAAAAAAATAAAAACCGTAATTTTATCGGTAAATTTTTTATTACAGTTTTAATTAATCAAATTGTTTATTTTTTATTTTTTATTTCTACAGTTTAAATGTTATTTCATTGTGATATGAATTGCACACAGATCATATTATGAATTGTCAGTTTGTGACCATTTTACGATTTTTAATATGATTCATATTGTTATCCTATTATGATTATGTCAAAGTGGCATTTTTAGGCCCCCTGGTGAAATGTGGGTGTACCTACCTCTGCCTTACCCTTCGGGGATTACTAGCGTAATGTTTTGTAAATTAGTGTTGTTAGTCACTTGCCAAACAAACCTTTTGAAAAACAACCCACACCACAATAAGAGAGATTATTTACAAACTTTACCTTAAAAAGTTGAAAATAATTCTTTTGTTACCGGAAGTTTTCAGTTTCAAATTAATGTTGTTTTCCTCTTTCGAAAATCCCCTCATTTTTTAAAAAGTTTCTTGATCCAAAAAAATAAGTTTTTCTACCGGTAGCAATGTGAAAAAACAATGACCAAAAGTCGTACCAAAAAGTCTCACGCATCAAGATTAAAATATTATAGTAATTATTTTCATAATTTTTTACGACATTACGCGTCGGGGATTTGATTTTTGAACAGGGAATTTAATTTAAAGTAAAACAGTGTTGATATTGTTTTATTGCCTTTACATGACGTTCCGTTTCAAATGATATGACTTATAACCTTGAATTTTGAAAGTGTCAAGACTTTGCCAATTCTACATTAATGAAAAATAACTATAATAAAATGAAATATAATTGACGGCACGGTTGGCGCAGTGGTTAAGCGATTGACTGCTGTGCTGCGTGTCGCGGGTTCGATTCCCGCACGGAACAAATATTTGTATGGCCTACAAGTCGTTGTTCCGGGTCTGGCTGTTTGTGTATGTGAGTTTAAATGTTTGTAAACGCACCCACGATAAAGGAGAAATCCCAAGTGTGGGGCAATATTTAAAAAAAAAAAATTCAACGATTATAATTTTTTAGAGCAATAATGGCCGTTCGTGTATGATATGTCAAACAAAATAAAGTACCTAGTTTTCAGGTTATTTAGATTTTTTGAAAATATTGGAAACCCCGATTTTGTTTACAAAAATACCTTTTGTAGGAGTTAATATGATAAGTGGAGTCTATAAAAAACAATGTTTCACTTTGATGTAGCATGGTACGGGATTCCATACATCCACGAGCATTGTCCTTTCTCGTGATATAATCAGGGGCAATTCTCACAGATTTTGAAAACTTTTAAAAATGAAGGGAAATTAGAGGTATTTTTGAGAGATTGAGACTGAGATGAGACTGAACGTTTTCAAGGACAATTCTCGTAATTTTAACGAGGATAGGGTAGTTTCCTGGGTAAAAAAATAATTATTATATTTAGTTCGTCAGTTAGATTATCCAAAAATAATGGACACGTATTTTTTTTTTTTGTCAATCCAACAAGAAATGACAAAGATAAAGCGCGTCAACATTTGGGAGTGGGGGGTCGTGACGTCACGCCATGCTAAAAAGTGTAGCAAGGCGTGACGTCACACGGAACTGTAACAGGCGATATCTTCATCATTTTTTATATAATTGACAAAAGAAAATATACGGGTCCAATATTTTTTGATAATCTAACTGACGGACTCATTCGATTTTTTTAGGAAACTAGCCTATTGTCCTTCAGCTCTCGTGAGCAGTGCAACGGCCGAGACTTACCAGTTGCAGGTCGGGGTTCGAATCCGAGCATAAAAAAAAATCTGCTGTTTCATAAAAAAGTCTACGCGGTAATTAAAAATGTATGGATCAGCGAATTTTTTTGAAAAGTGCGTTGACATTTTTGAACAATCATGTGCATGTCAATGAATATGCGGTCAAATCATGTACTGAATCCATGGTTACAGTTTGCTCGTCGACGTCCCTGCCACCCTGTATTTATTTCCTTTTACAATTTATTTGTATATATTTTAAGCTTTCCCATACACTTGTCGGATCCCCATAAGCTCCTTTAAGGGTTGAAACCTGTGAATGATCCCCTACAACCCTATTTGCTAAAGGGTCATCCACAGGAATGTAGCAATTTTACGAGTGAATAAGTAAAAAGTTTGAGAGACTGACCCTTTTAAGACGTGTAATGGACGTTGCGTGAATATTCTATGTTTATTATTTTGGTGTAAAAGGGATGAGCAGATCACCCTGTATATCTGATTTGTATACAGGGTGTTTATCTGAGAGTTGTGAGCACCGGTGGCCAAGTGGTATTGGCCGCGACTTAGATATAGAAATGATATTTATTTGCATAAAACGTGGTATATAGGGTGACAGGGAAACACGACGTGTTCTTTAAAGGGGTTATACTAGAAGTCATTAGCAACTTTAGTGCAGTCAACTATGGGTCCAAATTGGATGGTAAAAAATTAAAATTTGCCTATTAAAGACCTTTTATTTCTGAGATTATGTAAGTTTTGCAAGCATTTTTTTTAAAATGATCACTCTTTTTTCAACTTTCTGAAAAGTATCAATTAAATGTTTGGAGTGGAGTAGTTTTTTCTCAGAATTAATTGTTTTTGGTAACAAGTCAGAAATTTTCTAAAAAATCGAAGAACCGACACAGCTCGGTAACCATCCAGTTTTGAGCCCAGTCCAGTCAGACTCACGTCTCGGAACCCTTATATGTAGTTTCGTCTTGTCCATCCATCCGTCCTCGGCTTAACTTCCAAACGGTTAGTGCTAGAAAGATGAAACTTTGAATGGATATGTGTATTTACCACTTCGACACAGTTCTAAAATAAAATCATGAATTTTTTTTTTTTGCGGTACCTACCCTACACGTAAAGTGGGGATGATTTTTTTCTCTCGCGTCTACCCCATAATGTGGGGTATCATTAGATAGAACTTTCAAAAATATTGAGAGGTTGTTAATACGATTTTTTGACTTAAGTATGCGTTTGTGAGGTATTCAACTTTAAAGCGCATTTTTTTGTTAAAATAGCCCACTCACCCTCTAAAAGCTAAACGGCTAGCTCGAAAAATCTGAAAGAATTCATGATGGTAGTCCATGTGATGAACTTTGAAGGAAAACTATAACGGCTTAAATAACTTTGTTAGTTCAGGAGTTATAGAGGCATAACTTGTAAAGTGCCATTATGGGTGACTACGGACCCCTATTCTATGCGTGGCCTGACACACACTTGGCCGGTTTTTTTTAAATAAGTCTTTATGCTTTTTAACAAACATGCATACTTCATAGATATACAGGCTGATTTTTTAAAGACCAGCCAAATTTAAGGATGTGGTACAGACCATCAAACTGAACAACTTTCTCCATGGGACAAATAGCGTAATTGCGAAAATTTTATCAACTGTCCCATAGAAAACTTCAATACCTACTCGACCTAAATATATGGGACGGCTGAATTTTTATTCGCGATTACGATATATTAGATTTTTTTGAGTATCTTTATTTGAGTAATGCATTTTGAGAGATAACGGGTGTAAAAATATGCTCAAGGAGAACACCCCACTAGACAACCCGCCAACTTCAATTTTTTTTACGTTTTTTGCAATTTGCAAGTCAGTGTCAGGTTGTATGTCAGTTGAACAAAATATGATTCGCGATCGTAACAACTATGTATTGGGCTATCTAATGTAAAAATAATATTTCAAATCTGACTGGTAGTTCCAGAGATTAGCGCGTTCAACAAACAAACAAACATACTGTTCAGCTCTATTAATACTATAGATTTATATAAAGTCCAGGTGTCTGTCTTTCTTAACATTAATGGAACTTTCTAAATAATACAATCATTTCATTCATATCACATATTTAATCATTCAGTCTTATAACATAAAAATATCAAGCAATGATCATTATAAGTACAAAGAATCTCTCTTTAATTACACTATTAAAATTACACTTAAAATTATATTTTATACAATTATTATTTTGTTTTCTAAACTAACGCGTAAAAATCTACTAAAGTTATCTTAATAAAATAATAATGTATTTAAAATATACAGGGTGGCGGGTACATCGACCTGTTACCATGAAGTCAGTACATGATTCTGATTGACATGATTTTCTCTGGCTTTACTCGTGCCGACTCACAAAAAGTGGCCACTTTTTGTACCACCCTACAATACTTAACACTGCATATTTCTATAACACGTTTTTAGTATGGGGACCCCCTTAAATTTTTTACTTTCTTTTATATATTATTATTTGTTATTATATCGGCCTTAGTAATACACTTGTGAAAACTTCAAGTGTCTACCTATCACGGTTCAAAAGCTACAGCCCTGTGACTGACGGACTGACGAACAGCGGAGCCTTAGTAAAAGAATCCCGTTGGCACCCTTTGGCAACCCTAAAAACTGGCACTTTCATACATAATTAGTGGGCCAAAGTAAATTATATTTATTATCCACAGCATTGTGATCAAAATCTTCAATAACTGTGTACTTGTTATCAATATCATAAGGCTCATTTATTTCTATATGATTCCCGTATTTTTCATCAATATAATTCTTAACTATTTTGCGAATTTCTTCCATATCATATTCGTCTATATTGTTAACTATAGGCATGAAGTTATTTACTGACAAATCTTTGAATTTCAGTTTCAATTCTGCTTGAGCTATTTTTACGTTTGATTTCCATACTTTTAGTCCTATTGACGGATTGTTTGTTTCTATAGTGTTAGTGTTGTACGGTTCTTTTCTTGTAATAGCTATATTTCCTAAAGGTATTGTTATCTCAGCGTTATTGTTAAATAGATTATTTTTAACGTCTTCTCTCCTATTCATATAATTGATTAAACTTGCTTTTAGTTCATTATCTTCATTTCTACTATCGAAACTTGTTGGTATATCTTCAATAGGATTATATTCATTGAATTCTGGACTTTCTTGTAAAGAATCAAGATTAAATTTTCTTTGAAGTGGTGTTGTCACCTGATATTGAGAAGTTAGAGCCTCAGGAATTTCTGTAAGACTATGAACATTGGGAAGTTTAGCAGGAATTTGATGAACTTTCAAAGGTTTGACAGCAGGAATAGGATAGGAATTTGTTACCACAGATGGACTATACATTCGAGTTGGTGTTCCTAGATTTTTCGGCGTTTGAGGAGATTTAAAAGATGGTATTTGATATGTTTTATAACCTGAATATTTGATATCATCAATATTGTTGTAAGTAGTATTCAACATGGAAGTCATTACAGAAATGTCAGGCATTACAATAGTATTGGGAGGGGATTTTATTTGTGAACAATATTTCAAATAAGGATTTAAGTAATTTTGAGGATAAGACTTCGTAGTTGGGACGTTTTCAGGAGACTCTGTTATTTCTGGGTAATACTCACTCGGTAGGGATGTAGTGTCTAATTTAGGGACAGATCCAAAATGTGTAGTAGGTATGTCAGTGAAATCTTTTAAAATCACTGGGGATACTGAGCTAGAGGGACTTTTAACACCGGTAGTAGAAGTTACAGGTAAAGTATTATAGGTAGGAACAGTATATACTTGTGGACCTTTTCCTATATGATTATTAGCATAGAAATGGTCAAATTTTGATAATCTTTGAGGTCTTTGCACTTTATTATTGTAATTAGGGACACTCACACCTTTCATGACTTCTGGTGGACTTTTAGTAAATGATTTACTTTTGAAACTAGTAGGTTTGTTTTCATCTGAACTTACAATATCTGATTCAGAGTCATGATAATTATCTTCATTTGATTTTGAATCTTCTATGTACTCTGT
Organism: Apamea epomidion; assembly: GCA_947507525.1. NCBI lineage: Eukaryota > Metazoa > Arthropoda > Insecta > Lepidoptera > Noctuidae > Apamea > Apamea epomidion. Next base: position 9,101,331 of record OX382255.1, read on the forward strand.
ATAAGGTTCTTTTGATTTAAGCAAAGGATTTACAGGTTTTATAGAATCAAGTTCATATGGATAGTTGTTTCCTTGCGGTATTATTTTGTTAGCAAATCTATATTTTTTTAGAAGAGTTTGTATGCTTTCTTTCTCTGGTGTTACTTCTAAAGGCATTTCTTGAAGAGGGAAAATTTTTGCGAAGTCTGGTGACTGAAGCCAATTTTCAGGTGCTATCGATATTGGGCTGGTGTAAAATGGTATCTGTTGACTTGGTGGTCCTGTCAATGTACTGGTGACCAGCTGTGGTTCAGTGTTGGTGGGTGATAAGACAGTGGGTGATGATGATGATGCTTGAGAAGGTGATGTACCTTTATATTCCTGTGGACTTAAGTGGATTGGTGATGGTTGTATTATTTGATTGCTATAACGTGGTATTTGTGATTTTGGTGGTAATTGTTTGTTTGTGGAAAGAGGGAAATATGTGTTTAATAATGAATGGTAAGGAGATAATTGTACAATATCAGGTTCTGGAATATTTGATGGAGTATGAGGTATTGGAGCTTTTTTATCAGCTGGAGTGTAGTCAGCGATTAATGGTTCAGACTTAATTTGTGAGAGAGGAATAAAGTCTGTAGTATCTATTAGTTCAGCTTTGGAAGGTATGGAGAAGGATGGTCTTGGCCTTAAAGTTTTATATTTTGATGAAGGCAATGTTTTAGTTGGTTGGGGCGTTACTAAATATTTGGAAATAAACGCAGGATGAAAGTGTCTATGTTTGTTATAACTCAGTGGTAACGGTAGGAATCTGTCTTTTAAACCAGGCACGAGTTCGTATGGTTCTATTTCCTCTATCATTTCTGTATCTAGTGCATCGAGAGATAGTGGTGATGATTCTAAGGCTGAAGTAGCTGAAACTTCAATAGGCTTAGCAGTGTTTATAAGACTTGCTTTCACTGGAAGCTTTGGTGAAGGTTCTAAAATATCAAAATTTGAATATAAAGGCATATTAGTCACAGTACTTACTGGTGATTTAAACTGTTTGTTAAACGGTGATTTTAAGGAAATATACGGTGTGGTTGATGATGGATTGGTTGGCGTCACAATTTCAGGTATTTCTGAGACCAGTGAGTCGTATGGACCGGAATGTTTGTGATTACTAGAATCAGATGGAAGGTAATTTGAAAGGACAACGTCTAGGTTAGGAACATATGGTACAGCTTCTATCGGAAAGTCTTCAGGGAATGCTAGATTTGTGTTAGAGAAGGGAGCATTGTTTTGGAAATTTGTCGATAAGGGTTTTAACAGTGAACTTTTTTGTAATGTGGATTGTAATAATTCCGGAACAATTTCAATTGGTAATTGAAATAGATACTGCGCGTTACTTGGAATTGTGTCAGGTTGATATTGACGTGATTTCTGAGGCAATCTTTTTGCTAAAGGTTTTAATAAAGATAATGGGGTCGGAGATGTCATTGGAGAAGAATATGAATCCAAAGATTCTTGAGAAATATCTAGAGGTCTTAGATTGGATAATAGGATACTTTCAGAAGGTGTTAATATTGGTAGTGAGATTATATTGTTTGGAACGGGATACGATGGTACTTCTGTGATAGGTTTAAAGTCTGGATTTAAGAACGGGTTTCTAGCTAATGATGATAAACGTGTTGGAGAATCATATACAGGAGCACTAGAAAGGCTATATTGAGGTGTACTAGGCTGATTTATTGGTCGATAAGGGACTGTTTCAAACGGTAAAGAAGTATACGTTGGTGTTGAAGATGGGGAAGCATATTGAGCTTGAACTGTTGATGATTTTGGATGAGGTTTGGTTGAATATTGAACGTTAGAGAATGGTTGAGTTTGGTAAAAATCTCTAGGCTGTAAGGGCTGAGTGTGATAAGGTGATGACGACAATGGGACTGTGTATTGATCGCTAAATATCGGTGATTTTGGCTTCAAAATATTTTGCAGGTTAGCTGTCATATCCAAGGGTCTGCTTGGAGTATTAAAGGGAAGTGATGCTAAAGGTTCTATTAGGGATAGTGATGGTGGTGAGCTATATCTTGGAATATTGTAAGGAAGAAATAATTTGTTTGTTGGTGTTTGTAAGTCTGTATCTGAAGATATAAACAGGGATGAAGGTATAATATGGTTTGTCAATGCTTGCTTTGAAATAGGTGGACTAATCCTTGAGGGATGATTACAATATGAAATAATGGGACTGTATTTTGAAACTGGTAAGGGAGTTGATGGTAAAGAATAATGTGAAGTTAAAGATGATGATTGCAGTCTGTTGAGATCTGTTATTACAGGTTCAACCATATTAATAGATGGTAATACGGTATATGGTGAAGTGACTGGACGACTCTTGAACATACTTTTTTCTGAACTGGTCAGTACAGTTGGTTGTTCAATATATGGTGGTTGATAGTGAATTGGTGCTTCATTCAATGGTATGGTATCTGGAAATGTTGTCTGGGCTGGTAATTTTGAGGACATGTATTGAGGAGAGATGAGTAGTTTTTTCAAAGTTGCCGCTGGTGATGAAGGTGTGATATATTGTAGACTGATTGGCATTTCTAAGGGTGGAATATGTGATATGATTGGTGCAGCAAATTGAGTATAACTTGGTATTGGCAAAGGTTCTACTAAGGACCCTTGACATATAAGTGTCTTTGATTTAGGTTCATTGTGTGTTGATGGTAATTGAATATAGTTATCTAGAATAGAAGGCGAGATTAGGGTTTGTGATTTTGGTGACGAAACAGACACAAAATGTGCATTTGTTGGGACTTGCGACAAAACTGGTGTTACTTGTGGAGTTACAATAATTCTTAATTCTCTTGGGTCAATGGGTGGTGACGACATGTCTTGGCTCTGTGCGAAATAATAAGGAGAAGATGACAGAGATTGTAATTTTTCATTTATCGGTAACATATTATATGGAGTTAGAGATGTGTCTATAAATGGTGTAGAGAATGTAGGTGACGATATAGGGAAGTTCGGTGCAGATGTAAACAGTGCTAATGGTTTCAATAACGGGCTGGATAAAATAGATGTTGGTAATGAGACTGGATGTTTCAGAGGACTTGATGAAGGCACTAGTGATGTATTATCAAGTATACTTTGTGGAATAGCTTCAATCAAAGATAATGGTGGCAATAATTGTGGGGCTGGACTCTGTTTTAGTAAAGGTTTGCCGTATAGTGGAGTATACGGTGTGGGACGATGATGTCCGTATGTTTTTTTGTGCAATGATGGTTCAGACGCACGATTATTCACCGTTGCAGAAGGAGTAAGATCTTCTAGTTTTATAAAATCTTCTGGGGGCAAAGTTGCAGCTATTTCCTCTGGTGCTAAAGTATATGATTCAGATTCTAAAGGATATTTTAAACTCGGTTCTGCGTAATATTTGTCATCTTTATCATTACTGTATGTGAACGCGCTTTCTTCTATAACATCATAAGGAGGTATTTCTTCTATCAATGGTGACGTTAGCAAATTGGACTCTAATGCATGTTCACTAGGTATATATTGCTTTATTTGTGAGTTGGAAAAAGATGGAGGTAATGATTTTGAAACGTGTGTAGGATCACTTTGTAGAGGTATGTTTGAATTAATTGGTAGCCATTGGTTAGCATTTATGAATTGGTTCTCTGTATTGGAAATTGGTAATGTATCCAATAGTCTTGATTTTAATTCTGGTATTATTATTTTTGGATTTAATGATAAAGGTGCATGAAACGACGAAAGACTGGAACTCACTGGTGATATTGGAGTTATCGAAGCTGGTGTAAGAAGATTTGAAGATCGTGTCTGTGTATTAATAGGTGCTGGCAAAGAAGGATAACTGTTTGTTGGACTGAGACAATCCGGTGACAATAGACCAGTAGGAGTTGGTGCCAAAGTACTAAGAGATATTAGTGTCAACGGATTGGAATATGCTGGTAATCCTAAATTAGTTAATGATTTTGGTACAGGATTAAAGCATGGTGTTGATAGAGGTTCATATAAAACTGGCGATATCGGACTTGTCATAGCTGGTGGCAGTTCAGTCATAATGTTTGGTGAACCAGGACTCTTGTCGATTGGGATTGGAGGAACAGGTAAATGTGGACTAGAATACGTTTGAGATGGCTTATATGGAATTACTGATGCTATTGGTACATTGTGTGGTACTGTTGGTGAATGTGCATAGTCTGATATTGGTGTTATTTTTAAAGGCATAACTGGACTAGGATACTTTGGTGTAAGTGGTTGAGCTGTGTAAGGGGTAATAGGAATCGATAGAGGTGTTAGCGGGGTATCTACATAAGGTATATTTAATGGTAAACTAGTACTTGGTGGTGAAATTGGTTTGGCTAAGGATACTGATAATGGACTAGCATAATTTGGTAATACTGGCTTTGTTAATTCATTTGACAACGGTGTTGTATATATAGGAGATATCGGTTCGAAATATTCTGGTGGTAATTGACTTAAGACACTGTTTAATTTATTTGAAGCTATTGGCGATTTGAACATTGTATCCAATGATGCACTAGGCAGAATTATTGGTGATTCTAGGCATGGTTTTGACAAAATTTGTTGTAAAAACTCTCTAGGAAATTCAGTAGGTAACGTTACTAATTTCGGTGCCGGTCCAATTCTTTTAGATAATTGTGAATGCAGTGGTAGAATGGAATAAGGTTGTAAATTGCATGGTGGTATAAAATTTGGTGTTTGTATAATGTAGGGTATGTTTTGTGGATTGTATAAGCGAATTTGTTGATTGTGGTTTGATGATGGAACCTTTGGATTGGTAATAAGATGTAACAGTGGTCTCGTTTTTATAAAGCCTGACTTTAGTATAGGCACAGTTTCTAATAACGATGGTGAAACAATTTCACCTTTATCAAATACTGGAATAGTAGATAGTAAAGAAGATTGACTAAAAGGCAAAATAGACGTATCTCTTAACAATTGAAAACTGTTTTCATCTAAAAGAGACATTATATCATCAACTACTATTGGGTTGTATTCTGAGTTAGCAATTGTAGACTGAAATGGAAGAACAGAAGAGTGTTTGTTTGGAAGTAAAGGAATATATTCGTTTAGAGGCAAAATGTTTGACGGTTTAGTCCATTGCGCTGATGGTGCAATGGCGTCTCCTGGTGTATACTTATTAGGATTGGATGATTGAGGGGAAAGATTACTATAGGAAGCTAAATCTAATAATGATTTTAAATCTTCTGATGTTAATGGTAATGCATTAGAAGTAAAAGGGGCAGGAGGATTTCCCAATACTGGTCTAAAATTAGGTGAAGTTTGAAGAATATTTTGCATATTATTAGGACCTATCCAATTACGATCTATCAGAGATTTCATTTGAACAAATGGAGAATAAGGTGTGGTGGGCGTTTGAGGTACTCCTTGGGCGTAAGGTCCAGATTCAGCCATCGTTGTTGGAGTTGGAAAATAATTTGAATTGAGACCATTTGCTATAGACTCCACTGGTGAAAATTCTTGTGCTTGGAATGTTATTGATATTGGATGGAACTCAGAAGCTAGTTCATTTTGTAAAGATAATGGACTATTTAATAGAGTGTTCAAAGTTAATGTTTGCAAGTCTTTACAACATGGTTGTATATTTTTATTATCTGATGATATTTTAGCTATTGATGACAGTAATTTGTCACATGGTTTTAGTTCAGTTGGTGATAGTTGAGATTTCGTAATTGCATTGGTGAATTTTGATAATAATTCTTCTAGATCAGATGCATAAACTGATGATACAGTAATTGGTTCTAGAGGCGACTTTCCTTCAACTAAGTTCAAGGGTGTGAAATTTGTTGTGTCATATGCATCTGGATTACTACCAGATGTCTTCGATAATTCTGGGTTTTGGTATCTTGAGATTTCTGACTGCTCGAGTTCACTTTCAAAGTTTACGTGAGGACCTATGAGAGATGAATCCAAAGGAACTAAATTAGCTAGATCAGATTCTGACTGTAACTCTTTGTTTATAATTTGAATTTCATCACCAGAAAAAGGCGCAGTTAATAAACGTGGACCTACTAACAAACTATCTCGAAGATCTTTAGAATCAAAGGCACGTGACACTTCCAGTGTCTCCTGATGTAAACTTGGACTTATGAAAGAGCTATCGAGTTGACTTTTAGAGATTGATGACGTTGCTGGAGACTCTTTTGTTTCATGAAGAATTGGTACTAAAGAGTTATCAAATTGAGTGACTGATTCGAAGGCAGTTGAAGTTTCTTTTGAGTTTATTTCATGGTGTATAGTTGGACTTTTAAAAGAACTTCCAAGTTTATTTGAAGAATCGATGACTGTTAAAATTTCAGAAGGCTTGTCGATCTGATTGATAGTTGTAGGCGGTAAAGAACTGTCAGTGTCTAAAATTTGCGAAATTTCTCGAGAATCGATCTCCTTTAGTATGCTTGGGCCTATTAAAGAGCTATCAAGATGAATTGAAGAATCTAAGGAGGTGGAAATTTCTGGTTTATCTAATTTGTGAAGTATACTTGAACCTGTTAAAGAGCTGTCGAGTGTTCTTTCAGAATCAACAACAGGACTAATGTCTGATGATTTCGATTTATGTTTAATAGTTCTAGAATCTTTTGTTTGTAAAGCTATATTGCTCTCATCTATGGCAAGTGATGGTAATTCAGAAATTATTTCTAGAATTTTAAAGTCTTTTTCTTTAAATGCAATGTCTGTGAGTGGTAGTTCTACATTAGTGTCTACTGATAGTTCGTCAAGTTCTTCATTCAATTTCGTTTCTTGGGTATTGATGTTAAGGTTTGAATCAGCTTTTACTGTTTTGTTTAGAAATGTTGGTAATAATGACGGAGGTAAGATTATACTTTCCAATTCATCAACTTTATTATCAAAATGTTGAAGGCTTTCTTTTGATACCTGTGGTATAGTTTTATCTTCTAGAGAGTCTGTTATAATTGGCAAGCTTCCTAATTTAAGCTCTGGGCCAATAAGAGAGGAGTCTAACGGTATGAATCTAGAAGAATCCGATTCTAATAGTAACTCTTCTTGCACTAAGTTTGTGGGAAGATATAAAGTTGTTTTATTTAACTTTGTAGTGGCATTAGCGGCAGTCAATGTTACAGCTGTTTCTTCATGCTGTAAGATTTCAGTCTGATCAATTTGGTTTACTAAATCTTCCTGAGTATCTATGGCCGATGAATCTAAAGGTGTCAAGTCGGTAAGATCAGTTTCCAGTGGGATCATGTCATTGATATTTTGTATTTCATTGCTTAGTAACGGTTTAATCGGAGATAATGTTGGCAAATGTGAAACTATTAGAGAACTGTCTAGAATGTTTGTAGGTGGATTTTCAATGTTAAGTTTTGGTTCAATTTGTGATGATACTGTAATTGGTACGTCGGCACGTGATGCAAGAATGTCTGAATGGGAATTATTAGAATCTAGTACAATTGGTGGGCTTCCTATTTCTAAATGAGGGCCTAAGAGTGGTGAATCTAAAAGTATCGAGTTAGAAATATCTGATTCTGATATAGCATACTCATTTGCATTTAAGTTTTCATCATTGAGCACAAAATTACTAATAGATAAGGTTGGTAAATTTGGACCAATAAGAGAACTATCATGTATTACTTTTGCTTTTGGATTTTCAGGTCCAGAATGTAAAGATGGTAGTACTGTAGTTTCTGATATAACTGCGTGACTTTGGGAGTTATTTGATGCTAATATCAGTGAGCTTTCTAGTTCCAAGTGAGGACCAATAAGGGATGAGTCTAAAGGGTTAGTTAAATCTGAATCTAAAAGAGACTCTTCATAACCGCTTCGGTTTTCATCATCGAGAGCGGCATTTGTTTTTGTTGATATAGGTTTAATTGTAAGAGAACTGTCATGGACTAATTTTGAATAAGGTACCTCGAAAGTTGGTGTACTAGTTTTGCTGTGAGCATCAGAGATTTCTGTCTCTAGAGAGTTGAGGATTTTTGATAGAGGTATGCCATATTTTAATGATAGACTTTGCAAATCATGTTCCAGGGCTAATGATGGGTTTAAATCCATTTGCCCTGGTGGTAAAAATTGCGTGTAGCTTAGAGGTGTCATTTCTAAAATGTTTTTAGCCTGACAAGGCTGTTCAAGGGCTGATGAAGTAACAGATTTTGATAGTAATGGTTTTAGGATTTGATTTTGCTGTAAAACAGCAGATGGAGTTACATAATTACTAAGAATAGGTGGATAGTTTCTTATATTTTGGTCAGGTAAGATGGTACACGGTAAGTTTGGAATATTATTCCATAGATTTTGACAAGGTAATGTATTTGGTATGAAACCCGGCCCTAGTACCTGTGGGTTTATAGGTGGAAATGCAGTGTGGGGTACGAAAGAATTTGGCTTTGTTTCTTGTCGGTAGTCTCCATTTAGATATGGATAACTTTGGTCTAAAGATATCGGTAAAGAATCTAGTGTCGGAATTTTAGAGGATGGTTGTAAAGGAGTTACAGGCAGTAGTGGTTCCAAATATGGTGGTATGATTTGAGGAGGTTTTAAGTATGGATTTGCGAAGCAAGGAATTGTGGTGTAAGGATATTTGTTTCTATTAGCCGAACACGGAATCATTGTTTCTTTAAAGTTATTGTCAAATGGTGAATATTTGATTAATCCTAAGTCCATTGCGTTAGGTTTTGCTTGCTGTAAATAAAGTGGAATTTGTTGCATATGACAAGGTGAGTTTACTGCATCTTTTAAGATATTGGGCATTACTGATAAGGGAGTTTCACTTAATTCATAAGCTGTAGGCATTCTATCTAAATCAGTTAAGAATTTTGGTAAATCTAATTTTGATGGCTGTGTGTGTTTTAGTGGCATTGGTACATTTGCTTCTAGATGATACGGTTCAGTAGATAAAAATGGTGCTTGACTGTTGACACTAAGCAAGGGTACAGTGTGAAATAATCTTAGATCTTCAACTGATGTGTGATCTGGAGATGACGGATTTGGATAAATACTGCCAGTAATCTCTTCATTTTGAAGCTCTGGTAATGGCATAATTGATCCTTGTGGTGAAAAGTTTATAGCACATGGCAATCGAAGCTCTTCAATACGTGAATAAGGAGGTAGCCAGCTGAAGCCAAAATTGAGAGGAGAATATTTAGAACCTTTGTTGAGTCTTACAACACATTCAACAGGTGGTGATGGGAAGACAGGGGACGTGTATTGAAAATTAGGTGCAGCAGATGCAATACGTGGTGTTGGGGAAATTGGGGATGTATACGGAAATATTTCAGACTCAGTATCAGAATCCAATGGACTTTTTTGAGAAGCACCTGCAGGCAAGTCTAAAGTAGCATATACTGGAAAAGACGACTGTAAATGACTGTCTGTTTCTAAAACTTTTGCTAAGTCTTCTTCCATTATTGGGACATTAGTGTATGTTGATAATGGTATCCCAGCCTCTGAAGAATGCTCTTGTATACGACCTTGCCGATTATCAGAAGTAATCGCGTCTCGTTGTGAGCTAATATAGTCTGATATCCCAGCGGTCAAAGATGGGGTTAATTTAGGTTCAGTATAAATGTTAGGAGTTGATTTTGTTTTATTTTCTTGAACAGGGTATTCAGTTTGGGAAATAGGTTCGTTTAGATGTGTTGTTTCAGATGTTGAGAAATCATGTGCGTCATCAAAGTCAATATCGATACTGGTATCATTGTTTTCTTCTAGTTGTATAAAAGAATCATCGTCAAAAGTTACATTTTCATCATCTGTAGATATTTCATAATGTTCTGTAGAATTATCGTCGGAAAGAATGTAAAAATTTTCAGGAAAATATACTATATTGTCTACGTCAACGATGGAAGTATTATTTTCATTAAATTCTATAGTATCAAGAGGTGTCTCTCCATCAAAACCAGTCTGATATATATCTGTTTCATTATTAGTACTTTCTAGTAATTCCAAATCATCATTTGGTATTTCATGTGTCGTATTATCTATCTGTGATTCAATATAAAATTGTGCCTGATTTATGTATTTGTTAGGTACTACAAGATTCTTACCGACATTTACGGTTTTCTTAACATTTCCTGTCTTGTTGTCCGGAATACGTTGTTGATTAGTATTTATATTACGAATGGATGGATTTAAAATATTTTGAGTATATTCTCTTACATCTATATCTAAGTTTGTTGTATCTTCATCTATTGCAGAATATTTATTAATATCGCTTGACATAATTCTATCATCATCATTTGAGTTGTAAATATGTTGTTTATGATTTGAAGGTTTGGCTATATTATTAAAAGCTGTATCAGCAATTTCGGAAAGTTCATCTAATTCAACTCTAATAGGTTTAACGCCATTAAGTTTTTTATCTATTTCCTCATCTAAAAGTACAAATTTGTTTTTGTCCTTGTCAACCTCCACGTATATTGTTCTTGGTTTTCCCGTTTCCTTATCTTTTGATAGATAAACCTCAAAATATCTATGATCATTATTGTACTCTGGAACTAGTTTGATATGATTTCCATTTTTTGATTTATGATGATGATTTCTATGATGTGTGTCATATACATTTTTAATAAGATGAGTACTTACTATTTTATCATCATCGAATTCGTTGGTATTATGATCTACTTTATCTATATGTACACCGTGATTTGTATATAACTTTTCTGTGTGACTGCCATGAGTTGAATTTGAAATTGACTCTTCATTACTATAGCCACCATTCACATTAATACTTGCCATATCTAAAGGAGTATCTTCTTTTGTTTTCCTATTCAACAGTTCATCATGTTTCTCAATATTCTCAGCAGTCAGCAGCCAGTTATCAAATTTCATTAACAAATCATCAAATAGTTCCTTATTAATATCTAAGGTACCAATATTTTTATATCCATGGTTCACAAAATGGTAGAAAGTGCATCTCATGTCCGTACCATTGCAGGATTCTTGAGCTTTGTTCATTATTTCAAAGATGTTCGAGTCTGCTGAAATGCAGGCTACATCTTGTGTTGATAACACATGTTCTGGTATCTGCAAAAAATAGGTAGGATTTGAGTTCATAATACTTACCACTAGCTTTTGTGTTTTTCTGGTGAAGGTCAAAGGCCTCTTTACAGTCCTTTCATAGTTATTTGACCTCTGATTTTGCATCACTGTCCAAATCACAGTGGTCTTTATTCTCATTCTAATAAGATTTCTGTTGGGCGTCTGCCACTGACAAGTCTGGCAAAATCATTGTGATCTGTATTCTCGTTACAAAAAGGTTGCTTTTAAGAGGAGGAGATAAAATAACTGCGAACGGACTCATTCATTAAACGTACCTAAGTTGTTCCAGAAAGCCTTTTATACCGTTAAAGATTATATCGAGAACAAAAAGGCCTGGGATTAAGCTGCTTCTAATTTTTTACAGACTGGATGTTTTTATTTTTTGCTTTTGTTGTGTTATTTTTATTTTTATATACACATTGACATTAATGAATTTTATATATACCACTGTATATATAAAATTCAGTAAAAATAAAATAGAATATTTTACAAAGTAAGCAAATGTCACTACATTTGCTTACTTTGTAAAATATTCTATTATTTTAATTATTGTGAATGTGAAGACGATGTGGGTCATTTTATTTATTTTTCTTCATTTTTATTTTTTTCTCTGTTATGTTAATTTTGTCATGGTCTGGCAGTTTGAGTAATTTATGTGGCCTACCCAAATGTCCTTTCTTTGGTATGTTTGTCGAATCGTTGAGCTCCTTAAGTTTTGAGTTGAGCTGCACGATTTCTGACAATTGCGTGCACTGACTGGACAGGTCCTCTCAATCTGTGTGGTTCTTTCCTCAAAAGACCATCGTAGACATCGATCTACATGGTCTTCATATGATCTGACCAAGATTATGTCAAGACTTTAAAAGAGTCTATGACCTCTGAGTTTGTTTCAGCCTTTCTTCTCAGACTAGTCAGATAGGAAACGCCGACCTCATCAATTTTTTAAAACATGACTGACGTGTGAAAGTGAGTACAAACCTACTTACAAAAATAAGATCATTTATCATTTACTAAACACACCCCTTTTCTTGCAAAAAAATGTGGATAGTAAAGATTTTAATACGTGATATTCTATGTTCTATGTTCTATGTTATGGGTTTGGTTTCCGCACTTAGTCCTTCAAGTGGACCGTTGTGCGTGGGCCATGGCGGCCGTAGGTGGTTATTCCAACCAGCCCACCTCCCTCCAGAAGCCTATTAAGTCTCCTGGTCTGTTGAGAACATCTGTGTAAGATTTGGGTGTTCCGAGGGTTTCCAACCTAATCTGGGTGACGCCTGTGCACTCAAAGAGCACATGCGCAACGGTCTCCTCAGCCTCCAGGCAAGCTCTGCACAGGGGGCTGTCCGTTATGCCTATCGTGTGGAAGTGTTTGTTTAGTGAGCAGTGTCCCGTGATGGTCCCCGCAATCAGGCGCAGACCTTTCCTGTCCAGGCGTAATAATCTTTTTGTTAGCTTGCCATCTAATGATGGTATGGCTTCCTTGGACTGCCTACAGCCTGGTGACGAGGACCACCAGTTCTCTGCTTGTGTGTGGGTGTGCTTCTGTAGCCACCTGCGTAGTTGATTGAAGGGGATGGGCACGACTGGTTCCGGTCCATAGACTGGCGTGCTGGATGCCCTTCTGGCTAGCTCGTCAGCCGCGTCGTTGCCTAGTGAGCCACTGTGTCCTTTTATCCATTGTAGTGTCACTGTGTTGCGGTTCGATACAGTTACCTGTTCAAGCGCCTTGTGACATTCTAGTATTAGATTTGATGTGATGCATCCCTTCTTTAGGGATTGGAGGACTGAGGCGCTGTCAGAGAGTATACGAACATGAGTGTCTGTAACTCCCCTGGCTGGTATGGCATGGGCCGCTTGTATTATACCCACACACTCTGCTTGGTAGACCGTGTTGAGCATTCCCAGCGGGCTGGACGTGATGTTACGTTGTGCTCCTTTTGCTTCCTTTACGAAGTATCGTATCAGGTGACGTTCTGTAGTTTCTGCTCAACCCCCATAGGACGAAAGCGTGAGTTTGTGCATGTATGTAAGTTCTGTTATATTACCTACCCGTATTCCAAAAGGTACAATAGTATTCTGGAGTTTCTTCTTTGGTGTGCTGTCTCCATGATGTGACACGACGTGCTGGGATGAGGCATGCTCTGTGGCGCTTGTTACTGTTATTATTGAACCTGCAATTAATGTTAGCTATAATATTAGTTTTCTATATTATTTTAGAGCAGTGGTAACGACTGCGACTTACGAATTGTAGATCGTAGGTTCGAACCTAGGCAGACGCTTTACTTTGTGTAAATTATTTCATCACCACTGCTCTCAAAACGGAGAAGGAAAACATCGTGAGGAAACCGGCATGTCCTAGAACCAACAAATTGAAGACATCTGATATTTACCAACCCGCATTGGGCCCGCGTGGTGGATTATAGCCCACTCCCTCTCGAAGAGAGGCTGCGATGGCTTGTATCCCAGCAGTGGGAACAATATATATGCTGATTATGACTGGAACGACGATATTTCGTGTCGACTTGAAGGTAATACCTTAGTTTGCACTATCTAAGACGATAATTATACTTTTTTTTTAAGAATTTAGATTTGGGAAATGACAATTTATAATGATTATTTATCAGTTACTGCACCTGTTATTGCGATTTGGCGCAAGTTTTCTATTCCCTGTATTCCTTTACTTTATTTGTGACGTCCTTCAGAAAGGTCTTTACCCTGCTACCCTGACCCTGCGAGTACTAGTTCACAACCGGCGTGCGTGTATGACCAGAGGGGCAATTCTCGTAATTATAAGAACGTTCACAGTCTGATCTCAGTCTCAATCTGTTAAAAATACCTCTACATATTTCCCTGCATTTTTGACAAGTTTTTGACATTGATTGTCGCTGAGATGAGATTGCGACTAGATTTTGAACGTTTTTAAAATATTACGAGAATCAGCTTTCAGATGTATGAACGTAAACCCAACCCCATGGGAAGAAGGCGTGCGTTTATTTATGTATGTGTATTCTTCTATAGGGGTTAATACCTTATAGGATAAAAGTTTCTTGTAATATTACTCGTAATACATATTACTATCTTCAATTATTATTACATATAATCTTCTCCATTCGGCAATCATAATAATATTCCCAACCCTCAGAATCCCGTGAAAGATAAACAAAATTAAAGCGATCTGCAAGATGGCCGCAATTAATTCAAAACATTTAACAACGCTCAGGTGTTTTACAAGGTGGCTATTTGTATTTTGATAATATTTTAATGTATTTACTTATTTAAAGCGAGTTTAGACTGTATTCCTTGTATTGTAGTTTTATTTTGAGGGGCTCATTGCTTAAGAGTTCTGTACCTACCTGTCGAAAGGGTAAGAAACCCTGTTTATTTATTTTACCAAGCCTAAATTTTTTTCTTTGTTTTTTTTTGCATTATGCTGAGATAGGAGCCTTTTTGGCTCACGGGTTTTTAATGTAATTTTGTTAGTTTTAAATACTCCTTTTTTACTGTTTGTAAGTGTTTTCTGTGCGTGTCCCAAATAACATATTTTTCTTTCTTTCTTTCTTACATCGTCAGTATGCGTGTTATCATCTGCCAGCCTTTTCAACTATTTTAGGGTTGGCTTCCAGACTAACCGGATGCAGCTGAATACCAGTATTTCAAATGGAGCGACTGCCTATCTGACCTTCACTACCCAGTTACTGGGTATCATGATACCACTTGGTAAGTCTGGTTGTCAGACTTTCGGGCTCGGTAGATTCGCGGACATCCTTTGAATACTTTTATTTAAGTTTTATTGTTTACATTTTTATTACCTTTTTTTTGCTCGACTATTGTTTTCATTGTATTTATTGGTATATTGCCGTGGGTAGCTGCCATGTGGAAAAGAATTTAATTTAATGTTCTGTGTCTCGTAATGTTAATTACTTTACACATGTAGAAGCAAGTTTTTCTAACTGAACAGACAGCTGTGCTGCTAGACAGTTTGTTGCGCCACTTCTTCTTCCCATCGAAAGCACTAGGAAGCTGTGAGAGCGGGCGTTTTGGGGGGACTGTCTTATGTAATTTTGACGTTTAAAAAGTGCTGATTCTCAGCCTAGTTTGAATGAATAACTTTTGATTTTCATTACCAAAATCATCACGTAAATCGGCCTAGAAATCTCGGAGAATTCGATGTGCAAACAAAGGAAATACGCGACAAAAGGAGAGCTCATCTTTAGAAGTTGGTAATAAAAACTCGAGACACGACCCCATTGTAAACTTTCAACAATTAAATAATACTAGACATTAAAGGCGTCCTTATAAAGAAGACATTCTTTTTAAATCCACTCGGAATAAGTAAAGGCGCGGACTGAATATAAAGTAAGGTTGACATTCCAAGATGGCGGATTTGAACGATCGGCATTTGACATGATTTGGAAATCGATAAAATGAAATGAATGAACTCTATTATAGACATACACATGTTTCATATTATACCAGCTGACTTTTTTAGCCGTCTGAACAAAACCAGGATGTATAAGCTGAACAGAGTAGAAGCCTATGGAACAATTATTTTTTAGGATTCCGTACCCAAAGGGTAAAAACTGGACCCTTTTACTAAGACTCCACTGTACGTCTGTCTGTCACCAGACTGTATCTCATGAACCGTGATAGCCGTGATAGATAGGACCCGGTAGACGTCGTCCTGCCTGGTTGCGTCGTCATATACCGACAGCAGCGCCACCTAACAGGTCCAATTGTGTTTTCAAACCATCCAGGAACCCAACACAAAATTTCATCCAATTTGGTGCAGTCAATTGGAAGTTATGCGCGTACATACATTTCGGTGATTAATTTTTATCTTTATAGATATGCATTCATTAGTTTTATAGAAAAGTGCAATATACGCGGTCAAAATGTTTTTTCGGTTCCGAATCATGTACTGAATCCATGTTAACAGGTTGCACGTCGATGTCCCTATCACCCTGTATAAATACTTAAATAGTAGGCATTCTCGAAAAGAGGACCCCATTCTTGGGTTTACGGAAAATAAGTGCAGAAGGTATCTTTTAAAAGGCTTTCACGGCTTGAAGAACACCCCTTGTTCGGGCTTTATAAAGCCTTCAAAAGTGGCAACATTTTATATGTGTTTTTGGCAACATTGTGTTCGCTGTCAATGTCATAGTGACGTTATGACTAGTTTATAGTTTATCTGTGGAGACTTTTCTGCCAAAACCCGATTAAAAAGCTTTGTACAGACGCCAGCAGGTCAAGCTACCCGAAATAGTCAAATTTTCCAGGTCAACTTTGAACCTTATTGCTTTAGCGATAAAGTTGAAATCTATTAAAGAAATTTGACAGATTGTAGTCACACTCGGTCCTTGTAAAATAGAAATTATAAAACTGCAATTTCTGTGCTTTATTTATATATATGGCACCCTAATTGCGTAACACGCTGTCAATCACAATCCGAATCATTTTGAAGGATATTTCTAATCTATTGCTTCATATGTTCGAAACATTTGTCTGCTCAACAACGTTAATATCGCAATGAATGCTGTTGAACTGTCAAAATGAAATGCCATGCCTACTGTTAGTGGTATACGCAATTACCCCGCCGTACAAGTCCAAAGATATAACACCCCCCTCCCTCAGAGAGAAACAATTGGCCCCTTGAGAGAAAAACTAGATTCACGCCTGAAGCGATTGCCTATCTGACCTCCACAAAGATACCCATTCGTAAGAATTTTTGACATGAAAAAGATATCGGTCAGACAAAAAATGGGCAATATTTGCTTTTATGGCCGATTCCTAAAATTTACGGATTGTTATTGGTTACAATTAAGACTCTTGTATCTTTACTAATAATAAAAATACCTCATAGATTTGCATAATAGACCCTCCCATATAGGAGGAGTAGCTGTCACACACACACATGTCTGTCACAACGTTTTCTTTGATTTTGTATGAGCTTTTTTTTAATAAGAATAATAATAAGAGAAAGATAAACAAATCAAATATCTTGACTTAGCACGCGAGGTTGTTGACATGTGGAATGTGAGCTCGACTGTCATTGTGCCGATTGTCATATCGGCCAATGGCCTGATGGCCGAAAGCCTCGATCAACATCTATCGAGGCTCTCGTTAGGCGGTTGGATCAAGGGCCTGATTCAGAAGGCAGTACTCCTCGATACGGCTCGCATTGTGAGGAGGTTTCTATCTCTGGAGCCCTAACCACCGGTAGCTTGGACCCTGCTCCCGACACCGGTGGATCACTATTTTTTGATCATTGTTTTTATGCTAATATTTAAAAATATAATAAAATAAGACAATTCAATGAATAAACGACATAATAACAATAGCTAGCCTCTCGACCGATTTCGGTCACAGTGGCCAATTTTAACGGAGATTAGCCAGGTACGCAAGAGATATGTCAGTGCGGGCGTGTGTACGCAGACACAGGTGCACTCTCTCTTCCTTCAGCCTCATACTCTGATGGGACGGCAATCCGACACGACCGGCGAGAGATCAGGACCAACGGCTTAACGTGCTTTCCGAGACACGGGGGTATCACACCGCCAACTTCCAAACTCCGGGCTGTTACTAAGAAATTGCTAATGGACAAACTCAATAACACCTTTGCCCTCCCATATGGAAGTAGCTATATACGACTAGCTTACGAATTAGACACTAAGATTAAAGACTACGTTGAAGACAAGGTAGTTTGACAATAATTCCTTCTGCACATGTGGTTTCCCTGGCATCTCATTAACGGCATAACTACGTGAATATTAATAGGGTAGGTGCCTGGGTAAAAAAAAAATAATTATATTTAGTCCGTCAGTTAGATTATCGAAAAATAATGGACACGTATTTTTCTTTTGTCAATCAAACAAAAAATGACAAAGATAAAGCGCGTCAAAATTTATGAGTGGGGGGGTTGACGTCACTTGCTTGTAAAAATGTCGCAAGCAAGCAACGTCACGCGGAACTTTAACGGGCGATATCTTCGTCATTCTTTATATAATTGACAAAAGAAAAAATACGGGTTCAATATTTTTTGATAATCTAACTGACGGACTAATTAGATTTTTTTAGGAAAATAGCCCAAACTCCCAAATTACAATGTTTATTTTTTATTTATTTTTTACATACTTCCTTGACGTAATCCTTTTTACTATTTGACATTAAATTCTTATTTCAATTCTTTACTAGTGGTTGTAATAGCAATCATATCATAATAGGTTTTAATATTTGATTTATCTTTTTGGTAGTGTTCAACCGTGAACATACTATAGTTGCACGCGCCAACAATAGCATCACAGCGTCAGCGACACACATACGGTCCACGCGCCGGCAACACCAGCACACCGTCAGCACTAAGATGTGGCCTACTGAGATCTTCGCTTCATCGGCTCGATACACACACGACACACATGTAAATAGCCATCAATGTGTATTTACCACAAAAATTGTATATAATTAAGTTCATTATTGTAATAAAGTTAGTCATCAAGCTGGAGTCGAGTGTGATTTATCTCCTTACTTCCTCTTACTGTGGCCAAGACACCTTTAGCCGTCATCGGTCCTATGAGTCTGTGGGATCGGCAGTAAGAAAACCATTTCCTGTGTACATTGCACGACGTACACAAAACCCTCTTCCTACCCAAATTCCGTCTGTCACCGTAGGTCTCCTTGTGACAGACTTCCCTCTCGTACAACCAACGTAACCTACGTTTGGTGTGGTTTGTATATGGTAGGCTAGGGCTAGGATAACTGGGGTGCTAGTTAGTTACTGTAGGGCTAGGTTTGGCGTCAGTTGGGCTTTAAGTATTGATCCAGGTTCAATTATCTCAAACGTAGTCACATCGTACACACTTGGAATACCGGCCGTACTAAGCTGTAAGTCCCGGTGTGTACATTTGGTCCTTCGAGCAATTTTAGGAAACCAGGGAGTTTGTGTTATCGGTATTTTAATATAGTAACGTTTATATACATAAAATTAAAAAAATATAAAACGTTCTTCTTTCTGTCCCTCACCAATATTGGCTGAATAACGTATAGACGTACTTAGAACTAGCGTACTCAACAGGCGCGAGTAAAGGGACTTATACGATTAATACTAATACGCCATTAGAACGATAGCGGATCGGAATTCGGTTCCAACAAACGGGTTCACCGATAGTTTGAGAAGTAACGCATAGTATCAAGGGCAGTAAAGATGGACATACAAGGGATAAACGAAATTATAAGAAGCCAAGAAGCAGATTACAACGAACTAAGACAAATATTCACCAACATCAAGAAAGACTCAGCATCAAGGAAGACTCTAAAATATATAACGGAGAGGAAAACTCGACTCACAGAAGTATTTACTAGAACATCCAAGAACCATTCACTACTACAAGACCAAGATGTGTTGTGTGATCACAAATACGTCACTACCAACTACTTTGGGTCTATCAACGCACTGTATACGCAGGCAATTGAATACCTGTTAAAGTGTGAGAAAAGACTACAGGTAGTAAACCAACTATATGAGCCAGAAGATTTACAACCCGAGGAGGAAGAAGGGAGTAGCTCACCCAAACTATTTATTCAACTATTTCGGATTAATCAGATGCAGAAAAAGTTACAGTCGGCAACTCAATTAATTACTGAAGGGAAAGCAAGTTGGTACTTAGAATCTGTAATGACTACTTTGCAAAAACAATGGCAAGAAATTGAAGAAACACATGTACTCATTCTAATGGAAGATAGTACGTTAGAACACAGCTATTTTCACGAGAATATGTTTGAGAGAACGCAAACGGAATTCGACCTTGTGATGGGAAGATTATTTGAGAGGATAGGTCAAAAATCAACATACAACCATAAAACCTCGGTTAAGTTACCACAAATAATAATTCCAACATTCAGTGGAAGTTATGAGTCATGGAATTCCTTTTATGATTTATTCTTGAAAATAGTCCACGAAGATAAATCGTTGAGTGACACAGAAAAGATGCAGTATTTAAAAACGCATGTACGAGGTGACGCCGCTAAGCTGATCAAGCATTTAACAGTATGTGACGCAAATTACATAACTGCATGGAATTTGTTGACAAGACGATACAAAAATGAAAGACTAATCATTACTAAGCATATTGATAATATTCTAAGTATGTCGAAAATAAAGAAAAGTAATGCCGCGAACTTAAAAAATCTCCATGACACATTAAACGAAAACCTAGAAGCACTAAAAAATCAAAACATCGACATTTCAACTTGGGACCCTATTTTGACAAGAATACTAAGTAGAATATGGGACTCAGAAACTGATGAAAAATACGAACATCAACTATTAGAGCCTAACAAAGTACAAGAGTTTTCGGCAATGATGCAATTCTTAGAAAAAAGGTTTAAGTGTCTGGAAACTTCAAGCACTCTGAGAGAAGAAGCGTTTGCTCACAAATCGCGCCATGAGTCTTCAAATTCAACTACCAAACAAGTAGATCAACGTGTATGCTGGTTTTGCCAAAGTCGCGAACACAGCATTTACCAATGTACTGGTTTTAAAACGCTATCAGTACAAGAACGCAATAACATCGTAAACGAAAAACAGAAGTGCAAAAACTGTTTGACTCATGAAACGTCGGTAAAGTGTCACAGTGATAAAAGTTGTGGATACTGTGGAAAAAGAGGTCATCATTCCTATTTACACCATCATAACAATAATGTTACTACCAGAAACGCAAAAACAGAGCCAAACAAGGAAAGTTTACCGACCCCGTCTACAAGTAAATTCATGAAAAAAACTGTGTCCAACATGTCTACTATTAACAAAACGAATATACCAAAAACCACACTACTAGCGACGGCCTTAATAAAAGCTCACTCGTTGGACGGGACATCGCATTTATTGAGGGCTCTATGTGATCAAGGTTCAGAGGCATCATTTTGTACAGAAGAGGTTGCCCAACTATTGGCATACCCACGTATTCAGATAAATACTGAAGTGATCGGGATTGCTGACGAAAAACCTAAAACATCGAAAAACTCTATCAATGTCATGCTACAGCCAAGATTTCCGAGCGAATATAGGTTACCAGTCACACTTATAATACTACCAAAACTAACTGGCTGTTTACCAGAGAAAAATGTACTAGAACTAAAATCGGATTGTTTACAAAACAAACTATTTGCCGATCCTACATATTACAGAAGAGGACCAATAGATATAATATTGGGGGCTCAGGAATATAGCCACTTACTACTAAACGGATTACACAAGATGCAAGACGGAATCATCGCTCAAAATACCGAATTTGGGTGGATTTTATCCGGCATTTGCGGCGATACCACTAATACTAATACAGTTATCAGTATGATGACACGAACTACAGAAGTTCAGCAACTAAACAAGTTTTGGGAATTAGAAGAAATTCCTGAAAAATACCAAGTAACTAACGAGGATCAGGCTTGTGAAAACTATTACCAAAAAACAACCATAAGAAATCCAGATGGGACATACACAGTGAAACTTCCATTCAAAAATCAAAGCGTAGATTATGGGAGTTCGCGCAAAAAAGCTATTGCAAGACTATTACAATTAGAACGGAAGTTCGACAAGGATGAAAACTTACGGAAAAAATACCAAGAGTTTCTCAATGAGTACTTAGAAATGGGCCACATGAGGAAAGTATCGAGTACTGACTATTACCAAGGTAAATACTATATACCACATCAACCAGTCATTAGAGAAGAGTCACTAACTACTAAGCTACGAGTAGTATTTGATGCGTCGAGCAAATCAAGTACTAACATAAGTCTAAACGATAATATGTTTACGGGACCAAGACTACAGCAAGAATTAGCAGTAATACTGTTACGTTGGCGTAAACACAAGATAGCATTTATGGCGGACATCGAAAAAATGTACCGATACATAAATATTAACAAAGAAGACTATACCTACCAACGAATAGTATGGAGGAATTCACCGAAACATATGATCGACGAATACGAATTAACTACTGTGACGTATGGAACTGCAGCTGCCCCATACTTAGCGATTAAGACGCTACAACAACTCGCAGCTGATGAAGAAGCGAACTACCCAATAGCCAGCCAAAGAACTCTCCAGGACTTCTACGTGGACGATATTTTGTCAGGAGATACGAATGTTGAGGCAGCAAAAAATTTACAAGGAAACTTAATAGATATGCTACGAAAAGGCGGATTCAGGCTACGCAAATGGTCGTCTAACAGTGCTCAATTGTTGGAAAATATACCTAACGAAAGCAAAGACGACAAAGTGATGAAAATACCGCTAGATGAAACTAGAAAATCCTTAGGGGTGTTATGGTCACCATTAGAGGATAGTTTCTGTTTTCAGATTACCATTAATCAAAATGAAAAACCAACAAAACGATTTATTTTATCAGAAATAGCTAAGATATTTGATCCTCTGGGATGGTTAGCACCTGTCGTCATAAATATGAAACTCATGATTCAGGAACTTTGGACAAATGGCACAGAGTGGGATCAGCCCGTAGAGGAAACTATTAAAACAAGGTGGATTGAATTACAAAAACAACTTAAGACTATTGAGAAGATATCCATACCAAGATGGTGTCATTTTTCAGATAAATCGAGGGTCGAGCTGCATGGATTCAGTGATGCTTCTGAAAAAGCGTACGGTGCAGCAATATACTGTCGGATACAAAATAACAACACATTTAACGTAACCCTTTTGCAAGCTAAGTCAAAGGTAGCGCCAAAAAAGCAGAAAACTACATTACCAAAGTTGGAGTTATGTGCAGCTTTATTGTTAACCCAACTGATGGAAAAAGTGATTACTGGAATGGAAATGCAAATCGCGAATATTTACTGTTGGACGGACTCCATGATTACTCTCGGTTGGATCAAGGGTGAAGCGGAGCGATGGAAGACGTTCGTAGCTAATAGGGTATCAGAAATACAAAGAATATTACCAGAAGCAAAATGGAATTATGTAAATACATTACAAAATCCAGCTGACCTAATTACAAGAGGCATTGCACCAAATAAATTACAAAACTTATCACAATGGTGGAATGGACCAGAGTGGTTAAAAAGTGATAACATGCCTAGTACGAAAACTGTACCAGAGATATGTGAGGAGATTAAACGATGTTATCACATAACTATTATACCAAAAAACAAAATCTGGATAAGATTTTCAAGTTTCAAAAGGATGATACGAGTACTATC
Organism: Apamea epomidion; assembly: GCA_947507525.1. NCBI lineage: Eukaryota > Metazoa > Arthropoda > Insecta > Lepidoptera > Noctuidae > Apamea > Apamea epomidion. The sequence goes on from OX382255.1 coordinate 9,124,563, forward strand.
ATATTGCTACAGACTCGTGAATAAACAAGAATACAAAAAACCATTAAGCTGTGAGGAAATTAATTCAACAACTAAAAAACTCCTCCGCTTAGTGCAACAAGAAGTATTTGCTGAGGAGTACAAAACAATTAAAGCCGGACAATCATTGAAGAAAGGAAACAGGTTGTCATGCCTAGATCCATTTATTGATAATGAGGGCTTACTGCGAGTAGGAGGAAGACTTCAAAACTCCAGTCTACCATACGATCAAAAACACCCAACTCTGTTATCTCATGACCATCATGTAACATTAATCATAATTCATGATGCTCATTTAACTACATTACATGGAGGTAATAGTATGACCTTAGCGTATATAAGACAGAAATATTGGATACTTGGAGGAAAGCGAGCAGTGAAAAGTAGCATTAGAAAATGTGTAAAGTGTACTAGATACAGATCATCTACCGCCTCACAAAAAATGGGTTCATTACCAAAACCAAGAGTGACGGAATCGTACCCATTCAGTCACACAGGTGTGGATTATGCTGGACCAATATCAGTGAGAACAATGAAAGGAAGGGGACATAAATCTTACAAAGGCTACATTGCGATATTTGTTTGCCTATCCACGAAAGCGGTACATTTGGAGCTGGTAGGCGACTTATCAGCAGAAACGTTTATAGCAGCACTACGGAGGTTTATGGCACGCAGAGGTCCAGTATCACACATGTATAGTGATAACGCGACGAATTTCGTAGGCACTGCCAATTACTTGTATAAAGAAATGTTAGACATAACCCAGTCTGACGACTTTCAAAACACGTTGACCAATATTGGAATACATTGGCACTTTATTCCTCCATCATCCCCCCACTTCGGAGGGATTTGGGAAGCAGGAGTAAAATCTATGAAACACCATTTGCGTAGAGTGATAGGAGAGCAGACACTAACTTATGAAGAAATGAGCACGTTCTTACACCAAACTGAAGCATGTTTAAACTCAAGACCATTATGTGCACTAAGTGAAGATATAAACGATAACATAGTGTTAACACCAAGTCACTTTCTAATAGGCAGAGAAGCGGTAGGGGTACCAGACCCGCTATCGGAAACTAATACAGATCATTTAAACAGATGGAAACAAATCCAAAAAATGAAAAAAGATTTCTGGAAAAGCTGGACTAAAGACTATTTACACCAACTTCAACAAAGGTACAAATGGAAAACTATTCAAGGAAACTTGTCGGTTGGAACTCTAGTAATTATAAAAGATGAAAAAGTTTCGCCTAGCAAATGGCCACTTGCAAAAATAAAGGAAATACATACGGGCAACGACGACCTATCCCGAGTAGTGACACTTCAAAAGTCGTCAGGAACAACTCAAAAACGATCAATTCACACATTAATACCATTGCCAATTGATACAAATACGTGTAGTAATAGCAATGAACCTAAACAGTCAATACAAACAAATACCATTACAATCCTAAGAAAAAACAAAACTAATCAACCCAAACAATGTAATAAAATATCTAAATGGTTCACGTTGCTGTTCATCATGTTACAAATATTGGGATCAGCAAAATCGACTACAACGACATACTCTGTAAAAACAGTACCACCAGGATTTTATGTTGAAAAAATAGGAACGGCAAGCATTGATAGAGGAATGTTTAGGATAGAAATAAACTATGAAAAACAACACCTAGAGCAAGACCTTGTCAAAATAAAAACAATGACGTCACAATTCAGTCAACTATGTACAAATGCTGAACAAATAACAGCTTCCGGATTTTGCAAACAATTGCACCATCATTTGTTAGAAGAAGCATCAAAATTAGAGCGAACTAAAGAGTATTTGACAGAAGTGAACCAGATTAGGAAGAAAAGGGGAATATGGGGAGAGTTACTAACTGCTATCTTCGGAGTGAATGATGAGGCATACCGAGATATAGACACATTAAATTTAAACCAAAAAAAGTTAATTGAAGCTGCCAACCATCAAACCAAATTCATGATATCAACAATCTCACAAGTAAACAAAACTGAAGAAAGAATAAAACAGAAACTTATAGGATTTCAAACTAAATTAAACCAAGTCATAGGTTACATCGAGAGTAACAACCATTGGTTCAGTACAGTCGACCACAACAGTGTAAACATACGTATTATGCAGACTTACCAGTTAGCATATAATTACATGGAAGAAATCATGGATTATTACAACGGACTATTAGAGATATACTTAACCAAGGCGACAGTATATAGTGTTTTAACACCAAAGAACGTCACTGACCTAATATCATCAGCAAACAAAAAATTACCATCTAAACTAAGAATCGTTCAACAACAGTTACTAGACACCAAGATATATGAGAACAAGACTCATTTAAAAGTATACGCCTATTTTCCTATACAAGAGATAACTAAATATACTTTAATGTATGTCACACCAGTCCCAAAGATAAATTCTGACAAGTCAGCCCAAAGTATAGAAGTACATAAAGCTTACATAGGGTTAGATTACAACAACGAAATGTATTTTGACTTGGACTATGAGGAGTTCAAACGTTGTTTAGAATGGACTAACCATTTTATTTGCTTTCCTGGGGCCGTGAAAAACATGCAATTAAAAGAAAATTGCATTGTAAATCAACTATTCAAAAACCAAACACAGACGAAATGTCCTACTAAAACATACTATTTATCCAATAAAATAATATGGAAACAACTTTACATGCCAAACACTTGGTTATTCATTGTACGAGATCGAGTTACGACGTCAATACTTTGTGATGGACAAAGAGAAGAATTCGAGCTTCAAAATTTTGCTACGGCCCAGCCATACTGAGATGGATTGGAGTCACATTGCAGCACAAGACCAGAAGAACAAGTCCCGAGCCAGAAAACCAACCAGCAAGAGAACCAAACTCGCTTGCTGCCAACAAGACAACTACCAAACCGACAACAGGCCAACCAACTATCACAACGGAACCTGTGTACAGTTTACCACGTCAACACGAAACTATCGAATTATACCAACTGGAGCCTAGGTCCTGAGAGGCGCCAGAATGTTCAACCGTGAACATACTATAGTTGCACGCGCCAACAATAGCATCACAGCGTCAGCGACACACATACGGTCCACGCGCCGGCAACACCAGCACACCGTCAGCACTAAGATGTGGCCTACTGAGATCTTCGCTTCATCGGCTCGATACACACACGACACACATGTAAATAGCCATCAATGTGTATTTACCACAAAAATTGTATATAATTAAGTTCATTATTGTAATAAAGTTAGTCATCAAGCTGGAGTCGAGTGTGATTTATCTCCTTACTTCCTCTTACTGTGGCCAAGACACCTTTAGCCGTCATCGGTCCTATGAGTCTGTGGGATCGGCAGTAAGAAAACCATTTCCTGTGTACATTGCACGACGTACACAAAACCCTCTTCCTACCCAAATTCCGTCTGTCACCGTAGGTCTCCTTGTGACAGACTTCCCTCTCGTACAACCAACGTAACCTACGTTTGGTGTGGTTTGTATATGGTAGGCTAGGGCTAGGATAACTGGGGTGCTAGTTAGTTACTGTAGGGCTAGGTTTGGCGTCAGTTGGGCTTTAAGTATTGATCCAGGTTCAATTATCTCAAACGTAGTCACATCGTACACACTTGGAATACCGGCCGTACTAAGCTGTAAGTCCCGGTGTGTACAGGTAGATTATTTTATATTTTGTGAATGTGAGAACGTAGCCCTTGTGGACTGTAGATTTGTAAACCTTTTTTTATTTGATTTATTACCTGGTACTTGTTGATAGGCCTACGCTGTCGTCGCATAACTATCAATTCTGCAATTTGAAAACATTGTAAAAGCCAATTATTTTAAAAGAGTAACCGTGGAGTTTCTTGCCGGCTCTTCTCCATAGGAAACGACCAATTGGAACCGTGCACCTAGCTTCTGACATTTCATAAGTGCCCAGGCCGGTTTAAGTGAAATTAAATATTTTGTTTTTGAATCTATTTATATGTCCAGTTTAGCAATAAAAATGCTACCATTGGTAAGCAAAACGATTCATTTTTGTTTATAGGCACCGAGCATTAGACAATGAATCATTTAGCTTGTTAATTAGCACAACAATGGCGTGTTCAACAGTCATTACAGTTTGTTGTTTTTTTGTGAATTAATTGTTATAAATCTCCGAGGTCACTTTAATTAATGACACCCAGTAGTTTGCGTACGGATTTCTGTAGGTATTTACTTCAGTAGAGTAGTGAGAGGAGCCAGTGGCTAAATAATAACAGCTGCAAAGGTCGATCGATCAGGTTAAGCTACACTTGCCGCGGTTGGTTTGTGGATGAGTGACCATCTTTACATACCGAGACCCCTCCGTGCCGCGGAAAGCACTTTAAGCCATTGGTCTCGGCTGTCATTCGTGGATCTTTGACAGTTGTTACGGGTAGTCAGAAGCCCGAAATTCTGACGATCAGTCTTACCAAGGGGTATCGTATTACCCAGTAACTGGGTTGTGGAGGTCAGGTAGGCAGTCACTCCATGTAAAATACTGGCATTCAGCTGCATCCGGTTAGACTGGGAGCCGACCCCAGCCTAGTTGCGTACGGATTTCTAAATTTGCTTTAGTATTATTAGGCCCGGCGCCCACTATCGGTGGGCATCGGGGCGGCTCAGTACAGCTCGGGCGCCTTACGGCGGCTTCGGGCTTCTTCGGGCTTCTTCGGGCAGCTTCGGGCGGCTTCGGGCGGCTTTGGGCGCCTGAGAGCTGCCTCGGCAGTCGTAAGCACACCTAAGGACGCCGTAGCTGATTTTGGGTAGCCTCAGAATAGTTCGGGCGGCAGAAACATCGCAGAGCAGTCGTAACGTTACGTGAAAACAGTTGTGCGTGTGTATTTATAATGGTGGATTGGGACTTAGTTCTCATTGTTCATCTTGCTGAAGAAGAAGAGAAACTTGACCACCCGAGCTACCCGAAGACCGCCTCGGCGTCCTTAGCCATGCTTACGGCTGCCGAGGCCGCGCGAAGTCGCCCGACGCAGCTCTCAGGCGCCCGAAGCCGCCCGAAGCCGCCCGAAGCCGCCCGAAGCCGACGTAAAGCGCTCGAGCTGTACCGAGCCGCACCGATGCCCGCCGATAGTAGGCGCTGGGCCTTAGTGTTTCCTACAACGTTTTTACGGCTACAACGAAGGTTCACCAGTTAAAGCAGAATGCAAGCGCAAAAAGTTTTTAGAGGTTCATTAATTTCACAAAGTGTCTATAATATAAGTTAAATATATCACTTTGTTAAATCAATGTAACTATCTCACAAACCTTTTTTCTCCAAGTGAATTCAAATATATATGCTTTTCTTAGGATTATTTAAAGTACTCCCTGAGGGCGTAAAAGGCAGACATTGTTCATAAAAGTTTTTTGTTAAAAAAAAATTACTGCACTTAGAGTTTTTTTTTTTTCAACCAAAAACCAGCCAAGTGCGTGTCGGACCACGTACAATGAAGAGTTTCGTAGTTGCGATGAATTTATCCGAAGAACAAACTGAACATTGTAATTGTAGATCATGTTTCCCCATATATTCCAACCACTTTAAGTTTGTATGCACAATATTGAGAAACCAGTATTGATAGAACAATTAACAGGCCCAAGGAAATAAATTTTATTAACAACGTTGGAGAGTAACTTACAGAAAAAACGAGACACCTGACGGCCGGACGGGTTTTGTGCGACCGCGCACAGATTACTTATACCCGGCGGCGCGAGATTCGTTGCACGGAATGTTACCACATCATAATTATATTTCATATTTCACCATCTTTTTTTTTTTAATGTATGTTTATTTTATTTTATTTCATGTTCCTTTTTACCATCGAGAGTCCAGACGCACTGCGGGATACCACCCCTATTCGGTTAATATACCATATATACGTAATAAGCCCTTCTCATCATCTTTTCTGATGCGCACAGCTAAGGAGTGGAATTGTCTTCCTGCGTCTGCATTCCCGAGTTCATACAACCCGAATCTCTTCAGGGCGAGAGTGAATAGGCTTCTTCTGGGCAAGCTCGTTCCACCGTAGATCTCATCCCTGCCTCTGGGCTGGATTGAGTCAATAGTGAGCCCTTTGTCAATAAAAAAATTTTTAAAAAATAATTTCATGTTTTGATTTTTGTTTGTGTCGAATCATATGTTGCAATAGTTTATTTTATTTCTTGTTTTGATTGTTGTTTTTATTTATTTATGTATAATTGCATGCTACACTGGTTAACGTCAACGCCGGCTGCCGCTGAAAACCAGCGCTTGGGCTCTGTCTCGTATAGGGTCTCAGCATTATGCTGAGCGATGGCCGTTTGGCGTGAATGTGACGCATGTTTACCCCCAACTTGTTGTTATTTTTTTGTTATTTTTTTTTTAATTTATGTGACATTTTTGGCGCAAATAAATGCATTTTCTTTCTTTCTTTTCTTCTTTCTTTGTCGTGACGGACAAAATGTTAAACTTTCCTCGGTTAAGCTCTCATGCGCCAAGTGCGTAGAGTATTAGGTACTGTATGCGATAAGGAACTTCGTTCCAATTATTTTAACTTGCTAATCACTTCTACCTGCCTCTTTGGGAATTACAGGCGTAATGATAAATACCGCTCCGAACCCGAGAAAAACAATATTAAAAGCTAAAATAATGTAAAAATCCACCATTACGTATAGTAGGTAAGGTCTATTCAATTTCAAGCTACACAAATATCAACTTTATTTCGGTGTGTATTAAATTTATTTCAGAATGACTGGCAGTGTTGAAAAAGATCATAAAAATGGTTGAAGTTGTATCTTGAACTAAACTTTATTGTGTAGGCAGTAAAGTTATTTTTCCAAAAAACTCATAATTATTTGTTTACATTTTTGGAAACTAAATCGCGAACGCAGTCAACGGCGAATCAGTTGTAACATTGCACTTAATCACATCGCCTTTCATGCTACGACATAAAGGTATCAATGTCAAAATTGTCACCACTAACGTGCGGTTGACTGTACCTAAGCTCGGTACTCTTTTCAGATTTCATTATTACTTTTATTTTTTTAATTATCTTAAGGAATAATAAACCTTATGGCTGTTACGCCAAGAGGTTATTCAAAAATATTGTAATCCCGTAGGATGTCGTAAAAGGCGACTGTCGAAGTAATACACTTGAGGCACCCAACCGAACTCTCGTAACGAAACCATAGCGCGAGTCAGCCTTACGGGACAACGCCATCTATCGAGCACGGGTGTAAACTTTCACGTTCATTCAATAATTTTGTTGAAAATTGGTATAGTAATTAAAATTAGCTGGTTTTGTTCGAAGAATACTTTGTATATTTTTTTGTACTAGATAAACTGCATTTTTAGATTTTTATTTTGCCACTTGCTTAAGTCTGGAGTCCAAATATTGATATTTAAAAATAAAAATTAAATGATGTTCGTTTGAGAACGGCTGGAACGGTTCGGCTATTTCTAACCGACTTCAAAAAAGGTGGAGGTTCCCAATTCGGTTGTTTATATATATTGTTAATGTTGGTAAGTTGTTAAAAATATTAGAAAAGTGTCCCGGATAATTCGGAAAAAACTGGAAGCATTTTTTTCTATGACAAGGACTACGTCTGTCGGGTCAGCCAATGTGCATCTGAAGAACTAGCTTCTAACCGAGCTCCGTCCGTGTGAAATTTCTTACTCTCCCAAATCCATCGCATCGCAACGGCTGCCCGCGCTATTACTTCGTTTTTTCTTTTTGCTCAGCTCCTTAGGGTCCTAGCGTGATGTTAAACTACCTATAGCCTAAGCCTTCCTCAAGAATTGGGCAATCAAATGCAAAAATATTTTTTCACACCCGACCGGTAGTTCCAGAGATTAGCGCGTTCAAACAAACAAACTCTTCAGCTTTATTATTATTATATATAGATCACTAGTTTTGCTTGAAGAAGACATAAGATAATTTAAATGTAATATAACTTAATTAAAAAAAAAATGCATTTTAGATTTTGATTTCGCCCCTAGCTTAAGTTTGGTGTCGAAATATCAAAACATGACGCAATGGTTAAGCAGGGGTGTACCTATTACACCCACATTTCTCAAGTTATGTTTAAGTCCCACGTAACAGGGGGCGGGCCTGTTGCCAACAACCGGACACAGATCCTGACTCCGAGCTGCTACTGAGGAATTCCTAATGCAACAACCCAATAACACTTTGTCCGGCCCGGGAATCAAACCCCCTGCACCCTAATTGCGTAACACACTACCAATCTCAATCTGAATCATTTTGAAGGGTATTCCTTTTTTTTTTCTTTAAGAAAAAACGTTTCCCCACACTAGGAATTACTCCAGTATCGTGGGTGCGTTTTCCAAACATTTAAACTTACATACACAAACAGCCAGGCCCGGAACAACTACCTGTAGGCAATACAAACATTTGTTCCGTGTGGGAATCGAACCCGCGACACGCAGCGCAGCAGTCGATCGCTCAGCCACTGCGCCAACCGTGTCGTCTCTTTGCTTCTCATGTTTGAAACATTTGTCTGCTCAACAATGTAAATATCGCAATGAATGTTGTTGAACTGTCAAAATGAAAGCCATTCCTACTGTTAGTGTGGTACGCCATTACCCTGCTGATACTCAGCAGTAGCGCTTACGACTGTTACACCAAAGAGACATTCGAAATACACATACCATCACGCTTGAAATCCCCAAAAGGTTAGTCAGAGGTGTACCTCATGCACATCCACACTTCACCTTGGGGCTTATAAAGGCCACTTTAAGCAATACCTCTAAAAGCTATTCATTTCCTGAATTCCCAGCGGATCATTAGCAATTCCACTAATTTACGTAAAATTTCATTTCATATTTCCGCATGAAAAAAATAAAAACCGTAATTTTATCGGTAAATTTTTCATTACAGTTCTTATTAATCAATTTGGTTTTTTATTTCTACAGTTTAAATGTTATTGCACTGTGATATGAATTGCACACAGATCATATTATGAATAGTCAGTTTGTGACCATTTTACGATTTTTAATATGATTCATATTGTTAACCAATTAGCAGCAAGTTAGTTAGTTAGTTATTTACTAACATTACTAACGTAGCAGATAAGCACAAATTGTTACTAACTTATTACAGTTATTACTAACAATCTATGGACTGTTATGTCTGAATTAAATCATTTTTATTTTATTTTATTTATTAATTATGATTCTGCCAAACTGGCCTTTTTAGGCCCCCCGTTATGTTTAAGTCCACACACGGACATACTTTCCAAGTAAAATATTTCAGACGCCATTACAGCTAAAACTCAGTGTTGTTATTTCAATTGTGCGCAATATGCTACCACAAATATAATATCATAAAAACCGGCCAGTTTAATGTTTAGTAGAAAAAGATTTTGATGTTTTTAAATATAATTTGACGACTTCTGGGTCACTGTCGACTTCACTCTCGTTTACCTTAGTCGTAATATTGTCAAAATATACTTACATATTAAAATCCAAGCCTCGATCGTTGTTAGTGTTTTCATATCGGGCTCCACATTTAATTGGCATTTAGACTTTTACCTGAAACAAACAAAAGGTAAATAAATATAAAAATAACATAACATTCTCCCATCCTAGAGGACGCCCTATGAGCACATAAAATATAGTGACCTTACTAGTAATGTTCTTCAGAAAGGTCAGGTGTGCAGTACTCCCAACCGGCGTGCGTGTATGACCAGAGGAGCAAATCACGTAATTTTAAGAACGTTCACAGTCTGGAGGCCTAAAAAGGCCACTTTAGCAGAATCATATTAGGATAACAATATGAGTCATATTAAAAATTGTAAAATGGCCACAAACTGACAATTCATAATATGATCTGTGTGCAATTCATATCACAATGAAATAACATTTCAACTGTAGAAATAAAAAAACAATTTGATCAATAAAAACTGTAATGAAAAATTTACCGATAAAATTAGGGTTTGTTGGAGTTTGTCAATCTCATATACAAGGTGTAACAGAACGCCATTCCTGAAAGTAGTTTCTTCATAATTGACAACTGAATAGACTTCACTCACTTTTAATATAGGTATTTTTTTTAAATTATATATTTTGCCACATCACCGCCGGTTGAGCCAAAGAAAATTAATCTTATGTCCATGCGACCCACACTGGGTGGTGGTTTACGGCCCACTCTCTCTCACAGAGAGGAGGCCTGTGTCCCAGCAGTGGGGACATTATAGGCTGATTAATGATTATGCTTAAGCTTTAAGGCTATAAGACTCAATTTTAAATAAGTACATAAAGTAATTTCGCTTAAAAAATAAACTTTTGGTCATTGTGTTACGGTTTTGACTCAATACCTACTCGAATTGACGTGATGACGGCACGGTTGGCGCAGTGGTTAAACGATTGACTGCTGCGCTGCGTGTCGCGGGTTCGATTCCCGCACGGAACAAATATTTGTATGGCCTACAAGTAGTTGTTCCGGGTCTGGCTGTTTGTGTATGTGAGTTTAAATATTTGTAAACGCACCTACGATACAGGTGAAATTCCAAGTGGGGGGCAACGTTTAAAAAAAAAAATGGGCGTTGGGTCTTGTGTTAATTATGTTACATACATAATTGTTTATAGTTTAAAAAAATCATACCTTTTCGTAGTTAGATAACGCAATTTTTTACCCAGAAAACATTGACGTACTTTAGATAAACACTGACATTGTCCTCGACTGCTAACACCATATTAATCAAACATTGTTTTAAAACATGTCCGCAACGAATTCTATGTTTTATACGCGACTTAATTTTAAGATAAAGCATATCGATGGTCAGGCCCCTCTTGTGAGGTTGAAAGTTAAAGTTAAAATAGTAGGTAGATTTTTTTTTCCGAAGAAGTGGTGTTTTTAGAAGATGTTGATAGCATGGTTGGGAGCTGATTTAGCAATTGATTACGAGGTCGATAACTTCTACGGTATGATGCGAAAAAGATGAAATGTGTGAAAAAAATGAAAAAATGGAATGGAATGGATGGAATGTGTGAATGTGTGTGTGTGTGTGTGAGTGTGTGTGTGTGTGTGTGTGTGTGTGTGTGAAATGTATTTCATTTAGATTTAAGCAATTACTTTGTATCTCATTGTAAGTGAACTTATATATTGTTCTTATGAGAATAAAAATTCTTTAAACCTAAGATGCGCCTCCTTGGTGCGTCGGGTGCGGGCCATCCCTTGATGTGCATACATACAAACGACACGCGTTGTCGACAGAGACAACAGCAACCCTCGACAGCATGCCGCTCATGGGTTTGAGTAATAAAAGCCGCACGGTTCGATCGATCAGGTTAAACTACGCTTGCCGCGGTTGGTCCGTGGATTGGTGACCATCTTTACATATCAAGACCCCTCCGTGCCTCGGAAAGCACATTAAGCCGTTGGGACCAACGGCTTAACTTAACAAGGCTGTCATTCGTGGATCTTTGCCAGTCGTTACGGGTCGCCAGAAGTCCGAAAGTCTGACAACCAGTCTTACCAAGGGGTATCGTATTACCCAGTAACTGGGTTGTGGAGGTCAGATAGGCAATCGCTTCATGTAAAATACTGGTATTTAGGTGCATCAGATTAGACTGGAGCCGACCCCAACATAGTTCGGACAAGGCTAGTCATAAGATGATGACTAAACTAATGAAATAATTATAGATTTTTATTTTCTTTGATTTACACAACTGGTTACTCATTCTAAATGCCACGATCCAATCAAGTATGTTCATTTTTATTACTCAAAGGCCACAACAAAAGCAAACAATGTTTTTAAGTAGTAATTCAAAGCTATTTGATTGGAACCGTTGTCCAAATCAAAGAAAATATAAGCTTTTAATTATGTCACTAGATTAGTCTAGTAAAATATGAACCGCTTTCATCTACACTAATATTACCTATAAAGAGGTAAAAATTGTTTGTTTGTTTGTATGTATGTATGTAGGGGGTAATCTCTAGGACTACCTGACGGATTCGAAAAATTATTTTTGCATTTGATAGCCCAATTCTTGACGAAGGCTATAAGCTATTACATCACGCTATGCCCCTTAGGAGATGAACAAAAATAAAAAAAGTCGGAAAGAACGAAAACGAAGTGATCGCGCGTGTAGGTGATGGGATCCACGGGGTGGGTCTTGGGAACAACAAATTTCACGCGGACAAAGTCGCGGGCTGAAGTTAGTATAACTATACATATTACGGTATATAGCTTTATCCCTACGAATATAGCTATATCACGGCTTTAAACATCTTACTACGACATATATGCACACGAAGGAACATTGACGCGCAATCTGAATGTCGTGAAAAGGTAACAGACAGAATTGGGTACTTTTATACGACTTTTATACGCTAGGTCGAAACTTGAAATTCCGAATCACTTTATCCCGAATGAACGCTATCCCGAATCATTATATCCCGAATGAACGCTATTCCGAATCACATAATTCCGAATGAACCCTATCCCGAATCACGTAATTCCGAATGAACCCTATTCCGAATCACGTAATTCCGAATGAAAGGTATCCCGAATAACGTGATTCCGAAATATCGTTATCTGCAACGAACGCTAGTAAATGGTTATGGATTGCAGTGGCGTAACAATAAGGTGGCAGGAGTGGCAAAATGCCACGGGCCGCCAGCGTTAGGGGGCCCCCGGCCCGAAAGGGCCATGAGCCCTGAGCCCAGGAGGATTCTAACATACCGAAGTATAGAAATGCAAACTTTTTTCGACCACTAGACCAAAGAAGCGGTCAGGTATTCAGTTTGGTAGGGAAATTACGAAATCTACGTGGACGAAGTAGCGGGCGAAGTGCCAGCAAAAAAAAATATAACGTTGGTTGAGCTTCTTTACATTGAGGGAGGGCCCTACCAATCCCATGAATTTGCCACGGGCCCCAAAGGGTATAGTTACGCCACTGATGGATTGGGTATAATAAACTTACATTAACTTGTAATAAGCACGGGTTACTGCATTCTGCACCAAATTAAACTTTGAAGTCTCACCAAAACTGTAACTTCTATTTTAAAAATAAAAAAATGTTTTTTGCACTTTTTATTGAATTTATATCTTTAAATATCTACACAATGATAAAATAATAGAACCACTTTTGAAAATAAAACACATTTAAATTATATTAATTCATTTGTTTCTTGTCATTTACACACTACGAATAATAGTTTTATTTATAATAACTAGCTACGTCCCGCAGTTTCACCCACATAAATCTCGATCCTGTGAGAATATCGGGATAAAAAGTATCGTATATCCTAGTCCAGGTCATGGTTTACCCATGTGCCAAATTTCATCTAATTCTGTTCAGCCGTTTTAGCGTGAAAGCGTAACAAACAAACATGCAAACAAGCGGTACTTCTGGACACGGCTCGCATTGTCAGGAGGTTCCTCTCTCTGGAGCCCTGACCGCCGCGCCGGTAGCTTGGACCCTGGCCCACAGGTATCGGGACCCGATACCGGTGGGCTACTATTTTTTTATATATATTTTTTTTTTATAAAAGTACTTAAAAATTTAATTTATAAGTAAGTATCCAAATGAAATAAATATAATTTTAGTTTAGACAAAAGAAATATGTAAATAAAAATGATTTTTTTCAAAAGTGGTGCTATTACTTTTTATCAATAAAAGTGGTCTATTACAAACCAACTCTAAATCCAACTGGCTAGGGAAACTCACATGTTTTCAAAACAATATTTAAAATTTTCCATAAAGCGATGTAATTAAAAATATAAAAATAAAATCAGTTACAGTTCCTTATCTCTTGTTTTTGTTAAAATGAGAGTTGTTTATGGATTTAAAAAAAAGAAAAATTTAAAACAACGTTACAGTTTATGCATATTTGGCTATGGTTTTGTAATGTTTTTATAACTGCAACGTGTAGGGTTGAAGGTTATTTTTAAATGTCAAGTTGACGCATGCGCCTTGCTCAAATGTGACGGTAGGTACTGTAATCTGCATTCGCGATATATTCGCCAAATATGTAAACAAATATAAGTTTATGGAAAAATAACTTTAATTCTTACACAATAAAGTTCAGTTTACGCTAAAACTTCAAACATTTTTAACTTACTTACTTTTTATAACTTTTTCAATAGTGCTAGTCACTCTGAAATCAACTTAATCACAATTGAAATAAAGTTGATATTTGTTTAACTTGAAATAATGTCAATTTGAAACATAAATAAAATTTGAATATAGAAATTATAGCCTATTTGGTGCTTACATGCAATCTCCGCGAGTTAGTTAAAAGTTATTGGCATGAAATAAAAGACAAAAATGAAGGATTAGAAGAGACTAGCTGTGCCCCGCGATTTCACCCGCATAAGTATAACATTGTATGACATTCTTAATGGTAATTTTGACTGTATAAATTTAAACAATGTATTGTTCTATGCAGTCCCCAGGACTGTTCATAGACGGCAGGTGCGTGAAGGCAAACTCTTTGCAGTGGGTACCTGCCGTTCTAACACTGGTCTGCGTTCGCCAGTTCGGCGAATGGCAGCAACCTACAATGAAGCATTTGAACACATATGTAGATATATTTACATGCTCTTTGAATAGGTTTCATAGCCTTTTGTATGAGACGCTTGAACTCTTAGACTAGCTAATTGTTTGTTGTTTTAAAAATACTGTTTTTTATTATTATTTCTTCTATTGTTTTTATAATATTAGCGTAACTGTCATATATGAACAGTTCACCTCCTAGTGACTAAGGTTTTATTTATTAATGGTAATCTGTGAACAGCGCTGTGGGTTACATTATTACTTGAGTAACTTATGTTTTTCTGTTTGTAATATTGCATAATGTAGCTGTTTGTTGTTCCTATTTAATAAAATAAAATAATATAAGTTTCGATCCCGTGGGAATATCGGAATAAAAAGTATCCTATAGGTTAATCGTGGTTATAAAAAATATGTGTGCCAAATTTCATATAAATCCGTTCAGTAGTTTTTGCGTGAAAGAGTAACAAACATCCATCTATCCATCAATACAAAGTTTCACGTTTATAATATTAGTAGGCAGGATAGGATTTGGCGTCAGATTTGGCTGACAAGCTAAACGAAAATGATGTAAAATACGTAGAATGATTTCTGTGAATAATTATTGAACATACGTGATAAACATACGTGATAAACATACGTGATAAACATACGTGATAAACATACGTGATAAACATACGTGATAAACATACGTGATAAACATACGTGATAAACATACGTGATAAACATACGTGATAAACATACGTGATAAACATACGTGATAAACATACGTGATAAACATACGTGATAAACATACGTGATAAACATACGTGATAAACATACGTGATAAACATACGTGATAAACATACGTGATAAACATACGTGATAAACATACGTGATAAACATACGTGATAAACATACGTGATAAACATACGTGATAAACCGTGGTTTAATTGATTCCTCCCGGCACCGTCAAGAGCTCATCAGTGCTTCGCAGTACATAACCCAACTAGGTTTGCGTGATTGCGCCGGATGCAGCTGAATATATACCAGTATGTTACATGGAGCGACTATGCTTATCTGACCACCACAACCCAGTTACTGGGTAACACGACCCCTTCATCTTTCTGACTGACCGAACCCTTGACAGTTCAAAAGTGTCTGTAATTGGTTATCTATTTTTTTTTTTAACTTTGCCCCACACTAGGAATTTCTCCTGTATCGTGGGTGCGTTTACAAACATTTAAACTCACATACACAAACAGCCAGACCCGGAACAACTACTTGTAGGTCATACAAATATTTGTTCCGTGCGGGAATCGAACCCGCGACACGCAGAGCAGCAGTCAATCGCTTAACCACTGCGCCAACCGTGTCGACATAAAGCTGAAGAGTTTGTTTGTTTGGACGCGCTAATCTCTGAAACTACCAGTCTGGTTTGAACAATTTTTTTTGAATTTGATAGCCCGTTTCTTGAGGAAGGTTAAAGGCTATTTAACATTACGCTATGACTCTTAGGAGTTGTGCAAAAAGTAAAAAAACAGAAAGATAGCTAAGCCATAACGAAGTATTTGCGCGGGAAGGCGATGCGATGCGATGGGATGGGTCGGGGGAGCAGGAAATTTCACGCCAACGAAGTCGCGGGAGGAAGCTAGTTTGAAATAAATAAATGTATTTTCTTTCTTTCTTCCTTTCTAAATAAATGCTTCGAGTTTGAGTTTGACAGTTCAAAAGTGCCCGTAATTAATTGGTTTAATTGATATAAATGGTTTGAGTTTGAGTTTGACAGTTCAAAAATGCCCGTAATTAATTGGTTTAATTAAAATAAATGGTTTGAGTTTGACAGTTCAAAAGTGCCCGTAATTAATTGGTTTAATTGAAATAAATGATTTGAGTTTGAATAGTACAAATGCTTACATCTGTAATGGGAATCAGAAATGAAGAGATCCGCAGGAGAGCCAAGGAAGGAAGAATTGCCAAACTTAAGTGGCAGTGCGCAGGGCACATTGCTCCCAGAACGGAAGGCCAATTTCCGTTATTAAAAACATTCAAAATCTAGTCGCAATCTCATCTCAGAGCAAGAATGTCAAAAATTTGTCAAAAATGTAGAGAAATTAGAGGTACACAGATTGATACTGAGATCAGACTGAGAACGTTCTGAAAATGACGAGGATTGCCAGCCTGATGGCCGATGGGGCCGAAAGGTTCTGGAGTGGCGACCGCGTACCGGAAGACGTAGCGTTGGAAGGCCTCCTACAAGGTGGACTGACGACCTTGGGAAGGCCGCAGAAATCCGCTGGATGCTTATAGCACAGAACCGGTCGAAGTGGAGCTGCTTGGGAGAGGCCTATGTCCAGCGGTGGACGTCTTTCGGCTGATATAATGATACTTACACATAAACACACAAAACTCGTCCTTTTTGAAGTCGGTTAAAAAGTTAGATTGTTGAAAATCAATAAAATATAATTTGTTCAGATATTTTTTAATTACTTTTCGACTCCACGGAGAGATGGCGAGAATCGTGAAAACTGAAGTAATTTAAAAAGTTGTAATAACCGAACTTTTTTGTACGATCAATTGTTGCAATTTTATTTCAATTTGAGTTCTGAGTTATCGGCTGCGACTTATCAGTTGTAGGTCGTAGGTTCGAACCCAGGCAGGCGCTTTACTTTGTGTAAATTATTTCATCACCACTGCTCTCAAAAACAGGGAAGAACATCGTGAGGAAACCGGCATGTCCTAGAACCAAAAATTCGAAGACATGTGACATCTACCAACCTGCACTGGGCCCGCGTGGTGGATTACGGCCCACTCTTTCTCACAGAGAGGAGGCCTGTGTCCCAGCAGTGGGAACAGTATAGGTTGATTATGCTATGAAGAAATACAATATTGAAGCAAAGGCTAACATAAGGGTGGCAGGGACATCGACGCGCAAACTGTTATCATGAATTCAGCACAGAATTATAGTCGTAGCGTAGATATTTTTTGTAGTTTGTTTTTTCCTATACTGTCCCAGTGCTGGGCAAAGGCCTTCCCCAAATCCTTTCGTAGGTAATATAAAAAAATAAAAAATCTACTGTTTCATAGACGAGTGCAGCCGATCGATTCTGTAAAATTCTCACCGTGAAAAGTTAGGTGAAGTGAGCTTAGAGTGAGCTGTCAATAGTGTCAATCCCTAGCATTAGTTGGAATGACAGCTCACTTCACCTAAGTTTTCACGGTGAGGGTTACAGAATCGCACTGCTGTTACCTACGCGGTCAAAATGTATGGAACTAAAAATAAATTGCAAACGCAGGATAGGTATCTACGCCGCTCGCAGGCAATTTTTTTCAGCATTAATATTAATATTCTGCCAGCAAGAAATTAATATAATTATAGCCCTACTAAAAAAAGTATAAATTGGTCTCTTACTTAATTTAGATCCTTGTAAAGTATAGAAATATATTTACCTACTGATTTCACTGGACGAGTAGTATTTATAAACCATTTGTAAATGTATTTACGTGCAAACCGAGCACGGTTGGCAAGCGTGGTATTCTGCAGGTTCAAATCGCGCCATCTTTGCGTTCATTTCGCGCGGTTTCATTCATTGTGTCATAGAGAATACGTTATTAGCAGATGTCGTGAGTATCTAGGGAATTGACGTGGTTTCGAAGTAAGGAATCATTATGTGGTCATAGTGAATTAGGGCCGACCACGTAAGGGTAATTAGTATTCAAATTACGGGTAAATTAATATGTAAAAGAAACTACAAAAAATACTTCCTTAAGATTCTTTATTATTTTTAAGCATCATTATAACTATATTATGTAATCGAACCTCTAACAATTCCCATTATGCACCCCTAAAAAAAATGATTAAACACACTGATATAATTATTCTTTTTGTGAACCTCTAACTATTACAATTTTGCGCTCCTAAAATAAATGTCGTAGACACTAATTTCATTAAGGCAACTCTTTTGATGAACCTCAAATTATTAATATTTTGCGCTCCTAAAAAACAATATTGACCACACTATATAATTATTGCACCTCTTTTGATGAACCTCAAATTATTAATATTTTGCGCTCCTAAAAAACAATATTGACCACACTATATAATTATTGCACCTCTTTTGATGAACCTCAAATTATTAATATTTTGCGCTCCTAAAAAACAATATTGACCACACTATATAATTATTGCACCTCTTTTGATGAACCTCAAATTATTACTATTTTGCGCTCCTTAAAATATTATTGAACACACTAATATCATTATTGCACCTGTTTTCTAGAACCTTAAATTATTAGATACTATTTTGGGGTCCTAAAAAAAATATTGAACACACTAAAATAATGATTGTGCCTCTTTTTGTGTACCTCTAATTATTGCTATTTTGGGGTTCCAAAAAATTACTAAAAAGCCAAGTAAATAAGGCCAGAAATGTCAAAAAGGCTCATTCATTTAAAAAGTGTCCAGCAGTAGAAGGTCGATACGTTTTTAGAGGATCAGTCAAATATTTCTCAGTTTAAAGTTCAGGCCAAACTGAAGAATACACCTAGGTTTTTTTTTAAATATATTCTAAAAAATATTTGAGCAAAACGTTTGCCTACCTTGGCTAAGTTTATTTGATGGATAGGAAAGGTAGAGACTAAATTGATTTAGAATAGATGTTTGTTTTGGACCTATTTCAAGATAAAAGATTCGCGAAACTAGTTTTGAAAGCTATTCAATATACTAGGTCAAATCAAATTGGCTAGCTAAACTCCGCAGACGCGATGAGTATCGATATCTAAAAATGATAAAACAAAATGATAATAATTTGGTGATTTTTTTTTTGAGCCGTTATTGTAGTAACTTGAAATATATCAGTTTAGAAAATTTGTATTTTTTTATGTGAAGTTCATAGCGGTGTTGGGTATCGTTAGCTAAACACGATAAAACACGAGAATTAAGTTTTTCTCAACGCATACTTCAAGACAACCTAAATAAACAATAGTCGTTGTCCTCTCTAAAGAAAAAACATTTTTTTTTTTTTTTTTATATGGCGATACCACAGAACAGTGGCCACTGACAGCGTATTTATACAAGTACACACATATAAGTGAACATCCCATTGTGATAGGAAAAAACATGGAGACGCCACATACTCGTACATTTGCTTATACAAATATGAGTGAAATATGATTCAGAATTTGAAATATCGTTATGTCTCATTCTTTGTAGTGAGATAATCTTATTTGATAAAAGAGACAACTATATTTTAAGTTGGGCGTTAATTATGGCAACATTTTGTCGTGACGTAGTGACAGTTGCCATCTTAAGCGACAAGTTTCGTGGTAGTTTTGCTGTCAAATGGTTGTTTGTTTTTTGTATTATTGAGATTTGCGAGAAAATTACGAGAATTTTAAATGATAAAACTGCATGTAAATGTTGGAAAACAGAAATTCAACATGGCTGTGTGTTGTGTTGTGAAGTATGGTGCAAGAAAGAATGAAAATCAACCTCAATTGTCTTTGCACAGGTTAGTAGCCGGTTTTCATGCATTAATAATAACAATATAATAATTATATTTTTTATATTTTTAAATGTTTTTATACTATTTATATTCTAATATTTAAAAATATAATTTATATGATTACATTAAAATAAAGGAGATACTAAAATCGTTTATTTTCTCCACAATAATACTCTTAATATTGTTACACTTATTTCTACGGCGACATATAGGAGGGGCATTATATTGTGGGAGACTGGTGCCTAAACTAGGCTCAAGGCCTGTATTTCAGGTCACCAGGACTCCTTCATTTAAATTTTAACAAATTATGTTATGTACTCATACAAACGGTTTGCAGATAAGATGTGTTTAAATTTTTTTTTTTTTTAGTATCAGAGTGGGATGAGTCTGTAATGCGTGTTTGTGTAGTTCGTGTGGTTAGAGAACTGTGTGCAGTGGTTGTGTGAGTGTGGGGGGGGGGGGGTTGTGTGTGTGTGTGGAAGGGTTGTGTGTGTGTGGCAATACGTAATATGTAATACATACAATAATACACACTCGATGATACAATTGTAACGCGATAATGAATTTATGGCTAAAGTATTGATATTTGGGTTCATTTCCATATAACAGGCCTTTTTATTATATTTGTTAATTCATTCGTTTGTTTACAAAAATATGTCACAATGGAATATTGTTGTACCGTTGCCGACTTGCCGTAATAATTTCCGAAACTAGATCCTCCGCTGAAACGATATCCGTATATTCTGCGATGTTAACATAAATAATCCTGCGTCTTATTCGGTCCGAGTGACCTAGCTAGGTCCGGCGGTTTACACTTCACAGCACCAAAATCCATCGTGATCCAAACGTGATAACTAGTAAAACTCGTATCTAGTATCGATACTCGTTATAGTAACACCTATGTTACTTGATTGACACAACCCTAGCAATGGCAGCTATTTTATGAGACAATATGAGTTGTAGGTATGCACCCTTTTTTTGTAGGTATTTCCAGTCCACTTTTCTATGTCAATGGAACATCCTAATATCGATGACAAAACGAAGACATTTGATTTTCGCCATTTTGGCGCTGATAACAACGTGAGCGTCCGTGGAACTAATATGTTTGATAGTGAATTTTACAAAATGCGCATACTCTCATGATAAAAATGTTCTATGTAAATACATATCTCGTAGGAAACACAAAATACACAAAAAAGTCTTGTTCCGCGTTTTTTTTTTTGGTATTGCGAATATGGTCTGTCAATTTGACGCCCAGAAAGTCTTTAAATGTTGAATTAAAGAGTTCGCGTAAAAATTGGCGAATTAAGGAGTTCTTAGTACTTAAAATAATCTCTTTAATCACAACGTAACTTCTCCACCTATCAGAGTATCTACAACAGCTCCGGGAATAGAGAATAAAGAAGTGAAGAATCTTTTAGAAGGCTGTATGGACGGAGAAGATGACGGAGAAGACGGCGGAGAAGAATCCCTTTTCTTCTGTGATGATTCCGTGTCTTCTGGCGGTGGTTTCGGCTTTGATTTTGGTGGTGGTGGGTCACGTTTGGCTGGCTGCTGGCGTGACCTGAGGTTTGGTAGGGGCTGTGATTCTTCGGGGATTTCGTCGTAGTCTGTGTAGGCGTCTGGAAAAAGAACAAGGTTTTAGTACCCGACACTTGGGCGACAGCATAATCATAATAAGCCTGTTACATTCCCATTCGTGGGATTAGAACCTTGTGAGCGGGAGGCAGATGTCTTCGAAGTTAATTCTAGGACATGCAATCCGCCAACCCGCACTGGGTCCGCGTGGTGGACTACGGCCCAATTCCTCTCACAGAGAGGAGGCCTGTGTCCCAGCAGTGGGAACATTATAAGCTGATTATGTGTGTCACTGCGCTAACGTTAACGAAAAGAGCAATAAAGAAGTTGGTACCATAGAATAAGGACCTGGCCATAGGTCTTGGTCTTCTTGAAGGCAGCAGGATGGTGCCAGATGAACTTGGCGGCTGAGGTGGTCCCATGAAAGGGCAGGGCAGGGTGCAGTAGGTATTGAAAGCATTGCTTAACACCTTGGAGGATTCTGGGGAAGAAAAACACTATTAACATTGTATCTCGCCTGTTTTTCCCGAAGAGGTAGGTGTGTTACGTAGATTTTGCCAGCAATTTTTGTTTTCTGTAATTAGAAGCGAGCCTATTGCCTTTAGGCGGGCTCAAATATGTACTCTGAGTTGGTGCGGAGGTTGTCCACGTGTTTAAGTATTTATTTGTTTTCTTAGTGGAAATCCCAATAACAATGTGCCTGACTTGAGGATCTGAACCGAGGACTCCTCACTCAGCAGTAAAGAAAGAAAGAAACTACATTTATTTAGCACATACTAAAAGACACACAGTACACCAGATACATACATCAGATAGGAACAAATAAAAAGCAAATAGAAAGTATGAAGTCCGATGTAAGAGAATAGCAGGATATGTGCCTCACGGCTGAACTAAAAAGGCCAAGTTCAGCAAAAATGCCCGACCACTAATGCAAGACGCTGGTTTTGAACTGAACCTGCAGTGCGATTCTGTAAACATCTCACCGTGAAAACTTAGGTGAAGTGAGCATGGAGTGAACTGTCATTCCAAATAATGCTAGGGATTTACACTGCTGACAACTCACATCAAGCTCACTTCACTTGAGTCTTCACGGTGAGATTTTTACAGAATCGACCGGCTGATGTGTGAAGTGACGTGAGGTGACGGTAACACTTGCGACAAATGAGGATGTCCCTTCTGCATCATTTATAAAATAAAAAGTCATCACCATCCTTTTCCAACTTATATGGTTTGGTCATGTTAAAAAAATAAAGCCACCTTTTTGTCATTATATTCGTTAATTGCAGCTGTAGACTGGACTCCGTTGTACGAAATGGACTTACAAGCAGGTTTAAATTATTTTTATAATATTATTAATTCTATTATAGATGACTGTGTTTCGAAAAAAAAGCGAAGTCGTGTAAACTCAAGGTACATTTATCCTGAGTGGTACACTGTTGAAATAATTCGCGACATAAGATGTTGAGAGGATGGATGACAGGCTACTAACGAAAGGAATTACAAGGGAGATGTGCGTGAAACCTGGAGGACATATTGTGTACATATTGGTGCAGCCAGTGACCTCTGCACTACCACCGATATCGCCGTAAAATTGGCGAAGTGTTGGGCCAGCAAAATTTAAGTAACGGTCGCGCCAGCGACACGAGGAAGAAGAAGATTGGTGATGTTCTTCAGAAAGGCCAGGGAGCTGAAGGCTAATTTTCGTAATTTAAAACGTTCAAAATCTGGTCGCAGTCTCATCTCGGCGACAAACAAATGTCAAAAATTTGTCAAAATGTAGGGAAATTAGAGGATTTTTTGACAGATTGAGACTGAGATCAGACTGTGAACGTTCTTAAAATTATGAGAATTGCCCATCTGATGTATGAACATATGTAAACGAAGTAAAAGGAGTCTGTAAGGATCGTAGCTGGAAAAGAACCGGGGTTACCGACATAGCTTGCAGAGTAAGCAAACTGAAGTGACAGTGGGCTGGCCATGTTTGTCGAAGGACGGATGGCCGGTGGAGCAGACGAGTCCTGGAGTGGAGACCGCGTATCGGCAAGCGTAGTGTGGGACGCCCCCCAGCTAGATGGACCGACGACCTGAAGAAGGTTGCTGGGAAAGACTGGATGCGGAAGGCGGAGGACAGGGTGTTGTGGGAGAGGCCTATGTCCAACATTGGACTGCGATAGGCTGAGTTAAAGGATCGTAGCATGTAGCGTTCTGTAGTTTTTGCCTACCCCCACGGGAAGAAAGCGTGAATTGTATGTATATTTCATTCAATATAAAACTTTGATTTAGATTTTTTACTTACCAAAAACTATTATAAGAATAAATACACTTATAACAACCATTTTTTACATCTAATCTGCAGTCTACATTTCTTAAAACAAGCAATCGATGTTTTCCTAATCGATTTTATATCATTTCAGTACTAATTCCTTGTACAAACGACATTACACCTTCTGTTTAAGAGCATAGAGCTCAAAATTGTATTTATTACGTTTTGTATTTTAAAATTTATCGATTCGTTTGATTTAGTAATAAAAATCAACTTTTGATTTTGTTATAGATTTGATATTTAAATAAAATTTGAGATACTTCTAGTTTTATACTATAAAAATGTATGTTAGTGTGTGTATGTTTATATAATACAATTCGTTTTTAAGTTAATTTTAATTTGCGTGTAATTTTTTCATAAAATATATGAAATTATATTTCGTAAGTTTTTTGTTTGTTTTATAATTAATTTAGGAAATATTTAACTGATCCTCAAAAAAACTGATTGACCATCTAATGATGGGCAGTTTTGAAAATTAAAAAACCTCTAAATAACTGTTTGCGCTTCTAATGATGGACACTTTTTAAATCATTAGACCTCTTTTTATCTTTCTGGCGTTATCTCGCAGTTGGTCGCCGAAACTAAGCTAGGGCACCCCGATTAAATGAGTAAGGTTAGCTTAGAACTGTGACCAACCGCACGCGAGCCGAGCGAGCGCTACATCCAAGTTGATCGTAGCTATTAAGTATTTTTAGGAACCCAAAAAAGGAATTATTAGAGGTCCACATGTCAGATGACCAAAGGGCCAAACTTACGACCCAATGGGCTCTTAATGGCAAGCGACATCGCGGAAGACCCAGACGGAGATGGCGGGATGAGCTGGACTCTTCAGTTCTAAGACACGTTAGTTTCCTCACGATGTTTTCCTTCACAGTTATGAGAGCAGTGGTGATGAATTTAAATATACTAAGTAAAGTGCGTGCCTGGGTTCGAACTCACAATCTAGGACTCGTAACCGTAAGTCAGGGTCTATACCACTGCTCTACACAAAACTAAAACTATACAGAAACTATAATAGAGTGTTCAATAATATTTTTAGGAACGCAAAAAAGTTAGACGTTCAATTAAATACATCATTATCATCAGCGTACAGCAGTCCACTGCTGGACATAAGCCTCTCCTATTGCACGACATGCAACTCAATTTTCGACAACTCTCATCCAGCTGCTACCAGCCATTCTGCGAAGATCGTCGCTCCACCTAGCCCGATTAGGTAGCTGCGCGGTGCGGGAGGGGTGATAGTTGTCACAAGGTGACGAATCACTGAGCTCTCGCATCACGTCACCACACCCCTCCCGCACCGCGCTACTACCTCAGGCAACGTCTCAGTTAAGGTGGATGCTCCAAGGTAGCCCGCGAAATTCAAATTTTCTTACGTTTTTTGCAATTTGCTGGTCAGTACTAAGTTGTACGTTGATTAAAATATGATTCGCGGCCGTAACAAATATGTATTTACAGAATTATAATCATTAAAGTCATCAACACAACTCTCTAAGATCCCTTGATCTTAGAGATTTGTGTTGATGACTTTAGTTGATGACAGTAGGATTACTTAATCCTACTGAATGACTATTTCATTAAATCTTGACATTTTAGGATTATGCTAACTTTACAAGTTGTATTACTGATTCTAATGATTATAATTCTGTAAATAAGTACATATTTGTTACGGCCGCAAATCATATTTTAATCAACGTACAATTTAGTACTGCCCAGCAAATTGTAAAACACGTAAGAAAATTTGAATTTCGCGGGCTACCTTGGAGCATCCACCTTAACTGAGACGTTGACAGAACTCAACTAATATTTATCTTATGTCCTTTTCTAAATTAAATAGAAATAAATAGATGCACTGAACTTAAATTTAGTTTAGTTTGTGAACAAGGGAATCGGCGCCAATATGAATCATATTAAAAATCGTAAAATGGTCACAAACTGACAATTCATAATATGATCTGTGTGCAATTCATATTACGCAATTCACCTTTTTGACAGTTTTGTGTGGAAATTCGCAAAATGGTCCACTAATTTTTACACCAAATATGATTGATATGAAATGAATTGTAGGTGATTAAACTATTGTGTAACCATTTTACAAAAATTAGAGGAATTCCTAATGATCTGCTGGGAATTCAGGAAATGAATAGCTTTTAGAGGTATTGCTTAAAGTGGCCTTTTTTAGGCCCCATATCACAATCTGAATCATTTTGACGGATATTGCTAATCCATTGCCTTATATGTTGGAAAAATGTGTCTGCTCAACAACGTAAATAACGCAATGAATGTTGTTGAACTGTCAAAATGAAAGCGATTGCTACTGATAGTGTGTCACGCAATTACCTCGCTGATCTCAGTCTCAATCTGACATTCCTCTAATTTCCCTACTTTTTGACAAGTTTTTGACATTTGTTTGTCGCCGAGATGAGACTGCGACTAGATCTTGAACCTTTTTAATTACGGGAATTGCCCTTCAGATCTGTGACTTGACGTCGCGTTTCGAATACGTTAGTCTGACGTGACCTATGAACGTGACACTAAATCCAGTCGTCTGTCTGTCAGTTTGACGTGACTTATAGGCAGGCTGGCAGGCTGAGAGGGCTTCTAACCTAGGCTGAACTGACATATAGATGGCTGTCTACGTACCTGGTTATTCTAGAGTGAATAGCTGGGGGAAAATGTGTTAGAATAATAATTAATGTAGTTCACTACTTGATTTTCTTTCTTCATAATTATATCTAAAAGTCAAAAGTGAAAGCATTTATTTCAAAGAGGCACATAAAAGGCACTTTTGAATGTCAAAAATTATATTAAAATAGAATTGATTCTAGTCGCCCCTTCCAAATGTGTGTATGGAGAAGAATGGGCAAGAAACTCCACCGTTACTCTTTGATTTTTTTTAGAATATATTGCATACATTAATTATATAATAAAAATATGTGAACACGATGCAGGCATCCGGCAACTCATTGCAATTGCCATGAGTAGGTTTTACAAAGTGAGGGTCATGCACAGAATAAAAAACTGAAATCAGAAGGCCAATTCCCGTAATTAAAAACGTTCAAATTATATTCGCAATCTCATATCAGCGACAATTTTTTTATATATTTCTTTAGTAAAGTCAATTTTATAAGATAACAAAATAATATCCTAAATTAACTAAAACTATTTACAAACTAAAATATAGCGTCGTAAAATTCATCCACATCGCTGTCGACTGGTAATGTACCCAAGACACTGGCGGCATTGCCACGTTGTATGGCAATGCTTATCCTCTGGCCAAAGTAAAAGCCAGCCCTTGGGTCATGGGAAGTGTCAACCAGTCTTTTCGAAATTTCCTTAAAAAGAAAATGCGCAATAAAACGACAGTAAATAATAGCAACAATCAATGTCAAAAATTTGTCAAAAATGTAGGGATATTTTTATAATTTTGACCCCTTTTTATTTTTTTTATTGCGAAATGGTTCAGCTCGTGACCTCGATCTCGCCTCGTGGAAAGCGATGGATGAGGTCTATGATGCCATCATCACATAACGCCGGTAGAATAGTCGACATCGACTCATTTGCCAAAAAGGGAGAAAAAAAACGGAACCAGACAATTAAACTATGAATTTTATTACGTAAAACTATTTATCATTAGTTTTATTGTATCGTAAAATTAAATAATAAGATCACAAATATCCATAATTGGCTCAAGTACAATACCTAATAATACCTCCTCGACTCAGGCTACAAAGTAATAAAATGAATTCCTGAATTTACAATACTGACCGTTATGAGGTCACTTTTAGTCCCCAAATCCACTAAAGAACACTTTTACGCCCCCCTATACCCGTATAATAACACTTTTTTCCCCCAAGCCTTAAAAAAAACACTTTTTCGACCCCAACTAGGTCACTAAGAATTAAAAGAAATTGTGGGAAGATCTGTAAACTTAGGAGGGAACCTAGGTATAAAATTATACCTAAACGACACCTGCTTCCTGTCTGTATCAACTCCGAAACCAAACCCTGGAACTGCTGCTACAGGATATAGAAGAATACCTAGAAAAAAATATGGGAAATATTTAAATGCGCAAAAATCAAATTAAAACTTTTTGCATTTCTAATGATGCACACTTTTTTAAATTATTGAGCCTCTTTTAATTTTCAGGCCTTTTTTCTCAGTTGGTCGCAGTAACTAAGGATTTTTACTTTAGGGTTAGGTTGGGTTAGAACTGTGACACGCGAGCCGAGCGAATTGGTTGCAGTAACCAAGCTAGGGCACCCCGATCAAAAGGGGTTCAGAACTCAGTTACTTGGCTATCTAATAAAGTTAAAGCATTTATTTCAAACTAGCTGCGCCCCGCGGTTTCACCCGCATAAGTTTCGATCCCGTAGGAATATCTGGATAAAAAGTGTCAGCTAGGTCCATACCAAATTTCATCAATATTGGTCCAGCCGTTTGAGCGTTAAGAAGACACAAGCATACAAACACACACACACTCACTCACAAACTTTCGCCTTTATAATATTAGTGTGATAGGCACATAAAAGGCTCTTTTGAACGTCAAAATTTACAGTAAAATAGAATTGATTCTAGTCGCCCTTTACAAAAGGTAGTTTTCGTGTGGAGAAGAATGGGCAAGAAACTCCACATAGTATTTTTTAGAACCCCAAGATAAAAGAGAGGGAGAAGGAATAGGAACGAAAAGATAGAGATGAGAAATTATTTGAGGCCCACAAACAGAGGCGCAATCATTATACATATATCTCTAATATATGTATAATGATTGCGCCTCTGTTCAATAATATATTTTGGAGCGCAAAATGGGTATTTATTTGAGGTTCCCAAAAAGAGGCGCAATCACGATTTTAGAGTGTTCAATAATGTTTTTAGGAGCGCACAATGCGAATTATTTGAGTTTCACAAAAAGAGGCGCAATCATGATTTTAGAGTGTTCAATAATGTTTTTAGGAGCGCAAAATGGGAATTATTAGAGGTTCACAAAAAGAGGCGCAATCATGATTTTAGATTGTTCAATAATATTTTTAGGAGCGCAAATTAGGAATTATTTGAGGCTCGAATAAATACATGCCAATATTAAATACGTACCTAATAGAATTAATAGTAGCGCACACATTGCGATTTGGATCAAACTGAAAACGTTATTAAAATACCCTTTTATACATTTGCCCCTTTCAAAAACATTTACTTATATTGTTATACAAATATCAGCTCTATTTTGTATCACTAAAGGTTTATAATACAATCGTTATGGTTTTCATGCTTAATTTCGTATTAATAGTTGAGTTATATCAATATTTATATGTTCGGATTTATTAAAACGTCACATGATATGAAATATAACATCACGCCATCAAAGGGGTAAGCAGAATTGTATTAGAGAACCCACATTTCGCAGAGCAGTCATGGTGGCTCAGTGGTCACGGCCGACGAGTTGAGACTTGTGAGTTGTAGGTCGTAGGTTCGACCCCAGTCAGGCGCTTTACTTTGTGTAAATTATACCATCACCACTGCTCTCAAACCGGTGAAGGAAAAACCATCGTGAGTAAACCGACATGTCGTAGAACCAAAAATTCGAACCCGCACTGGGCCCGCGTGGTGGATTACGGCCCACTCTCTCTTACACAGAGGAGGCTTGTGTCCCAGCAGTGGGAACATTCCGTCCATCTACCGCAGGGCTGTATCTTGTAGCGTTGTACGTAGAACGTGACATCACAGTGGGCCCTATCAGAATACCAGCGCGACATTTATTTTTTAAATGTCGTAGCATCATGCTGAGATAGGAGCCTTTTGGCCTCGTACAGGACTTTCCGTTTCATTATACTTTTTGTTACTTTAAAAAAAATATATAATTTGGTCTTTTTATTTTTGATCGTGTTTAATTTAGTTTAGTTTTATGATCTTCCTGTACGAGTCGCAATAAATACTTTTTCTTTCTTTCTTTGTAGACAGTTAGAATGATTACTACTCAACATCTGCCTGCCTTTATTCAACTATGTTAAGGTCGGCTTCCAGTCTAACCGGATGTAGCTAAATACCAGTATTTTTAACCCCCGACGCAGAAACGATGGGGTGTTATAAGTTTGACGTGTCTGTGTGTGTGTGTGTGTGTGTGTCTGTCTGTGGCATCGTAGCTCCCGAACGGATGAACCGATTTTAATTTTGTTTCTTTTACATGGAGCGACTACCTACCTGACCTCCAAAACCCAGTTA
This sequence comes from Apamea epomidion, assembly GCA_947507525.1. Lineage (NCBI taxonomy): Eukaryota > Metazoa > Arthropoda > Insecta > Lepidoptera > Noctuidae > Apamea > Apamea epomidion. The sequence continues at coordinate 9,154,698 of OX382255.1, forward strand.
CTGGATAATATACGATACCCCTTGGTAAGATTGGTGGTGACTTTCGGGCTTCTGACTACCCGTAAAGACTGTCAAAGATCCACGAATGACAGCCGGGACTAACGGCGTAACGTGCTATCCGAGGCACGGACGGGTCTCGATATGTAAAGATGGTCACCCATCCACGGGCCAACCGCGGCAAGCGTAGCTTATCCTGATCGATCGACCTGTGCAGCTGTTATTACCAGTGATAGGAATAGGTAGTGCCTATTTGCCTAAACTTCGAAGAACAGAGACAAGAAACGGAGACTTCCTTAGGACTAAATTTTTCCGGGACACCTGTCCCGAAATTCGGGACAGCACTTTTAAATACATTAAAAAAATATTTATGTTATTTGGAATAAGTAATTCGTCTATATTTACCTAAAGTTTGCGACTAGACATAACATTTATAATTTATAACTCCATAATAATAACTTATCCTCTGTGGGCTCTAAAGGAAAAATAAAACACATAGAATATTGTTGTAACAAATATATGTATTTTATATTATTTTTTAAATATGACGTAATTGGAAAGCATGAAACAAAATGTACATACGGAAAAAATAAACGTAAAAAATTTAGTCCTAAGAAGTCTCCGTTTCTTGTCTCTGTTCTTCGAAGTTTAGGCAAATAGGCACTACCTATTCCTATCACTGGTTATTACTTAGATCAACATGGCCAAACCATGCGATCATACTCTCTTCAATTTATGTCACTACTAATTGTATTAATTAATTGTTTTATTTTATTTACAGGTACTTTTGCAGGCTGAAATTATATCGGTAAGTGAGTCTATTTTAGTTTTTTTTCACAGACTCAGTCTTAATCTGTCAAAAATACCTCTAATTTGACTACATTTTTGACAAGTTTTTACATTGATTGTCGCCGAGTGAGATTGCGACTAGATTGTGAACGTTTTTAATAACGGGAATTGGCCTTCAAGAAGTGGTGAAGGCGTTTTGGGGGAGTCTTATGTGATATTGACGTTCAAAAAGTGTTGATTCTTGGAGCCTAATTTGAATACATTACTTTTGTGTAGGTTTTTGTATTGTAAAAATCTATACTAATAACAAACCTGAGAGTCAAAGCTATAAGAAATTGACAAATATATTAATTATTAAATATTATTACTCAATTGGCGAATTTCTGAACGATAAGAATTTAAATTGATAATTATGACATCTCTGTATTCCTGACTTGTATTAAATCATTTATATTTCAATTTAACTGTATTGACCCTGAACTTATTGCACTTTAAGTTCGATTTTTTTATTAATCAAATTGTTTTTTTATTTCTACAGTTAAAACTAATATATACTATATACAATTATATACAAGTATAAAATACGAAAAAATATAGAAAAAGGCAGGAGCTCATTGGGCATCAAAAAATTCGTCCGCATCACTGTCAATGGGATAAGTGCCCAAAAGGCTGGCAGCATTACCACGTTGGATGGCAATGCTGATTCTTTGGGCTAAGAATAGGCCAGCCTTCTGGTCACGTGAAGAGTCAACCAACCGCTTGGCGATGTCCCGAAAAATTCGATGAGCACTCGGACCCCAGGGCCCTAGTGTTTCAACCCCAAACGGCTCAAACATATAGCTCCCAATAAGGTTGTTATATTTGCGCCGTTTGAGGTTTTCTGCTCCTGTAGCAGCCGCCCCAGCACAGCCCGCCGTGCTAGGAAGATGGGATGGCGCGAGGGTGTCAACACAGGTTGCATCCCACACCAAAGGCCTACCCAACTTCCAAGGCATTATGGTCATTCCATCGGGAATATACACGATAATATATATGTATAATATATATACCCTGAACTTGACCAATTTATAATCCCATTTTATTAAACTTGACAATAAGTATTGTTTTGCCTATTTCAATACTAAGTTTTCACGGTGAGATGGTTACATATTGACGTTACATATTGACGGTAAACTTATATAAGAACTACTTACTACTACTTACTTGAAATAAGCATCACCTCTGTACCTATTTTTTCTGTTCTGTTTTTCATTGTCTGTTTATATATGTGTGTACATAAATGGTTAAATAAATAAATAAATATTTATATAATTGAATGTGCTAATATTATATAATTGATTAGTCTTTATTATTATAGCTAAAACTGTTTGCGTGCCTTAGATAAGGTAGTTAGTACCTATAAGGATCATTTTAAAGTTGACATCTGTAACCTACTTTCTGTGCAAATAAAGATCTATTCTATTCTATATGCTACTTAAAATCACGCTAAGACCCTTTTTTTTTTTTTTCTGGGTGGGAAATCATCAAATGACTCCTCCCGCTCTGGGCGGAGCAGAAGGGAGTGTCAGACTTTTACTGACTAAAACCCACCCGTGTTCCTTAAGTTGCCTGTGCCAGGGGCCACGGTATCTCTTTCGAACAACCCGCAGCCCCGGCAGCATCGGCCCTAGCGGACCCCGTCAGTTCGTGCTGACAGCTTTTTGAGGCGCGCGTGGAACACAACGCACCGTCGACCCGGGCCTGGTCCTTACCGGGCGGCGAGCTGCCCATAGCTCGCCGCCCGCAGGCCCGCGCCTACGGTGACCGGGAGTCGGCTGTTGACTCCTGTCCAGGGCGTCTCCTGCGGTGGCTAGGCGCGCGAGGGTGCAGCGATTGCCTCTCCCTCACACGCTCCGCCTCCTCCTTCGCGAGCATTACTGCTTCGCAGAAGGAGGTGACGGCCTCCCATTCACTCTCGTTCCGTACCATGGCCTGTATGAGGGCCGGACGCGAGAGGTCGCCGCCGCCGATCGCCGCCACGAGGACACGGCGGGGCCCCGCCCAAGCCGGGCAGACCTCCACCGTATGCTCCACCGTGTCCTCCAGGAGGCTAAGATCCTTGGGATCTGAGCAAAAATAAAAAGAGTCAGAAAGAACGCTCAGGGAAAACGTAGTAACATCACGGGCTCCTAACTCAGCATGATGCTACTTTTTTCTTCTGTGGTGTTACGCGAATGAATAGAACGTAAGTATGAGAAAGTAGGAAGGTGGTGCCTGTATAGAGGTATGAGGAACAGGGTGTAAAGTTCACTCATACTCTATAGAAAAGGGAGGATCCTTCGACCAGACGGGTGTTGTGTCTGGCGGGCAATTGCCCAACGATTGATGTTGGAAAATTGTATCTATGCTAATTGCGCGGTAAACTCTGCTTGCGAGATGCAGGATTTGTGTGACGTCAGTATGACGCGTTGTTCGCATGTGGCGTGGTAGATACCGCTACATCTGTGATTGGGACCAAAAAACACAGAAAGAAAGAAAATACTTTTGTTTAGCACAGACTTAAAGACACAAAATACACCAGAAGGCATATTCTCGTAATTTAAAACGCTCAAAATCTAGTCGCAGTCTCATATCAGCGACAGACAAATGTCAAAAACTTGTCAAAATATAGGGAAATTAGAGGTATTTTTGGCAGATTGAGCCTGAGATCAGACTGTGAACGTTCTTAAAATTACGAGAATTGCCCTTCAGATACATACATCAGATAACGACAAATGAAAATCAAATAGAAAATATGACGTCTGATGTAAGAAAATAGCAGGAAAGTGTGCCTCACGGCAGACCAAAAAGGCCAAGTTCAGCAAAAATGCCAGACAATTAGTGCCTGACGCTGGTTTTCAACTGGACCTGATGTGTGAGGCGACGGATGTAAATCAGTTTAACACTGCAACGTGACGTGTGTATGCATAGTTAAATAAAATAAATATGTGTCACATAAGAAATAGTAACAAATATGCCAGCACATCAAGCTACTACAATCTGCCAAATTTCTTTAATAAATTTTCAACTTTATCGCTACAGCTTTAAGGTTGATTGAAAAGAGTGTCAGTGGAGTCTCTTGCCCGTTCTTCTCCATAGGTACCTACTACGTTTTGGAATGGGCAACTAGCTTCATCTCTCTGACTGACCGACCTTGACAATTCAAAAGTGCCTGTAATTGGTTTATTTGGATTTGAATTTGAGTTCAAGGTTGATTGGGAATATTTGACAGTTTCGGGTAGCTTAACCTGCTAGCGTCTGTACATAACGCATGCTTAATGGAACACTGACCCATTAGTAGATAGGTCAGATGTGATTTCCGGTTTTTTTTTTACTCAGATCTCATCAATAGTTAATCATAGACGTTCAAATTACAAGCATTCATTATTAATATAAATCAGTTTTATTTTTATGCATCAACAAGTAGGAAAGTCCTCATAGCAAGATCTTCTTTTGCGTTTTCCCAAAGATCGTCTTTTTTTGAGTTAAGTCAGTATTCCATTAAGCATGCGATAAATAGTTACGAGTTGAGTAATATTGCAAAAATAAACCAAAAAGTAGTGACAAATATAATGAGACCCGCATGATAGACCTTCGCTAACATGTAAATAAATAAATTCTTAGAAACGACTCAGAACAACATAAACCTGTTAAAAGCGATGCCTGACTTCCATACATGAATTGTTTGAAAGATAAGTAATATGACTGGAAAGGAGGTGACTACCGAAATGACGGGTGAAAGAGAATTGTGGGAGAAGAAGACATCTTGCGCCGACCATCAATCAATACATTTGAATAAGCTGAGAAAAAAAACCGGAAAAAACCGGAAAAAACCGGAATTACCGGTATAGCTTTCAGAGTAAGCAAACTGAAGTGGCAGTGGGCTGGCCATGCCTGTCGAAGGACCGATGGCCGCTGGAGCAGACGAGTCCTGGAGTGGAAACCGCGTATCGGCCAGCCTAGTGCGGGACGCCCCCCAGCTAACACAGACAGACTGGACGCGGAAGGCGGAGGACAGGGTGTTGTGGCGCAGTCTGGGAGAGTCCTATGTCCAGCAGTGGACTACGATAGGCTGTTGATTGAAGAGAAGGAGCTTGACGAGTGAATCTTACCATTCGAACACCTATGCATCTATATCAAAAGTCACTAGTTATATTTATACATTGAAGGAATTTAATTAAGCCAATGTTTTCAAAAACATTTTTCAATTAGGTAACTTTAAAATTTAATTTTCTCAAAATATTTTTCGAGGATCTTCCGTTACGGCCAAGTTATGAAGCCGTGAAATATAGTTTTAATAATAAAGAAAATTAGTTTTTTTTTTGTATATAAGGTGGAAGATTTTAGATTTTGGACACAGACTGTCAGAGGCACAGAAATGGCATCCAAGGCATTAGTATTCGCTGGTAAGTAAAACATTATTTTGCTAATAGTCTATGTAAAAGTATTGCAATGTGATAAACGAAAAAAAACCGGTCAAGTGCGAGTCGGACTCGCACACGAAGGGTACGGAACCCTAAAAATGATGCAATACAAAATACACGCATACGAACTCGTGGACTAGTTCTTACTAAAAAGGTTTTTATTTTCTCAGCATTCCTGTGCGTCGCCCGCTGCAACCCCCTGGGCTTGGGGCAGACCACGGTATGCGAGTCGGGATCCAACTACCTGCCCGGACTTGGCGCGACAGTCTGTGAATCTGGACCCCTCGGCTTGGGTGGCCTCGGCTACCTCGGTGGAATCGGAGGCCTCGGCGGTCTTGGCGGCCTCGGACTCGGCCTTGGAGGATTAGGCAGCGCAACTATCTGTGAATCTGTACCTGGCTACGCCGGTTATGGCCTCGGCGGTTTGGGAGGCCTCGGCGGTCTCGGAGGCCTTGGTCTTGGAGGACTGTCAACTGTCTGCGAATCTGTGCCGAACATCGGTTACGGCGGATTAGGTCTTGGTTTAGGACTTGGAGGTTTAGGCGGCGTTGGCACCGTCTGTGAATCGGTACCGACGTACGGTTATGGCCTCGGAGGATTGGGAGGGCTTGGCGGACTTGGAGGCCTCGGCCTTGGAGGACTCGGCGGCATCGGAGCGACAACTGTCTGCGAATCTATGCCAAATATCGGTTACGGCGGATTAGGTCTTGGTTTAGGACTAGGAGGTTTAGGCGGCGTTGGCACCGTCTGTGAATCGGTACCGTCGTTTGGTTATGGCCTTGGAGGCCTCGGTGGCCTTGGGGGACTTGGTGGCCTTGGACTTGGTGGACTGGGGGGAATTGGCGGTATTGGAGGCCTCGGTCTAGGCCTCGGAGGATTAGGCGGCGTTGGCACCGTCTGTGAATCTGTACCGTCTTACGGTCTTGGTGGGATTGGACTTGGAGGTCTCGGTGGTTTCGGCGGTCTCGGCGGTCTAGGTGGAATTGGAGGCCTTGGCGGTCTCGGGCTCGGCCTCGGAGGATTAGGACAAGCTACCGTCTGTGAATCGGTACCCTCGTACGGTTATGGCCTCGGTGGCCTGGGCGGCTTAGGAGGCCTCGGATACGGCGGTCTCGCAGGCCTCGGTTACGGAGGCTTAGGTCTTGGTCTGGGTGGTCTTGGCCGTCCTTTTTTATAAATAGTAACACCTCGTCGGCTTATTATAACAACAACACCCAGATCTCCGGAGCTTTGCCGACGATGTCCACCAACACCTGTAGTGCGTACAACGACCAAGCTCATTTCATGGCATTTTGATTAAAATTATGAAAAGCAAATTTAAAAAAACTTCAGGTGTATTGGAGATACATATTTGCAAGCAGACTAATTTATTTTTTTGTGCGTTAAATACTGAAAAGTACAGTGAGCTCAAACTTTATGACGGCTCTGAAGTGAGCTACTCGCTGCGCAGTACCCCACTCCTCACCCCCGCGGTCACGTGAATTTGTTAATGCACAGCAGCTCGCCTCGTGTTCAGAGACGTCATAAAGTTTGCATCGGCTGTAATTGAAAATCTTTTGGCGTTTTCATGACTATTTAAGTAACAGAATTTTACTTTAAAAAGATTGTAAATTTTCGTTTAAAATATGACACTGATCTCAGAGTATTTTAATTTTTATTTGAATTTTTGTCGTCTCCCTCAAATATTACGCCTGGATTGAAAAAAAAAATTGTTAATGTGTTATTCCAAATTTGTATAAAATATGAATATGTATTGTTGTATATTTATGTATTTCTCATTGGCAAATAAAATGTATGTATTTGATTTTTTTGTATAATTTTCCCTTGAGTTCATTCGCATGAACCTGGAACCTGCGACGTAATTAGCGTAACACACTAACAGTAGCAATGGCTTTCATTTTGACAGTTCAACAACATTCATTGCGTTATTTACGTTGTTGAGCAGACAAATTTTTCGAACACATGAAGCAATGGATTAACAATATCCTTCAAAATCATTCAGATTCTGATTGATCGTGTTTTACACAATTAGGGTGTTGTTTAAACGACGAACAAAACCCTCATTGGTCCGCTTTGGTGACGCATGTTTACCCCCAACTTGTTTTTTTTTGTGTGCTTATGTCCTTTTTTCATGCGTCATGTTTGCCGCAAATAAATGCATTTTCTTTCTTTCTTTCTTTCTTAGAGAAATTCCCTCTTGTGTTAGGTGCAACAATTTCATGTTTTATTCTTGAGTGGTTAAGATAGTGAGAGCTCAGAGCAATTCTAAAGGTTGCTACCTTTTGCCCTTTTAGATTTTCTACGCACCAACTCTACATAAATTCTGTAAACACTTTTACACATCAATAACAAATTAATTTTTAAAATTAGATGAGTTCGGTGTTTCCAAATATCTCATATACCTATTTTTTTAGGTAATCTAGACATCTGTCTTTCTCTCTCTCATCTAAGCGACGATGTATGTCAAAAACTTGCCAAAAATGTTGGGAAATTGAGTCTTAAAATTACGGGAATTGCCACTCTGGACTCTATTGCAAAGTTAACAAGTAAGGTCCAAGCGTTGTGTTAAATTTTTGTGTGTGTCCTTCTCGCTGGGGCTCTGTCTTGCATAGGGTCGCAGCATAATGCTGAGCGATAGCCGTTTTGCGTGGATGTGACGCATGTCAACCATTTCTTACTGTTTTTTTCTTTATTTTGTTTGTATGTTCTTTTTTGCGTCATGTTTATCGCAAATAAACGTTTTTCTTTCTTCTTTCTTTCTTTCTATGAGAGGAGGATTGTTCATATTGCTAATATTTGAATGTGTTTGTATGTTTGTTATGCAATTATTTTACGGCTTGATGGATGAAACGTGGCACACAGGCAGACTATGACCAGCCGGTCGATTCTGCAAAAATCTCACCGTGAAAACTCAAGTGAAGTGAGCTTGATGTGAGTTGTCAGTAGTGTCAATCCCTAGAATTATTTGGGATGACAGCTCACTCCACGCTCACTTTACCTAAGTTTTCACGGTGAGATGGTTACAGAATCGCACTGCTGCTGTTCTATTCTGTAAAAATTTCGCCTAAACTTAGAGCTGTGATTTCACCTAAAGTAAGGGATTGACAGAATTGACAGCTCACTTTAAGCCCACTTCCCCTAAGGGTTCACGGTAAGATTTTGTACAGCACAGCACAGCTGGACTAAAATAAACGATACTTTTCGTCTGGGCACGGGAACAAATTCTAGAAGAAATCATAGGCACCAATTTTTTTTTTTTTTTTGTTAGCCTACTTTGTGTCCCACTGCTGGGCAAAGGCCGAAAAAAAGGGCAAAAAGTTACCACAACAACTACAAAAAAAAAACTTATAATTGCACAAATTACCCGTACTTTATTTCGAACGCTCATTCACTTACAAATGTATACTAAATTATATATATACATAAAACTACATATATATTATATTGCTATCAGCACGGGCATAGGCAGGGGGGAGGGCAGACTGGGCAGGGTGGGGGCGGGCAAGAACAGGGGCACGGGGGGGGTGGGCACGGTGGAGGAGGACACGGACAAGGCAGTGCAGGTGGCAGGTCATTTTGCCCGTTAACCCTGCAAATGGACGCCGCACCGAGGGTTCTGAAGTTCTGGGGCGGGTTCGGGCGGAAGCAGATGATCGGGGGGGCGGGTACGATGATCTTCGGGGGTCTGACGATGAGGGCGCCGGGGACTGGGGGCTGTACTGGTGGAGGTTGCACCTGGAAATAAAAGATATGTTAGAATTTAGTGGTCAGAATAGTTTTCTTCTCCTCTCGGTGTGAGGGAGTGGGCCGTAATCCACCATGGGGCCCCGTGCGGGAAGCCGAAAGTCACTTGTACTTCCCGTCATGGTGATATTTTTTTTGTTCTGGACCATACCTGGGAACCTCCTGGCTCCCAGCAATAACTTTTGATCAATGTTTCTTAGGGGTCATTTTACACCATGTGTATGCTGTGGTTGGCTTCCAGTCTAACCGGATGCAGCTGCATACCAGTATTTTACATGGAGCGACCGCCTATGAGACCTCCACAACCGAGTTACTAGGTAACTCGATACCCCTTGGTAATACTGGTTGTCAGTTTATCAAAAGCATAATTATAGGCTACTGAATTTTACTTTTCACCATCTCCTTCCCAAGGAAGCTCTTCATCTACTTCAAAATGAGCATCCACGGGAGCTCCACGACCTGATCTCACCATCACCCTTTTACTACCAGACGTGACGTACTGCAGCGTACCATGTTGATATCCCGACCAGTCGTACTCAGTACTTCTCCTCCACATTTATTATGCGCACAGCCAAAGTGTGGAACTCTCTGCCAGCGTCTGTGTTCCCTTCCACATTTAACCCGTCTGCCTTCAAAGCAAGAGTGAACAGGCATCTTCTGGGCAAGCTCGTCTCATCATAGACCTCATCCATCGCTTTCCATCAGGCGTGATCGAGATCAAGAGCAGAACCATATAGCAATTTAAAAAAATAATGAAAAGTTAGCATACCCTGATTGTTGAAGGTCTGGGCACAGCGACGGGCTGAGGTCGGACGATCAATGGGGGCGGTTGGGGCGGGTTCACGGCTGGTACTCGGACGTAGAACGGTGGTGGGGTCGGGGGCTGTACGGGCGGTGGTCGCACCGTTATCGGGGCTGGGGTGGGTGGTTGCACTGGAGCGGGCTTCACCCATATTGCGGGTGGTTGGGGCAGCCTGATCTCACCAGGGCGCACCACGATTGGGGGTGGTGTCGGGAACCTGATCTGTCCTGGTCTGATTAGGATGGAACCTGTGGAAGACAAAATAACATAACATCACGCCTGTAATTCCCGAAGAGTTTGGCAGAGGTGTACAGACACTTTTGCTTAACCATTCTGTACCCCCACATTTCGCCAAAAATAAATCAAAATTGGTCATCACCAAAACCAGTATATTTTATTGGTAGACCTTATATAAACCTATTCTTAGGAAATCCTTTTTTCAACAAATCACGAAAGTCTAGCATTATCAGTTTTTCACAGAACTGCTTTATCAACGACAAAGAAGGAAAATTAAAAAATATACTGGGTGGCAGGAACATCTACGCGCTAACTATAACCGTGAATTCTGATGATTCTAGATCCCTTAGCGTAGAAATTTTTCGTCAGTTATCAAAAAAATATCTGCTATCTCATAGAAAAGTGACCCGACGGAAAATTTCTGCGCAGGGCTTTTAGAATCATGTACCGAATCCATGGTATCAGGTTGCGCGTCGATGTCCCTGCCACCCTGTATAAGAGCCAGTGTCACTCTTCGGATAAACTAACATATTAAAAAAATAACGTTGTTATAATTTTTGCTGTGTAAATGAAGGATAAATCTACAAACAAACCCTATTTAGATTTTATAAGTAAAGTCCTCCAGACCGAATATGACACTGACATGGACACCAGCCTTCGGCGCGGGAGTTATTATAGTGCAGGCGTGTTTGCGCAGACACAGGTGCAATCTCTCTTCCCTCACTCTCATAGTCCGATGGGACGGCAATCCGACACGACCGGAGAGAGATCAGGCGCAGGACCAACGGCTTAACGTGCTTTCCGAGGCACGGGGGTATCACACCGCCAACTTCCAAACTCCGGGCTGTTACTGAGAAATTCCCAATCAAAAAACCCAACAACACTGCCCGACCCGGGAATCAAACCCAGGACCCCCCAGGGCAGCTTTTATAATAAGAGTAGAGAGGGTACTAGCCAGTGATGTCCCCATTGCTGGGCAAAGGGCTCCCTACTCTCTTTCCGCTCTTTCTGATCAAAGCTGCTAAGGACCAGTTCTGTTTGAAGGAGTCCAGCTCATTCCGCCATCTCCGTCTGGGCCTGCTGCGATGTCGCATAGAGACTTATTGGGTGGTAAGTTTGGCCCATTGGTTGTCTTATAATATGAATGTAACGGTAACCGGTAAATGGTTTTATTTCAATCAATCAATCAATCTTTATTTGTATGTATGTATCAATCAATCAATCTTTTTTTTATTTCATTTTTTATTTTATCAAGTACCTGGTACTTGTTGACAGGCCTACGCTGTCCTATACCTACTGTAATTTGAAAACATTGTTAAAGCCAATTATTTTTAAAAGAGTAACCGTGGAGTTTCTTGCCGGCTCTTCTCCATAGGAAACAACCAATTGGAACCGTGCACCTAGCTTCTGACGTTTCATAAGTTCCCATGTTGGTTTAAGTGAAATAAAATGTTTTGATTTGATTTGATTTGAACCAATTCCTTCCTTTTCCCTCACTTACCTGAAGGAGCCTGTCCGTACACATAGTTGACGGGTGGCTCGCAGGGGTTGCACGGTCCTATCTGCTGAGCCGAAGCCGCGTCACATGGGGCGGGCGGGGCAGGCTGGGGTTGACACGGGCAGGGGCAGGGGCAGGGGCAGGGGCAGGGGAACTGAGGCTCCGGCTGTGGGCACGGCTGCCCCAGCGCAGTACCCAGGAAAAGAACTGTGGGGCAAGAACACAAGGTTAAAATACTGTATATGTCTGTATTTCGGAAGTCGGTGGCAAAAAACGAAAATATGGAACCAAAGACACCGGCTTCCGTTTATTTATTTATTTAATACTTTTAGCACATACATGTTCAGGGCAGACTTAATGCCATAGGCATTTTCTACCCGTCAACCTTTGGGTGATGCAGAGACAAACAGTTGTAGGTGCCATCATAAATTGAGGTTTCAATATTATAAATATAAAGATACGCATAAACCAACTTAGGGCTGATATATCCATCGCCAGATAACTTTTATTCGAGGAATAAAATTGACGTTTGACAGTTTTTGTATTAAATAACTGTCAAAATTTCAAAAGTATTCCTCGAATAAAGTTATCAGATGATTGAAAAATCAGCCCTAAAACTATAAATATAATATATATCTATATAAATAAAAATGAATCCCCGAAATGTACGCGCATAACTTCCAATCGACTGCACCAAATTGGATAATTCTTTTTTTTTGTGTTTGTTATTGTCAGGACCAGGTTTGTATAGAAGAAAATTAAAAGAAAAAAAAGATCTTTTTAAATATGGCGGTACGACGTTCGCCGGGACAGCTACTGTATAAATAAAAATGAATCACCAAAATGTATGTACGCGCATAATTTCCAATCGACTGCACCAAATTGGATAATTCTTTTTTTTGTGTTTGTTATTGACAAGGTTTGTTTACACAATTGGACCCGGTAGGTGGCGCTGCTTTTTCGGGCAGGACGACGTCTGCCGGGTCCGTTAAAATATAAGTACAAATAAATATACATAAATCCTACTAATATTATAAACGTGAAAGTTTGTATGGATGGATGTTTGTTACTCTTTCACGCCAAAACTACTGAACGGATTTGGATGTTTGGCACACAGATAGTTTATAACCCGGATTTACATATAGGATACTTTTTATTCCGATATTCCCACGGGATCGAAACTTATGCAGGTGAAATCGTGGGGTGTTGCTAGTACATGGATATATTAAAAATAAAATTTCACTTTGTAGTGTTTTTTTTTTTTTGGATGTCAATTTTTATTTTACTTTTAGTAGATTCTAAAATAATGATATCTTAAAATCGTGTGATGAAGAAATAAAGAATCGAAAGAAAAGGAAGTATATAATGATATATTTACCCGATAACCATATGACTTTGCCCTTCGCCATTTTTCGATCGTCTGATGAAAATCATTGAGAAGAATAAGCTTTTATACTCTTTCATTACTAAAAATCCTTCTATAAACAGCCATTTGCAAATGTCCACTACATTCTAAAATCAACCTTATTAACGTGTGCGAAGAGTTCGTTTTTTAATTAAATTTTTGTTTTAAAAATCTAGGAACCGCCATTTGCAATACCCCACTATTTTCAAAAATCAACCTTATTTGTTTGACTAAAAAGTTCAATTTCAATTGCATGTTTCTATAGAAAATATATCTGTCACCCTCAAATAAATGTTTTGTAACGGTATTCGAAATTATTTTTAAATTCGGAATTATTTACGTTTTGCAACACTGACAATGGTAACCGTTTTGCTTTAAGACTTTTTCAAATATAATATTTAGACTTTTTAAATTCGTGACGGTTAGATAAGAGAGTAATTTTTTTTATTATTTTTCATAGTCTTTTGCTTGTGGCTAAGTAATAACAGCCGCTCGATCAGGTTTAGCTACGCTTGCCGCGGTTGGTTTGTAGATCCATGGTCCATCTTTACATATCGAGACTCCTCCGTTCCTCGGAAAGCACGTTAAGCCGTTGGTCCCTGCTGTCATTCGTGGATCTTTGACAGTCGTTACCTACGGGTCGTCAGCAACCCGAAACTCTGACAACCAGTCTTACCAAGGGGTATCGTATTAACCAGTAACTGGGTTGTGGAGGTCAGGTAGGCAGTCGCTCCATGTAAAATACTGGTATTCAGCTGCATCCGGTTAGACTGGAAGCTGACCCCAACATAGTTGGAAAATGGCAGGCAGATGATGAATTCTGTTGTTATTTTAAATCCTTCATAATAAGCGATACCAAAATAAACTTTTTTATAAACCATTTATTTCATTGTTACAGCATGTATGGATTTAATTTTTAGTTATATGTTTATTGACTATTTGATTATTACTGAAGGAAAACGCAATTGGGTTAAATTTCCTCGATAGAATTAAATTCCGAAAAGACCTCTACTTTTTTATACTTTTTTCTGTAATTCTAAAATCCTAAGTAATTTCATTGCAAAATTGCATTCGAAATGTACGTAATAATAGGTAATTGAAAACTCTGGCTGAAAATATTTTTGATACACAGCTTATTTTATTTTTAAACAATTTTTAGGGTTCCGTACCTCGAAAGGATAAATCGGAACCCTTATAGGATCACTTTGTTGTCCGTCCGTCCGTCCGTCTGTCTGTCTGTCAAGACCCTTTTTCTCAGGAACGCGTGGAGGTATCAAGCTGGAATTTATATCAAATACTCACCCTTGGAGCTGTGAAAAAATCAAACTTCTAAGCCAACGCAATCAAAAGATACAGCCGTTTATGCCGCAAATTTCCGCAAATTTCGCAAATTTTCGACACTCGCAAGGGAATCAAACCCTACAGGGTACTTCCCGTGAACTCAGAATCTTGAAATTTGGTACGAAGCAACGTCTTAGAGCACAGATAAAGGAAAAATTGCGAAAACCGTAAATTTTTAGTTATATACCTACAAATTTGTACGGAACCCTCGGTGCGCGAGTCCGACTCGCACTTGACCGGCTTTTTTATTTGGTTTGGCGCTTACATTGTTTTATTTGAGGTTCCAGCGCATTGTTGCGCTCTCTTTTTTCGCATCTGGAAGTAATTGACTATGTCACTTTCTTATGCCCGCCCTTCGAGCTAGGATTTACTTTTTACGTATCACCTTAAGAAAATAATCATCAATTGATCATCATACTCCTGCCCATATTCCACATTCTTCTTTTTAGCGTGTCGATAGCAATCTAAATGGACTCGGCCCAGAATTCGGCCACCTGTTTGGCGCCATCACCAGCGTCCATCAGTTCCTGTAACGTGCAGCTGACAGGACACGCAGGACACGATATTAAGTGTCCCATCGTTTGTGGAACAGCACCACATTTACACTCCAAGGCGGAGTTGTCTATGAATCTCACCTGAACAGGTTTTCCTTGCTTCGGCAAATAAGGGTGCGGAGTATATTTAAAGACTTCCAGGGTAACTCATGTCCAGGGAGGTTATCAGCGGGTGGGACGGGTCTGGCCACAGCTTCAGTCTTGTTTGCGATCGTTAGCCAGTGAGAAAAAGAAAAAAAAAAAGCTAAAAGAAAAAGCTGTTTCGACTTTAAAGCCTTTGCGGCACAAGGAAGTTGTCGTGCAAAGGGTGGCGTGTGTCGGAAACCATTTTGGCTCTTTCGCTGGAGCTTGCAACCGCTCTACGAACCACTGGTTGCGCTGTTCCTGCCACATTCCACATTTATTATTGATTTATAGTGGTCGGTACAGTATGTCTTCTTTTTCCATATTTCTCTAAGTCGCCATCTCGGTAGTCACCCCCTTTGTTGCCATATCATCTTACACAGCCATCGTTTGTTTGGCCTGCCTCATTACTTTTAAGTAAGTTTAGCCATCCTCATAATTCACATTTAAAATTTTCTTGTCACATGTTTTGCCTCAGTAGGTATTACTATAGCTTCTATCACACCAGCCTATAATGTTCCCACTGCCGGGACACAGGCACTTAGTTTCTATACCTACTTAGATTTATTTATTGCCACTCCCAGTACAATCTCCTAGGATTAGATAAATTAAATAAAACAGTTTCTTGTTATTAATAATTTTATTTCAATTTATCCTAATTCTATCTAATTTTATCTTATATTATCAAATTTTTACAAATTTTGTTTCATTTCATTTAATTGCATCAAAATTTGTCCATTTTTATTATAACTTAATTTTATGATTGTATGACATGTGTAATTCTAATATTGACTAATAATTTGTAAGTGTGGTGCAAACTGTTAATATAAGTTGGTTATTAATAAAAAAATATTATGTCTACACTACGGCAATCGGCAGTGGCACGGCACTGTTTTTTTGTACAGTCACGAGCAACAATATGTCAACACTTGGCAACTTTCATATGCGATTTTTTCGTGAAATAACGAATGCAACGTTGAAATAAGTCACATTACATAAACCTATGGGTTCGAAAATGTTATGTTCGGAACAACATAAAATTTCATTAAAAATTATAGGAGTAAATCGTTTTTGAATAAAACCGAGTGTATACATACTTTTGCTCGTGACTGTACTGAGTCATAGAACAAAAAGCAGTGCAGTTCAACTTCTGCTCTGCTACGGGTAAACGTTGCTGCAGGTATGCAAATCGCTTCTTATTTTACAAAGTCCTAGGTTTTTGCGATCATACAAAATACTTTCTAAAATATAAAGAGAGGGCAGAGCTAGTATATCAATTTGTTTGAATTTGTTTCCAAGATATTCGCGAGGCCCTTTGTATAGATTGCGCTGATTGCCTTCTTTTGTAAAATGTAAGTTGAATCTACGTCAGCTCCCGATCCCCACATCACTAACCTAGCTGTGGCTAAATCTGTCACGTCATGTCGCGTTGATTGGCAATGCTAATTATTTGGCTAAAGAAATCCTTATATGTGTATAATTATTTTATATCAACAAACTGCGATCACCAGTCCTGACAAGGGTAGTTGTAGCAATTATTCTGTTTAAATATTAAACTGGGCCAAAGGGCGTCGAACTAGAGCGGTCGTAGGTACATTGCATGACCTCACTAAGTAGTCCAAAAGGTTTTGTTTAAAGTTCCTCAGTCGAAGTTCCCTATGTCCCCAACTATAATTAAGTACCTATATACAATGATTGTAACTGAATTATACCCTGTCCATTAGGTAAACCGTTTTTTGACAGATTGAACTAGTGATTGCAGCAACACACAATACATTGATTGATACACGTACCGTATTATAATGTCTGTAAGAAGCCATAGATAATTCAATAAGATAAAGCAGTTTATATATTTATTTTATTACGCATTTTAAAGTTAACTTTTACGTAATCTGGAATATGTACGTTCTAAGACAGCTGTCAAAAAACGGTTAACCTAATGGACAGGGTATAATGCTCATTTTGAAAGTATCAGAATCGTTTACTGAATCCATTCCTGACATTTTTAATATAGGTATTTTATTCCCAAACATATTTAAAATTACGTAAATTACTGTGACACTTCCGCTGTAGTCAAAACAAACCAAAATGGATGAAGTACCTAAAACGCTAGACCCATAAACGTGTGGTGTGTGGTCCTGCCAAATTAGCCCCTGACGTAAATTGACGTATTTTTAGTAGCCAATCTTTTTATCACGTCTAAACTTGTCTATGAAGTATCTTAATTTGACGGGACTAAACTAATATTTATCTTCTGTCCTTTTCTTAATGAAATAGAAAGAAAAAGATGCACTGAACTTAAATTTAGTTTAGTTTTTGAACAAGGGAATCGGCGCCATTGTCTTACTAATAAACTTTTATAAATAAATACAAACACTATATTTAAGCGTCGAAGCACTCGTCCGCATCGCTGTCATCCGGAGACTGGCAGCATTATGAATAAACCAGTTTATTAAGATATTTATTCCCACCTAGGACACTACATAGTGTCAAATTGTCTCATGTTCTGTGAAAGCTATGTTTGTAAATAAGTTGTATCTTGTTACCTATCACTTTAATCGATTTTATTTTATTTTCTCTCCTTAAAGTTATTGTTAAGTAGATCTCTGTCTTGTTATTTGTTTTTAAATTATGTCAATTATGTAATATGTTTAGTTTTAGTTTTATGTTTAGTTTTACCTGTTAATTACTGTCATTGGCGCAAGCCGTTGGAATTAATTATAAATAAATAAAGTCAAGCGGCACTTATCATCGCACGCGTAAACACAAACGTATGGCAATATAAGACGTTGTTCATAGAGACGCGGGGCGGGAAGCGTGGCGGTGCCCGCCGCTGCGCCCGCGGCGAATCCTCAAGCGTGTAGCAAAGCACGCGGCGGGCAACGCTGCGGCGCACGCGGAACACTCAATCAAACCGACCAGTTTTCTAAAAATTGATCATATCGCACTCCATTGTGACGGTCACTGCGTCTGCGTTCTGCAATTTCCAAATATGACTGGCAGAAGATTCCGCCGCGGGCGATTGAAGATGAAGCGATTTCATCGAGAATTGCCGCTGCGTGCGCCGCCGCGATAAACGCCGCGTGAGACGCGGCGGTGCCAGCCGCGGGCTTGGCCGCAAAAAACGCTCCATTTCAAGCAAACGCGTCTAAAATCGCTTCTCCGTAAACGCACTCAAACAACGCCATATGTTTGAATTCAGTGCGGGCCGCGCCGCACAACGCGACGCGCGACGCCCCGCGTCTTCGTAAATGAGGCCTTAGTGTTGTTTCTGACTTCTTATAATTTTGCTCGGCTTCTAAGTGTCGTAGCGTAATATTAGATAGCCTATAACCTTTCTCAAGAATTGGGCTATCAAATACAATAAGTTTTTTTTTCATCCGACTGGTAGTTCCGGAGATTACCCCCTACATACATACAAACAAACAACAAATTTTACCTCTTCATAATAATATAATATAGAAGTATAGATAAGCTACATAGATGGAGTCGACATTTCCTATCGGACTACCCCTAAGAAGAAATGGTGAAACAATGTCTACCATTTCTTGGATGTGCCCTGGCGGCTGAGAGTATGTCATGCTCACTCTAATGTCTCTCGCTGGTGTTGGCGTGTGTGTTGGATCACTAAGTTCCCTTCAAAATGATTTAGCTGAATGGTGCTGATCCAGACGTCATGTTCGTGAACGGGCGCCGTCAGTAGGGACTGGTCATCTCTAAGCTGCCGCGGCTTATTTTCATTTCTGAATTGTTTTTATGTTTCCTATAACGGACGCTTTTAACGTGCACGCCCTTCCACATCGTTCTCTTATGTGTAATTTTAACATGAATGATGTAACCAATATTTTGTAACAATATTATGATTTAAAAGAGTGTCCATGGAGTTTCTTGCACGTTCTTTTCCATAGGTACCTAGTACGCTTTGGAATGGGCGACTAGCTTCATTTTACTGACTGACGCCTTGACAATTCAAAAGTGCCTGTAATTGGTTTATTTCAAATAAACGCTTTGATTTTGAGTTTAAAAGTCAGACATCAGGTAGGCAGCCGGTTCATGTAAAATACTGGTATTCAGCTGCATCTGGTTAGACTGGAAACCGACCAAGACGCCGCGACATAGTTGGGAAAAGGCTATAGACAGGTTGGTTTCTTTTATTGGTTTACTCTATGGCACAGGTACAGGACGTAATGGACTTAGTCTTCAAACATTTCGGGATAGGCGACGAGAAGACTTGATGAAGTTTTCTAACAGAGATCCTTCTGTCAGCTTCTTTCTAAAAGTTGTTTCTACCGAGCTGGATGACAAGGCCTAGGTAAGTATTAAGTTTGAACGTCCTTTTTTATTTTATACCAGCGGCCCGTCCCGGCTTCGCAAGGGGTGTTAAGTTTTAGTAAGGATCCCTAATCTTTTCTAGCAATAAATATAGCCTATGTCACTCAGGGTGAATGTAGCTTTCCAATAGTGAAAGAATTTTTGAAATCGGCACAGTAGTTTTTGAGTTTATTCATTACAAACATACACACAAAAATACAAATCTTTCCTTTTATATTAAGTATAGATTTTAAATATACAGCATGAAATTGTAAACTTGCGACAAATCGAAAGAGGAGGTGCAGTAACTGTTACATAATCATAATAAATTGTCATAATTCCCAAATCTAAAATCTTGAAAAAAAATCGTGCAAAAAAATCGTGTAATTATCGTGTTAGATAGTGCAAACTTGCTCTATCCAAGACGATAATTACACGTTTCTTTTTTGGTTTCGAAGTTATTGCCTTCAAATAGACAAAAAATAACGTCATTTCAGTAACAATTTTTTTTTTTTTACTGAAACGAAAATTATTCTTTCTTCCTTCACAACGTCGAGAAGCGACCTCACAGACTCAGGTCTCGCAGTCTTACCAAGGGGTATCTTATTAAGATAAGATAAGATAAGATAAGATATTTTATTTGCATAAAACACGGTATACAGGTTGTTATTAAACATTTTAGATCAGCATGTTTTGCTTAATGATAAAGCATGCAAACTTACTTACAACTATAATACTACAATTTGACATAGAATACAATTAATTATTTAAATTTCAAAAAGTCATTAATACTATAAAAATTATTATTATTAAGCCATTCATACAATTCGGTTTTAAATATCTTAAAATTTAATGCTTTTAACATATTTGGTAATTTATTATAAATTTTTACACATATAGCAGAAGTATTTTTATTATATTTAGCTGATCTGGGCAGCTCATCCAGCACTAGCTTGTATTGGTCACGCCGACTTCTCGAGTTTATTTCTCCTGCTGTTTTGAAAATTTCTTTATATTTCCGAACAAACATACATGTTTCATAAATGTATAATGCAGGTAATGGTAACAAACCAAGCTCCTTAAACACCGGTTGACAAGATTCATCAGACGGGATCCCGTGTATAGCTCGTAAACATTTCTTCTGGGCGACAAATGCTCTATTGTTATCAGTACTATTTCCCCACATTATTACTCCATACCGCAGAGAAGACTCAACGTATGCGCGGTATGACATCACAGCCGTTTTTATATTAGTTACTTTTTTAATTTGTCTCAGGGCATAAGCAAATTTATTTATTTTGTTACATACGCTTTCAACCTGAGCTTTCCAGTTAAGTTGTTCGTCAATGATGACTCCTAAAAACTTAGTTAGGGCCACTTGTGTAATTTTTGGTATGTCCATTTTAAAATTAAATTGATTATTATAAGATTGATTAAATTGTATATATACTGATTTATTTAGATTAATTGATAAATTATTATTATTTAACAACTTAATTAACTTGTTGATAGTATTATTTATGTCCGCTTCATGATCAGTAATTGATTTATATTTTTTATCGGCAGTAACAATTATGGAAATGTCATCAGCAAAAAGAAAGCATTTATGGTTTGTTACTTTGACGATGTCATTTATGTACAGAAGAAATAAGATAGGGCCCAATATGCTACCCTGGGGGACTCCGCGTGTTATATTTTCATATTCAGACGAGTAGTCTGTCATATCCCTCATTTTATTTAATTTTGTGATGATGACACTTTGTTGTCTGTTAGTCAGGTACGACGCAATCCACTGAAGTGGCAGTGGGAAGTATTATTATCTTACCTGTGGTGTCTTTTAGTCTGTGCTAAATAAATGTATTTTTTTCTTTCCCAGTAACTGAGTTGTGGAGGTCAGATAGGCAGTCGCTCCATGTAAAATACTGGGATTAAGCTGCATCAGGTTAGACTGGAAGCTGACCCTAACATAGTTGAAAAAAAAGCTAGGCAGTCGATGAACGTCGAGATTAATGAGGCTTTATTCTAAACTAGCTTCCGCCCGCGGCTTTGCCCACGTGGTATGTCGATAAAAAGTAAAAAAGCCTATGTCCTTCCCAAAGGTTCAAAGTGTCCCCATAACAAATTTCATCAAAATCGGTCCAGCTGTTTTGTAGATTACCCGGAACAAACAGACAGACAGAAAAAAGTTTTATGTTTTTTTTTTGTTATAAGTACCTTAACCACCACACACCCACACACACAACACCACACCCCACACCAAAAACCACATTTAATTGTGGTCCTCCATGAATAACTCTAATTCATTAACCATTAAGAATATTTTAATCTAATACTGCTTAAGTAAGCCAATCAATGTGAAAGGGTACGATGGGGTTGACATATCTTTGATAAAAGCCTTAAAAAAAAGTACCTCATATACTTTCATATGCATTTAGTAAAAAGCTGCTATTTTGACATTACAATCAGACACTTACAAGATAAAATCAGGAATGAAATTATCCGATAAAGAACCGGAGTTGCAGAGTAAGCAAACTGAAGTGACAGTGGGCTGGCCATGTTTGTCGAAGGACCGATGGCCGCTGGAGCAGACGAGTCCTGGAGTGGAGAACGCGTATCGGCAAGCGTAGTGTGGGACGCCCCCCAGCTAGATGGACGGACGATCTAAAAAAGGTGGCTGGGACGGACTGGATGCGGAAGGCGGAGGACAGGGTGTTGTGGAGCAGCCTGGCAGAGGCCTATGTCCAGCAGTAGACTGCGATAGGCTGAGTTGATGAATCAGACACTTCAAGTGTATTTATTTGTAAAGATAGAAAAGTAAATTGGGGTTAGCCCAATTTACTTTTCTATCTTTATGAGAAATCAAGATTAATGCTGATCTCTACGCTTTTCAATTGAACAATCAATTATTCAATGAATCCATTTATTTAAAAGAAGATTAGTATAAAGTACAAAGATATTGTTCAAAGGTTAATTAATAAATCACCCTTTAAACGCGTAGTGAAATGAAATAAGTAATATTGTTAGAAGAAAAAAAAAAAAATATATATATATATACGCGTCGACTTGAGAACCTCCTCCGTTTTTTTTCGTCGGTTAAAAAGAGGAGCTCGTGGCTAACTAATAACAACCGCACGGATCGCTCGCTTGCTGCGGTGGGTCCGTGGATACGTGACCATCTTTACATACCAAGACCCCTCCATGCCTCGGAAAGCACGTTAAGTCGTTGGTCCCGGCTGTCATTCGTGGATCTTTGACAGTTGTTACGAGTCGTCAGTAGCCCGAAAGTCTGACAACCAGTCTTACCAAGGGGTTTCGTTTTACCCAGTAACTGTGTTTACACATGGCACCGCACCGGCAGCAGTTTTCGCCACTGCGGTATCAAGACCAAGTGTGAGGGTCCATACAAATCCAAGGGTGAGGAAGTAACAGCGGCGGCGCCATGTGTAACTGCCCTAACTGAGTTGTGGAGGTCGGATAGGCAGTCGCTCCATGTAAAATACTGGTATTCAGTTGCATCCGGTTAGACTGGAAGCCGACCCGGCTTGGGTCCGGATTGGCAAAAGAAGAGCCCATGCCCAGCAGTGGGTGAGTTTGGGCTGTGGATGATGGTGAAGATGATGATATTTATTATGATTTCTTTAAAAAATATGAATAATAGTAGCCGACCGGTATGGAACAGAGTTCAAGCTACCGGCGGTCAGGGCTCCAGAGAGAGGAACCTCCTGACAATGCGAGCTGTGTCCAGAAGTACCGCTTTCTGAATCAAGCCCTTGGTCCAGCTGCCCAACGAGAGCCTCCTCAAGTGTTGGTCGAGGCTCTTGGCTATTAAGCCATTGGCTGTCACGACTATCGGCACAATGATTGCTGAGTCCACATGCCACATGTCGACAACCTCGCGAAGCACGTCAAGATACTTGATTTGTTTATCTTTCTTGGCTTTCACAAGGTTCTCATCATGCGGGATGGTTATGTCAACAATCATTGCGCGCCGCTCTGATCGATCCACCACCACTATATCAGGCTTATTGATTATGATGATCATTATGATGATGATAAAGTTATAAATAACAGAAAAGAAACAACATCTTGTAATACATATATGTGTATATTAATTCGTTATTAAAATACATAAATACTTATAATATACATTTGTAAACGACACACATTCGAAACTCATACGGGCAATTGTCTATCCACTAAAGTACCGTTATCACATGCCTTAGTTAATCGTAAAGAAACCAGTTAAGAGATCTTTGAAGCATACTAAAACAGACAGAGGACTTATATCTAAAAACGACCCCAGTATAGAACAAAAGTTCCAGTAGGACCATCTGCTACCAACTGAAAAGTTGTTGCACTGCTGTTCTTTATTATACTGTGGTTCTTGCTAATGTTCAGCGTTCTTGTAGGGCTAAAGGGAGTGTGTGAGGTAATTGTTCGTCTTCTGCACTTTTCTACATTAATACCTCAGATGATAATTGCTCAGGCGACGGTGTAAAGCTCTCCTTTTAACCCCTAAGTGCAGGGGGCCGTTATCACTCCAAGCAGTGGGATTTAAATAGGGTTGTTATAAAAGTAAGTCCTTAAGTTTTGTTATTTAGCATGGCTAGCACGGGGGTGGCTCGCAGGGGCAGGGACAGGGACAGGGGCAGGGCGTGGGCTCGCAGGGGCACGGCGGGGGTGGGGGGGGCTCGCATGGGCATGGACAGGGGCTGGCACACGGGTTGCATGGTGGTGCCGGCTGCACGCATCCACACGGACCGATCGACGGCCCTTGGAGACCGAGCTGCGATTGCAGCGATGAGGTTGATACGCAGATGGTAGGGGGCTGGATGGTTTGCGGCTTAGGCGGCCTCACCACAATCTGGGGCGGGTTGATCGGAGCAGGACGTGGTTGAGTCACACTGATCGGTGCTGGCTGGATTGCTGCTGGCTTCGGCACCCTCACAACTAGAGGAGGAGGCTGCACGCAAGGAACTGGTCCAGGACGAGCCAACACTGGAGGCGGAGTTATTGGCGGCAGAGGAGGTGGTCTCACGCAGATCGGGGGTGGAGTCACTGGTGGTTGCTGAGGTGGCTGGACAGTCAGCGCCGGGGGAGTGATAGCAGCCTGCTGAGGTGGTCGCACCAGGATTGGGGGCGGCTGGATGATGACGTCGGGGGATGCGCTGATGAAGAACGTGCCTCCGGGGACGGCGATCTCCTGGAAGCCGGCGGCCCTCAGACGTTCAGGCACGCAGTTCTTTTGCAGCAGCACCTTGACTGGTCCATCGCCGCATGGTGCTGTAAGGAATATGATCTTTAGTAGTGATGCTGGTAGAGATCTTTGTGAACGAACTCGTAGATACTGGGAATTATATCGGCTAGCATTGCCGTTCCGGTGTTAAGGGTAATAATAGTCCTCCAGACTGTATTTCGGGCTTGCAGACCAATCTCAACGAAGACTAGCCTTCGGCGCATGAGATATTATAGTGCACAAGCGTGTGCGCAGACACAGGTGCATTCTCTTTACATCACCCTCATAATCCGACGCGACGGAAATCCGACACGACTGGAGAGAGACGGCGCAGGGCCAATGGCTTAACGTGCTTTCCGAGGCACGGGGGTATCACACCACCAACTGCCAATCTCAGGGCTATTACTAAGATTTCCCTAATAGAAGAACTTAGTAACTCTTTGCCCGACCCGGGAATTGAACCCAGGACCCCATGCTCAAGTCGCGGAGACCAACGGAGCGATCAAACAAAGCAATAAAAAAAGGTGACAGTCAGGAATACTTACAAGGTGGAGGAGCGCAGGGGTCGCAAGGGCATGGCGGAGGCACGGGGGGTGGGCAGGGCGGCGGCGGCGGCGGGCACGGACACGGCGGAGGGGGCGGGATGCACCCGCAGTACTGGGGCGCTGGCGCCGCTGCCGCTGAAGCTACCAATGCTGAAAACAAAAAAAAAACACATTAAATAGTACCTGGTAAGTATGCTAAGATGTTGCTCACGGCTGGCATTCGTAAAGGTTTGTCAGTCGTAGTCTGGAACTCTGACAACCAGTCTTACCAAGGGGTGTCGTGTTACCCAGGGTTGTAGCGGTCCGTAGACAGTTGCTCCTACTTTGACTGGAAGCAGACCTCGACATAGTTGGGTAGATTACGATGCAGATCATTAAAAGCACAGCGAACAAAATTTCGTAGATTTTGAAAATTTTGTGAAATTTTGTCACTGTTGACACACGGATGATAGAGAAGCTATAAGTTACCACAACTTTCTAGAAAGGATGCTGCACTTCCCAGATAGTCGACTTGACTTAACAACTAAAGTTATAAAGTTAGTAAATGGATAAATAGTAAATATTTAATTACCTATTATACCCAATGCCGTTAGACGCCCCATGGTTGACAACCTTGTGTATTAACCACCAACGATTTGAACCTTTTATACCCAACGCATCCTAGTTTTGTTATAACTCACAAATTCACCGTCGACTCGCGCTAGACTGAGCATCAATATAACAAACTTCTTTTGTTTTTTTAAACTTTCGCGAGGAAATTGGTTGTTTTGGTTTGCACATGTAGTGTGAGGGAATGAGAATATGATCTAAGACTTTTCTATTGGTAACACATATGCAAACGACATATGTCAGCGTGAAAGATACCAGAGGGTAATTTTTGTGATTTTAACAACGTTTGTAGTGTTAGATCAGATGAAATGATAACACTAGCCTGATGTAGCATAAGCATGTCTTTATTTGCTCTATTATCATAGTCCGCGGGGTAATTCCGTAACACATCAGTGGCAACATTTTGACAGTTCAACGACGTTAATTGCGTTATTTGCGTTGTTGAGCAGAAAGATTTTTGAACATATAATTATGAAGCAATGGATTAGCAATATCCTTCAAAATGATTCAGATTGAGATTGATAGTGTTTCGCAATTAGTGTGCTGACGTGTCTCAATCTGTCAAAAATACGTCCCTCTTTAATTTCCCTACTGTGAGGGGTAATGAGATTTAAATTTTATATTCTTGTCTCATTACCCCTCACTGTGGCCAAGACACCTTTAGCCATCTCTGATCAGTCTCGTGAGTCTGCGGGACTGGCAGTGAGTCTACCCTTTCCCGAACCTGGAAATCCTGTCTACAATCCGTCTGTAACCTTAGCTCGCATGGTGCAGACATCCTGAACTTATTTATATATTTATTTATCACGTGCTAGGTATACGATAGGTTAGGGCTGTATGGCTTATAGGGCTTAGGGTCGTAGGGACTGTTAGGCTGGTTGGTCTCTGTAGGTTCCTTTAACTTATCATATATTTTCATGTACCGTCACACCCTTGACTACTTTGCGGCCTTACGTGACGTCTGTTAAGGGTGGACGTACACCTACATTTATGACAAGTTTTTGACATTGATTGTCGCTGAAATGAGATTGTGTCTAGATTTTGAACGTTTTTAGTAACGGGAATTGGCCTTCAAAATCAGAAGTCACCACACGACAAGCACGCTCTTTTTTTTTCACTTGAGCTACGATTTGACAAGAAACATGTCATATTAGTATTTTACACGAATTACGTTCAGGTTCAAATTAAATTAATATATATCTAATTGGGGAACCGCTATTGTTTATTTAATACTTTATGCACACAACACAGAGGCCATAGGCATTTTCTACCAGTCAACCTTTGGGTGTTGCAGAGACAAAGAGTGTTAAGTAGGTGTAATCATGAAACCTGAGCAATAACTATTTTTAAATATAAACCTATTAAATCTATAAATATAATATATTTACTGAATCCTACTAATATTATAAACGCGAAAGTTTGTATGGATGGATGTTTGTTACTCTTTCACGCAAAAAGTACTATGCGGATTTGGATGAAATTTGGCACTCAGATAGTTTATAACCAGGATTAACACAGGATACTTTTTATCCCGATTTTCCCACGGGATCGAAACGTATGCGGGTAAAACCGCGGGGCGCAGCTAGTAACATATTTTATTTTATTTTTATTAACATATAAACACAAATAAATATACATACACAAACACGAATATAATAAAAAAAAATAAGACAAACAATGAGAAAACATTACCGTTGTGATTACACTGCCAGCTTCTAGCTATTTTATTGTCATTTTTGACGTTCTAAAGTGCCTTTTATTTGCCTATTTGGAATAAATACTTTTGACTTGCGAATGTGCTCGCGAACTTTAACTTTAAATGATAATTGGTTTGTTGCCATCCTGATTTCCTGGGGGAGCGCATTCCACATAGAGATAGACTGAACGAAGAAGGAAGAGTGAATGAAGTCTGTGCGGTGGGACATTGGAGAAGACGATTGTGTGCTGAACGTAGATTTCTATTGTGATTTCGTTATTTTTATTAACTTTCAACCATCGCCCCACAACGAGCATCATAGCCTTTACATCTATGTATGTTGTGGCCGGCTTCAAGTTTTAGCCTGCTTTTCCACCAGAGATGTGCTATGCTATGGATGCGTTTGTTATCCACCAATAATATTCATTGGCCCACATAGCATAGCACTGGTGGATACGGATTCAACTATAGCAATGCGATGCATCGATAGTAGGGAAAGCACATAGCTACACCACTCGCGTATAAAAACAGCTTAAAAGCCATGTTTTTTATACGGAAGGATGCGTGCTATGGGTGGGAGCTATAGATGCGCGGGTGGTGTAGCTAAGTATGTGCTTTCCCTTACTATCGATGCATCGCATTGCTCGAGTTGAGCATCTTCCTCGCACAGCTACCTCGCGGCGGCGCATCTTACTCGCTCCGCTACACAGCTAGGATCTAGGGGGGAGCAAGCCGGGGCCTATGCCCCGGGCGGCAAGTTCAGAGGGCGGCCAAATTCACACTTTACAGACGAATGGACAACTCATAATTTACTTAACTTTGACCACGGAATAAATAATAGTACAAGTACAGAAATAAAATATATATCCTACACGTTTATGTCTATATATCTGTAAATAAATAGGCTTAACACAGAAAGAACAGCGATGGATGCATTATTTCCGGAAGGCCTATGTAGGCTGCCGCGGGTTGTTCGAAAAAGATACCGTGGCCCCTAGCACAGGCAACTGAAGGAACACGGGTGGGTTTTAGTCAGTAAAAGTCTGACACGCCCTTCCGCTCCGCCCAGAGCGGGAGAGGTCATTTGATGATTTCCTACCCAAAAAAAAAAAGGCCTATGGAGGCTATGTCCAAATTTCAATCAATTAGTGGACATCTGATAGCTGAAATTATATGGATGAGAAAGGTAAAAATAAATGCAAGTGGGCGGGAGCGGCATTTTTCAGTTTTTGCCCCGCCTAAAAAAAATTTAAAATCTGGGGCTGCTTAGCATTAGTGGAAACGGTCGCACAGTTTCGTAGCTTAGCTTTCACATCCTCGCTGCATAGCACATCTCTGGTGGACAAGCAGCCAAACCAGCTCATGTAACATGACCGGTTCTATCTCTACGATACGAAGAATGACATAGGTAAAAGGATGGCATGATTTTAATTGAACCTCTACTAACGCTATCAATCAGAATCACATAATAGGGAATATATGCATGCCATTTTTAAGTGAACTACCCTACGTAAGTACTTACGTATGAAATCTTTTGATTAAATGTTGTCGCGTCGGGGGACCACTCTAATTATTAGGCTAACGTTCTGTTAAAGTTTAAAATAGTAACGGTCCCCCGACGGGTCAACATTTATTCTAAAAATTTCATACGTACTTACGTAGGGTCATAATTTCAAGGTTATTTTTTTGTTTTTATAGGTTTTCACGTTTATACCTTTTTTGTTACTATTTTTATTATTTTGTGTCGGGAGTTTCTTAAAATTTTAATTAAATTTTTTATTTCATGCTTTTTGTAGGGACTCCTTAATTTTTTTATTTCATTTCTTTTATTTTCTTGCGTTTTAAGATTCATATGATTTGGTGTTTAGTCAGGTTTTTTGTAATTAGCCATTTTGTGGTGGCGGCCATCTTGGATTGGAAATGTATAGTATTCTACTAGTCAAGCCCTTTCATTTGATACCCTTATTGAGGGAGTTGTGAAAAAATATGTAACCCGCCATTTTGTGGCGGCGGCCATCTTGTACCGATTTTCATCAAACACGCCCGACTAATTCACCTTTCAAACAAAATCAAAATCGGTTTATCCGTTCGGGAGCTACGATGCCACAGACACACACACACACACAAACACACACTGTCATTTTTGCGTCGGGGGTTAAAAACAGTATTATTCAAATGGATCATAAAAAAATAATTGTCATTTAACCCTTCATACGTAGATCCACGCCAGACACAATGGCTTTTTAATTGTGTCTATAATTACGGCATTCAACGGGTTAATAACTACATATTATGATATACGGACCAATTCTATTAGCTTCATTTATTTAATTCATGTAATCAATAACTTTGCTTGCTAGTTTTAGCGAATTGTTTTTAGAAATCGTTAAAAAAAGCCCGACTATCTGTAATGTACAGACGCCAGCACATTAAGCTACTACAATCTGTCAAAATTATTTAATAGATTTTCAACTTTATCGCTAAAGCAATAGGTTCAAAATTGATTGGGCAAAATTTGACAGTTTCGGGTAGCTTGATGTGCTTCCTTGAAATTTCATTTTATTATATAACGAAGTGTAAATGAACTATTCAGCACTGCCTACCTCCCCGGCAAATACCAGCGTGAAGCTTTAAGTTATCAGCTCACTCTACCTCTGTCAAACAACCATGATGTTACGTTTAACGTAATCTTCGATAATTTTACACAGTCAACAGACCAATTCACAACATAATAATCTTTAAAGTATATAAGGAGTGATCACAACCAAATTATGCACTGAAAGTCAAAATGGGTCTACAGGCATTCGTGGTTCTTGGTAAGTTAGCATCTGCCTCATAATCATCATCATTTCAGCCGAAAGACGTCCACTGCTGGACATAGGCCTCCCCCAAGCACTTCCACTTCGACCGGTTCTGTGCTTCTCGCATCCAGCGTGTTCCTGCGGCCTTCACAAGGTCGTCGGTCCACCTTGTGGGAGTGGCCTTCCAACGCTACGCGGTCCCAGTGCGGCGGGGTAATTGTGTAACACAGTATTAGTAGTGTAGCGGTATCTCCAACGCCACATGAGAACTACGCGTCATGCTGACGTCACGCAAAATCCTGCATCGCGCAAGCAGAGTTTACCGCACAATAAGCATATATACAACAGCCCGACATGATTCGTCGGGCAGTTGGCCATCAGACACAGCAGCCATCTGGTCGGAGGATCCTCCCTTTTCTATGGAGAATGAGTGAACTTACACCCTGTTCCTCATACATCCATAGTTTCATTTTCACAGTGACAACAACATTCATTGCGTTATTTACGTTGTTTAGCGACACATTGTTCGAACATACGAAGCAATGGATTTGCAATATCTTTCAACATGATTCAGATTGAGATTTTTAATGTAATAATATTATTTATTTCAAAAAGTGAGGTAGAGTTTTAATGTATTACACAATTATGTTGGTAGATGTCACGTCATGTCTTCCATTTATTTCTAAAAAAGTTTCCTCTCGATGTTTTCTTTCACCGTTTTGAGAGCAGTGGTGATGAAATTACTTCCCAGGAGTGGGAACATTACAGGCTGATTATGTAGTCGTTTTATCATCATCATTCTCCGGCCCTCATCCAAATTCTTCAGCCTTGCTGGTTTTTATTACGATTCCAACCTTAAAAATTAAAAGCTAGCTTAACCTTTATAAGATCCCTTCTTAACCATCTCCTTCTTTCTATATGTTTTTCTCCATTTTTTGTTTCCTTAATTTTTATCCATATTTTTCTCTTTTTTTTTTTTTTTGTTAGCCTCTTCTGTCCCATTGCTGGGCAAAGGCCTCCCCTAAATCCTTCCAGGAACTCTTTACTCTAAGTCATTTTTTTTGGTCATCCTGTACTGGGCAAAGCCCTCCCCCATTCCCTCGTCTTTACGTTCGTTTTTAATTTTATTTATTTATTCTTTACTTCGTTTCTAGCACTCATCAGCGTCGCGGCCGCCGCTCCCTGGCGCTGCTACAGTACCTGCGACGGAAGTACTGTCTGCTTCGGAGAGGCTGGTCAGCCTTGCATCAACCAGCCAGCCATTTGCATCGGGAGGCCCAGCCCCCCATGCACGGGACCAGCGACCGTGTACACCCCCTGTCAGTGCCCACCGCCACCACCGCCGCCACCCCCCTGCCCATGCCCCTGCCCGTGTCCCTGTCAGCCCCCCTGCCCTGAACCCCCCCCACCCCCACCGTGCCCCTGCGCATGCCCATGCTACTAAATGAATCTGCGTTATAAGAATCTAAATTGATACAAAATTGGTGGTTTTGAAAATTGTATTTTTCGATTTAGAATTTTTTTCTGTTGGTATTATTATTTGGTAACTAAAATGTGTTTTGGAACGAATTAAAATTGATGGTTTGGAATGAAATATAGTTTTCGTTTTTTCTTTTTTTATTCGTATTTTTTTACTAACATTCTATATGACCTATACCTATATTTATTAAGAACTAAAATGAAAGATACATGCAGTGCCCTCCAAAAGTTAGCTGACATTTCTCCACTTCAGCAGTGATGCCAACATTAAAAAAATAATCACATACTCCTAAGGGAATACTTGATTATGTTTTATGATAAGTCAAAGGAGTTTATTAACCATTTTCTAAACTCATCTACGTAAATGAATTTTATTTAGTTATTTTTAGTACATGTTAAAATACAGTTTTACAAAATAAGTAATACATAAACATAAGGGTGGGCACTGCTCTCCTAACTCTTATGTTGATACCAGTTATCTCACAACTATCTACACTAGGTACTAAATTAAAAGACCAACTAACGAAATAAAGAAATACAAAAACAAAAGGATATTTAGGCGTCGAAGTACTCGTCCGCATTGCTGTCATCCTGAAACGTGCCCAGAAGACTGGCAGCATTACCAAATTGAATGGCAATGCTAATTCTTTGGCCAATACCAGCCCTCTGGTTATGTGAAGAGTCGACCAGCCGTCGCTCGCAATCTGGTAACACTATAGTAGTAGCTTACAGTATTTGCGCCGTTTGAGGGTCTCAACAGCCGCAGTAGCGACGCCAGCACAGTCCACTGTGCTAGGTACATGAGATGGCGCAAGATATCTTAGTCAAAGTTAGGTTCAAATTTTTGGATCACTAAAATTTTAAAATACTGTATTGTGTGCCACAGCTGAAGTGGAAAAATGTCGAATGTCAACTAACTTTTGGAGGCCACTGTAAATAACAACTTATACCTAATTAATTTTTATAAAACGTCACAATTTGATATCCTAACTTAACTAAAACTATTCATAAACTAAAATATGGCGTCGCAGAATTCCTCCGCATCGCTGTCGACTGGTAATGTATCCAGAGACTGGCGGCATTTCTACGTTGTATGGTAATGCTTAGCCTCTGGCCAAGATAAAAGCCAGCCCTTGGGTCACGGGAAGTGTCAGCCAAAAGTTACATAACGGGTGTAAAAACACACTTAACGAAGTCGAGAGTCACTTGTACTCCACGTCATTGTGATACTTTTTTTGTACTGGACCATACCTGGGAACCTTCTGGTTACGGAGAAATTGAAGGTCAAAGTTCCAACTTTTACTGACGTTTTTTTACGAAAACAATTTTTTGTTGTTATTTTAACACCAACACACAACTTTAAATACCCTCACGACCCCTGTACCGTTGCATGCACCCATAAGCACAATGTGTTGCGTGCTCTCAGCCTGCCACCACACCCTGTCCTCCGCCTTCCGCACCCAGTCTGTCCCAGCCTGATCTAGCTGGAGGGCGTCCCACACTACGCTTGCTGATACACGGTCTCCACTCCAACACCCTAATTGCGTAACAGACTTTCAATCTCAATTCGAATCATTTTGAAATATATTGCTAATCCATTGCTTCATATATTTGAAAAATGTATCTGCTCAACAATGTAAATAACGCAATGAATGTTGTTGAACTGTCAAAATGAAAGCCATTGCTACTGATAGTGAGTTGCGCTGGACTCGTCAAATGCCCATGACTATGTGCCAGCGCAAACTTTGCGTATTGTCGCTGCGACTAGACGTAAAACTGTCGCTAGCGTCTGCAACTGGTGCTTACGACAGACGTCGTGGAGGTAGTGATCATTTTCATTATAAATTCGAAAGATAGTCGTGTTTATCTGCCACATGCGACCGTCGTCGGGTGAGAACGTGCACCGTGCATCTAATCGCTGTGACACGTAGCGTGATTAGATTCCATTAGCATGACGTTGCGACTCTGCAACCTGGTGTGAAGTGTGCGGAATTTTTTAAAAAATGTATGAAAATAATCGGCCGCAGCCTGTCCTTGCGTTTAGTCGCCGAGCTGTGGCATTCTCATGTCGCGTAGTGTGCGCCATGTCTGAGCGTACACACGTGTAATTAGCTTCACTTTGTATACAAATGGCTTCGGGACGCACAGTCGCGCTTAAAGTGTACGGAGGATGTTGT
The DNA here is from genome assembly GCA_947507525.1 of Apamea epomidion. NCBI lineage: Eukaryota > Metazoa > Arthropoda > Insecta > Lepidoptera > Noctuidae > Apamea > Apamea epomidion. Next base: position 9,188,484 of record OX382255.1, read on the forward strand.
TGGAGCTTCCTCGCTACTGCAGCGCGTCGGAAATGTTTACACTTGCTCGTACCGACGGGTTTCATGCGATTATTCGCAAAAAAACAGCGTCACTCCTGAGGAGAGAGACAGTCGCAACAGCATCCTGAGAACTGCAGCGGAGAGTTTCGGCTCTCCGATTGTAAAACAGTTTGTGTTTGTGATTGGTACTAACACTAGATAATAGTTAAGTTGTTTTAATATTATGTTACTAACACTTTATGGATTCTTAAATTTGGTCCGAAATAAAATTCATTATTATCTCCTATATTTCATTTAAATACTTACAAATTACATTTTTAAATATTTTTATAAGCAAAAAGATAAAAAAAAAACATTTAAAAATATAAAATATAGTAACCCACCGGTATCGGGAACAGGGTCCAAGCTACCGGCGGTCAGGGCTCCAGAGAGAGGAACCTCCTGACAATGCGAGCCGTGTCCAGAAGTACCGCTTTCTGAATCAAGCCCTTGATCCAGCTGCCCAACGAGAGCCTCCTCAGGTGTTGGTCGAGGCTCTTGGCTATTAAGCCATTGACTGTCATGACTATCGGCACAATGATCGCTGAGTCCAAATCCCACATGTCGACAACCTCGCGAGAAAACAAATCAAGATACTTGATTTGTTTATCTTTCTCGGTTTTCACGAGGTTCTCATCATGCGGGATGGTTATGTCGACAATCATTGCGCGTCGCTCTGATCGATCCACCACCACTATATCAGGCTTATTAGCAACAATAGTCCTGTCAGATAGTTATTATTATTATTATTAAAGAAAGAAAGTAAATACATTTATTTGCGGCAAAAATGACGCATAAAAAAAAAACATAAACACACAAAAAAATAATAACAAGTTGGGGGTAAACATGCGTCACATTCGGGGATGCGCCGGCGCCGTTCCGAATGTCGTTCGTAATTCTTTGACAGTCGTTACGGGCTGACATCCAGTTCAGGTAGGACTGGTGCAGGAGGAGGTGCAAGAGTGGCAGATAGGTAGTCGCTCCATGTAACATACTGGTCTGGTGGTAAGTGTTGGTACACTTTAAGCGTGACTGTGCCTCCCGAAGCCATTTTTATTTGTATTTATAACCAGTTTAACAGAGTGCTAAAGATGTATAGTTTAAGTTATAATAGTTGTAATTTAATAGTACAGGAATATTTGGCAAAGCTCAATTATGCAGACACGGAAAAACTACTAGAAATTTTAAAATAAAATCTATCTACCTACTCTAAGTCTCTTCCTAATTAATAATAGTCTCCACTTTATGTACTTTAATATTATTCGTTAATTTATTTAAACATTACTGTATATCTTACATAATCTAGTTTTAAATAATATATCCAAATAGTAACTGTTTGTCATTAAAAAAAAAATAATTATACCTTCTTCTCAATTCAGCTTCTAATACATTTGTTGTTGTCTTCTTTTTAAATGTTTAATGTAAATTGATGGCCTGAACCACAGGTTTTTCATAAACCTAGATCAGGCAGGTCTACATTACAGTTAGAATTTAACTTTCCTCGATTGTAATTATCGTAAATCATATTTTTACTTTAATTTATACCTAAATTAAAAAAAAAACAAATTGTTTAATTTTAATTTGGTATTCAGCTGCATCCGGTGAGACTGGAAGCCGACCCCAATATAGTTGGAAAAGGAAGGCAGATAGTAAAACTCAAAATCATAAAACTCTGATATCTGTATTACCTCACATAATGGGATAAAAATCTATAAACTCTCACAGACACAGTCTAAATCCCGCGCTGAAATGAGAATTTTTCTACTATGTAGTTTTCCAAAACACACTAGAAACTTACATTCTTGTTCAATGAAGGAATTGAAACAAATCCTAACGATGATATGAACTATAAGCTTGCCAGCGACTTCGGCCGCGTAAAATTATAGCTAAAATATCTTGTTTTAACGTAAAATTCAGTGCAGACGTGATAGGTATTAATATGTACCTATCACTATTACTTGGGACTTAAATTTAACTGGCGAAAGTTGGGTGTACTAGAGTGCACCCTTTTTTTTGGTTGGTCGCTCTGGGTGGAGCGGGAGGGCGTGTCAGACTTTTACTGACTAAAACCCACCCGTGTTCCTTCAGTTGCCTGTGCCAGGGACCACGGTAACTCTTTCGAACAACCCGCGGCCCTGGCTGGCATCGGCCCTAGCGGACCCCAGGTCCTTACCAGACGGCGAGCTATCCATTGCCTGCCCGCGCCTACGGTGGCCGGGAATCGGCTGTCATTTCTCGACGTCCAGGGCGTCTCCTGCTTCGACTAGGGGCTTGAGGCCAAAAGATTCCCTCTCCCTCACGCGTTCTATCTCCTCCTTCGCGAGCATTACTGCTTAGCTGAAGGAGGTGACGGCTTCCCATGCACTCTCGCTTCTTACCATAGCCTGGACCAGGGCCGGACGCGAGAGATCGCCGCCGCCGATCGCCGCGGGCAGACCTCCACCGTAACTAGGGTGCACCCTACGGGCGCGAATGCATTTTGGTAGAAATAAAACAATATTTTACAAATTATCCTTTCAATAAACTACTAAAGAAGTTCATTGGCATCTGTAGAGGGAGAGTCAGCATTGACAGAGGGTTTGGCTGCGGGTCCGCGGGAGCGACAGCTGTGGTGACCGCTGGGGTGACCGCTGGGGTTACCGCCTGAGGTCTGGCCGAAGTCAGGAGCAGCAACACTGGGAACAAAAAATGTTAGGGGTGAAAAAATGCTTTTTTCAACACGTTGACTGCCAAGCAAGATACTCCTGCAATAGAAAATCCATTGTTGGTGGACACCGATACCGCGGTGGCAGTCATTAACTCAAGTAAATGCATCTGTAAGGCGGTGTAGGTAGCCCGTGGTTAATAATAACAGCCGCACAGGTCGATCGCTCAGGTTAATAATAATTATTTATTTATTTTTCAGACAAAGTCCATTACATTACACATTACATTAAATTAAAACATAAAATTACACACACGTAGCGGGATCGTCCGAAAGAGTTACCGCTGCCCTGGTACATAAAGGGCTAAGGAAGGAACACGGGTGGGTTTTAGTCAGTAAGAGTCTGACACTCCCTTCTGCTCCACCCAGAGCGGGGGGGTCATTTGATGATTTTCCATCCTCAAACAAAAAAAAAAAAAAAAACAGCACACATAAATACTAAAATACTGAACATTTAAATCAAATAAAATATAAAATACATACACAAGTCAATATGTCATTCAAAACAAAACAATTATAAAATACATACAAATGTCATTCAAATAAATAAAATTAAAATAAATAAACATGTCATCCAAAACTAATAAATTAAAACTATGTGTTTACAGAGGTAAATATTCAACAATTCGAGGGGAGGCGCTATTATTATTATTATTATCTACATGTGAAATGAAATTGAATCAGACACATTATGAAATTAATTAAAAGAATAAAAATTAGATAAACATTACAATTCATCAATAAAAACATTATGAATTACAATTTTACAATAAAAAAAAATAAAAAAAGATTAAAATACACTTTAGATTTCATCTTAGTCTAAATTTAGGTTTGGATCCGGAATGCTCAATATGCAGCCTGGTCCAGTACCGCATTATTGGATAATCCAGATCCAGATCCATCCTCCATGCGAACAGCTGAAGGTAGCTAAGCTATGCTTGTCGCGGTTGGTCTGCGGATCGGTGACCATCTTTACATACCGAGACCCCTCCGATTCTCGGAAAGCACGTCGTCATTGGTCCCGGCTGTCATTCGTGGATCTTTGACAGTCGTTACGGTCAGTCAGAAGCCCGAAAGTCTGGCAACCAGTCTTACCGAAGGGTTTTGTGTTACTCAGTAACTGGGTTATGGAGGTCAGATAGGCAGTCACTCCATGTGAAATACTGGTATTCAGCTGCATCCGGTTAGACAGGAAGCCGACCCCAACATAGTTGGGTAAAGACAGGCAGATCATAATTTGTCAACACACAACCTGCACCCAATACCTTAACAGATTATCAATCTCAATAATTTTGAAGGATATTGCTAATCCATTGCTTCATATGTTCGAAAAATGTGTGCTGCTCAACAACATAAGCAACGGAATGAATGTTGTGGAACTGTCAAAATAAAATTAAACCGCCGAAAAAACTGAAAAGCAAAAAATAATAAGCCTTTTCTATTTAACTTTAATAACTAAGTTCTTAAACTAATGTAAGTATACCTAAGTAATTTTGAGGCGTCGCCAAACAATCACTAAATTGCCTTAAATTGAAACGGCGCCTTAGTTATTAAGGTTAAATAAAAAAGGTTTATTATTTTTTGCTTTTCAGTTTTTTCGGTGGTTTAATTGTTTTGTTAAAAAGTTTTTATTTTATAATTTTTTGTGGCTATGATCTACTAATTGTTTGCTAAAGGGCAGGCATATATGTGGCACTAAGTAGAGTAATAATACACAACTCAGCATTCAAATCTGTGAGTGAACAATAAATCACCCCTATTTTCCCACCCTTAGGGTTGAATTTTTTTCCAAATTTATATGGGACCAACTTTGGGACCCTTTCCAATAAAAAAAGAATTATCAAAATCGGAATACTCTGTAAAAAGTTATGCGTGGTCATAGATAATAAAAAAAAATATATAGTATACGCGTCGACTTGAGAACCTCCTCCGTTTTTTTCGTCGGTTAAAACCCATTGTTACTGATAGTGTCTTACGCAATTACCCCGCTGACAATGAGCTGGAAATTGCAAAACCGTAAGAAAATATTAATTTCGCGGGCTACCTAGCGAATCTCCCTTAAATCTAATAAATGTTTATTTTGCCAAAAGAATAACAACCTTACTACAAACTCTACAAGTACTTATTTTCTATGAATGTAAAAGATTAGATACCCAATTATTTTAAAATGTTAACACACATTTCCGATACACGTTGTATTATTATTGCTTAGGAAAAAATACTACACAAAAATTTAAAACCGATCCAGCCTATCCCTTGCTGCCCTCTCCCAGCGACGCCCTAAGCCGAGGTCCGTACCCCACAGGGGGTGCTCTTAGCGTGTAGTCGTTTAGTTTTTAAGCCCTGAGGCCTTAATTTATTGAGGCATCCACAGGCAAGCCCGGTTAAGCAGACGATAACCTCATAGGTTGAACTGCAAAACTCAAACTCTAAGAAATTAAACCATTTACAGGCACTTTTGAATTGTCAAAATTATATAGTCGGTCAGTTAGTCAGAAAGTTGAAGCTAGTGGCCCATTCCAAAACGTAGGTCACTAGAAAACGCCAAGGACACTCGATCAAGATATTATTACAAAATCCTGGGTACATAATGATTGACGACACGTTTGGCGCAGTGGCTGAGCGATCGACTGCTGCGCTGCGTGTCGCGGGTTCGATTCCCGCACGGAACAAATATTTGTATTGCCTACAGGTAGTTGTTCCGGGTCTGGCTGTTTGTGTATGTGAGTTTAAATGTTTGTAAACGCACCCACAATACAGGAGTAATTCCTGGTGTTGGGCAACGTTTTTTTATAAAAATAAAAAAAAATCTTCTGCGAGATGCCATTCCCAAAAATAATATACTGCACAAAAATTGCACTCACCGCTTAAAATGAATACCATAAAGTATATTTTAGCTGCCATTGTGCACCTCGACTGCTTTATCTTCAATTATAACTATAACACAAGTTAATTTGTTATAACGTATATATCGCGTCACTATTTATATAAACTGAATAGTTTTCAATAGTCACGGGCTAATCGATTTTTATTTTTTTATAATAATACTAGGTTTTTTTGGCTAGTCGACATTCTACGGCGTTACTTGGGATTAGTCCAACATCATAATCAACCTGAAATGCTCCCACTGCTGGGACACAGGGCAGGGCTCCTTTCTGTGTCAGGGAGTTGGCTGTAAACTACCACGAGGGCTGTGCAGGTTTGTAGATGTCACATGTCTTTGAATTTTTGGTTCTAGGACATGCCGGTTTCCTCGCGACGTTTTCCTTCACCGTTTTGAGAGCAGTGGTGATTAAATTATTTACACTAACTAAAGCGCCTGTCTGGTTTTGAACCCAGGACCTTACAACTCGTCAGTCAGGGCCACCACTGCTCTCAAAAGAAGAAACATCCTGAGTATTAAAAGATTTTTTAATTTTTTATACCGGATCAAATTAAATTAACTAGCGAAACTCCGCAGACATGATGGACGTCGAATAGCTAAACATGATAAAACAACAAAGAAATATTATTTTTTGTGCTGTCATCGACCGCTGTTAGTGTATAAATTTACTTGAATTATTAGTTTAAAAAATCTATTATTTCTATACTTCACAGACGTGATTGGTATCGATATCTAAAAACGATAAGTCATATTTTCTCAACTCATACTTCAAGTAATAATACTACCAGCAGTCCTAAAAAAGACATGTTTTTATCGAGTTAGGATATCGACCCATCACGTCCGCAGTTTTGCTAGCAAATTTAATTTGACCCCTTACATGAAAAGTAATACAGTGAATAAAACTGCATCGTTAATTTAGTGGTCGCAAACGCTACTACTGGGCATGAGGTCTTGGGTTCGACTCCCGGTTCGGACAAAGTGTTCGTCGGCTTTCAGTTTAACCGGATGCAGTTGAATACCAGTATTTTACACGGAGCAACTGCCTATCTGACCTCCACAACCCAGTTACTGGGTAATACGATACCCCTGTACGACTGGTTGTTTGATGTCGGGCTTCTGACGACCTGTAACGACTGTCAAAGATCCACGAATGACAGCCGTGACCAACGGCTTAACGTTCTTTCCGAGGCACGGAGGGGTGTATGTGAAGTTAGTCAGCCATCCATAGACCAACCGCGGCAAGCGGAGCTTAACCTGATTGATCGACCCGTGCGGCTGTTATTATTTAGCCACGAGCCCCATTCTTAACGCGCTAATCGATCTATCACCAATAATTAGTTTACAATATACTAAAATAAATATTTTTCTGTTTATACCGTTTTTTTTTTTTTTTTTTTTCTGGGTGGGAAATCATCAAATGGCTCCTCCCGCTCTGGGCGGAGCAGAAGGGAGTGTCAGACTTTTACTGACTAAAACCCACCCGTGTTCCTTCAGTTGCCTGTGCCAGGGGCCACGGTATCTCTTTCGAACAACCCGCAGCTCTGTTTATACCCTGTCCAGTAAGTTAACCGTTTTTTGACAGCTGTCTTAGAACGTACATATTCCAGATTATGTAAAAGTTAACATTAAAATGCGTAATAAAATAAATGTATAAACTGCCTTACCATATTGAATTATCTTATTTATGGCTTCTTACAGACATTATAATACCGTACGTGTATCAATCAATGTATTGTGTGTTGCTGCAATCACTAGTTCCATCTTTCAAAAAACGGTTTACTTAATGGACAGGGTATAGGGACCGACAGAAACATTCTTTTTATGTATGTTGATGAATGTATTGTTATATATTTAACGCGGTATGACGGTATTTTGTAAAACCAATTTATTTTAGAAAAACTGCGTTTTTAAATGATGCAATTATTGTTATTCTTTTTACCTGACTGCGTATGGCAAAGAAGGTAATTGCGTTTAATGATTTGTGTATGGCGTTATGCAGGTCAACATAGGAGGTTGTCGGCTGCTTAACGGGGCTATCCTGTGGGGCTGTGGATAAACGTGAAAGATTGTATGGATGGATGTTTGTTACTTATTCACGCAAAATCTAGTGAACGGATTTGCATGAAACTTGGCATACGGATGGTTTATAACCAGGATTAACATATAGGATACTTTTGCGGGTGAAACCGCGGGGCGCAGCTAGTACCTTAATAAGTTACGGCTTCCAGCCAGGGCATATTTTTTATTCCACCTGTATTGTCCCACTGCTGGGCAAAGGTGTCTCCTACAGCATACCACCCAGGGCATAAAACTTATAAACTAGGTGACTACACGCTTACGGCAACTGTGGGGCCGGACCTCGGCTTAGAGCGTCACTGAGGCAGGCTGTATGACCTCACTCCCCGGAGGTCGGGTGCCTTTTGAAGGGTTCCCCCGAAAACAAAAAAAGGCCTTGTAGACTGTAGATTTGTAGACCATTTTAAACCGACCACCAAAATAACTTTTTTGCTAAAAAAAAAACCGACTTCCAAAAAAGACACTACAAAGTGAAAAATAACTTTAATTTCGAAAGTCGGTGTCGTTGGGTTCGCATTTTCGTTGTTTGCCACCGACTTCCGAAATTAAAGTTATTTTTCACTTTGTAGTCTTTTTTGGAAGTCGGTTGTTTTTTTTTTTTGCAAATAAGTTTTTATTTTTCACTTTTAAGTTGTCATTTTTGCCAGTAATTTTGGTTTAAAAACCAAACTACTGAACAGTTTTTGATGAAATTTCTATGGTACCAATCTGAAAGTATATCCTTACAAATAAAAAAATACAGTCGGATTGAGAACCTCCTTTTTCGTTTGAAGTCGGTAAAAAAAGGAGATTCTCAATTCGGATGTTTTTTTTTATGTTACCTCAGGACTCCGTTATGTATAAGCCGATTTGCAAAATCCTTTTGTATGTAAAGGAACCTTTTATTAATTATTTTAATATATTTAATATATAATATTAACATTTCAATTTAACTTTTATCCAAACAACGTAAATACAAAACCGAAGACACCGACTTCCGAAATTAAATTTGTTGTTTTTTGGAAGTCGGTTGTTTTTTTTATATTTCACTAAGTACCAGCACCCTAATTGCGTATCACACAATCAATCAGAATCGGTTTCATTTTGACAGTTCAGCAACATTCATTGCGTTATTTACGTGTTGAGCAGACTTTATGAAGGTAACCTTTTTAGAACTCATGAAGCAATGGATTAGCAATATCCTTCAAAATGATTCAGATTGAGATTGATTGTGTGTTTCGCAATTAGGGTGCTGGTGCTTGTTGACAGGCCACAGGTTAAAACATTGTTAAAAACCAATTATTTTTAAAAGAGTAACCGTGGAGATTCTTGCGGGCTCTTCTCCATAGGAAACGACCAATTGGAACCGTGCACCTAGCTTCTGACGTTTCATAAGTGCCCATGTAGGTAATAATGTTGGTTTTTGAGCACCGTGCCTCGGAAAGCACATCATCTGCCTGCCTTTTCCCAACTATGTTGGGGTCAGCTGCCAGTCTAACCGGATGCAGCTGAATACCAGAATCTCTCTGTGTCTTCGTCTTTTTTTTTTGTTTGAATTTTATATGAAGCGACTGCCTATTCCCCTCCACAACCCAGTTACTGGGTAACACGATACCCCTTGGTAAGACTGGTTGTCAGACTGGCGCTTCTGACTGCCCGTAATTACTGCCAAAGATCTACGATTGACAGCCGATCAACGGCTTAACGTGCTTTCCGAGGGATGGTCGTGTCCACGGACCGGCCATGGCAAGCGTAGCATAACCTGATCGATCGACCTTTGCGACTGTTATTACTTAGCCACGAGCCCCCTCTAAAGATAGGAGCTGACAATACATAAAAATTTCGTTTATTCCTCCTTGACAATGGGCTTTAAAAAATTTATGCTCATTTTGTTCTGAATTTTCCTGAATTGTCGGGCGAGGGTTGTTTGGTGAAGTGAAGAGATATTAATCTAGCTATAACTAATTATTTATTTGTGTACATTAAGAAGTAATTTGTTGGTTCGAGCGAATAGCTTAGTGGGGTTTGGTGTAAAGTGAAATATTATGTACTAGCTTCACCCCGCGGTTTCACCCGCATATTCCGCGATTCCGTGAGAATATCGGGATAAAAAGTATCTTATGTCCTAAGCCAGGTCATGGCCTACCCATGTCCCAACCAATCCGTTCAGCCCTTTTAGCGTGAAACCATAACAAACTAATAAACTCACATTCGCATTTATAATATTACTAGCTCCGCCCCGCGGTTCCACCCGCATAAGCTTCGATACCGTGGGAATAACGGGATAAAAAGTATGCTATGTGTTAATCCTGGTTATAAACTATATGTGTGCCAAATTTCATCCAAATCCGTTCAGCCGTTTGAGCGTGAAAAAGTAACAAACATACAAACACATTTTTAATTTTTAATTTTATATTGTTTTTTTTTACATTGTTCTCATATACTATAGAAGCAATAAATAATGTACTCAGGATTTTGTAATAATATCTTGATTTAAAAGAGTGTCCGTGGAGTTCCTTGCCCGTTCTTCTCCATAGAGATCTACGTTTTGGAATGGGCAACTAGCTTCAACTTTCTGACTAACTGACCGACTATTTAATTTTCACAATTCAAAAGTGCCTGTAAATGGTTTGATTGAAATAAATGATTTGAGTTTGAGTTTGACATACACACATACACTCACAAACTTTCGCCTTTATAATATTAGTGTGATTAGTAGGATTTGAACTATAAACGGTTTTTCTATTGCGCAATAACCAACACTACCCATAGTACGCTCACAGTAATTAAAATATGGCTGAAGACACTGACCAGCATCCTAAATTTTGCGTAACATACTATTAATCACAATCTGAATAATTTTGATGGATATTGCTAATTCATTGCTTCACATGTTCGAAAAATGTTTCTGCCCAACAACGTAAGTAACGCATAAATATTGTTGAACTGTCAAAATGAAAGCCATTCCTGCTGATAGTGTGTTACGCAATTACCCCACTGATATTCCCACGGGATCGAAACTTATGCGGGTCAAACCGCGGGGCGCAGCTAGTAATATTATAAACGCAAAAGTTTATCAGGATGGATGGATGGATGTGTGTTACTCTTTCACGCAAAAACTATGAACGGATTTCGATGAAAATTGGCACACAGATAGCTTATAACCAGGATTAACACATGGGATACTTTTTATGCCGATGTTCCAACGGGATCAAAACTTATGCGAGTGAAACCACGGGGCGTTGCTAGTCAAATTATAATTTCACGAACAAATTAATCACACACTGTAGGTACACGACACAACTAGATACGGAACGTGAGACAGTCCGTACGATGTCCAATGTCCAAGAGAAGCTCCTCTTCGCTCTGTAGCACTCTCCTCGATTCGCACAAATGCCAGGCTAGACTCTGCCAAGCACCGCCGGGCGGCGCTGGCGTCCCAATCAGTCAGACGTATAATTTCCGTCATTTATGGAAAATTTTAGCAGTTGACGAATGAAGGGCTTAAAAGGAGTTGCAGTGACATAATCACCCTATAATGATCCCACTGCTGGGACAAAGGCCTCCTCTCTTCGAGAAGGAAGGCCCAGTGCGAGTTGGTAGATGTCACAAGTCTTACAATTTTTGGTTTTTCTGAGACATGCCGGTTTCCTCACGATGTTTTCTTTTACCGTTTTGAGAGCAGTGGTAATATTAACACAAAGTAAAGCGCCTGCCTGAGTTCGAACCCACGACCTACAACTCGTAAATCACAGCCATTACCACTGGGCCACAAATGGTTTGAGAAACCAACAAATACCACCAAATAAAATTAGTATTCCATTCGCATTTCATCCCGGATTCATGCAAAGTTTACCGTATTTAAGTTTCTAAACGAAAACTTTGATCATTTGCACATTTTAACAGCTCCTGATGAGTTGTCAAAATAACTTTTTGTATAGATGACTAGCTTTTGCCTATGGCTCCGTCCGCGTGGAGGTCGGAAATTATCCCACGGAAATGTTTACCGGGATAAACATTATCCTATCTGTTAATCGAGGTCTTAATAGAATATCTGTACTTCTGCCGAATTTCATCTAATTCCTATTAAAAGCATAAAATACATAGCATGAAATACTATCGTGGATTCATACAAGCCTAGTACTTTTCATTATAGTTTGACCGAAACTACTGTACCGCGCCTTAGGAATGCGCGGCGAGGCGGGAGGAACGCCGGCGAGGCGGGAGGAATGCCGGCGAGGCGGGGGGCGGGACGCCGTGAGCGATGACGAATGAGCGGCCTGCACTGCCCCCCGTGAGCCACGCACACACCGAAGACGGTACAGCGGTTTTGGTCAAACTATAGGACACTGCTCAGAAAGTCGGGTTATAATTTAAATCATGATTCGAAAGACACGTAGCGCCCTCTAGTGCCCTAAAGCAATTGTGACCGTCGAAAGGTATTGTTCTTTTCATTGGGATCAGTATGCTTTTTCTGGATGAGAGGTACGCTATGTCCTTTATTATGCCCCTGAATGAATTATACAAAATTTCATGATATCGGTTCAGTGGAAAAAGTGTGATTTTGGTGTGAAAAGGTAACAAACAAACTTACTTTCCAATTCCTAGAGTGGGGCAAAGGTTTTATCAAGAAAAAAAAAAAAGTAAATTACTAACTTCTGTCCGCGACTTCGTCCGCGTGAAATTTTTTGTTCCCCGACCCTCCCTGTCGCATCACATAACCTGCCCACTTCGTTTTCGCTTAGCGTTCTTTCTGACTTTTTTCTTTTTGCTCAGCTCCTAAGGGTAATAGCGTAATATTAAATAACCTATAACCTTCCTCATGTATTGGGCTATCAAATGCAAAAAGAATTATTCAAATCCGACTGGTAGTTCCAGAGATTACTCCCTACATACATACAAACAAACAAACAATTTTTACCTCTTTATAATATTAGTATAGATTATTAGGATTATAATACTGTTTAAATGTAAACTGTGGCGGAGATCTTCGAACGTTTTAGCATTGTATTACCGAAGTTTTTAGACTGTGGTGCTTATAAATGTAATGAATATAAAGCCCGGTACTGAATTTCATACATACTGTAGCGGTATCTACAACGCCACATGCGAACATCGCGTCATACTGACGTCACACAAATCCTGCATCTCGCAAGCAGTGTTTACCGCGCAATTAGCATAGATACAATTTCCCAACATCAATCGTTGGGCAATTGCCCGCCAGACATAACACCCGTCTGGTCGGAGGATCCTCCCTTTTCTATGGAGTATGAGTGAACTTTACACCCTGTTCTTCATACCTCTAAACTGGTGACCCCCAATACATTACAGACATAGAATCGCGCCTTCTTCCCATGGGGGTAGGCAGACACTACAGGACGCGACCTGCTGCGATCCTTACATACTCCTCTTGCTACATTTACGATCATACATCTGCGTGGTCAAAGTCAAAGTCAAAGTCAATATCCACTTGTACACACAAACACACATACACTCCCTCACACACACACAGAGACACAAACGTACACCACGACACACTATCAACCACAGACTCACATATACTAACACAAATTTAAAATTAATAGCGTAATTAACTTAATAATCAGCAACCTTATGTATAAACAGTATTGTGTACCTTTGCTGCGACTGAACACTGTCTCACAAGATACAGGCTCCTGGTCTAGTTTGGGATTCAGCATCAGTACATATATATCGTAACAAACATCCTAAGACTGTCCATACTTAAGTACCAATGTTGGAACTTTTGTATGTCAATATTTTTTTTTTCTGTTGTTATTACGTTGCTGAGCAGACATATTTTTCGAACATATGAAGCAATGGATTAGCAATATCCTTCAAAATGATTCAGATTGAGATTGATGGTGTGTTACGCAATTACCCCGCTGGTCGTACGCGCGCCGGTAGCGAGTACTGCGCACCTGACCTGTCTGAAGAACATCACCAATAAGGTCACTGTATGTCCTCCTGGGCGTCCCTCCTGGCGTGTCCACTCATCCACTCACATCTGCCTCGTAAATAACCTTTTGTTAGTCACCTTTCATATCCAGCCCGCTAGGAATGCTCAACACGGTCTACCAAGCCGAGTTTGTGAAAGAAAGAAAGAAAGAAAGAAAATACATTTATTTGGCACAAACTAAAAGACACACGATACACCAGATATATACATCAGACAAAACAAACAATAAGATTAAAAAATAAATAAAAGATTAAATAAAAAATGTGAAGTCCGATGCAAGAAAATTATCAGGAAAGTGTGCCTCACGGCTGCACCAAAAAGGCCCAGTTCAGCAAAAATGCCAGACAACTAGTGCCTGACGCTGGTTTTCAACTGGACCTGATGTGTGAGGTGACGGATGTAAATCAGTTTTATACTGCAACGTGACGTGTGTATGCATACTTAAATATATAAATAAAATAAAGTGTGTGTATAATACAAGCGGCCCATGCCATAGCAGCCACGAGAGTTACGGACACTCATGTTCGTATACTCCCTGACAGCGCCTCAGTCCTCCAATCCCTAAAGAATGGATGCGTCACATCAAATCTAATACTAGAATGTCACAAAGCGCTTGAACAGGTAACTATATCGAACCGCAACACAGTGACACTACAATGGATAAAAGGACACAGTGTGATGAGCTGGCCAGAAGGGCATCCAGCACGTCAGTCTGTGGACCGGAACCTGTCGTGCCCATCCCCTTCAATCAACTACGCAGGTGGCTACAGAAGTACACCCACACACAAGCAGAGAACTGGTGGACCTCGTCACCGGGCTGCAGGCAGTCCAAGGAAGCCATGCCATCATTAGATGGCAAGCTAAACAAACGGTTACTACGCCTGGACAGGAAAGGCCTGTGCCTGATGACGGGGACCATCACGGGACACTGCTCGCTAAACAAATACTTCCACACGATAAGCATAACGGACAACCCCCTGTGCAGGGCTTGCATGAAGGCTGATGGAATCGTCACGCATGTGCGCTTTAAGTGCACAGGCGTCACCCAGATTAGATCAGAAACCCTCGGGACACTCAGATCTTACACAGATGTTCTCAACAGACCAGGAGACTTAACAAGCTGCTGGAGGGAGGTGGGCTGGTTGGAATAACCACCGACGGCCGCCATGGCCCACGCACAATGGTCCACTTGAAGGACTAAGTGCGGAAACCAAACCCGTAACATAGAACATAGACAACTTTCACTCAACCTCTCAACATGACCACACCATCTTAGCATACTTTTCATTGTTTGTCACTAGTGTAATGTAGCCCAGACGTGGTAACGTCCTCGACGTAAGAGTTGAAAGTCGTGTTGTCCAGAGAGGCAATTCTCGTAACTTTAAGAACGTTCACAGTGATCTCTGTCTCAATCTGTCAAGAATACCACTAATTTCTCTACATTTTTGACAAGTTTTTGACATTGATTGTCGCTGAGATGAGATTGCGACTATATTTTGATCGTTTTTATTTACGGGAATTGGCCTTCTGATATTTTTTTACTTGAAGTATGAGTTGCGAAAATCTGTTATCTTTAGTTTTGCCGTGTTTAGATATCCATACCTATCACGTCTGTGTAGTTCACACAATAAAAAGGTAATTTTTAAACTGATATTTCAAGTGACTACACTGACTGACTAAACCAGCGCTGGGGTTCTGTCTCGCATAGGGTCGTTCTGTCTAGCATTATGCTGAGCGATGGCCGTTTTGCGTGGATGTGACGCATGTTTTCCCCTTATTTGTTTTTTTTTTTTGTGTATGTGTTCTTTTATGCGTCATGTTTGCCGCAAATAAACGTATTTTCTTTCTTTCGAACTGTGACGACTTTTTTGTTGGGTTACTGACCCCAACAAAAATATTGTCAATTTTTTTTTTGTTTATCATGTTTACTTATATATATATCGATACCCATCACGACCGCGGAGTTTCGCTAGCTAATTTAATTTGACCCTGCAGACACTGAGTAAATAACTGACATTTCTGCCAACCCCATCAGTCAAAACGGGCGTGAAGATAAGCTCGAATTCACTGAATTAAAATTTTAATTGTAAGGCATTCACTAAACTTTTACAGATAGACAAGAGGACTTTTAGGGTTGCGCAACTAAATTAAGAGTGTTCATCCCGCGCGGACTGGAAACGTCGAATTTCTAGTGGGTTTTTTTGACAACTTTATTAAATTTAAGCCAAACTACTAATTATTGTAGCCTAGTACTAGATCGTTTCTAACAATGGATCGCGAAAGCATTGAATACGTGAAAAGTTACACATGCCTGGGACAGTTAATATCATTCAGAGATCAAACGGACATGGAAACCGAAAGAAGAGTTGCTTGTGCATGGAAAAGATATTGGTCGCTCAAGGAGATACTTAAAAGCAAATACTTTTCCATGGCCGCTAAGAGAAAGGTCCTGAACATGTGCGTCTTACCTTGCCTGACGTATGGGAGCCAAACGTTGCATTGGCCCTAAAACAAAAACATCTTTTAAAACTGAGATCATGTCAGCGGGGAATGCAGAGAAGCATGATTGGTGTCACTAAAAAAAGATCGGTTAAGGTGGATGCTCCAAGGTAGCCCGCGAAATTAAAATTTTCTTACGTTTTTTGCAATTTGCTGGTCAGTACTAAGTTGTACGTTGATGAAAATATGATTCGCGGCCGTAACAAATATGTATTTACAGAATAATAATCATTAGAATCAGTAATACAACTTGTTAAGTTAGCATAATCCTAAAATGTCAAGACACTCTTTTAAATCAAGATATTATTACAAAATCCTGGGTACGGTAAGAGGCCCATGTGTCACAGGACACGCTGATCACTAAACCGGAAAATCCGATGTGATAGATTTAAGTTTTTTTTAATACTATTAGATTATATTTGTGTTTTCTTCTTCAGCAATAAAGGCTTAATAATAACTAGATCGTTGGTAATACAAGTTTAATTCTATTTTTTTACAGTTATTTTAGTATTTTCTATTTGAAGTACTTATTACGATTAAATAATTTTATTTAAGAGTAAATGGTAAAAATAATTACAAATACCAACGATCTAGTACTTGATTGACCTGACGACGTTATACCATGCTCTAAATTTTCTCTATAACATGGTGAATTAGATGTTTTACATTGTCGGCTACTGTGTATTGTGGCTAAGTAATAACAACCGCGCGGGTCGATCGATCAAGTTAAGCTACGCTTGCCGCGGTTGGTCCGTGGATGGGTGACCGTCTTTACATACCAAGATCCGCCGTGCCTCAAAAATCACGTTAAGCCGTTGGTCCCGGCTGTCATTCGTAGATCTTTGACAGTCGTTACGGGTACTCAGAAGCCCAGAAATCTGACAACTAGTCTTGCCAAGGGGTATCGTAGTATCCAGTTACTGGGTTGTGTAGGTCAGATAGCCAGTCGTTCCATATAAAATACTGGTATTCAGCTGTTGGTAAAAGGATGATGACAGTGGGGGGTTCTCAATTTCATCTTGTATCGTAACCAAATTCAGCAGCTGTTTGTTGGTAAACTTTGATAAATAAATAAGAATTGCCAAGGTACTCTCATCGTTCGTTTTATTATTTTTCTGTCGTTCTACGGAACCCTCCGCGGGCGAGCCAAACTCCCTCTTGACCGCTTTTATTTTTACTTTCGATTCATTACGTTCACTGAGTTTGGTCTGTGATTCTCAAACTTTTTACGGGAGTTTTAAAACGCTTTAAGTAGAGAGGAAATATGGTAGGTAAGGTATACTCAATGACAGAACCCGGTTTGTATCAAACTCAACATCATCTTTCAATATATTTTTTTATATATTCTTTTTCTTTTCTCTCTCTCTCTTCATCTCTCATTTTATTGTCTGTGTATTGCCATTGAAATTGTGTCCATAACAATGAGTCTATTATTACTTGATGAAGAAACATAGAATAACTAACAGTGTCCCGCGGTTTCACCCGCATAAGTTTCGATCCCGTGGGAATATCGGAATGAAAAGTATCATATATGTTATTCTAATGTATTAGCTATATTACTGTAAAGTTTCATCAAATCCGTTCAGTAGTTTTTGCGTGAAAGAGTAACAAACATCCATCCATCCATCCTCACATACTTTCGCATTTATAATATTAGTAGGATAATATTAAAAATGCATTTATTTCAATTAAACCAATTACAGGCACTTTTGAATTGCCAAAGAGTCGTTTTGGAATGGGTAACTAGCTACATCTCAAAAGACCATGTCAGACATCGACCTACATGGTCTTCATATGATCTGACCAAGATTATGTCTGGACTTTAAAAGAGACTGTGACCTCTGAGTTTGTTTCGGCCTTTCTTCTCAGACTAGTCGGATAGGAAACGCCGACCTCATCTAGTTTTAAAATATGATTGACGTGTATAAGTGTTTGTACAAACCTACTTACAAAATAAAATCATTTATCATTTATCATCCTTCTGACAGTCAGTCATGTCACTTAGTTTTAATAGGTTTTTATATTTTATCTGTCCTTTTGATGGATTCTTCTATATTTTGTAAATGTGAGGAATTTGTAGGGCTTGTAGCCTTTAGATCTGTAGACCATTTTTTATTTTATCAAGTACCTGGTACTTGTTGACAGGCGTACGCTCTCCTCCCATACCTACTGTAATTTGAAAACATTGTAAAAGCTAATTATTTTTAAAAGAGTAACCGTGGAGTTTCTTGCCGGCTCTTCTCCATAGGAAACGACCAATTGAAACCGTGCACCAAGCTTCTGACGTTTCATAAGTGCCCATGTTGGTTTATGTAAAATAAAATATTTTGATTTTGATTTTGACTGACCGACCGTCCGTTGATCTGACCAAGATTATGTCTGGACTTTAAAAGAGACTGTGACCGGCCTTCCTTCTCAGAGTAGTCAGATAGGAAACGCCGACCTCATCAGTTTAAAAAAAAATAATATTGACGAGTAAAAGTTTTTCTTATAAAAATAAATTCATTTATCATTTGATTGATATTTCATGAAATATTCTTTCAATAGGATTATAAATACGGTCGCGAATCATATTGTAATAAACATACACCCTGGCACTGACAACTGCAAATTGCAAAAAGGGTGAGATTGAATTTCGCGGGCTACCCTGGGGCTTCCCCTTCATCATTTTACGAATAAGTATTTGAAAACTTTGACAGCCGCTGGAACCTGTCTATTTCTCTGCATTGACAGTAAAAAACTTTTTAATTAAACATAGAAACGGTTTCATTCAACGTTGAAAATACAGCCTTTTACGTAATTTATTTTTTATTTAACTCAAGTTATTTTAAAATGAGGTGTTTTTTATTTAACTGCGACAGCTTTCCCATTGTGGGGTCAAAGAAGATTTTTATATTTAGTCTGTGAAGGCTAGGGTATCATTAAAAAGTTTTAAAAAAGCAGAGTTCAGAAAAAAGGGGTTTTGTATTCAATTAGTTCCAATTCTCTGTGATTTCTGGGCTGTAGAAATGTGTACACTGTAAGGGGTATATTTATAAACGTTGCCGTGTATTGTGGCTAAGTATTATCAGCCGCACGGGTCGATCGATCAGGTTAAGCTACGCTTGCCGCGGTTGGTCCGTGGATGGGTAACCATCTCTACATACCAAGACCATCCGTGCCTCGGAAATCACGTTAAGCCGTTGCTTCCGGCTGTCATTCGTAGATCTTTGACAGTCGTTACGGGTACTCAGTAGCCCAAAAATCTGACAACCAGTCTTACCAAGGGGTATGGTATTACCCAGTTACTGGGTTGTGGAGGTCAGATAGGCAGTCATTCCATATAAAATACTGGTATTCAGCTACATCCGGTTAGACTGGTTAAGTTGAGTTACGATTAGCGACTGTTTAAGTTTGACATTTATACGTCAACGTTTATATGGTTTGTTACTGTTAGTCTGCATCATCCCACTGCTGGGCAAAGGCTCTCCCCATGACATCCAACTCTTTCGATCCAGGGCTAAAGTAGACCACTGCTCGTTTGTTTTGCCCAGCTCGTCCCGCCATCTTGTTTTTTTTTTTGTATATTTTCTGTTGTACAAATAAATAAACCCCTTTTTTTTCGGATGGAAAATCATCAGAAGACCCCTCCCGTTCTGGGTGGAGTGGAAGGAGTGTCAGACTCTTACTGACTAAAACCCACCCGTGTTCCTTCCTTAGCCCTTTATGTTCCACGGCAGCGGTAACCCATTTCGGACGATCCCGCTACCCATAAATAAACCACTAAAAGGTCAGGTTCGTAGTAGGTACTTGCAGCCGGTTTGCGTATATGACCTGCACCCTTATAGAGTAACACACTGTCAATCATTTTGATGGATATTGCTAATCTATTGCATTGCTATGCGGACAATATGGTCTTGCTGATCCAGCGATCAGTGCTTTAAGACGTTTGTTGAAGGTCGGTGAGAACCACGCGGTGGCTCAAGGGCTTGGGTATAATGTCGCTAAGAGTGAGTTACTTGTTTTTAAAGTTGGCGCCAGAAGAGCCTTGAATGTGCCGTGCATCTCATTAGCAAGTATGCCCTGAAGCGAGTCTCAAAATTTAAATACCTGGGGCATTGGGTCACCGAGGACCAATGTGATGACCTAGACAATAGAGAGGGAGCGCAGGGCGCTGTCTGTTCGATGTATGTAATATGCTGGCCCTCAGGTTTGCACGGTGTACCTTTGAGGTTAAAATGACGCTATTACGCCTATTGTCAGACTTTCTACACCTGCAGCTTCTGGGTCAAGTATACGCAGAAGACATACAGCGCTCTGCGTGTACAATATAACAATGCCTTCAGAATGCTTGTGGGGTTGCCGTGGTTTTGTAGCACTTCGGGTATGTTTGCAGATGCGAGTGTGGATGATTTTTATGCCATCATTCGTAAGTGATGCGCTTCTCTCCGTCACAGAACTGCCCGATGCTTGGCCGGTGTGTGAGACTGCACACACAGGTCGGCGATAGGTAGTTTACGGGCAAATAATGTTTTTTTTGTTTTTAAGTTTTCGTTTTTATTGATATTATATTTCTTTGTGATTGTATGTGTTATTAACAATAGTTAAGTAAGTAATCTTATGTAAATACTAAGATTATGGACTGCAAGGTCTGCTAATAAAAGTTTATTATTATTGCTTCATATGTTCGAAAAATGGTCTACCCAACAACGTAAACAAAGCAATGAATGTTGTTGAACTGTCAAAATGAAACCCGTTGGTACTGATAGGGTGTTATGCAATCACCCCGCAGATGCATTAGCTTACAGTATTTTTATCTCACGAAGAGACGCGCGTTTTATTTGTGGTAACCTGATACTATACAAAATATGCTCGTCCGAAGAGCATGTTACCGCGATTTTTACGTTATTCTTAAACACATTTACGTCAAGGCATCAATAATATTGATCTAATAAATTATCTCGCAACCAATATGTGACGTCACCGCTGTGATGGATGACGTCAACTTCTTGTGAATATTCTGTGCGTAAAAACTTCGTCCGCGTGAACTTTCTTGTTCTCCCGACCATCGCGGCGCATCACATCGCCTGCTCATGCTATCACTTCATTTTCGCTTAGCGTTCTTTCTTTCATTTTGCTTGGCTCCTAACAGTCCTAGCGTAATGTTATAGCCTATAGCGTTCCTCAAGAATTGGGCTATCAAATGCAATTTTTTTTTTCTATTCCGACTGCTAGTTCCAGAGATTAGCGCGTTCAAACAATAAAACGAAGCGAGAGCAGGGGTGGCCCAGTCGTAACAAAAATGTTTTTATGATATTGACGAATTCATGACATGTAAATAATATTTTTTTTATTGGAGGTTAAGGATCAATTTTTGTATTTAAGAAATGACTTATTGCTAAATTAATTAATGACATGTGAATAAAAATACTGACATTTTAAATTGTATCAATTGTAAATGACTCAATTTTGCATACCGATTATACGGTGAGACATGCTGAACTTCTACAATGTATAATGTAACGTAACACCCTGTAACCACGTGTCTTTTTTTTTTTTTTTTTTTTTTTTCATGTTGCGAAGTCATCAAGTGACCCCTCCCGCTCTGGGTGGAGCAGAAGGGAGTGTCAGACTCTTACTGACTAAAACCCACCCGTGTTCCTTCCTTAGCCCTTTATGTACCAGGGCAGCGGTAACCATTTCGGACGATCCCGCTACCTAACCATGTGTCTGGCAAAATAAATTATTTTTATTCTTATTCTTCTTAACAGCCACGACTTACGACTTGTAGGTCCGTAGGTACGAACCCAGTCAGGCGCTATACTTTGTGTAAATTTATTTCATCACCACTGCTCTCAAAACGGTGAAGGAAAACATCGTGAGGAAACCGGCATGTGCTAGAACCAAAAATTCGAAGACATTGTGACATCTACCAACCCGCACTGAGCTCGCGTGGTAGCCCACTCCCGAAGAAAGGAGGCCTGTGTCCCAGCATCAGCAGTGGGAATAATGTAGTCTGATTATGAAACAATAAAACAAACTTCAGATTTATTATATTAAATTAATAGATAGATGACAAGAATATTTACTTTGTAAAGTATTATTTTACTAGCTGCGCCCCGCGGTTTCACCCGCATAAGTTTCGATCCCGTAAGAATATCGGGATAAAAAGTATTCTATATGTTACTCCTGGTTATAAACCATCTGTGTGCCAAATTTCATCCAAATCCGTTCAGTAGTTTTTGCGTGAAAGAGTAACAAACATCCATCCATCCATACAAACTTTCACGTTTCTAATATTATATATCTATATATATTCATATTTTCTCTATTAGGTTAATGGTGCTCTGGCAGTTTGAGTACTTTATGCGGCCTACCCAAATGTCCTTTCTTTGTGAAAATCTATTATTATTAATAGGTAATACGGGCTGGTGTCCGCAACTCCACGACAATGCGCGTATTTTGCGTACACCTAATATTATTAATAAATATGTAAATGATAAATTATTTTATTTATTGCACAAGTGTTTGTGCAAAAGTCTTTGCACAAACACTTTTACACGTCAATCATATGTTTAAAACTAGATGAGGTCGTCGTTTTCTATCTGACTAGTCTGAGAAGAAAGGCCGAAACAAACTCAGAGGTCACAGTCTCTTTAAAGTCCAGACATAATCTTGGTCAGATCATAATGAGCCCACGTAGATCGATGTCTGCAACTGGTCTTTTAAGAAAAGGATCACACAGATGTAGACCATGTTGCTTGTCAAACTCTAAAATATGCTAATAATATATTTCTTTTGTTGCAGATTTTAAATAAATCTTCGCTCTACGCAAACTGGCGTCAAAAAAGAGGTAAGAAAACAATATATTAAAAAAAAAATTATAAACCTGTCTTGTCAAAAAGTGAAATAAAAAATTTTAAACAAGCTAAATTATTTTAGTGTTGAATGGGCACAAGGTAAGTACTAAATAGTTTATAATATTACTGTACAATAAAACCGCCATTGTGCCTAAAAGTTGAAAACTGAAAACCAATCTGTTCAGCGAAGTCCTGTAAGAACTGTTCCAAGAAACAGATTTCGGTCACGGTGGCCAATCTCAACGGAGATTAGCCAGGTACACAGGAGATATTATAGTGCACAAGTGTGTGCGCAAACACAGGAGCACAACATAGTCCGATGGGACGGCAATGGTGGATGAGCCGGTATTATAATACCTAACGTTAATTTGGACGCAGTTCGTAAAACACAAAATACATAATTTTTACAGCATTGATATAAAAAGTACGTTAGTACGCTAGTACGTAATATATAAGGCAATGGTTTACAGCGTGTTTTACTTGGTAACCACAAGTAAAGCGCGCGTGAGATAAAAATACTGTAAGAACAACATGTTTACTGCTAAATTTAGACCATATTCTTATCAGTCAGTTAAAAATAGATGTTCTAATAGACTCTAGTAGGACGGAAGGAGGCAATTGGAATCAATTGAGATTACTTAAATTTTGATGTAACAATTTGTGGCGTCATTCTCAAAGTATGCAAGTGCCCTTACATCACAAATGACCCAGTTCCTATATTATAACGAATCGTAGATATGTCGCAGATGGATCATAGAATCCGCTGTTTTACAAAACCGCTAGATGGTTTTACAAAACAGCTCCGTTATGTAAAACAAGTGAACAACGTTCAGCGGTTTTCCATAATTACTGAATTTGAACACGCAGAATTGCATAAACGTTTTGCATTTATCAATGCAGCGGGTCAACGATTAGCGGTTTTGTAAAACAGCGTGAAATCAAACGTCAGATTGTAGATTTTAATTCTAAATTTTGTCGGTCGTGGCTCTGTGTGTCGTAGCCACAATAATGGCGTCCGAAACAGAAATCAATAAAACTAGTAATACGAGTAAAAATTACCTTAACTCAAGTGAAAACTGATTTTAAGGACAATATTAATTTAAAGTTACATAATTAGCCTATAATATTCCTATTGCTAGGACACAGGCCGCCTCTCTGTGAGATGAACTGGGCCATAATCCACCACGCGGGTCCAGTGCGGGTTGGTGGATGTCACATGTCTTCGAATTTGTGGTTCTAGGACATGCCGGTTTCATCACGATGTTTTCCTTCACAGTTTTGCTAGCAGTGGTGATGAAATAATTTACACAAAATAAAGTGCCTGCCTGGGTTCGAACTCACGACCTACAAATCGTAAGGCCATTACCACTGTCCAATTTAAAGTTATCAGGATTTTATTAAAAACGCTCATTGCCACTACAGATAAGCCATTCTGCATTAGGTCGGTAGCAGTTTTGCAAAACGTAGTGTAATCAATCCAGCTGTACGTTGTTCAGTTGTTTTACATAACGGAGCTGTTTTGTAAAACAACCAGCGGTTTTGGACAAACAGTGGATTCTACAATCGATCTGCGATAGTTATACAACGTGCCGCTACAATGGCGACATTAATTTAACACACAGGTAGGGCTAGTGGCCAGTAATTATAAAAATTATAACAACACAAAACAATTCGTAATTTGACAACTACCGCCTGCGCCGCTGGCTTATGGCTCTCTCTCTTTCCTTCAATTCGCCTACACTTTGCACGTTATTCGTTTTGATTTCATTGATGCGATGTTATGATCCGTGACTCTGGCAAAATATCCATTTTTTTTTTTTGTCGCTGAGAAATGCTTTAGGCATCCCCGTCTCGCGGGGGACGAGACGGGGTATGTGGGACTCCCTGTCGGAATGACAGTATACCCACTAAAACTCAGCGGTGTTCCCACATCGCCGTGAGGGGAGGGCCATCGGAAACCGGCATAGCCTTTACTTCCACAGCCCTCCCGGCGCATCCCCGCCTAGATGATATGGCGGGCCCCGCATGCCCCCCAGGTTGGGGGGCTACGGGAATGGCCGGGAACACCTGGCCATTCCCGTCCCACACTGGTGGAGGCCTGTGCGATACAGGCAACGGTGCCCCCACACCCGTTGCCTGCTGGCCTCAACGCCCGCCTAATGGGCAGGCCCCGCATAGATCCTCACGCCTCAGCCGCCTCAGCGTGACGACTCCCGGCCACCGTAGGCGCGGGCCTGCGGGCGGAGAGCAATGGGTAGCTCTCCGTCCGATCAGGACCAGGCCCGTGCCGGACGGCGCGTAAGTGTTCCACGTGCGCCTCAAAGAGATGTCAGCATAGATGACGGGGCCCGACAGGGCCGAAGCCTGCCGGGGTAGCGGGATCGTCCGAAAGGGTTACCGCTGCCCTGGTACATAAAGGGCTAAGGAAGGAACACGGGTGGGTTTTAGTCAGTAAGAGTCTGACACTCCCTTCTGCTCCACCCAGAGCGGGAGGAGTCATTTGATGATTTCCCATCCTGAAAAAAAAAAAAAAAAAAAAAAAAAAAAAAAAAAAAAAAAAAAAGGCCCCGCATACCCCCCGCGTTGGGGGGGCTACGGCCGCAGAGGCAAGGGAGAGCGGCAACGTCACACCGACACTCCTCTTCCCCTGCGGCCTCACCGCGTCCGCCATCAAACGTTGGCGGCCCCGTCAAGGCCGCGGAAGGTAGGGAGAGCGGCGCACCGCAATACCGGCACTCCTCTCCCGCCGCGGCCTCCAATCCTCAGCCGCGATGTCTCCCACACGAGGGACATCGCGGCCCGCCTCAGGTAGGTTGCGATGTCGCCCAAGCGGCACCGCAACCTACCCGCCGGCCGCGTCGTCGGCTAAGCCGCAAAGCCTTGACGAGCGGCCCCCGCTCGGGTTCCTCTTGGCTTCACCGTGGTTCTCCAAGCCACGGCTACTGAGCCCCCCCGCCTCGGCAATGCGGGAACCCACCGGGGGGGGGGGCAAAATATCCCCTGCGCTACAATTCTTTAAGTAAAGGTTGCTCCAAGATGCTATTTTAGAAAATTGTAAGTAATTAAATAAATAATACCGTTTAATTGTTCATAGAACGAAAATTCTTCTTAGAGCACCTGTGGCAAAACGGAAATTATAAAGTATTATTGACAGATTGAGACTGAGATCAGAAGGCCAATTCCCGTAATTAAAAACGTTCAAAATCTAGTCGCAATCTCATCTCAGCGACAATCAATGTCAAATACTTGTCAAAAATGTAGGTAAATTAGAGGTATTTTTGACAGATTGAGACTGAGATCAGACTGTGAACGTTCTTAAAATTACGAGGATTGCCAGTCTGGTGTTTTTAAAATACTCGTCCTTAAAAATTCGTCACTGGTTTTAACGGATGAATTACTTTCGAACGTGACCATCTTGGATCATGGATTTTCGTTAACGGACTTAGAGAGACTTGGATCACCCTCGACTTCTCCGGCCATCCGCTTCATCATCATCATAATTTCAGCCGAAAGACATCCACTGCTGGACATAGACCTCCCCCAACACCTCCACTTCGACCGGCTCTGTGCTTCTCGCATCCAACGGGTTCCTGCGGCCTTCACAAGATCGTTGGCATGGGCATAGCTGGGGGGGCAAGCGTGGGCGATACCCACTCTAGAATCTCGTTTGCCCATCCTAGAAAAATCAGCAGTATTAAGGAGTTACTAACGTTAGTTACATAGATATTAATTTCTCTATTTTTCTAATTCCTTATTAACTAAGTATAAAGGTAGAGACAACATTCATTATGTTAATTTGTAAAACTGGAAATAAAATACTTTTTTATTTTTATTTATTTTACCTAACGCTAAGAATACTAGCGTCTCCTTACAGGATCACTTCGTTGTCCGTCAGTATGTCTGTTGGTCAAGACCCTTTTTCTCAAGAACGCGAGGAGGTATAAAATTGAAATGAATCCTACTTCCTACTAATATTATAAACGCGAAAGTTTGTATGGATGGATGGATGTTTGTTACTCTTTCACGCCAAAACTACTGAACGGATTTAGATGAAATTTGGCACACAGATAGTTTATAACCAGGATTAATATACAAGATACTTTTATCCCGATATTTCCACGGGATCGAAACTTATGCGGGTGAAACCGCGGGGCGCGGCTAGTATCAAATACGTGAGGAATTCAACATGATGAACATGGGATTATTTATTACTAGGCATCATAAGATCTCTCATTAAATGACTGGTTAGTTCAGCTGGAAGGCTGCCCCTAGACAAAATCCCGAGCTACGCCTATGGTCGTCGGCCATTGTGAATGTGAAGACTATGTGGATCATTTTATTAATTTTTTTCTCTGTTCTGTCAATTTTGTCATGGTCTGGCAGTTTGAGTAATTTATGTGGCCTACCCAAATGTCCTTTCTTTGGTATTGTTCGTCGAATCGTTGAGGTCCTTAAGTTTGAGTTGAGCTGCACGATTTCTGACAAATGCGTGCACTGTGACTGGACAGGTCCTCTCAATCTGTGTGGTTCTTTCCTCAAAATACCATCTCAGACATCTAAATGGTCTTCATATGATCTGACCAAGATTATGTCTGGACTTTAAGAGAGACTGTGACCTCTGAGTTTGTTTCGGCCTTTCTTCTCAGACTAGTCAGATAGGAAACGCCGACCTCATCGAGTTTTAAAATATGATTGACGTGTAAAAGTGCTTGTACAAACCTACTTACAAAATAAAATCATTTATCATTTATCCGGTTTACTATAAATAAACTAGACTGCGATAATAAACAATTTAATATGCTTCTAGGAATTTCGAAACCCATAATTGATAGGCTCGCAGTATAAATAATAAAATAGTACGCGTCCGGCCATAACTTCAAATAAAAAGTATAATTTATCAAAGGGTAGTCATAATTCGAAGTCCCACTGGGAGGACCCCTCTGGAAGGATGGAGTTCTTCAAATAGATAGGTTTAGTCAGTACGACGTACCGCTTTTAAGATAAATTATTTTTATTTTTTTGGGAAAGTACATCACAGATGACTAGAAAACAAGACTAGCTTCGCACGCGACTTCGTCCGAAATAAATATCGCTGTTTGTTTATTTATCGTATGGGACTTTCTGTTTCATTTTTCCTTTTGTTACTTTTTTATATAATTAGTTTTATTTTTAAATGTATTTAGTTTAGTTTAAGATCCTGTACGAGTCGCAATAAATACTTTTTCTTTCTTTCTTTATTTATTTATATAATATCTGTATATTTTGACACTTCCCGTGACATAAGGGCTGGCTTTTACCTTGGTCAGAAGCTAAGCATTGCCATACAACGTGGCAATGCTGCCAGTCTCTTGGGTACATTACCAATCGACAGCGATGTGGGCGAATATTTCGACGCAATATTTTTAGTTTTTTAGATAGGTTTTAATAATTTGTAGTTTATTTAGTATTAGAAGTTTGTAAACATTATGTTTATTGTTAAAATTAATTTCCCATTACGCCGTGTTCTTCACGTTATCCATAAACTTTGGCAAACGCTTCTGTAGCTTTTACAAATTAAATCTAACGAAGAAAGTAGTACTTAAAAAGGCTTCGTTACAAAGATATTTGTAATTTCCTTTAATTGATCTATGCAGTAAGAAAGGGTCTTAATTTTGCCTGTGTTACCGCTTAGTGTAATTAAAATGATAAATCTATCAAATGCTTCGAATAAAGAGATAAAGAGGCATGCATATCGGGTGATTTACGTCAAGGTATTTAGTTTGTATGAAAATTAACAAAAAATAAAAATTCATTAATTTGACGACACGGTTGGCTCAGTGGTTAAGCGATTGACTGCTGCGCTGCGTGTCGCGGGTTCGATTCCCGCACGGAACAAATATTTGTATGACCTACAAGTAGATTGTTCCTGGTCTGGCTGTTTGTGTACAAGAGCAATTCCTAGTGTGGGCCAACGATTAAAAAAAAAATATTTTAAAAATTTGCCATAGTGAAAAATGCTTATTTCCATGGTCTGAACATCTGGTCGAAGTTTATGTATATCGTCCGGAACAGGCTGTACAGCTCCATACTCTTTTTAACCAACAGCGGTGGAGCCCAATAGGAAGGTAATGTTTATACAGGCTGATTTTTTAAAGACCAGCCAAATTTAAGGATGTGGTACAGACCATCAAACTGAACAACTTTCTCCATGGGACCAACATCGTAATCGCGAATAAAAATTTAGCCGTCCCATACATTTAGGTCGAGTAGGTACTGAAGTTTTCTATGGGACAGTTGATAAAATTTTCGCGATTACGCTATTTGTCCCATGGAGAAAGTTGTTCAGTTTGATGGTCTGTACCACATCCTTAAATTTGGCTGGTCTTTAAAAAATCAGCCTGTATAATTATACTTTTTTACGTTTAATTAAAAGTTTCCCACAAACATCATTTGCATCATCTGCCTCCATATTATCCCAAGTATGTTGGGGTCAGTTTCCAGTCTAACCATGCAGCTGAATACCAGTATTTTACATTTTTACATGAAGCGACTGCCTATCTGACCTCCACAACCGTTACTGGGTAATACGAAACCTCTTGGTCAGACTGGTTGTCAGACTTACGACGTAACGACTATCAAAGATCGTGTCGGTTGGTCACGAATGACAGCCGGGACCAACGGCTTAACGTGCTTTCCGAGGCACGGAGGGGTCTTGGTATGTAAAGATGCTCACCCATCCATGGACCAACCGCGGCAAGCGTAGCTTAACCCAATCGATCGACCCGTGTGGCTGTTATTACTTAGCCACAAGCTCCTCACACAAGCTATGCTGTGGTAGATTATGTAAAAACTACAATCTTACAAAAAAATAAATTCTAATCCGAATATTCCGAATGCGCTCTCTAACTAATTGATACCCTAACGTCCCTCCCCTTGATATAAAAATTTGGCAATGTCAGTCGTTTGAGAGCAACCAAGGGGATCGCATGTCCCTGTATGTATAGCCCGAAAAAATTCGTAAATGTGATCGCGATTCGTAAAAACAAATGAAAAAAAAAATCGTGACTGATTCGCGTTGGTTTTTCTGAAAAGTGCTGTGATTTCAAGTGAATTTCAATAGATCCGTACTTATTGACTATAACATAACATCACGCTGTATTCTCCGAAGGGTTCGGCAGAGGTGTACCTAAAGTACAGTTAAATTAAAGAAATATTTTGTTATTAGTGTTTAAATCCGTTTAATTAACTGACGAGTTTTTTACGTTGGGTGAAAGTAAAAAGACAAAATAAGAGTGTAATCTTGGATTGATCTCGAAAATAGGTAGGTACAACATTTCTTTTTTTGTTTACCCTGTAATACTGTCGCTGGTCCCGGCTGTCATTCATGAATCTTTGACAGTCGTTACTGGTCGTCAGAAGCCCGAAAGTCTGACAACCAATCACTAAAGGGTAAGGGGGAGGGGGGTCAGTTACCAAGTGGTATCGTATTACCCAGTAACTGGGTCGTGGAGGTCAGATAGGCAGTCGCTCCATGTCAAATACTGATATTCAGCTGTATCCGGTTAGACTAGAAGCTCACCCCGACATAGTTGGGAAAAGGCAGGCAGATTAATTGAGTGCAAAAATCTATACTAATAATAAAGCTGAAGAGTTTGTTTGTTTGCACGCGCTGATCTCAGGAACTACCGGTCGGGTTTGAATAATTATTTTTGCACTTTATAGCCTAACTGTTGAAGAAGGCTAACGCTTGCCCGCGGTTTCACTTCGTTTTTGCTTAGCGTTCTTTGTTTTTTTTTTTACTCTGCTGCTAAGGATCATAGCGTGCTGTTAAATAGCCTATAGCCGTCCTCAACAAAAGCTAGTAAATATGTAATGTTGTATGCAAAATAAGAGGAAGGTGGAGATGCTTGGGGGAGGCCTATGTCCAGCAGTGGACGTCTTTCGGCTGAAATGATGATGATGCAAAATAAAGTTTTTTTTTTTCTGGTGAAATAAGCATCGCATCTGTACCTATTTTTTTCTGTTCTGTTTTTTCTTGTCTGTTTATACAATTCAGTAAACGATTCTGAACAAACTACTTTCAGAATGTGCATTAATTCAGTTACACGTTGTATATGTGTATATGTGTGCACATAAATGGTAAAATAAATAAATAAATATTCTTGTGTATTCGTTCAGTGACAATAATAATAATGTATCGTGTGTATTTTGCTTGTATTATCAGTGTTGAGGAACTTTGACCTGCTGTGGTTCAGACTTTTATCATCAATCATTGAACAGGCTATAAATACTTCGTTGACATTCTTAGGGTTCCATACCTCAAAAGAAAAAACGAAATCCTTTTGTTGTCCGTCTGTCTGTCCGTCTGTCAAGACCCTTTTTCTCAGGAACGCGTGGAGTTATCAAGTTGAAATTAATATCAAATACTCAAGGCTGCAATCCGTTTAAACACTGAAAAAATCAAACTTCTAAGTCAACGCAATCAAAACATACGGGCGTATATTTTCCGTTAATGCCGCATATTTTGCCACTCGCAAGGGAATCAAAACCTATAGGGTACTTCCCGTTGACCTAGAACCATGAAATTTGGCAAGAAGCAATGTCATGTAGCACAAGTAAAGGAAAAACCCGAAAACCTTAAATTTTTAGTTACAAACCTACAAATTTGTACGGAACCCACGGTGCGCGAGTCCGACTCGCACTTGACTGGTTTTTTATATGTATTATTTATTTATTGCACGTCACACATTCGAAGACATGTGACATCTACCAACCCGCACCGGGCCCGCGCGATGGATTATACTAATACAAAGAAAAAGAAGAAAAATAACATTTATTATTATAAAGAAGTAAAACTTATTTATTTGTATTTAGGGGTAATCTCTGGAACTACCAGTAGCATTTGAAAAACTCTTTTTGCATTTGATAACCCAATTCTTAAGGAAGGCTATAGGCTATTTAACATCACGCTATGACCCTCGGGATCCGAGCAAAAACAAAAAAAGTTAGAACGCTAAACAAAAACGAAACCACTCGCATGCAGAAGCTTGTATACAGTTACACAGATACAGTCATAGTATTAGAGGTAGTGTGTACCAAGGGCCTAATACACGTCCTGTCCTACACTAATATAGCGAAAACATTCTCTTATTAAAAACGTATTGGTCCCGTATAGTCCCCAGACAGACATTGCTACCCCTAATTGTTGAAACAACCCCTATGACGTCTGTGGCGCGTGTCGTACATTTATCATTATCTGTAACGGTAGTTTATGGCATGGGGTGACCATAGACGAGACTGTGGTGTGAATGTTGTTTTTTTTTTTTTGTGTTTTGGGCACACCAGCACGCGGAGCACGACCACCATAGAATTTGGTCGACGGAAGAATAGACAAAATGAGATTGTAGAAAGATTTCTACCGTCTTAAGCATAGCGACGAAGAGAAGAAGTGTTTCTATTCTTCAGTCGACGAAAGTCTACAATGTCAAGCATGACGAGCTATTTTTCTCTACTTTTGATACTTGGGGGGTAGAGACATTTCTTCTCAATAACTGTCAAAAAGTCTAACCACATTGGACTAGGGCGGATTTTGCCAACGCCAGTTAACTTTATTCGAGGAATAATTTTGAATTTTTGACAGATCTTCCACACAAAAAATGTCAGACGTCAATTTTATTCCACGAATATAAATATCTGTCGATTGAAAAATGTGCCAAGTATTTATAATAATTTAAAAATTTACTCCACGTCATGCTACGCGAGTTGGAGGTAAAGACGTCGCTCCATAACAACCCACAGCTAAGCTACGCACGTGTACAAATTTTTCCAATCAACCTTGAACTTAATGCTTTAGCAATAAAGTTAAAAATCTATTAAAGAAATTTGACAGATTGTAGTAGCTTGATGTGCAGCTGGCGTCTGTAGGTACATAATTTCGCTTTGTACGAACATTTCGGCGAGTTCGTCCACTGCGACCCACAGCCACGCTACACGGACGAAACCAAAGACATTTATATGTATATATGTAAAGAAAATCACGACACTCGTATACTTGTGTCGTTGGTTGGCCGCGTTATCAAAAGAGGCTACCTACCACGCCTACCTCAGACGAGGAGACGACATGACAGTTGTGACACTGACAGTAGATCTTCCACGGAATTTGACATGGTGGCGATGGCGAATGTAAGCTTTTCGTAAGGAAATAACAAGACCCGAAATAAAGGCTTTAAATGTTGTTGCTTTCGTTTTTACAGGTAAATAAATTGTTTATAGATGATGTAATACCTATTTTTGTTGTAACATATTTTAAATTAAAACTTTCGTTTTTACAGAGAAACGCAATTACGTCTTGTTTCATTATTACCAATTGGTTGAAGTAGAAATAAGAAACACCATTATATGTATACTTACGATAGATGGAACAGCACTCTGTTCGTGTTCATGTCATGTGTCCGAGTGATGTGTGTTGTGTGTGTGTTCGTTGCTCGTGGCTACATAATAACAGCCGCACAGGTCGATCGATCAACTAAAGCTACGCTTGCCGCGGTTGGTCTGTGGATGTGTGACCATCTTAACATACCAAGATCCCTTCGTGTCTCGGAAAGCACGTTATGCCGTTGATCCCGGCTGTCATTCGTGGATCTTGGACAGTCGTTACGGGTAGTCAGGAGCCCGAAAGTCTGACAACCAGTCTTACCAAGGGGTATCGTATTACGCAGTAACTGGATTGTGGAGGTCAGATAGGCAGTCGCTCCATGTAAAATACTGGTATTCAGCTGCATCCGGTTAGACTGGAAGCCGACCTCAACATAGTTGGGAAAAGGCAGACAGATGATGAATTTCTATCATTGTACAATATGTCTGCCTCCTAAAGCGTCTCATCCCGATGTTCACTCCTTTTATTAGTCGCCTTTCATTCATCCTCTCATCATGACCAAATACCGATATTTTTTAATCGACGAAAAAAAACGGATCTCATGACGACGCGTATATTATTACGCGTATTTTATTATGTATGACCACGCATAACTTTTTACAGAGTAGTCCGATTTTGATAATTCTTTTTTTATTGGAAAGGGTATACCCCAAAGTTGGTCCCATATAAATTTTAAAAAATAATCCAACCCTAAGGGTGGGAAAATAGGGGTGATTTATTGTTCACTCACAGATTTGATTGCTGAGTTGTGTATTATTACTCTACTCAGTGCCACATATGCCTGCCCTTTGGCAAACAATTAGTAAATTATAGCCACAAAAAAATATAAAATAAAAACTTTTTAACAAAAAAATTAAACCGCCGAAAAAACTGAAAAGCAAAAAATAGTAAACCTTTTTTATTTAACCTTAATAACTAAGTTCTTAAACTAAAGTATGTATACCTAAATAATTTTGAGTCGGCGCCGATTAAATTTAAGACAATTTAGTGATCTTTGTTTATTGATTGTTTGGCGCCGACTCAAAATTAATTAGGTATACTTACATTAGTTTAAGAACTTAGTTATTAAGGTTAAATAAAAAAGTTTTATTATTTTTTGCTTCTCAGTTTTTTCGGCGGTTTAATTTTTTTGTTAAAAAGTTTTTTGACAACTCGGAATCAAACTTAATCCCTGACATGCAACTGCAAACCCAATGCAACATTTCAAATAACTGTTAGTACAAAATTTGCTTTCAAAAATTAACAAGATTTGTTCAACCGTTCTCTTTGACCCTGCGAAAGCACGTGCCGAACGCGTGGCGGCCACGTGGCGGACACGATACGATAACGACCCGCGTTTGATACGCTCAATTGTCTAGCTTGCCTTCTTGCTGGTAGAATTCTGTATTATTCTGTAAAGTACGAATAGTATGAATATCGTCTACTTTTACAATGTTTATAAATATGTGTATCTATCTCATAATAAATTTGTCTATCTGTAATGGCTTCATTTTTAATTATTTTACATACCTATTGTAATATAGTAATTTTATTCTAGTTGCATAGTTTATACAATGGCGCCGATTCCCTTGTTCACAAACTAAACTAAATTTAAGTTCAGTGCATCTTTTTCTTTCTATTTCATTAAGAAAAGGACGAAAGATAAATATTAGTTTAGTCCTGTCGCCATTACTTTATGCATTTAAAATTGAGTCTTATTGCCTTGAGCTAAGATTTAATTTTCTTTGGTTCAATCAAGCAAGTCAGTCTGGCAAAATATATTTTGACTTTGACTTTGTATTTGAAAGCTATGGTTTCCCAGAAGAGCGCTAGCCGTCACATATCGTCTGCAGTTTACCGGCGAATGACGTCACTGAAACTTTATTTTTGAAAGTAAGTTGGTGCGTTTTTGACACCGTAAACTGAGCGAGACAACAGTATACGAGACATGTCACAACTTACAGACGACTATTTCAAATTGTATATAGAAACAAACTTTATGTGTTAGACATAAAGTTTATTTTGCATTACTTACCAATAGAACTAAGATTTACTTATTCAAATTCACGTTCCCAATTGATGTTAAGTCCGTTTAAGCAAATATCAACTTTATTGCAGTGTAAATAAAGTTGATTTCAGAGTGACTAGTACTACTGAAAAAGTTATAAAAATGTTCGAAGTTTTAGCGTAAACTGAACTTTATTATGTTGGAATTAAAGTAATTTTTCCAAAAACTCATATTTGCTTACAATTTTCGCAACCAAAATGCGAACGCAGATACTGCACAATTTTTCAGTTTTTTTTAACGTAAATGTTACAAATGATGTGAGTGTTATGTTAGTAGGTACCTATATTATGCAACATAAACTAGTTAAAATTGCGGAATGATCGATTCACCATTTATTAGTGAACAATTTCCAATCTGAGCGGTTAACCAACTCAGGAGTACGGTGCCACAGCACGGGTTAAAACACATTACATACGTTAAGTGGGGCTTGTGACTAGTAATAACAGCCGCACGGGTCGATCGATCAGAAGGCCAATTCTCGTAATTTAAAACGTTCCAAATCCAGTCGCTGTCTCGACAAACAAATGTCAAAAACCTGCCAAAATATAGGGAAATTAGATGAATTTTTGACAGATTGAGACTGAGATCAGACTGTGAACGTTCTGAAAATTACGAGAATTGCCCCTCAGGTTAAGTGACGCTTACCACGGTTGGTCTGTGGATAAGTGACCATCATTACATACCGAGACTCCTCCGTGCCTCGAAAAGCACGTTAAGCCGTTGGTCCCGGCTGTCATTCGTGGATCTTTGATAGTCGTTACGGGTCGTCAGCAGCCTGAAAGACAACCAGTCTTACCAAGGGGTTTTATATTACCCAGTAACTGGGTTGTGGAGGTCAGATATGCAGTCGCTCCATGTAAAATACTGGTACTCAGCTGCATCCGTTTAGACTGGAAGCCGACCTCAACATAGTTGGGAAATGCAGGCAGGTGATTACGTATATCATCATCTGCTCCCTTTTTCCAACTATGTTGGGGCCGGTTTCCAGTCTAACCAGATGCAGCTGAGTACCAGTATGATAAATTGTTGTTCCGCGTACCGGAAGATGTAGCGTTGGAAGACCTCCCACAAGGTGGACGGACGACCTTGTTGAAGGCCGCAGGTACCCGTTTGATGCGAGAGGCACAGAACCGGTCGAAGTGGAGGTGCTTGGGGATGTCCAGCAGTGGACGTCTTTCGGCTGAAATGTTGATGATGATGATGAAATTGTTGTCTTCTAACCTAAACTTTTAAAGACATAAATAAAGAAAATACATTTATTTAGCACAGACTAAAGAACACACTACCCAAGGCCCGTATTCCCGTAATTTAAAACGTTCAAAATCTAGTCGCAGTCTCATCTCGGCGACAAACAAATGTCAAAAACTTGTCAAAATGTAGGGAAATTAGACGTATTTTTGACAGTTTGAGACTGAGATCAGACTGTGAACGTTCTTAAAATTACGAGAATTACCCCTCAGATACATACATCAGAAGGCCAATTCTCGTAATATAAAACGTTCAAAATCTAGTCGCAGTCTCATTTCAGCGACAAACAAATGTCAAAAACTTGTCAAAATTTAGGGAAATTAGAAGGAGTTTGAGACTGAGATCAGACTGTGAACGTTCTTAAAATTACGAGAATTACCCCTCAGATACATACATCAGAAGGCCAATTCTCGTAATATAAAACGTTCAAAATCTAGTCGCAGTCTCATTTCAGCGACAAACAAATGTCAAAAACTTGTCAAAATTTAGGGAAATTAGAAGGAGATTGAGACTGTGATCAGACTGTGAACGTTCTTAAAATTATGAGAATTGCCCCTCAGATACATACATCAGATAAAGACAAATAAAAGGTGTAAAGTCCGATGTAAGAAATTAGCAGGAAAGTGTGCCAAAAAGGCCCAGTTCAGCTTCCCAGACAACTAGTTCCTGACGCTAACCAGCGTCTGGCACTAGTTGTCAACTGGACTCAATGTGTGAGGTGACGGACGTAAATCAGTTTTATTCTGCAACGTGCCGTGTGTGTGTATGCATAAATAATACAGCTCTACTGATACTTTTGTGAGATTTCTGCTTTTATTTAGTCCTTTATTCTGTTTAGTTGTTCAACAAAATAAACAACTAAACAACAGAATATTGTTTAGTTGTTTATTTTGTTTCTTAGAGACATTATTTTGTTTCTTGACATAGATTCTTCGGGCCATGAGCCCGAAGAATCTATGTCAAAATGATTTTCTTTTTTTAAGAACCGGTAAATTATGTTATTATCACACTAATATTATAAAGGCGAAAGTTTGTGAGTGAGTGTGTGTGTGCGTGTGTTTGTATGTTTGCTACAAACGTCACGCTCAAACTACTGAACGGATTTGGATGAAATTTGGTGCACAGATAGTTTATAACCAGGATTAACATATTGGATACTATTACTACGGATTTTTATTCCGATATTCCCACGGGATCGCAACGTGTGCGGGTGAAATCGCGGAGCGCAGCTAGGCTTAAATATTTTTTTTATTGATGTAGGTTGGCAGAACTCTTTCGGATAAGTATTAGAAACTATGGAACTAAATCAGTTTTCACATTTTAATTTTGGAAAAAATTATTTGCTGACGCAAGTTAGCAGAGCATGCTTTCGCGTTTATAATATTAGTAGAATATAGTAGCAAGGATACAGGACAATGGCTAAAATCGGTTGGCTTTTAAAAAACAAAAGCATTCTCTACGCAGAAAGCCAATTCTTTCGTATTCGACCACTTGTCGGTGCTCGGATATATCCGCTGGGATCCGATAAATCCGACTGCTCGCAGCCCTATTGTCCTATAGAGGCGATTGTGGACGAAATTGAAAATTCCTGCCATCCACGGACGGCATGCTGTAGGTACTTGGTGGGGAGCATGGCTTGAACGTGGGGTTGGTGCAAGCATCCAGGATTTAGTTCTGGGGCACATGGTTCAGACAGTTAGAAGTGTCTCCCACATCAAGTATTGTACTATGCTGTTTTTGGAATTCATTTGTATTTAATGACGTTTAAAAATAACTACAAGTAAAAACGTGTGTGGCCGCCTGTCAAAAACGAAGTGTCAAAGTCAAAATAATATTTTTTTTTTAAATGTTTTACAAAGAATAAAATTACTGTAATTACCACAAAAGGTAAAAATAATTAAAAATAAAGAATATGCCTAAAGTTTTAATATCATTTGAAATGTAAAATCAATTTCATAAAAATTATAAATTACACAATTAAATTAGCAACCAGTTTGGTTTAGCCTAGAACATCTAGTATTGCACTGTGCTGTTTTTGGGATTAATTGTTTTCAGTGACATTTAAAAATATTAGAAAAAAAAACATGACGTTTTTTTTTCTAAAAAAAAAAAACCTACATCAAATATGGTTTTTTTGAAGCATTCGAAGTGTTCTACTGTTACTTCGAATACTCCATAACTGACTCCTAACCTAAGTCACAGGTTTCGCCTAGTTTAGGAGGCAGGGTTTCCATTATTGAAGCTACCTTTACTATCTAAACTTGTAACATAATCTTTAAATATTTTTTGTAAAGTTTATCTGTTTCAATAAAGTTGATAGATAGATAGATAGATCATTTATTTGTTCAAAACATAAGTACTCAATACTCAATACTTTATTGCATTCCACACAAAGCACACACACACATGGCATGCAAGATGTTACATAAAATTATAGCACAGTCATGTTTTGCCATAGCAGCGTACAAATATAAACAGGTAGGTTATCTTTATTAGTAGGTTTGTCATTGTACAAAGCAATTAACATATCAAATTAAAACTGAATCAATCAAATTATAATAAATATACAATAGATTAGTGTCAAAAACTCGTCATCAAAATGTATAATATGGGTACGTTTATTATGTGCTGTCGCCCGTCACGAACGAAGTTCCTTACGCGATACTCGCGGCTCCTCAGGGTCCTAGCGTAATGATAAATTGCCTACTTTTCGCATGCTGACCCATTAGTAGATAGCTCAGTTGTGATTTCCGTTTTTTTTTTTACTCAGATCTCATCAATAGTTAATCATAGACGTTCAAAATACAAGCGTTCATGATTAATATAAATCAGTTTTATTTTTATGCATCAACAAGTAGGTTAAGTCCTCATAGCAAGATCTCCTTTTGCGATTTCCCAAAAATCCGTCTTTTTAGAGTTCAGTCAGTATTCCATTAAGCATCACGAGATGGCGCTGGCGTTCCGAATAAACGAATAACTCCGACATATTTATATAAATTTAAGTATGCATACACACGTCACGTTGCAGTATAAAACTGATTTACATCCGTCACCTCACACATCAGGTCCAGTTGAAAACCAGCGTCAGGCACTATTGTCTGGCATTTTTGCTGAACAGGGCCGTTTTGGCGCAGCCGTGAGGCACACTTTCCTGCTAATTTCTTACATCGGACTTCACAGTTTTTATTTAATCTTTTTTTATTTTATTGTTTGTTGTTATCTGATGTACAGTCACGAGCACAAGTATGTATACACTCGGCTTTATTCAAACGCGATTTATTCCTTTAATTTTGAATGAAATTTTATGTTGTTACGATCATAGCATTTTCGAACCCATGGGTTTTTGTAATGTGTCGTATTTCAACGTTGCATTCATTATTTCCCGAAAAAATCGCAATTGAAAGTTGCCAAGTGTTGACATATTGGTGCTCGTGACTGTATGTAACTGGTGTATTGTGTATCTTTTAGTTTGTGCCCAATAAATGTATTTTCTTTCTTTCTTTTACTTTGTACCGTTACTTTGTCCGCGTGCTTGTTCCACCGCCCCACTCCCTCGTATCGCATCGCCTACCCGCGCTATCACTTCGTTGTCGCTTAGCGTTCTTTCTGATTTTTTTCCATTTTGCTCGGCTCCTAAGGGTCATAGCATAATGCTAAATAACCTATAGCCTTCCTCAAGAGTTGGGCTATCAAATGCAAAAATATTTTTTCAAATCCGACCGGTAGTTCCAGAGATTAGGGCGTTCAAACTAATAAATTCTTCAGCTTTATTATTAGTATTTACAGGGTCAAATTAATTACTTAGCGAAACTTCGCAAACGTAATGGGTAGCGATATCTCATCATCTGCCTGCCTTTTCCCAACTATGTTGGGGTTGGCTGCCAGTCGAACCGGATGCAGCTGAATACCAGTATTTTAATGGGTAGCGATATCTAAACATGATAAAACAAAAAAGAAATTAATTTGATGTGTTTTTGTGGGGTCATTGACCGCCGTCAGTGTAATCACTTGAAATATCAGTAGATATAAAATAAAATATTAAAAAAAACAGTTTTCTTTGAGTAAACTTCACAGACGCGATGGGTAGCAATATCTAAACACGATAAAACAAAACGAAAACCAATTTTCTCAACTCAAACTTCAAATAACAAAACTACCAGCGGTCGTTGACCCACAAAAAAACATCAATGATCTTTGTTTAATTTTATCGGGCGTAGGTATCGGTACCATCACGTCTGCGGAGTTTCGCTAGCTAATTCAACTTGACCCTGTAGATAGATAGATTTTGCGCAAACGCTACGTTAACTAGATCGCGATGTCTCCCATAGCTCTTATGAAGCATGTTATTACAAAGATTCCTCTCCCCACCGACCGATATCGTAAATTTAAAGTCGTTACGACTTCCAAAGAATGTTTTGAAGTCGCACTGAAGTTGGGAAGGGACGGTGAAGTTGCTAGCAAGAATGTGTTCGAAACTTCGCCAAAATTGTTGTTTTTTGCGTAATTAAAATAGGTCTGACGTGACTGAGGCCCGTATTGCAGAACCTCACTCAAAACTCAAGCAACTCGTTTAAAACCATTTGATTCCTCTCTAAGATAGCACTAGTCGAAATTCTACTTTTCTATAATTAATTAATAAGTATTTTAGAAGCCATAGGCGCCGATTCCCTTCTTCACAAACTAAACTAAATTTAAGATCAGTGCATCTTTTTCTTTCTATTTCATTAAGAAAAGGACAGAAGATAAATATTAGTTTAGTCCTGTCAAATTAGTCAGCGCCTGACGTAAATTGACGTATTTTTAGTAGCCTTGTTTTTAATCACGTCTAAACTTGGTATGGAGTATCTTAATTTAATAGGACTAAACTAATATTTATCTTCTGTCCTTTTCTTAATGAAATAATACACCGTTGAAAGAAAATCAGTTGATACATACATTATGTCGAGTTATGCGAACATAAATCTATGGATCAACAGATTTTTTTTTTCACGATTTCAGGGTTGGTCCCGTTAAGTAAAAGTTGTTCGTAATGACTCATCATTACGGACAACTTTTACTTAACGGGACCAACCCGTTTTAATCCTTAAAAGGGGTCATTGTACTCATACAATGACCCCTTTTAAGGATTAAAACGATCAAAATTTAACAGTGTACATACAAAGAAAAAGATGAACTGAACTTAACTTGAGTTAAGTTTGTGAACAAGGGAATCGGCGCCATTGCCTGTAAAAATAAAGTAGAAGCCGAAAAAGAAAAATAACTATACAATGTGTAACTGAACTAATACACATTATGAAAGTTTAGTTTGTTCAGAATCGTTTACTGAATCGATTTCTGTCATTTTTAACCCCCGACGCAAAAACGACGGGGTGTTATAAGTTTGACGTGTCTCTGTGTTTGTGTGTGTGTGTGTGTATGTCTGTCTGTGGCATCGTAGCTCCCGAACGGATGTACCGATTTTGATTTTGTTTTTTTTTGTTGGAAAGGTGAATTTGTGGGGAGTGTTCTTAGCTATGTTTGATGAAAATCGGTCCAAGATGGCCGCCACCACAAAATGGCGGATTACATATTTTTTCACAACTCCCTCAATATGGGTAGGTATCAAATGAAAGGGCTTGACTAGTAGAATAGGTACTATGATAAATTTCAAATCCAAGATGGCTGCCACCACAAAATGGCGAATTACAAAAAACCTGATTGAACACCAAATTACCTGAATCGTAAAACGCAAGAAAATAAAAGTAATGAAAGTAATAAGGAATCCCTACAAAAAGCATGAAATAAAAAATTAAATTAAAAATTTAAAAAACCCCCGACACAAAATAATAGTAAAAATAGTATGAATGTAAAAAGCCTAAAATATTTTTTTTAAAACCATTGAAAAAATAGCCACAAATAAAACAAAAAAGTTATAAACGTGAAACC
Organism: Apamea epomidion; assembly: GCA_947507525.1. Taxonomy (NCBI): domain Eukaryota; kingdom Metazoa; phylum Arthropoda; class Insecta; order Lepidoptera; family Noctuidae; genus Apamea; species Apamea epomidion. The sequence goes on from OX382255.1 coordinate 9,231,115, forward strand.
CTATAAAAAGAAAAAAATAACCTTGAAATTATGACCCTACGTAAGTACGTATGAAATTTTTTGATTAAATGTTGTCCCGTCGGGGGACCGCTAGTATTTTAAACTTTAACAGAACCTTAGGCTAATAATTAGAGCGGACCCTCGACGGGACAACAATTATAGGCTGAATATGATGTCCAGCAGTGGGCTGCTACAGGCTAATGATGTTGGCGGGGGGACCTACGTTTTTTAAGTCGATTTAGAAGACGAAGCAACACAGACCGCTCCCGCCCGCCCGTAACTCAGTGCCGTATGTTTCAAACAATTAATAGTCATAAGTCCTGAGTCGTTAGTGCCACCTGACGGCGGACAATTAGCAAGTTTGGCGCGTGACTGCTAATTGCATTACTAGGAACAATGCTGGGCTTCAACCGATATTTTAGAATAATCCATACATCGTGTTCCGGACGATGTACATAAACTTCGACCGGATGTTGATGACCGTGGAAATAAGCATTTTTCATTATGGATACATATGTTTTGATAATTTTCATACAAACTAAATGCCTTGACGTATGTAAATCACCCGATATGCATGCCTCTTTATCCGAAACATTTGATAGATTTATCATTTTAATTGCACTGAGCAGCAACATAGGCCAAATTAAGACCCTTTCTTACTGCATAGCTCAATTAAATTTCATTAAATTAAATTACAAATATCATTGTAACGAAGCCTTTTTAAGTACTACTTCCTTTGTTAGATTTTATTTGTAAAAGCTATAGAAGCGTTTGCCAAAGTTTATGGTTAACGTGAAGAACACGGTGTATACAGGATCCTTTTTTAAACAATGTGCTAATCGTCGCCATGAATTCAGTTCATAATTCTAACCACCCCTTTGTGGAATCTTTTAGTCGATTATTAAAAAACCATTAGCTCTGTCATGCGGAGGGGCCCGTGGCTAAATAATAACAGCCGCACAGGTCGATCGATCAGGTTTAGCTACGCTTGCCGCGGTTGGTCTGTGGATGTCCATCTTTACATACCAAGACCCCTCCGTCCCTCGGAGAGCACGTTAAGCAGTTGGTCCTGGCTGTCATTCGTGGATCATAGACAGTCGTTACGGGTCGTCAGAAGCCCGAAAGTCTGACAACCAGTCTTACCAAGGGGTATCGTATTACCCAGTAACTGCGTTGTGGAGGTCAGATAAGCAGTCCCTCCATGTAAAATACTGGTATTCAGCTGCATCCGGTTAGACTGGAAGCCGACCGCAATATAGTTAGGAAAAGACGGGCAGATGATACATTTTTACCACATAGGTATAGCACATTTCTATGAAACAAAACAAAAAAAACGCCGCGAGAAAACCGCGGGCGTGCGACCGTGGGCTGAGAACCCTCTAAGTAAGGATCAAAGGTCATGGGGATGTCGCTAATTTGACATTAAAACCAATATTGACTGGTGGAGGGGTTCGACCTCGTGGGACTGGGGTGCGGTGCCCGGTAGCGCAATAATTGATATAGTGATTTATGAGCTTATATATTTATGTTATGGTATTATTGATATTTTTTGGTAATATTTTTGTTTTTTTTTTCTAATCTAGTAATCTATAGGTACAAACGCTAGCACATTAAGCTACTACAATCTGTCAAATTTCTTTAATAGATTTTCAACTTTACCGCTAAAGCATTAGGTTCAAGGTTGATTGGGAAAATTTGACAATTTCGGGTAGCTAGACCTGCTGGCGTTTGTAAGTACATATTAATAATAAAGTAGAAGAGTGTGTTTGTTTAACCCGCTTGTCTCTGGAACTACCGGTCGGATTTAGAAAATTATTTTTGCATTTGATAGCCCAATTTTTGAGGTAGGCTATAGGCTATTTAACATCACGCTAGAACCCTTAGGAGCTGAGCAAAAGGAACAAAAGTCAGAAAGAACGCTAAGCGAAATCGACGTAATAGCGACGGGGAATTTTATAAAAATGTGGCTGTTATTTTAGTATTATAGGCATTGTGTATCTTACGAGTTTACGACTACCACGCGAACGCCTTGAACTTTGCTTTACAAACATACATAGCTACTTCGAAAACATAAACACAAGGAAGTGTTAAGATATTGTACTGCTTGATATACGGTTTAGGTTAGGTTAGGTTTAGTTTACGGCCAGTCATTATCGAACATTAAAATCGCAAACTAACGGCTAATTCTGATATTTTTATATGTTGTTAGGACCAGTACCAGTAGCGTATATCCAAGTTTGCAGCCTCGAAAGACCTGTGCTAACTTCGCAGCAGTCGAAAAACCGCGAAATGTTCGCATGTTTTTTGGTATTGTCAATATAAGTCCTAAACTATGCGTTTTTTCAAAAATAAAATCATCGCTAAAGTAGACTAAAATTGCTACAATTTGAGATCAGACCCAGCTCTGTAGGTTCAATACTTACCGAGATATAGCACTCGAAAAATTTACAACTATTAATATGGTATACATATTTATTAAGCATATTTACAAGACATTACAAGGACTTTAATTTTGTTAGAATTGTTCATTTTGAACGCTTCGTGGACGGTTCATAAAAATTGTGCGATTCAGCCTAGTTTTAAGTTAAAAAAAATATATAAAGTAAGTACATAATATGAATTGAAAAAGTCGTCTTGGTACTTGCCAGGATGTGAACCCACAACCTCATGCATGAGAGTTTCAACATCCCCTAACACATACAGAACTTCTCATCAAGTGAAAATCGATAGCAATTTCACGGATTTTTACATTTTGAAAGCTGCACGGTCCCCTATTTGGAAAACGTTAGTCTAACAAATGGGGTAGTGATCCCGTTTCATAATTCCACCGGGTGGTCAAGAGGTTGGATTAAATTGGATGAAAAGAGGGTATTTGGATAAAATAAATCAATATTATAACACATTGGCGCCGATTCCCCATTCTACTTTCTATTTCATTAAGAAAAGGACAGAAGATAAATATTAGTTTATTCCTGTCAAATTAGTCAGCGCCTGATGTTAAATGACGTATTTTAGTAGCCATGTTTTTAATCATGTCTAAACTGTCTATGGAGTATCTTAATTTGACAGGACTAAACTAATATTTATCTTCTGTCCTTTTCTTAATGAAATAGAAAGTAAAATATGCACTGAACTTAAGTTTAGTTTAGTTTGTGAACAAGGGAATCGGCGCCACAAGCTTCTGGCTGCGACTTTGTCGAGTAAAATTTCTTGTTCCCCCGATGGCAGACGATGCGATGGGGTGGCATCGCATCGTATGCCCGCGCTATCACTTCGTTGTCGCTCACCGTTCTTTCTGGCTTTTTTTCTTTTTTCTCGGCTCCTTAGAGTCCTAGCGTGATGTTAAATAGCCTATAGCCTTCCTCAAGAATTGGGCTATCAAATACAAAAAGAATTTTCCAAATCCAAGTGGTATTTCCAGAGCCAAGCGCGTTCAAACAACAAAAAAAAAACAAACTAAACTCTTCAGCGTTGATATAAGGTGTACCTACGTCTAATCATACACGAAATAATTTAAAATATACACCTATTGCTGGTGAGGGGCTCATGGCTAAGTAATAACAGCCGCAAGGGTCGATCGATCAGGTTAAGCTACACTTGCTGCGGTTGGTCCATGGATGGGTGACCATCTTCAAATATCAAGACCCCTCCGTGGCTCGTAAACCACGTTAGGCCGTTGGTGTAGGCTGTCATTCGTGGATCTTTGACAGTCATTACGGGTCGTCAGAAGCCGGCAATCTGACAACCAGTTTTACGTAGGGGTATTGGGGTATTGTATTACTCAGTAACTGGGTTGTGGATGTCAGATAGGCAGTCGCTCCATATAAAATACTGGCATTCAGCTGCATCCGGTTAGACTGGAAGTCGACCCCAACATAGTTTGGAAACGGCTAGTAGATGATGACCTAGAGATGGTAATGAACCCATAGAAAATATTGTTTTTATCCACATTGTGTTAATTTTACGTAATTATTATAATTTTAATACTGCTTGAGACATTTTGCATACAACCTTTAATCTCCCTATTCGATTCATTTATTTACTAGCTGCGCCCCGCGGTTTCACCCGCATAAGTTTCGATCCCGAAAGGATAACGGGATAAAAAGTATCTTATTTATTTATTTATTTACTTAGGGACAACAAACAGCAGTGTAATAATAAGTAAACAAAGGTTAGAACTTAATAATAGAGGTAACAAATACACTACTCACTACGTTATCCACATCTTACTATCTGTTAGAAGAACGATATAAAAGTAAGAAAAATAAAAGTAAACATAACATTACTTAATTATTAGGGTTCTGATCACTTAAAATAGTAACAATTTCTTTTCTAAATATAGCCTTGCTGAGAAACATAATATCAGTTGAGCCAAACTGCCCATTGTAGGTGTCAACTAATCGATGCAGCGGTGAGCGTACTCCTGAGGTGGTTCTACAAAAAGTAGTTGCAAACAAGTGTCTCGAGCGAACCTCTCGACCACGTACGCTACGAGGGACCAGGTAGCACAAACTGTTAACTAGATCAGTACAGTTGACTTTATTACGACATATACTAAATAGAGTCATCATCTCAAGTAGGGTGCGTCTGGATTTTAAAGTAATAAGTTATATTTTTGTAGCAATAATTGATAAGAAATTTTCTTTTTAAAGCATCTATAGTGCATTGCACGTAGGAATTTGCGTTGGACCAATTGAATAATATCAATATACTTTTTATAATAAGGGTTCCAAATAGGTACTGCATATTCCAATTGCGGTCGTATTATTGACTTATAAAGGTATAAGTAGGTAGAGGGACGGTGGAATTCTCTTGATGCTCTCATTACAAAAACAAATATTTTGAATGCCTTATTAACTATATTGTCTATATGGGCATCAAGGTGAAGCTTTGAGTACGCCCAGATCACGAAGAGAATTAACTTTGTTCAGTGGAGTGTTTCCGAAAGAATAATTGAATTTCGTCACATTTTTCTTCTTTGTAAACATAATACTATGGCATTTAGATATACTTAGATAGAGTTTGTTAACAGAACAGTAGTTAAGAAAACGGTCAAGGTCATTCTGAAATTCTAAACAGTCGGATAGATGACTGATATTTTTATAAATCTTTAAATCGTCTGCATACAGACGGAACTTAGAATTTTTAAAGCAGTCTTTTACGTCGTTAGTAAATAAAATGAACAAGAGGGGACCTAAAATTGAACCTTGAGGAACTCCGGAAGTGACTTTAACCATGCGAGACTCTTATGAGTCTCGCATGGTTAAAGTCACTTCCGGGTTTATATCATATGTCACCAATAGGACACAGAAAGTTGTTATCAATGGATCCATTGATAACAACTTTCTGTGTCCTATTGGTGACATATGATATAAACCGACGCAATAAATTTCCTCTAATACCATTGAATGCAATTTTGTCAAGAAGTAGTCTGTGATCGACTTTATCGAAGGGCTTTTGGAAGTCAGTATAAACCACTTATGTGTTAATCCTGGTTATAAACTATCTGTGTGTCAAATTTCATCCAAATCCGTTCAGTACTTTTTGCGTGAAAGACTAACAAACATCCATCCATCCATACAAACTTTCGCGTTTATAATATTAGTAGGAAATAGGATTTTATTTTAAATAGAATGGCCGAAGTCAATTACACTATATAAACATATAATTTATTTAACACAGGCATGCATTCTTCTCACAAAAATTTGAACATTCTGACAGTATCATCTTCCATTCATTCGCAAACATATCAAGATCTGTGTTTGAGTCCAGGAGAGCGTTAATAGCGGCTAATGTCCGAGGAATAGGTGATTTGGAGTGTGCCACGGTACGGTAAGTTGGAACAGCCAGTAAGCGGTGTTTTCTGCCACAACAGTAACTGTCTGGCACAAATACTTAGATTGCAGATTTCATTATGCAGATCCGGAACATCAATAATCCCCCTAAGAATTTTAAATATTACAGTCATCTGATCACGTAACCATCATACTTCTAGAGAATTGAAACTTAAGCAACGCAACAGGAATTTAGTGGGATACAGGAGAGGGTAAAATCCGTACAAGTGCTTGTAAAGGTATCTAAGGAATGCTTTTTGAACTTTTTCTAAAGCTAACGCATGCTGCTTCTCAAAGAGATTCCATACGCACGGACTAGTCTCAAGTTTGCTACGGACCAATGCGCCAGAAACGAGCTTGATAACGTGGGGGTTGTGGAACTCACGACAGTTTCTTAAAACAAAGCCAAGGCGCCTGAAGGACTCCTTAGCAGTGGATGTGATGTGGTCGTGAAAAGTGAGCTTACGGTTGAATATGACTCTATGAATGACCCACACGACGCAGCGAGGTCAGCGGCGTACCTTATTAGCATAGACAGTTTAGTTGATTACCAAAACCCCCATACAACCAAACAACCCCACAGACCACACAATAATTTAAATAAATAATTATAGTATACAAAATCACTAAACGTCACTCCGACACGCCCCGACTCGCCCCCCAACACTGACACCCCTTTTTGAACAAAAATTTAAATACTGCCAATGACATTTAACTAAACATTTATACGATATGTCAGACTAATCCTTGGCTAATTAAAAAATTCCATGGGAACGTATTTAAAAGCTGGTTCCCCAGATTTTGAGAGACAAACAACTGTGGGGGACGAGTTTTTGCATAAATTAAATTAATCTGTCTGTATGTTTTCATGGGAATCATAATGGTATGCTTGGGGCAGTGGCCGTGAGGACTTTGTAGGCCTTGTAGACTTTAGATCTGTAGACATTTTTTTTATTTTATCAAGTACCTGGTACTTGTTGACAGGCCTACGCTGTCCTCCCACACACGAGCACCAATATGTCAACACTTGGCAATTTTCAATTGTGATTTTTTCGTGAAATAACGAATGCAACGTTGAAATACGACACATTACATAAACCTATGGGTTCGAAAATGCTATGTTCGTAACAACATAAAATTTCATTAAATAATAAAGGAGTAAATCACTTTTGAATACAGCCGAGTATATACATACTTTTGCTCGCGACTGTACCTACTGTAATTTGAAAACATTGTAAAAGTCGATTATTTTTAAAAGAGTAACCGTGGAGTTTCTTGCCGGCTCTTCTCCATAGGAAACAACCAATTGGAACCGTGCACCTAGCTTCTGACGTTTCATAAGTGCCCATGTTGGTTTATGTGAAATAAAATATTTTGATTTTGAACTCTGTATATAGGGAACTACCAGTCGCATTTGAAAAATTCTTTTTGCATTTGATAGCCCAATTCTCGAGGAAGGCTATAGGCTATTTAACATCACGCTAGGACCCTTAGGAGCAAAGCATAAAGAAAAAAAGTCAGTGAGAACGCTAAGCGAAAATTAGTTAAAAGATATGCGACCGTGTGGGTCGTGGAACATGAAATTTCACGCGAAGTCGTAGGTAGAAGCTAGTCTACAATAAAAAAAACAATCCTGCAATTATTGTGTCTCAATAATAACAGCCGCACAGGTCGATCGATCGTTAAGCTGCGCTTGCCGCGGTTGGTCCGTAGATGGATGGCCATCTTTACATTATCAAGACCCTTCCGTGCCTTGCAAAGCACGTTAAGCCGGTAGTTCCGGCTGTAATTCGTAGATCTTTGACAGTCATTACGGGTCGTCAGAAGCCTGAAAGTCTGACAACTAATTTTACCAAGGGCTATTAACTAACTAACTGGGTTGTGGAGGTCAAATAGGCAGTAACCATGTAAAATACTGGTATTCAGCTGCATCCGGTTAGACTGGAAGCTGACCCCAACATATTTGGGAAATGCCTAGGCAGATAAATTGATTATGTTAACATGTTTTTAACTTAAAAAATAAATTATTTTTTTACAAAAAAAAACCTGGTTCCCCTAATAATAAATAAATAAATGCACATTGTGCGGTGCCCCTAACAATCTTGCGCTGAGCGATTGATTCCATGAGTTGGGGTGGCAGTTTAAGGGGCATTCTCCACTTGGAATTAAAATAAACGTTGATTGATTTGTCTGACTTTTTCACAAGCAAGGGAGCTTATACCCACGGCTTATACCTTAACAGAAATAAAGTTGTTTAGCATAATCAGCCCTTATTGCTGCCACTGCTGAAAGAAATAAAGAAAAAGTATTTATTGCTACTCGTACAGGAAATTCACAAATTAAAGTAAACCAAATTATATATTTTTTTAAAGTAACAAAAAGAAAAATGGAACAGAAAGTCCTGTACGAGGCCAAAAGGCTCCTATCTCAGCATGAGACACAGGCCTTCTCTCTGTGAGAGGGAGTGGGCCGTAATCCACCACGCGGGCCCAGTGCGGGTTGGTAGATGTCACATGTCTTCGATTTTTTTATTCTAAGACATGGCGGTTTCCTCATGACGTTTTCCTTCACCGTTTTCAGAGCAGTGGTGATGAAATTATTTACACAAGTAAAGCACCTGCCTCGGTTCGTACCCATGACCGTACCCTCGTTAGTGGGGGGCCGTTGCTACTGAAAATATAGTTGTTTACGTCAGCATAAATTTAAATAAATACAATGTCCATGAATGATAGCCGGGACCAACGGCTTAACGTGCTTTCTCAGGGACGGATGGGTCTTGGTATGTAAAGATAGCCCACCCCATCCACAGACCAACCGTGACAAGCGTACCTAAACCTGATCGATCGACCCAAACAACACTATGCCAAACAACAATATATACCCAAAATAAACGTGTACCTACCTGCCTGTTACAAAATATTAAAAACAAACGCAAAAATTTTAAAAATGTCGGTAAGTACTTATTAAAAAAAAGTGAATTTCACCCCTAACATGCCCCTTAACAGCATTTATTCCGAATGATTTCGCCCCCTAGCGAGGGGTGAGAGGGACCAGTCGTATTATGCTTAAAAAAACATGTACACGCACAATACGCACATATTACATTCCTGCGACCACGGCGAATTGTTGGAATTATCGTATTAAGATATGTTTCGTAAGATGTCGGGGGGTGAAGTTTGGAAATTAATCGGTTTTGGGGGTGAAATATAAGTGGGTTGTTTAAAACGAAATTAATGGTAAAAAACACAACCTAAAATAAAAACATTTTATAAAGAATAAATTAAACAACCGATTCCAAAAAAGACAATACAAAGTGAAAAATAACTTTAATTTCGAAAGTCGATGGCAAACAACGAAAACCCCAACACCTAGTGTCTTTTTTGGAAATCGGTTTTTTTTTTTTTTGTAAAAAAGTTTTTATTTTAAGTTGTGATTTTTACCAGTAATTTCGGTTTTAAAACCAAACTACTGAACCGAATTTCTACGGGACCAATGTGAAAGTATATCCTTTCAACAAAGGATTTTGCAAATCGGTTTATAAATAACGAAGTCCTGGGGTAACAAACATAAAATAAATATATATTTAATCGAATTGAGAATCTCCTCCTTTTTTTTTTTTGAAGTCGGTTAATTATACTAATGTTTTATTGATAGCTTGCAAAATATAAGATTAAAAATAAGCCCTGGCAGTTACAAGATGACCAGTCCAGACCAGATAAATATTAGTTTAATCCTGTCAAATCAAGATACACCATAGACTGTTTAGTAGTCATTAACAACATGGCAACTAAAAATAAAACCTTTTTAACAAAAAAATTAAGTCGCCGAAACTGAAAACTGAAAAGCAAAAAATAATAAACCTTTTTTATTTAACCTTAATAACGAAATTCTTAAACTAATGTAAGTATACCTAAGTAGTTTTGAGTCGGCGCCAAACAATCAATAAACAAAGATCACTAAATTGTCTTTCCAATAAAAAAAGAATGATCAAAATCGGACTACTCTGTAAAAAAGTTATGCGTGGTCATACATAAAAATATATATATATATATATATACGCGTCGACTTGAGAACCTCCTCCGTTTTTTTTTCCGTCGGTTAAAAATGCGTCAATTTAAGTCAGGCGCTGACTAATATGACAGGATTAAACTAATATTTATCTTCTGTCCTTTTCTTAATGAAATAGAAAGAAAAAGATGCACTGAACATAAATTTAGTTAAGTTTGTGAACAAGGAAATCGACGCCACTGTCAAACTTAAATAACTTAAAAAACAAGTACGTATTCATTATTTACCAGGGATCATAATTTTATTTGATTATTTATGTCTTTCATAACAGCATCCTTCTTCTTCGTGTCCGACTAAATTTTAAATATTTTTGACCCAAAACTTTGCCACTTCCACGGCGTCATCAGTGGCAGTGCAAAGGTCACTTTGACTGCATGTTTTGGGACACAGAGGGCAGAATAGGAGGTGGAGCATGGTTTGCCACATAGCTCCACAATCACAGCCTCCTGAAATTTGACGAGGATGCAAAACAACAGCTTGTATTACATTCCTGCGACAGCGAATTGCTAGAATTATCGTTTTAAAAGATGCGTTTCATAACTTCATAAGATGTTAGGGGGTGAAGGTTGAAAAATAATCGGATTTTGGGGGTGAAGTGAGTGGGTACGAAAAGTTAAGGGTTTTTTTTATTTTATTGACTAACTTCTTCCCGCGACTTCGGTCGCGTGTTTGTCACCACGTCGCATCACATCGCCTGCCCGCGCTATTACTTCGTTATCGCTCACCGTTCTTTCTGATATTTTTTCTTTTTGCTCAGCATCGAAGATACCTAATATGATGTTAAATAGCCTATAGCCTTCCTCAACAATCGGGCTATCACATCCTACTAATATTATAAACGTGAAAGTTTGTATGGATGGATGGATAGATGTTTGTTACTCTTTCACGCAAAAACTACTGAACGGATTTGGATGAAATTAGGCAAACAGATGGTTTATAACCAGGATGGTTTATAACATATAGGATACTTTTTATCCCGATATTCCCACAGGATCGAAACTTATGCGAGTGAAACTGCCGGGCGCAGCTAGTGCAAAAATAATTAAAAAATCAGACTCGTATTTTTAGAGATCAGCGCGTTCAAACAATAAAAAAACTCTTCTGCTTTAGTATATTAAGAGTACCTATCGGCTATCATTCGTGGATCTGAACTTATGGGTCGTCAGAAGCCCCAAAATCTGACAACCAGTCTTACCAAGGGTTAACGTGTTACCCAGCAACCGGGTTGTGGAGGTCAGATAGCAGTCGCTCCATGTAAAATACTGGTACTCAGCTGCATCTGGTTAGACTGGAAACTGACCCTAATATAGTTGGGAAAAGGCAGACAGATGAGATTTATTTACAAGTACAGACGCCAACAGGTCAAACTACCCGAAACTGTCAAATTCTCCCAATCAACCTTGAAACTTAATGCTTTAGCGGTAAAGTTGAAAATCTATTAAAGAAATTTGATGCTGGTGCTGCTAACCAGTTTTGTTAAGAACTTGCACAAATCTGAAACTGATGACAACGACAAGTTAGAAACGAAAATAAACATGGTTCATCACAGTCCTAGGTACCAATCAGTATTTCTATACAAGAAGCTTCCCGTAGAATTTAAAAGCATAAATAGCGCAAACTTATTTAAAAACAAATTGAAGACATATTTATTGAGAAAGGGCTATTACAGTGTCGATGAGTACCTAGATAATAAGCGACAATCGTAATATTATCGTTCTGGAAATTAATTTATTGAACGGAATTAACTTTAAATGGCATGGTTGACTATTAATATTAGGGGTTAAAGTATGAAATTGCCGATTGAAAAATTGAAATTAGTTTTTTTTTTTAATTTGACATATTTATTTAATCATAATAATTACCATTATTATCTATACATTGCTGCCATCTAATAGGAAGGTCATTTATGCCTTTGCGATAGAACTCTCGTGATCTAGATTCGACAAACTGTGTGAAAGCATTTTGTACTGCCTCCTGAGAAGAAAACTTTTTATCACGTAGAAAATTGTCCAAATCATGAAAAAAATGGTAGTCCGTTGGAGCAAGGTCTGGCGAATACGGAGGGTGACGAATGGTTTCTAATTGCAGTTCCTGTAGAGTTAAAACGGTTTCTCGTGCTGTATGAGGTCTCGCGTTATCATGGAGCAATAATGGTGAAGATCGATTCATGAGTCGGGGCTGTTTCACTGCTAGTTTTGCTATCATTGTTCGGAGTTCGGCACAGTAGATATCTGCCGTTATTACTTGACCAGATCGGAGAAAGCTATAGTGAATAACACCATGCTGAGACCACTAAACAGTTACCATTACCTTTTTATTGGTAAGCTTTGCTTTTCCATCACGAAAGCGTTTAAACCAAAATCGCACGGTGCGTTCATTAGCAGTCCCCTCTCCAAACGCAACATTGATATTGCGAGCTGTTTCTGCCGCGTTAGTTCCGCGTCGGAACTTGTATTCAAAATTACTCGAATTTTCGAAGTATCCATCTTTCTTGTCTAAGCTGAATAAAAAAAACAACTGAAAGTCGATAATTGGATGTTGCACATTTTTAAAAGAACTTCATAGGTACCATGTGAAAAAAGTTTCACTCAAAAATATCAAACCATGAAGGTTCTATGTCCATTCGAAGTATATATTACAACGAAACGCCATTTTCCCCTATTATTATGAAATTTTTACACTTAATATTGTTATATTTTTATTTTGTACTAGCTGACCCGACAGACGTTGTCCTGTCTTAACTATGAATATACAATTCGAACTGGAATAAATATTTAAAAAATATTATTTCCAAAACAGTGTTTATTGTAATGTTTTTGATACACAACATTTTTAGTTTTGTTTTCTGGCGCGTAAATAAATAATGCTGATGATTTTCCGACACGGGAACAGGCGACTGTGCAGGCCATGTGAAAAACATGGATTTTCAAGATTGATGCCACAAACACTTAACGACTGCCCTTGCGATTTCTTTATTGACATAATGCAATTGTAACCATTTAAAGTCGAATGGCATGTCGTTCGAAATTATAGGAATGCGTGGAATCAAGACGTCTTCGCCTTTGTACTTCCCTTTCAAAATTGTGGCTTCGATGACGTTGTTCATTAATTTCTTCACCGCAAGCCGGGTGCCATTACAAAGACGTGGGTGGTTTATGTTCCGCAACATTATGATTACCGATCCGATTTTTAATTGCAGATTATGAGATGGTAAACCGGGTAATTCCAACAACTCCGTTCAAATTCATTTCGCGCTTCGCGTTGTTCGTCAGTTTGACTTGCTCTATATATCTTTGACTTGCAGCATTGCGAGTTCTACGATCTAAGTTTGTACGTCTATTTGGTGGCATTTTAAAAACCCAATTCAACTGAAAATAAATAATTGACTCCTGTATTATGTCTTTATAACCATGTATACCACGTGTTAGTCTATCAAAACTTACCAAAAATTTATATCAAATTAAACTTTTAATAATAATAATTGCCGTGAACTAACCGTGATGAAAAAACTCTTCTAAAAGAACTCACTGAACAAAATAATTCCGTAAATAACCGCCCGTCCCGTTCCGTCTTCTTTTTTCCGATTGAATCGTCTGTGCAGTGTGTACTAAGAATAAATAAATTATCTTATCTATATATTCCGACCGATGCAGCTGTTAAACGATATTTTGCGATATTTGCATAGAGGAAAAATTTTAATAGGATATTTGCAGCACACGATCCGTCAATCGCGCAAACTGTCATACGACTGACAGTTATGTCAATGGCGCTAAGGTTACATCAGAAAAGTTTGTATACTTAGCAGTTATGTTTTCTTAAATTTTCTAATTTTCTGCGCAACTTTTGTTTTTGTTCCTCCGTAAGGACCTACAAAGTATTAGAAAACTTGTAAAAGAAATATGGATGAAATCGGTAAAGTTGTTCTCAAGTTATGGCGTGACCAAGAAATAGGGATTCATTTTTATATATGTATATAGATATGTCATTTTGTTTTTATTATTGTACTAGCGGCCCGTCCGGCTTCGCACGGGTGGTTAAGTTTTAGTAAGGATCCCTAATCTTTTCTAGCAATAAATATAGCCTATGTCACTCAGGATGAATGTAGCTTTCCAATAGTGAAATAATTTTTGAAAATGGCACAGTAGTTTTTGAGTTTATTCATTACAAACATACAACAAAAATACAAATCTTTCCTCTTTATTATATTAGTATAGATATATATTACTCATACTCATATATAGATTATTAAATGACATCTTATTAGCTAGTAAAATTTCTACACAGTGTATATATATTTTTTTTTGTACCTTAACTAACACTAGGCTAAAAACATTGTTACTAACTACTTTGGATTTGTATTTTTACTAACACTAGGTTAAGAACATTGTTACTAACAAATTTATGGACCAAGTCTGAATTAAATATTATTATTATGTCGTTTATTTATTTAATTCTCTTATTTTATTATATTTTTAAATATTAGTATAAAAATAGTGATCCACCGGTGTCGGGAGCAGGGTCCAAGCTACCGGTGGTTAGGGCTCCAGAGATAGAAACCTCCTCACAATGCGAGCCGTATCGAGGAGTACTGCCTTCTGAATCAGGCCCTTGATCCAACCGCCTAACGAGAGCTATATTTTATTGTTATTATTATTATTATATTGTTTTGAAATAAATTACTTATGACAGATTAATGTTGTGCTGGCGTCTGTACAGCTAATGAATAACTCATTTCTTACAAAGTTTTTAATATAAAACTAGATACTGCGGACGGCCACGCTTATGCAAAACTGATAGAAAAAAAAAACGTGTTGGCATTATGCCCCGATATAAGTTAACTACAAAATAAAAGCGATGCATCAAAGTCAGAGGTATCTGCATAATTATCTGGAAGATAAATGACTTCATTATTAATGCTAATAAAAATTATTTCATGACTGCAGTATTTTTATATGACGAAACGACGCACGCTTTACTTGTGGTAACCTAGTGTACAAAAACCGACACTTGTTTCACAGATTGTGTACTAAAGTCCTCCAGACCGTATTTCGGTCACAGCGGCCAATCTCAACGGAGACTAGCCTTCGGCGCGCGAGATATTATAGTGCACTCTCTCTTCCCTCACTCTCATAGTCCGATGGGACGGCAATCTGACACGACCGGAGAGAGATCAGGCGCAGGACCACCGGCTTAACGTTCCTTCCGAGGCACGGGGGTATCACACCGCCAACTTCCAAATCCGGGCTGTTACGAAGAAATTCCTAATAGACAAAATCAATAACATTTTGTCCGACCCGGGAATCGGACCCAGGACCCCACGTCTGCAGTCGCGCTTGCAACCACGAGACCAACGGGGCAGTTTTGATATTATAATTATACTACGAGTACTATGGCCGCTATTACAACAAATAATAAAAATTATAAAATAAAAACGGGTTGCACTCCGGGAGTGCCGGCAGAAGTGAAAACTTGAATGTTAACGTTGTGCATTTTTGATATTTTGGAATGCGGTCTACTCTCCATCCATCTTACGAATTTTCGATCAGGTCACGTGTCCTGACGCGAGCTCCGTCTTACGAATTTTCGATCAGGTCACGTGTCGTGGCGCGCGTTTAACATTTTTTACCCATCACAAAAAAAAGTGCACAACGCCGCTAAAGAAGTTTTCACTTCAAAAATAAAATAAGTTAGAAATAAGTACGTTTCGTCGGCGTACGAGTGCGAGTTCGCACTTGATCGCTTTTTTAAATGCAGTGCTGATCCTCTTTCTCCGTTGTTCCAGATGAGGTACAGCTCGCGGTGGTGCGGAGGTCGCGGTTGACGCGATGGAGGTGTCGTGGGTGGTGCTCGCCGCCGTCTTCATAGCGGCGCACGCACAGAATAACAGAAGTAAGTCATCTTCATCGTCGAGCCGTTGAGTCGTCGAGTCGTTGAGCTCCTTAAAAGTGAAGCGCCAGGGTAACCTGCGAAATTCAAAACTTTCTTACGTTTTTTTGTAATTTGCAAGGCAGTGTCAGGTTGTATGTTGAATAAAATACTATTTGCGAGCGTAACAAGTATGTATTTACTAAATAATATAATCCCATTGATTGGTAGGTATTTCATGAAATAGTCATTAAATAGGATTAACGAACTTAGAGGGTTGTATTGATGATTTTAATTCCATAAAATCATATATTATTTGTTACACCGCCCGCCGCAGGAACCCGTTGGATGCGAGAAGCACCGAACCGGTCGAAGTGGAGGTACTTAGGGGAGGCCTATGTCCAGCAGTGGACGTCTTTCGGCTGAAATTATGATATTTGTTACGCTCGCAAATGATATTTTGTTCAACATACAACCTGACACTGACCTGCAAATTGCAACTAACGTAAGAAAATTTAAATTTCGCGGGCTACAAGGGAATTCTCGTAATTTTAAGAACGTTCACAGTCTGATTTCAATCTCAATCTGTCAAAAATACGTCTAATTTCCACACATTTTGACAAGTTTTTGACATTTGTTTGTCGCCGAGATGAGACTGCGACTAGATTTTGAATGTTTTAAATTACGAGAATTAGCCTGCTGACACTGGCCTGCAAATTGCAATTAACGTAAGAAAATTTAAATTTCGCGGGCTACATAGAGTGGAGCTACACCAATACTGACAAATGCGAAATGTCATGAAATATTTACTTTGTAAAATATAATACTTTACAATGATTGCGAATGTGAGGACTGTTTGGGCATTTTTTTCTTTCTCAGTTAGCTGACGGTCTGGCATTTCGAGGAGTTTATGCGGCCTGCCCAAATATCCTTTCTTTGATATTGTTCAAAGTCAAAGTATTTATTAGTGCGATTTTTGGTGATATAACAGGTCTTACAGATATTTCGAGTACTTTATGCAGCCCGCTCAAATATCCTTTCTTTGATATTGTTCAAAGTCAAAGTATTTATTAGTGCGATTTTTGGTGATATAACAGGTCTTACAGATATTTCGAGTACTTTATGCAGCCCGCTCAAATATCCTTTGTTTGATATTGTTCAAAGTCAAAGTATTTATTAGTGAGATTTTTGGTGATATAACAGGTCTTACAGATATTTCGAGTACTTTATGCGGCCTGCTCAAATATCCTTTCTTTGATATTGTTCAAAGTCAAAGTATTTATTAGTGCGATTTTTGGTGATATAACAGGTCTTACAGATATTTTATGGAAACTCAAAAATCTACCCTTTTCACCATTAATTTAACAATATTGGAAATTAAATAAAACATTATATACGATACAATTTTACATTATATACGAAAGTCTTCAAATAAGAATATTACATTATAAATCATAAATACAGGACCAGTCACAAGAAATTTTGTCAGCAAGAAATTCGTCAATTGTATAATAGCATAAGTCTATTAAAAAAATATTTAGGCTGCGTTTAAATTGAGTCAAGTTTAAATCTTTTATGTCATTTGGTAGCTTATTAAAATTTTTTGGAGCCATGCTAAGTATGCTCTTGTACATATGGGCGGTTTTTTATTTTCTTAGCCATCATATTGTTCGTCGAGTCGTTGAGCTCCTTGCGTAAGTTTTGAGTTGAGCAAACCTTTGTGGTTTGTTCCTCAAAAGACTATCTCGGACACATCGGAAATCATATAAAAAGTTGGTTTATTTTTTAAATTGAAATTAACAATTTTACACATCATGTTTTTTTTATTAAACGAGAAGAAACACAAACTCAGAGGGCACAGTCTCATTTAATGTTCCCACTGCTGGGACACAGGCATCCTCTCTGTGAGATGGAGTGGGCTCTAATTCACCTCGCGGGCTGTACGGGTTGGTAGATGTCATATGTCTTCGAATTTTTGGCTCTAGGACATGACGGTTGCTCACGTTGTTTTCCTGCACAGTTTTAAGAGCG
Organism: Apamea epomidion; assembly: GCA_947507525.1. Classification (NCBI taxonomy): domain Eukaryota; kingdom Metazoa; phylum Arthropoda; class Insecta; order Lepidoptera; family Noctuidae; genus Apamea; species Apamea epomidion. The sequence continues at coordinate 9,248,913 of OX382255.1, forward strand.
GGAAAGTGGTAACCGAAAATATTATAACCTCGCGGGGTTATAATATTTTCGGCTACCGCAACGATTTGGCCAATTTCGTCGCAAACTGGCGAGTAAAAGAAAAAAAATACCTCTCCGTGCTAATTTAGAGCCACATCTTTTTTGTCTGCCTCGCCAGACAAAAACTGAACAAAAAAAAAGAAAAATCCAATCGAATTCCCGCCATATTTCAGTCGGCCATTTTAAAAACCTATTCAAAGTATTTCAAGAAAAAATAATAAAGTGCCAAAGTTGTGGAACTCTCAAAGAGAGATTTGCAAACTTTCTAGAACTCGGTATGTAGGAATATGTGGTTTCGACAGCTGCGAATGATGTATGGGATAAGTCTGTACTCGAGTTTTGTTTGATGACTCGAGAAAGGAGTGTTTGGAGTACAGCTTTATTGATTAAAAAGGTACTTTACAATGTACATACATTCAAAATCAAAATCAAAAGTCATTTATTCAAATTAGGCTGAGAATCAGCACTTTTCGAACGTCAAAATTACAAAAGACAGTCCCCCAAAAACGCCCGCCCTTTACCACTTCCTAGTGCTATCGCTGGTAATAAGAAGTGGCGCAACAAACTCCCCAGCAGCACAGCTGTCTGTTCAGTTCCTTAACAATGAAAGTAGTGTAGTGTATTGTCGCCAATAAACCTGATATAGTGATGATACGAGTAGGTCATTTTGAAGAATATTGCTAATCCATTGGTTCTTATGTTAAAGAATTTGTCTGCTCAACAACGTAAATAATGCAATGAATGTTGTTGAACTGTTCAAATGAAAGCCATTCTTACTGTTAGTATGATACGCAAAACGAGGGGCTTGTGGCTAAGTAATAACACCCACACGGGTCGATCGATCAGGTTAAGCTACGCTTGCCGCGGTTGGTCCGTGGAACGGTGATCATCGTGCCTCAGAAAGTACGATAACCCGTTGGTCTCGGCTGTCATTCGTGGATCTTTGACAGTCGTTACGGGTCGCCAGTCCGAAAGTCTGACAACCAGTCTTACCAAGGGGTACCGTATTACCCAGTAACTGGGTTGTGGAGGTCAGATAGGCAGTCGCTTCATGTAAAATACTGGTATTCAGCTGCATCCGGTTAGACTGGAGGTCGACCCTAACATAGTTAGGACAAAGCTAGGGAGATGAGTGTGTTATGCAATTATCCCACTGAACATTTACATTACAAATAGATTTGAAGTCTGAAACATCGCTGTCACCCCGGAAAATTGTAAGATAAATCTTTAGCCACTTAGACACCGGAAAAAGGGGCTAACCATTTTACCCCCAAACTCAACCCCTAAATAATCACCTTTCTTAACCAATAGTTAATAATAAATAACAAAATAAACAAGAAAACACGATTACCAACATTTAGGAAACAGTGTCACATTTTTATAGCGGATGTGACGAATCCGTTGCGTCACTTCCGGTCCTAAAGCCGCCATATTTATACCATCCGGATGAAAGGGGACTGTTTCATTTTGTTTCGCCCCATGTAATAGAAATAGAAGGTAATATTTTGGCAATAAGGATTATTAATTCTACGTATTTTTAGGGGTTGAAAATGCCAAAGAAGTCATGCAAGATGAATTTCAACCCCCTGAAATCAAAATGATTGGCTATTTTATCATTAAAAAACCGGTCAAATGCGAGTTGGACTCGCGCAACGAGGGTTCTGTGCAAATTGGTAGGTATGTAATTACAAATTTGTGGTTTTCGAATTTTTTCCTTTACTCGTGCTACATGACTTTTCTGTCAAATTTCTTGATTCTAGGTCTACGGAATTACCCTATAGGTTTTCATTCCCTTGCGTGTGTCAAAATATGTGGCATACGCCCGTATCTTTTGATTGCGTTGACTTGGCGCTGGGGCTCTGTCTCGTTTAGGGTCTTAGCATTATGCTGAGCGATGGCCGTTTTGCGTGAATGTGACGCATGTTTACCCCCAACTTGTTATTTTTTTTTTGTGTGTTTATGTTCTTTTTTATGCGTCATGTTTGCCGCAAATAACTGCATATTCTTTAATTCTTTTCTCAAACTTAGAAGTTTTATTTTTTGCCATAAATTTTGCTATTAATTTCAACTTGATAACTCCACGAGTCCCTTCGAAAAAGGGCCTTGACGGACGAACGAAGTGATCTTGCTATTATTTTATAATTATTATTTCTTTAAATCGAACACAAATGATTCATATTGTTGTTGTTGTTTATAAACTATGTTAGTAACAACCTCATTAAAATAAAATAATAATCAATTCAAAAACCTATAACAATAAATAAGTTCGCCTCCCGCTGCACCAGCCTTGAAGCAATGTATACGGGTCCAGTGCCCTAGGAACGGGCTGTCAGGTTTATCCAGCGCACCTTTAAATAAAATTATAAGGGTTCCGTTTTTCCTTTTACCGTACGGAACCCTTAAAATTACAAAATTTCGTTGGCCTAGTGGTCGTAGCGTTGCTAGGCTGATTATGGGTTTCCCGCTACGTTATTTAGAATTATGCGACGTATGTCATACAAACCACTCGGGGTCGGCCTGTCCACAAATAAGGTCGCTCAGCGTGCTAAGGAGCGAGCTATGCTCGGAGTCAAACTCCAACTCAAACTCAAATCATTTATTTCAATTAAACCATTTACAGGCACTTTTGAATTGTCAAAATTAAATAGTCGGTCAAGTTAGTCAGAAAGTTGAAGCTAGTTGCCCATTCCCAAAACGTAAATCTCTATGGAGAAGAACGGGCAAGAAACTCTCTTTGAAGAGTCTCTTTGAAGGATAAAATCAGGAATGAAATTATCCGGAAAAGAACCGGAGTCACCGACATAGCTTGCAGAGTCAGCAAACTGAAGTGGCAGTGGGCTGGCCATGTTTGTCGAAGGACCGATGGTCGGTGGAGCAGACGAGTCCTGGAGTGGAGACCGCGCATTGGCAAGCGTAGTGCGGAATCCCCCCCAAGCTAGATGGACGGACGAGTTTAAAAAGGTGGCTAGGACGCACTGGATAGGGAAGGCAGAGGACAGGGTGCTGTGGCGCAGCCTGGGAGAGGCCTATGTCCAGCAGTGGACTGCGATAGGCTGAGTCGGGATGTCATACGGAATTTGCAAAAACATTGCTGGCGTTTTCGTTGGTGAGCTTTCCGTTTCGTACTTTTGGCAGATGTGTTGCAAATAGTTTGTATTGCAGTTATGTTATTATTTAATTCCTTTTTTTTTTTTCAGATGATGGACCAAGATTCCTGTCACGAGGACATTCATTCAGAACAGTAGTTGGAGACACTCTGCTGTTGCCATGTCAAGTGCAAAACCTGGGTAAGTAAAGGATTTGACTTCTCTTAAAAATAACGCTGGACGCGCTATCTGTACCGGGACACATGTGGAACAGGCGCTACATATGAAAATATGACAAGGTCCGTGGCTTATCTACTGCCCGCCATTTTCTTTTTTTTTTTTTTTTCAAAATGACGGTCACGCAAATGAAGCCTATATAAATCGGTAGCTAACATAAACGCTAACAGAAAACATAATGAGACCAAATCCCGTAAAGCGTCACGTTTCCGAGATATTAACGTTCAAAGTTGATCACGTGACATCCATATTTTCGAACTATCTTACATCTTGCTACATACTCGTATGTAGATGTTTAAAATTATCAGTCGAATGTAAAAACTTTCTAACATTTATGCGACAAGACGTACGCAAGTTCCGTAATTTTAAGAACTTTCACAGTCCCTCAAAAATACCTCTAATTTCCCTACATTTTTGACAAGTTTTTGACATTGGTTGTCGCTGCGATGAGATTGCGACTATACTCTGTCCATTAGGTAAACCGTTTTTTGACAGATGGAACTAGTGATTGCAGCAACACACAATACATTGATTGATACACGTACGGTATTATAATGTCTGTAAGAAACTTAAGAAGCCATAAATAAGATAATTCAATAAAAATAAAGCAGATTATATATTTATATAGAACGCATTTCAAAGTTAACTTTTACATAGTCTAGAACCGTTTTTTGGCAGCTGTCTTACAACGTACATACGTTCTAAAACAGCTGTCAAAAAATGGTTAACCTAATGGACAGGGTATAATGTCCCTACATTTTTGACAAGTTTTTGACATCGGTTGTCGCTGTGATAAGATTGCGACTACATTTTGAACATTTCAAATTACGGGAATTGGTATTCTGGTCAATCGAGCACGCCGGTTGAGTACTGAGCACCTGACTTTTCTGAATAAAACATTTTCTTCTCTGTATTGCAGGCTCATTAGTACTGCTATGGCGAAGGGGGCCAGCAGTGCTCACAGCTGCTAGCCTCATGGTGACCAGAGATGAACGGTTTCGGCTGGTGGACGGCTACAATCTACAAATCACTGATGTTGGGCCACAGGTAATTAATATAAAGCGTGTATCAGCAAGGGAGTAGGCTGTAATCCACCACGCAGGCCCAGTGCGGGTTGGTAGATGTCACATGTCTTCGAATTTATGGTTCTAGGCCGTGCGGCGTTCCCTCACGATGTTTTCCTTCACCGTTTTGATAGCAGTGGTGATGAAATTATTTACACTAAGTAAACCGCCTGTCTGGGTTCGAATTGGCGACCTACAACTCGAAGGACAGCCGTGTCGGTACAGCCTACTTCCTCTCGAAGAGAGGAGGCCTGTGTTCCAGCAGTGGTTATGCTTCGATCTATGTCTATGTTACGGGTTTGGTTTCCGCACTTAGTCCTTTAAGTGGACCATTGTTCGTGAGCCATGGCGGCCGTCGGTGGTTATTCCAACCAGCCCACCTCCCTCCAGAAGTTAATTAAGTCTCCTGGCCTGTTGAGAACATATGTGTAAGATCTGGGTGTCCCGAGGGTTTCTGACCTAATCTGGGTGACGCCTGTGCACTCAAAGAGCACATGCGCAACGGTTTCATCAGCCTCCATGCAAGCCCTGCACAGGGGGCTGTCCGTTATGCCCATTGTGTGGAAGTGTTGGTTTAGCGAGCAGTGTCTCGTGATGGTCCCCGTCAATAGGCGCAGGCCCTTCCTGTCCAGGCGTAGTAAACGTCTGGTTAGTTTGCCATCTAGTGATGGCATGGCTTCCTTGGACTGGTGACCAGGTCCACCAGCTCTCTGCTCGTGTGTGGGTTTGCTTCTGTAGCCACCTGCGTAGTTGGTTGAAGGACTAATTATGCTTGTGCTTAAACTTAAACATATAACTAAGGGTAATTTATAGGAACCCTGGAAGAATCACTCTCATTCAATCTTCCTGAATCTTCCGCACTGTCCCATCCGTCGGCGGTCCATGAATTTTAATTAGCATTCCATCAAGAAATCTATCGGATATCTGCTAATGAAATCTTAAGTGAAAGATTTGAACTGCAGACATTTGCTTAAATTGGTTTTTCGCAAAGATTTAAATGCTCTCACCGTAATTAGTTACGCGAAAAAGCTTGCATACTGAGAATGAGTGAGCTCACACATTAATAATAATCAATTTTAGAACAACATGATTTAGATTGTGATTAAAAGGGTGTTACGCAATGAGGGTCCTGTTCAACCATTTTGTAGGGAACCGAGTGATCTAACACAGACACGACCATCAGTGAGACATTTAAGTCAAACTCTCAAACTCAAAGCATATATTTCAATTAAACCATTTTCTTAGAACCACTTTTGAATTGTCAAGGGGTCGGCGACTTAGTCAGAAAGTTGAAGCTAACTGCCCATTCGAAATCGTAGATCTCCATGGAGAAGAACGAGCAAGAAACTCCAAGGACACTCTTTTAAATCAAGATATTGCAAAATCCTGAGTACATTATTCTTGGTGCTTCTATATGTGAGAACCATGTAAAAAAAAACCTGGCAGTTATGAGATGCCCACTAACAGTAGCAATGGATTTCATTTTGACAGTTTAACAACAATCATTGCGTTATTTACGTTGTTGAGCAGACAAATTTTTCGAACATATGAAGCAATGGATTAGCAATATCCTTCAAAATGATACAGATTGTGATTGAAAGTCTGTTACGCAATGAGGGTGATGCTTAACCATTTTCAAGGGAACCGAGTCATCCAACACACGCGCCACCATCAGTGAGACTTTTAAGTGAGATGTCATGCTCACTTAAAAGTCACTCTCGAATGCCAAGCTCTTTCAAGTCAACATACATAATTATAATCTAATATACTAATATAAATTTACCAGCCTTACCAAGAGGTATCGTATTACCCAGTAACTGGGTTGTGGAAGTCAGATAGACAGTCGCTCCATGTAAAATGCTGGTATTCAGCTGAATCCGGTTAAACTGGAAGCCGACCCCAACATGGTTGAGAAAAAAGGCTATGCTGATGATGATATTAATATCAAAGCTGAAGAAGTTGTTTGTTTGAACGCTCTAATCTCTGGAACTACCAGTCGGATATGAAAAATCCTTTTTGCATTTGATAGCCCAATTTTTGAGGAAGGCCACAGGCTATTTAACATCACCCTAAGACCCTTAGGAGCCGAGCAAAAAGAAAAATAATCAGAAAGATCGCTAAGTGAATACGTAGTGACAGCGCGGGGAGGCGATGCGATGCGACGCGGTGAATCGGACGAAGTCGTGGGCAGGAGCGAGTAACATAATAAACGACTCTATGGTACCCACATTTACAAAATTGAAAAAATTCTTCTAATTCTCGAATCAGCGGAAAACCTGAAAATCTTTCAAAATAGTTCCCAGGCCGGACTTAAAATTCAAATCCCCCTTTATCACCCCCAAATAGGTTTTATAATACCAAAAATCGTTCCACATTTTTTTTTCGCCGTCCAAAATGCTAAATTGCGCCCTAAACGGTAATTGGCCCCGGAAAATATGATAATGGGTTCATAAAAACCTTTGTGGTATACATCCTCGTTATTTTTTATGCGTTGCAACACTGAGGTACGATTTCCCGCGCAATTCTAGTCGGCCATGTTGCTTTTTATTTTTGTTTATTCTGTGCGTCGAAAAGGTTTAACATGGGGAATGCTATTTTGTTTCAGAATTGGGTTTTTCATTCGTTTTTTTTTTATTTTCTGAGTCGGACTATCCGATCGTCCATTTCTTGCAGAATATCGAACATTTAAATCGCAAACTAACGGGTAGTTCTGATTTTTTTATTTATGTTGTTAGGACCGCTACGTCCACTACCAGTAGCGTATATCCGCGAAAAGTTCGCACGTTTTTTGGTATTCTCAATATAAGTCCTAAACTATGCGTTTTTAAAGAAACCAAATCTTTATAAAGTTACTAAAAAAATGTTTTTAAAGTAGACTAAAATTGCTACAATTTGAGTTCAGAACTAGCTCTGTAGGTTTAATACTTACCGAGATACAACATTCAAAAAAAGACGATTGATAAAAAAAATTACAACTATTAATACGGTACATACTCGTATTTATTAAGCATATTTACAAGGCATTACAAGGACATTATTTTTGGTTAGAATGTTCATTTTGAAAGTTTCGTGGACGGTTCAAAAAAATTGTCTGATTCAGCCTGAAAATTCGGCACAAGATTGTCGACGTCGTCTTCTCTTTGATCGGCAATTTCATGAGTGGCATCTTTTTCCACCCCCAACCACTTCTGAACTTGGTGGCAAGTTCGATAAGCGTGCAGTGTTGCACCATCTTCCGTTGGAGGCAAACGGGCGAGGTCAAACTTAGGAATGGCGGTTTTTGTAGTGCAGGTTGTGGAGGGTATCTTCAGTGTAGTCTCGTCCATACAGAGCTACTAGGAACTTCACTCCCGGCATCTGCGATGGCTTGGTGGGCTGAATTAGGTTGGAAGAACACTTCCGCTGTGATGATCACTTCAACGTTTTTCTGAATTGCGCTCCACAGTTTGTTCTTCCAATGCCAGAAAAGGGCAAAGGTGATGTCACACCTAGTGAAGGCGTGGAGAAACAACTCGAATCCTGGGGGGACCACACCAAATCTCCACGATTGAATGAGGTCAGAGGGCCAGAGTCACCTTTGCCACTTTTCTGTAAATAAACATTCTTCACAGCAATCTAGTGCCGATTTTCCAGGCTGAATCAGACAATTTTTATGAACCGTCCACGAAGCGTTCAAAATGAGTTCAAACGGTTAGAATTGTTCTAACCAAATCAATCGCGGTAAGTATTGAACCTACAGAGCTGGTTCTGGTCTCAAATTGTAGCAATTTTTTTAGTAACTTTATAAAGATTTTGTTTCTTTAAAAACGCATAGTTTAGGACTAATATTGAGAATTACAAAAAACGTCCAAAAATTTCGCTGTTTTTCGAGTGCTGCAAAGTTAGCACAAATCTTTCGAAGCTGCAAACTTGGATATACGTTACTGGGAGTGGTCTTAACAACATATTAAAAAATCAAAACTAGCCGTTAGTTTGCGTTTTTTAGTATCAGATATGACTGGCCTGTTTACCAGCTAGCTATAAGTAATTATACTCAAAGTTTCTATAATCCTATTGATTCGTAGTTCATGAATTCAATTGATCTGACCAAGATTATGTCTGGGCTTTAAAAGAGACTGTGACCTCTGAGTCGGCCTTTCTTCTCAGACTAGTCAGATAGGAAACGCTGATCTCATCTAGTTTTTAAAATATGATTGACGTATAAAAGTGTTTGTACAAACCTACCTACAATTTAAAATCATTTAATTATCAATAGGGTTATAAATGAACCTATAGGGTTGTATTGATGATTTCATTCATGATTTACTTTTTGTATTTATGATTATAATTCTGTAAAGACATTGTTACGCTCCTGAATCATATTTTAGTCAACATACAGCACCACTGACCTGCAAATTGCAAAAAAACGTAAGAAAATTTGATTTTCGCGCAACCCCCTTATACAGAATGTAATTGAGTAGGTGCGACAAATTAAAATATCTAATTCAGCGTGCTATAAAGTAAATTTAGAGCATGTTATTAAGGAAAGGGATGCACGTACGTGCGCGTAGGCGAGCGATTTGCAACGTCGTCGTCGCGCGCTCTTTTTTTCGTAGGAACGATCAAAATTAGGTAAATATCGCTAGTTCAAAACGTTGCCAACTTACTTCATGGTTTGAACTCAGCGATGAATGGATTGCTTATCGGGCGTGCGCTAAAATTGATACTTGATTTTTTTTATTATTTTGCTAATTTTGTGAAAAAAAAAATACTGGAATAACGATAATTCGTGTCTATTTGAAAAGGCAATAACTTAGTTTGCACTATCTAAGACGATAATTAGGTACACGATTTTTTTCATGAATTTCGTTTAAAATTTGACAATTTATTATGATTATGACATAACATAACAGTTACTGCACGTCCTACTTCGATTTGTCACAAGTTTTCAATTTCATTCTGTATACATTAAAAACTTGCCTCGTCTAGTGGTCGCAAGCTACTGCTGAACACGAGGTCCTGGGTTCGACTCCCAGGTCAGGCAAAGTGTGTGTTGGGTTTTCCGTCAGGAATTTCTCAGTAATAGCCCGGAGCCTGGATTTATGCCCAATTGATGGCAATAATAAATCTTTGCATAAATCAAGACCCCTCCGCGCCTCGAAAGCACGCTAAGCTGTTGATCCCGGCTGTCATTCGTGTATCTATGACAGTCGTTACGGGTCGACAGAAGCCCGAAAGTCTGACAACCAGTCTTGCCAAGGCGTATCGTATTACGCAGTAACTGGGTTGTGGAGGTCAGATAGGCAGTCGCTTCATGTAAAATGCTGGTATTCAGCTCCATCCGGTTAGACTGGAAGCAGACCCCAACATAGTTGGGAAAAGGCAGGCAGATGATGTTGATGGCAACAGGCTCGCCCCCTGTTAAATGGGACTTAAACATAACTGGAGAAATGTGGGTGTACTCTCTGCCCAACCCTTTAGGGAAACAAGCCGTGATTTTAGGTTATGGAAGTACTTAGCACCAAAAGCTCTTGTACGGTCAGCAACAAAAGTCAATTAACTCCGTTACTTTTACAAATCATCTAAATTGATACAAAATGATGCGATACATTGGTTTTCACTATTTCATGTTTTTTTTAGAATATTTTGCTTAATAATTAAGATTTAAAAAACTGAAGTGTTAACCGACTTTTGTTGCTGACCGTACTGCATTATGCCAGAAAACGTTATGACAGCAAGGTTTAAACCCCATAATTCTTTATTACGAGAACAATGGTCTATTATGTAAGAACATGGGTTCTACTAAACCCTTTCTGTGTCGACGAAGCGGCGATATATTGCTTATATATATCTATTGCATGATCAGCCTATAACGTTCCCACTGCTAGGACACAGACCTTCTCTCTGTGAGAGGAAGTGAGCTGTAATCTACCACGCGGGCCCAGTGCGGGTTGGTTCTACGTGTATATTCTATATCTTCGTACGTGTGTTTGTCACCTAACTGCTAATCGCCTGCACCGATTTGGATGAAATTTTGTGTGTATATTTCAATGGGTTCCTGGATGGTTTGAAAACACAATTGGACTCGGTAGGTGGCGCTGCTGTCGGTATATGATGGCTCAACCGAGCAGGACGACGTCTGCCGGGTCAGCTGGTGTATTATAAAATAGCTTCTGGCCGCAACTTCAGCCGCGTGAAATTGGTTGTTCCCACGACCCACCTCGTCGCATCGCATCGCATACCCGCGCTAGTACTTACTTCGTTTTCCCATAGCGTACTTCCTTACTTTTTTTGTTTTTGTGCGTCTCCTTAGGGTGCTAGCGTGATGTTAAATACCCTAACTTCCTTAAAAATCCGATCGGTAGTTCCAGAGATTAGCGCGTTCAAACAAACAAACAAATAAACTCTTCAACTTTATTATTCTTACTAATAATAAATATTATACAAGGTCAAATTAAATTACCTAGCGAAACTCCGCTGAAGTGATGGGTATCGGGTAGGTATATCTAAACATGATAAAATAATAGAGATATTTGTTTTGATGGCATTTTTTTTGGGTCAACGTCCGCTTGTAGTGATGTTACTTGAAGTACGAGTTGAGAAAATGAGTTTTATCGTTTTTAGATATCGATACCCAATACGTCTGTGGAAATATCAGTTTAAAAAAAAACGGATTTTTTAGCTGATATTTCAAGTTCATGCAGTAACAGCGGTCGATGACCCCACAAAAAAAATCGTCTAATAAATTTTTTATTGTTTTATGAAAGAAAGAAAATACATTTATTTGCGGTAAACATGACGCAAAAAAAACAAAACAAGAAAGTTTTGGGGGAAACATACGTCACATCTACACAAAACGGCTATCGCTCAGCATTATGTTGCTATGCAAGACAGAGCCCCAGCGCTGGTTATCAGCGACAGCCGGCACCGACGCAATGACGTCGTCCGGTGCAGCAAACCAATAGTCCTGTTGAAATATTGAGCTAGCGAAACTCTACAGACGTGATTGGTATCCCCAACCCTCGAGGGATACAGACGTCGTGGTGTTATGATGTTGTAGTGGCAGCCTCTAAACTTCAATCTCTCTTTCCAGGACGCAGGTGACTACGTATGCCAGATCTCTGACCGTGTGGCGCGCGACCAGGTCCATACAGTGGAAGTCTTGGTGCCGCCCAGCGTGAGGGCGTCCCCAGAGTCCAGGCATGCAGCTGCCAGGAGAGGAGGGGCGGCTGTTCTGGAGTGCCGGGCTGCCGGCAACCCAGTGCCGACGGTCACCTGGCATAAACTTGTGAGGACCTATGTATTATTTATTTAGCAGTTTTTTTTTTCTCGACCGAGGTCGGAAAGTATCCCAAGGGTACAAGGGGATAAAAAGTATTCGATGTCCTAACCCAGCATTTGTATTCACAACCATCCGACAGGCTATCGTATCGTAAAAACAACCTTTGGACGGATTTAGAGAGAAAGGAGAGACTATCTTTTAACTACTACCTTTTAGTAATTCCGTTGCTGTCGTAAAAGACCATCTTTTATATAAGTAGATAATTCCGGTGTTTCAGAACGATACGAACACGCGGCTCGGGGAGGGCCCCCAGTTGCAACTGTCACGGTTAGAGAGGGGACACAGTGGCCGGTACGCGTGTACCGTAGACAATGGAGTCGGTGCACCTCTAGTGGCGGAGTTCCAGCTGCAGGTTCTATGTAAGTTTTTTGTTTATTTCTAGTTTATTACATCATCATCTTCTCAAACCGGTGAAGGAAAACATCGTGAGGAATCCGGCATGTCCTAGAACCGAAAATTCGTAGACATGTGACATCTACCAACCCGCACTGGGCCCGCGTGGTGGATTACAGCCCACTCCTCTGACAGAGAGGAGGCCCGTGGCCCAGCTGTGGGGACATTATAGGCTGATTATACATCATCTTCTTCTACGTGTCGCTGGCACAACAGTATTTCAGATCTTGTTGGCCCAAAACTTCGCCACAGGGTCGTCGGTGGCAGCGCAGGGGCAATTTTTACTGCATGCTTTGGGACACAGAAGGCAGGATGCAATACCTCCTGCATTGCATCTTTTCATCATTCACTGAATTCCAGAGCAACTGCCTAACGATACGCCTTGGTAGACTGGTTGACAGACTTTTGGGCTTCTGACTACTTATACACGACTGTCAAAGATCTATCTATTGGCGACCGGGGCCAACGGCATAACGTGCTTTCCGAGGCACGTAGGGGTCTCGGTATATAATGAATGGTCGTCCATCCACGAACCGACCGCGACCCGTGCAGCTGTTATCATTAAGCCACGAGCCCCTCTAAGGAAACTAATAAACTAACTTCTCTTATTCCAGATCCACCCGAGATAACAGTGGAGCGGTCTTGGGTGCACACAGGAGAAGGGTTCAGAGCTGAACTGCTCTGCACAGTACTTGCAGACCCTCCAGCTGAGGTGAGTCCTATATCAACTTAGGCTTTACCACGTTTGGAATAAAGTTCGAATTACAAAAACGCTCATTCAATATCAATTCAGCCTATTGCAGTCCAGTGCTGGAAAAACTTAGAGCCTCATTGTGATTGTGAAAATTGACGTGAAGTTAGCTGTCAGGTGGAATGACAGCTCACTTTAAGCGCACATTCACCTAAGTTGCCTCAACACAGCCTATCGCAGTCCACTGCTGGACATAGGCCACTCCCAGGCTGCGCCACAACACCCTGTCCTCCGCCTTCCGCATCGTCTGTCCCAGGCACCTTCTTAAGGTCGTCGGCCCATCTAACCGAGTGGCTTCCCACATATGCTTGTCGATACGCTGTCTCCACTCCAGGACTCGTCTGCTCCACTGACCATCGGTTCTTCGACAAACATGGCCAGCCCACTGCCACTTCAGTTTGCTGACTCTGCAAGTTATGTCGGTTACTCCGGTTCTTTTCCGGATAACTTCATTCCTGATTTCATCCATGAATCCATCTGTCAAACATTGCCAGAATGATAATGACATGGTAGCAGATAGCATTCGTCAACGCAGCCATTAGGTCCTCACGTGTGCAGGTGACATGGCATGCGGTGCAAGATGGGAGGTGAGCCATTGTCTATGGAGAGACACCGCATACACACCGGAGGTCAGAGCCTTCCTAAACCCCCACTTGTGAAGGTTCTTCTTTGCTGCGGAATGACGACTGCTATCCGCGTTGCTGAATTTTGGGCCAAACTTTAAGAAAAAAACTATATTTTTGCCATCGACACGCTTAGAAGAAGATTGACATGGTTCGTTATCATTTCCAGGTGACCTGGTACCAGAACTCCTTCCCTCTGAGCGCGTCGGAGAGAGTGACCATGTCTGCGAGGGGCAACAATCACACGCTCCTCATAGCCAACGTACAGCCCGAAGATTTTGGAAACTATAGGTGAGCTGTTATTTTGGTGATATTTCAAGATTTTTAAAGAAAAAAGAAAACGGGTCAAATTAAATTAGACGTTATGGGTATCGATATCTAAACATGATCAAACATAACATAAATTAATTTGTGATTAGTAAAAATGGATTTGAACGCAGTTTGTGTTGTTACTTGAAATATCAGTTTCTTTTTGCGTAAATTTCACAGACGTGATGAGTATCGATATTTAGACACGATAAAACAAAAGAAAACAGATTTTCTAAATTTATACTTCAAGTAAAAACACTGCCAGCGGTCGTTGACCCCCAAAAAAATCCATTAAATCAACATCAAATGTTTAGATATGAATACCCATCACGTCTACAGAGTTTCGCTAGCTAATTTAATTTGACTCTGTATTAATTGAAAAATGTTATTATACGACTGATGAATTTCTGAATGATAAATTAATGTAGACTTATTTATTTATTTGACTGGAGAAACAAATTTTATTTGAATATTGTGACTAATTTTAATTTATGATTATTTATTTATGCATTGACTGTAGAAATTATTCCATATTGTTTTTATTTAGCATGCAACCATATTTGTACGCCTCTTGGCATAACATAGCGACCTATGAACTTTAATATAAGAACTGTATTCACTACCTATGTTACACAAATAAAAAATTATTATGATTATTAGAGCATTACAGTATTACAACATTATTTTGTAAATAAAAAGTGTACAGGTGCGTTGTAATAAAGAAGAATGGCAATTTTGGTGTCGCTTAAGCTTTAGCGTCATATTTTTTGGCGAAATTGGTAGATTTTCAGAACAGCCGTTTCCAGAAAATTTGTATATGACATTAAGATGTCAAAAAACATCGTGTCAGGAAACCAAAGCCATAATTTGTGAAGCATGAATGGGCGGCTGTGTTAAAAACACCATCCCATGCGGTCAGAAGGCCTATTTTCGTAATATAAAACGTTCAAAATCTAGTCGTAGTCTCATCTCGGCGACAAACAAATGTCAAAAACTTGTCAAAATGTAGTGAAATTAGAGGTATTTTTGACAGGGTGAGACTGAGATCAGACTGTGAACGTTTTTAAAATTACGAGAATTGCCCCTCTGGTCTGAGGTCGACTAACAAGCTTCTTGACCAGCAAATCTTGCTTGATTCCCCAGCTGCGTGGCCGACAACAGCCTGGGCCGCGCGCGGCAGCACGTGGAGGTGTCGGGGCGGCCGGGCCCCGCGCGCTTCACGTCGGCGCCGCTGGCGCGCGCGCACACGCGCTACACGCTCGCCTTCGCCGTCGACAGCTACCCGCCGCTCGACGAGCTGCGGCTGCTGTATCGGCAGTTAGCTGTGAGTTAAATTATGACTAAACATCTCTACGAAACATCTATTATATTCTGAAAGCTGTCGACGCAAGTAGCTATCAAATATTTTGCTATTTATTGGTCAATATTACAAAGGGATACAAGCTACAAGGATTTTTGGCGCCTCAATGATATCGCCATATTTTTTTTTTTTTTTAGTCCTGTCAAGTTAAGATACTCCATAGACAGATTAGACGTGATTAAAAATATGGCTACTAAAAATACGTCAATTTACGTCAGGCGCTGATTAATTTGACAGGACTAAAAACTGACAGACTAATATGTATCTTGTGTCCTTTTCTTAATGAAATAGAAAGAAAAAGATGCACTTGATAACTTAAATTTAGTTTAGTTTGTGAACAAGGGAATCGGCGCCACTGATATGTAAATTGCAAAAACCGTAATTCAATTAGTATTTTGCGGGCTGCTAAGCCTTTGCAATCCATGTTTATCAACTTTTTCGTCTGTTACAGATCAACGAGTCGTTCCAGCAGCCCGGGCGCTGGCACGACGTGGTGATCCCGGCGCCCGAGCCGGCCGGCTCGCTCACGCACCGCGTCACGCACGAGCTGCGCGGCCTGGAACCCGGCGCCGTGTACGAGGCTATCGTGCAGGCCAAGAACAGATACGGCTGGAACGAGGTATGCACGACAAGCTATCTTTTGCCAAACTTAAGTGGCAGTGCGCAGGGCACATTGCTCGTAGAACAGAGGGGCAATTCTCGTAATTTTAAGTACTTTCACAGTCAGACTGTGAACGTTCTTAAAATTACTCTGTTTCAATCTGTCAAAAATACTTACCTCTTTTCTTTTTCTTATTGGCAACTGAGCCGATGTCGACTATTCTGCCAGCGTCATGTAGTGACAGCAGCACAGCAAAATGAACACAGGCTCACAGCTATCGAACGTTGCACTTTGTTCCATACGTTTTTGACAAGTTTTCGCTGAGATGAGAATCAAAATGAACTGTCGGAAGAAAAAATTATCGGTAGAGGAGAAAACAAATTCAGCAAATCAGCGCTGGGATGTTGCCGCCAACTTCTGACGGATATGTTCACGTGCCTTCACTTTAAAAGATAACCGAACTACAATTTTGTTTCAGGTCAGCGACATCTTCCAGTTCCACACCCTCGGAGGGACCCACACGGCGCACGCAGACGAACTAACACCCATGTTCTCATCGACAACAAGACAGCAAATCACAAAATCCCTCATTCTCGCCTTATACGCATATTTCACGCGCCTAATCTGAGCCGACCAATCAGCGTTCTCCGTTTGACGTTTTTGACAAGTTCTTTTTTTTAAATCGTAAAACGATGAGACACCAACGTTTTAGTGTTAAGCTTTTTTAAGAGTTGTGACGGGTGTTTTTTGTAAAATACCTACGCCATTTTGGTTTTTTTGGATATGACATTAATATTATATATATATATATATATAGCTAGGTGAAGCGGGCGCGATTTTCATGTAATTTTCTAGCCGGCGGGGTTATTGTGAACACGCTATCAGTAGCAATGGCTTTCATTTGGACAGTTCAACAACATTCATTGCGTTATTTGCGCTGTTGAGCAGACTTTCCGAACATATGAAGCAAAGGATTAGCAATATCCTTCAAAATGAATCAGATTGTAATTGATAGTGTGTTACGCAATTAGGTGCGGGACTTCTATTGTATACAAGGTTTTGAATATGACGCAAAAAAAAAACAAAAACTCAAAAAAGTTCAAGCTGGGGGAAAATATGCGTCACTAAAATGGCCATCGCTAAATAAAGCTGGGACCCTAGGCGAGACAGAGCCACAGCGAGTTATCTAATTCTAATAGAAAACTGTAAGAACATAAGTCGTGTACCTAAGTAAATATTTGTCCCAAAACATTGAACGAGCATAATATTATAAGCACAAAATAGGTTGTCAGTACTTTATGTTTCAAGTTCTCAACTACAAATGTCGTGAAAATAATAACAATTCCGTATTGACACCGGCTGTCATTAAAATCGCGCGCGAATCATAAAAAAAATGGCGGTCGACGATGCTTATATTAGTGTTACCATACCTCGATTCATACTACCATTTTGTAAAAAACGCATAAAGTTTAGGGTTCCTTGGAAAACTAATATTTTTATATTGTTTTGTCTATTAATATTACTTTGATAACCACTTACGCACAGATTAATTTATATGCTTTAATTAAACAATTACCTAGGTATGTGGCGACTTTTGACTGTGTTTTGTGGCAATAACATAGCAAAAAGTCGCTATGTGCCAAAATGTTTAAAAATTTAGAGATGTTTAAAGTCTTCAGTCCACCTTATTGCGATTTTGCAAACAAAATGTTGATACGTAAATATAAAACTCCACTAAAACAGTTATTTTTAGAAATAATTATGCTAAAAAAGATCTCGTGTAATTGGTGTAAATGACACTAAGGGATCTAGTCAAACTGAGGCGAATCAATGAACGATACGAAACGCGCGCAATCGCTTCCACACACTTTGACACATAAACTTACATGGACACTTCTGAAACTTCAGAAACTAGGTGCTCGGTCCCAATTGGTCGTTTCCTATGGAGAAGAGCCCGAGTTTGACCTGAGCTCAAGACACTGATATGGAAAACACGGCATCTTTACGTTTTTAAACTTTTTATACGCCATAATTTTTATGTATATTTTGCGTTATCTAAGGAAACCTTACACAATCTAGTCGTAACATAGTTAATATATAATTTCGCATAAATAGACGCTTTTTACCATAATATTTTACAAACATATTAATATTTTTTACTAAGTAACATCCATGTAAAGTGAATTTACTAATATATGTAGTTAATAATTTATACTAAGAGTTTCCAAATGGAATTTAAAGAGAACAAGCTTCTATATGTCAACACAAAACAGTCCTTTACAGTCATTCTACCTCTGACAACTACAACCCAACCGCAACCGTATCGCAACGAGAATAAAGACCACTTTGATTTTCACAGCCTTGTCAGTGGCAGCAAACCAACAGCAACCTTATTGTAACTAGAGTGAAGATTACTGTGATTTTGACAAACTTGTCAGTTGCAACCCAACAGCACCCTTATTATAATGAGAATAAAGATCACTGATTTTTACAGACTTGTCAGTGGCTGCATAGCAACAGCAATCTTATACTATCGAGGATAAAGACCACTGTGATTTAGACAATGATGCAAAATCAGATGTAAAATAACTGAAGGGACTATAGTGCAGCACGCTCATCTTGTTCGGGAACAGGTGAACAAATGTTTTTTTTTTATGGCATCTCGCAGGCCAACCAAGGAGGTTGTTGGCTGCTATCCGGGCTGTCCTGTGGATGCCTTAATAGATTGAGGCCTCCAGCCAGAGCATATTATTTATAAACTAAACGGTACGGACCTCGGCTTAGGGCGTCGCTGGAGGCAGCAAGAGACAGGCTGGATCAGATCGTGATAAACAATTGACAGACGTTGTCACTTTTATAAGTAACTAGCTGACCGGACAGACATTGTTCTGTTCAAATTTCAATAATTCGTACAAAAATCCTATAGAAAAAAGTACGTTCAGCTTTTCCCGATTTTGAAATTTTTCCGGGATTTTTTTTAAATTTTTTCTTATCGTATAACATAATTTAGACTATTACGAACATTTTAAAATAAAAAATTGCGAAATCGGTCCAGCCGTTCTCAAGTGATGCACTTACCAACACACATTTCATTTTCATTTACATAGAAAATTTCGTTAGTTCCAATTACAGCCACCGTGCCAGATAAGCTTGCTGCACTACACATGCCAGCGCTATTGGTTACATCAAATGGGTTGGATAAAAAATGACATGATTTTGATAAAGAAAATGCGATTATAGTAATGATTAACTGACCATATTCGCAATAATGGACAGCGTACATCGAAAGTTGAGTCACCGGTTAAGCTACAGTTGCTTACACCGATAGATGCATAGATATACGATATAACGGCCATCTTGAATATCTGGCATTTTCACCAGTCTTTGACATATAGTTGTCAAAAAACGCTCAGTATTCGGACAGCCATTATAGTGTGACTGTTCACCGCTCTATTAGCAAATTAAAGCTTTAGGGCGAAGACTACATTTTAATAAACATACTCTTTGTACGATTTCGAACAGCTGGTCACTTCAAAATTTGTATTGAATCTTTCGTGACTATCTTCCACTCACAATTATTATTTACGTGTGCCATCATCATTTGCCTAGCCTTTTGCCAACTATGTTGGGGTCGGCTACCAGTCGTACCGAATGCTCCTGAATACCAGCATTTTACATAAAGCGACTGTATGGATACCATACGATATGATTGCGTGACTTTCGGGCTTCTTCAGCCAAATGGAAACGGACGTAACTTACGAGTTGTCGGTCATAGGTTCGAACCCAGACAGGCGCTTTACTTTGTGTAAATTATTTCACCGCCACTGCTCTCAAAACGGTGAAGGAAAACATCGTAAGGAAACCGGCATGTCCTAGAACAAAAAATTCGATGGCATGTGACATCTACCAACCTGCGCCAGGCCCGCGTGGTGGATTTCGAGCTACACCCTCTAACAGAGAAGGCCTGTATCCCAGCAGTGGGAACATTATAGGATGATTATACGGGCTTCTGACGAGTCGTAATGACTGTCAAAGACCTACGAATGACAGATTAACCTATATCGATGTTTTTTTTTACTAAGGGATATTTATAAATTATGACAATGATTAAAGTTTTGTAACTTAAAGGTCACTTAACTTTCGTCTGCGCCTGCAGAGTTTCGCTAGCTAATTTAATTTGGCCCTGTAGAGAAGTATGGAAGAAAAAGACATGTTGCCCCCAAATATGTAAATTGGGACACGGGCAGGAGTCTGATGATGGATTATGGTCGACAGCTTCGGTGTACGCTCTCCATTGCCACCCACTCTGTCCCCGTGTAAGCGCATTAGGCTCCTAGTTATTATTTTAAGTAAGCAATAAATCGTGTTAGTGATAAATGCTATCTCTAGAAGTAAAATAATGTGTATTTTTATGTTTGTTTTCAAACGTTTCATGGGGTTTCGTGTCGGGTCGGTGGTGGTAGTGGATTTAAGACTAGAACTTCGCGCAAAATAAGTCAGCGCGCGACCGAAATCAGAAATAATCGTTGCCGCCATTTTGACGTTTATGTCAGGAGTCAAGAGAGTGTACAGTTTGCCGTGTTTGCTAAACTAAATAATCGCAATCATTATGCCGAAAGTGATCAATAGTGCGTGCAGGGATATAATCTTAAAGGTCAAACGTCGCGCGCAGACTTATCTTGCGCTCACTCTAAGGTCAAATTACACCAATATAATTGAACTGTCAGTGTCATCGCTGTAGTGGAATATTGACACTGACAGTTCTTAAACACGGTTTAAATGTTAATCGCGTTCAGTTTCATTGGTGATATTAGCTGAGTATAGCAGCTTTTGATGCTGGACATAGGCCTTACCTAACGTGCTTACAAGAAGCTATAAAGTAGGTAGATCTAAATAGTATTCTAGATGATAATAATCGCAAAGAAACCGCCACGTACCACATCCAAAGAGATATATACAACGTACATACAATAAGGAGACGACAATAAATGAAAATACTGACAATATTATGGTATATTGTAACTAACAAATAAATCCTAACTTCGATAAAAAAAACAAAGATTTTTTTCAAACAAAATAAATAGTAGTTCTGCAGACGATGAATTTTGCCAATCTTTGACGCTATAGTGACTTAACTATTGGATAAACTTGGTCAAATTTTCGTATGCAGAGTTTGATTTATGGTCGAATTGTCGTCTTCATCTTGTATAGGCTGTTTTCTTTCTCACAAGCTTTTAATAATATCTCCACAACTAAGAGCTAGGATACCCCGTCATAATCCGCTACCACCATTAAAAAGAACAGCGTATTTCGAAGCTAAATTTAGTCCTCATTGATTATAACGTAATTTAGGTGCAATATTAATTTTAGCGTGAATTCGAAAGCAATATTTGAACACATCACTAGTTTTTTCTAAGAAAACAAAGTTATGGAACAAATTATTGTTTCTGGGTGCAATGGGAAATATTAGTGCATTGGTAACTGCCCGGTCTAGTGGTCACAAGCGCTACTGCTGAGTTTGAGGTCCTGGTTTCGATTCCCAAGTCCGGCAAAGTGTTATTAGGTCTTTCCATCAGGAATTACCTTAGTTTGGATTTGTGCCTGGTTGATGCCAATAAGCTCGCCCCCCTATTTCATGGGACTTAATAATAATAACAATTGCTCGCATTGTCAGTAAGTTCCTTTCCCTCTGGAGCCCTGACCGCCGCCGGTAGGTTGGACCCTGTTCCCGATACCGGTGGGCTACTATTTTTTATATTTTTAAATGTTTTTTTTAAATCTTTTTGTTTATAAAAATATTTAAAAATGTAATTAGTAAGTACCTATTTAAATGAAATAAAGGAAATAATAATAATGCCAATAAGCCTGGTGTAGTGGTGGTTGATCAATCAGAGCGGCGCGCAATGATTGTTGATATAACTGGCCCGCATGATTAGAACCTCGTGAAATCCGAGAAAGATAAACAAATCAGTTATCTTGACTTGACTCACGAGGTTGTCGACATGTGGACTCGGCGATCATTGTGCCGATAGTCGTGACAGTCAATGGCTATAGCCAAGAGCCTCGACCAACACCTGAGGAGGCTCTCGTTGGGCAGCTGGATCAAGGGCTTGATTCAGAAAGCGGTACTTCTGGACACGGCTCGCATTGTCAGGAGGTTCCTCTGTCTAGAGCTCTGACCGCCGGTAGCTTGGACCCTGTTCCCGATACCGGTGGGCTACTATTTTTTATATTTTTAAATGTTTTTATACTTTTTATATTCTAATATTTAAAAATATAATTTCTATGTGTTTACATCACAGTTTACATTGAAATAAAGGAATATTAATTTCAGACGAAGTCCACATTCTGTTAACACAAAAAACCTTAGAAAAACGATTGTTAACATAACTGGAGAAATGTGGGTGTACTATAAGTACAACTCTACCCAGCCCTTCGGGGATTACGGGCGTAATCGTTGTATCACATAATAAAGAAAACACCCAAGGCATTTTTAAAAGAGTAACTGGAATATAACTAGATATTAAGATATTTTGATGAAGACGTTGGAAGGCCTCCCACGAGGTGGACCAATGACTTGGTGAAGGCCTGCAGGAAACCACTGGATTCGAGAAGCACAGATCAGTCGAAGTGGCGGTGCTTGGAGGAGGTTTATGCCCAGCAGTGGACGTTTTATCGGCTGAAATGATGTTGATGATGATCAAGATATTTAAAGCTATAATAACCTGTTTTTTGTGGCTTTTCTTTTTGCCATTGGGGGCAAATGCGCTGATATTCCCCATTGAAACCAGAAATCCTTATTTTAAATTGTAATTATATTAATTTTACATTGCGTATAGTGTTCAGAAGAACGTACCTGATTTAGATACTATTATGAAAATTGTTTATTAATGTTTTGTCCTTTTCTTTACTTATGAGAACTGTTTGCAGTCGGTACTCTTTTCATATTTTTAATAAAAACTTTTTGTTCTTCTGAACTCTTGGTAGCAATAATCTATCTTACTAAAATAATTTTAAAACATTTTTTTTTTGTTTTGTAAAAATTACGTAAAACATTAAAGTAATAATCACTGCCGATATATTGAATTTTGTAAGAACAACTTCTTTTGTAATTATTTTTAAGACTTAATTTCTCACTCATTAAAAAATTAATGTAATTAAAGAAAAATAATCGGCCATAATTCTTTTTAACGAGAATTTAGATGTAAATTTTTTTAGAAAAAAAAAATACTTGGTATATATATGAAAATATTATATAGTTTGAGTGAAAATTGTAAATTTTGATGGGCTGTAGAAAATCGCCTTTTTATTTGAGAAAAAAAAAGAAGAAAACTGAACCCTGTATGTAGTAAATAAACGTGTAAGTTTATTATATTATTGTGTTTTATTCATCAACTCATGTTAAAACCCAGTCGGCCTTGTCACGAAACAACATTTGACTCAGTATTTCTAACTTTATTTCGATTTAGGCGAAATCCTTATTACTAAATTGACAAGTTAGCACCGAACTAAGCTGTAATTTTTGTATAAAGAACTGTATTTATTAGATAACAGTTAGGTTCTTAATTCAATAACTGGCTCGGTGGTTTAAATCTGATCTAAAGAAAACCGTTGTTTTGAAATAAGGGGGAGTGAGAATATAATAATACCCCAACGCCGTATCTCTACGTCGCCGTCGTGATCTATTCTGCAAAAAATGTCACCGTGAAAACTAAGGTGAAATGAGCTTGACGTGAGCTGTCATTCCACCTAATGCAAGCTCACTTCACCTAAGGTTGCACATTGACAATGCCCGTGTGGCATCGCCCTAAGTTATCACGGTGAGATTTTTAAAGAATACATCGGCGGGACTCCTATAAACTCTAAGACTGTACCAGTGGAGTTTACTTTACTGAAACAGGTCTAGGCGATGACCCAGACCAAGAGCAGTACATATACCCGAAGGGCAGCGGCATGTGACGAGCTGTTGGGCAGTAGTATCTCCTGGGAAAAGTCTTGTTTGTCATCTCTGGCTAGGCTCTACTGACCGGCCGGAGTGAAAGTTGACGGGAACAGAGCTCCCACTTCTTTCTTGCATTTATTGGCCTTCTTGAGTGGAGATTCATAAGAGATAATGTGTTCTGAGAAAGGAAGTATTCTCTATTGCTGGGGAGTTTTTTGCGCCACTTCTTCCCAGCTAAAGCAGTACGAAGTGGTAAAGAACTGTCTAATGTAATTTTAACATTCGAAAAGTGCTGATTTCAGCCTAATTTGAATAAATTACTCTTGAGTTTGATTATCATCGTACTTTCGGGATTGTCCTGATAGCCGTGGAATACCACTGCACTCCTCAAGCACTCCAGGAAGTGTTGCCCCCTTGTCGCTACGTCACTATGTGCTAGCAACAGTTTTTTCAGTAGGTAACTTACATTAACATTTTTTTCAATGAGATCTGTAATATTTCCTTAACCAACTACCAACTACCTACTTCAAGCAACAAATACTCAGTTAGTGATCTAATGAAGTACCTACGCATTTCAAGACAAAGTAATGTGTGTAACTCCGAAATATATTCAGAGTAATAGATACAAAAACACAGCAAATATGGACCGCAATAGAAGAACATAATTTTATTACGATTAATAAAAAAAATATTATAGTAGAAAAAAACAGTATGCTGGCAAGTTTAAATAAACTCTTCTCAAAAGCTTACAATTCAATTCAGATATTGGCAAAAAACGTAATCCAGGTTTGACATTGACAGTTACATGACAGTCGTTTTGTTGTTTGATGTGATACTTGTATATAAACTGATAAAAACACGATTTTTCTCTATTTGTCTGCAAAGTATAAATTAAAATGTCCCTAGTAACGCTTAAAAACGAATTCAATGAAGATTTACTAGCATGCAGAACATGTTTGGCTACAAATAGGAAGTTATACAGCATACATCAAGACGAACTTTTAAAAGCTTATAAGACTCTTACAGGACACGAAGTAAGTAAGGAAAAGTCTGTAAATAGGTTCTACTACTTTTACCAGCCAGTAACTGTCCCACTGCTGGACAACGGCTTCTTTTCAGAGAAGGACCAAGCATTGATCACCAGACACTAACTCACTGCATTTTAGCGATTCTTGAATCCTCACGTTTTCCTTTACCTTTGTCAGATGTCTAAAACTAAATAAGATTATAAGTAGACGTGAAATCTTTTGTATCAAAAGTATATTTAGAATAGTTACAGGAAACAGGAATACTAGTATTAATTCCTACCTAGATTTTTGGTAATGTTTATTTCAATAAAAATTTGATCTGTCTCGTCGGTCGTGGTAGCATGTGCAACTACTGAACTTGATTCTGGGTTCGATCCTTAGGTTGGGCTAAGTCATTAGATTTTCATTTTAGGAATTTGTCTGCAGTTGCCTAGAGCCGCCCAGTTGCTGCCAATATGTTTGCCCCCTATGAAAAAAAAATGTTGCCTTACACAAGGAATTTCTCCTGTATCGTGGGTGCGTTTACAAACATTTAAACTCACATACACAAACAGCCAGACCCGGAACAACTACTTGTAGGCCATACAAATATTTGTTCCGTGCGGGAATCAAACCCGCGACATGCAGCGCAGCAGTCAATCGCTTAACCACTGCGCCAACCGTGCTGTGCTTAAACATAACTAGAAAAAATTATGTAAGTAGATAGTATACACCCCTGCCTATCCCTTTAGGGAATAAAGTTGTGATGTTTGTTCCTTGAATTGTTGAGCTTCTTAAGTTTTGAGTTGAGCTGCACTATTACTGACAAGTGCGTGCACTGATTGGACAGGTCCTCTCAATCTGTGTGGTTCTTTCGTCAAAAGACCATTTCAGACACCAATCTACATGGTCTTCATATGCATTGACCAAGATTATGTCTGGACTTTGGAAAGAGACATGACAGACCTCTGAGTTTGTTTCGGCCTTTCTTCTCAGAGTAGTCAGAGAGTCCTCGTCTAGTTTTTAAAATATGATTGATGTGTAAAAGTGTTTGTACAGACCCACCTACAGAAATAAAATCATTTGTCTTTTATAGTGATATGGATTCTTATAATTAAATCATCTATACAAACAAGCTCCACCTTAGTACTTTTATTTCTGGTCCTTTCTTCATATCAGTTTGTATGTGTGTACAGTCACGAGCAAAAGTATGTACACACTGGGCTTTATTCAAAAGCGATTTACTCTTTTATTTTTTAATGAAATTTTATGTTGTTGCGAACATAACATTCTCGAACTCATAGGTTTATGTAATGTGTCGTATTTCAAAGTTGCATTCGTTATTTCACGTAAAAATCGCAATTGAAAGTTGCCAAGTGTTGACATATTGGTGCTCGTGACTGTACATAAACAGTTAATTAAAATGTATTATTATTCCAGGTCTGTCCGTATGACACATTACCGCAGTACATCTGTAACTATTGCACCATTCTCCTGCTGAAATATAACACGTTCAGGGATCACTGTCACACAGCTACTAGCTATTTAGAGGATGCCAGAATAAGACATAAGAATGTATGTCTTGCTTGTTTTTATTACTGTACTTGATAAAGTAGGTGTACTTCTTCACTTTTAGGAGACCACAGCACAACTAAGCTAAAAAGAGAGAGAGAAAAGATTAAAAAGATATACCAAGATTAAAATAAATAAATATTCTAATCTTGGTATACCTGTGCGCCATTTTGATTTTTTACGGGGTTTGGTTCTATTATGATTTCTGGGTAGGTATGCCACGGAAACACAGAGGAGTGCTTTGAAAAAAGTTAATAATTGAAAAGGGAATAAATAATAATTAAATAGCAAATACGGGCTGGTGTCTGCAACTCCACGTCAATGCGCGTATTTGGCGTACGGAAATAGGAATGTATTATGTTTAAAGATATTTATTCTCAAAAAAGACAATGTCACTTACATGAGAACAATGCTTAAAAAAATATATTATACAGGGTTATTTTTCAGAAGACCAGCCAAATTTAAGGATGTGGTACAGACCATCAAACTAAACAACTTTCTCCATAGGACAAATAGCGTAATCGCGAAAATTTTGTCAACTGTCCCATAGAAAACTTCAATAGGTACCTACTCGACCTAAATGTATGGGATGGCTGAATTTTTATTGGTCTTTGAAAAATAACCCTGTATAAAGTTCGTTACAGACGTCACGGTATTATAGAAAAAAATACAATTATGATACACCCATCCAATGCATTCATTCTTAGGAAGGGTGTTATTTGCGATTAAATATGCAGATAATTGAATTTTGAATGCATTGAATGAGTGCAACCTTTTTATACGTGAGGGTATTTTGTTATATAATTGTGCTCCTTCAAAAGTTATAATTTTTGTGCCAAACTTAGGTACTTCTCATCTTCGGTAAAATCAGAAAACTAGCTCGGTGACTGCTACGTTGGATTACTTGTTTTACTTTCATAAACGATAAGTTAGTCTGTATACTTTTGTTGAGTGCCTTACGAATGAAAACACATGTATTGTAAATATATAACTAATGTTCATTATTTTGGTTTCTTCATAAATTTTGCACGTTGATGATTGTATTCCGTGTTTCAATAATATACAATCATATTTTACCCTTTACAGATAACAGTAGACTATTTAAACAACTTTCAACCCTACATACAACATGAAAAGTCAGAAATAAAACAAATAAGCATCTACGAAAATAATGAAAACTTTTCAGCCTTGAAATTAGATGACAATGATGACCATTTTGAGAATTACGACGACCACTACACATACCCAGCACAAATTACAGAAACCTTAAAAATATACGCTGAAACGGTCAAAATCAAAATCGAAAATGACTTGCCCAAGGTAACAGACAAACCCAAAAAAAATGTTAACAAAAAGAAAAAATGTACAGCTTTAAGAAAGAAATGTACAAAAAAAAGTGAAACGGTCAAAAAGAAAGGAAAATATTTTGAGACGAAAGAAAATATGTCGGATTTTGAGAAATCGTTTGATGTAGAAATTGTTGTGTTGAGTGAGGAGCAGCAAATGAAGGATGTGCTGGATAGGAAGTCGAGCTCGAATTATTTGCATTCTCCGTATAAGTGTGAGCTATGTTTTAAGGGGTACATGAGTGCTGATATTTTGGATAAACATGTTTTATCCCAGCACGATCTAGTAAGTATAAAATCTAAATCTATACTAATAATAAAGCTGAAGAGTTTGTTTGTTTGTTTGAAGGCGCTAATCTACGGAACTAGTTAAGCGCGTAGACTAGGCTCAGCACCTGAGGGTGCTCCTTAAGAGCCGAGCATAAAGAAAACAATCAGAAATATTCTAAGCAAAAACGAAGTGACGGCGCGGGTAAGTGATGCGATGCGATGCGGTAGGACTGGGGAATAAGATATATCAAGCGGACGCAGTCGCGGGCTGTGCTAGTACACAATAACATATAAACGTGGTGACAAATTGCGACTAATTAGCGACAAAATATGGGAGAAAACAGATCTTCGCTAGGTGCCCTAGTTTTTGAGATATAAATGTGGCCCTGCTGGGGAGACTCTCCAGATCGGCCACCTATAAGCCCTTATATCTTTTGAACCAGTGACCGACAAATTCTGATATTTGGCGACAAATTTCGACTAATCGGCGACAAATTTTTTGTGTTATCAAAATTAAAATCCCTGATGGTGGCCCTGCCAGTCAGTGACACAGCTGTATTAACTTGTTATAAATAATATTGTGTAACTACCTACTGTTTTGTTTTGTTTGCTACTGATCTCGTACATTGTAGTTATTGTTTTACTTGTTCTACATCTGGATGCTTCGTCATTAGACGATTATTTTTATGTTAACATTTAAATCTCATATAAGTGAACTGTATCTTGTTCTTATGAGAAATAAAGATCCCTTAAACCTATATGAATGATTATTGCTTAAAATAACTTACATTTTCAGAGTCGTGGGAGCGTGATATGTGAATTCTGTCAATTTCGTTACAAAGATCGTCGGGGATTAAACCAACATCTAAAGAGCCATCGACTCAAATTTGCTTGCAAACAATGCTCATATATTTCTAGAACAACGTAAGTACCACTATACCTTGTTCCAAAACTTTCTAATGAAAATGTAAACAAACCTGCAGGGTAATTGCGTAATACACTAACAGTAGAAATGGTTTTCATTTTGACAGTACAACAACAATCATAGCGTTATTAACGTTGTTGAGCACACAAATTATAAAGTGCAAAGAAAATTTTTAAAGGCCATGCATTTTAGTTGCCTTTGTAACTATGCATCCTACAATGACCTATTGCAGACAGAAGTATAACCTGCAAAGTTTAAAGTCTAGACGAATTATGGTGGAAACAATGTTCTTGTTTGATCTGTGCAATACTTATGACTGTATTGATATTGACATCAACATCAGCTATGTAGTACCCAGAACAACGATATGCCGTAGGGTGCGCGCAAGAACTCTATTTGCAGTAAGTTCCTGTCGCATAAACGCGGCCTTGCGAGCACCCATACACCGCCTTACCAACCAGTACAATAAGATCTTTGAAGACATCGACTTCTTCGTCTCTGCTCAAAAATTTAGAAATCTTACCAACAAAATAATTTTAGAATATAACAGTTAGTTTAATTAGTTACTTTACAAAAAGAGTGCAAAAGTCAAAGTCAAAGTCAAAGTCAAATCATTTATTTCAAATAGGCACATAAAAGGCACTTTTGAACGTCAAAAATAAAAATTAAAATAAAATTGATTCTAGTCGCCCCTTCCAAAAGGTAGTTTTCGTATGGAGAAGAATGGGCAAGAAACTCCACCGTTACTCTTTTAAAATGTTTTACAATATATTGCATACATTATTTATATAATTATATGTGAAGACGATGCACCCAAAAATAAACTTACTATACCACAATAGGTAAAAGAATTAAAATGGATAAATCTAACCATGACATATAAATCAACTATGTGATAGATACATGGTGCTCACATATTCACAAACATTCCAAACGTAGACGATTTTCATAAATCAATAAGGAGTAATAAGTCCGGGTGTGACCCCAAGTAATTACAGAATGTAAATCAATGTCAAAGAAAAGAAAAAAAAGAATAAATTATACAATTACATTAGCAACCAGTTTGATTTTGTCTAGACTCTAGAGATTGTCCTATGGAGCAAGACCAGCATGTTTCCAAGCATTCTTATCTTGGATATAATCCTCTAATTTGTAATATCCTTGCTTACAAAGTGTAATTTTAATATAAGTTTTAAATTTTCTTTCATTTAATTGCAATATTTCACAAGGTATTTTGTTGTAGCATTTAACACAGTACCCCATAAAAGATGTATGAACTTTAGATAATCTGAAAAAAGGTTGATCTAATTTATCTTTATTTCTAGTATTAAAATGATGTCTAACACTTATTTTATTAAAAAGATGTTGATTTTTTCTTACATACATAATATTTTCATAAATGAATTGGCAAGGTACCGTCATAATATTAACCCTTTTAAATAGTTCCCTAAGAAAAGAAAACAAACAAATTCAAAAGCGCATGACGATACAGGCTAACCATATAATTTTAAGAGCACCGAGGACAAACTACTGATGAGGGTGCTCAACTCTGCCTAAAGTAATTAAGGAATTAAAATCACTTCCAACTTTTAAAAGGCTATTAAAGCATCATATTCAGAATTATGTTTGAATTGTAAGTGTGTAGGTACTCTTTTTTATTTTATTTTTATATAACTTAATTTTAGTTCATGACCCAGCGAAACCGTCGCCTATCTTAATTTTTATGTTTTTTTTAAAAAAAACGTTGCCCCACACTAGGAATTTCTCCTGTATCGTGGGTGCGTTTACAAACATTTAAACTCACATACACAAACAGACAGACCCGGAACAACTACTTGTAGGCCATACAAATATTTGTTCTGTGTGCGAATCGAACCCGCGACACGCAGCGCAGCAGTCAATCGCTTAACCACTGCGCCAACCGTGCCGTGTTTTTCCTCATAAGAGTGAATAATTGTATTCTTTTTCAGTGGAATAAATTATCTTAAACCATACTTTAATATTTGCTCATTCTCCCTCTCTTTCTCCTTTGTTTGCATGCCTGTCTATGTTTAATTTCACTTTTAACTACTTTTCTGCTTTAAAATCTTAGAATAGCACACTGTTAGTTATAACTTTTAATATGTTGTGGAAAATATCATAGGTTATACATTTATAAACCTTGTATATTTATAACTTAGTGTAAGATTTTAATGTATAACTGTTTACTTTCCCGAATAAATAAAATAAAAAATAAAACAATTTTTTTTTCGAACATATGAAGCAATGGATTAGCAATATCCTTCAAAATGATACAGATTGTGATTATCAGGTTAAATTCTTACGCAATCAGTCACTAAAGGAAATAATAGGTCTTTTTTATTATTTTATTTATCTTTGTAATAGATTATTTTATATTTTGTGAATGAAATGAGAATGTTGTAGGCCTTGTAGACTGTAGATTTTTAGATCATTTTCTATTTTATCAAGTACCTGGTACTTGTTGACAGGCCTACGCTGTCCTCTCATACCTACTGTAATTTGAAAACATTGCAAAAGCCAATTATTTTTAAAAGAGTAACCGTGGAGTTTCTTGCCGGCTCTTCTCCATAGGAAACGACCAATTGGAACCGTGCACCTAGCTTCTGACGTTCCATAAGTGCCCATGTAGTTTTATGTGAAAAAAAAATATTTCGATTTTGTAAACCTCACTATCAAAAATATTAGTTCCACGGACGCTCACGTTGTTATCAGCGCCAAAATGGCGAAAATCAAATGTCTTCGTCTTGTCATCGGTAATATGTCAGTGTTGTCTCCACATTGTATTTAAACTGAAATTGGCTTTTGAGTTTGATGTTATACAGGCTGTGTTTTTTTGTTATTACAGTTTTAATGCTAAAGAACATTTTAAAATGCACGGTGGACAGATGCACGAATGTCGACATTGTGGAAAGTCTTATGAGTAAGTATTTCATTTCTTTATATCTTCGATAAACTTAGGAGAGAACTCACTCTTGTGGCTAAGTAATAACAGCCGCACGGGTCGATCGATCAGGTTAAGCTGCGCTTGCCGCGGTAGGTCCGTGTATGGGTGGCCATCTTCATATACAAAACCCCCCCGTGCCTCGGAAAGCATGTTAAGCCGTTGGTCACGGCTGTCATTCGTGGATCTTTGAGAGTTGTTACGGGTCGTCAGATGCCCAAAAGTCTGACAACCGGTCTTACCAAGGGATATCGTGTTACCCGGTAACTGGGTTGTGGAGGTCAGATAGGCAGTCACTCCATGTAAAATACTGGTATTCAGCTGCATCCGGTTAGACTGGAAGCCGACCCCAACATAGTTGGGTAAAGGCAGAAATTGTCTTATTTATTTTTATTTACAAGCGTAACTTGTTTGAATTTTGCAATGTCATGCTATTTGTTCTCAGGAAACTGTCGAGCCACCTATCACACCTACGTATACATCACCCGTCTGAGTTCATTTGGTGCGACGTGTGTGGAGAGGCCTTTATCGGGACGTTCGGGCTCAACGCGCACAAGAAGCGGGCGCATCGACATGTATGTATTGGACATTAATCCATTCATTTTTAAAATTTAACAAAATGGCGCTTATAAGAAATGAGAGAGATTTAGTGTGAGAGACAGAGAGAGAGTTATATGTTTCTTCTCTCTCATGTAACGAAATTTGCCTAAACGTGCCGCGTCCTTGAAAGTTTCTTTTTTTAGTCTCAATTCTCATCTAATTCTCGAAACGCCGCCTAAAAAGTTTCACTTCAAAAATCATTTTATAAGTCATTCACTCATTCTTGGTTCCCGGGTGTATCATTTAAAAGTTCATTCACTCATTAGTTTATTTTGTTGTCTTGCGTTCACTTGTTGGTTTATAGATTTAACCGTTCGTTCACTGGTTCTTTGTTTCTGTATGCTTTCAAATCAAGTTTGTTCATTCACTCCTTAGTTCAACCATTCAATGGTTTGTTTATTTTCTCTTTAGTTTATCCATTTTATAACTAATCGACTATCATAGGTACTCATTCATTCTATTACACATTTTCATTCGATTATACTCATTCGTTCATTCAAGTATACCTACCTATATTCAAATTTTATTTATGTTTCAAATTGACGTTATATCAAGTTAAACCAATATCAACATTATTTTAATGTTAATTAAGTTGATTTCAGAGTGACTATTGAAAAAGTTATAAAAATGTTTGAAGTTGTAGCGTAAACTGAACTGTATTGTGTAGGGATTAAAGTTATTTTTCCATAAACTCATTTATGTTTATATTTTTGGCAAATATGTCGCAAATGTAGATTATACATACTCAATACTCATTCATTAATTCAACAATACTTCTTCATTTACCATATATTTACTAAAATTAAGCTTACCTCAAACCACACTAAACAACTCTTTCATTCGTTATCATTCACTCAACAACTCATTCATTCGTTATCATTCACTCAACAGCTCCCCCTGCCCTCCACGTGCCCCTCCTGTGACAAGCGCTTCGCCGACAACGCAGCGCTAGAACGTCATTCATCGCGCGACTTTTGTAGCGAGCACACCTGTCTACACTGTGGAGAGGCGTTCACTGAAGCATTGGAGTTGAGGGACCATCTGCTGGAGAAACATCGGAGTTGTAAGGTGTATTCCTGTGAGAAGGTTAGTATACAAGGTTAATTTAAAAATTTGCTAGCGAAACTCCGCAGACGTGATATATCTAAACATGGTAAAAAACAACACAACAATACAATACTCCTCTCGATGTTGTGTTGTCACAATTTTTAAGGCACAAAAGTTTATGGGACTATGACACTGCCCCGTTGGTTTCGTGGTCGAAAGCGCGACTGCTGACCGTGGGGTCCTGGGCTCGATTCCCAGGTCGGGCATAGCAACAGCCTGGAGTTTGAAAGTCGGCGGTGTGATACTCCCGTACCTCGGTGCACACGTTGAACCGTTGGTCCTGCACCTGATGTCTCTCTGTCGTGTCCGATTGCCGTCCCATCGGACCATGAGAGTGAAGGAAGAGAGAGTGCCGAAAGCTAGTCTCCGTTGAGATTGGCCGCCGTGTCTGAAATACGGTCTGTAGGACCATTAATGTGGGATAACGGCAGGCAGAAGAAAATGTTATTCCTATGCTGCACTGATTTATTATTATATATCATATATTTTGACTATTGTTTTTATTTATGTCTAATAGGCTATTTTCCTAAAAAATTCTAATTAGTCCGGCAGTTAGATTATCAAAAAATATTGAACCCGAATTTATTTCTTTTGTCAATTATATAAAAAATGATGAAGATATCGCCCGTTAAAGTTCCGCGTGACGTCACTTGCTTGCGACACTTTTGCAAGCAAGTGACGTCACGACCCCCCACTCCCAACTTTTGACGCGCTTTATCTTTGTCATTTTATGTTTGACTGACAAAAGAAAAAATACGTATTCATTATTTTTCGATAATCTAACTGACGGACTAAATATAATTATTATTTTTTTACCCAGGCAACTACTCTATTGTATGCTGCACTGGTTGACGTCATCACGTCAACGCCGGCTGCCGCTGAAAACCAGCACTGGGGGCTCTGTCTCGTATAGGGTCTTAGCATTATGCTGAGCGATAGCCGTTTTGCGTAGATGTGACGCATGTTTACCTCTAACTTGTTATTTTATTTGTGTTTGTGTTCATTTTTATGCATGATGTTTGCCGCAAATAAATGTATTTCTTTTTTTTTTTTGTATTTGTTTGCTATGTACAGTGTGACAAGACGTTCTCCCGCGAGTCGTTGTACAGTGCGCACTACCGGCGGATACACGTGGACTGCAAAGATAGCAGGAAGAAGGAGAGGCCATGGGTGTGTGAGGTGTGTGGGAAGAGCTTACCGGTGAGTGTGCACATGTTCAGCTAAGTAACTAAACCATAGGTTCTCAACGTGGGTGATAATGCCCCCCCATTGGCCTTTGAGGCTATCAGGGGGGCAGTAGAAGACCTAGAGAAAATTATACATCCTATTTTACGACTGTATAATACTACACGTTTGAATATAATTGTGGTAATAGCTGAAAAGGCTAGATTCGGATGTCACATGTCTTCGAATGTTTGGTTCTAGGACATGCCGGTTTCCTCTCGATGTTTTCCTTCACCGTTTTGAGAGCAGTGGTGATGAAATAATTTACTCAATACTCAATACATTTATTTGTATTCCACAATGTGAACTTAGGTGTTAGGTACATTACAAAATATACATAATTTTAGATCATGGTGGCCGTGTCGGGCACAGCAAGATAGGATAGAGGAAGAGGGTTATTATCATATAATTTAGACAAAGTAAAGTGCTTGCCAGAGTTCGAACCTACGACCTACAACTTGTAAGTCGCCCCCGTTACCACTGAGCCACCACAGCTCTCAAAAAGCAGCAAAAACATACCAATATTATCTTCATAATTACGTGTCAAATGTGCAGTAAGACAGTAGAGCAGCCGGGGTAGCGGGATCGTCCGAAAGGGTTACCCCTGCCCTGGTACATAAAGGGCTAAGGAAGGAACACGGGTGGGTTTTAGTCAGTAAGAGTCTGACACTCCCTTCTGCTCCACCCAGAGCGGGGGGGGTCATTTGATGATTTCCCATCCTCAAAAAAAAAAAAAAAGACAGTAGAGCAGCGGTGGCCGAGTGGTTACCGCTCGACTTACGAGTTGCAGGTCGTGGGTTCCAACCCAGCAGCAGTCCCATACACATACACCTCTCCTGCTACGATCCTTACATACACACACACACACACACACACACACACACACACACACACCCACACCCACACACACTTCCTTTTTTTAAATTTAATTTGGGTTTTTTATTTTTGATTGTGTTTAGTTTAGTTTTATGATCTTCCTGTGCGAGTCGCAATAAATACTTTTTCTTTCTTTCTTTATTTCTTTCTTTACATAGAAATAAATTATTAATGAAAATTCAAAACAACGAAATAAAATGTGTAAATTTGCCAACGGGCAATGGAGCGCAGCATCATAGGCGTCAAACGCACAGACCGGGTCAGAAACACCACGCTGCGCTCCATAACTCAAGTAACGGATGTTGGAGAGGAAATAGCCAGGCTGAAGTGGGACTGGGCTGGACACGTCGCGCGCATGCACCCGGAGAGATGAGCACAGATTGTCACTCACTGGACACCTGAAGGAGGACATCGCCGTCGAGGTAGACCACGGCGAAGGTGGTGTGACGATCTGAAGGCTCCCGTAATTAAAAACGTACAATATCTAGTCGCAAACTCATCTCAGCGGCAATCAATGTCTAAACTTGTCAAAAATGTAGGGAAATTATAAGTATTTTTGACAGATTGAGACTGAGATCAGACTGTGAACGTTCGCAGAGCTTACATGGCCAGAGATCGCACAAGATAGGAAGGTTTGGAAGGAAAAAGGCGAATTCTTACAATTCATGACGTGTATAATTATTTTGTTTCAGAATAAATGTGTGTTACTGTACCATCAGAGGAACCATACCGGCGAGAAGCCATACCACTGTGCGCAGTGCCCCAAGAGCTTTACTATGAGGAAGTTGTTACAGGTCGGTCCTTACCTATACAGGGTGGCAGGGACATCGACGCGCAAACTGTAACCATGGATTCAGCACATGAGTTTAGACCCCATAGCGTCGAAATTTTTCGTCGGTTATCAAAAATAAAATTCTGTTTCAGAGAAAATAAAAAAAAATTAAAAATAATAAAAATTTTCGGGACCTCGCCAAGCGGTTGGTTGACTCTTCACGTGACCAGAAGGCTGGCCTATTCTTAGCCCAAAGAATCAGCATTGCCATCCAACGTGGTACCTAATGCTGCCTTTTGGGCACTTATCCCATTGACAGTGATGCGGACGAATTTTTTGATGCCCAATGAGCTCCTGCCTTTTTCTATATTTTTTCGTATTATATAATTATATATAGTATATATTAGTGTTAATTTGTTTTTGTACAACATACTACATAAATAAAATAGAAAATTGCAATACCGACGAAAAATTTCGACGCTATGGGGTCTAAACCCATGTGCTGAATCCATGGTTACAGTTTGCACGTCGATGTCCCTGCCACCCTGTATTATGCACATAGTAAAAAACAAAGTCACTTTTCGTATAAAGTCTATTCAAATTTATGTTTCCAAATGATGTTATTTCAAGTTAAACAAATATCAACTTTATTTTAATGTATATTAAGTTGATTTCAGAGTGACTATTGAAAAAGTTATAAAAATTTTTGAAGTTGTAGCGTAAACTGAACTTTATTGTGTAGGAATTAAAGTTATTTTTCCATAAACTCATATTCGTTTACATTTTTGGCAAATAAATCGCGAATGTGATCGTATCAAAAACCAAAATCGACAATATAAATAACATAAATCATCAAAAAAAAATAAACAGTATCCTATCTCCTCATTCAGGGCATTCATTATTGGGATGAAGTTCCTTATCGCATGTTATACTCACTATACCCTCTCCATTAGGTAAACCGTTTTTTGACAGATGGAACTAGTGATTACAGCAACACACAATACATTGATTGATACACGTACGGTATTATAATGTCTGTAAGAAGCCATAAATAAGATAATCCAATAATTAATGCTGTTTATATATTTATTTTATTACACATTTTAAAGTTAACTTTTACGTAATCTGGAATATGTACGTTCTAAGACAGCTGTCAAAAAACGGTTAGTTTAATTGTCGGCACATCACATATGCGCGTGATCGACCGAAGGGAGGGCGCGGGGCGTCGGGGTACCGAACACGGTACGCGACGGCCGCTGAGCGCCCTCCATGCCACTCAGAGTACATTTTTATGACGCCACTCAGCCAAAGAGTACTATAAGATACCGGGTACACTCACCTCACAGACGCGCTCGACTACGGGCATTTCATTGTTTCTTTTTTACTACGTTGATATGTAAATTATGGTATAACACCTATTTTAATACAGTCCTTCCTTCATTATAACTCCCGATTGAGCCCATTCATAATGGACAGGGTATAAAGCTACGGTTTTTTATAAGCGTGTTTCCGTCATGTTTATGTAACGAACGTCATGAAAATCTGTAATTTTTTACCAATTAAGTTGTCAAAAGACACTTAAAAACACAAAATCACGCTTTCGTTCTAGCGTGGTTCTAGCCCTCATTCACCATTCGACAAGTGTGCAAAATCATATGGAATTTCGTTCCACTCGGGTGTTCCAAGACACCTCTACACCGTTTCTTCATCATGAATTGATATTTTTGTCGTTTGTTTTACCAACTAATTGTTGTCCTTTTATAAGAAAGAATATTTTATGACTAGCTGTGCCCAGCGGCTTCACCCGCATAAGTTTCGATCCTGTGGGAATATCGGGATAAAAAATATTCTGGTTATAAACTATCTGTGTGCCAAATTTCATCCAAATCCGTTCAATAGTTTTTGCGTGAAAGAGTAACAAACATCCATCCATCCATCCATACAAACTTTCGCATTTATAATATTATTGGGATTAGTAGAATGTTCACAAATTATATTTTTTCAGTCCCATCTAAGAGTACATACTAGTGATCGTCCCTACACCTGCAAGCTATGTCCAAAAGCATTCAAAGGATTATCAGCTCTAAGAACACATGAACATGTAAGTATTCAATTCAATTTGCTATCCTATGCCTTCGAAGTTCTGAGTTAAGCTTCACTATTACTGACAAATGCACGCACTGACTGGACAGGTCCACTCAAATCTGTGTGGTTCTTTCCTCAAAAGACCATTTCATACACTCACTTCATGAAATAGCTATTCAATAGAGTATTATGAACTTAGAGGGTTGAGTTGATGATTTTAATGATTATAATTCTGTAAATACATACTTGTTACGCTCGCGAATGATATTTTAATCAACATTCAACGTGACACTGAGCTGCAAATTGCTAAAAACTTAAAAAGGACATCATTCATTTGGTCCAGAAAAAAAATCTGTTTTTTATGGGAAATAACATCTTGAGCATTCTTTAATATTACATCGATAGTCTACAAATAACCCCCGGCAGCTATAAAGATATTGAAAATGCCAAAAATCATATTTGTATAACCAGTGTTATAAGCATAACATTTAATATATACTAACTTTTAATTGAATGTTTTAAGTATTACAACATAGATCTACAATTAGCCCCTGGCTGTTATTTGGGTTTGAAAATAGCAGCCAAAAATCATATGTTTGTCAACAATATTTTGAACATTCGTTTAAAGACGCAAAAAGTTATTGATTCGCTCGTTTTCAGTCCTAAGCCTGTCCAAGTCCTTTGCATGGGCACTTGGCCGGTTTTACCATGCACAGGACTGACGCCTGACACGTATTCCACACACGTACCCTATTCTATGCGTCGCCTGACATAGTCACCCATAATGGCACTTACGAGCTAGGCCCCTATAACTCCTGAACTAACAAAATTATCAAAGCCGTTATAGTTTTCCTTCTAAGTTCATCACATGTACTACCAACATGTTCTTTTTTTTTATTTTTCGATCCAGCCGTTTAGCTTTTAGAGGGGGGCATATTTTAACAAAAAAAAATGCGCTTTAAAGTTGAATATCTTGCAAACGGATACCTAAATCAAAAAATCGTCTTAGCAACCTCTTTTTGTGTGCAATTTTTTTAAAAGATCTATCTAATGAAACCCCGTGCTATGGGGTAGACGCGAGAAAAAAAAACATCCCCACTTTACATGTAGGGGAGGTACAACATCCCCACTTTACATGTAGGGGAGGTACAACATCCCCACTTTACATGTAGGGGAGGTACAACATCCCCACTTTACATGTAGGGGAGGTACAACATCCCCACTTTACATGTAGGGGAGGTACAACATCCCCACTTTACATGTAGGGGAGGTACAACATCCCCACTTTACATGTAGGGGAGGTACAACATCCCCACTTTACATGTAGGGGAGGTACAACAAAAAAAAAAATATTTTTCGTGATTTTATTTTAGCACTTTGTCGACGTGGTAAATACACATATCCATGCAAAGTTTCATCTTTCTAGCACTAATCGTTTGGAAGGTAAGCCGAGGACAGACGGACGGACATGACGAAACTACATATAAGGGTTCCGAGACGTGAACTACGGAACCCTAAAAAGGACATGAGTGATATCATTTGAATTTCGCGGGCTACCTTGGCACTTCCTCCTTAATTAATGAATGCAACATTGTCAACTTGTGTGTGTGTATTGGCAACTCTACAGGATCAAATTAAATTAGCTAGCGAAACTTCAGACGTGATGGGTACCTACATCTTGTTGCATCGATGTTAATTTTTTTATATATTTAGAGTGATCATTTCAAACATCTATGCAACAAGAGCAAGTTCAAAAAATATCACGTCACGTGACACGTGATCAACTTTGAACGTTAATATCTCTGAAACGTGAGACTACGGGGTTGGTCTTATTATATTTTCTGTTTGCATTGATGTCAGCTATCGATTTATCTAAGTCTCATGCGTGTCGTCCGCCATTTTCAAAATGGCGCGGCAGTACGTATATTCCAGGCTCCATATTAAATCTTCAAACCCCTTTTAAATCTAGTACATATTTTTTTTTACAGATACACAAAGGTCAGACTCAAGTATCATCGAAGGATAAATTAATACAGTAAATCGCTTCATCTCTAAATGAACATAAACTACACGCCTTTAATCCCCGAAGGGTTCGGCAGACGTGTACCTGTAGTACTCGTATATCATATTAAGGTTCATGTTGTTTATTTATATTAAATACTATATCAAAATAATTCTTTGTTTTATTTCGAACTAGCTATATCCCGCGGCTTCACCCGCATTCGTCTCGATCCCGTAGGAATATCGGGATCAAAAGTATCTTATGTCCTAATTCAGATCATGTTCTACACATGTGCCAAATTTCATCCAAATCCGTTCAGCCGTTTTAGTGTGACAGCGTAACGAACAAACTAAAAAAAACAAATCTTTTCTATTTATAATATTAGTTTAAGACTAGCTTTTGCCCTGTCAGATAGGCATTCGGTCCAACATACAGTCAGCGATCAACTACTATTATAACAGGGTGGCAGAGACAACGACGCGCAACCTTTTAACCATGGCCATTTTTTTTTATAACCTACAAAAACAACGCTGTGAGTTCAGAATCATGTACATCAACGCGCATCCAGTTGCCATGGAGTTACAGGTTGCACGTCGGTGTCCGTACCACCCTCTGCGTCTTATGACTTACATGGGACCAATCTCTTCTTCTAATCTTTTGTACGTTTCTGGAGCGAGAAAATCGTTATAATCGACAGTGCCTTATCCTCATTGCTATCAAAGGCAAAATATTGCAAAAGGCCCCTAGTCCTTTTGCCGAATACCTATTTGTTAGGGTGCCTTCCACGAACTGATGCCTGCTTTGCGTCCTTTGGTAATGAACTCGTATTTTTATGCGACGGCACGACACGGACACAAGTGGGAAGTTGTAAGTCCAACCTGGTAAAGTGGGGCTACCTTGATAGAACGGCGGTGGGGTGTGATTGAGAAACTATGTCGCAAACCATGCTCCACCTCCTATCCTGTCCTATGTGTTCCAAAACATGCAGTCAAAGTGACCTCTGCGCTGCCACTGACGACGCCATGGAAGTTGCAAGGTTTTGGGCCAACAAGATATAAAATTCAGTCGCGCAGCGACACGAAGGAGAAAAAGCACGCTATATGGAAACTTATACTAGTTTATTAATTGGCTTTACAATATGTAGCATAAAGAAAACAATTATTTTTGAGGCCAGTGCCATCCACCATCACATCACTATTTCGAATATTGATTCTCACTTCACTCCTGTCACTTTTGCCGCTGCCCAGCGGTGCCACGGGGGTGGCGCCACCGTCAGCGCTATATTGTGGCCAGTTGACGTTTCACACAGCCCGTGATAAATGGTGTTGGCAGATCAATAAACACTATATTCTATTCGCGTAGCGGTTGAATACAATCGCGACTACTTCCGAAGGAGTAGGCAAAAACTACGAAACCCCACCTGCTACGATCCTTACAAACTCCTTTTGCTTTGTTTACGTTCATACATATCAAGGCCAACTGCCGTAATTAAAAACGTTCAAAATTGCAATCTCATCTCAGCGACAATCAACGTCAACAACTTGTTAAAATTGTAGGGAAATTAGAGGTATTTTTGACAGATTGAGATCAGACTGTGAACGTACTTAAAATTACGAGAATTGTCCCTCTGGCATTGACCTATATCATACAAGTACATACACTGGACATCATACTATCGATGACAAAACGAAGAAATTTGATTTTGGCGCTGATAACAACGTGAGCGTCCGAGGAACTAATATTTTTGATAGAGAGTTTAACAAGATGCGCATACTCTCATGATATTTTTTTCTAAATATCTCGTAGTGAACACAAAATACACAAAAAAAGTCTTATTCCAAGATTTAGACCTCAATAAGTTTAGTGTGTTACTAACATTATATGGATCAAGGTCTGAAATAAAGTATTTTATTTATTTATAAATCATCAGAGACGTACTAAAACAGCACGACGACCATTGCAACAATGCAATGTGTCAATTTTAGTTCCCGAAACGCTCGAGCGGGGCGCTTTGAATCGGCACAAAAACAAAACTATATATTATTAAGTAACTATGGATATTTAGTCCAGCGTACTCGTTTATTAGAGGTCAGCCAGAGGTGGCCCTCTGGTCATACACGCACGGCGGTTGAATAATTAGGCTAAAACTTGCAAAAAAATAAAAAACAGCTTTCCGACGAAAAACATAGTCTTTATTAAATATCAGATACATAAGTAAACAACTTAATACTAAAATAAACAAACATTTCAGTGCTTTTTATAACTTATGACTGTTGATTGCATAATAAAACCAAACGCACATTACAGGCGCGTCGGGCCGCATCGCATCTCATCCCAGAACAAAAAAATAGGTACGTGTGAAGTCGGGGACCCCGTCCAGAATGAAGTTCCTTACGCGATACTATACGAGTAGCGTCAGCACACACACACTTCCGACTTCGCCATTAACTTGGGGCGGGTTGTTTCACGTCCACTTGACGCACGTCTATACGTCAAAAATGGCGCCAACTATCGCCAAACCAAAAATACCCCTATTCCACAAAATTATGGCCTTGACTTACGTCAAATGTTAATGATTACGCAATCGTTACTGTTTGACGTACGTGTTACGTTAACCAACCGTTTGAAACTACCGGCCCTTCTTAGTTAACACAACTAAAGCGCGCATCACTTCGTGAGATAAAAATATTGTACGAAATGATGTGGGAGCATTTTTCAAAGCGGTGCGGCCCCCTCGAATGCGCGTCAACCTTTATGTATTATTAACCTAAAAATCACGATATCGATTTTAAATTATAATAAGCCGTACCACAAGGGGGATGCGCTAGGTAGGTACCCCGTGAATTTCAAATTTACTTCAAAATTTCTTTCAATTTCAAATTAAAATATTATTCCCGAGCGTAACAAGTATGGCTTTACAATATCCCTATTGAATGACTACTTCATGATATCATGACATTTGAGGCCAATTCTAACTCAATGGGTTATGTGGCTGATTCTAATGATTATAATTCTGTAAATACATACTTGCATACGCTCGCGAATCATATTTTGTTCAACATACAACCTGACACTGACTGCAAATTGCAAAAAACGTAATAATATTTGCATGTCACCGGCTACCCTTACGTTTTCGCCTTAAGTACTGTAAAGTAACGTATTTTTCTTTAGTCAGCTATCGTTAAACTAATTGCATATTGACATACATTTGTCAAGTTACATTATCATCACGGCTGTATCCCCCGCAGGATCTTGCAGAGGTGTATAAATACGCCCACATTTCGCCAGTTATGTTTAAGTCCCATGTAACGAGAGAGCCTATTGCTATCAACCGTACAGAAATGCAGACTCCGGGCTGTCAACCGTACAGAAATGCAGACTCCGGGCTGTGACTGAGAAATTCCTGTTGGAAAATGGAAAAAAAACACTGCCCAGCTTCAGAATCGAACCTAGGACCTTACGCTCAGCAGTAGCGGTTACAACCACTAGACCCACGAGGCAGTCAGATGCATCCCTTACAGGTTGTCCTGAGTTTTATTCCAGTTTTTGCAGAATTTCATGAGGATTTTACATTTTAATGTTTTTGTTACATTTTTTTTAAATACATTATGGTAGCAGTGGTAACGGCTGCGACTTACGAGCGTAGGTCGTAGGTTCAAACCCTGATAACAGTAGCACGGGTCGATCGAAAGTTATGCTACAGTTGCCGCGGTCTGTTCGTGGATGGTTGACAATCCATTAGATATCGAGACCCCCTCCGTGCCTCTTACCAGTGCAATCATACCAAGATCATGTTACACAGTGTTGTGGAGGTCAGATAGGCAGTCGCCCCATGTAAAATACTGGTATTCAGCTGCATCCGGTTAGACTGGAAGCCGACCCCAACATAGTTGGGAAATGCAGGCAGATAAATAATAATAATAATAATAAGTATTTATTTTCTCACCACAATAAACATTACAGACATTGTTACACATGATATATTAATATTTTAATAGATATATTAATAGATGGTTGATTTCAGTAATGTGTACCAACAGCGCCCTCTGTAAACGCGCGAAAAGATCTTTGTAGCAGTACATTGGGTGTAAAAAGACACTTATCGAAGCTGAGAGCCACTTGTACTCCCCGTTATTGAAGAACCTGACGACCTGTGAACCTTCTGGTTACGGAGACATTGAAAGTTAAAATTCCAACTTTTACTGACGGACGAAAACAAATTTTTAATGTCATAACA
Source organism: Apamea epomidion (assembly GCA_947507525.1). Taxonomy (NCBI): domain Eukaryota; kingdom Metazoa; phylum Arthropoda; class Insecta; order Lepidoptera; family Noctuidae; genus Apamea; species Apamea epomidion. The sequence goes on from OX382255.1 coordinate 9,293,624, forward strand.
GAACTTTAAATACCCCCACGACCCCTGTGCCGTGGCATGCTCCCATAAGCACAATGTTTTGCGTGCGTTACATTGCGCACTACCACAAACAGAATATTTTCACACCAAAAATAAAAGTGGTTTCCCAGCAAAAATTTTTGTGCAATGTTACTTAGTTTGACGTACAGAATGTGTAGTTGACAGTTATGTGATGAGTCTTTTTACACCCTGTATGTATGTTCACACAAATTATATTTTCCAAGTTTTACATATTTTCTTGAAGATTTTTTTTATTTTATTCCTCATAAACCACTTCGTAAGTTATTTCTTCTCTGGAGTCAACGTCTTCGTACAAAATTTCGGCTTCTTCAACTTCTTGTTTATATATCGTACCATCCGGTTTGATGAATCGCACTTCCGTATCCGATATGTTACTTGTTTGGCTTATAGTTTGCGCTGGAAAGAGAGAAAATATTTTAATTATTACTATGATTTATTTTAATTATTACTATGATTTATTTTCTTTATTTCTTTTTAATAACTATTTTGCAATCTATTGACACAATATTTATCATTTATGTTATTCATTATTTTAGTGAAAACTGTTTGATGTTCATAATGTATTATTGTTATCTGTAATAAATTAATTAATGTTCTACATAATTTCAAACACAATGCGAATTTTTACATGAATAAATAAATAAAGATTGCGAATCGTGAAACAGTGGTGTCCCAGTGGGAATGGCTGCGACTTACGACTTGTAGGTCGTAGGTTCGAACCCAGACAGGCGCTTTACTTTGAATAAATTATTCCATCAGCACTGCTCTCAAAACGGTGAACGAGAACATCGTGAGGAAACTGGCATGTCTTTGAACCAAAAACTCCAAGACATGTGACATCTACCAACCCGCACTGGGCCCGCGTGGTGGATTATGGCCCACTCCCTCTCACAGAGGAACCAGCAGTGGGAACATTATCTAGGCAGATGTTAACAAACTTCAGCTTTATTATTAGCATAGATGTGGCTGTTATTTTAGTTATATTGCGCATCCTACGACATCCGCACGAACGAAGTCGCAAGTAGTAGGTAGTTATAGATTAATCCGCTTCAAAATCAAAATATTTTATTTCACATAAACCTACATGGGCACTTATGAAACGTCAGAAGCTAGGTGCACGGTTCCAATTGGTCATTTCCTATGGAGAAGAGCCAAAAGAAACTCCACCGTTACTCTTTTAAAAATAATTGGCTTTTACAATGTTTTTAAATTACAGTAGGTATGAGAGGACAGCGTAGGCCTGTCAACAAGTAGCAGGTAAACAATAAAATAAAAAATGGTCTCCAGGTCTAAAGTCTACAAGGCCTTACCTGCAGTACTATCCTCGTTATCAATGACCTTCAGGATGGCCTCGCGCAGCATCTCCCTCTCCTTGGCCTTGTTCCTTCGCTTCTTGCTTTTGTACGGCGCCGGCATCTTCAGGTGCACCGTGTTCACGTGCAGCTTCATGGAGTTGGACTGGGTGAAGAATTTACCGCATTCCGGACACTCGTATGGCTTTATTCCGGTGTGAACCTGAAATGGTAAATAACGGGTGTAAGAAGACACGGAAAGAAAAAAAAAAGAAAATATTTTATCTGGAACATACACAGGAAATAAAAATAGTTAAAAAGGGAGTACTCAAAATTAGTAAAGTTACAAACAACCAAAAAAAAAGAAATGCGAGGTAATTGTGTAACACACTATCAGACAGACTGTCTGATAGTGTCTGTCTGTGTCTGTGTGTGTCTGTCTGTCATTGATTTTGACAGTTCACCAACATTCATAATAAATTACAAATTATTAAAATTAAAATATAATATCCTATTCTAACTAAAACTCTTAACAAACTAAAATATTGCGTCGAAATATTCTTCCGCATCGCTGTCGACTGGTAATGTACCCAAGAGACTGGCAGCATTGCCACGTTGTATGGCAATGCTTATCCTCTAGCCAAGGTAAAAGCCAGCCCTTGGGTCACGGGAAGTGTGAACCAGCCGTTTAGAGAGTTCATTGAACAAGCAATGAGCACTCGGACCCCACAGCCCGAGGGTTTCAACCCCAAACGGCTCGAAAGTATAATTATTAAAATATTAATTTAGTATTAGAAGTTTGTAAATATTATGTTTATTATTAAAGTTAATAAATTGTCCAGTATGTAATAAAAAAAAAACAACATTCATTGCGTTATTTACGCCGTTGAGCAAACAAATTGCTACTAACATTAGATACTAAGGTTTTATTAATTAAAAATCTATGTGTAATTGTTTGTTTTCCCAAAGAAATAAATAAATAAATTTTTCGAATGTATGCAAAATAAAAAAACAACAACGTAACAATAATGTATGTAAATGATACAGATTGTGTGTGTGTGTTATGCAATTACAAAACACATTGTCAACCACAATCTGTATAATTTATTGATATGTGTGCGCTGTACGCGTGTGTGTGCTGTACGCGGCCAAAAAGGTTCCTATCTCAGCATATTTACAAAATAAATAGCGCAGCGAACTGAATCTCCACCTCAGCCTCCTCAGCCCACCTATCACGCATCGTCATTCATACACCCCACCTCCACAAACTACACACCACTATTCAGTCCATCTTCATCTTTTAATTTGTTATAAATATATCTTTAATTGTTTTCTACCTCCCTTTCTTTAATTTCATTTTACTTTAACTTTATAGTCCAACTTTACTTATTTATTTATTTATTATGATTTTGAAGGAGAGGGCGCTGCAGTGCGCAAGTAAACACTAGCTCTGTGTATTTTATTCCCTTAAAAATAGAAACAGTGATCTTATCGCTATAAAAAGTAGATAAAAGTGAAAAATTAACAAAAAGACAGCCACAGAAGTTATAGTTTATTGAAATCTAACAACAAAAGTAAAGAAATATCCAAAATAAAAAGTGTGTGAACGTTAACGACCAAAATTCAAATTCGTTCTACGTGTTTACTGTGAGAAGTGTTTAAAGTGAAATAACTCCTTTTGAATTGGAAAAGAAATACATTACAAAGCATTCCGAAAAGGTGAGAAACAGATATTGAATACCTAAGTGAACAACTATTGCAAACCATTAGAAAGTGCAAATTTTAATAACTCTGTAATCTTAACAGCTCCATCTAGCGTCAAATAGCAAAAACACTATCGCCATATTGACAGATATCAACGCCCAGCTACTTTTTAAGCTTAACGCTACTACTAGAGGGCGCTATAACAAATATCTCAAGATGTCGTCTACGATTGTGTGTGCAGGATGTCAACAATACCCACCTGACATGGAAATGCTTGTCTGCTATTTTTGTAAAGATAAATATGATCTACAATGTGCGAATACGACAACCAATCTCTTCAAAAGCATGACACCAGAACAGAAAAGATCATGGCAATGCCAGGCATGCCGCTGTAAGACTCCAAAAACCGGCAATATAGACACTCCAATACGATCGCAAGACCACAAAAAGAACAACCAGATAAATTCCCCGCTAGAAAGTACAACCAATCATAACATTACCATCAGAAAAAAGGCTACAAATTTTAACAATGATAGCACAATATCAGAAGACTCTTTTCTCGGTGATACTATCCCCCAAGAACATACGGATGTTAATATAAAGGCGGGTACACAAGCAATATTTACACTAGAAAATTTGAGCGAAATTATAATGCAGCGTTTAAAGGAAAATAATAAATTTATAATATCAGAACTACAAAACACAATTGAAGTCGAAATAAAAAAAGCAATTTCAAAGCTCAAAGAGGATATTGAAGGAAAAACCGACTTCTTATATAAACAAAACGATAAAACAACTCAGGAAATAGAAGAAATTAATAAAAAAATTGAAAACCTAAGTAAAGAAAACGAAGCCCTGAAAAACGAAATAAAAAATGTGACACATCTATCACAAACAGTAACTCCAGAAACAAAATATACTGAAAACAACTCCAAGAAAATAGTAATCTATGGCTTCTCCGAATACTACAACGAGTCTGACTATGACCTACACAGCAGATTGATTGAAATGTTTTATGAGATTCTGCAAGTAGACCTAACTGAATACATTGAAGAAACAAAACGTATAGGAAGATTTGCGACAAAAAACAGACCCCTAGTTATTGAGCTCCTTAGCAAGAAAATGGTTAGGTACATTATTGAGAACAGCCACTATTTCCAAGGAACTAACATAAGTGTGTCCGAATTTCTAAATGAAAATGCACGAAAAGAAAGAAAGCAAATGCGCGAGGAAATGCTAAGAGCACGAAAAAATGGTCAGTATGCAGTAATACGAAATAACAACTTATTTATAGATGGTAAACGGATTATAACTAAAGAAGAGGCGTCCAGAGTGACAACATACCGCAAGAGCGCTGAATCCAACGAACAAATATACAACGACGAAAAAACCCTCACTACACAACATTACAAACCTCAAAGAACCGAGCATATTACAAATAGTACTTTTCGAAACCACAGAACAACATTTTAAAATTTTATATCAAAATATACAAAGCATCTATAACAAACAACATCTAGTAGAAGCCTTCATCCATGATAAACCAATGTATAATGCTATATGCCTATGTGAGACTTGGCTATCACCAGAAAAATTGAACAACTTACAGTTTAGCGGCTATAGAATTGCATCATCTTACTGTCGCCGTACTCGAGGAGGCGGCGGTGTCTGTATCTTACTACAAAACCATTTTGAGTACAAAGATATTTGTGATATTAGCAATATGTCTGTTGAGTATTGTATAGAATTATGTGCAATAGAATGACCTAATGAGAATGTACTTATAGTAACAATTTATTGGAATAGAAGAGAAGAGGAAGTATTTACTCGCCAATTAAAAGAAATGTTGTATTATATTAATAAAAAATATTTAAGATATAATGTGATATTAGGAGGAGAGCTTAATATAAATATCCTAGAGAAATGTTTAAAAACCAACTTGTTCTTAGATCTAATGTTAGAACATAAATTCATACAACATATTAAAGTCCCCACACGTATCTCACAAACTACCTCAACATGCTTAGACCTAATTTTTACAAATTTTAATAATAAACATAGTTTCACCACCGTAGAAGAATTAGGTTTCTCGGACCACTGTGCAACCATCTTACACATGAAATTACATAGCGACAGCAATAAACAAACAAACTGGTTCGCGAAAAAAAGGTTATATAATACCCAAAACGTAGAAAACTTTAAATCAGAGTTAAAAAATCAAAATTGGAATGAAATAATACAATCAAATCAAAATATAGATGAGAACTATTTTGCGTTTAATAATACTGTAAATACAATTTTAAATAAGTGCATTCCGCTGCAGCAAATTAAAATAAAATCGATACCTAAGAAGTACTGGTTAACTAAAGGTATCAAATTATCTTGCAAAAACAAAAGACTACTTAAAATATTTACCTCTAAAACAAACAATCCCATATTATCTAAATATTATAAAAAGTACGAAAAAACCCTAAAGAAATCTGTAATGACAGCAAAAAAACTACAATATATAAATAAAATAAAAAAGTCAACAAATAAAGTAAAAACTATGTGGAATATAATTAATGAAAGAACAAATAAATTAATAAAAACAGAAAAGAATAACATAAAACTACATGAAAATAACAACATAATAACAGAACCTAAGCAAATAGCTAATATTTTTAATGACTTTTTTGCTTCTATTGGAGGAAACATATCACAAGCAAAAGGAGCCCCTGTTATGTGCCCCACAGAGAACACCTTGTTCCTCAGCCCTGTCGATCCCTATGAAGTTAATAGATTTATAAAGAATTTAAAAAATAAAAAGAGCTATGGAGTTGATGAACTCCCCCCATTTCTACTTAGGCAATGTGCAGACGAACTAACCCTACCTTTTTATAAATTAATCAACCAATCATTTGAGGAGGGAGCTTTTCCCAAAGAACTTAAAAATTCACTTATAAAGCCTATACACAAGAAAAATTCCAAAACTGACCCTAATAACTATCGCCCTATTGCGCTGCTGCCAGCTGCGTCAAAAATCTTCGAAAAGGCTATGTGTGACCGCGTTTACTCTTTTTGCGAAAAGTATAAATTACTTGACGACTGCCAAAACGGTTTCCGTAAAAACCGATCAACAACGCTAGCAGTATATAAGTACGTACAAGAGGCCCTAACTATTATTAATAATAAAAACTACGCCGTAGGTATGCTGCTCGATATGACCAAAGCCTATGATAAGGTTCAATTTAAAATACTATTAGACAAGTTACATGGGATAGGTATACGAGGAAAAGCTCATGAATGGTTCACATCATATCTAAAGGACAGGGAACAACTAGTAGAAATTGAATATTTTGACAAAAACACAAATGAAATAATTAAAATGAGATCTGACAGTAAAGCAGTTAATGCATCAATTCCCCAAGGCAGTGTTATAGGCTGCCTTTTGTTCCTAATCTATATAAACGACCTTCCTAAAATTATAAACGAACCATGTGTTCTATTTGCGGACGATATCTCCTTACTCACCTCATGCAAAAATGATTACAACATAAATGCTAAGTTAAACTCCCTTCTTTCTACAGCTTCAAATTGGATGGATAACCATAATCTTGAAATCAACTTCGCAAAAACAAAATTAATTACTTTTAATCCCCATCAAAAATCCCCATTCAAATTAAATTTCATGTTTAATAATCATAAACTTGAGCAAGTAAACGAATTTACCCTTCTCGGTGTGTCTATAGATACCCACATAAACTGGAAATCCCATGTACAGAAAATACGAGCTAAACTATCAACTTTCGCATATGCCCTACGCGAACTTAAAAAAACTACCAACCTGCAAACAGCACTAGTCGCATACTATGCATATGCCCAGGCATGGCTCAGCTATGGGGTCATGCTGTGGGGTAATAGTACAGATTCACAAACCATATTTATTTTACAAAAGAAGCTAATCCGAATTATAACAAACATAGAACACACAGACAGCTGCAAACCACACTTCCTAAAACATAAAATACTCACACTCCCTTGCTTATATATCTTGGAAATATGTAAATTTGTCAGAAAACACCCAGATTTTTACACTTATTGCGAAGAAACACAAACAAGATACACCTTGCGACATAACAAAAACAAAATAAACAAACCTCAATCCAGACTCAAAATGCACTCAACCAGCCCTTTAATTATGTCCATAAAAATTTATAATAAATTACCGAATAACATTAGAGAACTAAATAAAACACATATATTTATTAATAAATGTAAACAACTTCTGGAATCCAAGGTATATTATTCAGTAAAAGAGTTTTTAGATGACAAATCAATTCCAAAATAAAATTATCCCCTCTCTTAAACACCGAACATTAAAAATATATAATTTATAATATTAATACATAAATAATATACCATAATTAAATAACAATATTAATATAATGATAATTTCGAACTATACTATACATTTGAATACTTAGATACAACAGAAAATATATTATTATGATCTCATAAAACTTAAAATAATTTCTAAAATATAAATATTGAAAGTAGTTTTTAAATTAGTGACTTTAAAAACTATAAATGTTACGATTTTATAAGAAGTGTTACGTTATTTTTTATGTTTTTAAATTTTAATTTTAATTTAATTTTTAATTTGTATTTTTCAAAGTTTAATTATACCTTAAATGTTGCTGTGCCCTAACAGGGTCCATAACTGTTCCTTTAGCTTTAAGCCTTATGTAACACCTGTATACACATTATGGTACGCAAATAAATAAATATGAATATGAAAAAATATGAAATATGAATATTATTATTCGTTTATTTATTTATTATTTTATTTATTTATTCGTTCCCTATTCTGATAGGGCCCGAGAGTGTTTCCTTTCATTTCATATACAGGGTCCTTGACAATTCAAAAGTGCCTGTAATTGGTTGATTCTACTAATATTAGAAACGCGAAAGTTTGTGAGGATGGGTGGATGGTGTTTGTTACTCTTTCACTCTAAAACTACTGAACGGATTTGGATGAAATTTGGCACACAGATGGTTTATAACCAGGATTAACACATAGGATACTTTTTATTCCGAAATTCCCACGGGATCGAAACTTAAGCGAGTGAAACCGCGGGGCACAGCTAGTATGAAATAGATGCTATGCGAGTTTAAGGTCAAAATAAATTAGCTAGCGAAACTTCAAAGACGTGATGGGATATGTAAACATGATAAAACAAAAATGATTTTTTTTTATCATATTTAAATACCGATACCCATCACGTCTGCGGAGTTTCGCTAGCTAATTTAATTTGACCTTGTATAGTACTCACTCGGTCATGACGTAACAGGGCTGCTTTATTGCTGAACGCTTTCGGACAAATATTGCACTCGTAAGGACGCTCCCCGGTGTGTGTGCGCACGTGGATCTGAAATCATATTTTTTTTTTTTTAATTTTATATAAAAAAAACGTTTCGCCACACTAGGAATTACTCCTGTATCGTGGGTGCGTTTACAAACATTTAAACTCACATACACAAACAGCCAGACCCGGAATAACTACCTGTAGGCAATACAAATATTTGTTCCGTGCGGGAATCGACCCCGCGACACGCAGCGCAGCAGTCGATCGCTCAGCCACTGCGCCAACCGTGTCGTCCAATAATAATATAGATATATTTATTTGCAAAGATTGTCGGCACAAAAACCTGTTGTTACAATGTACCTACTGCCCCAATGGTCTCTTTTTTTTTTTTGAGTATGGGTAGTCATCAAATGACCCCCCCCGCTCTGGGTGGAGCGGAAGGGAGTGTCAGACTCTTACTGACTAACAACCACCCGTGTTTCTTCCTTAGACCTTTATGTTCCAGGGCAGCGGTGGTCGAGGCGTATTTGACGGACAGAGCCGTCATCTACCCCGGTCGCGACGGGAATTGGAACCGGCGAGAGATGTCGTGCGGTGTCCCACAGGGATCGGTTCTGGGGCCGCTCCTGTGGGACATCGGTTACGACTGGGTGCTGCGGGCCGACCTCCCTGATGGCGTCAGCGTAGTTTGCTACGCTGACGACACGCTGGTCCTGGCGCAGGGGAGGTCGCATCAGGCGGCGGCCGACACGATGACACGCGGGGTTGCGATAGTCGTGGAAAGGATCCGGCAGTTGGGTCTCGAGGTGGCATTGCACAAGTCCGAGGCCATGTCCTTTCATGGGCCCCGGTACGGGCCACCTTCGGGATCCCAACTGATGGTAGGAGGGGTTCACATCGGCGTCGAGAAGACGATGAGATACCTGGGTCTCGTCCTCGACAGCCGGTGGAACTTCGTCGAGCATTTCCGACGTTTGGCCCCCAAACTGGAACGGACCGGGGCCGCCTTAAAGCGGCTCCTGCCCAACCTGAGGGGGTCAAACGCCTCCTGCCGGAGGCTTTACGCGGGGGTCGTGCGGTCCATGGCCCTACATGGGGCCCCGGTGTGGGCGCGTTCACTGCGGCTGCGAGCCGCACACTACCTGAACGCGCCCCAAAAGGTGGTAGCCGTAAGGCTTATCCGGGGATACCGCACGATCTCGGGCGAGGCAGCAAGCCTCCTTGCCGGACTGCCACCATGGGATCTGGAGGCGATAGTCCTCGCGCGCCTGTATGACTGGCGCGCGGAGGCACTACGTCGGGGGGAAACTCTGCAGCCGCGGCAAATCGCAGCGGAGCGGACGGACCTCCGGCGCGATCTCATGGCGGAATGGAAGGCGCGACTATCGCAACCCTGCGCAGGGCACGCCACGATAGCGGCGGTAAGACCCCTCTTTGAGGAGTGGCTAGAGAGGCGTCACGGCGCTCTCACCTACCGCCTGACGCAGGTCCTCTCCGGACACGGATGTTTCGGGAGGTTCCTGCACATAATCAGGCGGGAGGAGACGCCCGGGTGTCATCACTGCGAGGATCGCCCCGAGGACACGGTGGAGCATACGGTGGAGGTCTGCCCCGCTTGGGCAGAGCACCGCCGTGTCCTCGTAGAGGCGATCGGCAGCGGCGGCGACCTCTCGCGTCCGGCCCTGGTGCAAGACATGGTCCGGGGCGAGAGGGAGTGGGAGGCGGTCACCTCCTTCTGCGAAGCAGTCATGCTAGCGAAGGAGGTGGCGGGATGGGCGAGGGAGAGATCCTCACGCCTCAGCCGCCGAGGGAGACGCTCCGGGCTTCGGAAGCCGCGTGACGACTCCCGGCCACCGTAGGCGCGGGCCTGCGGGCGGAGAGCAATGGGTAGCTCTCCGTCCGATTAGGACCAGGCCCGTGCCGGACGGCGCGTATGTGTTCCACGCGCGCCTCAAAGAGATGTCAGCGTAGTTGACGGGGCCCGACAGGGCCGAAGCCTGCCGGGGTAGCGGGATCGTCCGAAAGGGTTACCGCTGCCCTGGTACATAAAGGGCTAAGGAAGGAACACGGGTGGGTTTTAGTCAGTAAGAGTCTGACACTCCCTTCTGAGCGGGAGGGGTCATTTGATGATTTACCATCCTCAAAAAAAAAAAAAAAAAAAAGCGGTAACCCTTTCGGACGATCCCGCTACCACCCCAATGGTCTCTTGGTTGCAAACGCGACTACTGAGCCCTGAGTCCTGCATTCAATCAGATCGAGCAGTGTTAATGGTTTTTTTTTTTCATTATAAATTTCTTAGTTTGGAAGTTGGCGCAGTGATACCCTCGTGGCTCGCCAGCCCCTTGATCCTTACCCGTAAGAACAGCGGCATGGTGAAGCTTTTGGAGCACTCTGTGCATTTGTACGGTCTCTCTCCGGTGTGGACTCGCTGGTGGTACTTCAGAGCTGCGTTGGACTGCAACGAGATAAAACAACATCATTTATTATCAAACACCTTTATTATTTATCAATCAACTGTAATGTTTATCACATTACTCTATTCTTTAACAAACAATGTCGGTATAATTTAGCAGAAAACTCTCTATTCTTTACCAAAAACCTCTATTCTTTGCCATACATCTGTATCCTTTATCAATGAACTGTATTATTTACGAAACAACAGTATTCATTCCCATGCAACTCTATTCTTACCCAAACCACTCCATTCTTTGTCAAACAACCTATTCTTTCTTCACTCTATTTTTACCAAACAACTCTATTCTTTCCCAAGCCACTCCATTTTTTTCCAAACAAGTCTATTCTTTTACAAAACAACTCTATTCTTTTCCCAAACAAGTATTCTTTTACCAAACAACTCACCGCATATCTCTTCCCGCACACTTCACACACGATGTTCTTCGCGTTGTAGTAGGCTTTGGATTTCTTCTCCGTTTTTCCTCGTATCTTGGGCTCTGGCCGAGGAGGCTCCTCCTCAATCACATGCTCAAAGATCTGGGAGGAATTGAGTTTAAGTCAGTATCATATCTGCATAGCCATTTCCCAACTATGTTAGGGTCGGCTTTCAGTCTAACCGGATGCAGCTGAGTACCAGTACTTTACATGGAGCGACTGGCTATCTGAGCTCCACAACCCATTTACTGGGTAATACGAAACCACTTGACAAGACTGGTTGTCAGACTTTCGGGCTTGTGACGACCCGTAAAGACTGTCAAAGATCCATGAAAGACAGCCGGGACCAACAGCTTAACATGCTTTCCGAGGAACGGAGAGGTCTTGGTATGTAAAGATAGTCGCCCATCTACGGACCAACCGCGGCAAGCGTAGCTTAACCTGATTGATCGACCCGTGCGGCTGTTATTATTTAGCCACAAGCCTATAGAACAGTGGTTGCCCAGTAGTATCGGCCAGAACTTACAAGTTGTAGGTTGTGAGTCGTGTACAATATAATAATTAATAAATACTTAAGCCGGAAATATTTTACACTGGACAAAGACAGAATAGTATGCGTGATCTCAAAGGTATATTGTTATAATTAGGGTACGGTATTACAATGTCTGTAAGAAGCCATAAATAAGATAAGGCAGTTTATTATTTATGTTATTACACATTTTAAAGTTAACTGTTATGTAATCTGGAATATGTACATTCTAAGACAGGTGTCAAAAAACAGTTAACGTAATGGACATGGTATAGAGTCAGTTTTTTTGTTAGGGTTCTGTACTCAAAGGTTAAAAAAAAAACGGGACCCTATACTTAGACTTCCCTGTTTGTCCGTCCGTCTGTCTGTCACCAGGCTGTATCTCAAGAACCGCGATAGCTAGACAGTTGAAATTTTCACTAATTATGTATTTCTGTTGCTGCTGTAACAACAAATACTAAAAACAAAATAAAATAAATATTTAAGGGGGGCTCCCATACAATAGATATGATTTTTATAGATAATGGTACGGAACCCTTCGTGCGCGAGGCCGACTCGCACTTGGCCAGTTTTTAATATTATACATACTATCTCACTGCCTTCTCCCTCCTCAGTGTTCTCAGTCCCCACGTAGTCATGTTCCTCCACATAATCCTGTTCCTCCACATAGTCGTGCTCATCCACGTAGTCATGTTGTTCTACATAGTGATGTTCTTCCTTGACCTCAATGTGGTTCTCGCCATAGTGCTCTATACAAGCTTGCTCCGTGCTGAATATGGCTTCGCACTGCGGAGAGAAAATTTTCATGATAAATTATATTTATTTTTGTAAATTGGTTAATAAAACTCTTTCCAAAATAAATAATGTTCGAAACTAGATGAGTTTGGTGGTTCCATAATCTTGGTCAGATCAAGTGAGCACAATTTCATACATTTGTGAAATTGTGCATGTGTGAACTTTCCCCACTACAAAATCTTTGGCCAACTTACGTGCCAGTAACTATAAGAACAATATGGTGTAGTCGCCTAATCCCTAGATAGAATGCATTTGGTACCCTTTTAGAACACTTTGCAGTAGGGTGGTCAATTCTTGGTGGTTACCTAGTAACTATTTATTTATTTATTTATCTACTTACAGTTACCATTACAGGATATAACCCAATATGGTAAATGCGTTTATCCTAACTTAAACTATACTAACACCTATAACTTATTATAAATAATGCATTCCTACTATATTATATTATTATATTTATTACTATCATCAGCATCAGCCTACAGCAGTCCACTGCTGTACATAGACCTCTCCAAAAGCACGCCATCTAAGTCGATTTTCGGCAACTCTCATCCAGGTACTACCAGCCACTCTGCGAAGATCGTCGCTTCTCCTAGCCTGAGAGCGTCCTACCATACGTTTCCGGTTCGCGTTTTCCGCTCAAGAACACATCTACGGTCATCGGTTCTATCGCTAATATGGCCGGCCTATTGCCAGTTCAGCTTGCTTATGTTAAGCTTTAGTTTAACTGCTGTCGAGTTGAGAGTCCATTTTTACTCCAAGAGCCTCCAAGCATAGCCTGTTCCATAGCACGCTGAACGACCTTGAATTTATAGACCACACGTACCGTGAGTGTCTACGTATCGGCTCCGTAAATCCTATGTAACAAGTAATTAGACTCCTTGTCAAATTAAGACGTAAATATAGTATTAGCTGCCAACTTTTTATGGAACTGACATTATCAATCATTCTCTGAAATAGCGGAGCCCGACTCCGGAATGTGATCAAGAAATTTTTCAAAAAAATCAACCATCCACCAAGAAAATCAATATCTCAGGAGATTCCCCGAAAAACATAGAAAACTATTAATAAACATAATATTAATTTCGAACTTACCACACCACATTTGTATTCCTTTTTTTCCTTTTTGAGCGAATGATCCTTTTCCAAATGCCCTTTTAATTCTTCTTCCGTGGGGAATGTTTCCCCGCATTCACAGATAATATAGTGGATGCTCACAAAAGAGCAGTAGAACATATCGTCCGACATAGCGAAGATTTTTCAAGCACAGATTAGTAATTTAATGATAAAACTGATATTAATTTTCTATGCCTCGGCCATCTTAGTTTCTATTTTCTGTATTGTGCGGTGTTGGTAGTGATGGGACGTGAGTTGAGTCATGTCATAAGTCAGATGTGTTTTCTTTAGTCGATTATTTTGACGGTAATAATTTGATTGATTATAATAAGCCATTCTTAAAAGGGATAATTTTTTTGTTGAAATTAGAGAGGTGAGAACGACTATTCAATTCTTGTAGACGAGCATTGCTATGCTATTCATCGCATTTTTACATTCAAACAACGCATACGTACAGGGGATGTAAATTGCCTTACGATTCATTTGATAATGTGGTGATAAAGTATTTTTAATAAGTAACATAAAAACTACATAGATCTTAAATTATAACAAATACAAAATCAGGAATGCAAAATCCGGAAAAGAACCGGAGTTGCCGACATAGCTTGCAGAGTAAGCAAACTGAAGTGCCATGTTTGTCGAAGAACCAATGGCCGGTGGAGCAGACGAGTCCTGGAGTGAAGAGCGCGTATTGGCAAGCGTAGTGCGGGACGAATTGATTGATTGACGCACTACACATGCAAACGTATGTCGTTATTGGGTCAGGGTTAGTGTTTGATGACACACAATTCATATATTTTTAGAGAAGTTTTATTGTTCAGTTTCAGCTTTTATTTTCAGCCCACCAGATATGTTTCTAATTCACGCTGTGTTTCATAAATTAAATACTATTTACTTAGCGATTCAATTTTTACTTTTTGATAAGTTGTTTAGTAATGTTATCCACATCACTATCCCAATCCGAGTAGTCGATGAGTGAGGTATTAGTAGTGTTTTTACATCCATTATTTTCAGGTTTACGCTAAACAAGCAAAGAAATAAAGTTTATTTTACGAATAATTCAAATATTATTTTTCCTTTAATCAATTTGTAATTTCAAATTGTATTTTGTATTTATAATAAAAAAAATACGATTTTTGACACTGTATTTGTATTTTGACTGCTGAAATGTCAATATATTTTTGTCATCTGTGGGCTAAAACTACTTGTTTGGTGCTATACTTTATTTTTGTTTATTTTTTGATGAAATATTCGATAATTTTGTGTGAAAAATGTTGTGAATTAGATCAAATATCATGGAAGATTTACTAGCATGTCGAGTCTGCCTCGCGACCAGCGTAAATCTGTACGATTTGTACAAATACAAGCTCAAAAATCTATTCGAAATATTCAGTGGAATTCAAGTAAGTTTGTTGTTATTTTTTATATTGTTTATGTCTAAGTTTTTAAGCTTTGTGTACATACCAAAGCTTTGACCTTTTTTTTTTAAATCCTACTATTTATAAATAGTGATTTTTCGTATGAAGTTTTGATAATGTTTACAAATAAATTAAAATCTTTCAATAACTTTTATTTTCCTATTGGTTTCCCTGCTAGATGTGAATCACTTTGCAATATAATCAATATCATCATTCTTGACTTTAATTGGCTCCGGCCCCTGGTATGCCTTCCAAAGGTCCGGATCCCCATTT
Source organism: Apamea epomidion (assembly GCA_947507525.1). Taxonomy (NCBI): domain Eukaryota; kingdom Metazoa; phylum Arthropoda; class Insecta; order Lepidoptera; family Noctuidae; genus Apamea; species Apamea epomidion. The sequence continues at coordinate 9,309,027 of OX382255.1, forward strand.
TCCCGAGATATATAAAAAGCATATCATACCCACTATCAGCCTACAGCTGCTGCAGTCCACTGCTGGACATAGGCCTCTTCAATCACATGCCATTCAACTTGATCTTCAGCACCATGCGAAGAGTGCTCATATTAAATTGCCTTCTGGTCTAGTGGTCGCAAGCTGAGTATAAGGTCCTGGGTTTGATTCCCGTTGGGCAGAGTTATTGAGGTTTTTCTCTAGAATTTCTCGGTAGCAGTCGAGAGTCTAGATCTGTGCCTGGTGGTTGGCAATGGGCTCGCCCCTTATTATTTGGGACTTAACCATAACTGGCGAAATGTGTGTGTAGTAGAAATGCAACTGCCTAACCCGCCAGGGCATCGCGGGTTGTTCCTGCCAGGGTCGCGGGTTGTTCCTGCCAGGGTCGCGGGTTGTTCTTGCCAGAGTCGCGGGTTGTTCCTGTCAGGGTCGCGGGTTGTTCCAGCCACGGGCGCTGGTTGTTCCTGCCACGGGCGCTGGTTGTTCCTGCCAGGGTCGCGGGTTGTTCCTGCCACGGTCGCGGGTGGTTCCTGCCAGGGTCGCGGGTTGTTCCTGCCAGGGTCGCGGGTTGTTCCTGCCAGAGTCACGGGTTGTTCCTGCCAGGGTCGTGGGTTGTTCCTGCCAGAGTCGCGGGTTGTTCCTGCCAGGATCGTGGGTTGTTCCTGCCAGGGTCGCTGGTTGTTCCTGCCACGGGCGCTGGTTGTTCCTGCCAGGGTCGTGGGTTGTTCCTGCCAGAGTCGCGGGTTGTTCCTGCCAGGATCGTGGGTTGTTCCTGCCAGGGTCGCGGGTTGTTCCTGCCAGAGTCACGGGTTGTTCCTGCCAGGGTCGTGGGTTGTTCCTGCCAGAGTCGCGGGTTGTTCCTGCCAGGATCGTGGGTTGTTCCTGCCAGGGTCGCGGGTTGTTCCAGCCAAGGGCGCTGGTTGTTCCTGCCAGGCTCACGGGTTGTTCGAAAGAGTTACCGTGGCCTCTGGCACAGGCAACTGAAGGAACACGGGTGGGTTTTAGTCAGTAAAAGTCTGACACGCCCTCCCGCTCCACCCAGAGCGGAAGAAGTTATTTGAAGATTACCACCCAAAAATAAAAGGGGCATGCAGGATGTTATAGTATTAGTGCAGCACATTGTTTTCTTCCATAGGCATTAATAACGAACTTCCATACAACATTTTATACCTATATTGAACCCCTTAGTACTGTTAAAAAATCATTCCTGCTCACTCTCCTCCTGTGCATTTCATGCCTTTAGGCTGTGCATTGTCAATCAGCGAATAAGGAACTTTGGTGCAAAATTTCATGCTTCTATACACAGCGGTTTAGATGTTGTCAGAGAGTGATTCAAGATTTTTATTAAATAAAAGATGTTTTTCTTCAATCCATTAACTTAGCCTTCTCCTAACTATGTTGGGGTCGGCTTTCAGTCTAACCGGATGCAGCTGAATACCAGTATTCTATGTTATGAGTTTGATTTCCGCAGTGTCCCGTGATGGTCCCCGTCACCAGTATTTTACATGAAGCAAATGCCTATCTCACCTACACAATCCAGTTACTTGGATACCCGTAACGACTCTCAAAAATTTACTAATGATAATTTCCACCTGCTTATCGCCAACGAGCCATCAGCATGACGACCGCTCGCTGCTGGCACGCCACGGGTGAAGTGACAGCTTGTTGTTCACCCGCCGCTTAGTCCAGGACCGAAGCGCCGCCCGCCGGTATGCATACCGCTGAGCGGGAGCAGGCTAATCGCTTGAAGCGCGCGGTCGGCACGACGTGTGTCCACTATTCTGTACTAGCTACACTCCGCGGTTTCGCCCGCATAAGTTTCGTCTTAGTGGGAATATCGGGATAAAAAGTATCCTATGTGTTAATCCTGGTTATAAACTACCTGTGTGCCAAATTTCATCCAAATCCGTTCAATAGTTTTTGCGTGAAAGAGTAGCAAACATCCATCCATCCATACAAACTTTCACGTATTTGTAGGACTAGTAGGATAGTCATCGTAAAATTAAGACTTTAATGCAGTGGATTTTAAAATCCTACCTTGAATTTACTGTATCGGAGCGGTGCAATTATAATGAGTTATCTGATGACCCTTAACGTGCTTTCCGGGGCCCGGAGGGGTCTTGGTATGTGAAGATGGTCACCCATCCACGAACCGACCGCGGCAAACGTAGCTGGGTTTAAAGATTCTTTATTTATTCTAAAATAACATACATGTTAAATTAGCGAATAAATACATAACTAAGGTAAGTGTAGTGTAACTAATAGTTTTGTTTTTTAATGTAGGTAGGTAAGATGTCACAGGTTATCCTTCAATTGATTCGCACGAGCCCCTCCAAAATAAGTTTTACATTAAATACGAAAAAAAATTGCAGGTGTCCCCAGCTGATAACTACCCACAATACCTCTGCACTTACTGCAGTGCCTTGCTTCTCAAGTGTGATGCCTTCAGGGAGAGATGCCGGAAGTCGCAGGAGCTCATGAAGTATGCTGAAATGAAGAGTCGGCTTGTAAGTGTTTAATTTGAAAATATAACATTTCATGATTACGGGTAAACTAGCTGCGCCCCGCGGTTTTACCCGCACAAGTTTCGATCGAATATCGGGATATAAAGTATCCTTTAAGTTAATCCTGGTTATAAACCATCTGTGTGCCAAATTTCATCCAAATCCGTTCAGTAGTTTTTGCGTCAAAGAGTAACAAACATCCATCCATCCATACAAACTTTCACGTTTATAAAAAAACACACGAAAGGTTCCGTACCACAAGGCAAAAAACGCCGAAAAATACACGTTTCTTGTATGGAGACCTCCTTTAATTTTTTAATTTGTGTTATAAATACACAATCTGTGAAAATTTCAACGGTCTAAATATTACGGTTCATGAGATACAGTCCGCAGACAGACAGACGGACTGCGGAGGCTTAGTAATAGGGTACGCTTTGGCACCCTTTGGGCACGGAACCCTACGGCCAAGTGTGAGTAGGACTCGCTCACGAAGGGTTCCGTACCTCCGTACAATATTTTACACTACATATTTTTTTACACGTCGAAAAATCATGTTTCTTGTTGAAAAAAATATCAACTGTCAGTTGTCCAGTTTGATGGGCCACCACACTCTTAAATTTGAGCACACCTTTCTGATACCCTTACTAAATGCATACTTTTTAAATAATTTTTCAGTTGACAACCTCACAAATCCACTCGATAGCCGTATCGAACCACACCGCACTGCCCCTCTCCATATCGACTCCGGAGTCAACCACCATATCAGACGTCCACATTAAGACAGAGGAACCTGTCACTGACATATTGTTCGTCAAAGAAGAAATTGACTTCAGTGATGAAGAGCCCTTGGCCAATAAGGTGAGCTTTAATTTTGTGCAACTTTATTACAGGATCAAATTAAATTAGCTAGCGAAACTCCTCAGACGCGATGGGTTTTTTTTTTTTTTGAACCCCACACTAGGAGTTACTCCTGTATCGTGGGCGCGTTTACAAACATTTAAACTCACATACACAAACAGCCAGACCCGGAACAACTACCTGTAGGTAGGTAGCTAACAAATATTTTTTCCGTGCGGGAATCGAACCCGCGACACGCAGCGCATGCAGTCGATCGCTCAGCCACTGCGCCAACCGTGTCGTCATAAAAATGCAAAAAAAAAAAAAATTATATTATATGATTCAATGAAATAAATACTTGTGAGATTTGTGTTACTTATAAATAACATTTTTAAACATTTTGGTAAACAAAAACATTAAAAAAAATATTAAAAAATATTAACCCAATAGTATACTCGCCGGGAATAGGGTCTAAGCTACCGGCGGTCAGGGCTCCAGAGACCTCTCTCTGGAGCCCTGACCGCCGATTCCTCAATCGCCTGACAATGCGAGCCGTGTCCAGAAGTACCGCTTTCTGAATCAACCTCTTTATCCAGCTGCCCAACGAGAGCCTCCTCAGATGTTGGTCGAGGCTCTTGGCTATTAACCCATAGGCTGTCACGACTATCGGCACAATGATCGCTGAGTCCACATGGCACATGTCGACAACCTCGCGAGCCAAGTCAAGATACTTGATTTGTTTATCTTTCTCGGCTTTCACGAGGTTGAGTTAACTTATTTTTTTTTTGTGTTTTTTTTTTGTTTTAATATTATTAATTTATTAATTAAAGGTTAAAAAGAAGGAACAAGACACTGGCATCGAAGTGGAGGTGCCACCGTTAGAGAATGATAATGATGGTGATGGTGATGGTGATTACAACGACTATGATGACGGAATAGATTATGACATTAACGTGTCGAACGTGGTCGGATGTGACACGGATTTTGACATCCCCAGTAATGAAATTGAGGTAAGAAATTATTTTGGGAAGCACTTAATTGATCCTCTAAAAAAATATTGACCGCCTAATGATAGATACAAAAATAAGCATCACCTCTGTACCTATTTTTTCTGTTCTGTTTTTCATTGTCTGTTTATATATGTGTGTACATAAATGGTAAAATAAATAAAATAAATAAATAGATACGTTTTTAAATTAACGAACCTCTAAAAACTTTTTGCGCTTCTAATGATGCACACTTTTTTAATAATTTGTCGCAGTAACTAACAATAAGCTAAATAATAAATTGTAGGGGCTCGTGGCTAAACGCTAACAGCCGAGTCGATGGTTATGCCATCCATTACATATTAACCTGTAATGATAGTTGTTTTAAAATAAATAAAATAAATATCGCGACCCCTTCGGGCCCCGGAGAGCGCGTTGAACGTTTGCGCGTCGATGTCGCTGATACCTTGTATGGAAGAGAAAAAAGAATGTTTTCATTAATTTATTTATTTATTTATTTAAACTTTTCGCACAAAAAGGTACAAAGGCGGACTTAATGCCTTAGGCATTCTCTACCAGTCAACCAAGGGTGGTGAAGAGATTAGATGGCAGGTGCTTTAATTGAAAGGGACAATGATAAAAAAAACTCTTAAAACTAGGTACACAAATACATAAATAGGTTATATACACATACATACTATTACTATAATATATACATACTTATAATATATATATATATATATATATATATATATATATATATACACTTCTCTTGATTTTGTATATATATATATATATATATATACAAAATCAAGGGAGAGAAGTGTTGAGATGACTCTACGCTATTTATTAATTAATTATCTCCAGGTAATATGTTTAACAAAAGAGGAGCAATTGAAAGAAATACTAGAGAGAAAGGACTCGTATAATTATATAAACTCATTTTATAAATGTGAACATTGCTATAAAGGATTCATTCAAGATGGGACCTACAAGAATCATATGCTGAGGCATGATCCGGTACGTATAAGTTTTTTACAGGGTTGGCATGAATAAATCATTTTGATTTAAATAAAAAATGTTTAATTTCACTTTCTTTCACAGAAATCAACGTAGTGCTTTTTTCTGTGAAATGTTCCCAAATCCCATCTCTTTGGCGAGGCATTTTATTTATAATAAATTGGTCACGCACGCATCACTGCAATAATAATAGTAAACAAAACTGAACGAATGAATGCTTGTTAGAACGACAGTAAAGCCGTAATTGCAAGCGAAATGTACAAAACAATAGACAGGGATTTCCCTTTTGCTTGGTGTTGGAAATTCAGGATTATGGTGAAGGAACATTCATTAAATACATACTGAGAAGTGCATCTGTATCCAAATTCATATTCAAAATATCTTTATCGTGGGCATATGTTAGTTACAGGTCTTGCCAATAAATAAAAGTTCCAATATGTCCTACCTAATAGGCATACAATCATTATTTAGTGTCATTAGATTTAAAATTATTTTACATGTCTAATTTAGTTATTATAAATGTCAAAATATCATTATACAGTCAGTATCCTTTAGAGATTTTCTTAAGACTAACTAAATTTTTTCTTAAACATTATAGTAAAGACAACCAATCCTCTCTTCTTTGTTCATATTTACAGATGTCTGCAGTGTGTGGCATAATATTGAATAAAATCAAAGGGTCCTTTGACTGACCCAAGTACTGGTCATATATTTAAAAAGTAATAAAATAAAATAGGAATGGTTTGGAGTCCTTACATATTTGTATTAAAAATACACATGTTTATATTTCCTGAACTTAAAACTAAATTGTTAAATAAACAGAGAATAAATTGAGATTCATTTTTGTTCAGAGAATTCACCACTTGGCATTCACATGTCAGACAAAAGGGCAATCCCCGCGCTGTGTCCGCGCAATCCCTTGAGATTGCGTTCCGTTTTGCGCAAAAATTAAGTTAAATTAAATAATAAAAAAAAAAAATTAAAAAAAAATCATGATTAATTCCGATTAAAAAAAAATCGTACTTTATTCGATTTTTTTTTCAATCATGATTTTTTATGACCTCTGGTTTTTTATCAATAATTATAACATGAGTTGCTAAGCGTGGGGCTTGTGGCTAAGTAATAACAGCTGTACGGGTCGATCGATCAGGTTAAGCTACGATTGCCGCGGTTGGTCGGTGGATAGGTAACCATCTTATATACCAAGACCCCTACGTGTCTCGGAAAGCACGTTAAGCCGTTGGTCCCGGCTGTAATTCGTGGATCTTTGACAGTCGTTACGGGTCGTCAGAAGACTGAAAATCTGACAACTAGTCTTACCAAGGGGTGTCGTATTAACTGGACTGTGAAGGTCAGATAGGAAGTCGCTCCATGTAAAATACTGGTACTCAGCTGCATCCGGATAGACTGGAAGCCGACTTCAACATAGTTGAGAAAAGCCTATGCGATTAAAACATAACTGGCTAAATGTTGGTGTACTATAGGCACCCCTCTGGCTAACCCTTCTGGGACACAAAGCGTGATGTTACGATAATATTTTCAAAAATAACAAATTTCTTCCACAGTCCCACGGCAAAGAGACATGCGCGATCTGCAAAACAAGATGGCCGAACTTACGCTCACTGAAATCGCACACGACGACAGCTCACGAACGAAAATACATCTGCAAATTGTGCAACCACATCTCCAAGAGCAGCCACAGGGCGAAGGAGCATTTAAAATGGCATAAAGGTCATAAATTTGTTTGTAAGATCTGTGGAGCTATGTTTTCGAAGTCCACGAGTCATTTGACTCATTTGAGGCTACAGCACCCAACGAAGTTTTGTTGTGAAGTTTGTGGGGAGAGCTTTTTAGGTGAAATTGGGCTGAATATGCATATGAAGAAGTCGCATAGAGGGAGCGAGGTTAGTATCTATTTTTAACCGACTTCAAAAAAGGAGGAGGTTCTGAATTCGGTTTTCTTTTTTTAAATCTGTCTTCAGGCATAACTCCTTCATATGTAGACGAATTTGCAAAATTCTTTTTTTAATGGATAAGGTATGCCTCAGGGGTGGTCCTATATAGATTTGATTAACTTTGCTTGGGTAGTTTTTGAGTTAAATTCAATAATACGATATTTGTCCACTTAGTTTATATTGATGATGTTGTAATAACTTCCTGTCACTGTTATTTACATAGCAAGTAGTGTTAAATTAATGTATGTGGGGTAGATACAAATAAAAAGTGAAAAATAAGGAGAAAAAAAAACAACCGACTTCCGAAAATAACTTTAATTTTGGAAGTCGGTGTCGTTGGTTCCGCATTTTCATTTTTTGACACCGACTTCCGATACTAAAATTATTTTTCAGTTTGTAGTTTTTTTTTTGTAAAAGTTTTTTTACCTCCGTGCGGACGTGGGCTAAATCATACTTTTTTTTTTTTCAGAAAGTAAACTTAAACCCACAGTTCAAATGTGCAGTTTGTGAACAGTATTTTAAAAATATGGAGGCTCTGAAGCATCACTGCATTAGCTATGACAATGGTACTTGTGATGGCAGTCTTTGGTAAGTAGAGTGAAATATTTAATTGATCCTCTAAAAAACTTTTTGCGCTTTTTATGATGGATACTTTTTTAAATTAATGATCCTCTATAAACTTTTTGCGCTTTTTATGATGGATACTTTTTTAAATTAATGATCCTCTATAAACTTTTTGCGTTTGTAATGATGGACACTTTTTTAAATTAATGATCCTTTATAAGCTTTTTGCGTTTGTAATGATGGACACTTTTTAAATTAATGATCCTCTATAAACTTTTTGCGCTTCTAATGATGGACACTTTTTTAAATTAATGATCCTCTATAAACTTTTTGCGCTTCTAATGATGGACACTTTTTTAAATTAATGATCCTCTATAAACTTTTTGCGCTTCTAATGATGGACACTTTTTTAAATTAATGATCCTCTATAAACTTTTTGCGTTTGTAATGATGGACACTTTTTGAAATTAATGATCCTCTATAAACTTTTTGCGCTTCTAATGATGGACACTTTTTTATCCTAATCCTAACCATTAAATACCTATATTTGAATCGCGACATATTCGCCAAAAATGTAAACAAATATGAGTTTATAGAAAAATAACTTGAACCTCTACACAATAAAGTTCAGTTTACGCTACAACTTCAGACATTTAATAACTTTTACAATAGTGCTAGTCACTTTGAAATCAACTTAATGAAAATTAAAATAAAGTTGATATTTGTTTAACTTGAAATAACGTCAATTTGAAACATAAAATTTATTATAGATTTTTTTTTATACAGTCTGGCGATTTAGTCACCTGCATCCGTCAAGAGGGTATTGCTAACCGTCATCCTAAACAACTTTCGCTATGAAAGTCATACCCGAAATATTAAATAAAACATACATGCATCGAAATGTCTACTGTTGTACAGGATTTTTTTTTCACGAATCGTATAAGAGTTTCGCAAAAGGTGTTTAGAATCACCACCTAAACTAATATGGATGAAATTTGGCACACGGGTGGACTATGACCTGGATTAGAAATAGAAATAGGATAATTTTTATGCCGATATTCGCATGGGATCGAGACTTATGCGAGTAAAACCGCGGGGCGCAGCTAGTTGCAAATATAATTATTATTGTTGACAGCGCCTGTTTCCAGTGCGGTGAAAACGTAACGACACAGGATGCGCTCAGAGATCATTTGAAAACACATGACGTTGGCGTCAAATGTGAGGAGGTGAGTGATATACAGGGTGTTCTTAGGAAGGGACGCTGTTTTTTTTTTTTTTTTTTTTTTCTTTACTGGCCAACCAACAATTGTTTACACTGTAAATATTTAAAGTGCTATCTACCATAATCTAGGGTTAGTGTAACAATTTTTTATAGGTTAGCACCGCATGCCCCATAAACATTAGGTGTGCCACAAGCACTATACTATTACAAAAGTTATTAAAAAAAAAAAAAACTTTACTTCATATAATTTTTGGCTTACATTGCATGTCGAGGAGTTATAATTATTATTTTTATTTGTTATACAAGGTGTAATAACTTAAAACCAAAGCTGGGCACAGACCGTTAATCCGTTAATCGCTAGTGTACGAAGTTAACATTTCGAGTAACGGATCAACTATTAAGTTAACTTCATAATCAGCTTGTAATGTTCCCACTGCTGGGACACAGGCCTCCTCTCTGTGAGAGAGAGTGGGCCGTTTTCCACCACGCGAGCCCAGTGCGAGGTTGGTAGATGTCACATGTCCTCGAGTGTTTGGTTCTAGAACATGCCTTCCTTGTTTCCTTACGAGGTTTTTCATCACAGTTTTGTGAGCAGTGCTGATGAAATGATTTACACAAAGTAAAGCGCCTGTCTGGGTTCGAACCTATGTCCTACAACTCGTAAGTCCCGGCTGTTACCACTGGGCCACAACTGCTCTAGTACCCTCACTGGGCCCGCGTGGTGGATTACGGCCCACCACTTCCTCTCACAGAGAGGAGGCCTGTGTCCCAGCAGTGGGAACATTACAGGCTGATTATGCTATGCTATTTATTTTTTTAGTCTTTGCCCCACACTAGGACTTTCTCCTGTATCGTGGGTGCGTTGACAAACATTTAAACTCACATACACAAACAGCCAGACCCGGAACAACTACTTGTAGGTCATACAAATATTTGTTCCGTGCGGGAATCGAACCCGCGACACGCAGCGCAGCAGTCAATCGCTTAACCACTGCGCCAACCGTGCCGTCAAACCGTATTACATGGGACTTCCACATAACTGGCGAAATGTGGGTGTATTACAGGTACAGTCACGAGCAAAAGTATGTATACACTCGGCTTTATTCAAAAGCGATTTACTCCTTTATTTTTTAATGAAATTTTATGTTCTTACGAACATAGCATTTTCGATCCCGTAGCTTTATGTAATGTGTCGTATTTCAACGTTCCATTCGTTATTTCACGAATAAATCGCAATTGAAAGTTGCCAAGTGTTGACATATTGGTGTTCGTGACTGTACACTTCTGCCTAACCCTTCGGGTATTACAGGCGTGATGTTATGTTAAATTTTTATTACAGTGCAACAGAAACTTTGCGCACGAGCGCTCTTTCTCGATACATTATCAGCGAGTACATCTCGGGATCAAGCTGAAGCACTACAAGCCGCGGGACAAGAGAACGAAGGTGCCCTGGGTCTGTGAGATATGTGGCAAGAAGTGCATAGTAAGTATTCATCCTCGAATTATTAGATCCTTTATTTCATCTAATTACTTATAAATGACATTTTTCAATATTTTTATAAACAAAAAGATAAAAAACATTAATAAATATAAAAAATAGTAGCCCACCGGTATCGGGAACAGGGTCCAGGCTACCGGCGGTCAGGGCTCCAGAGAGAGGAACTTCCTGACAATGCGAGCCGTGTCCAGGAGTACCGCTTTCTGAATCAAGCCCTTGATCCAGCTGCCCAACGAGAGCCTCCGCAGGTGTTGGTCGAGGCTCTCGGCTATTAACCCATAGGCTATCACGACTATCGGCACAATGATCGCCGAGTCCACATGCCACATGTCGACCACCTCGTGAGCCAAGTCAAGATACTTGATTTGTTAATCTTTCTCGGCTTTCACGAGGTTCTCATCATGCGGGACGGTTATGTCGACAATCATTGCGCGTCGCTCTGATCGATCCACCACCACTATATCAGGCTTATTGGCAACAATAGTCCTGTCAGTGATGATGGATCGATCCCAGTACTATTATTATTTTAGTAAGCCTATATTGAGTCCCACTGCTGGGCAAAAGCCTCCCCTTTTTCCTTCCAAACCTCCCTGTCTTGAGCGATCTCTGGCCATGTTGGCCCTGCAAACCTCGCTAGATCGTCACACCACCTTCGCGGTGGTCTACCTCGACGGCGATGTCCTCCTTCAGGTGTCCAGTGAGTGACGATCTGTGCTCACCTCTCTGGGCGCATGCGCGCGACGTGTCCGGCCCCAGTCCCACTTCAGCCTGGCTGTTTCCTCTCCAACATCCGCTACTTGAGTTATGGAGCGCAGCGTGGTGTTTCTGACCCGGTCTGTGCGCTTGACACCTATGATGCTGCGCTCCATTGCCCGTTGGCAAATCTTGAGTTTGGACTGCTGTTGTTCAGTAAGTGACCAACTTTGTGCACCGTAGGTTAGGACGGGCAGGATCCACATGTTGATGAGATTCCTTTTAAGTGTTATAGGAAGGTTACCTTTCATATGTTCTTTAAGGGACCTGTAGGTCTTCCAAGCATTTTGGACTCGTCTTTCGAATTATAATAAAAATATTGATATAGATAATATTATTTATATCACTGTGTGACCTAAACCCACACTGAAGTCACGCTTTTCTCTGACTTAATTAGTCCATTTTTTACACGAGCTATAAAATGCTTTACGATTTCACCACCGCCCTTTACCACCGGACAACCAGACGTACGGTAGCGTACCATCCACACTTGGTTGATATGCCGACCAATCGTACTCAGCACTTCTCCCCCACGTTTGTTATGCGCACAGCCAAAGTGTGGAACTCTCTGCGTCTGTGTTTCCCTTCCACATTTAATCCGTCTGCGAGTGAACAGGCATCTTCTGGGCACGCTGGTTGCATCATAGACTTCATCCATCGCTCTCCATCAGGTGTGATCGAGGTCAAGAGCAGGCCCATTCAGCAAATAAAACAGGGTCAAATTAAATTAGCTAGCGAAACTACAGACGTATGAGTATCAATGTCAAAAACGATAAAATAAAAATGGTTGATTTGGTGTTTTTTGAAAGGGTCAACGACCCCTGTTAGTGTTGGTTCTTGAAGTATTCCCTTCCCGCCGATTCCCTTATTCACAAACTAAACTAAATTTAAGTTCAGTGCGTCTTTTTCTTTCTATTTCATTAAGAAAACGACAGAAGATAAATATTAGTTTAGTCCTGTCAAATTAGTCAGCGCCTGACGTAAAGATACTCCATAGACAATTTAGACGTGATTAAAAACATGACTACTAAAAATGAAAGCGTGTTATATATATATATATATATATAACATTTAGAACACAATAAAAAAGTATATATATATACTTTTTTATTGTGTTCTAAATGTTATTTAATGTTCTATCAAAATGTAACACGCTTTTATTTATTTCTTATCAGGTTTAAATTATTTTTAACTTTTTACTTTTTGGTTTATTAATAAGTAAAAATCTTGTTTTTAAAAAGTTTTTTTTTTTCTTTTAATTTTTTTTTAAACTTTTTAGTATTTTTGATGCGAGATTGACTACGGCGTAGTTCGTAGCGCGTAGAAGTGTTTTTCCGTTATATGCGTTTACTGCACTTAAGCTACCTGATTATCTTTAGTCCCTGGTTACCATCTAGCACCAAAGTACTCATAAAGACGAATCAAACGAGCCCAAACTCGATGGGGTTGTGTCGTTTAATTACCGAGATCTTATGGCCATCTTCCAGCTGCATCATCAGACTCTGGTTACCATCTAGCACCAAAATACTCGTCAAGACGAATCAAACGAGCCCAAACTCGATGGGGTTGTGTCGTTTAATTACCGAGTTCCTATGGCCATCTTCCAGCTCCATCATCAGACTCTGGTTACCATCTAGCACCAAAGTACTCGTCAAGACGAATCAAACGAGCCCAAACTCGATGGGGTTGTGTCGTTTAATTACCGAGTTCCTATGGCCATCTTCCAGCTCCATCATCAGACTCTGGTTACCATCTAGCACCAAAGTACTCGTCAAGACGAATCATACGAGCCCAAACTCGATGGGGTTGTGTCGTTTAATTACCGAGTTCCTATGGCCATCTTCCAGCTGCATCATCAGACTCTGGTTACCATCTAGCACCAAAGTACTCGTCAAGACGAATCATATGAGCCCAAACTCGATGGGGTTGTGTCGTTTAATTACCGAGTTCCTATGGCCATCTTCCAGCTCCATCATCAGACTCTGGTTACCATCTAGCACCAAAGTACTCGTCAAGACGAATCATACGAGCCCAAACTCGATGGGGTTGTGTCGTTTAATTACCGAGTTCCTATGGCCATCTTCCAGCTCCATCAGCAGACCCTGGTTACCATCTAGCATCAAAGTTCTCGTCAAGACGGATCAAACGAGTCCAAACTCGATGGGGTTGTGTCGTTTAACTACCGAGTTCCTATGGCCACCTTCCGCTTCCATCATCAGATCAGCTCCATGTCATAATAATTTTGCATTGTCATCCGATTTACACATGCATTCAAAATTTCAGCTCAATCGGTTGAAGATATCTGCTTCAAAATTGAGTTGCAAGAGTCCACCCGAACAAACATAGTTACATACATACATACTCAGTAATGTTCCGCGTATAAAAAAATGTGTAATACATTAACTGTAATGTTGAGGACTGTAAACATCTTCTCTCTACTGGGGAAAAAAACATTAACCCTGCTCACACCGAATATTCGCAGCATAAATCGAAACATGACCAGCACACTCATTGCGAAACACACAATCAATCTCAATCTGAATCATTTTGAAGGATATTGCTAATCCATTGCTTCATAAGTTCGAAAAAGGTTACCTTCATAAAGTCTGCTCAACACGTAAATAACGCAATGAATGTTGCTGAACTGTCAAAATGAAACCGATTCTGATTGATTGTGTGATACGCAATTAGGGTGCGGGTTTGAAGTGTTATTACAGAATCTTGACTTATGTTGTGACATAATTGTCCTAACAGAATGTTGGTTGTCAAAACAGACCGTCAACTTACCATCTCTGGACGGTTATTATTCATACAAAACTGAAAGAAACATAAACCAAAACGATGGATTAGTAGTTCATATAAAAAATAATCTAAGTACAATATTAAAGAAGACCCGTTATCCCAAGATAGCAATTGCTTAATAATTAAAATTATTCCCGATATAGTAGTGATGGATATTTATAGGCCTCCTTCTCAAAATAAGGACAGATTTTTAGAATCACTTGACACAAACTTAAAAAACTTATCATCTTTTAAGAACATAATACTTTTGGGTGATATTAACATTAATATTGCTTCCGGGAAATCCGATACCCATGTACATAATTATCTGAATATTTGCTCTTTTCATTACCTCACTATCACCCCACGCATCAGAGCGGCTCATGCTTAGACCATACCATTCTAAAATCGAATAATCCATCCAAAACATTGGTTACGAAATCTTCGCTTACCGATCATCAAGCTGTTTTACTAACATTACAAATAAGTTCACCTAGAATAAACTACATGCGTGAATATGACAAACCTCGAAAATGACATACGCGGTATTAATTTTGACCCTGTTTATAATTCAAACGATGCAAATATTTCTTTAAAGTATTTCATAATCTCGCTACAATATGCAATAAGGAAAAACACATTTACTAAAACAATGCCCAGAAAGTTTAGTTGTATTAAGCCCTGGATCACACCCGGCCTCGTACGTTGTATTAGACATAGAGACAAACTTCACCTAACATTGAAACGCGCACCTGATAACGACATTCTTTCTGTTACGTATAAAAGTTATCGTAACTTCTGTAATAATCTATTGAAAAAACTTAAAAATCAGTATGACAAAAATGAATTACAGAAGGCGGGAAAAAATAGTAAACTTGTTTGGAAATTTATAAAAACTAATACATTTAGATCGAAAAATCCCGAACCTCCGCTTAATTTACTATCTACAGAGATAAACCCATCCGAAGCAGTGAATAAAGCAAACATTTTTTTTGCTAATGTTGGTAAAACCTTGGCTGAAAAATCTTAACTTTCTAGCAATTTTTCCCCTCAAAACCCGACTACGACATCCTGTACAGTAAAATCTTTTGTTTTATTAGTTACCGACGTAAACGAAGTACTAAGATTAATACACGGGTTAAAGGAAGCGTGTGCTACTGGGTGGGATGACATACCTAATAATATACTTAAGAAATTTAGGTACCTACTAGCCCCTCCACTAACCCACATTTTTCAGCTATGTTTACCTCAAGGAATATTCCCCAAATTGCTAAAAAAAGCGGTGGTCACACCTATATTCAAGTCTGGAGACAAAAACTATGTGAATAACTACAGACCCATTTCAGTGTTAACAGCCCTCCCAAAAATTTTATAAAAAATCATTAACAGTAGATTGATAAAATCTGGAAGATAACAAACCACTTTCAGATAATCAATTTGGTTTTGGGCCCAATAGATCAACTAGCCAAGCAGTACACAAATTAACTAATTATATTACTACCAATCTAGATTATGGTATACACACAATTGGGATCTTTCTAGACCTTGCCAAGGCCTTCGACACTATTTCATGTACTTTACTTTTACACAAGCTTGGAACACTGGGGATAAGAGGAGCACAACTTTTACTATTTGCGGATTATCTCAGCGATCGTCATCAGTGTGTAAAAATAGGTCAGTATACAAGTTCTGAACTTAAAAATAGTTGTTTTGGAATTCCACAAGGCAGTATTTTGGGTCCCACGTTATTTTTAATCTATATAAATGATCTGTGCAGCCTGACACTCCAAAATGGAGTCATAATGTCTTATGCAGATGACACCGCTCTATTGTTCTCAGCTAAATCAAGAGCTGAAGTCTAGGAATATGCTCTAAAAGGTTTTAACATTGTCTCTAATTGGCTCCATAATAATATCCTAACATTAAATGCAGATAAAACAAAATACATTTTATTTACAATGAGAAATATTAACATACCGCTTACTAATCTAAATATTTACGCTCACAATTGTAGCACATACGCTTCCGCTGACACTGCATGTTCTTGCCCCACTTTAGCTAAAGCTGACCATTTGAAATACCTAGGTGTCACAATTGACTCCAATATTAATTTCCGTAAACATATCGATTTACTCTGTACCAGAGTGCGCAAATTAATATATGTTTTCAAGAACTTACGGAACATAGAACATAGCCGATTATAAATTAATTAAACAGGTTTTTTTAGCTTTGTGTCAATCCATACTTATCTACTGCATAACTTCCTGGGGGGTGCTGCAAAAACAATTTTAATCCCTCCAGAGAAATATTTTAGTTGTAGTTTATTTTTAGGCACTATAATTGTATCGGAAAGGATGTCACCAAAATCTGCCCAAACGAAGTACCTACCGAGGTACTCTTAATGGCATAAAATACACTAGATTACACTGAATAATATTGCATTTATATATTTTTCTTATGATTACCCGGGGACGAGAAAAAAATAACTTTTAACGTAATAAAAAGCTCGCCATTTTGGGCACAATTATACTACATTGGTCAATTACCTTACCTATAAAAAAAAAACTGTCAAGTTGACAGTTGTCTGCTGTCGGCTTAAGCTGCTGTTGTTTGTTTCATTTCAAATATTTTTATAGTATAATTCAATCTGAATTCAATCATAACTCCCATTGTATAATCGATTTTCGTTAGGCAAAATTATGTATCTACCTAACTTAAGAAAGGATGCTTATACCCAAAAGTAGCTGAATACAAGGTGTGAATGTTGATGAACAGTACCTACTTAATATTAGAAGCAGTGTTAGAAGTCTATCAGAGCGATTAACAAACTCGATAAATAAATGAGTTCCTTAGCGTCGACATCCAAGGGTTCCAACTTGATGGGACTCTGATCTCCGTCATATACCAGCTTAACTTAGATCAAGCCAGGAACGAACGGAATAACATGTGAATGACATTTACCCACGAAATAATGTCCACAGAACACATATACTCCTAATGTCAACCCGTACATGCAAAGTTGCCATATGATTTAATTGTGTTACAGGTTATTAAAACTTTAAATAATTTATTATGTAGTTTTAAATGATTTATGGATAAAAACACAATTATTTTCGAATTCCTCTATTTTTTCTCTACGATATGGTGCATGTGTACCTCGAGGTACATGTTTGGGCAAAGTTGTATGGGCTTTTGCTGACCTCCTTTGCCACTCTTGTCTAAATTTAATAAAAACCTTTTGTAAACGTTTTTATTAAATAAATTATTATTATTATTATCATTATGTCGTTTATTTATTTAGTCGTCTTATTTTGTTACATTTTTAAATATTAGTATGATTAAATAAAAAAATAAAAAAAACATTTAAAAATATAAAAAAATAGTGATCCACCGGTGTCGGGAGCAGGGTCCAAGCTACCGGTGGTTAGGGCTCCAGAGATAGAAACCTCCTCACAATGCGAGCCGTATCGAGGAGTACTGCCTTCTGAATCAGGCCCTTGATCCAACCGCCTAACGAGAGCCTCGATAGATGTTGATCGAGGCTGTCGGCCATCAGGCCATTGGCCGATACGACAATCGGCACAATGACAGTTGAGCTCACATTCCACATGTCAACAACCTCGCGTGCTAAGTCAAGATATTTGATTTGTTTATTTTTCTCAGCTTTCACGAGGTTCCCGTCATGTGGAATGGTAACATCAACAATCATTGCGCGGCGCACTAATCGATCTATCACCACTATATCAGGTTTGTTGGCGACAAGAGTCCTGTCAGTGATGATAGACCGATCCCAGTATAACGTGACATGGTCATTTTCGAGAACTGGGTCGGGCACATACTTGTAATACGGTACCTCAGAGTCGACAAGTTTATATTTCAAAGCAAGTTGCTGGTGAATAATCCTGGCTACTTGGTTATGCCTGTGCAAGTACTCGCTGTTAGCCAGACGAGAACAACCAGAGATAATATGTCTGATGGACTCACCCGGACGGTGGCATGCCCGACACACGTCAGCCGTCCCGTCCTTCATAATATGTCTCCGGTAGTTATTCGTCAAGATAACTTCGTCCATAATTGCACAGACAAAACCTTCAGTTTCCCCGAAGAGGTCACTGAAACGCAGCCAGGATACGGACGCTAAGAAATCTACACCGGGTTCATGAAGAGCCCGATAGAAGCGCCCGTGAAGCTCCTTGCTTTGCCATACCTTCTTGCGGTCATCGGTAGTAAGTACTACAGGTTTGCGCCAGTTCTCTTTCGCCATGGAGAGCGGGGTGAGCCCCTTGTCCATTGCGACCACATCACGGTGCATACCCACTTCGGCTTTTAAAAAATATTCCCTGAGACTGCACACCTCGCGGTTGTGGAGGGTTTTCGCATTTAAAAATCCTCGACCCCCACACTTCCGCGGGATATACAGTCTCATCACCGATGATCGTGGGTGATGCATCCGGTTTGCGGTCAGCAGTGTACGGACCCTTCTATCTAGGGCGTCGAGTTCAGTTTGAGTCCATTTGAGTATGCCAAAAGAGTACATCAAAACCGGCATTACCCAACCATTGAAGGCGCGCACCTTATTTCCGCCCGAAAGAAGACTAATTAATACCTTCTTCAGGCGACAAAAGAAACGCTCCTTCAACGATTGCTTCATGTCAGCATCGTTGATGCCTAACGCTTCCGACATACCCAAATACTTATAGCTTTCGGATGAGGAGAGGGATCTAAGGTGTATGGAATCCGAAAGTGGAATTCCCTCGGATTCCATAATCTTCCCCCCCTTTACATGCATGACTGCACATTTGTCCACACCAAATTCCATCCTGATGGCACTACTGAAAGTTTCAGTTACCTTCAGTAGCTCCATCAGATGCAATTTGTTAGGGGCAAAGAGTTTCAAATCATCCATGTAGAGGAGGTGAGATATGACCTGACCACCTCTCTTCAACCGATAGCCTAGACCTGAGTCCTCCAGCAGTGTGCTTAGAGGATTCAGGGCTAAGCAGAACCAAAGTGGACTCAAACTGTCGCCCTGAAATATTCCCCGCTTAATCCATACAGGCTCATCATTCCCCTGGATCTGTCGACACCCTGGATAGCGAAGGACCGTCTTCCACTGTCTCATACACGACTCAAGGAAGGTGCGTAGAGTTGCATCTATCTTGTACAACTCCAGCACCCTCATGAGCCATGTATGTGGCACCGAGTCGTAGGCCTTCTTATAATCTATCCAGCATGTCGACATATCCTTGCGGGATCGGCGAACCTGTTGGCTAATGGCCATGTCTATGAGGAGTAGCTCCTTAGTACCGCGGGACCCATTCCTACATCCATTTTGAGAGGCAGACATAATCGAGTAACTGTCAATGTGTGTGTTAATTTTCGCTCTCAAAATGGATGTAAGAAGTTTATAAACCGTCGACAAACACGTGATCGGTCTATAATTTTTGGGTTCCGCGGGACTACCTGACTTATGGAGCAGGTGGGTAACGCCTGTTGTTAGAAACTGTGGTAGTGACCCAGACTCTAAGGATGACTGGAACTGAGATGCCAGGCAAGTGTGTGAACTAATTAGCCATTTTAACCAAAAGTTATGCAGTCCGTCCGGTCCCGGTGATTTCCAATTCGGTAACGGACGGACTGCTTTGGCTACGTCTAATGGCGTAATTATGACTGGTTCCATTTCTGGTATAGTTCCACACACTCGCTCGATATCGCGCATCCAGCCACCCTCAGCGTGACAGACAGGCACCGACCAGATGCTGCGCCAGAATGCACTAGTGGTGGCATCATCCGGGCGGCACACGTCCATCACGTTTTGTTCAGGTCGCTCCCAAGTTCTATATACCCACCTCTCATCGCTCCGGAACATGCGATTCTGCGTGTACCGATTAACCCGCCGCTTATACCGCCGAATACGACTCGCCCATGCACAAACTTTCTGCTTCAGGAAGTCGATGCGCTCTGTGACATTGGACATGTATTCCCGAGGGCTGATTCCAGTCCCCGAAAATGCCTGTCTTACAAAGCGCATCACTCGTGGTCGTGTGTTGCCCTCCCTGAAGCAGTATAGTTTACCGATGAGTACCCTGGCCCCATCGATACGACGCTCGATCCTGTATCGCCAGGCTGGTACGGCTGGTTTTGGTCGAGTAGCTGCGTCACAATTTGGAAACTTGACGTTAGCTAAACGACATGCCGCCACAGCCGCGCAATACAAGATCGAGTGTGTATCAACGAGATCCTCGCTGCTCTCGAAGAAATTCTTGAGCTGCGAGTCCAAGGCACACACTAGCGCCCTATTTTTTTTGTGCATAGGTAGCCGTGGTATTCGGGGTCTAAGTTCGGTTGGAGTGGACCTATACTCGCGAAACGCATCTTCCAGTGCGCTCCTCAGTCGGACGTTGTACTGGCTACTTACTGTGTCAACCCTATCATCATCTTCTTCAACACGATTGGACCGCGGCGGGATGGCATCAATAGTTGACGCTTGTGCCGCGGTTTGTGCCAGAGTCGAGACGATTTGGTTGTTCAGTACCTCTGAGCGCAGCCTATCAAGTGCTATGTCGTCCAACCTGTGATTGCGTTGGATGACCCGCACCTGATCCGACAGTCGTTGGGCCGAGACGTTGACGGTTGGTTCCAGTTCCTGGAACAGAGACAGCAACCTATCACGGTACGCAGTGAGGTTAGTTCCCCCCTCTGTAGACCCGTAGTATGCGCGCATGACGTTCTCGTTCATAGACTGAGTCCATCTCATGCGCTGCACACAACCACCGGCAGCGGGGACCCGGCTCGGGGCCGGATGGCCCCTAAGTCCCAAGCTCCTCGGTGGCCGGCCTCTCCCCTGCCGACGTACAGGTGTTGGCGACGTCGGCGGGGAAAAATATTCGTCGCTCGAGCTCGACGCAACTGCTACGGCCGGTGTCACAGCACTCTCGATGGGGCTGGATTCCGGCGGCGGCAGGGCGGGGCTGAGCGACGACTCCGGAGGTGGTAGGCGTGCACGGCGAGCTGCTAATCTCGTCAACATTTTCAATATTTCATTTTCACGTTTTTATCGGAGGTGACATGACAGATGTCACCTCCGGTTCGGCAGTTTTTGATGCAAGTGTAGGTTATTCATTGTATTTGTTTAAAATTAGGTATGTTTTAGTAAATTTGGTTTTTCCTGATATGGTTGCACATATATATGAATTTATAAACTGTTTCTAAAAATTATCTAATAACAAATTGTGAAGAGACGACAAAAGAGACGTTGACGTTGACGTTGGTGTTGCTAGCATTATCATTATTATTATTATCGCAAGTTAAATAAAAGCTTGTAATAAAAAGATGCACTGAACTTAAATTTAGTTTAGTTTGTGAACAAGGGAATCGGCGCCATTACCGTCTGGGAAGTTTACATAAAAAAATACTGTTTTTTTTAAACTGATATTGCAGGTAAATATGCTAATTGAGGTCTTTGACCCCCACAAAAAAAATCTTTTTTTTTTTTTTAGTGTATTTGTAATTAATTTATAACCATTTTTTGTTGTTTATAGTCGAACGCTGCTTTGGTATATCACCAGCGTACCCACACAGGAGAGAAACCGTTCCAATGTATCGAGTGTCCGAAGAAGTTCAGCATATTTCAGAGATTACAGGTAATGACTTACTATACTGCGTTCGCGATCTACTTTCCAAACATATAAACAAATTAAGTGCTATTGAAAAAACAACTTTAATACCCACACATAAAGTTTAGTTTGCGCTACAACTTCAATTTCTTTAATGATTTTTTCAATAGTGTTAGTCATTCAAAAACAAACTTTACTTACACAAGCCTAAACTTGATATTCGACTAAGTGGAGATTGCTTGGTTGGTTGGGTTGGATTGGTTGGTTGGTTCTAAGTGGAATTATGCCTTATTAAGTATTTTGCCCGATTAATGTCAGTAGACTTGCCCTAAAGGGTGCAAACACGATAACCCTTTGGCAAGAGTGGTTGTCAGACTTTCGGGCTTCTGACGACCCATTAAACCCCTGGATTGCAGGCGTCATGTTATACTATGAACTTGGTCCACAGATCCACGTGCGCACGCACACCGGTGAGAGACCGTTCAAGTGCTCCAGCTGTCCGAAGGCTTTCAAACATAAAGCCGCCCTCAACAGGCACGACCGGGTGAGGAACTATGTTATCAATAACAATACTTATATATATTGTGTTTGGTGGGCTACTGCCCGATGATTCTTGTCGGGACGTTGTATATGCTAGCCGCCCGGTAAACTCTGCTAGCGCGATGCAGGATTTTGCGTGACGTCAGTGTGATACGTAGTTCGCATGTGGCGCTGTAGATGGCGCGACAAGCCCTATTTTAATTGGTTTTATATCATCTCATATGGTAACATTTATCCGCAGGTACACTCAGGAGCGAAACCATACCAATGTGGTCACTGTGGCAAAACATTTTCACAGTCGAATTCCATGAAACTCCACGTGAGGACGGTTCACCTCAAAATGCCGGCGCCTTACAGAGCCAGGAGAGGAAACGACGAATGTGATATGTTAGAGAATGAAATCAGTTGATATTGTATTATTTCCCTCTTTATTATGTAAACTAATATATATAGAGAAAAGATTTGTTCTTTTGTGTTTTTTTTAAACATTGCCCCACACTAGGAATTTCTCCTGTATCGTGGGTGCGTTTACAAACATTTAAACTCACATACACAAACAGCCAGACCCGGAACAACTACTTGTAGGTCATACAAATATTTGTTCCGTGCGTGAATCGAACCCGCGACACGCAGCGCAGCCCAACTGCGCCAGCCGTTTAAGCGAGAAAGCGTAGCGCCGCGCGCTACGCTTTCTCGCTAAAACGGCTGAACGGATTTGGATGAAAGGAGAATGCCGTGGGACCGTACGAAGTTGCGAGGGAGCGTGTCACAACCAAATGTAGTTCATAAAATTACTCCTGTAGTTCATAATCATAAAGTTAGTTTTGTTATGAAAAAGATTCCCGGATTTCGGACATCAAAAATAAAAGTATTTTTATTTATTTTTGTACGTATTTTCTCTTATGTCACTGCCATAGCACTTCATTTCCGAATGTTGCTAGTATGTACAAAATATAGGTACCTGCCAACAAACATTTAAATGAAGATAATTTGTAACTTGTTTCCTACCGACACCGATTTACTACAATATTAAGTATATTTTTGTGTCTCAAAAGATCTTTAGGTCACACGTTGTGTCGTATTCATTGAAATTATTATTTTCGAATACATTTAGAGCATTTCAAGATAAGAGGACCGATTAAAAAAAATAGCCAAGTGCAAGTCGGGCTCGCGCTCGAAGGGTTCCGTACCATTATCTATAAAAATCAAGTCTGTTGTATGGGAGCCCCCCTTAAATATTTATTATATTTTAATGTTACTATTTATTATTAACGTAAAAATAAAACTAAGTATTTTGTGAATTTTTCAAATGCCTACCTGTTGCCATTATTGATATCGAGCAAAAGAGGACAAAAAAATCGCGTTTGTTGTATGGGAACCCTTAAATATTTATTTTATTTAGTTGTAAGTATTTGTTGTTATAGCGGCAACAGAAATACATAATTTGTGAAAATTTCAACTGTCTAGCTATCGCGGTTCTTGAGATACAGCCTGGTGACAGACAGACGGACGGACAGACAGCGAAGTCTTAATAATAGGGTCCCGTTTTTACCCTTTGGATACGGAAGAAACTAAAAAAGAAATCGTTGTTATTGTGACGTATTGCATATGCTCTGTTGCGCCGTCACGGATGACGTTACTTTCAATATTGGTTTCTTCTGAACTATTACAATATAATTAAAATCCTTATTAACGAAAACGTTTATGTGCTTTTTCATAACGTAGTTTTTGTGTGATAATACTTAGCGATGCCTTGATTCATCGTCATCGTTCATTCGTCATTTTCTCGAACGCAACCTCAAAATATTAAGTAGGTAAATGAGAAATAAATACGAATTTCGGAAATCCATGTAAAAAATAGTTAGCAATACAGGAAGGGCATTAAATTCTCCTCCAAATACACTATATTAAAATTTTATTATTGTTTCAAATTGACGTTTTTTTTTTAAGTTAAACAAATATCAACTTTATTTTAATAGCAATTTGTTGATTTCAGAGTGATTAACACTATTGAATAAGTTATAAAAATGTTTGAAGTTGTAGCGTAAACTGAACTTTATTGTGAAGAAATTAAAGTTATTTTTCCATAAACTCATATTTGTTTACATTTTGTTCGAATATGTCGCTATTCAGATTTTAGGTTTGGTTGTGTCAGCAGACTTTTGGAATCGTCGCTTGTGTCAGTGAGTCGCGCGGGATCGGACCGGATCGGCGCGGACGGCGTCGGCATTCTCCATCCAAACATATGAAGCAATGGATTAGCAATATCCTTCAAAATGATTCAGATTGTGATTGATAGTGTGTTACGAAATTAGGGTGCAGGTATAAGCGCACAGGCAGACAGACACAAACATTGGCGCCGATTCCCTTGTTCACAAACTAAACTAAATTTAAGTTCAGTGCATAGTTTTCTTTCTATTTCATTAAGAGAAGGACAGAAGATAAATATTAGTTTAGTCCTGTCACTGCATGACAGGACTTTGCGACCGCATTCGGTCGTAATGCGATCGCTATGAATGTCGAGACTGCAGCCCCAGATTGGAAAAAGCAGTGTTTTTAGGGCTTTGCACTAGGAATTGGTCCTGTACCCGCTTGACGGCAATAGAGTCGCCTCGCCCCCTATTACCTACATGGGACTTAAACATAACTGGCGACATGTGGGTGTACTATACACCCTGCCTATCCCTTTGGGGAATACATCCGTCCTTATTAGCTTAGCCTTTTCTCAATTTCCTCGGCTTATTTAGAATAAGAAGAATATAAATAATTTATTTTGCCAGACACATGGTTACAGGGTGTTACGTTACATTATACATTGTAGAAGTTCAGCATGTCTCACCGTATAATCGGTATGCAAAATTGAGTCATTTACAATTGATACAATTTCCCTATCTGGAACCCGTTTTACCAGAAATACATAGACGAGATCGAAAAAGTCCAGCGTACGTTTCTACGAGCCATGCATTATACAAGGTGTCGTTTTGCATCCTCGTCAAATTCAAGGAAGTAACTATGCTACTGATTCTGGACACGAATCAATAATAAAGTAAGTAGGTTTTTTTTATCTAATTTTCGGAAATCGGCATGTGTGGGACACACATTTTAAACGCGGCCTGTGTGAGACCGCATTGTAACTGCCCTTTTACACACACATAAAAACGCGGCCGCTTATACGATACCATAACGCGATTCTGTTCTTTGAAAGTGGTGTATTCTGAAATACTGTCAAACTTAAATAACTAAAAAACCAAGTATGTATTCATTATTTACCAGGGATCATAATTTTATTTGATTATTTATGTATTTCATAACAGCCTCCTGAAATTTGACGAGGATGCAAAACAACAGCTTGTAGATGCCACAAAACGTATTTGTCGTACTCACAATTGCTGCATAAATATGGGCAGGTCAACCTAGAATCTAGACGTAAATATCTAGAAGCTTCTGTACTATATGGTATTGTTCATGATGATTTTGATTGCATCGATCTCACGAGCAAACTATGTTATGTGGTCCCACGCACCGTTAACATGCGTAGTACCCGAGCAGGTATTTTCTGTCAATACCTGTCGAACTAATTCTGGTTTGCGCTGCCCTATCTGTCGAATGGTTGAATCTTATAATTGTAATTTTGTTAATATTGATATTTTTGTATGCTCAAAATCCAATTTTAAATCTAATGTTATGAAAATGATTATTAGCCAATAATGTTATTAGGAATGTAAGCTAATCTAGATTTTATAATTTATTTATTTATTATTAGTGTTAATTAATTCTCAGTTTGCCAAGCAATCAAATTAATTGGAATCTCTATTTTGCATCATCAATCATTAAATAAACGAAGTATTAACTACAACAGTTAATACTTCGTTTATTTAATGATTGCTAATTGATATTTCTATAATTATTTATTATTAATGTGATGTAATTATTTATTACCTATCTAGTGGCACCCATTATCATATTTTCTCTTGTTAATATGCGGATAATGTAGTGGGCTGCAATATTGTTAATATTATTTATTATCTTTCCTCTGTACCAACACATATTGTAGCTGTTTATTGTCCCTGAATAAATAAAATAAATTTAAAATGTCATTATTATTATTCACGTGTCATTAATTAATTTAGCAATATTATAAAAGCAATAAGTAATTTCTTAAATACATAAATTGATTCTTAACCTCCAATAAAAAATTTAAAAAAATATTATTTACATTTCATGAATGATGTAGGCTTCCAGCCTAACCGGATACAGCTGAATACCACAGTATTTTACATGGACCGACTGCTTCTGAACTCCACAACGCAGTCACTGGTTAATACGATACCCCTTGGTAAGACTGGTTGTCAGACTTTCAGACTACCCGTAACGAGTGACAAAGATCTAGATCTACGGACAGCCCGGACCAACGGCTCAGCCCCTCGTTTGTGAGGCAAGCTTAATATTCAGCAGCAGTTGATTAGTATTCTCAGTGTGTTCCCAGACCGGTGGGATTCCCCGATGTTGCGGAGGTGGATGCAGCGCCACGCTGAGTTTTAATTGTATGTACATCTGTGCCTGTAACCTACTAACACTAGAAGTTAAGTAAAATTGTTACTAACCCTATGGACTACTGTCTGAAACAAAAGTTTCGGTAACCGTAGAAATAGTAATTATGTCTCATTAAGTTGAGCTCTTAACGTGCCTTCAGAGGTACGGAGGGGTCTCGGTATGTAATAGATGGTCACCTATCCACTGGCCGACCTCGACAAGCGTCGTTTAGCCTTGAAGATCGACCCGTGCCGCTGTTATTACGTTGTCACGACACAGGTCACGATTCCTTGATATACAAAGTGTAAGTAAGCTGACAACCAGCACTTTTTGAAGGTCAATATGACATAAGACAGTCTCTCAAAACGCCCGCCCTTCACCACTTCCTAGTGCTTTAGCTGGGATGAAGTGGCGCAATAAACTGTTCCGCATCACAGCTGTCTGTTCAGTTAGAAGAACTTGATTCTATACAATAGTCATCATCTGCTAGCTGTTTCCCTTCTATGTTGGGGTCGGCTTCCAGTCTAACCGGACGCAGCCGATTACCAGTATTTTACATGTAGTGACTGCCTATCTGACCTCCACAAAGCTACTATGTAATACCCCTTGGTAAGACGGGTTGTCAGATTATCGGGCTTCTGACTACCCGTAACGACTGTCAATGATCCTGACTGATTGACAGCCGGGACCAACGGCTTAGCGTGCTGTCCGAGGCACGGAGAGGTCTTGGTAAGTATAGATGGTCACGCATCCACAGACTAACCGCGGCAAGCTTAGCTTAACCTGATCGATCGACCCGTGTGACTGTTATAACCTAGTTATGACACAGGTAACGAGCCCCTGATGTACAGTGTAACTGGAATGAGAATTTCATGAAGTATCAATCAATATCTGGGGATATATGAACTTAGAGGGTTGTAATGATGATTTTTATATAATATTTTTTTATATTTTTTATATTTAATGATTATAATATTTATAATTCTGTAAATACATACTTGTTACGCTCGTGAATCGTATTTTGTTCGACATGCAACCTGACACTGATCTGCCGATCGATTTTGTAAAAATCTCACCGTGAAAAGTTAGGTGAAGTGAGCTGTCAATAGTGTCAATCCCTAGCATTAGTTGGAATGACAGCTCACTCCACGCTCACTTCACCTAAGTTTTCACGGTGAGCTGGTTACAGAATAGATCGGCTGCACTCAAATTGCGTAACATACATCACAATCTGAATCATTTTGAAGGATATTGCTAATCCATTGCTTCATATATTCGAAAAATATGTCTGCTCAACGACATAAATAACGCAATGAATGTTGTTGAGCTATCAAAATGGAAGCCATTGCTACTGTGAATGTGTTACGCAATTACCCTGCTGCAAATTGCAAAAAACAGAAAATTTTGAATTTCACAGGCTAGCGCATCCCCCTTGAGCAGCTTTTTACAAACGTAATTAAGTACCTACAGGGTACTGAATGCGCACGCGCTGCGTTTGATCATGTTTATTCGTGACAACATACAGCTCGCTGTGCGTTGTGCAACACATTACCTAACCCGATTGTACAACCTTCGATTGGCCGTGACTTGAGGCGAACTGGTTCGTTAGTGATGTCACAGCCGAATGATCTATATCGATGTTCTCAATGAATTTAAGGAGTGTTATTTATTTTAAAACAAGATAATATTTACATAATGTACAGGGTCAAATTAAATTAGCTAGCGAAACTTTCGTACGTGATGGGTATCGATATCTAAACAAGATAAAATAAAAATATAAAAACTGATGTTTTTTTGGGGGTCAACGACCGCTTGTAGTGTTGTTACTGAAAGTATGAGTTGAGCTCATTACGTCTGTGAAGTTTACACATACAAATTTGTTTTTTAAAAACTGATATTTTAAGGAACTACACTAGGTAACTGCGATCGATGACCCCACAAAAAAACATTAAGTATCAAATTAATTTGGTTTTGGTTTTAGTATGTTTAGATAACGATTTCCATCAAACCAAAATAATGTAAGTATATGGATATATATATATATAATGTGTATAATAAAAAGTGTTCTATTCTGTTCTACATAATTATTTAGTTCAATAAAATTAATATTAAAAAAAACACTGTTAATCGACATTTGACGTTAACTGTTACACCTACTTAAAATTTTACCTTTATTATTTATATGTCCATTTATTTCAGGCATCAAGGCCCATATAAACAGATACAATACAATATTAATATAACTTAAAAATACTATAAATACATACAACATTATAATTATACTAAAAACTAACTAACGCACGCGAAGTGTCTGCGTCGTGTTTCCCTGACTGGTGTCATGTAGCCAGCCACGAAACCGGCGGTACACAACACCTTTCGGCCAGAACTCTTCCTTGAGGACTGAACTTCTCGAGATGATGTGTCGGAACACGCACCACGAACGACTTGAAGTTCGTGTTGTGACGCGACTCCAACTTCTCGACCCTCAAAGTCCAATTAAAGCTGTTAAAGTTAGCAATGAGAGGACAATAAGTAAAAATAAAACAGAAAATAATCATTTGACGTCTTAAATTAGGGTCGGGTTTTCTTACGTTTTGGCTGTAACTGTGAGTGCATTGTGCAAATTTTATTCAGAGCTATTAGTATTCTGTAGCAGTAGGCATTGTGATATTTTATTTTATGTTTTTTATTTTGGTCTTGCCTGAACTAAACGAATTTTATTTTGTTTATTGTACAGCGTCCTGCGTGTTAAATTTAGTAATGCTTTTAGGATGCTGTTGGGACTGCCATGGCGTTGTAGCACTTCGGGAATGTTTGCGGAGGTCCGCACAGATGGTTTCCATACCATCGTGCGAAAGAAAGCGATCTCCTTATTACAGCGCCTGCATGGTGGTGACAACAGCATTCTAAAAATGATCACAGCCAGAGCGGCCTGTCCCTTACAGGGACACTGGATGGCGGCAGTCATAGGAATGAATAAATTAAATTAAATTTTTGAATGTTTGAATTGTGCAAATAGATAAATAAACAATTGGCGACACCAAAAATACAAGTTACTCTAGAGTTAACAAAACATCTATCGATAAAATTATCGACTTACTTTCACAGACTCAGCCCAACACTACGGCGTTAAGATCAGCGATAATCGGCAGTCGAATCGGATACACGGAGCTTTATACACAGTATCGATATAAATAATAGTGTTGCATATATTATAGTGATAAGGAAAAATTATTTAATAAATATGTGTTTGATTCAGCTTGGTTTAGGTAACTGAGAAACGCTTCATACTACTTTTGTGCAGTCGGTTAAAAAGTAAGTTGATTTTTTTTGGTTTACGTACACTTATCGTTGCCCGTGACTTCGTCTGCGTGTGTATTTCATATTTTATTAATACAAATCTATACTTACTTTAATTTATTTAATAGGTAGAGCAAAAAAAAGCTGAAGAGATTGTTTGTTTGAACGCGATTATCTCTTGAACTGCTGGTCGTATTTAAAAAAATCGTTTTGAATTTGATAGCCCAATTCTTGAGAAAGGTTTTAGGCTATTTAACATAACGTTGAACTGAGCAAAAAGTAAGTGAGTAAGTGCCCACTGGCGGCACGGCACGGCAAGGGATTTTTATGCGACTTATAGGAAATATAACTTAAAATTATGACAATAAAATTGAAATTTCATCGGCAGCAATGATGCCGCGGTATCCTTAGGCAAGCCGCGACGTCCTTTGCCATCATCATTGAAATTTCAATTTTATTGTCATACATTTAAGTTATATTTCTATTCGTCGCATAAAAATCCCTTGCCGTGCCGTGCCGCCAAAAGCGAATACAAAGTAATAGTGCGAGCAGGCGATGCGATAGGTACGATGCGAAATTACGAGAAATTTCACGCGGACGAAGTCGCGGACAGAAGCTAGCATAATTTACAACACCTCGTTAGTCTAGTGGTTGCAAGTGCTGCAGAGTATGGGGTTCGATTCCCGGCTCAGATTAAGTGTTATTGGATTTTCCATCTGGAATTTTTCAGTAGCAGCACCCTAATTGCGTTTCACACAATCAATCAGAATCGGTTTCATTTTGACAGTTCAACAACATTCATTGCGTTATTTACGTGTTGAGCAGACTTTATGAAGGTAACCTTTTTCGAACTTATGAAGTAATTGATTAGCAATATCCTTCAAAATGATTCAGTTTGAGATTGATTGTGTGTTTCGCAATTATAGTGCTGGTCAGAGTCTGAAGTTGTGGCCGGTTAATTGCAATAGGCTCGCCCCCTGTGACATGGGACTTAAACATAACTGGCGACATGTAGGTGTACTATAGATGCACCTCTGCCGAACCCTTCGGGGAAACAAGGCGTGATGTCATGTGATGTTATGTAGGTATATATTAACTAAACACAAATATATATCGAAAATAGTAAAAAACAGCCGCTCCATGTAAAATACTGGTATTCAGCTGCATCCGGTTAGACTGGAAGCTGACCCCAACAGGAAAAGGCCAGGCAGATGATGATGTGGGTTTTTCATTGCATACACAAGTAGCACGTTGTCGACGGCAGCCGTAGATGTATTTGAGGATGCAGTTGGCTCTACCGTTGACGTGTGAAAAGTATTTCAGCGATCAATAGTTTTAAACATAAGTTAAAGTATTTTTTGTTAAACAAAGCGTACTCCTCTATAAACGAGTTTGTTAACGACAAAAAATTGGGTTAGCTCTATTTTGTTTTTCTCTTTTTTATAGTGACTATTGAATGTAATGTTATTATGACTTCTTTATTTTTATGCATAATTTGACATTTATAATATTATTAACGTATAACTTGACTAATGAATGCAATGTAATTATGACTTTTTATGTTTATGTAGTAAAATTTGACATGTATAATATTTTTTTATGTATAATTTATAAATTGACTAATGTATAATAACTTTAAATAATGTATAACTTGACTAATTCAAATTAAATTTTACAATAATTTATTAAGGTACAATTTTATATTAATGTAAAAATGAGTAAATCGACTGTAAGAATGTTTTTATTTAACGCAAGTAAACAACAAAGCTTCATAAATATTGTACACCTTATAGGTATGTTACATTGTTACTACAACTATAACTATAACATTTCTATTGACACGTAACAAACAATAAATGATTTGAATTTGAATTCTCGTATGTATGTATGCGCACTTATAGTTAAAATAATGCCTATAAAGTGGCCTCAAAAAGTTAGTTGAACTTATCCCACTTCAGCTATTACACACCATATTATGATTTAAAATTCTAGTTCCAAATGTTTTAAATTTTCCCGACGTTTTTATTGACTAATTCAAACGATGACTTATTAAATCATAAAAAATAATCAAGTAATCCCTCAGGATAACCCTATTATTAATATTATTTTTTAAATCATAATGTGGCATCACAGCTGAAGTGGAAAACTGTCGACTAACTTTTGGAGGACACTGATTTTATTATTAAATAGTATCAGTCATGCTGCAGGGAGCAGTTACCTACAGGCTGGTCATAATGCCATTAACACAGACCTATAATACATTTTTTTATATTTGTTTTTCCTGTTAATTAATATTGCAACTTAAATATAAAAAAAACCTGTTCCTTATTAATTCGAAAGCAAAAACCCGTTTCTCTTAAAATGGTGATAGTATTATATATGCTCTTCCGGGATTTTCCAATAGGAGATCATAACTGCGGGGTAATTTCGTAACACACAACAGCAGCAATGGCTTTAATTTTGACAGTTCAACAACATTCATTGCGTTATTTACGTTGTTGAGCAGGCAATTTTTTCGAACTTATGAAGCAATGGATTATGAATTTCATTAAAAACCCTCACTTTTTGAATGGAAGTGTGTTTAAAACAATGGGAGTGCTTGATGCAGCGATCGCTTTACGATCGAATTTGGTCGCAAAGTCCCGTATCCTTCTAAATGATACAGATTGTGGTTGATAATGTGTGATGCAATTAGGGTGCCGCACTTTACTTTTTGAATTTAATTTCATCACCACTGCTCTCAAAACGGTGAAGGCAAACATCGTGAGGAAACCGGTATGTCCTAGAACCTAAAGTTCGAAGACATGTAACATCACACATTGGGCCCGCGTGGTGGATAATGGCTCACTAATCCACCCTAATAATATACCCACAGCTGGGACACATCACACATTATGGAACGGTGGATCGTTCCATAATGTGTGACGGGTCCCAGCAGGCTTATTTATTTATTTCAAGCGACGCAGGCCCATATATAAATACCTTAACCTAATCATACATATTTATACTATAAAACAGTACTTCACTAGCTAGTTCTGGTGCTGCTCAGTGGTACTTGTCCGCGGAAGCGACGGAACACCACGTCTTGCGGCCAGAAGTCTTCGTCCATGACGACGGGCGGATAACAATTCGGTACACGCACCCCAAACGCCTTGAAGTTGACGTTATCGGACCTGCCTTTCCCTAACTACGTCGGGGTCGGCTTCCAGTCTAACCGAATGCAGCTGAATGCCAGTATTTTACATGGAGCGGCTATCTATCGGACTTCCCCTTTGATAAGGCTGGTTGTCAGACTTTCGAGCTGCTGACGAGATGTAACGACTGTCAAATATCTACGAATGACAGCCGGGACCAATGGCTTAACGTGCTCTCCGAGGCACGGAGGGATCTGGATATGTAAAGATGGTCACCCTCCATGGACCAACCGCGGCAAGAGTAGCTTAACATGATCGATCGACCCGTGCATTTGTTATTATTTAGCCACAAGCCCACCGGAAGGTTGATGTTTATAATACATTTATATAAAACTTACATTTAAATGAAGAATACTCGATGTTTTGTCAAGTCGTGAAAAGCTTACGAAGCAGAGGCGGGTCGCTATTTATGTAAAAAAAATATGTAATAGGGGTTAAAGTATGAAATTGCCGTTTCATTGTAATAGGTACTTCGAATGGACATAGAACCTTCATGGTTTGATATTTTTGAGTGAAACTTTTTTCACATGGTACCTATGACGTTCTTCTTTTAAAAAATGTGCAACATTCGATTATCGACTTTCAGTTGTTTTTTTTTATTCAGCTTAGAATACGAGTTCCGACGCGGAACTAACGCGGCAGAAACAGCTCGCAATATCAATGTTGCGTTTGGAGAGGGGACTGCTAATGAACGCACCGTGCGATTTTGGTTTAAACGCTTTTGTGATGGAAAAGCAAAGCTTACCAATAAAAAGGTAATGGTAAATGTTTGATCCTCTCAGCATGGTGTTATTCACTATAGCTTTCTCCGATCTGGTCAAGCAATAACGGCAGATGTCTACTGTGCCGAACTCCGAACAATGATAGCAAAACTAGCAGTGAAACAGCCCCGACTCATGAATCGATCTTCGCCATTATTGCTCCATCCATGATAACGCGAGACCTCATACAGCACGAGAAACCGTTTTAACTGTACAGGAACTGCAATTAGAAACCATTTTTCACCCTCCGTATTCGCCAGACCTTGCTCTAACGGACTACCATTTTTTTCGTGATTTGGACAATTTTCTACGTGATAAAAAGTTTTCTTCTCAAGAGGCAGTACAAAATGCTTTCACACAGTTTGTCGAATCTAGATCACGAGAGTTCTATCGCAAAGGCATAAATTAGCTTCCTATTAGATGGCAGCAATGTATAGATAATATTGGTAATTATTTTGATTATATAAACATGTTAAATTTAAAAAAAAACGAATTTCATTTGTTCAGTACAAATCGGCAATTTCATACTTTAACCCCTAAGATTATAGTCTCGCCAGTGCATCAATCAATAATCAACTCACCGTATCGCAGTCCACTGCTGGACATAGGCCTCTCCCAGGCAGCTCCACAACACCCTGTCTTCCGCCTTCCGCATCCAGCCTACCCCAGCCACCTTCTTTAGGTCATCGGTCCATCTAGCTGGGGGGCGTCCCACACTTTGCTTGCCGATACGCGGTCTCCACTCCAGGACTCGTCTGCTCTACCGGTCATCGGTCCTTCGACAGACATGGCCAGCCCACTGCCAATTCAGTTTGCTTACTCTGTAAGCTATGTCGGTAACTCGACAGTGCGTTTGATGTTAAATAGATCATATATATTTTGTTGTAGATGGAAACTCAGGCGGCGGACACATCTTCCAACGCGGATGCTGAGGAGGAGTTCACCGAAGGAGTGAGAGTTGTACAAGTAAGCCACTATCCCCTTACATTGTAGCGGTATCTATAACGCCACATGCGAACAACGCGTCAAACTGACGTCACGCAAAATCCTGCATCTCACAAGCAGAGTTTACCGCGCAACCATACGATATGAATCATCGGGCAGTTGCCCGCCAGACACAACACCCGTTGGTCGGAGGATCCTCCCTTTTCTATGGAAGATGAGTGAACTTTACACCCTGTTCCTCATACCTCTATAACATTACCTAATAGTAGTCACGACATCGCTCCTGTAGATTCCCCGAAGAGGCAGGCAGTATTAAGGCGGTGCCCAAACTTAGGACACCGTAAAACGCTCAGCCATCGCAAAGTTAGGCGTATAAAAAAAAAGAATGATTTTTTTATTTGTGACACACTGGAAATACAAAGAGTTAACCAGAAAAAAAATCACATACAACAAACGAACATATACAAGCCAGAAAAAAAATAGTGTAACTATTGTGAAATTTTCAAAGAAAGACTTGGGCCTGATTTTTCAATTGACAGATCATTTTTATTCGTGGAAAAAAAATTACGTCTGACAGTTTTTGTATGGAAGAACTGTCAAAAATTCAAGAAAGAAACTGGCTAGCTGTCCATATCCCACATGTCGACAACCTCGCGAGCCAAATCAAGATACTTGATTTGTTTATCTTTCTCGGCTTTCATGAGGTTCTCATCATGCGGTACGGTTATGTCTACAATCATTGCGCGCCGCTCTGATCGAGCCATTACCACTATATCAGGCTTATTGGCAGCAATAGTCCTATCAGTGATGATGGATCGATCCTAGTTCAATATGATATTTCCATTTTCGAGAACTGGATTAGGCACATACCAGTTAAGTAGTATGGCACCTCAGATTCCACAAGGCTGTATTTCAGAGCTGATGAACTATCCTGGCTACAAGGTTGTGTGTCTATGCAATTACTCTCCGTTAGCTAGACGAGAACACCCGGAGATAATGTGTCTGATTGATTCTCCCGGCCGGTGGCATGCCCGACAGATGTCAACCGTGCCGTCTTTCATAATAAATCTCCGGTAATTGTTTGTCATCATAACTTCGTCCATAATTGCACAGACAAAACCTTCGGTTTCTCCAAAGAGGTCGCCGAAACGCAGCCATAGGCTACGGACGGTTGTATATCTACTTCGGGTCCATGTAGGGCCCGGAAAAAGCGTCCGTGATGCTCCTTACTCTGCCATACCTCCATGCGATAATGATTATTATTGTTACCGTTCTAAGATACCCAATTTAATAGCACGAAAATATAGCCAGTTTCCAAAATGATTGCAACACAATTATTACGGTTGCGAACTCCTTAAGTGTTAATTTGGGCAATAACTATGTTTGGTCATCCAAATATAGGAGGTTCGCGTGGCTAAATAATAACAGCCACACGGGTCGATCTTCAAGGTTAAGCTACGCTTGCCGAGGTCGGTCCGTGGATGGGTGACCAGTCATACATAACATACCGACACCCCTCCGTGTCTCGGAAAGCACGCACGTGTTCCCGGCTGGAATTTGTCTGACCGACACCCCTCCGTGTCTCGGAAAGCACGTGTTCCCGGCTGGCTTTGACAGTCGTTACGGGTAGTCAGAAGCCCGAAAGTCTGACAACCAGTCTTTCCAAAGGGTATCGAGTTACCCAGTAACTGGGTTGTGGAGGTCAGAGGGGCATTTCTCGTAGGTAATTTTAAGAACGTTCACAGTCTGATCTCAATTTCCATCTGTCAAAAATACCTCTAATTTCCCTACATTTTTGACAAGTTTTTGACATTGATTGTCGCTGAAATGAGATTGCGAAAAGATTTTGAATCTTTTTAATTAGGGGAATTGGCCTTCAGATAGGCAGTCGCTCCATGTAAAATACTACTCAGCTGCATCCGTTTAGACTGGAAGCTGACCCCAACATAGTTGGGAAAAGGCTAGGCAGATTATATGCCTATGGTCACCTTAAAATGCCTTAAATTAATTTTACTATGAATTCCAAAATGGCGACGGAAAAACAGTCAATTGAACAGCTATTAACAGCAAATTAAAATATCGCGGCGGGATTTTAACGCGCACTGGATTTTCAACTCTCGGGGCTGCGCCGAGCGTTGAAAATTCAACAGAGCGCATCCCCGTGCGTCAAAAAAACCACATTGTTGCATTTTCAACTCTCGGCGCTGAACAGTACGTTGAAAATCCAGTACGTATCTTTACGTCTTTGCAGATGTCAGCTTATTAGTCATTCAACTATTAAATTATTAGCTAAAAGTATAATATCGTAACCTATTATTAAAATTTTATTTATGTTTCAAATTGACGTTATTTCAAATTAAAAAATATCAACTTTATTTTAATCGTAATTAAGCTGATATCCGAGTGACTCACTATTCAAAAAGTTATAAAAAATTTTGAAGTTGTAGTGTAAACTGAACTTTATTGTGTAGGAATTAAAGTAATTTTTCCATAAACTCATATTTTTTAAAACTATTTTGACGAATTTGTCTCGAATGCAGATGAACAAACTAAAATATTGCGACGAAATATTCCTCCGCATCGCTGTCGACTGGTAATGTACAGACGCCAACACATCAAGTTACTACAATCTGTCAAATTTATTTAATAGATTTTCAACTTTTTCGCTGAAGCATTAAGGTTCAAGGTTGATTGGGAAAATTTGACAGTTTCAGGTAGCTCGACCTGCTGGCGTCTGTACCCAAGAGACTGGCGGCATTGAATAGAATAGAATAGAATACTCTATATTATGTACACCATATAAATTACAGAACATAAATATAGAAATTTTACAAAGGGTGACACAATGGCCGGCTTATCGCTAAGAGCGATCTTTTAAAGACAACCTCTGGATGGATTGGAAAGGGGAAGGAGAGCCAAATACTGTAGGTAGTCTGTGGTGTACCATTTACATAGTATACTAGCGGACCCGGCAGACGTCGCCCTGCCCGAAAAAACAGCGCCACCTACCGGGTCCAATTGTGTATACAAACCTTGTCCTGATAATAACAAACACAAAAAAAAAAAGAATTATCCAATTTGGTGCAGTCGATCGGAAGTTATGCGCGTACTTACATTTCGGTGATTAATTTTTATTTATATAGATTATATACGGTTCCCTACAAAATGGTTGAGCTGGATGGTGCTGACGCGTCATGTTCGTGAACGGGCGCCGCCGCCGTCCGTTTAGACTGGTCATCTACTTATTTTTAATTTTATATTTTGAATTGTTTCTTAAATATATTTTTTTTTACATTGTTCTCACACATAGAAGCAATAAGAATAATGTACCCAGGATTTTGTAATAATATCTTGATTTAAAAGAGTGTCCTTGGAGTTTCTTGCCCGTTCTTCGCCATAGAGATCTACGTTTTGGAATGGGCAACTAGCTTCAACTTCCTGACTAATTTAACTGACCGACTATTTAATTTCGGCAATTCAAAAGTGCCTGTAAATGGTTAATTTGAAATAAATACTTTGAGTTCGAGTTTTTGAGTTTGATACTAATCTAAATAAATATATACATATAATGATAAACATGAAACAGGAGCATAGAAAATATAATGATTACATTGCCACGTTGTATGGTAATGCTTAGCCTCTGGCGAAGGTAAAAGCCAGCCCTTGGGTCACGAGCAGTGTCAACCAGCCGTTTAGAGATTACTATTAAGGATTTAAACAATAATTATAACCATTTCCGAATATTAATGGAACCGATATTGCTTGATTTGTGTACAAAAGAGTTTTAAATCAAGGTTGGAGAGCTCGGTCTTAAAATGTGAAGGTGATTCGAAGATAATGTCAAAGTCAACCGGATACAAAGTGAGTTTTTGGAAGTATACGAGTGCCTACTTCCTAACACATAACATCACGCCTGCATCCGCGAAGGATTAGGCAGAGGTGCAGCTATAGTACCTTGTTTTTTGGGTTGGAAATCGTCGATTGGGCTGAGCGGAAGGGCGTGTTACTGACTAAAACCCACCCGTGTTCCTTCAGTTGCCTGTGCCAGGGGCCACGGTATCTCTTTCGAACAACCCCCGGCCCTGGCAGGCATCGGCCCTAGCAGACCCCGTCAGTCCGTACTGACATCTCTTTGAGGCGCGCGTGGAACACAACGCGCCGTCGAACTCAAAAACTCAAACTCAAACTATTTATTTCAAATAAACCAATTACAGGCACTTTTGAATTGTCAAGGTCGGTCAGTCAAAAAGATGAAGCTAGTTGCCCATTCCAAAGCGTAGTAGGTACCTATGGAGAAGAACGGGCAAGAAACTCCATGGACACTCTTTTAAATCATAATAATATTGTTACAAAGTATTGGTTACATCATTCATGTTCAAAATTATGCATGTGAGAACGATGCAGAACGTTACTTAGCCGTCTTGCAAGAGATGTTATATGAGGACCCCATTGCATCCTTGAGTCGAGCGTTATTCCCAGGAAAACAGTTTTATCGACGAATTCTAGTTTCTCTTTATTCAATACTATGTCACAATCACTACTTTTAACATTCGGTAAAGCAAATCTTATGCATTTAGTTTTTTTCCCATTTAATACTAAATTATTAGCAGTGAACCAATTTTGCACTTGCAGTAGGGCGTTATTTACGTCGTCAAGATTTGATGCACGGCTATTTATCTTAAAAATTATGGAAGTATCGTCAGCAAATAACACCATTTGTGGTTGGTTTTTTAATAAATCGACCCGGGCGAACTGCCCATTGCTCACCGCCCGCAAGCCCGCGCGTACGGTGGCCGGGAGTCGGCTGTTGACTGCCGTCCAGGGCGTCTCCTGCGGCGGCTAGGGGCATGAGGGCGCAGAGATTGCCTCTCCCTCGCGCGCTCCGCCTCCTCCTTTGCGAGCTTTACTGCTTCGCAGAAGGAGGTGACGGCCTCCCATGCACTCTCGCTACACCTAGGGCAGCTATACCAAGTACCTGCACCCAGATTTCACCAGTTATGTTTAAGTCCCATGTAACAGGGGGCTAGCCTGTTGCCATCAGCCGGACACAAATCCAAACTCCGGGCTGCTACTTACTGTGAAATTCCAGATGGAAAAAAGAAAATGAAAAAAAAAAAGAAAGAAAGATAGTGTGTGTAAGTTTAATAATAAATAAATAATAATACCTAATAATAAATAAAAACACTGCTCGATCCGGGAATTGAACCTAGGAGCTCATGCTCAGGTGGAGCGGACACCGTATCGGCAGGCGTAGTGTGGGACGCCCCCCAGCTAGATGGACCGACGACCAGAAGGTACAGACTGGATGCGGACGGCGGAGGACAGGGTGTTGTGGCGCAGCCTGCGAGAGGCCTATGTCCAGCAGTGGACTGCGATAGGCTGAGGTGATCATAATGATGACGAAAATGACCTCCTTTCGGCGGGGTACTTCCGTAATACACTAACAGTAGGAATGGCTTTCGTTTTGACAGTTCAACTACGTTCATTGCGTTATTGATTTTATGTTGTTGAGCAGACGAGTTTCTCGAACATACGAAGCAATGGATTAGCAATATCCTTCAAAATGATTCAGATTATGATTGATAGTGTTACTCAATTAGGTTGCTGGTCAGTCGTTCTTCATTGGAAAACTTACTAATTAACTTAAGTGATATAAACGATAAATGATTTTATTTCTGTAAGTAGGTTTGTACACAAACACTTTTGCACGTCAATCATATTTACTTATATTTATGTACTTTATTTTCATAATCTCTTAACTATTTACACAAGATACAATTTTTTTTTCTAAAACATTGCCCACACTAGGAATTTCTCCTGTAACGTGGGTCCGTTTACAGACATTTAAACTCACATACATACACAAACAGCCAGACCCGGAACAATTACTTGTAGGTCATACAAATATTTGTTCTGTGCGGGAATCGAACCCGCGAAATTAAAAGACTAACTAACTAACTACATAAATAAATACGAAAACAAATATTTAGTCGTCGAAGTACTCGTCCGCATCGCTGTCATCCGGAAACGTGCCCAGGAGACTGGCAGCATTGCCACGTTGAATGGCAATGCTAATTCATTGGCCAAAGAACGAGCCAGCCCTCTCGTCACGTGAAGTGTCGATCAGCCGGCGAGAAATTTCTTTAAAAATGTACTTATGTATGTACTTTTTTATTTATTTATTTCTAAAGCACTTAACCTAATTCATATTTAATTTTAGCCACACAACGAAAACCTCTCAGGGTTTATCTGCATGTTGGCGAGCCGTTCATAGCAATTCTATAAGCAATGTTAACAAAACAATGTTAAAAACTTGTATGTTGTTTTAGTTAAATCTACCAGAGGATGAGGGAGAAGGCCTGGGCTTCAGGCTGACGAGGACACTGTGGGATCCATATCCATGGGTAAGAATCTATACTACTAATAATAAAGCTGAAGAGTTTGTTTGTTTTAACGCGCTAATCTCTGCAACTACCGGTCGGATGTGTTTTTGAAGTGAAAACTTCTTTAGCGGCGTTGTGCACTTTTTTCGTGATGGGTTAAAATGTTAAACTCGCGTTAGGACACGTGATCTGATCGAAAATTCGTAAGACGGAGGGAGATTTTTGTGATGGGTAATAAATGTTAAACTCGCGTCAGGACACGTGACCTGGTCGAAAATTCGTAAGACGGAGCTCGCGTCAGGACACGTGATCTGATTGCAAAATTCATAAGACGGAGCTCGCGTCAGGACACGTGACCTGATCGAAAATTCGTAAGACGCAGGGAGAGTAGACCGCATTCCAAAATATCAAAAATGCACAACGTTAATATTCAAGTTTTCACTTCTGCCGGCACTCCCAGAGTACAACCCGTTTTTTTTTTGCATTTGATAGCCCAATTCTTGAGGATGGTTAAAGGCTAATAGTTAACATAACGCTAGGACCTACTACTTCATAATATTAGTATCGAAGTTATCTTCATCATCTACCTGCCTTTTTCCAACTATGTTGGGGTCGGCTTCCAGTCTAACCGGATGCAGCTGAATACCAGTATTTTACATGGAGCGACTGCCTACCTGACCTCCACAACCCAGTTATTGGGTAATACAATACCCCTTGGTAAGACTGGTTGTCAGACTTTCAGGCTACTGACGGCAA
Source organism: Apamea epomidion (assembly GCA_947507525.1). Classification (NCBI taxonomy): domain Eukaryota; kingdom Metazoa; phylum Arthropoda; class Insecta; order Lepidoptera; family Noctuidae; genus Apamea; species Apamea epomidion. The sequence goes on from OX382255.1 coordinate 9,351,193, forward strand.
CGACTGTCAAAGATCCACGAATGACAGCCGGGACCAACGGCTTTACGTGCTTTGCGAGGCACGGGGGGTCGAGGTATATGAAGATGGTCACCCATCCAAGGACCAACCGCGGCAAGCGTAGCTTAACCTGATCGATCGACCCGTGCGGCTGTTATTACTTAGCCACGAGCCCCGTATAGAAGTATAGATATTATTATTTCTCAGGTCCGTGAGGTGACTCCCGGCGGCAGAGCAGATCATGCAGGGTTGAAGCCAGGCGACTGCATACTGCAGGCTGATGGGAAGGACCTGCTAGGACTACCTGTACGTATCCATACTGTCCATCCTTACTTTCACATACTGGGTCAAATTAAATTAGCTAGCAAAACTCCGCAGACGCGATGGGCATCGATAATTAAACATGATAAAACACAAAATTAATTAATTGGATGGTATTTTTGTGGGGTCATCGACCGCAGATTGTGTAGTCACTTGAAATATCAGTTTAAAAAAAAAGGTTTTTTGTGTAAACTTCACAGACGTGATGGGTTTCGATATCTAAACACGATAAAACAAAACAAAAACACGATTGGAAGTCGGTGGTTTTTTTTTTTGAAAAAAGTTTTTATTTTTCAGTTTTATGTTGTATCGACGCCAGCACAACAAGCTACTACAATCTGTCAAATTTCTTTAATAGATTTTCAACTTTATCCCTAAAGCATTAAGATTCAAGGTTGATTGGGAAAATTTGACAGTTTCGGTCTGCTGGCGACTGTACATCTTCAATGCATCTCATGACAATAGGGTAGTTGCCTGAGTAAAAAAATAATAATTATATTTACTCCGTCAATTAGATTATCGAAAAATAATGGACCCGTATTTTTTCTCTTGTCAATCAAACAAAAAATGACACAGTTAAAGCGCGTCAAAATTTGGGGGTCGTGACGTCGCTTGCAAAAATGACGCAAGCAAGTGACGTCACGCGGAACTTTAACGGGCGATACCTTCATAATTTTTTATATAATTGACAAAAGAAAAAATACGGGTCCAATATTTTTTGATAATCTAACTGACGGACTAATTAGAATTTTTTAGGAAGCCTATTCCGCTAAGCCACCACTGACCAGCACCCTAATTGCGTAAGACGCGATCAATCGGTATCTTAATAATTTTGAAGCAAATTGCTAATCCATTGGTTCATAATCATAAGTTCGAAAAATTTGTCTGCTCAACACGTAAATAACGCAATGAATGTTGTTGAACTGTCAAAATGAAACCGATTACGATTGATCGTGTGTTACGCAATTAGGGTGCAGTTCTAGGAAAGCTAACGCCGCAATTTCGTTTACTCGAATTTTTACCAGTAATTTTGGTTCAAAAACCAAAATACTGAACTAATTTTGATGAAATCTCTATGGGACCAATCTGAAAGTATATCCTTTTAAATAAAAAAGAATTTTGCAAATCGGCTTATAAATATCGTAATTATGAGGTACCTACCAACATTAAAAAAAAATATTCAACCGAATCGACTTCAAAAAAAGGAGGAGCTTATCACTCCTCCTTTTTTTGAAGTCGATCAAAAACAGATTTTCTCAACTCAAACTTCAAGTAACAATACTACCAGCGGTCGTTGACCCCCAAAAAAGACATCAAATAATTTTATATTTTTATTTAATCCGGAACGGGTTAGGAATACGACCATCCGTTCCATAACAGAAATAACTGATGTCACTTGGAAAGCTGCCACGCTAAAATTGAATTGGGCTGGACACATCTGCCGCATGTCAGACGACCAATGGGCCAAACTTACGACCCAATGGGTCCCTCTTAATGGCAAGCGACATCGCGGCAGGCCCAGACGGAGATGGCGGGATGAGCTAGACTCCTTCAACAAGAACTGGTCCTTAACAGCTTTAAACAGAGAGAAGTGGAAAGAGAGTAGGGAGGCCTTTGCCCAGCAGTGGGACATCACAGGCTTTTAATAATAATAATATTTTATCGTGTTAGATATCGATATACGTCTGCAGAGTTTCGCTAGCTAATTTAATGTGACCCTTTTCTTTTTTTTTTTTTTTTCAGGATGGGAAATCATCAAATGACCCCTCCCGCTCTGGGTGGAGCAGAAGGGAGTGTCAGACTCTTACTGACTAGTAGAGATTATAATTAACATATAACTTCAGTTAAATGACATGTCCTACTTGATATTAATTATTTAACATCATTAATGTCAAGTAGAACATTAGAAGGCACTTTGTCAAAATTTACAAGAAAATAGAATTGATTCGTGTTGCCTTTCCTAAAGTTAGTTTCGTACAGAGAAAAGGCTACCTTTTAGCTACCCGAAACTGTCAAATTTTCCCAATCAACCTTGAACCTAATGCTTTGTTGGGATAAAGTTGAAATCTATTAAAGAAATTTGACAGATTATAGTAGCTTGATGTGCTAGCGTCTTACACCAACAGCTTCTGTGTATAATATAACTTAATTAAATACTATATTATTTATAGATTATGTGTTTTAAACCTGCTGTATCATTACAGGTATTCGAAGCAATAGCAACAGAATATGAGCTAAAAAATCCTAAAACAAAGCGCCCAATGCAAACTTCATCAGCATACACGTCCCCGAACCGCTCCCGAACCTCGTCACCTTCACCGAACCGCAAAGGGCAATACCAACACTCAATGATGAACAAATACAAGAAAACCGTACATTTCAGCGAAAAATTCGGCCAAACATATGCTTCAGATCCAAATATACACAGATCTCTAAACACAACGGAATCAAGACCGAACGTCACGACGAATCCTACTAATATGGTAGTAAATTCCCAAGCTGGCAACTCTGGTGATGGCGGGAATGTCAGCTGTCAATGTCAAAGTGACATAAATGTTCCGAAAATTAATGTGGAGAGTGTCGATGAGGGGAACAAGTGTGGGGGGAGTGATTGTTCGAGTAGTTGTCAAAGTTTGAGTCTGCCTCATAAGTTGGTGGCGCGATTGAGGCAGGCTTGCTCGCTTGCAGACTTGAATAATGTCCTTGTGCAATGCTCATTGTCGAGGTCTCTGAATAGTTTAGGTGATCAGTGGTAAGTTGAAAAAAATGGAGTAAAATTAACTTTTACACAATAGAAGAACCAATGTACAGACGTCAGCAGGTCAAGCCACCCAAAACTGTCAAATTTTCCCAATCAACCTTGAACAGGCACAGGCCTGTTGGTCTAGTGGTTAGTGACCCTGACTGCTATGCCGGAGGTCGTGGGTTCGATTCCCACCCAGGACAAATGTTTGTGTAATATGCACGATCATTTGTTGTGTCTGGGTGTAATTTATCTATAATATTTATGTATTAGAAATATATAAGTGTGTTTATCAGTTGCCTAGTACCCATAACACAAGCTCTGCTTAGCTTGGGACTAGATGGCGTTGTGTGATAGTTGTGGAATATTTTTATTTTTTTTTATTTTTAACCTTAATGCTTTAGCGATAAAGTTGAAAATCTATTCAAGTTTGACAGGTTGTAGTAGCTTGATGTGTTGGCGTCTGGTACGATAAAAATCGAAGAAATATTTTTTTTTTTAAGTCCCGACTTAATAAAAAAAATTCTTTCTTCGATTTCTTGCTCCAGATTCTGGTTAAAGAATTTCCATAAACTTATCATAAAAATTGTGCTACTAGAGTCGCGTCGCTCCTGTCTGCAGGGGCTTTAACACATTTTTTGATGTCAAATCAGTTCTTTTTCTTTTCAAATACATATTTTTTTGTTTTTTTCAGCAAAAACTGTCATCATGGATCCTTGGACAATTTGAAAAATCATTGCAGTTCTATTTGTGGTATGTAAAAGTCTTTATTATTCTTATGGTCTAGCGGTCGCATGCGCTACTGCTGAGCATGAGGGCCTGGGTACGATTCCCGGGTCGGGCAGAGTTATTGGGTTTTGCCCGATTGATGGCAAAAATATTTTTGTCGGTTATTAAAATAAAAATATTTTGTTTAATAGAAAAGTGCAATACCTACGCGGTCAAAATGTATGGAACAGCAATATTTTTTTTTAATAACTGACGAAAAATTTCGACGCTATGGGGTCTAAACTCATGTGCTGAATCCATGGTTACAGTTTGCGCGTCGATGTCCCTGCCACCCTGTATATTGAAAGTTGTGTTCACTCAAGGCTAAAAGCGTAGTACAGACATCAACACATCAAGCTACTACAATCTGTCAAATTTCTTTAGTAGATTTTCAACTTTATCCCTAAAGCATTAGGTTCAAGATTGATTGGGAAAATTTGACAGTTTCGGGTCTGTACAATCCTATATGTATATTGTCCACAGACGCGCCTGTCTTCCTGCTGCCAGCGCCTCCCGTGTACGTGTTAGCGTGCGACCACAGCAAGAAGGAATAATTATTTTGTTTTTATTTTCGTATTGTTTTTGTAACCAATAAATTATAATTAATGTTTTATATGACTTGTATAATTTCTTGGCTTGGTTCCGGCTTTCATTCGCAGATCTTGGACAGTCGAAGCTCAAGTCTGACCAGTCTTACCGAGGGTATTGTGTTACGCAGCAACTGGGTTGTGGAGGTCAGACTGGAAGCCGACCCCGACGTTGATGGTAAAAGGCAGATGTTATGACATAAAATAAAGACAGAATATATAAAATATATTTAATTAATTAATTCACCACAATCAGTTCACACAATGTTACATTTAAAAGATACTGAACACCAAGGCGCGTCCTAACCGAAGGCGACAGTCGGGAAAAACTAGCTGCGCCTCGCGGCTTCACCCGCACAATACGTGGGAGTATCGGGATACAAAGTATCCTATGTCACGTCGAGATGACTGCACTATGAACCTTTTTGGCGCAGCCGTGAGGCGCACACTATTGTTGTCTGAAACATTGTTTTAATTTTATTAATTTTGTATTTTGTGTTTCACGAACTGTGTCCAAATAAACTTTTTTTCTTTCTTTTCTTTCTTTCTTTCACTACAATGTGTAAGTAACAGAACAAACGCAACTCCTGAAAGTAATTCGTTCATCATTGACTACCGAGTCGAATTCACTCACTGTTAATATATTCCGCATTCGCGATTTATTTGCAAATATGAGTTTAGGGAAAAATAATTTTAATTCCTACACAATAAAGTTCAGTTTACGATACCACTTCAAGCATTTTTACAACTTTTTCATGAGTGCTAGTCACTCTGAAATCAACTTAATTACCATTGAAATAAAGTTGATATTTGTTTAACGAAGAGTTTGTTTGTTAGTTTGAACGCGCTAATCTCTGGAACTACCAGTCGGATTATAAAAAATCTTTTTGCACTTTATAGCCGAATTCTTGAGGAAGGCTAAAGGCTATTTAACATCTCGCTAGCACTCTCAGGAGCCGTGCAGAAACCAAAAAGTAGAAAAGAACGTCACTGCGATGGGGTTTGAGGGAACAAGAAATTTCACGCGGACGAAGTCGCGGCCTGAAGCTAGTCAAATATATTATGTACGTCATTATTCAGGAAAACGATCGCGTCACCGCTCATTCGTGCGACCATCGCTCTCGGTTAGGACGCAGGTTTCAAATTAAGCACAATTTCATTTTGAAAGATAAAGAATTACAAAATAATATTGTTACAAACTAATTGTCTATTGAGATCATCATTATGAAGTAAGTATTGAGTGAAAGTTGAAGGAATAGTCATACAAGAACACTGCCGGGAATCAAACCCCTTGCTGTTCACTGTCCGACAACAGAGTCGAGAGGCGTCGTGGGACACCCGGGACGAAGTTCTTTTCACTGTGTACCAAATTTTCCCATTCAACCTTGAACCTTAATGCTTTAAAGATAAAGTTGAAAATCAATTAGAGAAATTTGACAGATTGTAGTAGCTTGATGTGCGGGCGTGTCTGTACATAGTCAGCCTGCAACGTTCCCACTGCTGGGACACGGGCCTCCTCTCAGAGAGAGGGAGTGGGTTATAATGTACCTATTATGGTATTTATACTAATGTACCTCACGGGACACGTGCGGGTTTTAGGACATGCCGGTTTGTAGTGGTGATGAAGTAATGTAGACAAAGTGCCTGCCTGGGTTCGAACCACGACCTTCACCTCGTAAGTCGGGGTCATTACCACAGCTGTATATTATGTATTAAATAACAGGTACAAGGAGATACATTAACTGCGTGCGAAAGTAACTAACTAGTGCGAGTCGGACAAGCGCAAGAAGGGCTCCATATTTTTTTTTTTTATACACCTTTCTTGTATAGGGACCCCCCTTTAATTATTAACTTATTTTTAGGGGTCCGTATCTCAAAAGGAAAAACGGATCCTTTATTCTTATATTTCGTTGTCTGTCTGTCTGTCTGTCCATCCATCTGTTAAGACCCTTTTTCTCAGGAACGCGTTTAGTTATCAAGTTTAATATCAAATACTCAGGGTTGCAATCCCTTGAAGCAGTGAAAAAATCAAACTTCTAAGTCAACGCAATCAAAAGATACGGGCGTTTATGTTCCGGAATCAAAACCTATAGGGTACTTCCCGTTGACCTAGAATAATGAAATTTGGCAAGAAGCAATGTCATGTAGCACAAGTAAAGGAAAAAATCCGAAAACCGTAAATTTTTAGTTAGATATACATACCTACAAATTTGTACGGAACCCTTGGTGCGCGAGTCCGACTCGCACTTGACCGGTTTTTTTTCTTGTTATAGCGGTAATAGGAATACACAGTCTGTGAACTTCGACCTTTTGTCATAAAATGTTGTATTTTTGTTAAGTTTGTTGTCATCGGATAACTGCCTATGCTTGGGGTTCTTGTCAGGGCTCCACACTCAGGGGCCTGCGGTGACATGGAAGTAGACATCGCAAGGCTGTCTCCAGGGCTCCAGTAGCGGCTCAGGTTTGAACACATCTAGCTTCGGTGACTGCGCCTCTAAGGGAACCTCGGGCTTCACCTGTCATTGATAATACACTAATTAGTTAATCATTAGTTAGTAATTTAATAATGCGTTCAGGGTGCTGATGGGGCTGCGGCGATTCTGCATCAGGAATGTTTGCTGAACATCGCATAGACTGCTCTTACGATGCGTAAAAGATGCGCATCCCTGGTGCGTAGAGTACGCGGAAGCGCCAACAGCATCCTTAGCATGATCGCTAGTCGGCTGGACTGTAAGCACATCAATCATTGCTGCACCATTTATCATGGAATGGCGCAGTAGTGATTGTTGTTGAGTTTACTATCTTTTATATGTTTGGTGTTGTGGGTAGTTTTATGTATTACTAACACTTGTCTATAAGAACATTGTTACTAACAAAATGGACACTATGGCCTGAAATAAAGTATTTATTATTAGTACTTACACAAGCTCATTCATTTAATTACCTAATGTGGAAATAACATCAGGCCTTGTGTCCCTAGGGGTCAGGCAGAGGCGTGACTATGGTACACCCCCATTTCGCCATCTAGGTTAAGGGTCGACTATGGTAAAATGGGGGGGAGAGGGGGTAAGTTCCTTTTGATAGGGGGCGAGCCTACATAGCCAATTTTTGAAGGAAAATCCAAATAATACTTTACCCAGGAATCGAACCCAGGACCTTCTTAAGGATTGTCTTTTGTTATTTTGACGTTCAAAAAGTGCTGATTCCGAGCCTAGTTTGAACAAATGACTTGTGCTTCAGATCTCGGGTCCTGCTCGAGTGTCCCTACACGTGTGAGAGTCAGTCAGTCACCTTGGCAGACTTCCTCAGCTTCAGGTGCACCAGCTTGACGTGCGTGCGCATGGCCGTCCGCTGCGTGAACCTCCGGCCACACTCGCCGCATTCAAACGGCTTCTCCCCCGTGTGTGTGCGCACGTGGTTTGTTAGCACGCTCTTACCCTGAGGACAAGGACATTTTATTATAATTTAAACACATATCGACTTGATTTGAATGTAAATTTATTTATTTAAACTTTTCGCATAATTAGGTGCAAAGCCGGACTTAATGCCTTAGGAATTCTCGACCATGCGTGGGCGGGGGTGGGTGGGTGTAGTTGGGTAAATTCATTTTATTTCATCGTGAGCCAATGTCGCGTTTTCATAAAGACATCTCAGCACTTGGATGTATCGCGAGTCGACTTGGCATCGCTGCAGAGACTCCAAAACAAACCAGACCTCGATAGGGTCAAAAGCTTTCACATAGTCCAAAGTCATAAGCTCCAGAGTCTTTTCCGAAAGTTTGGACTTCTCTTCCTCCCTGAGGACGTCCACCATTTGGTCGAACTCCTGGTCAACGGCATTATCGGTTTCCACGGCAGCGAATCGGGTCTCCAAGTCTGACTGCAACGCTTCAGATCCTAGCATATTTGGACGAAGCCTAGACTTATCAAAAGAGTTCGCTCGAGTTCAAAGTTGATATTCAGAGAGCTTCGAACAAGTCTATGATGACTACCGGTATTAAACCTGTTGATCACTGAGACATTCCTGAATATATGCTTTTTATCCGTTATGATGCAGTCTATCTCATTTTTCGTCATAGTGTCGGGACTTCGCCTCGCCCACTTCCTTTCCACTTGAAAAGCCCCTCCTTCTCAAGGAAGTTAACAAGCATTTGATATGATTATGATTTCTGCTGCCAAACCAGTAGGATCCTACCGATTCGTAGCAATTCTGTACTCTCACTTTAGCGTTAAAATCTCTCATGAGAACGCTGTAGTGGGCCTTAGTGGTGGAATGCAAGACCTTGGAGATGTCCTCGAACATTTCCTCCACTTCGTCATCCGAGTGTGCCGAGGTCGATGCGGAAACCTGAACAACCTTCAGGTTATACTTCTTGGTTAGCACCACTACGAGGTATGCTACCCTCCCTGTTCGACACACTGGATACTTCAAATAACAAAGGGTTTTATTTACCAGGACCCCGACTCCATCTTAATGGCACAGCTGGTCTCCCTCTCAAAAATACATAAGGTGACCTGATTCAAGGGATATTGTGTCCTCCGGAGTTTTCGGACTTCACTCAACCCAAGAATGTGCCACCTTATTTTCCCGAGTTCTTCTTCGAGCTGCACTATGTGTTCGCCGAGCCGTAACGTGCGTCCGTTATACGTCGCCAAGGTCAGTTGGGTTTGGCGGTCATTCGTAACCCTGTGATTCTTCGCACCCCCCACTTTGCCGTTACCGTGACCGCCGCCACAATCAGGAATAGCATGGCGGCTGGGAACCGGGGGCCGTGGTCGATTCTGGCTGCCATTAGAGGGTTTGCCCATAATGGGCATGCGGGTTGGCGATCAATGAATGTGTTATTAATCTAAAAATATTTTAATACGCAAAGACAGCTCGTGTCTGCAAACAAATGTTTATGTGCAATGTTTCGAAAAAACACGCGCAGAAGATACGGCTTTATAAAGATCAAAAAACTGTATCGGAGCAACTGAGGTTTGAGTAATAGAAAAGTCAGAAATCGCAAAACTCACCCGGAAGGCCTTCCCGCACGTGTCGCACACGTGGCGCGGCGGCGGGCGCAGGCCGCGGTGCACGGCGTGCGTGTGCTTGCTGAGCGACGAGCGCGACGCCAGCGCGGCGCCGCACTCGCCGCACACGTGCGCGCGCACGCCGTCGTGCTGCACGCTGCCGTGCGCCGCCAGCGCGCGCGCCGACGGGAAGCGCGCGGGGCAGCGCCCGCACGAGAACCTGCTCCGAGGGCACGTGTGAGGGCTACGTTCTTTTGCAGTAATGTCGGACGCGTACGACAGTATCTATACATATAAGAGGCAGCGGCGGCACGAGAATCTGTCATGTGAAGGGGTTTGTTTAAAGGTCGTTTTCCATTGCAGTCGCATACGCCAGGATCATTAATATACACTAAAAATAGAAAAGGATCAAATATCGAACCTTGTGGCACACCCATTTTTACTTTTAAGACAAGTGAATTGAACTTGCTATTGTTTATCATTTAAATAAAATTTTACTAAACTGAGCGCAAGTTTTCCATATCCTGTAATGCTCAAGTTTCAAGAATAAGGTTTCGCGATCGACGCAATCAAATGCCTTGGACAGGTCACAAAAGATTCCTATGGCGTCCGTTTTATGATGCAAGCTGGTCTTAGTGAACTGTTTAATTAAGGTCTGAATTCCTCTGACGCTAATAGCAGTCGTGATGTGCGCTGAGCAGCGTTTGTATGTATGTTAATGTGTTTAAGTCAAATCTTGCAAGCTACATTCAAACCACTTCCTCTTATCATACGGAGCTGAAATTTTACATGGTAATTCTGTTTCGAAGACAATCTATTTTTATGATGCATGACCTGGCTGCTGCAATCAGGATTGGCTCCAGACAATGGAACTCCTCAACGGTCAACAGTACAGACAAGAAAGAGTTTTGAAGATCCGTAGCATGCCTAATGTCGCGCCATTTTTAATTTTATTTTTTCAAAATGGCCGCCACCCGTTTAACCTATAAAAATCGATAGCTGACATCAATGGAAACAGAAAACATAATAAGACCAAAACCCGGAAAGCGTCACGTTTCCGAGATATTAACGTTCAAAGATATTCGAGACATCGACGTGTGTTTGTACAAACCTACTTACAAAAAATAACCTACTAAACCTACTTATACCCTAATAAACCTACTTATAAAATCATTTATCATCAAAGTTGATCACGAGACATCCATATTTTTTTGAACTTGCGTAAGTACTTGAAAAATATGAAAATGGCAGACATTTATGATAGCCCGTTCTAAAGTATGGCATGACTTGGACAGTGTAACTCGGTTGTTACACACGATGACTTGTGTGACGTGATGAGTTCGTTGCATTTGTCGTCACAAGTACCTTTGAGTGAAGTTCAAGTGAAGGTGACAGAATAGAAGGCCATTTCTCGTAATTTAAAATGTTCAAAATCTAGTCACAGTCTCATCTCGGCGACAAAAAAATTTCAAAAATGTAGAGAAATTAGAGCTATTTTTGACAGATTGAGACTGAGATCACACTGAACGTTCTGAAAATTACGAGAATTGCCCCTCTTTCAAGGAATACGTCGAGTTTCCCTGTCACCCTGTATATGTATAATAACAAGTCGCATGGAGGGCGCATAACGCTTTTTTGTTACGTGACCATTTCTACCAGTTTACTCCTAACGGAAGCCAAAGAACTTCGTTGCTAAAATATAAATCTTACTAGCTGCGCCCCGCGGTTTCATCCGCATAAGTTCCGATCCCGTGGGAATATTGGGATAAAAAGTATCCTATGTGTTAATCCAGGGTGTCAGCTACGTCCATACAAAATTTCATCAAAATTGGTCCAGCCGTTTGACCGTGAAGAAGTAACAAACATACAAACACACACACAAACTTTCGCCTTTACAATATTATTGATAATAAAGCAATACCTACTTTAAACTCTGCTTGTCTCGATGTTTCAAACTCTTCTGCAGATGCTGCCGGAGACTGTGCGCGGATTTAAATCTAAAAACAGATTAACTAGCACTATTGAAAATGTCATAAAATATTGATGCTGTAGTGGAAACTACACATTATTGTGTGGGTATTTAAAGGAGACTAGCTGCGCCCCGCGGTTTCACCCGCATAAGTTTCGATCCCGTGGGAATATCGGGATAAAAAGTATCCTATATGTTAATCCTGGTTATAAACCATCTGTGTGCCAAATTTCATCCAAATCCGTTCTGTAGTTTAAATTTCATTCAATTGTCACTGTAAATTGAATGGCGGGCGAGTGGCGCAGGCGGTAGTTATCAAAAATATTTTATATTCTTATCTCCTTTATTTCAATATAAATACATAATACATATAAATTATATTTTTAAATATTATATTTATACAAAAAACATTTAATAAATATGAAAAATAGTAGCCCACCGGAATCGGGAACAGGGTCCAAGCTACCGGCGGTCAGGGCTCCAGAGAGAGGAACCTCCTGACAAGGCGAGCCGTGTCCAGGAGTACCGCTTTCTGAATCAAGCCCTTGATCCAGCTGCCCAACGAGAGCCTCTTCAGGTGTTGGCTATTAAGCCATTGACTGTCACGACTATCGGCACAATGATCGCCGAGTCCACATGCCACATGTCGACCACCTCGTGAGCCAAGTCAAGATACTTGATTGTTAATCTTTCTCGGCTTTCACGAGGGTCTCATCATGCGGGACGGTTATGTCAACAATCATTGCGCGCCGCTCTGATCGATCCACCTCCACTATATCAGGCTTATTGGCAACAATAGTCCTGTCAGTGATGATGGCGCCGATTCCCTTGTTCACAAATTAAACTAAACTAAATTTAAGTTCAGTGCATCTTTTTATTTCTATTTCATTAAGAAAAGGACAGAAGATAAATATTAGTTTAATCCTGTCAAATTAGTCAGCGCCTGACGTAAATTGACGTATTTTTAGTAGCCATGTTTTTAATCACGTCTAAACTGTCTATGGAGTATCTTAATTTGACAGGACTAAACTAATATCTTCTGTCCTTTTAATGGAATAGAAAGAAAAAGATGCACTGAACTTAAATTTAGTTTAGTTTGTGAACAAGGGAATCGGCGCCAATGTTATAATTTGTATGGTTGCTGGCCACTAGCCCTACCCGTGTGTTCGATTAATGTCGCCATTGTAGTTGCACGTTGTATAATGTTTGTGAACATACCTTACATCGCACTCCACGCAGTAGTAGTCCTTCACGTCCGTATGTGTGAGCTGGTGATGTTTGATCTGAGTTCTCGTTCTAAAGCGCTTGTTGCATATTGCACACTCGTAGTTCTTGATCCCCTGGTGTATTCTGTAACAATAAAGGAACTTTAAAGTTTAAAAAAAAAAACGCAAAGACTTAAAACTAAAAAACTTAACTTAATCTTTTATTTTATACTTTTTTTTTTAAAGGTTCTTAATTGAACCTTTAAAAAATTCCCATTTCGCGCTCCTAAAAATCCAAAATGTAATTTATTTGAATCACTTTTGATCAACTGTGCAACTAACTTGTTTTTAAATAAAATAGTTAATTAATTGATTGTACTTACTGCTGATGTTCCACTAAAGAGTCCTTGTTAATGAAGGTTTTTCCACACTGGTCACACTTGGGCCTGTCGCCGCTGTGGTGGTTCCGCATGTGACCCCTATGCGTTTTGTTGTTACTGAAAGAAAACAGAGAAAGATAGGAAATAAGTTTATTTGACCATTAGCGAACCAGTAGCCATTGGGAACCCAATGGCTTGGCACGCGATGGTGGAAAAAGGCCCGATGGAGTGACCATAATGCCTTGGAAGTTGGGTAGGCCTTTGGTATGGGATGCAACCTGTGTCGAAACCCTCGCGCCATCTCATCTCCCTAGCACGCTGGGCTGTGCCGGGGCGGCTGCTGCAGGAGAAGAAAACCTCAAACGGCGCAAATATAACAACCTTATTGGGAGCTATACATATTATGTTTGAGCCGTTTGGGGTTGAAACACTAGGGCCTTGGGGTCCGAGTGCTCATCGAATTTTTCGGGACATCGCCAAGCGGTTGGTTGACTCTTCACGTGACCAGAAGGCTGGCCTATTCTTAGCCCAAAGAATCAGCATTGCCATCCAACGTGGTAATGCTGCCAGCCGTTTGGGCACTTATCCCATTGACAGTGATGCGGACGAATTTTTTGATGCCCAATGAGCTCGTGCCTTTTTCTCATTTTTTTATTATATACTTGTACATAATATAATTATATATATACTAATTCCGTAACACACTATCATATATTATGTGTTTAATTATATAAAGGAAAATATAATAATAATAATTTATTTTTATCTGGACTTAGCACACGAGGTTGTTGACATGTGGAATGTGAGCTCGGCTGTCATTGTGCCGATGTATCAGCCAATGGCCTGATGGCCGAAAGCCTCGATCAACATCTATCGCGGCTCTCGTTAGGCGGTTGGATTAAGGGCCTGATTCAAAAGGCAGTACTCCTCGATACGGCTCGCATTGGGGGAGGTTCCTGTCTCTGGAGCCCTAAACCACCGGTAGCTTGGACCCTGTCCCGATATCGGTGAATCACTATTTTTTAAATATTGTTTTTTTATACTTAATTTTTATATTTAAAAAAATATTTTAAAATAAGATAAGTAAATAAATAAACGCCATAATTTCTTTATTTGTTAGAATATTGTTGTTACAAAGGTGTTACACGTAATTATGATGTCCATAACATTTTGCTGTTTCCAGCGTACAAATATTGATAACAAATATTACAGACTAGCTGCACTAAGCGGTTTCACCCGCATAGGTTTCGATCCCGTGGGAATATCGGGACAAAAGTATTCGATATGTTAATCCTGGTTATAAACCATCTGTGTGCCAAATTTCGTCCAAATCCAGTTTAGTAGTTTTTGCGTGAAAGAGTAACAAACATCCATCTATCTATCCATCCATCCAAACTTTCACGTTTATAATATTAGTAGGATTGGCGCTGAGATGAGATTGCGACTACATTTGGAACGTTTCTAATTGAGTTTATGTATGTATGTATTGATACTTACTTTGAAACTTTTCCGCAAATATGGCAAGTGAATAATGTCAGGAATCCTTCGTGTTGCGTTCTGAAAATAAAAACTTGCGTATTAGGACCATCTTTATAATTGGACGCACAAAAACTTCGAGAATTAAAAAAAATCAATAGAAATCTATAAACGTTACTTAGCACTTCATTTAATAACGTTTATAGATGTTGGTCTAAGCTACCGTATTATATTCGCAGATGAAAAGGACATCATCCGTTTTGGTGCGTTTGTGACATTTTCACAAACTCGAACTCGAAAGTTTTAGGATAAATAATATATAATTTTAAAATAATTTTAAAATTTCAAATAAACCAATTACCACTTTTGAATTAAATAAATATAAATGTTTATTTCTCAATAAATGCATTTACATTATGTTGGTCTAAAAATGGCTTAAGTTAGAGTTTCAGAGTGCAAACCCTGACTTCTAATCTAAACTACGTTTATGTACTTGTTTTCCTTACACCGGATTTCACATTTTTTATTTAATCTTTTTGTTTGATGTATATACCTGGTGTATTGTGTTTAGTTTGTGCCAAATAAATGTATTTTATTTTTTCTTTCTTTCTTCTGTATAGATTGGTTTTACCAGTACATTTTACCTGCATAGATTGGACAGAATAGATTGTCAAGGTGTCGGTCAGTCAGGCACATGGCGCTATACCCTGTCCATTAGGCAAACCGTTTTTTGACAGCTGTCTTAGAACGTACATATTCCAGATTACGTAAAAGTTAACTTTAAAATGCGTAATAAAATAAATATATAAACTGCCTTATCTTATTTACGGATTCTTACAGACATTATAATACCGTACGTGTATCAATCAATGTATTGTGTGTTGCTGCAACCACTAGTTCCATCTGTCAAAAAACGGTTTACCTAATGGACAGAGTATAGTCTCCTAAGACCGTTATCCCGTAGCTCCAACGGTTAAGGTATCTGTAGCTCGTGGGTCGCGGCTGGCTGCGCGTCACCTGTAGTGCTCCACGATGGAGGCGCGGTCCACCATGCGGCGGCCGCACGCGACGCACTCGTAGCGCCGGTTGTGTATGAGCGAGTGCACGTTGAAGCTGTAGGACGTGGGCAGGTGCATGCGACACAACTTGCACTCGTAAGGCCCCCGAGACTGTGAACAAAAACACAATTGTAAAAAAAAACCACGCACAGTGATGAGTTCTGTAGTTGGGAGAAATAATTACGTAATTTCTGCGTGTGTAACCGACATTATTTTATACCGGCTGACTTTTTTTTCTGTATGAACAAAAACAGGGTATAAAAGGTGAATGGAGTAGAAGTCTGTGGCACAGAAAGGGGATTAAAATTTTCTAGAAGGAGCCTAGCATGCAGCATACCTATTATAATGTCGCATCGCATTGTATTGTACTGTGAAGTCACAAATGATAAACTATATTCAAATTTTATTTGTGTTTCAAATTGTCATTATTTAAAGTTAAACAAATATTAACTTTATTTCAATGATCATTAAGTTGATTTCCGAGTGACTCACTATTAAAAAGTTATAAAAATGTTTGAAGTTGTAGCGTAAACTGAAGTTTATGGTGTAGGAATTAAAGTTATTTATGCATAAACTCATATTTGTTTACATTTTGGGCGAATATGTCGCAACTCAAATTTAGGACCATCGAAGTAAAATAAATAAACAGTTAATTACTAATAACAATAACAAAACCATGACCATGACGACCAGTCACAAACAGCACCCGTTCACGAGCATAACGCAAAGATCAGTCATTCCCCCTCGCCATGTTTGAGGGAACCGGGGTTATCGAAGGCTGCCGTGACGTCACGACGGATGACCGACACGCCGCGGCCGCAGGCGGCGTGCGAGCCGGACCGCGCCCGAGTATTTACGAACACAGCATTCGGCCGTCTTCGGTGACGGACGGTTATACGTCGTCGGTCGCGGTCGACGTGTGGTCAGATAGGGGCTGTTCATTTATTACGTAAGACGTTTTGAAGAGGAAGTGGTCCGAACAAGTCTAATTTTTTCTTACGTGGGGGAGGGAGGGGTCCAGATTATTCTTACGTAAGATCACAAAAGTAAGCAAAAACTAAAGTTTTTCAAAAAATGGCTGTTTTTGCTTTGCAATTTTGGTAGATACTGATGTTACGTAAGATTCAAAGGGGGGGAGAGCGGTTCATTCAAGCCTTATTTTTTCTTACGTAGGGGGGGGTGGGGGGGGGGTCAGAAATTGGTTGAAATTGTCTTACATACTACATGAACAGCCCCATAGACCGTTGCCTTAGGAGCACTTTTTGAAAGTATATTAGTTATATATATTATAATTAAACCCACATAAAAAAAAAACTTACCGGGCTGTGTTTGCTCATATGATTTTGTAATTTAGACTCAAAGTTAAATCCTTTATGGCACAAATTACATTGGAACGGGAACTTCAAGCCTGCCTTACTATCATCCTGAAACAAAAAAAATACTAGTTAAAATAAAATTACTGTCATCTCTTTCTAACATGCTAAAACTGAAAGAGATACGAGAAAGGGCTCGCGTAAATTTAGATACATAGGTATAAGTGACTGTATGTTTTCTCGGCGTTTTGGTCGGCTCCTAAGAGAAGACGTAGCGTGATGTTAAATAGCCTATAGCCTTCCTCGAGAATTAGGCTATCAAATGCAAAAAAAATCAAATCAAATCCGACCGGTAGTTTCAGAGATTGGTTCATTCAAACAAACAAATTCTTCAGTTTTATTATTATTATAGATAGGAGCCAAGCTAAAAGAAAAAAAAAAGTCAAAAAGAATGATAGGCCCAAATGAGGTCGGGAGGATCCTCCGACCAGACGTTTCGTGTCTGGTAGGCAACTGCCCAATGAATCATGTCGGGCTGTTGTATATATGCTGATTGCGCGGTAAACTCGAGAGAGAGCAGCGGTGACCCAGTGGTAACGGCCATGACTTACCGAGTTGTAGGTCGTGGGTTCGAACCCAAGCAGGCACTTTACTTTGTGTTAATTATTTCATCACCACTGCTCTCAAAACGGTGAAGGAAAACATCGCGAGGAAACCGGCATGTCCTAGAACCAAAAGTTCGAAGACATGTGTCATCTACCAACCCGCACTGGGCCCGCGTGGTGGATTACGGCCCACTTCCTCTCACAGAGAGGCCCGTGTCCCAGCAGTGGGAACATTATAGGCTGATTGCTATGTATGCGCGAATAAACTCTGCTTGCGCGATGCAGGATTTTGCGTGATGTCAGTATGACCCGTAGTTCGCTTGTGGCGTTGTAGATACCGCTACATTAATAGAAGCGATATAGTACATACCTCTCTCTGCTTAATTTGCTCCTCAGGGTTCAAAGTGACTATTCTTATCTTAGTAGGGTCCAACTCTATAGGTTTTCTAATTGAAGATTTAGATTCAACCGTCATCCCTTCTTCAGGAGTTGTCTCACTGTAAACAAGATTATTTTTAGTTAAACATGGTAAAACAAGGTTAAGCTACCTTAGCCGAGGTCAGTCCGTGGATGAGATGACGGGGTTTTCCATCAGGAATATCTCAGTAGCAGTCCGGAGTCTGGGTGTGTGTCCGGTTGATGGCAAGGGCTCGCCCGCTGTTACATGGGACTTAAACATAACTGGCGAAACATCTGTCAACGAGGTATCACTTTTGTCTAAATTTATCTCAGCAGGCAGATAGGGTGGCAAGCACTGAATATATATAATAAAAACAAGTACGCTGGACATCATACTATCGATGACAAAATGAAGACATTTGATTTTCACCATGTTGGCGCTGATAGCAAGGTGAGCGGCGGTGAGCGACCGTGGAACTAATATTTTTGATAACGAGTTTTACAAGATGCCCATACACTCATGATAAAAATACTCTAAATATCTTGTAGTAAACACAAAATACACAAACAAAGTCTTATTCCACGAGACCTAAATTGTCAGAGACATACCAAAACAGAACGACGGCCATTTGCGGCAATGTGTCAATTTTAGTTCCTGAGACGCTCGAGCGGGGCGCTTTGAATCGGCACAAAAAACAACTGTCAATTCGTATTAAGTATGTTCGTAATAAATGTAATAATATAGTATATTTAGTCCAGCGTACTTGTATAATATAGGTCAGTGTGGGCAAGAAATGTCATGTATTATAAAATTCTAAGAAATGTCACATCTTTTAGAACTCTGTTGTAATTCAACATTAGCTGGAGTCACTCGTGTAGACTGCAGATATCTTTTTTTTTGTTTGATCATGTTTAGATATCAATACCTATGCTATACTTATGCTTGTGGCTAAGTGATAATAGCCGCACGGGTCCATCGATCAGGTTAAGCTACGCTTGCCGTGGTTGGTCCGCGGATGGGTGACCATCTTTACATAACAACCCTTCCGTGCCTCGTAAAGCACGTTAAGCAGTTGGTTCCGGTTTACACTAATTGCGTAACACACTATCATATATTATGTGTTTAATGAAATAAAAATAAATATTTATTTATTTGTTAGAATATTGACGGCACGGTTGGCGCAGTGGTTAAGCGCGATTGACTGCTGCGCTGCGTGTCGCGGGTTCGATTTCCGCACGGAAATATTTATATGACCTACAAGTACTTGTTCCGGGTCTGGCTGTTTGTGTATGTGAGTTTAAATGTTTGTAAACGCACCCACGATACAGGAGTAACTCCTAGTGTGGAGCAATGTTTTTATTAAAAGTAAGTAAAGTAGTAAGGAACTCACATTTCCTTTTTCTTCTTTTGAACCTTAACTTCTTTGGTCTTCCTCCTCTTGGCGGGCGGTTCTTCCTTGATCTCCGCGGGCGCAGCCTCTTGTAACAACGACGCTATGTCATCCTCTGTCATCTTCGTCGCTACGGACCTAGATACATTAAAAAAAAGATTTTATTTGACGTTTGGCGAAATTTTTGTCTATGGTCAATTACGATCTTCGTTATTTAACAATTTAAGGAGGATACGCTAGGTAGCCCGCGAAATGAAAATTTTCGTCATTTTATTAATTACAAGTCAGTGTCAGGTTGTATGTTGAAGAAAATGTAAAGTTCACTCATCCTCTATAGAAAGGGGGGGATCCTCCGACCAGACGGGCGATGTGTCTGGCGGCAACTACCTGATGATTCGTGTCGGGCTGTTGTATATATGCTAGTTGCGCGGTAAACTCTGCTTGCGAGATGCAGGATTTTGCGTGACGTTAGTATGAAGCGTTGTTCGCATGTGGTGTTGTAATAGGGGTTAAAGTATGAAATTGCCGTTTCATTGTAATAGGTACTTCGAATGGACATAGAACCTTCATGGTTTGATATTTTTGAGTGAAACTTTTTTCACATGGTAACTATGGAGTTCTTCTTTTAAAAAATATGCAACATTCGATTATCGACTTTCAGTTGTTTTTTTTATTCAGCTTAGACAAGAAAGATGGAAACTTCAAAAATTCGAGTTAATTTTGAATACGAGTTCCGACGCGGAACTAACGCGGCAGAAACAGCTCGCATTATCAATGTTGCGTTTGGAGAGGGGACTGCTAATGAACGCACCGTGCGATTTTGGTTTAAACGCTTTCGTGATGGAAAAGCAAAGCTTACCAATAAAAAGGTAATGGTAACTGTTTGGTGGTCTCAGCATGGTGTTATTCACTATAGCTTTCTCCAATCTGGTCAAGCAATAACGGCAGATGTCTACTGTGCCGAACTCCGAACAATGATAGTAAAACTAGCAGTGAAACTGCCCCGACTCATGAATCGATCTTCACCATTATTGCTCCATGATAACGCGAGACCTCATACAGCACGAGAAACCGTTTTAACTCTACAGGAACTGCAATTAGAAACCATTCTTCACCCTCCGTATTCGCCAGACCTTGCTCCAACGGACTACCATATTTTTCGTGATTTGGACAATTTTCTACGTGATAAAAAGTTTTCTTCTCAGGAGGCAGTACAAAATGCTTTCACACAGTTTGTCGAATCTAGATCACGAGAGTTCTATCGCAAAGGCATAAATGACCTTCCTATTAGATGGCAGTAATGTTTAGATAATATTGGTAATTATTTTGATTAAATAAATATGTTAAATTAAAAAAAAAAACGATTTTCAATTTTTCAGTACAAATCGGCAATTTCATACTTTAACCCCTAATATATACCGCTACAAAAATATGATTCGCGACCGTAACAAGTATAACTTTACAGAATCATAATCATTAAAATCATCAATCTAAATTCATATAATCCTATTGAATGACTATTTCATGAAATATCAAAAGTATGTTCCACCAACCAGGCTTACCAAGGGGTATCATATTATCATATTACCCAATAACTGGGTTGTGGAGGTCAGATAGGCAGTCGCTCCATATAAAATACTGGTATTCAGCTGCATCCGGTTAGACTGGAAGCCGACCCCAATATAGGGCAGATGATGACCTACTATTGTATAGAAGCAAGTTTCTCTAACCGAACAGACAGCTGTGCTGTTGGGGAGTTTCTTGCGCCACTTCTTCTTCCCAGCGAAAGCACTAGGAAGTGGTGAAGGGCGGGCGTGCCGGGGGACTGTCTTATGTAATTTTGACGTTCGAAAAGTGCTGATTCTCAGCCTAATTGGAATAATTGACTTTTTATTTTGATTACACTGGAAGCCAACCCTAACATAGTATTTCCGACCTCCACGCGAACGAAGCTGCGGGCAAAAGTCAGTTAAAACTAAAAGTATTTTGGAATCTTACCTAAATTCTTCTAAGGTAATATTATCTTCGTAGTCTGAGAAGCCGTGCTCCTCCTTCACGATGTCGTCCTCGATCTTACTGATCATCTGAATGTCAATGTCATCTAGTCCTGAAGACTGAACTTGTTTTTCATGCTGAAATTAATCATTTAATTTCGTTTATTCATTTTCTTACCTATTCAATACAATTTTATAACAAAATTAAAAAAAAAACATTGAAAAATTTTAAAAATCCGCCGGGAGCAGGGTCCAAGCTACCGGTGGTTAGGGCTCCAGAAACAGGAACCTGTTCACGATGCGAGCCGTGTCCAGAAGTACCACTTTCTTCATTAAGAAAATTGTCCCACGAGAGCTATTTCAGATGGTGGTCGAGGCTTTTGGCTATTAAACAAAAATATTTTATTTTTCTACATAATCACCCTCCAATGCAATGCATTTAGAAAAACGCGTTTCTAACTTCCTTATTCCTTGTGAAAAAAATTGTTTTTCGTGACTCTCGAAAAACTCCTCTACGGCAGCCATAACCGCGTCTTATCGTAAAATTTTGTTCCACGAATGTCCTGTTTTAATTTTGGGAATAAGTGAAAATCACTTGGCGCTAAGTCCGGAGAATATGGTGGGTGGTCAAGGAGACTGAAGCCAGCACAGCGGATTACGTCGAGCGCAACTTCCGATCGATGAGCAGGAGCGTTATCTTGAAGAAACAACACGCCCAACGATAGTTTTCCACGACGTTTTTCTTTAATCGCTTCACGCACTTTCGGGATTAAATCTTTGCATTTTTTAATAATGATTCCAAGAATTTTTTGATTCACCCTCGTACTATCGCCAAAACCTATATCTGATGATTTTGAAAACAAAATCCCGTGCACATGATGACCACAGCTGCGTCCGTAAGTAAAACAAAAGAGGATCCTTTTAAGGTCGACTAATAATATGCGCTGCAAGCAGGAATAGTCCTTATGGTGGTCAAATATAGGTTTTGGCGATAGTACATTTGCTTGTACATACATAACAGGTCCCTTCCACATTTAACCCGTCTCCTTCAAAGCAAGAGTGAACAGGAATCTCCTGGGCACGTTCCATTTGTTCCATCATAGACCTCATCCATCACTCTCGGGCGTGATCGAGGTCAAGAGTAGAGATGTTATATTAGGGTCATTTTTAGGTAATCCTATTATTGAATATATTAGTTAACGCATATTATGATATACCTATTACTGGATATCAGTCAAATATTAGTGAACCGATTCAATATAGCTACTCAATCTAATATGCATATCTGCGTAATATCGGTAAGAGTCTCCATAATAATTAATATGAAATACGAGATTCTGCACGTTTATTATTCAAGTGAAACGGTGATTAAATTTTCCTTGGACCAAAAACTCCAACAAAAATAAATAAAATATCAACTCAATCACTAAACACTAACAAAATAATGAATAGTTATACTATTATAATAGTTATCAATCACTACGTGCAGCAATAATAGGGCTGTGAGCTTTGATCACTGGTCACCATAGGGCGCTATCAGTCGCCGCGCTATTACGCGTCCCTATTATTTGACTAATACCTGGTAACCTATTATTCTATATTCGCATATCCTAATATGAATATACACGGCTTGTATTATGATACCTGTACCTATTACGAATATATTAGTCACACCTCTAATCAAGAGCAGGGGGCTTACTCCGAAGTAGTATCAGCCGAATGTTCGGCCGTTTCCTGCTACGAAGTCACTATTTGGTTCGGTCGGTTCCGATCCTACTGTCCCGACCCAACTGAGCCGATCCAAATTTTTTCGCATTTTTCAATAATATTCGGTTCGGCCATTTGTTGGTCCGATCCGAACATTCGCACTTTGTACTTCGGAGTAGGCCCCCAGGTCCATTAGCAATAAAAAGAAATTGCCACAAGCCCCTCTATTTTGAGATTGACACTTACCTCTACTATTGTTTGTCGAAGGACCGTTGGCCGGTGTAGCAGTCCTCGAGTGGGGACCGCGATCGGTAAGAGTATAATGAGACGCCCCTCAGAGATGATGGACCTTAAGTACGTGGCTGGGACAGGAAGGCGGAGGACAGGGTGTTGTGGAGCAGCCTGGGAGAGGTCTATGTCCAGCAGTGGACTGCGATAGGCTGTGTTGATTGATTGATTGACACTTACCTCTAGAACCTCATGGTACCCGGCCCTGCCTTTGCCCACTATATCTATGGTCAGCACACTCGTGGTACTCAGGTGAGGACTGGCGTACTTGGACAATTCTTCATCCTGGGCCTCTATCGGGAACTGCAACAGTTTTACATAACTATGAACCTGATAAAGTAGTGATATATTGGTTAGGCTGCTCCAAAGTATCTAGTCTATTCAAATTTATGTTTTAAATTAATGTTATTTCAAGTTAAACAAATATCAACTTTATTTTAATTGTAATTAAGGTGATTTTAGACTGACTAGAACTATTGAAAAAGTTATAAAAATTTTTGAAGTTGTAGCGTAGACTGAAGTTTATTGTGTA
This sequence comes from Apamea epomidion, assembly GCA_947507525.1. Taxonomy (NCBI): domain Eukaryota; kingdom Metazoa; phylum Arthropoda; class Insecta; order Lepidoptera; family Noctuidae; genus Apamea; species Apamea epomidion. The sequence goes on from OX382255.1 coordinate 9,374,938, forward strand.
GGAATTAAAGTTATTTTTCCATAAACTCATATTTGTTTACATTTTGGCAAATAAATCGCGAATGAAGATTACATAAGCATTCTTGGATCTTTCTCCACGAATGACAGCCGGGACCAACGGCCTAACATTCTTTCCGACGCACGGAGGGGTCTTATTGTGCGTGGTCGATCGACCCGTGCCGCTGTTATTACTTAGCCACGAGCCGCTCCAATAGAGAAGTAACGAAGAAAAAATCTTGTTGCGCCGACCTAATATTAGTAGGGACAAAGCCGAGAAGGGCAGGACATTGATGATATTATCATAACAATACTCACGGGAGCGCATCGTGTAAGGTACTCGTACAGCATCGTGTGAGCTCGCAACACTTTATGTTTAAACCTAACCGACTTCTGCAGGAGAGTCACGCATTCGTAACACAACCACTGCGGTAGACCATCGGACTCTGTTACCTGAAAACATAGTGAAATCCTTCTATAATCTATACTCTAAATTAAATATGATAATGCTTCAGCAGATGGTGAATGTCGCCTGCTGCTGCGGTGACCGGAAAAGCCATAGCTGTAGTGGTATCAGTGGCTGTCAGTTACAGAGAGACGAGACACATTTGTTTGTCTTGACTAATTTGGCTAATTACATGCCGAAGATGCCTCACTGCAATACTTTCCGATTGCGGTTGAGCTCGCCACCTTGATCAAAATCAAAACCTAAAATCATTTATTCAAAGTAGGCTGAGAATTAGCACTTTTCAAACGTCAAAATTACATAAGACAGTCCCCCGGCACGCCCGCCCTTCACCACTTCCTAGTACTTTCACTGGGAAGAATAAGTGGAGCAACAAACTGTCCGGCAGATGGGGTATCTGCTGGGGAGTTTGTAATTACTTTACTAATAATCTTCTATACTAATAATAAAGCTGAAGAGTGGTTTGTTTTTTTATTTGTTGGGTTGTTTAAACGCAGAAAAATGTGAGTGTACTACAGAGGCCTATCCCTCGCTGATGATGCTTGATGTTATGTAGGTAATAGGTACAGCGGGCTGGTGTCCGCAACTCCACGACAATGTGCGTATTTTGCGTACTTGATGTTATGTAATACAACACAGGAAATATCTCCCCTATTACTTCCCTTGTGTCTTTTATAGATAGATAGATAGATAGAATACTCTTTATTGTACACCATACAAATTACAGAAACATAAATATATGACATTTTACAAGGGGTGACACAATGGGCGGTCTTATCGCTAAGAGCGATCTTTTAAAGACAACCTTTGGATGGATTACAATGAAGGAGAGACAAATATAGGTGGTAGTCTGTGGTGTACCATTTATATTATACAATTAATATATATACATATAGTATATTTTACTCGTCTAAATAAATATATACATATAATAATAAACATGAAACAAGAGCAAAGAAAAAAATAATATAAAAATAAATAAATAATAATAAAATAATGACTATGTTTAAGGAGAGAGGAAGTGCTTGTGTATCATAATTTAGAAAGTGGACCAAGATTGAGCACGCCTTACCGACACGGGCAAGTCATTCCATAACCGTACTGCTTGAACAGTAAAAGATTTGTCAAAGAAACGGGTGGAATGCATTGGCATCTCTAGTCTCAGGTTTTCCAATGACCTCAGATATCTATTATGTGCGTCATGAAGGAACTTGAAACATTTTTTAAGATAAGAGGGGGTTTTAGGATTAAACAAAATACTGTAGAGCTGAAATAAGATATGTGAATTCCGGCGAAGACGTATAGGAAGCCACTTGAGCTTTGTACGAAATTCAGAAATGTGATCATATTTGCGCAGGCCAATATAAATCTTATACTTAGGTAGCAAAGTAAGCATGTTTTTTACTTGACATCATGAGTCAATTAAACATGATATGCTTACTTCAATGTTGACTTAAAAGCACGAGATAGTATGAAGAAGTACATAGGAAGCACAAGAAAACCTAATGCTTTAGTAAAAAAATGCATAGCAAGAATAAACATAAAATTGACTACATTCTTTTTAAAATTTGTTCAAGACTGTTTTAGTCAGGTTATTATCGATAATTATTGTTAAATCTCTTTGGAACTAGCAGAAATGTTAAAGTAACAAGTCTTGAGGGGTTCTATAGGTATAAAACAGTTAATTACTCACGTTAATTCCGGCAAGATCCATAAAGGACGCTTCGAACATAACAGCGTTATGCATTCGTCTCTCCGTCATCAAACAACACCTACAAATAGCTTTCGCCGGTTCAAAATCAAGTTTAATATCTCCCTCATTGCCTAAACTCATCGTTTCCATTTTATTACAAATATTTATAAGTTAAAAATAATCACACGCAAATAGTCCCAACCAATACAAATCTGGAAAATGTAAACAATATGGCGGTTTGGCAGCTTAGTTTTTTTTTATGCGTTTTGTTTTCACGTGTGGTCTAAGGTCCTTTAATTTAACGTTCGATTTAAAACCGAATAATTATTTAGAGCGAATGTATGAAAGTTATCTTTTAGTGGTAGCTTGACAATAGTTCCAATGTGAATTATTTACGTATTCGACAATAAATGGTTTTGAGAATGTGATAACAAGACGTACCGCAGATTTTCACAAGCTTACAACTATATAGATTGGAATGGAAACCAAGCTAAAGTAGGTATTGAGCTACTATGTAGTAATAAAGCTAAATATTCCACCGCCACGTATTGTTTTACAAATGAATATCTGTAAACCTATAGGTATCTACTATATGGGGCCTTGTTTACGCCTGCCGTAAAACTTACTAAGGCATTCCACCAAGGAGGTCGTTGCGTGCTGTACTCCTGTATATTAACTCCTTCGTGTCGCTGGCATAATAATATGGGTTAAAGTATGAAATTGCCGTTTCCTTGTAATAGGTACTTCAAATGGACATAGAACCTTCATGGTTTGAAATTTTTGAGTGAAACTTTTTTCAGATGGTACCTATGAAGTTCTTTTAAAAAATGTGCAACATTCGATTATCGACTTTCAGTTGTTTTTTTTATTCAGCTTAGACAAGAAAGTTGGATACTTCAAAAATTCCAGTTAATTTTGAATACGAGTTACGACGCGGAACTAACGCGGCAGAAACAGCTCGCAATATCAATGTTGCGTTTAGAGAGGGGACTGCTAATGAACGCACCGTGCGATTTTGGTTTAAACGCTTTCGTGATGGAAAAGCAAAGCTTACCAATAAAAAGGTAATGGTAACTGTTTGGTGGTCTCAGCATGGTGTTATTCACTATAGCTTTCTCCGATCTGGTCAAGCAATGACAGCAGATGTCGACTGTGCCGAACTCCGAACAATGATAGCAAAACTAGCAGTGAAACAGCCCCGACTCATGAATCGATCTTCACCATTATTGCTCTATGATAACGCGAGACCTCATATAGCACGAGAAACCGTTTTAACTCTACAGGAACTGCAATTAGAAATCATTCTTCACCCTCCGTATTCGCCAGACCTTGCTCCAACGGACTACCATTTTTTTCGTGATTTGGACAATTTTCTACGTGATTTAAAGTTTTTTTCTCAGGAGGCAGTACAAAATGCTTTCACACAGTTTTTCTAATCTAGATCACGAGAGTTATATCGCAAAGGCATAAATGAGCTTCCTATTAGATGGCAGCAATGTATAGATAATATTGGTAATTATTTTGATTAAATAAATATGTTAAATTAAAAAAAAAAACGAATTTCAATTTTTCAGTACAAATCGGCAATTTCACTTCCACGGCGTCGTCGGTGGCAGCACAGAGGTCACCTTGACTTGATGTTTCACACAGAGGGCAGGATAGAAGGTGGACCATGATTTGCGACATAGCTCCATAATCACACCCTACTTCCGTTCCGTTGAGGTAGCCCTACTTTACCAGGTTGGACTTACATCTTCCCACTTGTGTCCGGAGACGGTTCAGGGAATTCAAAAGGGACCACGGAAGGTTACACCCTGGGTATTAACTAAGGCTTTTCCATAATGGGGAAGGAACTGTCAAAATGCCACTGTCATAGCTATACAGGGTTAAATTAAACAAGCTAGCGAAACTGAGAAAGACGTGATGAGTATCGATATCTAAACACGATGAAATAAAACAAAAAGATTTAATGTATTTTTTTGGGGTCTACGACCGCTTGTTGTGTTGAAGTATGTAGGTATGAGATAAGAAAATCTGTTTTCGTTGGTTTATTGTGTTCAGATATCGCATCACGTCTGTGAAGCGTTCACAATACCTAATAATAAAAATATTTATTTCATAAAAAAAGAAATACATTGCACTGTATACAGGTACAGTAAATAATTGACATTCTGTAGCAAGTGAAACAGTATCGGTGTTACGTCATAATAAAATTATGCTAAAGTTATTCTATGAAATAAATGTAGGTAGGTTACATATGTAGGGTTGTGTATGTAGGAGTGAATGTGAGTTCGTGTGTGAGCGTGTAGGTGGGGGTGCGTGTACATGTATGTGTGTGTAAATGGGCGTAGAATTGAGATTGTATTTTTACGATATGTATGCTAGAAGATTCTCCGTTGATAGGTAGTCCTGTTGTAGTAGCCATTGAGTGATTTTTTGTTTTAGCGTGTGTCTGTTTAAATCAAGTATGTTTAGTATTTTGTGTAGTTTCTTATATATACATATAAAGTACCTTTTTTGTTTTTTCTTTTTTTTTTCTGGGTGGGGAATCATCAAATGACTCCTCCCGCTCTGGGCGGAGCAGAAGGGAGTGTCAGACTTTTACTGACTAAAACCCACCCGTGTTCCTTCAGTTGCCTGTGCCAGGGGCCACGGTATCTCTTTCGAACAACCCGCAGCCCCGGCGGCATCGGCCCTAGCGGACCCCGTCAGTTCGTGCTGACAGCTCTTTGAGGCGCGCGTGGAACACAACGCGCCGTCGACCCGGGCCTGGTCCTTACCGGGCGGCGAGCTGCCCATAGCTCGCCGCCCGCAAGCCCGCGCCTACGGTGGCCGGGAGTCGGCTGTTGACTCCCGTCCAGAGCGTCTCCTGCGGCGGCTAGGAGCGCGAGGGTGCAGCGATTGCCTCTCCCTCGCACGCTCCGCCTCCTCCTTTGCGAGCTTTACTGCTTCGCAGAAGGAGCCCCTGACGTAACATTAGGAGTACCTGACGTAATATTAGCGTTCGGCAAAAGTTACGCTAATAAGGTTAAAAAAATGCTGATTTAACTGATAATATTTCAAGCAGTGAGGTAACTATACCCTTCGGGGCCCGTGTCACATTCATGGGGTTGGTAGGGCCCTCCCTCAATGTAAAGAAGCTCAACCGTTATAATTTTTTTTTTACTGTCACTTCGCCCGCGAGTTCGTCCGCGTAGATTTCGTAATTCCGCCTACAAAATTGATACCTGACTGCTTCCTTGGTCTATGTAGTGGTCGAAAAAAGCTTGCATTCTATACTTAGGTACGAGTATGTTAGGATCCTCCTGTGCTCATGCCCTCTTGGATCGTGGCACTTTGCCACTCCTGCCACCCTATTGTTACGCCACTGAATTTCAAGTGACTACTGACGACACTAAATGCGGTCGATGACCCCAAATTTCTGTTTTGTTTTATCATGTATATATCGATACCTATCACGTCTGCGGTGTTTCGCTAGCTAATTTAATTTGACCCTGTATAGTTTCCAAAACAAGTTACTAATACGATGCGTCATAATTCTCCTACTCTTATCGATGTTGCAATGCGATATGATTCGGTCTGTTCGGTTTATAAAAATCAACCGCACATTAGTGTTGACACTTGCACTACGAAAATCACCCTTACTGCTACGACATAAAGGCGCTGTCAATGTCAAATTGTGACCACTCACGTACGATTGACTGTTCACATGGCTACACATCAAACTGTACATTTCCAATTTTAGCTGACCTCACATTGTATGTACAGCTTAATGTGTAGCAGTGGCGTAGCGTAGTGGGGGCGGGGGGGCCCGCCTCGAGCGGCCCTTTTTAGAGGGCGGCAAAATGTCACAGTAAATAATAAAATATATTTTGTAAATATTTGAACCATTTCATATTTTTATTAAAATTATCATTTAAATTCGGACCGATTGAAAAGGGCACGGATTTTTTCATTACTTATTCTGTGACGAATTCGGGGAATCCCCTTAATAATACCTATGTACGTCTGTTATATCAATGGTTGAAGTAAACATTTTTGTATGAATAAATAAGCGTGATTGTAAAACAAATAAACTTTTTTGTTTAAAATATAACCTGTATAATGCAAAATAATGATGACTGTTCTTGCCGAAAAGTTCTCTAGAATTAATGTATCTAGTATACATTAATTCTAGAGAAATACCTAATTAAGAGGGCGGCAAAATTGTCTTCCGCCCCGGGCAGCCGATACACACGCTACGCCACTGATGTGTAGCCGTGCGTGCCTATTAGGCTGTCCTCCGCTTTCCGCATCCAGTCACCTTTTTGAGGTCGTCAGTCCATCTAGCTAGGGGTGTCCCGAAGTACGCTTGCCGATACGCGGTCTCCACCCCAGGACTCGTCTGCTCCAACGGCCATCGGTCCTCCGACTAACATGGCCAGCCCACTGCCACTTCAGCTTGCTTACTCGGCAAGCAATGTCGGTGACTCCAACTCTTTCTCAACTGTGTCCGGCGAGGTAATTGCGTAAAACACTCAGTAGCAATGGCAATGGCTCGCATTTTGACAGTTCAACAACATTCATTGCGCCATTACGTTGTTGAGCAAACACATTTTTCGAATATATGAAGCAATGGATATGCGATATCTTTCATAATGTTTCAGATTGTGATTGAACGTGTTACGCCACTAGGGTTCTGGTCGGCTTCCAGTCTAACTGGATGTAGCTAAATACCAGTATTTTACATGGAGCAACTGCCTATCTGACCTCCACAACCCAGTTACTGGGTAACACGAAAGTCTGACAATCAGTCTTACCAATAGGGTTGCCTATTGGTAAGACTGATTGACAGACTTTTGGACTTCTGATTTCCCGTAACGACTGTCAAAGATCTACGAATGAAGCCAGGACCAAGTGCTTACCCACCACCCACGTGCTTACCCAAGTGCTTACCGTGCTTTCCACCCATCTACAAACCGACCGCGGCAAGCGTACCTTAACTATTTCAGTATGGGTTGGTAAAATAAAAAAGAATCAATTAGGTTCACATCAAAATATTTTATTTACAATAAATATTTGTTTGAAATAAAAATAAAATAGTTTTTATAAATGTACCCTTATTATAAAGACCAATCTTTCAGTTATGTAGCGAAAAGAATGCAGACCACATTTACATTAAACCTTATTACAAGTGTATTAAAGCTCAAACTAGAACGGACGAGCTCGCCAAAGTACGCCCGAGGAGTCAATGTTTGTACAACTTTGCACTTTATAGCACTTGTGATAAAGTCTATTTTTCAATGTCAACAAAAATCTTCCGTTTCCCTCTCTCCCGAGACCATTAACAACTATTAAGACATTCTTAAGGCACCTGTCCCATCGCCGACGAGGAAGCGACTACCTCAACGATTTTGTCGCTCTAGAAACGTACAAAACATTATAGGTCCCGTGTACGTAAAAGAGATATATAATTATATATATTTACTAGCGGACCCGGCAGACGTCGTCCTGTCCGGAAAAGCAGCGCCACCTACCGGGTTCAATTGTGTTTTCAAACCATCCAGGAACCCATTGAAATATACACACAAAATTTCATCCAAATCGGTCCAGCCGATTAGGAGTTAGGTGACAAACACACGTACAGAAGAATTATATATAGGTATTAAGATAGTTAATCGCTAACTATTCACGTGAGTACTCGTTAGTCGCAGCGACAAGAGCTATCGAAGAGCGACTACTCGCTCAGCGACACTCGCTTGGCGAGCAAAACACTCGCTGAGAGACTCACGTTTGGTTACATATTATGCATACCAGCGAGTAATCTGTCGTCGCCGTCGCGGACTCGCTGTTTGCCAACTCGTTTTTACAACCCGTGCGAGTTAACTAGCCCTGGCGCTGTGACGTCACATCACAAATATGCTATCGCTACTGAACGCGCGAGGCTGACGCGGGAGTGTAGGTTCAGGGTCGTTATGGAGTGAGGAAGGCCCATAACACGGAAACGGTGCATCGTAGGGCCATGCGTCTCAGAACCCTGGGTTCTATGGTCAAGATAAACTGCAATAATATGGGTCGATTTCCGAAACAAACATTTTTTTTTTGTTTTCTTGTTCGAAAGTCTACGACGTCGGGGACAGGGCGATGCGCCTCAAGTGGAGTTGGGCAGGATATCTAGCTAGACTAGGTGGGGCCGATGGAGTAAAGCTGTGACCGAATATAGTGGCCAAGGTCCAAAGAATCTAGGGCCGTCCAAAAGCGCGCTGGGTTGATGATATCACCAAAGTCGGAAACACCCGGATGACAGACGCACAGAACCGGGAAGTGGTAGTGGCTGAAGAAAGAGGATGCCTACATCCAGCAGTGGGTGATTCCGGGCTGAAATGATGATAATGCTGCTCATGGTACCCCTGTACTCCAACTCCTACGACCCGCCCCTAAGACGACCCACTGACCCAAACGCAGGGCTCCACGCGGGGTAGCGGGAGAAGGTTCACGCATTCCAGCGCGATGCCTAGTTCATTCGCACGGTTTGTAGTTGCTAGCTCTTCCACTCAAGTACTCACTTCACTGACCTATAATAACAAATACGCAAGTACAAAATGAAGATATTTGATTTTCGCCATTTTGGCGCTGACAGCAACGTGAGCGTCCGTGGAACTAATAATTATTGATAACGAGTTTTACAAGATGCGCATACCACTCATGATAAAAATGTTCTTAGCCTTCTAATTGTTAACGTTTTTGTATCTCGTGGTTAACACAAAATACACAAAAATGTCTTTTTCCACGATTAAGACCTGGATCGCCAGAGACGTACCAAGACAGAACGACGGCCATTTGCGGAAATGTATCAAATTTAGTTCCTGAGACGCTGGAGCGGGGCGCTTTGAATCGGCACAAAAACAACTGTCATTTCGTATAATATACATATTTAGTCCAGCGGACTAGTGTAATATAGGTCAGTGATCGCCGGAGACAGGTGCCTGATTCTTTCTATCGCTTCATTACATCTTAAAGTAACAGATACAGATTAGATTGAATCCAAGTAATCCCAGGTTTTACAGGCGATTTTTTGCGCCGCACTGGATTTTCAACTCTGTGTTGAGCCGAGCGTTGAGAATCCAACAGCGTGTTTTTTCGACGCACTGGGATACGCTCTGTTGGATTCTCAACGCTCGGCTCAACACTAAGGGTTGAAAATTCAGTGCGCAATATTTTTACGTGGGCTAAGATTTGTATGGACATTGAAAAAGATAACTGAATTATTGGTCCTCCCTCCTCAATTGCTAAGTACATACTAATTAAATAATAACTTTATATACATATTTATAACATTTATTTTATGTACTTTGATAGCTGAGGACTGAGAAGACAACAAGATTTAATTAAATAATATTTTGAGGGTAGTCAGAAATAATTACTCAAACAGTCTTTACAAAGTTTGGTTCAAGCCCAAGCCAGTTGTTGCATTTCGAACTTTATTCCGATAACGATAAAGTACTTAATACAAAATTGACAACTCAGACTCAGGTTAAACGTCAGTTTTTGTATTTAGAACTTTAATTTTGGCGGAATAGTTCGATATTCAAAAATGGCTCACTGGTATATACCTGGGTCGAAACATAAGCCTCGTTTAGTAATACAGCCGAAAGTTTAAACTACCCTTTCTAATTTTTTTGGTTTGAAAATGTACAAAATATCCTATTTCTGAAAGTCAGTTCCGTTCATCACAAAGATTTTATTCAAGGTCAACTTAAATTAACCAGCGAAACTCCACAGACATCGTAAACCTATCTAACTACACTACACGCGGCCTTTGACCCCGTATTAACCTGTATTGACTTGTTGACCGAAATAATTCCCATTCTCTACTCCTAAAAAAATTATTGAACCTCTAATATAATGATTGCGCCTCTTTTTGTGAACCTCAAATTAATCATTCCTATTCTGCGCTCTTAAAAATATTATTATTGAACCTCTAATATAATGATTGCGCCTCTTTTTGTGAACCTCATTTAATTCTTATTTTGGGATCCTAAAAATACTAAATAGCCGAGTTACTGAGACCAACTTGGGTGCAGCGCGCTCGACTCGCTCGCGGCTGGTCACAGTTCCAACCTAACCCGTTTTGTTCGGGGTTCCCTAGCCTGGTTAACAGTGAGAAATGGTCAGACAATTAAAAAGATGCTTTAAATGATTAAATAAGTCAATGACGCCTTTTCTCAACTATGTTGGGGTCGGCTTCCAGTCTAACCGGATGCTGCTGAATACCAGTATTTTACATGGAGCGACTGCCTATCTGAGCTCCACAACCTAGTTACTGTGTAATACGATATACCCCTTGGTAAGACTGGTTGTCAGACTTTCGGGCTTCTGGCGACCCGTAACGACTATCAAAGATCCACGAATGACAGCCGGGACCAACGGCTTAACGTGCTTTCCGAGGCACGAAGAGGTCTTGGTATATGAAGATGGTCACCCATCCACGGGCCAACCGCGGCAAGCGTAGCTTAACCTAATCGATCGACCCGTACGGCTGTTATTACTTAGCCACATTAAAGAAATGTGTATCACAAAGTAGTGTGCACAAAGTTTTTAGAGGTCCATTAATTTAATAAAGTCTCCATCATTTGGTCATTTTAGAGCAGTGTTTTTCAACGTGTGGGTCGCGACCCCCTAGTGGGTCGCCAAACCTCCTTAATGGGGCCGCCGTTTCTTTAAAATTATAGGAGGTTCCAAATGGAATATAACCCTTCAAAGCTTCAGTGGTTGATTGTGGGAATTCTATTTTTCTGTTTAACCAAAAGGTACCCATGTGACAGACTTGAATTCCAAGTTAGAAGCAGCGGAGGGAAGAGGGTCGCCAAATATTTTCTGTACTAAAGGGGCCACGGTTTGGAAAAAAGTTGAAAAACACTGTTTCAGAGGATCAGTTGAATATATCACTTTCTTTTTTTGTGTTAAAATCACCAATACATCAATGAAGTTCCGTTAGCTAAATTGGCTTGACCCTGTAGAACAGACAGACCCACATTTCTAATTTATAATTGTATAATTGTCTACTTGTCCAAGGCTTAAAATCTTTTAAAATTATGAGGATATGGTTATTAAGACTTTTTAGGAAAAACGGAACCTTTATAAGATCACTTCATTGTCAGTCTGTCAAGACCCTTTTTCCCAGGAACGAAGAGTTACATTACAAAAAAAAAACCACGTGATAAACTATTTATGTACATACCTACAAATTTGTACAGAACCCTCGGAGCGCGAGTCCAACTCGCACTTGTTTGTAATTCGACGCGTCCTTAGTTACTGGCGCCGATTCCCTTGTTCACAAACTAAACTAAATTTAAGTTCAGTACCTACATCTTTTTCTTTCTATATCATTAAGAAAAGGACAGTAGATAAATATTAGTTTAGTCCTGTCAAATTAAGATACTCCATAGACAGTTATTAGACGTGATTAAAAAATTGGCTACTCGAAATACGTCAATTTACGTCACACGCTGACTAATTTGACAGGACTAAACTAATATTTATCTTCTGTCCTTTTCTTAATGAAATAGAAAGAAAAAGATGCACTGAACTTAAATTTAGTTTAGTTTGTGAACAAGGGAATCGGCGCCATTATTTATTTACCGAAGTCAGATCATTAAAATCATCAACACATATTCCGGACATAGAATTTCACGATTGAATAACCGCGATTTATTTGCCAAAAAAGTAAACAAATATGAGTGGAAAAATAACTTTAATTCCTACACAATAAAGTTCAGTTTACACTAAAACTTCTAACATTTTTCTAACTTTTCATGAGTAGTCACTCTGAAATCAACTTAATTGCTATTGAAATAAAGTTGATATTTGTTTAACTTGAAACCACATCAATTTGAAATATTAGTTTGAATAGACTTTACATAACATGATGCCTGTAATCCCTGAAGGGATAGGCAGAGATGAACCTATACCACACCCACATTTCGCCAGTTAAATTATGTTTAAGTCCCATGTAAGAGGGGGCGGGACTATTGCCATCTACCGGATACAAATACGAACTCCAGGGAGCTCCTAAGAAACACGTGGTCGAAACACCCAATAAAGGTCCGACGCCCACTGGCGGCACGGCACGGCAAGGGATTTTTATGCGACTAATAGAAAATATAACTTAATAGTATGAAGTACTATAGAGTATAGTGTATAGTGTGTGTAGTGTAGTATGTAGTACTTAAAATGTATCGGGACTCTCCATAAATTAACACCATATTTGTTACCTACATTTTTGGCAAATAAATGATTTCTATTTCTATGACAATAAAATTGAAATTTCATCGGCAGCAATGATGCCGCGGTATCCTTAGGCATGCCGCGACGTCCTTTGGCATCATCATTGAAATTTCAATTTTATTGTCATACATTTAAGTTATATTTATATTCGTCGCATAAAAACCCCTTTGCCGTGCCGTGCCGCCAGTGGGCGCCGGCCCTAACATTTTGACCTTATGCTCAGCAGTAGCGCTTGCGACCACAAGACCCACGAGGCAGTTCCTATGATTATTTCATGAATATATGACACCAGCATCTGCCCGCGACTTCGTCTGCGTGAAATTTGTTCTCCCGACCCATTCCATCGCATCGCATCGTCCTACTCTTCATTTTCGCTTAGCGTTCTTTCTGTTTTTTTTTCTTTTTGCTCAGCTCCTTAGGGTCCTAGCGTGATGTTAAATAGCCTATAGCCTACCTCAGGGCTATCAAACACAAAAAGGATTTTTCAAATCCGACCGGTACTTCCAGAGATTAGCGCGTCCAAACAAACAAACTTTTCAGCTTTATTATTAATATTATTGATTTGATGACTTTAATTATTATACTACGGGAAACACATATTTTTAACCGACTTCAAAAAAGGAGGAGGTTCTAAATTAGAATTTTTTTTATTCGCTAACATACAACCTGATTTTTTCACACCCCCTTAACATAACCCTCATGTCATTTTTTTGCCATGCGACAAAATAAAAAAAAATGTAAAAAAAATATTGCGACTTATTCTACATTGTTAACAGTATTGCACATGATTAACCGAACCGGAAAAAAAAATGAAATAAAAAGGTGAATTTAAAATATTATGCTTTTATTCTAATCATACACAAAGCAGATGTGTGGGAACGCCGGCAGGTGACGTCCTAGGAGGACATATAGTGACCATATTGGTGATGTTCTTCAGATAGGTCAGGTGCGCAGTACTGGCAACCGACGTGCGTGTATGACCAGATGTATGAACTTAAACGAAGCAAAAGGAGTATGTAAGGATTGTAGCAGCGCTGCCAGGGTCGCGAGTTGTTCGAAAGAGTTACCGTGGCCCCTGGCACAGGCAACTGAAGGAACACGGGTGGGTTTTAGTCAGTAAGGCCCGGCGCCCACTATCGGTGGGCATCGGGGCGGCTCGGTACAGCTTGGGCGCCTTACGGCGGCTTCGGGCTTCTTCGGGCAGCTTCGGGCGGCTTCGGGCGGCTTTGGGCGCCTGAGAGCTACCTCGGCAGTCGTAAGCACACCTAAGGACGCCGTAGCTGATTTTGGGTAGCCTCAGAATAGTTCGGGCGGCAGAAACATCGCAGAGCAGTTGTAACGTTACGTGAAAACAGTTGTGCGTGTGTATTTATAATGGTGGATTAGGACTTAGTTCTCATTGTTCATCTTGCTGAAGAAGAAGAGAAACTTGACCACCCGAGCTACCCGAAGACCGCCTCGGCGTCCTTAGCCATGCTTACGGCTGCCGAGGCCGCCCGAAGTCGCCCGACGCAGCTCTCAGGCGCCCGAAGCCGGCGTAAAGCGTTCGAGCTGTACCGAGCCGCACCGATGCCCACCGATAGTGGGCGCTGGGCCTTAAAGTCTGACATGCCCGCTCCGCCCAGAGCGGGAGAAGTTATTTGATGATTTCGCACACAAAAAAAAGGTCATATCAGGGGGCGTTCTGTTGCTTCTGGTTTCCCCCCAGGGGAAGAAGGCGTGAATCTATGTAGTGACACTTAACATCCTCATAATTTTAAAAGTCCTACTTAATATTAAAATTACTGACCCCAAATAGATAACAATTTTGACATATGGCAACACTGGATTCTCTTCATTTCGTCTCATACCTCTTTACATTTTTATTTCTCTTTTATTGGCGACTATTTTGGCAGTCGGGTGTCTTTACTGTTGAGCTCCTTAAGTTTTGAGTTGAGCTACATGATAACTGACAAATGCTTGCACTAACTGGACAGGTCCACTCAAATCTGTAATTTACAAGTAAGATTCAGCCGTGCGTCACATCTGTGCATGAACAGCGGGGCAGTCGCGTAACACACTAACAGTAACAAAGGGTTTCATTTTGACAGTTCAACAACATTCATTGCATCATTTACACAGTTGATCAGACAATTTTTTCGAACATATGAAGCAATGGATTAGCAATGTCCTTCAAAATGATTTAGATTGAGATTGATTAGTGTGTTACGCAATTAGGGTGTAGGTCAATTATAATTAATGATTGATTTTTAAACGACATCTTTGAGTGGCCTTTCTCCGTCAACTCGGAACAACTCGACGCGACGCCAAATCCAGTCACCATCAGTCTTTTCTACCAAAATCTCAATGTTGTCATACTCAATATAAATCTACCAAAAAAGAAACAGTTAAGGTGGATGCTCCAAGGTAGCCCGCGAAGTTCAAATTTTCTTAAGTTTTTTGCAATTTGCTGGTCAGTACTAAGTTGTACGTTGATTAAAATATGATTCGCGGCCGTAACAAATATGTATTTACAGAGTTATAATCATTAGAATCAGTAATACAACTTGTTAAGTTAGCATAATCCTAAAATGTCAAGATTTCATGAAATAGTCATTCAGTAGGATTACTTGATTTTAGAGAGTTGTGTTGATGACTTAAATGATTATAATTCTGTAAATACATATTTGTTACGGCCGCGAATCATATTTTAACCAACGTACAACTTAATACTGACCAGCAAATTGCAAAAAAAACGTAAGAAAATTTGAATTTCGCGGGCTACCTTGGAGCATCCACCTTAATAAGAAAAACTATTAATTGTTATTTTAAAGTCTATCGTTAATGCTTTAAACCCCCATTTTTCTAATAATTTAGATGCACAAGATATTTAATTTAAGTGCGCTCCTTCACCGGGAGCATTCGGCTGTAATGTAACAATCCAGGATTCCACTGTAACGGCTAAGGCTTTGCAAGTAAGTTGTGTAGCCGCCAACTGCTAGGTAGTGTAGACAGTTAATTGAAACGGCTTAGGGCCAGTTTTTGATCCGTAGTTAACTCATCCAATTGTTAAAAATAGTAACTAATGGTTAAATATCCAATGGTCAATAATGGTTATTTTTATTTTAACCATTAGTAATGATATTATATAATTAGATAAACTAACAATTGATCAAAAAACACATTTTGCAAAAATTTACCCTTAGTTACTATTTTTAATAATTGGCTAACTACGGATCAAAAAACCGGCCCTTACTCGCAAAACATCTCTTTCGCAAAATGTGTACTGGTCGTAAAATGCCACTTTCGCAGAATTTCTCTTTCGCAAAATGTCGCGTTAGTACCTAACTTAGAATAAAATTTAGCCAGGTTTAAAAAAACGGTTGTTTTTTCCAATTTCTTATTAAATGTTTCCAATTTTTTAATGAATACTACAATTTAGCATTATAATAATTTGGAATAAGAAATTGGAAAAAACAACCTTTTTTTTAAACCTGGCTAAATTTTATTCTAATTTAGGTACTAACGCGACTTATTGCGAAAGAGACATTCTGCGAAAGAGGCATTGTGAGAAAGAGACATTTACGACCAGTAGACATTTTGCGAAAGAGACGGTTTGCGACTAAGCCATTGAAACCAGCAGGATAGGTTAATACACATAATTTCATAAATAGGTAGAAAAAAATACGGCTAGGTCGCAGGTGAAGGTTACGTTACAGGTGAATGCTCCCGGCGATGGAGCGCTTTAAGGGGCGAAGCGCCAGGGTAGCCCGCGAAATTCATTTTTTTTTACGTTATTTGCAATTTGCAGGTCAGTGTCAGGTTGTGCGTTGAACAAAATATGATTTGCAACCGTAACAAGTATGTATTTACAGAATTATAATCATTAAAATCATCAATACAACCCTGTAAGTTCATGTAATCCTATTTTATGGAACGAGCGTGCCCAGAAGATGCCTGTTCACTCTTGCTTTGAAGGCACATTGATATTTCACAAAGTAGTCATTCAATAGGATTAATATGAGCTTATAGGGTTGTGTTGATGATTTTAATGATTATAATTCTGTAAATACATACTTGTTACGCTCGCGAATCATATTTTGTTCAATACACAACCTGACACTGACCTGCAAATTGCAAAAAAAACGTAAAAAAAAAAAGATTTTCGCCGGCTATCTTAGATCATCCCCCTTTAGAGCACAAGCTTATTTCAGAAGCTAATTCTCAATAAGATTTAAAATTGAATTTAAAATGGCGTCGGGCGACAAGACAGTTAGCACAGTCACCGCACCTCAGTGCGAACACTTTTAGGCTGCGTTCACACCAAGCGTATAGTCTGCCTCCGACGGTGAAACTGTACGAAAAACAAAGTCTTTCATACCTTTTGTAATGGAAGCTTACCAAGGCCCACAGTCGGCGACCGACTTGCTTGCTTTGGTGTGAACACGGCTTTAAGCTCTACGTGGCAATTGCGTAACACACTAACAGCAGGAATGTCTTTCATTTTGACAGTTCAACATTCATTGCGTTATTTACGTTGTTGAACAGACAATTTTTTCAAACATATGAAGCAATGGATTAGCAATATCCTTCAAAATTCAGATTGTAATTGAAAGTATGTTACGCAATTAGGGTGCAGGAAGTTACACGACTGGCGCCAGTTTGGATCCCCATACAAGTTGGTTGACACATCGGATCGCCTGAGTGGCGGCTGTCATGAAAAGAATGGCGGCGGAGTCGACTTTACGATGTCAAAAACCGCTCTCAACGAAAACACACAAACTACTTTCATAAATAACTTTTCAGTGACGTCGATCGCCGGTAAATTTCAGACATTATGTGGTAGCCACCGCTCTTCTAAAAAATCGTAGCTCTTGGCCAATCTAACTGACAGCACTATAGCTATGCCGTCTGCGGTCACCGCAGCAGCAGGCGACACTGTCACCAACTACTGAAGCGTTATCATAGAAATACGTAGAAAGTTTTGCTGCGGTCTTTCAGTGCGGTTTGGCGGCCCTGCTGCTGCAGTCTGCAGTGTACTGTCGCCTTCGCAATAGGGTATTTGACTACCATCAAAAATATACATGAATTAATACTCATATTAAGGATAATTACTAAAAAAATACCCAATATGAAAAAATCTGTGAAAAAAATGGATAAATTGCATGCTTTTGAAATTCTTCTGTTTATTCTTGTCGCGCAAATCAATCATTGTACGGAGTGGCGCATTACTATGACAACGCTGTGTCGTCAGCAGTAGCGCTATCTCTGT
The DNA here is from genome assembly GCA_947507525.1 of Apamea epomidion. Classification (NCBI taxonomy): domain Eukaryota; kingdom Metazoa; phylum Arthropoda; class Insecta; order Lepidoptera; family Noctuidae; genus Apamea; species Apamea epomidion. The sequence continues at coordinate 9,392,610 of OX382255.1, forward strand.
CTAGCAGAGACTTGAAAACGCATACAACTTCACCATTTCTCGACAAAAAAAAATCTGTAACTTAAGTGTTCATCCCATGCGGGCTGATACCGTCGTCGTATTTCTAGTAGTTTCTCGTAATAATTTTATTAAATTTAAACCAAATTACAATTTTTTTACAGCCAAGTACTAGATCGTTGGTATCTATAAGTTTGTATGCTATTTTTTAAACAGTTATTTTGGTATTTACTTATAAAAATTGACATATTGTCAAATATTTTGTATTTGCAGTACTTATTACGAATAAATAATTTTATGAAAAAATTATTATAAATATCAACGACCTGTAAAAATAGTAATTTTGTTAAAGATTATTATACAGAGCCTGGCATACCTACCGTCGCGCAATTTTGTTTTTTTTTTTTTTTCAAAATGGCATTACCCTTTAATAAAGTAATCACCAAAAATCAGAAGAAATGTGACGTTTCCAGCCCGCGCGGGATGAACGCTCTTAATTTTTTTCTAGGTTTTGAAATATCAAATAAAATGATCCAGTCAAATATCCTATTGCACCCTCACTGTCTTCCGCCCGACGCTCTCTTAGAAAACATCTACGAATAAGAATTATTTGCAAAAATTTGCTCCTAACTATAACAGGCCTGGAACCTCCTAGGATCAAATAACTTTAGACAACTAGTTACATCTCCTTGAAACATATCTACAACGGTATGCCACAAAATTAATCACCAGTGGTTTTTCAATAAACTTTTTGAAGTAAACTGCACTGAAAGTAGCTCCAGGCGGACTGAGGCGCATCACGCGGGACGCGAGCCCGTGCGTCCTTTGTTTTATACTCTGGCCACTAGGTTAACAGTTTTTTTGACAGATCGAAATAGTGAGCAATTATATTTTTTTCGTCAAAACTGATACACACACACGGTATTATAATGACTGTAAGAAGCCATAAATAAGATAATACAATAAGATTAGGCAGTTTATATATTTATTTTATTTACGCATTTTAAAGTTAACTTTTACGTACTCTGGAATAGTTACGTGTTATGGCAGCTGTCAAAAAACGGTTAACCTAGTGGACAGTGACAGTATAATGATTAGGATGTCAAGGGACTGTTATTTGTGCCGGTTTGAACTTAATACAAGTCAAGGGCATCACTCATAACCGCACCGCTCCAGCGCAGTATTCCAGGGCGGTTTCGCCAACACGCCATCAGCAAGACGACTGCTCGCTGCTGGGACGCCACCGGTGAGGTGACAGCTTGTTCCGGTAAGGTGACCAGTGTGAAAGTTTGCGGGCGACGCAGGTGAGACAGCATGCATACCGCTTGCAGTTTCTTCGCCGCGACCGGCGCGACGTGTGTGTATTTTCATCGTAAAATGCACTTTAATGCATTTGTTTTCAAATCCTAACTTGAATGACAAGTTATTTGCTGTATCGGAGCGGTGCTGTTATAGCGAGTGCGTTCCCGACACCTGTCAGTGCGACAATACTAGTAACTAATAAAGATCAAATTCACAAAACACATATTCGTTTGTATGTAACTGACATGTGTCAAAAACGCATCCCCGACAGCCGGACTGTAGTCGATGCAATCGGCGCGAACGAATTTCATCCCTAAACCACGCGGGATTCGCTTCAATTTCCCCTAGAGTTAAATTTTCACATTGCACTTTTAAAACACAAAAACTAGACACTTAATCCGAACAAGGTTGTCGCCAGACTCAATCAGAGTCATCCGTGTCCGTCTCCCCGGATTCCGAATCGGAGCTCGACACCGGCTCGCACTTGATGAACTCGATCTCCGCTCTCGCTTTTCTTGGTCTCCCTCTCTTTTTAACCGGCACGTCCTTCTCGTCCCCCATCACAGTCTTCACCATCTGAGATATCCTCTTCAGATGCTGCTGCTCATGCCGCTGAATGTGATTGTTTAAATACTTCTTCAGCTTGAACTTCTTGCCGCATTGCTCGCATGAATGAGGGTACTCCGTCTCGTCGATCTCTAAGTGCACCGCGTTGTTGTGCCGACGGAGGTAGTGCGCATGCGCGAACTCTTTATCACATTTTTCACAACGAAGCTTAGGTTTTGAGGGATGCACGATTTTCTTGTGTTTCTTCAGGCGGATAGCGGAGTGAAAGAATTTGTCGCAAATGTCACATTTGACCTTGGAATCGAGCGACGAGTGCACCTGCATGTGCTCCTTGAGATACTGGTCGTTCTTGAACTCCTTCAGACATTCCGGACACGTGACTTTAGACTCCAAAGGAGGATGTATGTTCAAGACATGCCTCTTCATATGGTGCCGAGATTTGAACGTCATATTGCAAAACACACAAGGATGCCTCTCAACGGGCGTGTGCTGAAAGTGAAGATGCCTGTTCAAATTCAAACTGTTCTTGTACAGCTTATGGCATAAATGACACTTGTACTTCTCCTTGTCTTGTCTGTGGCAAGCCTCGATGTGGTACTTCAGTTTGTAAGGTACCGAGAACTCCTTCCCGCACTCGTTACATTTGATTTCCGGGAGGGTGTTGGGATGAATCCGTTTGACGTGCATGTGCAGAGCCCTTCTCGTGCGGAACTCTTGGAGACAAAATTGGCAGTAACACTTCTCCAGCTCAGAGTAGTGCTTGTTCATACGGTGCATGTACAAATAGTGTTTGTTTTTGAAAGTTTTGTCACAAATATCACAAATAACGGCGGATTCTTCCGAGGAATGTACTCTGGTCGTGTGCAGGTATAAATTCTGGTAGTTTTTGAATTCTTTGTTACATTTGTTGCAAATGTACCGTTTGATCCTCTTAGGGAACATTACAGGCTTCCAGGTGGTGAGGACTGATTCGTACATCTCTCTCTGCTCCTCGGTCAGGGCTTCGCTTGTCACGCTGATGAACTTCATCACCGGTGGAGGCGGGGGCTCCATCTTGACTTCCTCCATTTTGACCTGAAAATATGTAGTGACCATTTTTTTAAATAGTACCTATGCATAAGTGGTCTGAGAGCAGTGGTGGAACAGTGTTAACTGCCGTGGCCGAGTTGTAGGTCGTAGGATCGAATCCAAACAGGCGCATTACTTTGTGTAAATTATTTCACCACACCAAATATTTTCACAAACGGTGAAGGAAAACATCGTGATGAAAACGGGATGTCCTAGAACCAAAAATTCGGAGGCATGTGACATCTACCAACCCGCACTGGGCTCGCGTGGTGGATTACGGCCCACCCATTTTAGGCTGATTATGCTTAAATGGTTTAGTCATGTTGACAGGATGAATAAATAATTATTTAATAAATAATGAGTTTATTGTACTAAAAATAAAGGATGAATGACAGGCGACTAGGCAGATGTGAATGGGGACGCCGGGAGCGGCGCCCTAGGAGGACATAGAGTGACTTTAATGGTGATGTTCTTCAGAAAGGTCAGGTGCAAAATCAAAAGTCATTTATTCAAATTAGGAGAATCAGCACTTTTCGAACGTCAAAATTACCAAAGACAGTCACCCAAAAACGCCCCCCCTTCACCACTTCCTAGTGCTATCTCTGGGAAGAAGAAGTGGCGCAACAAACTGCCCAGCAGCACAGCTGTTCGGTTAGAAAATACTTGATTGTATGTTAAGTAATTAACATTACAAGAAACTGAACATAAAATTAAACTATTTGCTGGGTTCTGTTCACATAGCTGTCACTTGAAGTCACAAATGATAAACTAGGGCCATCGAAGTAAAATAAATAAATAAATAGTGTAGTACTCGTAACTGGCGTGCGTGTATAACCAGTTGTATGAACGTAAATACGACCCTGGGTAGGCTCAAAAGTCGTAAGAGCTTCTTGTTTGTTCTAGTTTGTTCTGGATGGTCTGCGTAGTGACGCAGACCATCCAGAACAAACTACATAATGAGAGAAGCAAATTGTGGGAAGAAAACCATCCACCACCTCCAGACTTTGTTACACCCCAGAACCATTTGCCTCTTGGCCATGACCTGCAGCGGCCTGGAATATGGAAAGCTCTCAATTGATTGCGTACCCAAGTAGGGCGCTGCAGACACAACTCGTCGAAATGGGGGATTACTGACCCATCCAATAACCAGTGCGAGTGCGGTGCCTCTAATCAAACCATGCCCGACTTGCTGGAGTGCCTAAGTGCCCGTTCAACAGCACCTTGGATGACTTAATGAATGCCATTGATGCCGCAATTAACATAGTCACGTACTGGGCTCAAACTATATAAAATATCGAAGAAGAGGACCATCAACACGAAAGAAAAGAAGATGAACGTAGATGAAGCAAAACAAGTACGTAAGGATCATATCAGGTGGAGTTCTGTAGTGCCTGCCTACCCCACGCGGGAAGAAGGCGTAAGTTTATGTATTTATTTGGTAAGTAAGACACACTAGCAGCTAATTAGCTGATGCTGCCGGGTCAATTTGTCTAAGGAATCCTAAAATAGGAGCCTATTTTAGAGATCAAAATCTTCTGATTAATGAATCTATTCTGTGTTGTGGGGTTCATACAAATCTGCCTAGCCTTTTCCCAACTATGTTGGGGTCGGCTTCCAGTCTAACTGGATGCAGCTGAACATCAGTACTTTACATGGAGCAACTGCCTAGCTGACTTCCACAACCACATTACTGTGTAATACGATACCGGGTAATTGATAAAGCTGGTTGTCAGACTTTCGGGCTTATGACTACCCATAATGAGCGTCAAAGATCCACGAATGACAGCCGGGACCAACAGCATAACATGCTTTTGGTTGATTGCAATCGCATGTATAGCCCCATTCAATTCCCCCAAACCCCATTCAAACAGTCTTTTTCATTGCATTTATTGGTATATTGGCTAGCTGACATATGGCAAATAATTTAATTTAATGTTCTGTGTTGTGTAATGTTAATTACTTTGCATACCTACTATTGTATAGAAGCAAGTTTTCCTAACTAAACAGACAGCTGTGCTGCTGAACAGTTTGTTGTGCCAGTTCTTCTCCCCAGCGAAATCCCTGGGAACATAGGTCACTTTGATGTTCATAAAGAGCTGGTTCACAGCCTAATTTAAATAAATGACTTGATTTTGAATCACTCTCCTTTTCACATCTTCATCAATCCTTCCAGCTCTTGCCAACAGACTCCCTAAATATACAAACTCATTTACTTGCTACACTTTCAACACTTATATTTAACTAGCTGCGCCCCGCGGTTTCACCCGCATAAGTTTCGATCCCGTGGGAATATCGGGATAAAAAGTATCCTATAAGTTAATGCTGGTTATAAACTATCTGTGTACCAAATTTCATGCAAATCCATTCTGTAGTTTTTGCGTGAAAGAGTAACAAACATCCATCCATTCATACAAACCTTCGCGTTTTTAATATTAGTAAAAGTTATTGTTGTCAAATTAGTCACTAGTACAGGCAGGCAAGTCTTGTAACTTGCAGCCTAGTCAATATTACAATTGTTATGCCAAATCCTACAAGATTTTTAGTTCCTGATGATTAAATGCTACTTTATCTGGCAAAGACAGCAATGAAAAAGCAGTCTTCTTATGAATAGCATAAAAATTATTCTCGCTAATAACGTCATGTTTTTACTCGTCCTTCGAAAATACAGTTTATAAAATTGTTCGAGAAAAAAATACAAACAAATAATCTTGTTTTACTTACAATGTAATTAGTAACGGCAGTGGTAAATACGTCAGAACTTTATCAATGCCTTGGTGTAGCACAAAAGAATTTTACGCTATCAAAAAAATGGCTAGTGCCATTGGGCAAAACAACAAGCAATATGGCGAACTATCATGTTTTTCACTAATTACACAACTGTATACTTCACAAATAAACTTAATAACTTTTACTGCACAATAATTGGAGATAATAACCACGTAGATTGATAATTTTGATAGTTTTGCCCTATGGTTTTGCCGATAGAATTACTACGGAAAATCTGATTTGACGTTTGGCTTAGCTTTGTCAGTAGGTAACGCAAAACGTCAGAAGGCAATGCGGGCTAACGGAAAGCGTTTTGTTTACTGATTATTATTTAAGTAATCATAAAAAATACTTCGTTACTAATTGTAATCTAATAAGTTTCCTAAATTATTGTTTTTAAAACAATAAAATAATCGTTTACTATCACAAAATAATATATACGTCTACCATATTTTTAAGACTTGCTCATAGATGGCGTTGCAATAAATTTCCTATTCCTGCATTTCTGCCCCACTAGCGTCCACAACATGATTTTCTTTTACAGATTTCTAAGAATATTAAAGAAAAATATCGCATCATACACTTTTGTTTTAATCAAGAACTATTTTAAAAATAAAATAATTGCGATCTTAGAACCCCACGTGGTGTCTAGATCTTCGCGCGTAGACGATTGTTCCTAAAATAGTACATTTCTCGAGAACTGTTTGTTTCGTTTGGGTGTTAAAGTAGTGAAAAGAAAACATTGAAAAATGCGTGAAATAGTGCATTTGCAGGCGGGACAGTGTGGCAACCAGATCGGCTCGAAGGTGGGGATTATTTTACTCTTTTAACAATATTCTTATAACGACAATACTTTAATAGAAGTAGGTAATCTATTTTTACGTCATGATACGGTTGATCTGGCTAACGGAACTCGTGTAGTTATTATAAGATGTGATATTTCCCGTTGATTGACTTTTAAAGTTCAATAGATCATTGCTATCTGTTTTCCAACCATATATATAACGTATGTGCATATGAATAGGTACCTATTGACAGTATTGCAATGTTCTACAGTGTAGCTACTAACTAGTATGACATAGCCTTTTCGCTGCAGTGAAAATTCGCGCGCAAAATTAATTTGTGGCTAAGAAAAAAAACCAAGGACGGTTTTCTTAAAAAAAATCTAAAGGGCCATCAAAAATTAATAATTGAATAATTTATGAATAAGTACCTATTATATTTTTATCAGTCGTTGTGTCGTACTGTACTCTCGTTCCAGATAAAAGAACAAGAAAATTGGAATTTTCTGATGTTTGTTAAAAAATATTTTTTCAAATCCGACCGGTAGTTCCAGAGATTAGCGCGTTCGAACAAACAGACTCTTCAGCTTTATTATTAGTATAGATATATTAAAACTATCAGTGCCTCGCGGTTACACCCGCATACGTTTCGGTCCCGTGGGAACATCGGGATAAGGATTAACACATAGGATACTTTTTATTCCGATATTCCCACGGTATCGAAACTTATGCGGGTGAAACCGCGGGGCGCAGCTAGTATTATAATAAAGAGAAAATATTTGAATTTCTGTATGTTTGTTTGTAACGCTTTTACGCTAAAACGGCTGAACAGATTTGGATGAAATTTGGTATATGGGTAGAGCATGACCTGGATACTTTCTATCCCACGGGATCGAGACTTCCTTCACCCTTTCCAGAGCAGTGGTGATGGAATAATTTACACAAACTAAAGCGCCTGTCTGGATTCGAACCTACGACCTACAACTCGTAAGTCCCGACTGTTACCACTGGGCCATAACTGCTCTCAAAACGGCGAAGGAAAACATCGTGAGGAAACCGGCATGTCCTAGAACCAAAAATTCGAAGACATGTGACATCTACCAACCCGCACTGGGCCCGCGTGCTGGATTACACCCCACTCCCTCTCGAAAGGCCTGTGTCCCAACTCTGGGAACATTAATGGCTGAATATGAGTTCTGAAAGCGCATGTCCGGGTTCGAACCCACAACTCGTAAGTCGCGCCCATTACCACTGGGCCACAAAAAATATCGTGAGGAAACAGTGGGAACGTTACAGGCTGATTATGCTATGATCGAGACTTATGCGGGTGAAACCGCGGGGTGCAGTTAGTCATAAAATAAATAATCAAGTTTACAAGCCCGTTCAAAGGAGGTCAGCAGACGAAGCGGCTAGGAGAAAGACCTCGGATTCCCATCATTAGCTTTGTATGGTAATTAGCAGTCAACTGTAGAAAGTGAGTGCACTGCACATACCTACATGATGCCCAGTATACCGGGTCAAATAAGATTAGCTAGCGAAACTCCGCAGAGGGGATGGATATCGTAAAAAGGAATTAATTTGATGATTTTTTTTTTGTAGGGTCATCGACCGCAGTTATTGTAGTCACTTGAAACATCAGTTTAAAAATCAGGTTTTTATTTGTGTGTAAACTTCACAGAACTATCGGTACAAAAGACAACAGATTTTCTCATACTTCAAGTAACAACACCCAGCGGTCGTTGAACCCCTATTTTTTTTTTCAATTTTTTTATATTTTAATTTTATCGTGTTTAGATATCCCCTCACGTCTGCAGAGTTTTGCTAGCTAATTTAATTTGACCCTGTATAAACGTACAACGTAGATATTTCATGGCTTGATAGGACAGTGTTTGCAAAGCATTTATGGCATAGGTACTTGCTGTGCCCTGTTACTCTTTCACGCCAAAACTACTGAACGGATCTGAATGAAATTTGGCACAGAGATAGTTTATAACCAGAATTAACACATAGGATACTTTTTATCCCGATATTCCCACAGGGAAGAAACTTATGCAGGTGAAACCGCGGGGCGCTGCTAGTGTTATAATATGTAGTTAGCACGGATATCGTCCTGTCACTGTTGTTTACATAGTAAGTAAAATACAGACTTAAAAAAAAATCCTAAATAAAATACAGATCTTAAGACCCCGACTTTACACTATGTATTGTTTTTTTTAGGGTTCCGTACCTCAGAAGGAAAAACGTAACCCTTATAAGATCACTTCGGTGTCTGTCTGTCTGTCCGTCAGTCTGTCAAGACCCTTTTTCTCAGGAACGCGTGGAGTTATCACGTTGAATTTGATATCAAATACTCAGGCCTACAGTCTTTTGAAGCAGTAAAAAAATCAAAGTTCTAAGTAAACGCAATCAAAAGATACGGGCGTTTATGCTCCGTTTATCCGCATATTTTGACACTCGCAAGGGAATCAAAACCTATAGGATACTCCCCGTTGACCTAGAATCATGAAATTTGGCAAGAAGCAATGTCATGTAGCACAAGTAAAGGAAAAAATCCGAAAACCGTAAAAGTAGTTACATACCTACAAATTTGTACGGAACGCTCGGTACGCGAGCCCGACTCGCACTTGACCGGTTTTTTTTGTTAAATAGTTTTTAGTGTATACTTTGCTAAATGATGATGACGGAGATGGCCGGATGACCTGGACTCCTTTAATAAAGATCGGTCCTTGGCAGCTCTGGGCAGAGAGAGGTGGAAAGAGTAGGGAGGCCTTTGCCCAGCAGCAATGGCTCAACTGTCATCCAAAACTTTAGCCAGACCCAGATCCCCAGTCTGTCGTAAAAATGCTAAATGCCCTTCTGAGTGCCAACCCTGCATGTGATGTGTTTGCGGATGAATGGAGTAAAATTATGCGTAGGTATACGTCTGGTGTTCTGTGAGAGAAAGTATGCGAGGGAGTCCACTGTTCCGTGTTAGTTTTAAATAAAATTATACAGAGTGATTTTTTAAAGACCAGCCAAATTTAAGGATGTGGTACAGACCATCAAACTGAACAACTTTCTCCATGGGACAAATAGCGTAATCGCGAAAATTTTATCAACTGTCCCATAGAAAACTTCAATACCTACTCGACCTAAATGTATGGGACGGCTGAATTTTTATTCGCGATTACGATGTTGGTCCCATGGAGAAAGTTGTTCAGTTTGATGGTCCACATCCTTAAATTTGGCTGGTCTTTAAAAAATAACCCTGTATACAACAATGGATATAAATACTTTCTAGAATAATTAATGTAATTGGTATTGTACCGTTTTAATTAACTGTAAATAAATAAATGGAAAGCAAAAAATTGCGTGGTTTTTTTTTTATTACCTACGCATCTCGTAGTTGACGTTGAGAGGTCGTGACTACTTAACCGGACTATCCTGTGGTTGCCTTATGCGAACTCAAAGCTTCCAGACAGGGGGCCTCAGCGGGGTCAAGCCCCTCCCAAACGACGATCATGGATCCACCACTCAATCAATCAATCAACTCACCCTATCGCAGTCCACAGCTGGACATAGGCCTGTCCGAGTCTGCGCCACAACACCCTGTCCCCCGCCCTCCGCATCTAGTCTACCCCAGCCACCTTCTTCGTCCATCCATCTAGCTGGGGGCGTCCCACACTAAGCTTGCCGATACGCGGTCTCCACTCAAGGACTCGTCTGCTCCACCGGCCATCGGTTCTTTGACAAATATGGCCAGCCCACTGCCACTTCAGTTTGCTTACTCTGCAAGCTATGTCGATAACTCCAGTTCTTTTCCGGATAATTTCATTCCTGATTTTATCCTTCAAGAGACTACGAGCATAGCTCGCTCCATAGCGCACTGAGCGACCTTGAATTTGTGGACCAGCCCGACCGTCAGTGTCCACGTTTCGGCACCACCACTGTCTTCTCATAATCATACGCCTGCTGGTTTGTTCACAGTTCTGGGAGATAATATCAGACGAGCATGGCATCGACCAGACGGGCTACTACCACGGCGACAGTGACCTGCAGCTAGAGAGGATCCAGGTCTACTACAATGAAGCGGCTGATGGTAAACTGCACCCTACTTACGACACACACTTTCAATCCCAGCCCGAGGGTTTCCATTGCTTCATAGGTTTCGAAAATTCGGCTGCTCAACAACGTAAATAATGCATTGAATGTCGTTTAACTGTCAAAATGAAAGCAAGTACTATTGTGAGTGTAATACATCTATTAAATACATTAGTTGATATTATACTTTCTTTCTTCTGTGCTAAAAAGAAAAAAATATAAATGAATATCGAATTGCCGGTTCTAAACTAAAGGATGATGGGACAAAATGGGCGTAAGTCCAACAGATTTGGAATAAATTTCAAATTATAGCTCTCAATTAGTACTCTATTTTATACTATGGCAAAAAGTACCAAAGTCGCCGGAGAACAGAGATAGAGCCAATTGAAAAAATAGTATTTTTCTGTACAATACCGAGGATCTGTCACGTTTAAAAACAAAAGGTCGTGTTTTAAGCATGGCGCACACGGAAGTAATAATATTTGCTCGAATTCTCCCCCACTACTCCGCGCGCAAGCCACCTCGCGCGCGGTTCAGGGGGCTTACCACCAGCAGCAGAGCAGAAGTTGAACTGCACTGCTTTTTTGTTCTATGACTAAGTACATAAAAGCAGTGCAGATCAACTTCTGCCCTGCTATAAGAGTTGGTGGTAAGCCCCCCGTTCAGTCGTTGTTTACTTGTTACCGTAGTAAGACTTAATAACAATTTGTATACGTATTTTAATAATGTACCTAGAACTAAGTTTGATTTTAATATTTAAGGCCTTCCCCTTGATGTGGACAGGCGCAGTCAGGGGGGGGGGGGTCGTGGGGGTCATGATCCTCATTGAAAATCATTCAAGCTATCGAGTCTGCATAATTTACTTGCTTTACTTACTAAATTACTACTTTGTGATATATGGCCCAAAATCTTGGGCTGCGACCGCGCCTGGTTGTGGATTGTCTATTTTCGATTATGACATTAAAGCAATTGTCATCCAGACTTATATCTCATTACTACTATGTACATGCCAGCGTTGTGTTTTTTCGGTATCATCAATTGATTACGACTTCTTGATCCCTGCTCGTTATTGCACTACTGATTGGATTGCTGGCTACGGTTTCTTGATCCCTGCTCGTTGTTGCACTACTGATTGGATTGCTGGCTACGGTTTCTTGATCCCTGCTCGTTATTGCACTACTAATTGGATTGCTGGCTACGGTTTCTTGATCCCTGCTCGTTGTTGCACTACTGATTGGATTGCTGGCTACGGTTTCTTGATCCCTGCTCGTTATTGCACTACTGATTTGATTGCTGGCTACGGTTTCTTGATCCCTGCTCGTTGTTGCACTACTGATTGGATTGCTGGCTACGGTTTCTTGATCCATGCTCGTTATTGCACTACTGATTGGATAGCTGGCTACGGTTTCTTGATCCCTGCCTGTACCAATCATTAGATTGGTACAGGCTCTGGGCACTTATCAGCCGAAACTAGCCAAGTCATACGTCGCAGAACACTTTAACAATGGTGTATACATTATTGAAATCAGCAGAGACGATGTGACGATGTGCTCTCTGCTGCTCGCTGTGGTTGCTGCGAGCATGGATTCAGTCAAGGCAGGTCTGAGCACGCACATATTTTACATACATTTTGATTGACCAGGTTGCCAGAAATTCAATAATTCATTATTACTGTACTTGCCTGACAGGAAGAAGGACCATTGGTACCTGTGCTCATATAGTTTCGATAATACGATATGTCGCCCCAAACCAAGGTATGGTTTGGGGCGACATGAGCCATTTATCGCCCCCGCGCGTCATTTGTTGTCATACTCGTAAACTGAAATAGAGTTTAGTTGGGTACTTTATTTTCAATTCAATTCAATTTATTTATTGCAGATAATAAAAATCCATAATATTACATAAAAGCAATATAAAACATAAAGATGAATATAAATTACAAAATACAAACATTAAAAAAATAAGTCAAATAATAACAATAATCAAATATAATTTAAACAGAAACAAATAGATAAGTAGTCAAATCACATAAAATATTATAGTACCTATAATAAGTATGAGGGGCCGCTAGCGTGCAGTCGCATCCACCTCATCAACATGGGTGAGTCCCACCTCTGGGACAATGCGATGAGAATACCATTCGGGCTGCCACGCCTGCCACGCACACGCCTTAACAGCGAGGATTGTGTTTTTTTTATTTTTTACACATGCTTTTCATTAAAAAACCGTTATGTCCAACTGTCAATAGTTACGTATCGTTGTATTGTTTTATTAACATTAAAACGTTACGTGATTATTAAAAGTTTCGTGTTTTATTTCATTTTGTTAAAACAATATTTTCAAGTCAACCCGGTGGATATGGCTAGGTTTATTTATATAATTACGATTTTGGCATTGGGTCTGAACAACTGGCGCTAGTTGCAGTTCTGTTGGTCTTACGCCCGGGTTTCATACAAATTTGCCCATCATTCTTTAAGTTCAGTGCATCTTTTTCTTTCTATTTCAAGACAAGAAAAGGACAGAAGGTAAAATATTAGTTTAGTCCTGTCAAATGAAGATACTCCATAGACAGTTTGGACGTTATTAAAACATGCCAACTAAAAATACGTCAAATTATGTCAGGCGCTGACTAATTTGATAGGACTAAACTTTCCGTATATAAAAAGTACTCTTTGGACTAAACTAATATTTTATCTTCTGTCCTTTTCTTAATGAAATAGAAAGAAAAAGATGCACTGAACTTAAATTTAGTTTAGTTTATTCACTTTGTGAATCGGCGCCAATGGCAGAAAATGGATATTTTGGCTGAAAATGACTGAAAACTACATTCTCCACCCAGAACCCACGACCTTCAACTTGTAAGTGGGGGGTGCCGTTACCATTGGGTCACCACCCCTCGAGTCTATCCAGTAACATACACACAGACATAACCTCACAGCTGTTTTCTGCGAAGGGTTAGGCAAAACAGTCATTATACCACACCCACATTTCACCAGTTATGTTCAAGTCCCATTTAATAGGGGGCGAAGCTATTGCCATCAACCAGCCACAAAATCTGACTCCGAGCTGCTACTGAGAAATACCTGAAGGAATAACTCAACTGTCTCTGTCGCAGTATCTATCTTAGCAGTAAGTTTTCTTAAGAAATAAAATAAAATAATAATAAAATATTAGCACTTTGCCGGACCTGGCAATCGAACCCAGAATGTCATGCTCAGCAGTAGCACTTGCGCCTACTGGACCAACGAGGCAGTCTTCCGAGTCTATTCAGTAAAAAACTCACCGTGACAACTTAGGCGCTATCCAGCGAGCTACATATGCTCGGAGTCGCTTATCCGGAAAAGAACCCGAGTTACCGACATATCTTGCAGGGTAAGCAAACTGAAGTGGCAGTGGGCTGGCCATGTCTGTGGACCGATGGCCGGTGTAGCTGACGAGTCCTGGAGTAGAGACCGCGTATCGGCAAGCGTAGTGTGGGACGCCCCCTAGCTAGATGGACGGACGACATATGGAGGACGGTAAGCAGAGGACAGGGTGTTGTGGCGCAGTCTGGGAGAGGCTTATATCCAGCAGTGGACTGCGATAGGCTGACTTGAGAAAACTTAGGTGAATGTGAGCTTAAAGTGAACTGACATTCCACCTGGTAGCTCACTTCACGTCAATTTTCACAATCACGATAAGGCTCTAAGTTTAAAATTAATTGTTTCTCAGGCAAGCGGTTTGTTCCTCGGGCAGTACTGGTAGACCTGGAGCCAGGGACCATGGACGCTATCAGGTCCTCGACCTACGGCCAGCTGTTCCGACCTGACAACTATGTGTTCGGGCAAAGCGGCGCCGGTAAGTACCAAACCCCACCATCATCATCATCTGCCTGCCTTTACCGAACTATGTTGGGGTCGGCTTCCAGTCTAACCGGATGCAGCTGACATATCAGTATTTTATATGGTGCGACTGCCTATCTGACTATCACAACGTTGTAACTGGGCACACGATACCCCTTGGTAAAACTGGTTGTCAGACTTTCGGGCTTCTGTCGACCCGTAACGACTGTCAAAGTTCCGCGAATGACATATTGACCGCCCACAGCAAATGCGAATTGCGCATGTACTCCGTGGTCGTCCGTACCCCACAGGCCCTTAGCGTGTAGTCGCTTAGTTTTTAAGTTTTTTAAGCCCTGTCTGGAGGCCTTAATTTATTGAGGCACCCACAGACAAGACCGGTTCTGCAGACGACAACCTCATAGGTTGAACTGCGAGAGGGCATTCGTTCTACTCAAGACATACTCAACCCAAATATGTATATGGGACGGCTGATAGTATTTCGCGATTACAATGTTGGTCCCATGGAGAACGTTGTTCAGTTTGTCCTTGAATATGGCTACACTTTACTGATACATGCTATTATTATTATAGCCTCTTTATTTCCACATGCATAAAATAACAAAATTAATACAATTCATATGTATATCATGATTATAAAGTTACAATCGCATAAAAAATAGTTTCTAAATTAATAAAATAATTACTTTCCTTATACATATATACAGGCTGATTTTTTAAAGACCAGCCAAATTTAAGGATGTGGTACAGACCATCAAACTGAACAACTTTCTCCATGGGACAAATAGCGTAATCGCGAAAATTTTATCAACTGTCCCATAGAAAACTTCAATACCTACTCGACCTAAATGTATGGGACGGCTGAATTTTTATTCGCGATTACGATGTTGGTCCCATGGAGAAAGTTGTTCAGTTTGATGGTCTGTACCACATCCTTAAATTTGGCTGGTCTTTAAAAATCAGCCTGTATATCCTCGTAGATTTCTAAAATATTAAATAAATTTAATTTTCAAAACAATTTGCAATTTTATTTACATATTTCAAAATGGACTCCTCAGCGGGTGGAGGCCTCCCCCATTTTGTTCCACGTTTGTATGTCCTTTGCCTTTGTGATCCAATTTTCACCGGCTACATGCTATACTGGGTCAAATTGAATTAGCTAGCTAAACTTCACAGACGTGATGGGTTATATCTAAACATGATAAAACAAAACAGAAATTAATTTGATGATTTTTTGTGGGGTCACCGACCGCTGTTAGTGTATTTACTTGAAATGTCATATGGGCTTCTGGCTAAGTAATAACAGCCGCACAGGTCGATCGATCAGGTTAAGCTACGCTTGCCGCGGTTGGTCTGTGGATGGGTGAAGCACGTTAAACCGTTGGTCCCGGTAGAAAAGGACAGAAGATAAATATTAGTTTAGTCCTGTCAAATTAGTCAGCGCCTGACGTAAATTTACGTATTTTCAGGCGCCATGTTTTTAATCACGTCTAAACTGTATGGAGTATTCTAAACTAATATTTATCTTCTGTCCTTTTGTTAATGAAATAGAAAGAAAAATACGCACTGAACTTAAATTTAGTTTAGTTTGTGAACAAGGGAATCGGCGCCATTATGTTTTTGACTGACAGACTTCTCGTGTTGCCAGGAAACAACTGGGCAAAGGGACACTACACTGAAGGAGCTGAGCTGGTGGAGTCTGTCATGGACGTAGTGAGGAAGGAGGCGGAGCCCTGTGACTGTTTACAAGGTACGTAACATCATCATCTGCCTACTGCAGTCCACTGCTGGACATAGGCCTCACCTATTGCACGCCATTCAACTCGATTTTCGGCAACTCTCATCCAGCTGCTACCAGCCATCCTGCGAAGATCGTCGCTCCACCTAGCCTGAGGGCGTCCCACCTTACGTTTACCGAATCGCGGTCTCCACTCAAGAATACATCTACCCCATCGGTCATCGGTTCTACGGCTAACATGGCGGGCCCATTGCCACTTTAGCTTGTTTATTCTGTGAGCTATGTCGACAACTACGTACGTCATATCGCGTAGTTATTTTCCGAAGGGATGGTCAGACCACTGGTAGCCCAGAGGTAACGACTCAAACTTATAAACTGTAGGTCGTGGGTTTGAACCCAGACAGGCACTTTACTTTGTGTAAATAATTTCATCACCTCTACTCTCAAAACGGAACCAAAAATTCGAAGACATGTGACATCTACCAACCTGCACTGGGCCCGCGTGGTGGATTATGGCCTACTCCCTCTCATCGGGAGGAGGCCTGTGTCCCAGCAGTGGGAACAATATAGGCTGATTATGCTGAATTTAAGTTACAGCTTGCGCACTGGTAAAAAAATAATCCTGTATTTACTGTAGTCTGAACTTTGTCCAGGTTTCCAGTTGACCCACTCCCTGGGCGGAGGCACGGGATCTGGACTGGGTACGCTGCTCCTCAGCAAGCTTCGTGAAGAGTATCCAGACAGGATTGTCAATACTTTCAGCGTGATGCCGTCGCCTAAAGTATGTTAATATTCGGATTTATGCATTCTAATATTAGATATACACTATAGTGGTCCTAACAACATATTAAAAATTCAGAACTAGCCGTTAGTTTACGATTTTAGAGATTTCTAGTGTTAAATATGACTGGCCTCCTACCCCGTAGTTGTTATTCGTAAATCTTAAACAGTCGTTACGGGTACTCAGAATCCCCAAAACTCTGACAACCCTTGGTAAGACGACGTGGTATTGTGTTACCCAGTAACTGTGCTGTCAGCAGATCAGCTAGGCAGTCACTCCATGTAGAGTACTGGTATTGAACTAGAATCCGGGCGCGGCTAGGCAAATACATTTTGAGTCGAGTTATACGAACTTATACGTGGGGAACAACTCGTCAAAATGGAGGGAACAGCTGATTTTTTTTTCGCGATTTCAAGTTTGGTCCCAAAGTAAAAGTTGTTCATGACGAGTACAATGAACTCTTAAGTTGTTGGTGTTTTTCCAATAACCCTGTATAATGCCATATATAGCCTGCGAGATTGAAATTTTCTTGATTGATATTTCATGAAATTGTTATTCAATAAGATTCTATGAAGTGATTGTATTGCCGATTTTAATTATTATATTTCTTCAAATATACACTTGTTACGCTCGCGAATCATATTTCACACAACCTAACACTGACCAACGCCCTAATTCCGTAACACACTAATCAATCTCAATCTGAATCATTTTGAAAGATATTGCTAACCCATTGCTTCATAAGTTCGAAAATTGTGTAAATAACGTAATTTATGTTGTTGAACTGTCAAAATGAAACCAATTGCCATAGTGTGTTACTCACTTACATCGAAAAAAACCTAACATGAATGTCGCGGGCTACCTTGGCGATTCCTCCTTTTAAAGCTCTTACGAGATGGATTCCTCTTACTGTTTCAGGTCTCAGACACCGTGGTGGAGCCGTACAACGCCACCTTATCAGTCCACCAGCTAGTTGAGAACACGGACGAAACCTTCTGCATTGATAACGAAGCGCTTTACGATATCTGCTTCAGAACACTTCGTCTCGCGTCACCTACATATGGAGATCTCAATCATCTTGTGTCTGTGAGTATCCGTACCATCATGTATCAGGTAGGCAGAGGTGTTATCCTCATCATCATTAATTCAGCCGAAAGACATGGATATATGGATGCCTATGTCCAGCAGACTTCTATAGAGGTATGAGGAACAGAGTGTAAAGCTCACTCATTCTCCATAGAAAAGGGGGGATTCTCCGACGGCTGTCGTGTCTAGTGGGCAACTGTCCGATGATTCATGTCAGGCCGGTGTATATTTATGCTAGTTGCGCGGTAAACTCTTCTTGCGTGATGCAGGATTAAGCGTGACGTCAGTGTGATGCGTAGTTCGCATGTGGCGCTGTAGATGCCGCTACATCATCATCGCGTGCTCGTGTTTCCGACGATAGACGACGATTGCTGAAGCGCAAACTTATCTTGGGAGATCAGAGGGTTTAAGAACTTTCGCGTTCTCGTCTCAGTCTCAATTTGTCAAAAAAGGTTGGTCCCAGCTGTCATTAGTAGATCTTTGACAGTCGTTATGGGTTGTCAGAACACCTGGGTACACGATACCTTTCTGTAACTGTTTGTCAGACTTACGGAAGTCTGACAACCAGTCTCACTGCAAATGGTCGTCGTGTTGTTTTGGTACGTCTCTGATGAGTTAGGTCTAAATCGTGGAATAAGACTTTTTTGTGTATTTTGTGTTTACTACGAGATATTTTTCGAACATTTTTGTCATCAGAGTATGCGCATTTTGTAAAACTCACTATCAAAAGTATTAGTTCCACGGACGCTCACGTTGTTATCAGCGCCAAAATGGTGAAAATCAAATGCCTTCATATTGTCATCGATAGTATGATGTCCAGCGTACTCGTATAAATATAGGTCAGCGGTAAATGAGTATAATGTTCACGGAACTAGTATGTACTATAAAGGTAATAACAGACTTGTCTCTTTACAGCTGACAATGTCAGGCGTGACGACATGCCTTCGGTTCCCAGGACAGCTGAACGCAGACCTCCGTAAGCTAGCGGTCAACATGGTCCCCTTTCCAAGGCTGCATTTCTTCATGCCAGGTAACAATTTCATTCACTTTCTTCATCATCATCATCAGAGCATAATCCGGTCTTTTCTTGTAACAATATCGTCGCCCTAAGTTCCCTTCAAAATGGTTGAGCTGAATGGTGCTGATCCATGCGTTATGTTTGTGAACGGGCGCCGTTACTAGGGACTGGTCATCTCTTATACCCTCTCTATTAGGTTAACCGCTTTTTGACAGCTGTCTTAGAACGTGCTATTCCAGATTACGTAAAAGTTAACTTTAAAATACGTAATAAAATAAATATATAAACTGCCTTATCTTATTGAATTATCTTTTTTATGGCTTCTTACAGACATTAGAATACCGTACGTGTATCAATCAATGTATCAATGAATGTGTGTTGCTATAATCCCTAGTTCAATCTGTAAAACGGTTTACCTAATGGACAGGGTATAGCTGCCACGGATTATTTTAAATTCTGAATTGTTTTTTACAATGGACGCTTTTAACGTGCACGTCTTTCTACATCGTTCTCACATGTATAATTTCAACATGAATGATGTAACCAATATGTTGTAACAATTTTATGATTTAAAAGAGTGTCCATGGAGTTTCTTGCCCGTTCTTCTCTATAGGTACCTACTACGGTTTGGAATGGGCAACTAGCTTCATCTTTCTAACTGACGGACCCCTTGACAATTCCAAATTGAATGTAATTGGTTTATTTGAAATAAATGCTTTAAGTTTGAGTTCAAGCATGGCCCTCCCCCTCCATTGCCACTTGGTTGGGTGACTTTCAGCCTTCTAATGAGGCCCATTGTTGGACAGTATTATAGGTTCATCATATACACCTAAATACCAGTATTTTACATGGAGCGACTGCCTATCTGACCTCCACAACCCAGTGACTGGGTTATACGATACCCCTTGGTAAGACTGGTTGTCAGACTGTCAAAGATGCACGAATGGCAGCCGGGACTAACGATAGTATTGTAGGTTAAACGAAGTTGCTACCTATTTTCGAGATCAATCCATTCTCGCCACTGGACGACCGACACTTGGTCTTCCAGTCCTTGGACGCCACTTTGTCACTATCTTACAAGGAATAAGACGGTGATCGAGTCAACAGCATTGCGATCGATAGCCGTGTTACGCAATTACCCCGCAGGCTTCGCGCCGCTCACAGCGCGCAACAGCCAGGGCTACCGCGCGCTCACCGTGCCCGAGCTGACGCAGCAGATGTTTAGCCCCGTCAACATGATGGCAGCGTGCGACCCGCGACACGGCCGCTACCTCACCGTGGCCGCAATCTTCAGAGGCCGCATGTCCATGAAGGAAGTCGACGAACAAATGTTAACAGTGCAGGATAAAAACTCCAGGTACCTACTCCAAACTACTTTCAAAAAACACTACAAAGTGAAACATAACTTTGGCTTCGGAAGTGGGTGGCAATTAACGAAAATACAGCGCCAAAAACAAAACAAAAGACAGTCTGAACTGTCTTTTGTTTTGGTTTTTGGCTCTGGTAATCGTCTGAAGGCCCTGATCGACGAGCGAGTAAAACACACAATCAATCTCAATCTGAATCATTTTGAAGGATATTGCTAATCCATTGCTTCATAAGTTCGAAAAAGGTTACCTTCATAAAGTCTGCTCAACACGTAAATAACGCAATGAATGTTGTTTGTCAATGGTATCTACTTCACACCAACTTTTTTAAATTTTCACCAGCCTGTTTTACCCGGGATAACGCAACGCTTCTAACGATACTACATACATTGATGTCGGTTAAGTTAACATTATATAAGCTAACATTTTAAATAATAATACATACTCGTATGTACATGTGAAAAAATAAGTAAAAGAATCATAGGACATCAAAAAATTCATTTCATCATTCGCATCGCTGTCAACAGGAACAGTGCCCAAAAGGCTGGCATTGCAGCATTGCCACGTTGTATGGGGTTTAGAAGTTATGGTGGAATAAAGAAAATCGCAAACATACATAAACCCTGAAAACAAAACACTCCTTTTTTGGGGCAGTTGAGAGATAGGTCTCGTGTCCCTCGGATGGGTTTGGTCCCCGGGCGGGCAGGATTGTTGCATTTTGGAATGGGCAACTTCAACTTTTCTTCAACTTTCTAACTGACCGACTATTTAATTTTGAAATATATATGGTTTAATTGAAATAGGTAAATGCTTTGAGTTTGTGATCCGCAATAAACGAAAAATACTCGTATATATTATTAGTATAGATTTTTTCTTTCTGTCTGGTTCCAGCTACTTTGTGGAATGGATCCCGAACAACGTGAAGGTAGCAGTCTGCGACGTGCCGCCGCGCGGGCTGAAGATGGCGGCCACGTTCGTCGGCAACACGACGGCTATCCAGGAGATCTTCAAGAGGATATCGGAGCAGTTCACCGTGATGTTCCGTAGAAAGGTACATACATTTAAATCAGCCTATAATATTCCCACTGCTAGGACCCAGGCCTCTTCTCGGTGAGAGGGAGTGGGTCGTAATACTCGTAATCCACCACGTGGGCCCAGTGCGGGTTGGTAGGTATCAGTCTTCGATTATTGTGATTCTTGGTTCTAGGACATGCCGGTTTCCTTCACCGTTTTGAGAACAGTGGTGATGAAATATTTACATAAAGTAAAGCGTCCCGCCATCCGTGTAGAAATAGCGAGTATCACTTCCTCTCCCCAGCTAAAACACTAGAAGTGGTGAAAGGCGAGCGTGCCGGGGGACCGTCTTATGTCATTTTGACGTCCGAAAAGTCCTGATTCTCAGCCTAATTTGATGAAATAACTTTGGATTTCATTTGTACTTTCTTTTTCAGGCTTTTCTGCATTGGTACACAGGCGAAGGCATGGATGAGATGGAGTTTACTGAAGCCGAGAGCAACATGAATGACCTGGTGTCTGAATACCAGCAGTACGAAGTAAGTCCGCAGGCCTAACATAACACGTGGTCCTTCAATGATAGATTGCCTTGTCGTGCTAGAAGATCTTCCGAAAGGATGGGTTTGCGTCCTGCCGGAAAACTGACGCCAGTCCTGCCTGCGTACGCGCTGCCCCAGAGTGTGCTCATGCGCCATCGCGTGCAATCGGCACGCTATAGCGAAAGGTCAGTTGTGTTAAGCAACTGATTTTTGTACCATGTGAAAGAGACTAAAATATACTAATTCTAGGGTTCCGTACCTCGAAAGGAAAAAAACGGAACCTTACAGGATCACTTTGTTGTCCGTCCGTCTGTCTGTCTGTCAAGACCCTTTTTCTCAGGAACGCGTGGAGGTATCAAGCTGGAATTTATATCAAATACTCAGGTCTACTGACCCTTGGAGCTGTGAAAAAATCAAACTTCTAAGCCAACGCAATCAAAAGATACAGCCGTTTATGCCGCAAATTTTGTACACTCGCAAGGGAATCAAAACCTACAGGGTACTTCCCGTGAACTCAGAATCTTGAAATTTGGTACGAAGCAACGTCTTATAGCACAGATAAAGGAATTTTTTTTTGGTTTAGTTGGATTTTTGCATTACGAATTTCTTAGTAACACCCCGGAGTTTGGAAGTCGGCAAAGTGATACCCCCCCCCCCCCCCCCCTTCCCCGGCTCGCGCGCACGTATGTATGTGCTGCGCCTGATCTCTCCCCGCAAGCGTCGGATTGCCGTCCCGCCGGACTGTGACAGTGAGGGGAGAGAGCGCACTTGTCTGCGCACACACGTCTGCACTATAAGGGTAGTCTCCGCTGACATTTGTCGCCATGACTAAAATTCGGCCTGGAGGACTTTTATTTAATGTCAAGTAAATCTTTGTTACAGGAAGTGGGGGTTGACGATGCAGAGTTTGACGAGCAAGAGGAGGAGGCTGCTGAGGAGTACCCTGATGAGGAGTAGATTCCTCGCCAACGGAACTTCTGTAACGGTGGTGCGCTAAGGCACCCTGTTAAATTCAAATTATCTTTAGTTTTTTGCAATTCGCTGATCAGTGCCAAGATGCAGGGACATTGCGTAACACTCTACCATTTACTCTACCAGGAGCAATGGCTTTCATTTTGACAATTAAATAAAATACATTGCGTCATTTACGTTGTCGAGCAGACAAATTTTTCGAACTTATGAAGCAACTAGCTGCGCCCCGCGGTTTCACCCGCATAAGTTTAGATCCCGTGGGAATATCTATGTGTAAATCTAGAGTGTCAGCCACGTCCATACCAAATTTCATCAAAATTGGTCCAGCCATTTGAGCGTGCAGAAGTAACAAACATACAAACACACACACACAAACTTTCGCTTTTATAATATTAGTGTGATGGATTAGCAATATCCTTCAAAATGATTCAGATTGTAATTGATAGTGTGTTCCGCAACTAGGGTGCAAGTCAGTCTTTCTTGAAGCATTGTACTTCTTAATTCATTTTTTATTCTTTTCCATTTGGAGAAGGAGCGTCTGCAGTGGATGCAGTTAGTTACCATCATGCTTGCATGGGTTTTTTGAGAGCAAGCCGGGGTTCTTGTCGATCGCGGAGCCCTGGGCACTTGCCTCGAGTGCCCAACGGAAAACAGGGGCCTGCCGGTGCGATTCTGTAACCATGTCACCGTGAAAACTTAGGTGAAGTGAGCGTGGAGTGAGCTGTCATTCCAACTAATGCTTGGGATTGACACTATTGATAGCTCACTCTAAGCTCACTTCACCTAAGTTTTCACGGTAAGATTTTTACAGAATCGATCGGCTGGTCATTTGAACCTATTCGGGGATGAATTTTCCAAAATCCTTCCTTAGTTTACACCTTTGTAAACCAATCTATGGAAATCTTGATGAAAGATGCCGAGTGCCGAAATCAGAGGAGCAATTCTCGTAAGATTATCATTCACAGTCTGATCTGTCTCAAGCTGTCAAAAATACTTCTAATTTCTCTACATTTTTGACATTGATGGTCGCTGAGATGAGATTGCGATTAGATTTTGACCGTTTTAATTACGAGAGTTGGCCTTCTGACATCGTTGGATCGGTTCACTACTGAACGAATTTTTAATTTTTTATCTTTGTATTACATTTTTTTGTTAAAGAATTTTAATTTCTGGTGATAAAAATGCAAATATTAACAAAAAAAAAATGAGCCGTCGCGGGACGTCTGGCAATGTGAAACTTCGAAACTGTTTTGTAAAGAAAATCGTTGCAGGTCGGAAAAGGGTCCAGTTCTCGGCATTTCGTTTCAGAGATATAAGAAGTTTTGTAAATGGTGAAAAAATTGCATTTCGCGATTTTAATTGATTATTATTAATAAATGCTCAATTATCTACCTGCTATTTCATATAGTAATTTGTTTTTTTTTTTTCAGAATTTCAACTTCATATGTCTGATAAAAAAATATGTGCCAGTTTTTGAATATTTTATCAATCTTTACTATCAATTGACTATTCTAGATACCGAATCTAGTCTTAACTCAATAGCCCACTACTGGACCCTTTGTGCTTGGACGCCCACATATAACATCATTAGATATAGGTACCTACGCAGTTTAATTTACTGTCGTATTCTCGTCTCCACCTTGTATACTAGTGAGCGCAAGCTAAGTCTGCGCGTGTGTTTGAACCTCAAGACTATATCCCTACCAGCACTTGTAATCACATTCAGCATAATGATGGCGAATATTTACTTTGGAAAACACGGAACACAGCACACTCTCTTGACACTTAATATAAACGTCGAGATGGCGGCAAACGATTATTTCGGATTTTGACAGCGCGCAGACTTAGTTTGCGCGGAGTTTTAGACCTTCGAATTTGCCCATAGACGCATAGCACACTTGGAAAATTCATTAATTTAACTGTAAGATTTAGTTTCTTAAGAGTAATAACATCATTATCAAGTATTTAGTCCATATAAGCATAAAGTTAATAATAAAACATTTAACAAAAAAGTAATTTTATTTTTCTGTCACAAAAGTTCCACCTTGGGGTTTGCCAAAGAGCAATGTAGCGCAGCATTTTAGGCGTTAAACGAACTGACAGAGTACGAAACACCACGCTGCCCTCCAAAACGGGGATCCTAGACAAAAAGGCTGCGAAGCTGAATTGGGATTGGGCGCGTCACGTCAGTCGCATGCTTGTGACCGCTGGGCAACAGGCTCCATACGGTCGTGCCTGAGGAAGGACGGCGCCGCCGAGGCCGGCCCAGGGAGAGGTGGCGAAACGACCTGGACGCGTAACCCCAGGGTTGGATCGAGGTGACTCTAGAAAAGGATGCCTGGAAAAATTTGGGGGACGTAAAAAAAAATCTGGAGTACTAAGGTCTTAAGTACGAAGGACGCGACGACATATCAAGCTATACATTTCCAGGAACACCGACAACGTCGTGGAAGCGGCAGTTTTGGAAGAACGGCAATTAAAATACAGTCGTGCAGCCACAGAAGAAGAAGATACTTTTCCAGTATAAACTGACTTCTCATTATACGAAATGCCAACACAATGCGAGATCAGTCTAAAACAGGAAATGTATAGCTTGATAATGGCGCCGATTCCCTTGTTCACAAACTAACCTAAATTTAAGTTCAATGCATCTTTTCTTTCTATTTTATTAAGAAAAGGACAGAAGATAAATTACACGACAATTACAGTTTAGACGTGATTAAAAACATGGCTACTAAAATACGTCAATTTACATCAGGCATTTGACAGGACTAAACTAATATTTATCTTCTGTCCTTTACCTAATGAAATAGAAAGAAAAAGATGCACTGAACTTAAATTTAGTTTAGTTTGTGCACAAGGGAATCGGCACTATTATGTCATGTGTACACTTTACAATTGTACGCTATAAAGTCTATTGGTGACGTTTCTTACATAATCTATTCAGAACACAGGTTGTTGCTACGGCGCTGAAACACGACTGCCAGTGCCGGCTGAACTGTCAGCGTGGGGAACATTGCATGGAGCATTGTTAGCATTATTGCTACCATTAGTTACTACAGACTGGTATTATTATTTTTAGGGTTCCGTACCCAGGGCCCTATTTCGCGGGTTGTTCGAAAGACATACCGTGGCCCTTGGCACAGGCAACTGAAGGAACACGGGTGGGTTTTAGTCAGTAAAAGTCTGACACGCCCTCCCGTTCTGCCCAGAGCGGGAGAAGTCATATGATGATTTCCCACAAAAAAAGGGCCCTATTTCTCGAAACTATTAGTTTACTAGTATATCAGTTATTAGTGTAAAAATGACAAGTCCTAATATTTCCTGTTTCTCAAAAACAGGTACTGGACTAATAACGAATAGTAGCGGACTAATAAAAAATATTAGGCTGGCTTGGCTGAACACATATATTACCCATGCCTCTTTACTTATTAAAAAAAAAACGGACAAAAATTCCCGCCACTTTTGGATCCGTTTAATGTTGTCGTTTGCACATTGGCGGTTAAAGCGGATTGTTTTATTTAAAGTAAATTATTTAATTCAATTAAATAGCCACTACCTGCGAGTAATATTGTGTTAATTAATGGCCTCCAGCCATTTTCCATTCTACGAAAAAGTCCACTGTTGCGTAGAACTCTTGAATTGTGCACTGCCACTGGCCAATTAACATACGAATAATAAAACTGTAAATCGGGACCGCCAACTACTAAACTATTTATTGAGTCGTCCCCGTGCCTATCGACATATTGTTCTTCGTTTTCATTTGGGGCATCAATAGGCACTAATGTGTCCGAATCTGACCACATTTTATAATTTTTTTTTGAAGTCTAAACATTTAGGCTAGTATTTTTTACAAGCCTTTTGAGAATGATAGCTTTATCAGTGTAATTTACTAGAGTATTTAATAACATATATTTTTATGAAACCAAATTGAATTTACTCAGGTAATTTTAGCTAATATTTATTAGTTGGCAACAGCTAGTAACTAACATTTTACTACCGTAGCTTCGAGAAACGCACACTAGCAAACTTGTAAAAAGATATTCGTTCATGGACTCGTATTTATTAGTCTAATAAATTTCGAGATATAGGGCCCAGAAGGAAAAACGGAACCTTTATAAGATCACTTTGTTGTCCGTCTTTCTGTCCGTCCGTCTCTCAAGACCCTTTTTCTCAGGAACGCGTGGAGTTATCAAGTTGAAATTAATATCAAATACTCAGAGCTGCAATCCCTGGAAGCAGTGAAAAAATCAAACTTCTAAGTCAACGCAATCAAAAGATACGGGCGTTTATGTTCCGTTTATGCCGCATATTTTGACACTCGCAAGGGAATCATAACCTATAGGGTACTTCCCGTAGACCCAGAATCATGAAATTTGGCAAGAAGCAATGTCATGTAGCACAAGTAAAGGAAAAAATCCGAAAACCGTAAATTTGTAGTCATACCTACAAAATTGTACGGAACCCTCGGTGCGCCAGTCCGACTCGCACTTGTCCGGTTTTTGTTCGCAACGTTATATTAAATTTGGATGAAGTAAACTCAAAGTAGTTATAGAAAAATAAAAGTAAATATTTTAATAATTTTTTTAAAGCTGTTATTCTGACATTACAAACAGACACTTAAATTTTATTGATTTGTATAAGTACCTAGTCTGTTTGTAATGTCAAGATAACAGCTTTCTACTTATGAAACATACTTATTACATAATTATGAAAGTATAAAGGTACTTAACTTATAACAAACAACAATGTTCTCAAAACACTAAATTAACACTAGCTGTATTATGTACACTATCCTATGATCCACAATAAAGACGAATTGAATTGAATTGAAACAATTTGAAAAAAAAAATCGTCTGTTTGTTCAGGCTAATCTCGGAAACGGCTGGAACGATTTTGACTGGACTTTCACTGGGAGATAGCTTATTATTTTAATTGAAAAGAATTAGGGTTTCGCGCAAAGAAATGCAAACCCATGAAATCCAATTTATTTTCCAACATGCGTGCGATCGAGGTCGCGGGCACAACTCGTAGAAAAATAAAAAACGAAATTAATCAAATATTTTTATTAAAATTAAATTTAATTTTATTAACTGGCTTATACGGTACTTCTATGATCAACTCTTTACCGAAGTTATTATAATTCAAAGTCTCATTTATATTAGTTAAAATATCAGTTTCAACAGATGTAAAATCAACAATATCACAAACATTTTTCGATAAATTTATTATATTATCCGTAACTTTTACCGTTTCGATCTTTTCGCCAGAGGGATGCGCAAAATCACTTTTGGTAACAGCAACACAAGTTGTGCTGTCAAAAATTCTAGATTTTTTAAGCTTGCAATGTTTCACAGATTTAAAATCAGATTTTCTTTTAGCATAACCAATATTGTTTTCATTACCCATGTACAGTGTGTCGTCAACAATTTTTTTTTCGTTTATTTTATTGTTATTATATATTGTATATTCAGGTTTATTGACACAACTTTCAATCACTGGTTTCTGTAAATTTTTTAATCTTGTGACAACATTTCTTCGCCGAAGAAGTAACTTTGCCCTAGTATCATTGACAGTTTCCTCTTCAGGTACATAACAAATGTGTAGATGACCTCCATAGTAGTTTTTTGTATCCAGCATTTTTTTTGCGATCCTGGCTGACTGTATATCTTCGAATATTGCATGGTATGTCTCGGTAAACTGCTCGGACGGGTACTTCGTTACGTTGAGTTGTAATTTACCAAATCTTGTGAATAATGCCTTCGTCTCCTGGCGTAGGTTGAGAGCGGGTACTCCAAATACCAGGAGATATCTGGATTCATTGTTGACTGTGTATGCCTGTCAAGGAAAAAATAATCTTTACTAATATAAATGAAAAGGGTAAGGTCTACTACTACTGGGGGCAGTGGCGTGCATTGCATGTAGGCACATCCACGGATATCTATGGGCACATCAGTGCCTACCTCGACAAATCGATAAACCATAAGCCTGTCAATTACAGTTTAGCGTGTGTGCCCCACAATTAAGAAACTCACTAAATTATCCTAACAAAAAACAAAATCTTCCAGCGTTGCCAGAAGGTTACTTTTGCAACCTTTTAGGTTATTTTCTACTCCTTCAGGTTACTTCTAGGTTACACAACTCGAATGGTTACTTTTAGGTGATTTTGCGGAATTTGTAGAATTAATTTTTAATTTCTTACGTGAAACTAACTTGAAACGGAACGCAATGTTGGCCAACGCAAACGGCAAAACATTCGTTCGTGAGCAGGGAGTGAAACTCTTAAAAACAACTCTTTCTCTCTCGCACTAATGATGTATCCATAACACAAAATGACCAAAGCGTCTCGGTTACTCACTCGTTCAATCGGATGGATTCGTTCTTGTTCGTGTTGAGATCGTTTGTGCTAGTCGCCGAATCAGTCAGTCGGTCGGTCGCACTGACGCATTTTTAGTTTTGTTTTGTTCTGTTTGAAAAAAAAAAAGCTGGATACTGGGTAAGTTGAGAAATTATTTAGTAGGTGCTTGAGGATGAGGATAACCGCATAACTCTATAGTTCTTTAAAAATTTATCTCATAATTCGTTTGACTCGCTCGCCTGCCTGGATGAACATACTCATTTCAAACGGCGGGAACTTAGTAATACATATTTTAGGTATTAGAAAGTACAACAAAAGCGAATACCTACTTTGCATACTAGTTACTGTAGGTCGAAACTATCATTAAGGTCGAACTAAAACTTTGACTAGGTATGTACGTAGCTGGGTCTTAGAGGATGGTTAAAATGCTAGATCTGGGTACATAATAGGTTTGAATTCCCATTCTATTATTATACTCTATGGTTCCCACAATCCCACCACTGCCCAGCAGGACAGTCAATCTTAGTAAGTACAAAAAAAGATGTTATTGTCGAAAAATAATATTTAAGTACCCACTAAATTATGTTGAATGGTAAACGTTAGAAAAGGAATTTAATAATGTGGGTTTTTAACTTAGTAACATTATAATTTAGTACTTTCTTCCATCTCAGGAATACAGATAGCACTTCCGGCGAGATTATAATACCAAATTTTGAATGTATTCCATCTCACCATTACGCCCGCTGACTAACTTTGTGTGTTTAAGTTTGCCGCTCTGAAGTAGGCTTTCCAATGCGCATGGCCATGGCCCGCTGCTGTTTTTGTATAAGTAGATATTATTGACTACGGCGCAGCCATTTGTAGCCTACCTTAGAGTGGCAAACTTACATGACGATAGCTAGCCTGACATGCCTGACAATTTGCTGACATTTTATCGTAGTTTAAGTAGTGATACCTCATCCAAAGTTTTACCCATAAAATGTGGGAGAATTTTGGCAATGAATACCGACCCTACCTAAGATTAGTCTGATATTTTAGTGATAAAAGCTATGGTCTATTAGTCAGTAATATCTAATATAAGATATTTTATTTTGTTGTTTATGTTTGTTCAATTATTTATATTTATTGTTTTCTTACTTCTATATATTTATCTTGGGTTCAGGAGTTCGCACGCATTGCATTATCTTACTTTCGTACTAATGACGTGGTGGGCTATTAATGTTATTTATTTGATTTCTTTTCATAATCATGGTGCTGGTGGCTTATGTCCGGCATGGTTATAACTTAATGTACCAACAAAATATGCATGAATAGTCTAAGCCAATGGAGAAATTTTTAATTTCATCGAAGCCTAAACTATCGGTTTCAAAACAAGAGGAGGGTTACAATCGTAATAAAAACGATTACGATGGTAGTACGATGTCTGAGGAACCTCCGCCAAAGAAACAAAAACAACAACAACATCGCGATTTTAATGAAAAATGGCCCACAGAAATACCATTTAAAAATTGGATTTCAAAGAGAGAGCAAGAGTGTGGTTCGGTTACTGCTTATTGTAAAGTGTGTGATTGTGCCGTTATGAACCACAAACCAGCACTTATCAAGCACATGAAAACTGCGAAACACATTCAAAATATTAGCTCAAAAACTCAAACCACGCCTATTGAACAAATGCTTAAACCAAAAAAAGAAGACGAATAAAAAAAAAGAGCAGAGCTAAAAATATGTGCTTTTATTGCACAACACAATTTGTCGTTCTCTTTGACAGATGATTTAATCCCATTTTTGGCAAATACTTTTACCGATTCTGAAAAGATAAAATCGATTAATTTAGGTAGGACGAAAGCAACGAACACAACACAATAAAGAGTGTATTTGGTCCCATCTTAACCCAAGAACTAGTAGAGAAGTTAAAAAAAACTCCATTCAGTATTATAATGGACGAGACTACGGATATCAGTGTAAAAAAACAATGTGCACTCACAGTTATATATTATGATGATGATGAAGGTTATGTTCGCACACAGTTTCTCGATATATATGAAGTAAAATCTGGAAAAGCTGAAGATCTCACTAACAGTTTATTATCCTGGCTTCAAGGCCGACAAATTCCATTCAATAATTTTATAGGCTTTGCTTCTGACACAACTAATACCGCCAACACAGCCAACACAATTCCGTGTTTAGTCACCTAAAACAAAAACTTCCGCACATTGCATGCATCAAATGTAGCTGCCATATGATTCATCTCGTAGCGTCCAAAGCAAGCCTCAACCTGCCGCGAAATGTCGAGGATTTATTGAGAAGTGTAGGCTATCATTTTAGTCGTAGTTCTACAAGGCAAGATAGGCTGAAAGAATTTCAAGAATTTTATAAAGTAGAAATAAATAAAATTTCGAGTCCCTCCATAATACGTTGGCTGTCACTAGATGCGTGCGTTAACAGAACTTTAGAACAATATGCAGTTCTCTCAGAGTATTTCAAATTTAAAGTTTTTGAAGATCCAAGCAAAATAACTGAAGACATTTTGACAGTTCTTAGTAACAAATTTACAAATATGTACCTGGAATTCATGTCATATGTTTTGAACCTGTTCAACGACTTCAATACACTGTTTCAGTCTCAAAAACCATTGTTGCACCAGGTAAAACCTGAGGTCCACAAGCTCATAAAAACAATAGCCTGTAATTATATGCAGCTTCACTATTGCAAAACCACTGACGCTTACCAATTAGAATACAGTAATCCACGGTTATTTACACCACTTGAGAAAATTTACCTTGGTGTGTTAACCCAGGAATCAATTAATGAGTTGGAAAAAGAAGTTCCACAACCCAAAACGCAGATAAATGACTTCAGAAAAACATGTTTGTCATTTTACATCGAGACTATCAAACAAAAAATACAAAGATTCAACTTTTCTGACCCACTTTACGAAATAATAGAACAAGTCACAGATCCGAAAAAGCTCAAACATTTGAAACAAAAGATCTTTCGCAAGTCGTCAGGAGATTCCCAAATTTAAAAAATGATGTAGATGTCGAAGAACTATACAGAGAGTGGAAAAAGCATGCTCTGTTGGATTTTACCCAATCAAATTTGTCCCCAGATTTGCAAATAGATTGTACTGGAAGAAAGTTTTCAAAATGAAAAACTATGCTGGGGAGCCTTTATTCCCTAATTTAAAAAAAAATATAATACTTTTGTTGGTCCTACCATTTTCGAACGCCAGCGTAGAACGCATTTTCAGCCAGCTCAAGCTAATAAAATGTGACAACAGGAATAGGCTTGGCACTGAAACAATTTCAGCGTTGGTGGCTACCAAAGGAACCGTCAAAAATGCAACAACATTTGAGCCAACAAAAGCTATTCTCAACGCTAATATAAGATATAACAAAGATTGAGAAGGCGAAAGATGAGGACTGATGTTTTCTTTTTACGAAACATTTTAAAATTATTCTTGTAAGATTCTTTCAATCGGTAGGTTTGGTACATTTCTATACTTTTCATTTTACTTGCAAATTACAGTATTATGTCTTTAATTTCAGGTGTTTAAAAAAAGTAGCTGATAAGTACTTAAAATGGAAAACATTACTAAATTATCCACATTGATGTAAGTTAATACAACCAACATCTAGTCTATCAACTTTTAATCTTACTGCTGGGAAAAAAAATGAAAGGTTATTTTTCACACTAAAAGGTTAATTTTTTATCCATTTCAGGTAACTTTTGACAAGACCCGGCTGGCAACAAATCTTCTGAAATCTTCACACAAACATGCGCGGCAGTAGGCAGTCGCCAGACGGCCTACTCGGCTCCCGTACTATTCGCAAATTGTTATTGGTCTTTACTCGTTTAAGTTAATACGACGAAATTAAAAATACGTACGTCTCACGCGGAATACTATGACGTTCGACCTTCGCAATTTATCACCCTAAAGTAGGCATGCCTACTCAAGCAACCAACCGAGTGTGAATGTTGAAATAATACTTCGTAATTTGGCCGTGCGAAGAAAAAGCCGGTGCCGGAGCCGATAGTAAAGTCAAAATGTAAATCTAGGATGGTGGCTGCGAACTTTTTTTAAATTTTTCTTCATGGGTGTCGTTTTCATGGTTTTCAAGGATGCTGAAGCCAATTGTGAGGTCAAATGAAAATTCAAAATGGCGGCTGCGAAAATTTTCAAATTTTTCGTCATGGGTATCGTTTACATAGTTTTCGAGGGTGCTGGAGCCAATAATAAAGTCAAAATGAAAATCCAAGATGGCGGCTGTATTTTTGAACTGAAAACTTATTTAGCGACGTTGTGCAGTTTTGTTGTGATGGGTAAAAAAAATTAAACTCGCGTCAGGACACGTGACCTGATCGAAAAATCGTAAGACTGAGGGAGAGTAGAAATGAATATTGTATTTTACCACATAAATGATAGTAATGATACTGATAATTAAAGCAATTCGTGCAAAATTATTCCCTAACCATTCCAAAATATCAAAAATGCACAACGTTAATATTTAAGTTTTCACTTCTGCTGGCACTCTCGGTGTGCAACCCTTTGTTTTTTAATTTTTCATCATGTGTGTCGTTTTTATGGTTCTCAAGGGTGCCAAAGCCGATAGTGAGGTCAAAATGAAAATCCAAGATGGCAGCTGCGAAAATTTTAAAAGTTTGTCTTTTCATAGTTTTACAGCCGCCACCTTGGATTTTCATTTTGAACATCGTTCCTGCCAGGGGTCCCCCGACCATGCACGTTTTTATACCTAGTAAATCAATAAATTTTTACTTAAAGTGCGTACGTACCTAACGCTAAGTAACAACAGGCACATGTGTTAATCGATCAGGTTAAGCTACGCTTGCCGCTCTTGGTTCGTGAATGGGTGACCATCTTCACATACCAAGACTCCATGCCTCAGAAAGCAAAGCCTGTGAAGCCGTTTGTCCCGGCTGTGATTTGTGGATCTTTTACAGTTATTACAGGTCATCAGAAACCCGAATGTCTGACAACCAGGGGGTATTGTATTACGCAGTAACTGAGTTGTGGAGGTCATCTAGGTAGTCGCTTCATTTAAAATACTGGTATTCAGTTGCATCCTGTTAGACTGGAAGCCGACTAGGCAGATGATGTTGCATGCAGTTCGAATTTTTTGCCATAAGCTGCAAAAAATTCGAAGACGTGCCATCTACCTACCCGCACTGGGCCCGCGTGGTGGATTACGGCCCACCCGCTCTCACAGAGAAGAAGCCTGTGTCCCAGCAGTGGGAACATTATAGGCTGATTGTTATGTATGCGCGATAAACTCTGCTTGCGCGATGCAGGATTTTGCGTGACGTCAGTATGACGCGTAGTTCGCGTGTGGCGTTGTAGATACCGCTACACTAATAGAAGCGTTAAAGTACATACATTACAGACTGATTATGTCAACTTGGCACACACCACGACAGTAAAGTTAGCAGTCTGATGTACATATAACATCAATCTAGTAAATCAAATGTTAGAAGCAGAAAGGACAAGATAATTTTATGTTGGGAATAGATTTCTTCGTCACTTACTTTTACAGCGGTAAGTTTTCTGCCCTGTCTGTAAGGCAAACGCGTCGAGCATAGAGCCCGTTGCTCATGATGAGGTAAAAGTGTGGGTACCGTGCTATCTTCAGTCATTATTTATATGGTTCTAGAAACCAATATCCACTCGCTCATTTCATTTATTTTGCAGACAATCACTCCAAAACCGCATCCAAAACTAACAAAAATAATTGACAATGACAGTGACATGAGTAACACAAACATGACCATGACGTTTTGTTCTAGATACAAGACCTAAGGTTACCGTAGACGATCAATCTGGCATCCGTTGTAAATAATCTAAAAAGTTTGTGTTTTTCTTTATTTACTACGGATGCCAGATTTTCTTTTAATTGACAACTGTAACGGGAAAATCTTATCAATATAATTTATTTTATTTATTTATATACTTATCCATTTATTTCAGGCATCAAGGCATTTATACAAATATACAATAATAACAATATTGTAATACAATATTAATATAACTTAAAAATACTATAAATACATAGGCACAACATTGTAATTACACAAAAAATTTACCAATGCACACGAAGTGTCTGCGTCATGTTTCGCTGACTGGTGTCATGTAGCCGGCCACGAAACCGGCGGTATACAACTCGGCCAGAACTCTTCCTTGAGGAACTTCTCGAGATATCCTTGTGATCATAAAATAATTTATTTTGTTATGGATTCATATTTAAAAATTATATTTTCATCCAAACTTAAGTATGTAGAAAAAAAACTTTTTTTAAACATAAAAGAGATTAAAAGATAAAAAAATATTTATAAAGAAATATGGTGTCGC
Organism: Apamea epomidion; assembly: GCA_947507525.1. Classification (NCBI taxonomy): domain Eukaryota; kingdom Metazoa; phylum Arthropoda; class Insecta; order Lepidoptera; family Noctuidae; genus Apamea; species Apamea epomidion. The sequence continues at coordinate 9,428,248 of OX382255.1, forward strand.
GGACTTTTTAGTAGAATTATTTTAGGCGGACTGCACCCTAATTGCGTAACAATGTACACCAGACCCGCGGGTGTACTTTTCAGATCTCCCTAAATTTATTGCAGTTATTTGGTACCTTCTGTGTACCTTTACGTACCTTTCTTGAAAATGTATGTACCTACACCCGTAATACATACACCCAAATATCATTTATTTTAAAAATTAGGTACACCCGCCATCCTGATCTCAGAACCGCGGGTGTACTGCTAATCAATGTGTGTAGCTAAGTGCACTCTATAAGTAGATTTGGTACCTCTTGTGTACCTGCAGAAACAAGTATTAAATAAACAAATTACTGTAAAGTTGCTGCGAAAAGTTAAAAAAAAAACGACTTTCATTCTATGACGTTGTTATTATTTTATAAAATAACAATCTTCAGTATTAGTAACTTAAGTTAAATATTTAAAAAACCAAAACAAACAACAGTTTGCCTATTTTTGAATTTATAGAATTAAGATGAAGATTCCGATATCGTCAAATCCTCGTTAGTTAAACTGTTTACGACTACCTGCATTAGAAAATAGTGAGAAACGATAAACCAAGTATGTCAACTACAAAATTACATGCATACATTATCAATTATCTATACATATGTAAATACTGGTATGTATCTATTTCGGTCGTAGAACTCAATGGAAATAATTTCATATTTTATTATTATTGATATCAGGATAGTTATAAAGGAAACAGGCAACAAGGAAATATAATGACTGCGTCCTTGCACCAGAGTAATCAAAATGCAAACAAAAAACATGTAGTATTGACTGCCTCGGTGATTCAGTGGTCGTAGTATGCGACTGCTGAACACGATGCTGTCGGCTTGATTGTCGGCAAATTGTTGTTCTATGTGGGGACATAGAACAACAATTTGCGGATTACACAAAGTGTTGTCCTAAGTTTGTGTATAATTTGTGTCCGTTTAATGGACATGTTTAATGTGGAGCTTCTGGGTTCTATTACCGAAGATTGTTATAAAATCTTTGACTTCGTTACTATTTTTATTTTTATTACACGACTGCCCAAAAAGGAATGTAATGTGTTCAGGGTTGATGTATGTATCTGAGTTTCTTTATTCCACCATAACTTTTAAATGCCTGAACAGATTTGGATGTATATGGTATCGTCAGAATTCTTACATCAACCCGAGTGACACTGGCTATATATTAAAAAAAAAAAAAACAATATGGCGGCAGTATGGCTCATTTTGAAAAGTGAAAAAAAATATTTTAGTTTAATTATTACAATACGGGTATCAAATTGAAGGCCTTGATGAGCACATTCCAAATATATATAATTTATGGGCACCCGTTTTACTCAGGTTCGGTGTACGTGCAAAACACATATTTCATCTTTGGCTGTGCAAACAATTTAATCAGACTTGATAAGACTGAGAATGTCTAAATGAGTGAATGGTTGAGTTTTAGAATTCTTTCATCATCACACCGTCATACGAGTAACATACTTACGTTAGTAAAAAAAAACAAACATATTGGTTAAGATTAACGCCATTTATTGCATATTAGTGGAAAAACAAAATGTACCTACCTAAGCTTTCATAGTCCATACTATATTTATTTGAAGTTTTAGATTATGATACAACTTTATTTAGATTAAAAATAAAAGTAAAGTTCGTTATTTTGAAATCACAAACAAATACTTACTTCAATTTTTTTAATTAAATAAAAAAAATTAAATCCAAGAGGTCCCTCTTAGATTAAAAAGTGTTGCACAGAATGGTCCCCCGACTGCATTGAAAATTTTATTTATCTGTTTAGTCAGGGAATAGAACTTGTTTTTTACTTTTTAGTTCGTTTTTTGGCAGGGCAGTCGTGTTTTTAATTTTTTTTAACTATTTATTTTTATAAAATAGTAAGAACGTCAAAGAAAGAAAATTGTTTTTTTTTTAATATTCTCAGCAACCTGACAGTATTTTGTTTATTAAATACGTGTTTCTGCAGGTACACAAGAGGTACCAAATCCAATTATAGAGTGTACTTAGCTACATAAATTGGATCCGGAACGCTGCTCGGGATCTTCTTACTTCATACTTGAGTAACAGGATTCAGAGCGTTGATGTTAATGGAAAAAGATCTCCCGGATCTATAGTAACAATGGGAGTCCCACAGGGCTCAATTCTTGGTCCTTTCTTGTTTCTTATTTATATTAATGACTTGCCGTACCTAATAAAGGATAATCATGATATAGTGTTATTTGCAGATGACACTTCACTTTTGTTTAAACTTAAACGTCAGCAGCAGGTTACTGATGATGTAAATAGCGCGATCTCTAAAGTAGTCCACTGGTTCAATGTTAATAATTTACTTCTAAACCAGAAAAAAACCAAATGCATTAAGTTTACGTTACCTCACGTTAGACAGGTGAAAACTAATGTGTTGATAAAGGGCGAAGAGTTGAATCCTGAAGACAGCACAGTATTCTTGGGCATAACTTTGGATGCTAAGCTTCAGTGGGGTCCACATATAGATAAATTGTCAAAAAAGCTAAGTTCCGCAGCATACGCTGTTAGAAAAATTCTTAATTTAACTGATATAGAGACAGCCCGTTTAGTGTACTTTAGCTATTTTCATAGTGTAATGTCGTACGGTATTCTATTGTGGGGAAATGCCGCTGATATTCAGACTATCTTTGTTTTGCAGAAGCGAGCTGTTCGATCAATTTATAAATTAAGTCCGAGGCACTCGCTCAGAGACAAATTTAAAGAAATTAATGTTATGACTGTGCCTTCTCAGTATATTTATGAAAATCTTTTATATGCCCATAAAAATATAAAATTGTTTAAAAAATACAGTGATATCCATGATATAAATACTAGGAACAAACACAAATTTGTTGTACCTACAACAAGGCTCAAGAAAATAGGTGGCTCGTTCAGATGCCAATGTATACGCTTCTACAATAAAGTTCCAAGCCCCGTTCAAGATCTAAGCCTTAATAAATTCAAATCATTCATTAAACGTAAGTTGTGCCAGAAAGCCTTTTATACCGTTAAGGCTTATATCGAGGACAAAAAGGCTTGGGATTAAGCTGCTTCTAATTTTTACATATTTAATGTTTTTATTTATTTTTTTGTTTTGTTGTTGATTTTTTTTTATATACACTTTGACATTAATGAATATGATATATTCTATGACATTTGCTTACTTTGTAAAGTATTTTATTATTTTAATTATTGTGAATGTGAAGACTATGTGGGTCATTTTATTTGTATTGTTTTTCTCTCTGTTCTCTTAGTTTTTGTCATGGTCTGGCAGTTTGAGTAATTAATGTGGCCTACTCAAATGTCCTTTCTTTGGTATTGTTCGTCGAATCGTTGAGCTCCTTAAGTTTTAAGTTGAGCTGCACGATTTCTGACAAATGCGTGCACTGACTGGACAGGTCCTCTCAATCTGTGTTCTTTCCTCAAAAGACCATCTCAGACATCGACCTACATGGTCTTCATATGATCTGACCAAGATTATGTCTGGACTTTAAAAGAGACTGTGACCTCTGAGTTTGTTTCGGCCTTTCTTCTCAGACTAGTCCGATAGGAAACGCCGACCTCATCTAGTTTTAAAATATTATTGACGTGTACAAGTGTTTGTACAAACCTACTTACAAAAATAAAATCATTTATCATCATAACAGTACGCCCGCGGTCCTGACATCAGGATGGCGGGAGTACCTAATTTTTAAAATATCATTGTACGGGTGTAGGTACACACATTTTCAAGAGAGAGGTACACAGAAGGTACCAATTAACTGCAATAAATTTAGGCAGATCTGAAAAGTACACCCGCGGTTCTGATGTACATGCGTAACACACTATCAAACTCAATCTGAATCATTTTGAAGGATATTGCTAATTCATTGCTCCATATGTTCGAAAAATGTATCTGCTTAACAACGTGAATAACGCAATTAATATTGTTGAACTGTCAAAATGAAACCCATTGCTACTGTTAGTTTGTTACGCAACTACCCCGCAGATTGCCGTACTTTGTTTTTAATTATACAGGCTGATTTTTTAAAGACCAGCCAAATTTAAGGATGTGGTACAGACCATCAAACTGAACAACTTTCTCCATGGGACAAATAGCGTAATCGCGAAAATTTTATCAACTGTCCCATAGAAAACTTCAATACCTACTCGACCTAAATGTATGGGACGGCTGAATTTTTATTCGCGATTACGATGTTGGTCCCGTGGAGAAAGTTGTTCAGTTTGATGGTCTGTACCACATCCTTAAATTTGGCTGGTCTTTAAAAAATCAGCCTTTATGTATACAACTGCTTAGGCATCGCATGCAAATTCTGTTTTAAGAGGTATTGCTTTCCGACTTGCTAGACAAAAGTTGTGATAGCTCAGCTAAAGTGCATGATGTAAAGATAATTTATAGCCTATAGCACTTAGGAATAATGCAGCTTTCTACCAGTGAACACATTTTTAGGATTGGATCATTAACTCCAGAGATTACATGCATACTGTACCGGTATCTACAACGCCACATGCGAACAATGCGTCATACTGACGCAAATCCTGCATCTCGCAAGCAGAGTTTACCGTGCAACTAGCCTAAATACAAACGCCCAGACATGATTCATCGGGCAATTGTCCGCCAGACACAACACCCGTCTGTTCGGAGGAACCTCCCTTTTCCATGGAGGATGAGTGAACTTTACACCCTGTTCCTCATACCACTATAATACAAATGGTGGAGTTTTTTGCCCATTCGGCTCAAGTTGTACCAACCTTTTGGCAGGGGCGACTAGAATCAAACTTTAACATTCAAAAGTGCCTTTTATGTGCCTATTTTAAATAAATGATTTTGCCCGCACGTGGTAATCGTTACACCAGTAAGGTGTACGCACTACGCACTTCGATTTAGCAGTAAAATGATCTTTTGGTGCGTGGTGAAAATTGGAACTAATGCCGTCAACTTGTTTTTTCAATACCTTTCTCAAAACAGTATTATAAATGTTTACCAACTAGCGCCCACGTCAATGTCAACGTCATGTGAGCGCTGCACAAAAATCACTGGCGCAAAACACCGCCAGTTGGGTGCTTCAATTGATTTATTCTTGTTGCAAAATCTTGCGGCCTAAAACCGCGGGCGTCAAACGCAGTGAAAGAAAAGAACGCAAGAAAAATATTTTATTTGGGACACGCAGGAAATGCGGCATTTAAAATTAAAACTATTATAGCGATATAGCGATAAGACCATAGATATTGTATCCGTGGATAAGATCGTCCATTGTGTTACCCTTTGTAAAATTTCTATATATGTCTGTAATTCTAATTTATATGGTGTAAATAAATAATAAAGAGTATTCTATTTTACAAAAAAAAAGCACAGTGCGGCATAGCATAACTATTAGTTATACATTAAACTGCTCCAAATACTACTTTCATACAGCGGTACAAGGTTATTTTGCTGCGTGGCTAAAATTGGAACTATCGCTGAAACTGAAGTCAGGCGGTACCTATTTCAAATGTTTTATCAGCAGCGCCTGCCATGTGCATGACAGAGTTAAACAGCAAAGGAAGTATCGGAAGAATTGAGCTACTTTTTCAATGAAAATGTTTTTATAGAATAGGTTCCATCTATTTAGTTGTACTCTATGGTAGGTTCTAATGAATTCGTATTTCGTAGTTGATTTTTATTTATAACACTGGCAAGTAGCATTTCAAAATTTCAAATTCAAATTGATTCAAATAAGTTCGGAGTTCTGTTCGGAGTTTCAGAATTCAGACATTTCCTTCTAATTTTCTTTCCTTTCACGTGTCGTCGTTTGTCGGAGGCTGTTGTTTGTCATTTTCAATTTTAGTTATGCAGTTTTGCAATTTAAGGTGAAGAAATCTATGGAAAGTCGCAATCGGTAGACAACAACTATAATAATTATTCTCGGGAGCACTTAATTAGATGTGTTGTGTTGATTATTGTAAAGGTTAAAAAAAAATGGCGTTAATTGGTCTTCCAAGTTTCAAGGTAGGTAGAGTCTCTTGGTTAAATGGAAATCGCAAGGTTTATTTGAAAAAAAAAAGTACTATTTATAAAACTTGCAACTTGTCGCAGAAAATAGTTCCGATTCGTGGAACTTCATGTCATATTCTGCCGCTTTGGTATTGGATAAAATGGTCGTCGTTATTTGGTTGTACGGTTGGTTTGTAATACGCGCGTCATCGGTTTTTTGTGTTCGAAGTCGATAATTGAAGTTCTCGGATCAGAGGGCCGGGTTGGTCCTAGAGGTGGCTTGTTTTGTAAAATTGTTACAGAATCCAACAGTGACCCCAACCAAGGTCGCTGGTAAACTTAAGAGATGCTCCATCAGCTCCATGAAAAGTCGTGAGCAATTCAATATCCCTTGAGCTTACGACGCAAATGAATGAAATTACCCGAGTACCTATGAATGTCATGGCATCTATCTGCTGTGGAGTTGGTTGCGGCCACCTCTTCCCAGCTAAAGCACTAGGAAGTGGTAAGGGCGCGGGCGTTTTGGGGAACTGTCTTATGTAATTTTGACGATCAAAAAGTGCCGATTCTCAATTTATTTATCGATACTCGTGAAGGGTATCTTTAACCATTACAGTTCTATATATATGTATGGTCAGGGTTTGTCTGTACATGTCTGCCGTTTTGGCATCCAGTTTGTTGGTCTTTGTGATTTTATCCATACATTTAGATGTTAGTATGGTCGTCTTATGGGGCGGAGAATAAGTTTACAAGTCAATTTGTCAGTAGCAGCCAGGAGTCTGGTTTATTTTTTACAGTTTATGGTAATAGGTGTGCAATGCATTTAATGGGATTTAAACATACTGGTGAAATGTGGGGAGTATTTTAGGTACACATTTGCCTCCTCGGGGATAAAAGGCTGTGTAAAAATAAATTTAATATGTGTTGTGCAGAATATTAAACATTGCTATTTAAGCAGTTGACATCCCTACAAGGAGACTGCCCTGAATCTTGTGCTTCCTCGGTAAATTGAAATCAAGTGTAATAACTTGTACGCTAGTATTGTTGTAAGCCTGTTCCGAAAAGTTGTAACAAAATTTACATCCATGTTTTTTAACATGGATGTAAATTTTGTTACAACTTTTCTATTCTCTTCTATTATCTCTCTCGAATCTTTTGTTAATATACAATGCTAATCAGACTTTACTTTTTGCATCAGATTTGAATTTTTTTACAGTTAATTTTTATTCCATGAATAAAAATTAACTGTAAATCAATGTGTGTAAAAAATTCAAAATTATTCCTCTGATAAAGTTATCTGGTGCTAAAAAATCAGCCCAAGTACATATCTACAATTATTATGTATAAAAAGGGACAGAATCTTGGGGCATCAAAAATTTCGTCCACAGGGAAAGTATATAAATTCTGTCCCGTGTTACTTGTCTGTAGCATCTAAGGAGCGTCATAATTTCGAACCATTCTCACTGGTTCCACCAACAATTGTTCCATGGAACTAGTGAGACTTTTTTTTTTCTCAGTATATCCATGGTTCTTCTTAGTGGAACAAGTGAAACTAAAGTTAATCAACTTCATTCTCATTAGTTCCACTTTCTAAAAAAATATCATCAAATATGAATAAAGAAAACGGCAGCAAAATAAAAAAAAAAACGAAGTAATTTAATGTTATAAACATCTTTTTCTTTTTTTTTTAGGTATAATTTTTACATAAAAATTAGGTTAAAGACGAGATTTCAAGCACTTAAGTTGCTTTCATTCTTTGGTAGATTTTTATTAATATTATGGTGCCATCCTTCCACAGTGTTTGTGGTACGGTGTCGTTCACTAAACACGCACCACAATTTCATAAAATCGGGTTCATCCTAAACTTTTCAAAATATTCGATTAATTTTTTTATTCCTTCATTATTTTGTAATGACGATTGTCGTTTTATGTAATCCCAGCCATCGTTAATTTTATCTAATGGCAAATGAGCTAGATTACAACATAAAGACACTATCCTCTTGGAACGCTTATTTTTGTTAATATTCAAAGCTTTTGCCTTTCGCCATAAACAATTAGTGAAATGGAAGTGGCATCCATTGATTATAATTTTTTCGTCGTTTTGGTGTAGGCCCGCGATTGCAGCCTCTTCAAAGTCCACGTTTACTCTGTTTCCATTCAGGAATTCGTGTCTTGATTAAATAAAATAAAATAGAGTAAGCGTTTGTGCTTATAAGGGACATAAATGCATAAACTAACGGGCAGAATATTTGTATTACTGCTGCTGCTCCCTATATCGCCATGGATGGAATATACCTGAGCACGTTTAGTCGTATAATGCCTAATTCGCAAAATGGCACACAGTCGCAAGAACGCCAATTCGCGAATGGACTAGTTCTCAAAAGGACTAATTCGCGAAATGGCTAATTCTCAAAAGGACTAAGTAGTAAAATGCCTAATTCGTGAAAGGACTCATTCGTAAAAGGACTAATTCGTAAAGTGGCTAATTCTCCAAATGGCCAACTTTTACCAACTCATTCCATGAGTTAAATGACATGAAAATTCTAAGTTAATTTTCTAGGTTATGTTATATTTTATACGAAATGCAAACAAAAAACTTAGCAAAAAAAAAAACATTTATTATTAAAATAAAACAATCATAGCGAAAAACAACGCATCTTAAAATGTGTCAACCAACTAAAAAAAAAACATTATGATTATTATGGCGAAAAAGTATTAAATCAACGATGCACCTTACAATGTGTCGTATAACAAAAAAAAAACATTATTTTTTTACCAAATAATCACATTGGAAGCTGAAATTATAATAATAGTTGGTAATAAAATTATCTTGTGAAAAAAATATTCAAGAGATATTTTTTTGGCTTTTAGTTTACTAATAATTTGTTATACTGTGTGTCAAATTGTATATCTTTATTTCTACGATTTTTTCTTCTTACTGTAAAAATATTCTTTTTCATGAGTATGTCGAAATGTTTGGATTCTTTCTTTAGTTTATGGATAAAATTAAACAAGGTTGGACGTTTTGGAATCAAAACATTTAGTCGATGATGCCACCCTTCCAGTGCGTTTGTCGTACGATGACGTTGTCCAGCACAGCTAAGAAGTGTTGAGCCCAATTTGATCCACTGCTTTTCAAAATACTGAAGGAAATTGTCCATATTACGAGCAGCTTCTATCTTTTCAGATATAATTTGCCACCCTTCTGCGATGAAATGTGATGGTAGAAGTGGCAGAATAGCTGCTCTCCGAATAATATTTCTGTGGTCACTTGTTTCGTTAACTTTTAGTTCTTTAGCCTTCTTCCAAACAGCTTTTTAGTAGTGATAATAACAACCGCTGACTTTCTAGTGGAAAAACTTCTTTGACCGCATTCATAGCTGCAATTTCATAATCGCTTTTAAATGTTTTTATCGTCACCCCCAGGACGTCTCTAATCAAGCGAAAAAACCTTGTGTAAGTAATTTTATTTTTATCAGGCAGAAGTGCGTATACGACAGGAACTAGTGATGTTGTATTTACATCAGAATTCAGATCTATGTGTAAAGTATAAAGTTGGTAAAAAGGTTTTGGAACACTCTTGAATGTTCCATCACCGTACCAATAATGGGTACTTGATCCTTTTATAATTTTTCGAGATAATTTTGAAGTGAAAACCAGTGGGTGTTCCATGTATGGTGAGGTAATTAAAGAGACGTGACTCCAAAGAAGAATGTCTTTTTCGGGTTCCACAATACTTCGTTATGACTAACCTACGTACTAGGTATGCGACAAGGCAGGGCGGTGTAACGTAGGCGACTGGCGAGCCGATCGCCCGCGCTCCCATATTCCGTCAAGAATGCAACTCAGCAAATTGCTATTACTAAGCCGCTACATCACACCCCCCCTTTTCCAAAAAAAATTACAATATTTTTTTTTTAACTAATCTATTCTTATCATAGTAAAACTACATTCTTACATCACTATTACAGTACTCGGAAGTCTCTTAGCTTACAATATTGCTTACGATAACATTTTGTACCTGTCAGCATTCCAACAGTTGAGTGCTGCCTATTGTTTTAATTCTCGCTAAAATATATCTTATATACTTAACTTATTTTCTAACATGTTTGCGGTCTCATCGTTGCCTGAGCTCCGAGCCAACTTGAAATTATATATATTTTACATATTATATTAAGGGTAGTTACCATAACGCCCGCTCTGCTATAATTAAGTAACACCTCGAGGGTCGGCTGCGTTGGTTATGGTAACGCCATTCACTATATAAATTACAGATAGAACTACATACTATTTTAGGATCACTGATTACAAATAACAAATTATACCAACACGTATTTTGGCTTGCTAATTTGCACTTTTCACTACGTTGCTTCGCTAAACAACATATCCCGTGGCATTCGCGGTAGGTGTCGGTTTACCTACTGTACAGGGTTGTCCTGCCAGTATCACTGGCACTTCTCTTCTTAACCATTGTTTCGCATGGCCTATGCAACCCCTCTTGATTGCGTAACATAATAGTATGTAGCGATGATGATTAGTATTATCCCGAAGTAGTTCAGTTTGCTTTCTAACTGCTGTCCTGCTACTACTTGGGCCTGTGCTGTGGCCATGAACTCTTTATTATGGTAATTTCCCATCTCTAAACTCTAAAACTGTATTTAGTTACACTAAGAATAATTGCCACATAATCGCAGTGAAATGTACAAAAATTACATTATTTTGTCAGGTGAGCAAAAATCGCACCGGTTGCTTAATCACTCGACCACAACGCGTGGCTCTAGCCATAGGCGGTAGCGATTTCTGTCCACTTGGATATAAGATATCCGATTCACTCTCATTATTAGTATGTTTTCTGGCGGTTTTTCTTCATTAATAATATACGCTGGTTTTAATCTGTCTATGGAAATTGTTGATTGACGATCACCTATTTGTATGTGAAAGGTTTTTTATCCTTACTGATTACTCTATAAGGGCCGTTGTATGCTGGGGTTAGCGAACTTTTTACCATATCATTCCTTACAAAAACGTGAGAACACGTATTTAAATCTTTATGACGAATATTTTCCGCGAATCGCTGTTCTCTCTTTACTGTGGCCGCATACTATTTATGACGCTTCTAAGTTTGCTTACGAACGTTGGTTGATGGTCTACTTTGGTTTTTTCGGTTTCGCAATAAAAATCGCCTGGCAAACGTAGTGTCTGTCCCAATACTAATTCCGCTGAACTTACATTATCGTCATTTTTACACGCCGAGCGAAGTCCCAACAAAGCTGTCGGTAATTCATCGACCCATGACCTATTATCTTGTAGTCTTGCCCTAATTGCAACCTTAAGTGAACGATGCATTCTTTCAACCATTCCGTTCGCCTGCGGGTGATACGCTGTTGTACGGGTCTTTCTTATGCCTAAAATGTTTAGTAAACTTTTAAAAAGTTCGCTCTCAAACTGTCTTCCCTGATCACTTGTTAGTGTCAGGGGGCACCCGAACCTGCATACCCAACCTTCGTATATGGCTTTTGCTACTGTGTCCGCGGTTATCTCTGTCACTGGAATCGCTTCAGGCCACCGAGTAAACCTGTCTATCATAGTGACGCAATACCGATAGCCTTCTTGTGACGTTGGTAGCGGACCAACTATATCGACGTGTAAATGCTCAAATCTATCTGTCAACGGAAAACTACTTAATTTGGAAACTGTATGGCGTTGCACTTTTACTTTTTGACAATGAATGCAAGACCTTGCCCATCTGGTTACGTCTTTGTTCATTTCCGGCCAAAAGAAACGGTTCGTTATCATCTTCCGTGTGGCCCTAATTCCAGGGTGGCTTATGTTATGTACTGTATCGAAAGCTACTTTACGAAATTTGTGTGGGAGATATGGTCTTACCTGTTTATCTGAAATGCTACAATAAATTGTTTTATTACACAACGGTGAATTTATTTGTTTTATTACAATGTTACCTCGTGATTCTGCTAACATACGCGCCATTTGATCGTCGGTTTCCTGTGCTTGGGCGACTTCGTCAAAGTCGATAGACGTTGGGCAAACAACGGACTCTACCCGCGATAGCGCGTCAGCAACCGGATTCTCGTTTCCGTTGACGCCTTGTGCGCCGTGGGGTCTCTCGATCGGTACCTATTTTAGAAAAAGCATACGTTAATGGTTTGTGGTCCATGAGAATCGTGATTTCTCGCCCTTCTATCATGTTTCTAAAATGTACTATTGCTAAATAAACTGCCAATAGCTCTCGATCGTAAGTGCTGTATTTTTGCTGGGCTTCCGATAGTCTCTTAGAAAAATAACCTAAGGGCCTCGTTTTTCCGGCGACTCCTTGTTGTAGAACTGCCCCCACGCATGTATTGGATGCGTCACACATTAGAGACAATCTACCTTTGTCCTCTGGATAAGCCCGTGTAATGGCGCTTTGTAGTCTTGCCTTACACTGCTCGAATGCCGCCGTGGCCTTATCGTCCCATGTTATTTTTGACTTATCCTTTTTCTTGGCCCCCATGCAAAAACTTATTTAACTCGGACTGGTGCTCAGCCGCTTGCTCTATATGTAGCCTATAAAAATTCACCATTCCCAGAAATCGTCGGTAGTTGTTCGACGGTTTCCGGCCGCGGATACCCTTGTATAGCCTCGATTTTTTCTTTCAAAGGTTTTATCCCTTCCGGGCTAACATTATACCCTAAAAATTCTATTTTCTGTTTACCAATACAACATTTTGACAGATTAATAGTTATTCCAAACTGTTCGAATCTGCTAAAATCAAGGCTTAGATGTTTACGGAGTAATTTAGCGTCAGTACTTGCTATTATTACGTCATCTATGTAACAGAATAGGTACGAACATTCCCCTTTCCGTTCTCCATTTAGGTACTCTAAATCCCTGTAAAACTGTATTGTTCATAAACCTCTGAAATGTTTGCGCTGCATTACGTAAACGGAATGACATTCTAGGAAATTCGAACAGTCCAAATGGGGTAATGATAGCTGTTTTCTCTACATCCTGCGGTGCTACGTGAATATTATGATAGGCTCTATTATTATCTAAACGTGCAAAAGTTTTCTTACCTGCTAGTGCATAGGTGAAATCTTGTAGCCTTGGGATCGGGTATCTGTTCGGCTTCGTGATCGCGTTGAGTGCACGATAGTCGCACAGGGTCTGATCTGGCCGTCCTTCTTAGGCACGACGTGCAGCGCACTTGCCCATGGGCTCTTTGACGGCCTGCATATACCTAAATCTTGCATTAACCTAAATTCCTCTTGTACTATTTTATACCTATGTGGTGGCAACGGCCTAGCACGCGAAAATACGGGAGGGCCTGTAGTCTCTATGTGATGGAATGCTTATGACTAGGTGGTTCCTTGTCCGATATCGGTTTGGTTATTTTTGAAAAATTTTCGAGCAAATCTTTGTACGGGTTATCATGCTGAATACTAGATATGGAAAATTCAGAACATTTCACTATAGTTGCTTCCCTACTCAAATTAGTGAGACCGTCAATCAACCTTTTATTATGTAAGTCTACGACTAATTGGCGTGCCTGTAAAAAATATGCCCCTAATAATAATAATAATAATTTAATTCTTTTCTATTATGCCATTTAGGCCTATTCGTTATCTTTTCCAAAACATTCAGATTTTCCAAATAAGTTCCGAATGTTGCGTGGAACACCACCTCAGATGTCTTGATGGGATCAGCACCGCTCCTCATTTTAAAGACTACCTTATTAGTTTGCATGAAATCGCTATAAAATTTTATCATCGGAGCACCGGAAAAACTCCATTGAGTATTTCCCTTAAACGGGATTTGATTGTGGTTGTATATATTTGTTATATATTTTTAAATGTTTTTTTTTATTTTTTTTATTTAATCATACTAATATTTAAAAATGTAACAAAATAAGACGACTAAATAAATAAACGACATAATAATAATAATCTTTATTACATAAAGTGGTTACAAATTGTATGAAGTCCCTGACACTTGTGCTAGGTGGTTAACCTGTGTTACAAGAGCCAGTGCCCTCTCCCAGGAGGAAATATTTCAAATTTATGCAATAAGATTAACAAGTAAAAAACAAAGAAAATAATAATTAGAAAAACATCAAACTACTTAAAGAAAAAATTAAAAAATAAAATGGAATAATAATAATAAAAATTGTTTGTTAGAAAAGCCTGTATTGGTGACTGTGTGCTTGCGTGTAGTATGCGTATGTGAGTGTGTGTGAGAGGGTGTGTGTGTGTGTGTGAGTGTAAATTGAATTGAAAGTTCAGGTTGATTGGGATTACGAGTACAGGGTGAAGTTGAATGCCTCTCATAGGGTATAATATTGGAATTATGAAAAGAGTTAAAATAATTTGCTCTGTTTCGTCGTAATTGAGGGACAGTAACCATGACTTAAGACTCTGCTTGACCTTGTGCAGGGTAAGCTTATAAATTGACAGGTTTTTGTTAATTTTGTTGTACATTCGCGAGCTTTGGGCACGAAAGTGTCGTCGGGCAAGCGCAGAACGACACTGGACAGATTCACAAATAGGAAAGCCAATCCGCCGATTGGATAGATGTCTATCTAGCGGCATCGTGGAATGTCGACGTAAGACAGTGCGGAGGATATAGAGTTTTCTCACCGTGAGTACTTGGGCTTCGGAGTACAACAGGGCTGTGGGGTAGTCCCTTTTACGGAAATACATAACTTTGAGGACAGCCCGCTGCGCTCGTTCCACCCTAAGCATTACGGTTTTGAAAGTCCCCCCCCACACCGGGATGCAGTACGTAATAATCGACTCACACAGGGAGCGATATACAAGTGAAACTATTGCGGTGTCGGCCGAATGTCTGAGCTCTTTAAATAAATAAATAAATAAGTTTACGAAGCCGAGAGCATAGAGTATCCGTATGAACACGCCAATCCAGCCTCTCATCGATATAAACACCCAAATATTTAATATTTGAAACTACATCAAGGCAACTGCAGTTGCATGGTGTGACATCCTGACAAATATGGGCTGTTATTTTGGTTGAATCAATTGGTGGGTTAACTGAATTTGGTGGTAAAAACTGAATTACTTTAGTCTTCGAAACATTGAGTGTCAGGAGGTTAACGGAAAGCCAGTCCATAACAGTTCGCAAAGTGAGTTCAGTTCTATGTTTAGCTTTATCCCAGGACTCATCATATATCAAAAGTGCCGTGTCGTCCGCGTAAGTAAAAATGTCACAGTTAATGAGAGGTAATTGACACAGGTCATTTATATATATTTGAAATAGTGTGGGTCCCAAGATACTTCCCTGACGTATACCGTAACTGATAAACTCCTCGTCGCTAAAAACGGAATTAATTTTGACACACTGGCTACGCCCCCTGAGAGATAGCCTTTGAAAATATTTAAGGACACACCACGTATTCCTATATGTTCCATTTTGGCGACAAGTCTGGGAATAGAAACTGTATCAAATGCCTTCGTTAAATCCAAGAAAACACCATAGCATTTAAGGCGAGTGTCCAGTTTGTCAATCAAGGTGTTGGTAAAATCAGAGACGGCATCCTCTGTGGAGATACCCTAACGAAACCCATACTGGTTGTCTGCGATTAATTTATTTTTTAATAGGAATTTTGTTAGGTTATTGTTGAGGATTCGTTCAAGTATTTTAGACAAAGAGCTAAGCACTGAAATTGGCCGGTAATTGGACACGTCGTCTTTAGCTTTGCCTTTGTACACTGCACGTTTGAAAGCTTTTGGGAAAACTCCCGAATCAATGGCACAGTTACATATATGGGCAATGACAGGAGCCAGAATGGACCTAGATTGCTTTATGATCATTGCTGGGATGTTATCCCAACCAATAGCGCAATCACTGCGTAAGCTTTGAATTGTGCTTATTACAAGCGCTTCATCAACCAACGGAAGCACGAGGGAGTTAACTGGAGACGGGGATGAAAATGTGTAAACAGATGGTCTGTTAGAGTCAAGTTTTGATGCAAGATTCGTACCGATGTTAACAAAATATCTATTGACATTATTTACTGATACGGTAGGGTTGATGGAAGATTGTAGCAGAGCGCTAGGAGACTGTCTTTGTTGGTTACTATGTGTGATAGATTTAATAACTTTCCACGTAGCTCGTGGGTTGTTATTAGCTTTAAGAAGTTCTGCTTTCTCATAGGGTCGTTTTAGTTTTTTAAACAGGGAATTGCAGAAATTGCGGTACCGCGTATATGAGGTACCCTATGATTGGCTGCTTCACATCGCAAACTATAAATGACCACTTATAACTTCTACGTAAACCTAAGTTTAATTCTATAGTGACTACACCATAGGTTTTTATTTCCAAATTATTTGCTGCGTAAAGTTTATACGTACTCTTGTTTTTGCTTTGTTTTCACTTTACTCACAGGCATCACCGACACGTTAGCTCCCGTGTCCACTAGATACACAATTCCCGTTTTGAAGTCCTTTACACAAAGTCGGTGGTTTCTCGCGGCACAATCGTCCACCGACGCTGACTGCACCGCGTCTAGTTTTCCGGCTTCTGCTGCTTCTTGGCCCAGCTGCACGGCGATTCACATGCCCGCGCGTTGTTCCTGTAGCGGTAATGATGTCTGCACAGCCAGTCGGGTGATTCTGGTGTGCGCCGTGTACGACTTTTGGATCTATCGCGTTGTTGCCATCGTCCACCTCCTGTGTTCCTTGCTGTGCTTCTATTTCTCTGCCTTATCTCATTTATCTCCACGCGCAATTCTTTCATTTCCATTACTAAATCCTTCAAGTGGTCGGCTACGCTGTGATTTGTTGATGTGCTTGGTGTTATGGATGCAACCTCGCCGTTTCCCAGTCTCTAATATTCTATCCGCCTTCCTAGTAGTCCATATCTTCCAACTTGGTGTCTTCGCTCGTTGCCAGCAGTGCGCGTACGTTAGGCGTTAGCTTATCTAGCCACAGTCTCTTTAGCGGTTCTTCTGTCAGATTGCATTTCTTCGCTAAAGTTGTCATTTTTCTTAGTAACTGCGAGGGTTTCTGTGTTCCCGGGTCTATTTCATGCATTAATCTTTGAAATTGTTTATCTGCACTCTCTTCGTAAACAGACAATAAGCGCTTTTTTATCGTTTCGTATTTCCCTGTTTCCGGCGGTGCCTCAATGATATCGGTTACTTGCTGTACAACGTCTGTGGGCAATCTCGCGAGTACCATATCATACTTTTGACTGTCACCTTGTTTCTGTGGTGCCATTATTGCCTCAAATTGACAGAACCACGATCTTGGTATTTCCCTCCAAAATTCCGGAACTCTCATCTGCACCGTAACCATCGCGACGTCTGCTGAAGTCCCGGGGGAACCGGTTACCACTGGCGGGTTCATTTTGCTGAACGATACACACGCGTTGCTCTAATCTAACTTTAGCACGTTGCGTTTTACTTTGCACCACGCGGTCTCTAAGCCTCTGCCTCGTACGCTTACTGAGTCGCCTAACTATTGTCACGAAAACGTAAATTCTTGAAATCGTCGAAAGGTCACCAGTGTTGTGGGTGTTCCATGTATGGTGAGGTAATTAAAGAGACGTGACTCCAAAGAAGAATATCGTTGTGAGTTTAGCCTACGCCCCTTTACTGGTGGTGGAGATAAATGACAACTCGGATTAACTTCATAAACACGTTAAGAGTCCCTATCAATTTCGGCGGGCTACTAGATTAGGTAACTATCGGAGCGCAGTGTGTCTGTGTGCGTTCGAACTATAGCTGACAATGGTAGTGTGCATTGAAGCGTACGGTGAAGCGAGAACAAATAATCTTGGTCCGTAACCGCTATTATCACCACTCCATAGTTTTTACTTACTAGGTTCCGTAATACTGGATGGATTTTATTGTGATTATGACATGTTATTTTTAGGTACCCTATAAAAATATGGTAACCTAGTACGACATTCACTATAGTAAAAGCAAATTATAAAGTGTGACCAGCGAATAAATATAAGGTACGTCTGAAACGAATTACACGTGTTATTGTTTACCTAATACAGAACGACGGGGAGGTCTGTAGTATTCCCTCGCTACAAGACCACAGACCATGAGAGTATAGTATAGCGAGCCATTTTGTCGTATTATAAAGCTAATCAATTTATTTGTATACAAGGAGGAAAAAATGGGCGGGACATGGACATTAATATTGAAGATAGCTTTTATTCAAACAAAACATTATTTTGTTTTTAGCCTACACTAATCTAATTAAAATTTATAATTTCCTATAAGTTTTTCATTTCAGAATAGCGTAAAAAAATAAATACAAGACCATGACAAAAACTAACAGAAAAGAGAGAAAAGAAAATTATAACACGTATTTATACAAGCATTTTATTCTTCTTTAAGAGTTTAGTACGAGGTGTTTCGAATATCCATAGAACGTGCTTTTCTGGAGTCAACAATTTCGGGTAGTAAACATGTCATATAAAATTTTTTAAGCTTTTGTTCCATTTTATTTGTCCAGAAATCGTCGTCTTTTAGTATCCTTTCGACTTTCAGAGGCTGATCCGGTCCAGTCCACACAGCAAACAAACATAGTGTTTTTTTTGTTATATGTAACTGGCCCTGTATTTGAAAGAACCAGTCGTGTTTGGTGTTTACAGAAATACTTTCGTTCTGAACACTCCAAAACTTGATCTTTTTCGCTTTTATGGCGTCATCGGCATTCATGCCAAAAGCTGATAAAGGGCACTTTATTTCTATTAAACCTTCATCAAATAAGGCATCTGGCGTAGCACCCAAGAAGAAATATTCGTCATCAATGTGCAACCCACATTTTTGAATCACGATATTTTCCTGCTTGGCTAATTGTTCCAGGGCAATTGATTCATTAGTTTTGCCATGCTGGATGGCTGGAACGTGGCTTATTGAATAGCTATAAAGCATGTTCTTTACAAGAGGCGCTGAACTGATATTTTCACGTCGCTTGCAAACTTTTGGAAAATTTGATGCTGTTAAAAGACACCTTCTTAATTCCAGCCATAGAGCGCTTTCAGCTTGCAATATGGTATCTCTTTCGATCTCGTGACGCTCCTGTATTTGTTGCTTCAGATTTTCCAAAAACAGTTCTTTGGCAGTTTTGTATTCATCCGATGGCATGTCAGGCTTTTGACATGCTTGTCCGTAGTCAGTAGTGTCAGCGTTAAATAAAAGATGTTTTTTTGGTAATCTTTTCTTCGTCCTAGTATTTTGTATATGTTTTTGCTCTTCAAATTTTTTTACAGTAGCAGATGGGCTTTTATTGAAAATAGTTTTATTTAGTGTATATATTGGTGTTCCTGTATTATAAGCGACCACTGCCGCGTAACATCTTAGCTCGTAAGAGTCTTTCAACGCATAGTTTATACGTTTTCCTCCTATATATTTTGCGACGATAGCATTGAACTGCTCAGCTCTATTGTTATTTAAGTTGTACAGGAGGCTTCGAGCATGATATGCCAAACTGGATGCATTCACCTTCAGTTTTTGCATCAGTGTTCTAATTTTGAGCACATTGTTAGGTTCCAGTTTTTTTTCAGTGGTGCAGAAATAGTCTTCGCAATTACTGTGTTCCCCAAATATGTGCTTCGGACTGTTTAAAATGTCATTTTGTAGATTTTTTATTTTGGCTGACAAAGGCAGATTTTGAGCTGTCCTATATCAAACTGCTGATTTAACGGCTATCCGTAAACGTTTAAGGCGATCACTGTTGAGCAGTTTTCGTTCACCTATTGGAACCGATGTATCCTTCGTCAAGCTCAAGTTCTTTCCATTATAATTGCGTAATAAATGATTAGAACACTCAATTTTTTCCACGCTAACGTTTGGATAGGGTCGGCTTTCCAAAATATTCTTATACGTACTCGCGTCGCCGTCTGCAATCAGTTTAGAATACACTAAATTATGTACATCCACAGACTGTTTGAAGCCGTCTACTATCGCCGCTTGCTCCATGCTTGTGGACGATCCTTTATGATTCGCATTGCATTGGTGTTCAGGAGGATCTTGTTTTTTATTTATTGCACGCACACAAACTACACAGTACTTATTTTTCACAGCAATATGCAGTACTTTGCCTGAGTTAATGCCTATTATAGCACCAACACCTGCCAACGAAGAATAATTTGTGCGGTAGGATCGTTTACACCAACTCGCGTCTGCTGTCACGGATATCTTTGGTATTCCAGTGGGAGTTTTTTCAGTAGCTAGAGCACGTTCTTCAGCAGCAGCTTCTTTCATTGTATGTTCGGCGGTAGATTTCCACCAGTCATGCAGATTTTTATGACATTTGGAATAAATATTATTGTTCATTGTTGGCAAATTCATTGAGGAGGCTAATTCGTTAAGATTTGCCCGACCACATCCTGCCATAATTGTACCAGATACAACAGAATGATTAATATTCATTCCACTTTCTTCTTCGTCGCAAGCGTTTAGGTAAAAAATACTTTCACACATAGAACAACGCAATAAAAATTTTGATGAAAAACCATGCCGCTTTTCTTCAATTGTTTGGAGACAGCTCATTTGACATCCAAATTTTAAAGAGTGTTGCGAAATCTCTACGAGTTGGTCAAAAAAGTACTGGTAGTCTATTATTCTTCTTCCTTCAATTCGTATTGGCGTAGCAGGCTGAAAAAATATAAGTTGTTTGTTATTATTTTAGTCATTGAAACAGGTGAAACCGAAAGGTGTGGTCAGATATTATGAGGAGTAGCATCCAAATGTACAACTTTTACTACAAGACCAACTTTGAATCGCAAAAAAATCTGCTGTTTTACACAACATTTCATAGTCCGCTCGACTAACGTATATGGAACAAGTGATATTTTCTTCGATTTCAGATTTGATTCCATACTAAAGTTGTTCATATATCGGTAGTTGATCACACCTTTCCTATAAAGTAGTACAGTAGATAATAGTGTTAAGACAAATAAATGAATGTTTCGAATTATTTATTCTAACTTGGTACATGTAAGTACGTACTTTATCCAACTCCACGACTAAATCTTCTAACGAATCATCGAGAGAACCAAAGGTCGTTGGGAGAGGTGTTTCTTGAATTATATCCATGTTCTGAAATTATATGAATAAATTACATTAATATTTTAAATGCAAAATCTTAGATGATTGTTACTCAATCACGACGACAAGACTAAACATGTTTACATAGAACTTGGTACAGACAGATATAGATTATAATCCTAGGTACCGGGGACCCTATAAAAATATTATAATGTCCTTTCACCACACGCATATAGCTAAGACACATTACAGTACCCCTTTGCTAGTAATTGAATATGTTTGAAATAGACATACTTCCGTAGTTTTGTTGTTTTTTGTAAGTGACCATGTTCCTGAACTCCCTGGTGACTTGTTCTCCTTTTCATCCCTATAGAATATAAAAATAATTTTAATTTATTACAAAGAATATAGTGTTTACACAATAATCAATATTTGAAAAATACCTTGTTTCCCCCTTTTCACCTACTGATAACGCGCCTGGTGGAACCTGTTTGTTAGTGTTGCTGAAAATAATGAATAATACATTTATTATAAAACTAGCTCACCCGGCGAACTAGGTACCGCCTCAGAACCAATAAATGTTGTTCAATCCGTTCTCGAGATTTCATAAAAAAGCCATTCCATGAAAAATGTATGAGAAAATGAATTATCTTCATGATTATTTAAAAATAAATACCTTGTGTCCCCATCCTTTACGCTGATCGGTGATGTTTCGGGCAATATCATATTTTGGGAAGACTTCTGCCTGTGTAATTCTCTACAAATACAATTAACATATTTTTAGATTACCTATATTAATAATAGCTAAATTATAACAATTTTCTTAAGGTGATGGCAACAATTATTATTTACCTAAGAACTGCACATGCCTTTCGTGTTTTTTCAACTTTTTTCTTTTTGCCTTTGATTTTTCCTTGATAATATAGTTCACTTTTTCGACCCATTTTCTAAAAATATATACACTATTTTACTGACAGTACAATACAAAACATTAATATGATGTATGAATAAAATTAACAAATCACTAATTTTCACGCTATTAAAATAAAAAAATAAATATACTTACAGTCTCAAAACTGGTTAGGCGTAGTACAAAATCACGCGCGATTCGCGAGTTGCGTCGGGAGCGGCGAACGTCACAGGCGACACAGGTCCGTCGTCGAGAAGCCCTTGGGCGCGACTGAATGCATCGAGCGAGCGCATCGATTTATAAGGCATTACTTAGATATTTTACTACAATTAAATAAGTTGTCAAAATGAAAATATAAAAATTGAGTTTGGTAGATAAACACCTGAAATTTGAAAATATTTAACACTTATTGTTATTTTCAATAAATTCTTACGCGTAGACGACGTTTTTGCACATGATTTTATTGGGTTTTTTCAGCGTGTTCAACATTTTCTTACAAGTACTAATTCATTAAACTTTAAAAAAATAAATTGTAGACTTACTAATATACTATATGTCCAGTATTTAGCAATTTTTTTCAGATTGTTATTTGCTACCAGTAACCTAAGAAAGCAATTGAAAAACTTGGTGTTTCGTGCTTACGTAAAAACGTGTGTTACATTTTTATTTTTCGTAATTTATATTAAGTACTTATCAAAATTTAAATTCGTAGACTTACTAGATAAATAGGTGATAATTAACTGTGTATTTAAAAAAAAACTAGATAAGTTAAGGTTATTGAGAAATTTGCGCTGAAAAAATTGAATTTTCAGTTTTTAGACCGCGAAATTGATAGGGACTCTTAAGACTTATTAGATAATTTGCTACAGCGACCTACTTGACCTACTTAGTCCGAGGCGTGAGGCTAACTGTCTCAGTCGCCAAGCCTCGCGTCGAACTATTACAATAATGCGTGCGTCAGCCCCTTACATCATTCCCCCCGTTTTTAAAAAAAAAAAATATATAAAATAATTTGATTATATAAAAAAAAATATTTAAAAACGAATGCTTATTGACTAAATTCACATGGGTTAATTGTACTACGCGTAGGTTACATTTATTTTCTGTTCTTAGTTGCACATAATGTTTCTCTATATTTTCCTGCTTTATTAGTACATGCTTTGTCTTGATTTATCATTATTATAGTATTTTACACAAACAATTGTTTTATTTCCTGCATTCGATGTACTTGCACGATGAATTTTACATAATTAATGAAATTACTATTAGCGATTAATTTATCAATTTTAGGAAATCAATTAGAACATTATTAAGGTTAAAAAATTATAAAATAAAGTAAAAGTATACATTTGTGTTGACAAGAATGGGTTATTTGACTTGGTGGAGCTTATATATAACAATTTTATAAATGAGCTTAATTATTCTTAATATTACGATGGACATTCATTATCTTGTATCTTATAAGCCTAACTAGCTACCTATGTCTCTTATGACATTATCTAAGAACACAAAAACACACAAAAAAATAATAATAAATACATAATGATGGTCTTACAATATTGTAGTTCTTACAATATTGTAGTTCTAAATACTAATACATGTTACTTACAAATGCTTTTGTCTTAGGACGTCATCATAGTATTATGGCTGCTGTAAAATGCTGTTGTAGTAATTCATTATCTATACACTGTTCTATGTTCTGTCGGGGATTGTGTTCTCCCGTTCCTGTTTAATTATTCGATGACCACTTGCGGTGTATTCGCCGTTGCTCCTGCATGTTATGATCAACGTTACGCGATACTTGCTTGTTTAACCAATCCTTCATGCCTGTTTTGCACTTGGTTAATACTATGAGGAGTATGAATATCATTATTACTCCCAAAATTCCCAGCACTATAAGTTCGAATTTATCTAACTTGTCAGTCACTTCTGATTGGTTCGTGATTCTCTTTGCCTGTGTCATGACGATTTGCTCATGAGGGCTGCTTGGGTTCGGAGTGTTACCCATTGTGGTTTTATTTCACTTAAAACTTCTTTAATGCGTGCTGAATGAATATCGAATAGTACCTTTGTTAATGCCTGTATGCCTACATAAATCATACGGGTTTTTTGCTGACCCGGCCTGTGCGAGTAACGTTATTTTTACTATTACCGTTTTCATTTACCTCTTGATTCATTAAATACGCCGGTTTTAGTCTATCTATTGAAATGTTTGTTTGTCTATTTGGCAACTGTACCGTGTATACTTTCTCTTTTTTTTTTATTACTCGAAATGGACCGTCATAATTCGGTTGAAGTGGTTTCCTCACTGTGTCATTTCTGATAAATACGAACTCCGCTGTCGCTAGGTCTGGGTGCACAAACAAACTTTTCGTATTTTTTATAACCTATCGGAGCTGGCTTATTGTTAATCGCCTGACGTATCCTATTGACGCATTCATAATCGGACGTATAACTCCCTTTATTATTCTCTACATAGAAATCCGCTGGCATCCTTATCGTTTGACCATACACCATTTTCGCCGCGCTTATACCGGTGTCCGAACGTATTGCTGACCTAAGACCTAGCATCACTGTTGGTAACTCGGTCACCCATGATGATGCAATCGCATTTAATCTTGCCGTTAATGCTACTTTTAGCGATCTATGCCACCTTTCTACTGCCCCATTGGACTGTGGATGATACGGGGTGGTTCTGTTTTTGTGTATACCTAATATTTTTAATAGTGACATGAACAATGCGCTCTCAAACTGCCTCCCCTGGTCGGTCGCCATTTTTACTGGGCAACCGAATCGTGCAATCCACCCCTCGTAAACTATTTTGGCTACCGTTTCTGCCGTGATATCCTTGATCGGAAACGCCTCTGGCCATCGAGTGCGCCTGTCTACTATGGTTACTAAGTACCTAAACCCTTCTTCTGTAGTAGTCAGTGGTCCTACGATATCTACATGAATGTGCTCAAATCGATCGCACTTGGTGAATGTCTCTAATTCTGAATTTGTATGCCGAATGACTTTACTTCGTTGGCAATGTACACACGCTTTTGCCCATTGCCCTATATCCCGGTTCATGTTTGGCCAAAAGAATTTGCCCTGCATTAACTTGCGAGTGGTTCGGATGCCCGGATGACTTATGTTGTGTGTCGCATCGAACGTCATCGATCCTCGCGTTCTTGGTTGATATTTCACAGGAAATCGTTTTCCCACCTGTTTGCGGTACCTCGATTTCCCTAATAACCGCATTACTATTGTTTGGTTGGCTTAATAAGTAACTATCCTTTGTTTGGGCTTCAGCTAATTCTGAGTAATCGATTGCCTGCGGGCAATACACTGTTTCTACTCGCGATAAGGCGTCTGCCACTGGGTTATCGGATCCGGTGACGTGTCTAATATCTGTTGTAAATTCACTCACGTATGCTAGTTGCCGTGTTCGCCTAGGTATTTCTTTACCGGTGTTGTTTTTTGTAAGCGCGAAGGTGATTAAACTATCAGTTGTCTGCCTTCCACTTGGTTCTGGAAATATTGGATCGCTAAGTATATCGCTAATAGTTCCCTATCATAGGTTGAGTATTTTTGTTCCGTCTGACTCATTGCCTTAGAGAAGTAACCTATAGGTGTCCAATTACCTTTGCTACTTTGTTGTAAAACTGCACCCACACATGTGTCCGACGCGTCCGTCATAAGTGCTAGCGTTGTATTTGCCAATGGGTGCGATAAAGTGACCGCATTCTGCAAGCATGTTTTACATTGCAAGAATGCCTCGTCAGCTTCCGGTGACCATTGTATGAGTGATTTGTCCCTTTTCGTTGCACCTTTTAAATATTGGTTTAAAATTATTTGTGATTTAACTGCCCCTGGAATATGTGTCCTATAAAAATTTACCATCCCTAGAAATCTCCTTAATTGTTCTATCGTTTTTGGCTTGGGATATTTTGAAATTACCTCTACTTTCTGTTTTAGTGGCCTGATGCCCTGCGTGGATACCTCGAAACCCAAAAATTCTACGCTCTCTTGTCCGAAACTACTTTTAGCTTGGTTAATAGTCACCCCCATAGTCATTGAAACGCTTGAATACTTTTTCCAAATCAGCTTCGTGTTCCGCCCTCGTGTCGCTGGCTATTATGACATCATCAATGTACCCAAAAACGTTACCTAAATCTTTTAATACCGTCTGATCCATAAACCTTTGAAATGATTGCGCGGCGTTACACAGGCCAAAGGTCATGCGGGGGAATTCAAATAGTCCGAATGGTGTAATTATCGCGGTTTTTTTATGTCTTCCGGATTGATTGCCGATGATACGCCCTATTTACGTCTATTTTTGAAAATATCTTTTTGTTGGCTAGTAAATATGTAAAATCATGAAGTCTGGGTATTGGGTACCGGTCCGGTTTTGTAACCGCGTTTAACCTCTTATAATCCCCACAAGGACGTAACTCTCCATTTCTCTTTGTAACAACATGAAGTGGACTAGCCCACGGACTTCTGGACGGCCTACATATCCCCATTTCTTGCATAATACGAAATTCTTCTTTAATTTTCCTATATTTATCTGGCGGTAACGGGCGTGCCCTGGCATGCAGTGGTGGGCCCGTTGTTTCTATGTGGTGTAACACAGAGTGGCGGGGCGTTTCTTTAAAGGACAATGGTTTTGTTATTTCTGGATATTTTGCTAACAATTCCGCATATTCGTGACCGCACTCGACGGTTGTAACTGACTGTTCCTTACAATAAACAACAGAGGCTATTACCTTCAAATTAGTTTCTTTGTCTATTAATCTCCTAGCTTTTACATCAACCAAAAGCCCATGATGACTTAAAAAATCTGCCCCTATTATTGGTTGCCTTACATTCGCAAGCCTTACATTCGCAAGCCTTACATTCGCAACCACAAAAGTCCACATAAATGCCCTCCTTAATCCTAAACTTAAGGTCAAAGTCTTGGTGCCATATGTTTGTATGACGGTATCGTTGGCTGCGTACAGCTTATAATCACTTGATTTTGAATTCGAGCGCAATCTACTATTCGAGCGCAATCTACTATTCGAGCGCAATCTACTATTCGAGCGCAATCTACTATTCGAGCGCAATCTACTATTCGAGCGCAATCTACTATTCGAGCGCAATCTACTATTCGAGCGCAATCTACTATTCGAGCGCAATCTACTATTCGAGCGCAATCTACTATTCGAGCGCAATCTACTATTCGAGCGCAATCTACTATTCGAGCGCAATCTACTATTCGAGCGCAATCTACTATTCGAGCGCAATCTACTATTCGAGCGCAATCTACTATTATTTGGGATAACTGACACATTCGCTCCCGTATCTATTAGGTACCTGAATCCACTAGTCTCGTCCTCTATACACAGGCGGTGAGCGGGTGAAACAGTGCAGGTGTCCGCCGCTGGCTGCACCGCTGCTAGTTTCCCGACGTTTCTTGCATCTTCTTCCACGCGCACGGTTCCTGACAGCTGTTGGCCCGGTGTCCGTATCTAAAATGATAATTACACAGCAGTCTCTGGAATTGCTTGTTCTCTGATTCTTCATATACTGTCATGAGTCGATTCTTCAATAATTCGTACTTTTTCGTTTCCGGGGGTGCCAGTAACACGTCACTGCTCCACGTTGTCTTTGACGAGTTTGGTAACCAGCAGGTTATATTTGTTCTCGTCTGACATCTTTTGATTCGCGACGACAGCCTCGTACTGAACGAACCACAACCTGGGTTGATCACTCCAGAAGGTAGGTATCTTCGACGCTAGAGAGACTGCCGCTACCTCCGTGATGTCCTGGTTTCCGCTTTTCACCTGCCCGGATCCCGCGGCTTGAGCCATTTTGTTAATTTAACTGTACTGTCCGTCACTATTTACTACCTTCACACCACCAATGTTCTTACACAGGGGTCACCAGTGTGAGTTTAGCCTACGCCCCTTTACTGGTGGTGGAGATAAATGACAACTCGGATTAACTTCATAAACACGTTAAGACTTTTATTAGATAATTTGCTACAGCGACCTACTTAGTCCGAGGCGTGAGGCTAACTGTCTCAGTCGCCAAGCCTCGCGTCGAACTATTACAATAATGCGTGCGTCAGCCCCTTACATCGTCTTTTATTCGGGTTCCACAATACTTCGTTATGACTAACTACGTACTAGGTATGCGACAAGGCAGGGCGGTGTAACGTAGGCGACTGGCGAGCCGATCGCCTGCGCTCCCATATTCCGTCAAGAATGCAACTCGGCAAATTGCTATTACTAAGCCGCTACAACCAGCATTTTATCTTCTTCTCCATCTTGTGCTGATAAAAAATTATGAGCAAGGCTTTCAGGTACAGATACATCTTTGAGTGTATGAAAAGTCACTTTATCAACATTTAAAAATTTTTTCCTTGCTTTATATAAAATGGTCCTTTTTTTCATGAAATGTTGGTAATGATTTGCTCAACGTATTCATTGTGTCAAATGCTTTTTCAAATAGCCCCTTTATAGGCGTCAAATTCTTGCACACTTGTTTTTTCAATTTTTTTCATGTGAAGTAGTATATCGTTTTTTTCCTGATGAGGTAAACATTTATGCTGAGATTTCCTCAATATTTTCTTCAAATGTATACACTCGTTTTTATTGACACATCGCCAAAACAAACTTCCGTCTTTGTTTATTCGGTTAGTTTTATTAAACCTATGCCCATCGTACAATAAAGTATCATTACCTTTTTGATTTTCAGTATTTAAAATGTCTTCTTCAATCTTTCTCATGAAATAACCTACTTCTTCTATAAACAGAAACTTATGAACTAAAACAAATGACGGTGAATTTAACAAATAGATTATTATCCACTCACCAAAAAATATTACTCGGCGTTCCGTTTTATGCTTTAGTTGCATAAATTATTGTTCTCACCACGATGAGTGAAAACTATTTTTAATATAATAATACTTTATTATAACATTTAGTACATTTTAATTAACATATTTTGTCACTGTCAACCGATGTTCTCTTCTTTTGCCTTGTCTTCATTGAAAAGGTTTTGTATTATAAACAAAGAGGTGTGTAAACAATTTATAAATTATATTTTAAATGTTTATACATCACGATAGTAGACAATATGTAGTACTTTATTATTAAATAATCCTAGTAAATATAGATGAGGAAAATACCAAGTGATTTTTATATTCTTTATCTAACGTTAGAACAATATCTATTTACTCATCTATTGACTAGGTGGAGCTACTTTTAATAATGTTAAACTGTATGTTTGCATTAGGGTGCTTCTTAATTGGGCAAAAAATTTTTTTTTTAAATTATTTTGCGTGTCACCCTTTTATTCTGTTCTAAGGCGCAAAAAAACTAATAAGTATGCAATTTTTATTTTATTTTTAAAGAAATATTTAGGGGTCGCTACCAGCGAATGAAAAATAAAATTTTTGAAAATTCTTTAATTAAGTTCTAAAAAAGAGAAGCATACACAAATTATATAACTAATAGGATAAAAAAAATTAAACTTATGCTAATAAAGTAGACTTCTTTGTATCAGGGTACTTTTGCCTAAAATTTGTCACAACCAAAAGAAGGAATTGTTTTTGTTCTCCGTCTGTGGTAATTAGTTTATTAAATTCTTCAATCAATGCTACACCGCGTTCCGCAATGTCGTTCACCACTCTCATAGAACGTACAATTTCTCTGGAAGCTTTGTAGTCTTCATCTTCTTCCCAAAGACGAGGTTCTTTTTGCACTAATGCAGACGGAATTCCCAGGATTCTAAAAAATCTTAAGGTAATGCTGGTCACGAAATCCTCAATATTTTTTTCTTCGATGTGACTTAAAGATGTGACTTAGATCCAAGGTGAGTCCCTTTGGGCTATAGTCTGAACCTTCCTCATTCAGTGCAATCACCATTTTTTGTTTGCTTTCAAGAGAAACTTCGTCATCAAAAAAAGCAAGCGCAACAAGTTTTTCGGACAGATACCACAAATGCCCCAGGAACTTCGTTAGAGCTTTTTTAGACATAGCTTTGTTTGTATTTTCAAATTTCTTAAGATTTCTTAAGATTTTTTAACAGCCACAAGTCATTCCTTGGTGCTGAAGTTGCCACGGGAGCTTAGAACCAGCATCTTACATAAATCGTAACGACGAAAACGCAAATTTTAGTAAGGACCTAGTGCTTGAACTACGATTGCTTCTAGCAGTATTTCCATTATATGGTGACGACAGGCCAACCAAAGAGCATCTTTTTCCATCTTTTGCTCTAATAGAATGCAAGCACCTGCTCTTAAACCAGTGTTGACCGCAGTGGTGTCCTGTTATGTCTTCGATCAGTTTGCCGTCCCAATGAACAGTAAGAGGCGTATTTGGATTAAATTCTTTCTTTAAGGATTCCGCTACCCTTTGCCTTTGCTTCATACGCTGGCGACGAATTGAGGATGAATTTATATTGTACTCTGATGGATCGGTACCTGCACTTTTGAGCGTTGATGTCAAAACAACAGTTGCTTTCCTGTCTCTTAATTTAGCAAAGTCTAGGCTTGCGGATAAGCGTTCATCAAAGATGTTCTTTCTGCCGCGTTTGCGTTTAGTTGGGACTTCTAAATCTGCCGTCGAAGGTCCCGCCCTCACTGAAATTTCTGACGTTGAACTTTTACTTTCATTATCACTACTTGTTAGCGACGATAAGTAACTAGCCTAGTTATTTTATAAGTTTTCACGGTGATAACAATGATACGTAATTAGTTTAGTCATTTTTATAAGTTTGCATTGTGATTAATAACTTAGTTAGAATACTGTAAGTAGCGTGATGTTATGCCTTACATTCCTTACGCCAGATGGCACCACACGTACCATTTTTTTTTTTTTTTTTTTTGTGGATGGGAAATCATCAAATGACTCCTCCCGCTCTGGGTGGAGCAGAAGGGAGTGTCAGACTCTTACTGACTAAAACCCACCCGTGTTCCTTCCTTAGCCCTTTATGTACCAGGGCAGCGGTAACCCTTTCGGACGATCCCGCTACCCCGGCAGGCTTCGGCCCTGTCGGGCCCCGTCATCTATGCTGACATCTCTTTGAGGCGCACGTGGAACACTTACGCGCCCTCCGGCACGGGCCTGGTCCTGATCGGACGGAGAGCTACCCATTGCTCTCCGCCCGCAGGCCCGCGCCTACGGTGGCCGGGAGTCGTCACGCGGCTCCCGACGCCCGGAGCGTCTCCCTCGGCGGCTGAGGCGTGAGGATCTCTCCCTCGCCCATCCCGCCACCTCCCTCGCCCATCCCGCCACCTCCCTCGCCCATCCCGCCACCTCCCTCGCCCATCCCGCCACCTCCCTCGCCCATCCCGCCACCTCCCTCGCCCATCCCGCCACCTCCCTCGCCCATCCCGCCACCTCCCTCGCCCATCCCGCCACCTCCCTCGCCCATCCCGCCACCTCCCTCGCCCATCCCGCCACCTCCCTCGCCCATCCCGCCACCTCCCTCGCCCATCCCGCCACCTCCCTCGCCCATCCCGCCACCTCCCTCGCCCATCCCGCCACCTCCCTCGCCCATCCCGCCACCTCCCTCGCCCATCCCGCCACCTCCCTCGCCCATCCCGCCACCTCCCTCGCCCATCCCGCCACCTCCCTCGCCCATCCCGCCACCTCCCTCGCCCATCCCGGAAGGAGGTGACCGCCTCCCACTCCCTCGCTAGCATGACTGCTTCGCAGAAGGAGGTGACCGCCTCCCACTCCCTCGCTAGCATGACTGCTTCGCAGAAGGAGGTGACCGCCTCCCACTCCCTCGCTAGCATGACTGCTTCGCAGAAGGAGGTGACCGCCTCCCACTCCCTCGCTAGCATGACTGCTTCGCAGAAGGAGGTGACCGCCTCCCACTCCCTCGCTAGCATGACTGCTTCGCAGAAGGAGGTGACCGCCTCCCACTCCCTCGCTAGCATGACTGCTTCGCAGAAGGAGGTGACCGCCTCCCACTCCCTCGCTAGCATGACTGCTTCGCAGAAGGAGGTGACCGCCTCCCACTCCCTCGCTAGCATGACTGCTTCGCAGAAGGAGGTGACCGCCTCCCACTCCCTCGCTAGCATGACTGCTTCGCAGAAGGAGGTGACCGCCTCCCACTCCCTCGCTAGCATGACTGCTTCGCAGAAGGAGGTGACCGCCTCCCACTCCCTCGCTAGCATGACTGCTTCGCAGAAGGAGGTGACCGCCTCCCACTCCCTCGCTAGCATGACTGCTTCGCAGAAGGAGGTGACCGCCTCCCACTCCCTCGCTAGCATGACTGCTTCGCAGAAGGAGGTGACCGCCTCCCACTCCCTCGCTAGCATGACTGCTTCGCAGAAGGAGGTGACCGCCTCCCACTCCCTCGCTAGCATGACTGCTTCGCAGAAGGAGGTGACCGCCTCCCACTCCCTCGCTAGCATGACTGCTTCGCAGAAGGAGGTGACCGCCTCCCACTCCCTCGCTAGCATGACTGCTTCGCAGAAGGAGGTGACCGCCTCCCACTCCCTCGCTAGCATGACTGCTTCGCAGAAGGAGGTGACCGCCTCCCACTCCCTCGCTAGCATGACTGCTTCGCAGAAGGAGGTGACCGCCTCCCACTCCCTCGCTAGCATGACTGCTTCGCAGAAGGAGGTGACCGCCTCCCACTCCCTCGCTAGCATGACTGCTTCGCAGAAGGAGGTGACCGCCTCCCACTCCCTCGCTAGCATGACTGCTTCGCAGAAGGAGGTGACCGCCTCCCACTCCCTCGCTAGCATGACTGCTTCGCAGAAGGAGGTGACCGCCTCCCACTCCCTCGCTAGCATGACTGCTTCGCAGAAGGAGGTGACCGCCTCCCACTCCCTCGCTAGCATGACTGCTTCGCAGAAGGAGGTGACCGCCTCCCACTCCCTCGCTAGCATGACTGCTTCGCAGAAGGAGGTGACCGCCTCCCACTCCCTCGCTAGCATGACTGCTTCGCAGAAGGAGGTGACCGCCTCCCACTCCCTCGCTAGCATGACTGCTTCGCAGAAGGAGGTGACCGCCTCCCACTCCCTCGCTAGCATGACTGCTTCGCAGAAGGAGGTGACCGCCTCCCACTCCCTCGCTAGCATGACTGCTTCGCAGAAGGAGGTGACCGCCTCCCACTCCCTCGCTAGCATGACTGCTTCGCAGAAGGAGGTGACCGCCTCCCACTCCCTCGCTAGCATGACTGCTTCGCAGAAGGAGGTGACCGCCTCCCACTCCCTCGCTAGCATGACTGCTTCGCAGAAGGAGGTGACCGCCTCCCACTCCCTCGCTAGCATGACTGCTTCGCAGAAGGAGGTGACCGCCTCCCACTCCCTCGCTAGCATGACTGCTTCGCAGAAGGAGGTGACCGCCTCCCACTCCCTCGCTAGCATGACTGCTTCGCAGAAGGAGGTGACCGCCTCCCACTCCCTCGCTAGCATGACTGCTTCGCAGAAGGAGGTGACCGCCTCCCACTCCCTCGCTAGCATGACTGCTTCGCAGAAGGAGGTGACCGCCTCCCACTCCCTCGCTAGCATGACTGCTTCGCAGAAGGAGGTGACCGCCTCCCACTCCCTCGCTAGCATGACTGCTTCGCAGAAGGAGGTGACCGCCTCCCACTCCCTCGCTAGCATGACTGCTTCGCAGAAGGAGGTGACCGCCTCCCACTCCCTCGCTAGCATGACTGCTTCGCAGAAGGAGGTGACCGCCTCCCACTCCCTCGCTAGCATGACTGCTTCGCAGAAGGAGGTGACCGCCTCCCACTCCCTCGCTAGCATGACTGCTTCGCAGAAGGAGGTGACCGCCTCCCACTCCCTCGCTAGCATGACTGCTTCGCAGAAGGAGGTGACCGCCTCCCACTCCCTCGCTAGCATGACTGCTTCGCAGAAGGAGGTGACCGCCTCCCACTCCCTCGCTAGCATGACTGCTTCGCAGAAGGAGGTGACCGCCTCCCACTCCCTCGCTAGCATGACTGCTTCGCAGAAGGAGGTGACCGCCTCCCACTCCCTCGCTAGCATGACTGCTTCGCAGAAGGAGGTGACCGCCTCCCACTCCCTCGCTAGCATGACTGCTTCGCAGAAGGAGGTGACCGCCTCCCACTCCCTCGCTAGCATGACTGCTTCGCAGAAGGAGGTGACCGCCTCCCACTCCCTCGCTAGCATGACTGCTTCGCAGAAGGAGGTGACCGCCTCCCACTCCCTCGCTAGCATGACTGCTTCGCAGAAGGAGGTGACCGCCTCCCACTCCCTCGCTAGCATGACTGCTTCGCAGAAGGAGGTGACCGCCTCCCACTCCCTCGCTAGCATGACTGCTTCGCAGAAGGAGGTGACCGCCTCCCACTCCCTCGCTAGCATGACTGCTTCGCAGAAGGAGGTGACCGCCTCCCACTCCCTCGCTAGCATGACTGCTTCGCAGAAGGAGGTGACCGCCTCCCACTCCCTCGCTAGCATGACTGCTTCGCAGAAGGAGGTGACCGCCTCCCACTCCCTCGCTAGCATGACTGCTTCGCAGAAGGAGGTGACCGCCTCCCACTCCCTCGCTAGCATGACTGCTTCGCAGAAGGAGGTGACCGCCTCCCACTCCCTCGCTAGCATGACTGCTTCGCAGAAGGAGGTGACCGCCTCCCACTCCCTCGCTAGCATGACTGCTTCGCAGAAGGAGGTGACCGCCTCCCACTCCCTCGCTAGCATGACTGCTTCGCAGAAGGAGGTGACCGCCTCCCACTCCCTCGCTAGCATGACTGCTTCGCAGAAGGAGGTGACCGCCTCCCACTCCCTCGCTAGCATGACTGCTTCGCAGAAGGAGGTGACCGCCTCCCACTCCCTCGCTAGCATGACTGCTTCGCAGAAGGAGGTGACCGCCTCCCACTCCCTCGCTAGCATGACTGCTTCGCAGAAGGAGGTGACCGCCTCCCACTCCCTCGCTAGCATGACTGCTTCGCAGAAGGAGGTGACCGCCTCCCACTCCCTCGCTAGCATGACTGCTTCGCAGAAGGAGGTGACCGCCTCCCACTCCCTCGCTAGCATGACTGCTTCGCAGAAGGAGGTGACCGCCTCCCACTCCCTCGCTAGCATGACTGCTTCGCAGAAGGAGGTGACCGCCTCCCACTCCCTCGCTAGCATGACTGCTTCGCAGAAGGAGGTGACCGCCTCCCACTCCCTCGCTAGCATGACTGCTTCGCAGAAGGAGGTGACCGCCTCCCACTCCCTCGCTAGCATGACTGCTTCGCAGAAGGAGGTGACCGCCTCCCACTCCCTCGCTAGCATGACTGCTTCGCAGAAGGAGGTGACCGCCTCCCACTCCCTCGCTAGCATGACTGCTTCGCAGAAGGAGGTGACCGCCTCCCACTCCCTCGCTAGCATGACTGCTTCGCAGAAGGAGGTGACCGCCTCCCACTCCCTCGCTAGCATGACTGCTTCGCAGAAGGAGGTGACCGCCTCCCACTCCCTCGCTAGCATGACTGCTTCGCAGAAGGAGGTGACCGCCTCTCGCCCCGGACCATGGCTTGCACCAGGGCCGGGCGCGAGAGGTCGCCGCCGCTGCCGATCGCCTCTACGAGGACACGGCGGTGCTCTGCCCAAGCGGGGCAGACCTCCACCGTATGCTCCACCGTGTCCTCTGGGCGATCCTCGCAGTGGTGACACCCGGGCGTCTCCTCCCGCCTGATTATGTGCAGGAACCTCCCGAAACATCCGTGTCCGGAGAGGACCTGCGTCAGGCGGTAGGTGAGAGCGCCGTGACGCCTCTCTAGCCACTCCTCAAAGAGGGGTCTTATCGCCGCTATCGTGGCGTGCCCTGCGCTGGGTTGCGATAGTCGCGCCTTCCATTCCACCATGAGACCGCGCCGGAGGAGGACCACACGTACCATCATGTTACGTAACATTAAGTGCTAGGAAACTTAACCGTAATGAGAACCGCTATAGAAATTTGTCATTTTTAAGGTCTAAATTAAGGTTTTTTTGATGTAATTTTTTGCAATTAGTTAAAATATGTCAATACCCACGTTATGTAAATAAGTACAATAGTGTAAGGAGCGCTAAACCACAGAAAAACGCCTATTTAAAATTCCCATACAAAACGCACATTGGTGCCGTGTGCAAACCACCCGCGGTCTGATTGGTTGAGAGATATCTCGTTAGTGCCGTGTGCAAATTTCAAGCGCTTTGATTGGCTACAGCCATCTATAAAATAAGGGCAGGTTTCTGTGGCAAAGCATTCCGAATCCAGCAGTATTAGAAGAAACGCAAAGAAGAAAAATAAAACAAGAAGCTCTGAAGAAATAGGGTTTTATTCTGCACCTGCAACTACTCATCTCCTCAAGTTATATCCCGCTGGCGGGAGCAACCAGCAATAAGTCAACAAAATAGTCACGTCAACACTACTGCTAGTCGAAGAAGATAGTATGCACTTTTCTCGCAGGGATTCAGTGTAACTTTTTTCTCGGTCTAAAATACGTTGAAGACGAGCGTTTTTCTCCTCTTCTTTCGCAATTTTTTTTAATAGAACTGTCTACTCCGCCTATTGTACCAGGGCGTCCTCTTTTTCTCTGCTCAATTAAAAATACTCTATCTTCCTCAATGGTAATCTTGTTTAGAGCATCAGCGTGTGCTATGTCAAATAGGTATTCCAAACTATCTTGCCATTCCTTTTCTTTATTTCGTAGACCTTCAGAGCGTTTGACTTTATTTTCTTTATTTTTTTTTCAACTTTTGCCACTCATTAAACTTGTTCTCTATCTTCTTTATAACATCTTTTTTCAATTTAGTTGGAATGCCCGCTCGTTCCCACAATGCTATGACGTCACAAGCAGCAGCATTGGACGAATTACGATTGGTTTGCTTCATTACAATTTTAAAGTGAAAAAATAAACTCAGCACTTCTTTTGTCGTTGGTAACTTGCTTTGAATTAAGTAGTCGAGAGGTTTGTCCAACTAACCAAACATTTGTTTTGTTTCTAGTCAACAAAAGCGAACTAGACGAGGACGCCATGATGTAACAAAACGCGATGCGTGCCAAAACACTATCGTACGTGCACTCTCTATCACAGCGTGCTGGTTACTGGTTTGTTGCCTATCTCAAGGCGTGACTGGTGCGTGCGGGAGGGGGAGAGGGGTAGGTACGAGTGTCCTTGTACGGCACAATGTGACAACGAGTTGCATTAATATGTTTTATCATGTATAAATGATGAATATAACTGTTTTATGTACATTGAGCTGCAAGTTATCATTATCATAATTTTTTCAAATTCGACGCGAAGTAGCGACCCCTAAAAACCTATCTAAGAAATAAATAAAAAATATAGGTTCGTTTTTTAAATGATAGAAGCGAATGGTGGGCTGACGCAGTAATTTTTCAAAAGTCGAAAAATAAGAAGCACCCTAGTATGCATGTTCTTTCATGTAATTTATTTATAAATAGAACAATAAACTAAAAATAAAATAGCCATCTAATAAAAAACTTGTTAATGACAGTCTATGCCATCAATGCCACATCTAGTAAAAATCAAATTCATACATCCATGTTGTGCTTGGTTAACTTACGATCGAGTCGTATGTTGTCTGTTTACCCACATTTTTATTTTTATTCTACTTTTTTTGTTATTTATACATAAATAATGTGCGCTCTAATTATTAATCTTAGTTTTAGATATTGTTTCTCAGTAAGTGAATTATGTATGCAATTCTTATGAGAAATAAAGTTGTTCTTAAACCTAATTTAACTCATGGCATGAGGTGGTACAAGTTGGCCATTTGGAGAATTAGCCACTTTACGAATTAGTCCTTTTACGAATGAGTCCTTTTACGAATGAGTCCTTTTACGAATGAGTCCTTTTACGAATGAGTCCTTTTACGAATGAGTCCTTTTACGAATGAGTCCTTTTACGAATGAGTCCTTTTACGAATGAGTCAATGAATATAATAATATACTTAAATGATAATAATAAATACCTACGGTTAATGGATTTATTAGTGCAAACTCATCTAAACTAATATTATAAAGCTGAAGAGTTTGTTTGTTTGTTTGGTTGAACGCGCTAACCTTCGGAAGTACTGCACCCTAATTGCGAAACACACAATCAATCTCAATCTGAATCATTTTGAAGGAGATTGCTAATCCATCGCTTCATAAGTTCGAAAAAGGTTACCTTCATAAAGTCTGCTCAACACGTAAATAACGCAATGAATGTTGTTGAACTGTCAAAATGAAACCGATTCTGATTGATTGTGTGTTACGCAATTAGGGTGGCTGGTTCGAATTGAAGAATTATGTTTGTGTTGGACAGTCCATTTATCGAGGAAGGCTTTAGACTATATAACATCACGCTACGACCAATAGGAGCGCGACATCAATGGACAATGTTTCAAAAACGGGAAAAAAGATTCCTTTTTGAGAGCTTCCGTTGCGTGCGCTGCGTAAACGGTTTAAGGGCCTTA
The DNA here is from genome assembly GCA_947507525.1 of Apamea epomidion. Classification (NCBI taxonomy): domain Eukaryota; kingdom Metazoa; phylum Arthropoda; class Insecta; order Lepidoptera; family Noctuidae; genus Apamea; species Apamea epomidion. Next base: position 9,466,591 of record OX382255.1, read on the forward strand.
CTCTCGTTTAGTACCGAAACACGGTCACTTTATGAAGAATATTTCTCATTAACGGCTTGATTAGAAGATCTGAAAAAAATATATTGTTGGTATAGGTTCATGTACAACATTTCTGAAACAGGATTTTTTCGTATGGCTAATACTTTTCCCTTCAAAAATTTTTTAGCAAAACGCTATTTTTTCCTAATATTCCATATTACTTCTAAACGGCTTTGATGTTTGCAAATATTTTTACACTGAAAAATTGATGGTTAGAGGTAGTATAAAAATGAAACAGCTTATGTAAATCAATCAACATTTGCAAAGAAAATTTCCCCACTTTGAGATTGAGCTTCAGAGGTGCTCTGCGCGGGCGCGGGCGGCAGTCGTGCGTTAGCACTGAGACGGGAGGGCTGTGTCGCCTACAGCCGCGCGTATTTGTATGAAGATTTTGTTTTTTGTTAGGTATGATAATTTAATGAGTTTCATAGTTGGGCACACACACTAAAATGTAACTAACAGGCCTATGGTGATTTATCGAGGTAGGCACTGCTTATATGCCTTTATGCAATACACGCCACTGACTGATATACTCTGAGTATTCGCGCGCGGCTGTTACGCACGAACGCGGAAGGTTTATCTACTGAGCGTCCGTAGGTGATTATTTCAAGGTCACTAACGAGACATGATACTGTTACTTTACTATACTATAACAGTGGTAACAGTTTTCGTAGTTCAACTGTTACTTTTGACGTACGATTAATAGTAAAAAAAATCTTTTTACATGAAAAACACTTAAAAAAAACACTTCAAAGTGAAAAATGACTTTATTTCGGAAGTCGATGTCTTAGGTTTTGAATTTACGTTTTTTGCTACAGACTTCCGAAATAAAGTTATTTTTCATTTTGTAGTTTTTTTATGGAAGTCGGTTATTTTTTTTTTTTTGCAAAAAATAATTATTTTGCACATTTTAGTTGTGGCACCTACCGGTCACAAATCGGTCTGCTATGTAAATAAGAATGACAGGAAGAAAGTTGATTATAACATCATCCGATTGGCTACGGAATCCTAAAAATGCCATTTAGGTACAGTGCTAGTTAGGTAGGTTTATTACTGATTTATAATAAATAAATATATAATTGATGAAACAGGTTCTCATTTTTATAAAATCTCATTTTTATGTAAGTCCTCCTAAGAAGACCTACAGTCTATGCAAATAAAATGTTATTCCATTCCTAAGAAAATACTCGATATCATTTTTAAAGTTTTACCCCCGTCGGGAACTAAGTTCGTTCTCACGTATGATTTTAAACAAAATAAAAAAATGAAAAAATTCTAATAAATAATGTCCAGTAAAAACATAAAATATACGTAACATAAGTATCAATCTATACAAAATATATCAGCCTTGCCTCCGCCATTCCCTTCTGGAATCGTAGGCAAAAATGGCGACCTGCGTGCGGCATGTCTGCGTCTCCGCATATTCTTTGATCGTCGTTTTAGTGCAGCGCGCCACCGCGCGCGTTTTACGTATTCGGGGGTAGAGCGTTTAGCTCCGCCCACATGCACAAGGTCAGCGAGCCCTATATACACCTTAAGTTACGCAAAAATCATGTATGAAGGAATTATTCCTCTTTAAAAGTTCTAAAAAAAATTCTGCGACAGCATATGTCTATCTTTTAAGATTGACGCACTATAGCCTTTTTTATGGTAATCAAATTTGTTCGAAATTAATGCATTATCTGCGAAGGTGTTTTATCAATATGATATTAATCTTTATCCAAATAAATACGTTATTCATCACAAGTATTTAATTGTGAACAAAATTGCTCTTGTCGTCACTTGATTTCAATCAACATCTTAGGAGATAACATAATTTTAAAATAACTCTGCAACAAAATAGGTATGATAACGTTCGGGTCGGTTCAACATCACGCTAGGTCAAAATGAATACAGTCAGAAAGAGAACTAACTAAGCAAGAACGAGAAGCGAGCGATGCGATGCGACAGGGTGGGGCGGGGGAACAAAAATTTCACGCGGACGAAGTCGCGGCCAGAAGCTAGTATTATAATACGAGCTCAACTTGTTTACAAAATAATATACATGATACGAATCTATCTACATACTCGTATACGCGTTGGTGGTGCCTCCCGCGCAGTCCTGCAACGTGCGTGAGACGAAATAACAAAAACATATCGCATCCTCTCGCACGATTCGCAGCGTTCAACTTCTAATAGTCCAAAGTCCAAACAGTTTAACTTGATGTGTAGCCGTGTGTACAACATAATCGGTATTATTTTCATCAATAATGTTTTCAGGGATTGATACGATAACATCGGTTTGAATATTATTTTGTGGATTTAGTATCTAAAACACCAGGATGTTGGGTCCTAGTATGTCGAATTAAATTGTATGGGCCGCCACCTTTATCTATATTACTATACTAATATTATAAAGAGGAAAGATTTGTATTTTTGTGTGTATGTTTGTAATGAATAAACTCAAAAACTACTGTGCCGATTTCTAAAATTCATTCACTATTGGAAAGCTACATTCACCCTGAGTGACATAGGCTATATTTATTGCTGGAAAAGATTAGGGATCCTTCCTAAAACTTAACCACCCGTGCGAAGCCGAGACGCGCCGCTATAAGACATAATTTTAGAGCAAAAGTTACATTTCGCCTTATTATTTTTTAAATCGGTAAAGTATAGTCTTCGAAGTCCTCTTGTCAGCAGATTAAGCCATGCTGTTAGAAAATAAAAAGCAAGCATGCACTAACAAAGAGAAAATGTTGTGGTTAAAAACAATTTAAATTAACAATTTAAACCACAAACCACTGTTTGTGGTTTCGGATAGTTGACTATGGCTTGTATTAGTTCTTGAGTGGGTTTGATTCCCTCAGATGACACTTCGTATCCGAGGAACTCGATGTTTTCCTTGTCAAACTCGCACTTGTCGATGTTAAGACTGACGCCGTAGGTATTTAGGCGTTCGACTACTAGTTCCAAGTGGCGGCGGTGTTCTTCCTTATTTCTCGAGTGTACGAGCAGATCGTCGACGAAACAGAATACGTTGTCATCTAGTCCTCGTAGAAGCTCGGTGTATGAAACGTTGAAAGGTTTGACCGGAGTTTCTTAAGCCGAATGTCATCCAAATGGTGTTATTATAGCTGTTTTTTGAGCATCTAGTTTTGCGATAGGTATCCAGAAATATGCTATTTTCAAATCGAGTTTTGAGAATATTTTCTTTCCGTGGAGTTGGTATATAAAATCTTGGATTCGTGGAATGGGGTATCGGTCGGGAACAGTGACGGCGTTAAGTCTTCTGTAATCGCCGCATACTCGAAGTGATTCGTCTTCTTCACGATGTGAAGTGGACTCGCCCACGGACTGTTTGTCGGTTTGCATATTCCCATCTCGATCATGCGCTCGAATTCGAGTTTTGCCGCCTTTTATTTGTCGGGCGGTCTACCGCCCGACAAATAAAAGGCGAAGATCGGCGGCCCAGTTGTCTCGATATAGGTCGGCGCATACACCCGCGCTGGCTTCCCTTTGCCTCGCAAGCGACCAGAGTGCCAACCTCGAGTAGAGGCGTTCGGCCGGTGCGATGGGTATCGGTATTATTGGATTCCTGAACCGCAGCGACAGTAGTGTCCTTGGGGTATAATGCCGCTTCTCTCGTAACTCCTCCGAAGAAACTGCTCTGTCCCGTCAAATGTAGGTCTTATGGGGATGGACCTTGTAGCCCAGAGTCTGATACATGGCTACTAGGGCCTCGATTGATCTCACGGTTGAGGTCGTGAATTACGTCATCCCCCTGCATCGTTGCTCGCCCCACGGGCACCGGTATGCCGTCGTACTCTTTGCAGTATCGTGTCGTGACTCCTAAAGCTTACTAATGTTAAGAATGGTGTCTAGTATTGCCGTCCAACGCCACCCCGGTGGGATCCCGTTCTCCCATGTCCTACTCCCCCCTCCATCACCACTACGGGCTTGCCCTCTGTGAGACTTGCCCACATTGTGGTCCAAATGTGGTCAGGAGTGACCGAGCTATGTGATACTTTGCGGGTATGTTTCTTTACAGATTAACACACGAGGACGTGTGTCCAGCAGGATGGCCGTGTCGGAGTCATTCGTTTGACAATTCGGAACGCTAGCGCCATGGCGCTAGACAGAGTCTAGCCCGAGTTCGTGGAGGTGTACGAGAGCTACAGCTACAAAAGCGGTGTGAGCAGAGCTCTCGGGATCATCAAAACATTGGACTTCGTACGGACAACATGTGTTAGAAACTGTCTGCGTTCCGTATCGTTGAGCTGGGTACCTACAGTATGTGATAGAGATGTTATATTGGGGTAATTTTTAGGTAATATTGAATATATTAGTAAACGCATATTATGATATCATACCTATTACTGGATATTAGTCAAATATTAGAGAACCGATTCATTATAGCTACTCGAATCTAATATGCATATCTGCGTAATATCGGTAATAGTCTCCATAATAATTAATATGAAATACGAGTATATTAGGGTAATTTTAGGTAATATTGAATATATTAGTTAACGCATATTATGATATCATACCTATTACTGGATATTAGTCAAATATTAGAGAACCGACTCATTATAGCTACTCGAATCTAATATGAAATACGAGATTCTGCACGTTTATTATTCACGTATGCCTATTATACAGAAGTGAAACGGTGATTAAATTTTCCTTGGACCAAAACGTCCATCAAAAATAAATAAAATATCAACTCAATCACTAAACACTAACAAAATAATGAATAGTTATTACTATTTATTAGTTATCAATCACTGCGTGCAGCAATAATATGTAGTCGCTATGAGCTTTGGTCACTGGTCGCCTTAGGGCGCTATCAGTCGCCTCGCTATTACGCGTCCCTATTATTTGACTAATACCTGGTAACCTATCATTCTATATTCGCATAGCCTAATATGAATATACATGGCTTTTATTATGATACATGTACCTATTACGAATATATTAGTCACACCTCTAGTGTGTGATTCGCTAGTGTGACTAACTTGTTCGTAAATTGTAATCTGATTTGGACTGCAAACCGTTTTACTATTGCGCTATAACCAACACTACCCATAGTATGCCCACAGTAATTAAAATATGCCTGATGTTAACGAGAGACAGACATACCTTCTCCGACATATGCATGTCAAAATTAATTATAATCAAATTATTTTCAAAATAGAAACAATGCAGGCTGTATGAATCATATATCCTTTGCCTTACTGACAGTTTGACATTACTGTATTTCATTTTTTCGGTTGTTTACTTGATTTATGGTTTTGCGCTTGCGACTTGTGTTACAGATTGATGATATTTAACAACGACTCTGCTTTTTGACGACGATCTTGAACATGCTTGTTATACGACGTTGCTGTTGTTTTGGGCTTGTGCCCCGTGTAGGTACATTTAAAAATGGATAGAAACCTACACTGTTAATTGCTCTCACGATATTGCAAAGATGAGAAGTAATCTCTTATTAAATGGTTTTTGGTTGCTTAATTATTGCATGTTAATCCTTAACTTCAACTTGACCTATATTTCAGAACAAAAATTGGAACTGGCTTCTACCAAGTTTTTTGATAATTGTTGAAATTGTTATGGCTTTGCTACGATTTGTAGTACAATTTGGCGTATATTTCATTGTTATTCATTTCAGGCATTTTTTTGTATGGCTGATGGGCATTCCCTGCCTACAGATTCCCTCGTTTCTAAGCATAAGCCAGGACGTCACTGGACTCGGGCTCTGGACAACGGAACACCAGACAGAAAAGAGGTTTAAAAGTTAAAGAGGCACCGGAATGGCCATACTTGGTAACAGGAAACCTTGTGGCTCACATATTGTTTGGTTCGTTGTAACGACTGAGATGTTTAGGGTCGTAAGGATATTTAGAAAGAACAACTCAGATCGGCTGCCAATAGTATAATGTCTATATTTAATACAAAACAAGTGAAATAACATAAAACGCTAATCAAGCATTAACTTGATACATAATTATAACGGAGCATACATACACAATAGTGTAAAGGAGAGCTATACACTTCACCTCCGGTAATTAAGAAAAAAAAAATCCGAGATTGTCCTGTCACGGTCGCCAATGAGATGTTTAGAAAATTTAAGAACTCTCTCCGGTGTAAACTTTGTTTTTCGTTTCATTTACGTATTCAAGAACTTGATCACGTTCATGAGCATTTAGTGATTTATACGTACATGTATTATGGTTTATAAAACCAACGCACTTTAACTCATATATGTCTCTATCGAGGGTGAAGGGTTGTATGTACAAACGGGAATCTGAGGGTAATTCATACAGGTCAATATTGGCCAAGTTAATTTTTAACTGAAATTGCCTTGCAAGAGTAGTGAACCATTCTGATGCAACAATGGCATTAAGAATACTTGCCTCAGATCTAATAATTTCACGTTTTTCTTCTTCTGATAACGTTGAAGCGTCGACATGGCGCACATCCCATATGAAAAATAGATTTGTTTTATCTATAAAGCTTTGAAGCATGCATATTGACTCAAGCGTATGTCTTGACTGTATAAGTACTTTCACGTGAATTATCGAAAACTAAATGAAAAAATTCAGCATGATAGGTTTCCTCTACCAAATATTAGTGAAATCTTAGATTCTCTTTCAGGAGCTATTTTATTCAGCCGTCTAGATTTACATTCTGGTTACTATCAAGTTCCATTAAATCCAGAAAGTAGAAAATGCACAGCTTTTTGTACTAATTCAGGTCAGTTTCAGATGAAACGTCAATGGGATTAACGATTTCGCCAAGTGCTTTCAGTAGAGTAATGACGGTAGCAATGGCTGGTTTAACTTTTGACAAATGTTTCGTTTATTTAGGCGACTGAATTATTTTTGGTCGTAATTTAGAGTCCCATAATCGTAATCTAATGACATATTTGAAAGACTGAGGAAGGTAAATTTAAAATTAAATCCCAAAATTTTTGAAGAAAGAACTATTATATCTTAGGCATGTTGTTTCTGCGCATGGTGTCTTGCCAGATCCAGAAAAAATTAGTCTTAAAAAATTATACAATACCCAAAAATTCAGACGAGGTTAAACGTTTTGTTGCGTTTTGCAATTATTATAGAAAATTTATACCTTCATTTTCTGATATTACAGTGCCATTAAACAAATTGTGCAGAAGAAATGAACCTTTTATTTGGTCAGAAAGTTGCCAAAAATCTTTCGATTATCTAAAACATTTAATGACTAATCCACCTATTTTACAATACCCAGATTTCTCAGATAAAAGCAAATTTGTATTCAAAACTGATGCTTCAGGAATAGCTATTGGTTCTGTTTTATGTAATAAAAATATGAAACCTGTTGTGTATGCAAGTCGTCCATTAAACAAAGCCGAGCGAAATTACCCAACAATTCAAAAGGAGTTGTTAGCCATTGTGTGGTCAGTCAAGTATTTTAGACCATACTTGTACGGATGAAATTTCGCCATAGAAACAGACCATAAACCTTTAATATATTTATTTGGGATGAAAGATCCTGGCAAGGTCGCCATGAGATTTTTAGGGTCGTAAGGATAGAAAGAACAACTCAGATCGGCTGCCAATAGTATAATGTCTATTGTTAGATATTTCATTTTGATATAATTATAATATTAAAATATTGTTGTTGGATAATGGCATCTGTCACATTTACGAAGCTTGGGACTAACGTAGAAGTACCTAATTTGACTAGATATTGTGTTTACAAAAAACAAGTCTTAACTTGTAAAAAAAAAACACTTAAATGTTATTACTATAAATGATTAAGTAATATTTGATTATCCTTGTAGTATATCTTAGATTTTATATTGCTATTTTAATATAATAGGTTGTTTCAAATGATTGGTACAATACTGTCGGTTGATGTTGATATACTTTTTGATGATGTCTAAGAATTAAGAATCAACTCTTATTAAATTGATTAATTACCTTATAATGTTTTAAAATGATTTCATTGTTTATTATTACCTGTGTTAGAAGATATTAAGCCAAAATATATGATGATCTGTGATTGGTTCAAAATGGCGGTAGATGTTTTACGTAAAAGACGTTGGTAGTGTATAAAAAGGATTGTAACGACGTTATCAAGACAGTTGCTTGGTAGATGTTCAGTTGGTTAGTTCTAGTGCTATTATTATGTGAAATAGATCGACCAGATGTTACGTAAGTTAAAAGTAATTTGATATTATACCTTAATTATTGCTTATTATAATTATGTTGTTCTGTAAGTCATATTATGGTCAATATTCCTAGCTATTGTTATGATGTTGCTATTGTTTTGAATTCTCTTGGACCGTTGTCCAAGAGATAGAATTAATTGTTTGTAAAAATAACGATAATTTATGACAACGAAAGAAATGTATTGATAGAATACTTTAATACTGTTTCCATGGAGTTTCTTGTCCTTCGTCTCCATGATGACCTAGTTTTACGAATGGACGACTAGTTTTCTGATTAATTACTGACAAGCCTAAATTAAAATAAATGCTTAGCCTTGTCTATCTGTGCTTTACTTCATAAAACCCTTCCCCTACAAACCATATTCAATAATAACCTTCATACACAGTAAATAAGTAACTAGTAACCATTCTGATATTCAAAGCTTATTTGGGTAATACATATATAGTTACACAAATATACTTCTAGTATATACTAAATAATCTAACACTATATTTAATACAAAACAAGTGAAATAACATAAAACGCTAATCAAGCATTAACTTGATACATAATTATAAAAAAAAAAAAAAAAAGTTGTTTATTTCAATTACAATGGGCATTTAGATACATATTTTTTGGAGATCTCCTTTTAAGCAAGGAATTGCTTGTATTAGGAGTCTCCGCACTTCCACTTATCATTAATTACTATGCAATTGAAATGTACACAAGCAAGACTAAAGATAAAGAAAAATAAAATTAAAATAAGAGATAAATTAACATTATACAAAGGCACTAGTCAATAGTCGCGCGAGTACGTGTGGTGCGTGTGTTACGAGTGAGTATGTTAGTGTGTAAGTGAGCGAGTGTGGGTGTGGGTGTAAGTGTGAGTAGTGAGGTTGTATATTGTGTGAGTTATAATAAGCGATGTTTAGTTTAATTATCCTGAATGAATATTCTGAATGAATATTCTGACTAGTAGGTGTAAGCGTACGCTAAGTAAAATTGAAGGTTGTTTGCTGTTGGCTAGCCCTACGACGATGTCATAACGGAGCATACATACACAATAGTAGTGTAAAGGAGAGCTATACACTTCACGACGTTGTAGGGGGCTGGCAGCATGTGCAGCAAACAACTAAGAATTGAATATCTTATTCAAGGTATGATGGTGATAGTGCCGCTATCGAAAGAACCTTCCGGACCAGTGTTTAATTAATGGGTTTATGGGGCAAATTGGATTTTTAATTTTTTTAACCAGTTTTTTTTTTTTTTTTACCGAGGGATGATGATTAATACCATTCCAGCCTTTTTGTCGGAGTCCCTCTAGCAGAATTGAAAATGAAGGGAATTCTAAGCTTGTTGGTATGATCGTGGTGGTTGTAGCGCAGTGCTAGAGGTCCTTTCCGCCCAGTGGTTTCTGGTGTCATTTGGACAGAAAAAAATCCAAAATCCATTTTTTCATATTAATTACTTAATTTATTTTAATTGCTGTATGACAGAAATTCTTGAGTGAAGGTGCGTTATCTGAACCCTGAGAAGGTAGGCCTACTAGTTCCAACGAGGTCTATGTCTCCAAGGCATTTAGTCAAAAGAGCTTGCGCCGTTTTAGACACATAATTAAAAATAACAGCTTGTTTTTCTGCTCTCTTTGAAAATACATGGTGGTATTCATGTCCTTTCTTTGATGTGTGGTAATTTGTTGCAAAATTATTAAGTCTTCTAGATAAGTTCCGAACATAGTATGGAACACAGCTTTAGATTTTAACAATCCAGAAGCAACTGATTTTATGTTGAAGGACAATGATGATGTGTTATCAGTGTAAAATTTAATCATAGATGCACCAGAGAAACTCCATTGAAAAAAGCAACCCTTGTTATCCCATAGATAATTATCAGCAAAGGTGGAAAATCATTTTGTGTGTAGAGCGAGCAGTGGTAATGAATAAAATGTCCCCAAGCTCCGGAAACACTACCTGGGCTACTTGCGTCCTTTAAACAGTTGATTATTTCAGCGCACATAGGAAGCATTTGAAGGCTGTTATTTAATGCATTCGTCAATTTTGTATAATATTTTTCCTCCATGACCATAAGGATTGCTAGGGCAAGAGGACCTTAACTTCTTAATACTCCTGTTCTTCTTTCTGGAGCTAATGTTATACCTTGGAGCAAAGGAATGTGTTGATTGACCAATCCATATTGTGAAATGTTTTGGTTTAACTCTATCTCTATCAATCAGTTCTCTACCAGTACAGTCCCTTTACAAACTTTTTTTTACTACAGACTTGCGTACTTCATCGTACATTGACATAGAGTCATCGTACATTGACTTAGAGTCATCGTACATTGACTTAGAGTCATCGTACATTCGTACATTGACTTAGTCATATGCTCTACTGTAAGTGGTATTGGTGTGGTTATTCAGAAATATATCTTGATGTTACTACTCCTTAAAAAAAAGGAGCTATGTCTGCCAACAAACTGTTTTGCAGTTTGGCGGAGGTAAATATAATATGTAAAAAATTGTTTCTGTGAATAAACCCTTTTATTTTAATTATTTTTTATTATTGTTTTTTTTTTCTTTTTCAACCATTGTTTGATACACACCACTGATTTTATGCTAAAGGTGATATGCAAAAGTGTGTATGAAATAGTGCAAGTGCAACAATCACTGAATATCTTATTCAAGGTGTGATGGTGATAGTGCCGCTATCGAAAGAACCTTCCGGACCAGTGTTTAATTCATGGGTTTATGGGACAAATTGGATTTTTATTTTTTTTAATCAGTTTTTTTTTTTTACCGAGCGATGATGATTAATACCATTCCAGCCTTTTTGTCGGAGTCCCTCTAGCAGAATTGAAAATGAAGGGAATTCTAAGCTTGTTGGTATGATCGTGGTGGTTGTAGCGCAGTGCTAGAGGTCCTTTCCGCCCAGTGGTTTCTGGTGTCATTTGGACAGAAAAAAATCCAAAATCCATTTTTTCATATTAATTACTTAATTTATTTTAATTGCTGTATGACAGAAATTCTTGTGTGAAGGTGCGTTTTCTGAACCCTGAGAAGGTAGGCCTACTAGTTCCAACGAGGTCTATGTCTCCAAGGCATTTAGTCAAAAGAGCTTGCGCCGTTTTAGACACATAATTAAAAATAACAGCTTGTTTTTCTGCTCTCTTTGAAAATACATGGTGGTATTCATGTCCTTTCTTTGATGTGTGGTAATTTGTTGCAAAATTATTAAGTCTTCTAGATAAGTTCCGAACATAGTATGGAACACAGCTTTAGATTTTAACAATCCAGAAGCAACTGATTTTATGTTGAAGGACAATGATGATGTGTTATCAGTGTAAAATTTAATCATAGATGCACCAGAGAAACTCCATTGAAAAAAGCAACCCTTGTTATCCCATAGATAATTATCAGCAAAGGTGGAAAATCATTTTGTGTGTAGAGCGAGCAGTGGTAATGAATAAAATGTCCCCAAGCTCCGGAAACACTACCTGGGCTACTTGCGTCCTTTAAACAGTTGATTATTTCAGCGCACATAGGAAGCATTTGAAGGCTGTTATTTAATGCATTCGTCAATTTTGTATAATATTTTTCCTCCATGACCATAAGGATTGCTAGGGCAAGAGGACCTTAACTTCTTAATACTCCTGTTCTTCTTTCTGGAGCTAATGTTATACCTTGGAGCAAAGGAATGTGTTGATTGACCAATCCATATTGTGAAATGTTTTGGTTTAACTCTATCTCTATCAATCAGTTCTCTACCAGTACAGTCCCTTTACAAACTTTTTTTTACTACAGACTTGCGTACTTCATCGTACATTGACATAGAGTCATCGTACATTGACTTAGAGTCATCGTACATTGACTTAGAGTCATCGTACATTCGTACATTGACTTAGTCATATGCTCTACTGTAAGTGGTATTGGTGTGGTTATTCAGAAATATATCTTGATGTTACTACTCCTTAAAAAAAAGGAGCTATGTCTGCCAACAAACTGTTTTGCAGTTTGGCGGAGGTAAATATAATATGTAAAAAATTGTTTCTGTGAATAAACCCTTTTATTTTAATTATTTTTATTATTGTTTTTTTTTTCTTTTTCAACCATTGTTTGATACACACCACTGATTTTATGCTAAAGGTGATATGCAAAAGTGTGTATGAAATAGTGCAAGTGCAACAATCACTGAATATCTTATTCAAGGTGTGATGGTGATAGTGCCGCTATCGAAAGAACCTTCCGGACCAGTGTTTAATTCATGGGTTTATGGGACAAATTGGATTTTTAATTTTTTTAATCAGTTTTTTTTTTTACCGAGCGATGATGATTAATACCATTCCAGCCTTTTTGTCGGAGTCCCTCTAGCAGAATTGAAAATGAAGGGAATTCTAAGCTTGTTGGTATGATCGTGGTGGTTGTAGCGCAGTGCTAGAGGTCCTATCCGCCCAGTGGTTTCTGGTGTCATTTGGACAGAAAAAAATCCAAAATCCATTTTTTCATATTAATTACTTAATTTATTTTAATTGCTGTATGACAGAAATTCTTGAGTGAAGGTGCTTTATCTGAACCCTGAGAAGGTAGGCCTACTAGTTCCAACGAGGTCTATGTTTCCAAGGCATTTAGTCAAAAGAGCTTGCGCCGTTTTAGACACATAATTAAAAATAACAGCTTGTTTTTCTGCTCTCTTTGAAAATACATGGTGGTATTCATGTCCTTTCTTTGATGTGTGGTAATTTGTTGCAAAATTATTAAGTCTTCTAGATAAGTTCCGAACATAGTATGGAACACAGCTTTCGATTTTAACAATCCAGAAGCAACTGATTTTATTTTGAAGGACAATGATGATGTGTTATCAGTGTAAAATTTAATCATAGATGCACCAGAGAAACTCCATTGAAAAAAGCAACCCTTGTTATCCCATAGATAAATTATCAGCAAAGGTGGAAAATCATTTTGTGTGTAGAGCGAGCAGTGGTAATGAATAAAATGTCCCCAAGCTCCGGAAACACTACCTGGGCTACTTGCGTCCTTTAAACAGTTGATTATTTCAGCGCACATAGGAAGCATTTGAAGGCTGTTATTTAATGCATTCGTCAATTTTGTATAATATTTTTCCTCCATGACCATAAGGATTACTAGGGCAAGAGGACCTTAACTTCTTAAAAACTCCTGTTCTTCTTTCTGGAGCTAATGTAATACCTTGGAGCAACGGAATGTGTTGATTGACCAATCCATATTGTGAAATGTTTTGGTTTAAATCTATCTCTATCAGTCAGTTCTCTACCAGTAGAGTCCCTTTACAGCACGTACCGCGACCAATATCTATACGTGGTGGGCGCGGGGGAGGCGTTGCATTCTACATAAAAAATGGGGTTACTGCGCGTGTAAGAGCTCACCCTGATCATCCCAATGTTGAACAGCTCTGGTTAACCCTTGTTGTGAATAGGAGAAAGTTACTCATTGGCATTGCATATCGTCCACCATGGTTAGACTTGGAGCTCTTTCTCGAGGGTTTGACTGCCAGTATAGGTGGTTTGGCCCCCTACGATAACGTAATATTATTGGGTGACTTTAATGTTAATGTGCTGGATGTCAATAGCTCTAAAACTAAACAACTTTTGGATTTTTTTAGCTACTTAAACCTTAGTCAATTAGTCCAAACACCCACACACTTTATAGGTGATAGTAGCTCGCTTATTGATGTTGTCTGCACTGATGCTGCAATCCGTAATGTCGTGGTGAACCATATTAGTGAACTTGGCCATCACTCCTTTATCACGTGCGAGACAATTTTTAAGAAGCATAAGGCTGAACCCAGATCGGTAGTTTTTCGTCCGCTCACAGACATTCTGGAGGAATATTTTAATGTCGATCTAAAAATGATACCATGGTCAAGTATTGGAGACATAGGTGACGTCAACTCAATGGTACAAATATTTAATTCCTTTATGATCCAGTTATTCGATCTCCATGCTCCTCTTAAAAGGAAGACATATAAGACCCGTCCTACTCCATGGATAACTGAGAATATCAAACTGATGTCGACTTTGAGAGATGAGGCTAGGGATAGATTTCGTAAATCGAAACTACCTGGTCATAAGGAATACTATCTGGATCTGAAGCACCAAGCAGTCTCGGCACTATTCAGAGAGAAAACTGCATATTTCGCTAAAAGCATCAATGACCGAATTAAGGACCCCAAGGTGTTGTGGCGCAATTTAAAATCGGATGTGCTTCCGGACCATAAACAAAGTTTGCTCCCTAGTCATTTTAACAACCCTGATGACATCAATGCGGTGTTTTTGGACGTCCCAGGTGATTGTCGTCATTCCAGCTCACAATTGTCCTACTTCGAGTCTCATAAGTATGGCCCGGCCTCTTTCTCACTCACAACAACTAATCCTGAAGCAGTCCTGAAGATAATCAGGAATTTGGGTTCAAATGCACAGGGTGTCGATGGTATAAGTCTCGGTATGATATCTCTCACATTGCCAACTACCTTGGAAGCCATTACAGGTATCATTAACCGGTCCATAGCCACGCGAACGTTCCCCCAACTCTGGCGTTGCGCTATTGTTCGCCCTATCCCTAAAAACAATAACCCGGTTAACATGAAGGACTTGAGACCAATAAGCATTTTACCTTGCCTGTCTAAGATCCTTGAACGTGTAGTATACTCGCAGGTTATCCAATACCTCGAAACCAATAACATTCTTCCTGACCTTCAGTCGGGTTTCAGAAGGGGTAGAGGTACTTCAACGGCTCTGGCTGATGTTGTGGGTAATGTTCTTGAAGCACGTGACCGGGGGGAGGGCACAATTCTGGCTCTGCTGGACTTCTCCCGGGCTTTTGACGCAATTAATACCACTCTACTGCTGTCAAAGTTAGCTTTCTATGGTTTCGACTGTGATGCGGTGGAGTGGTTTAATAGCTATCTTATCAACAGGTCTCAATATGTAGAGATGCATAGGGACGATGGGTCAAGGGTGTCATCCCCTCCCCTCCAGGTGTCAAGGGGCGTTCCTAAGGGATCGATTCTGGGGCCTTTGTTGTACATTCTGTACAGTGCGGATATCACAAATTGCTTCATAAACTGCAAATATCATATGTACGCTGACGATATTCAGCTCTACATATCCTGCAAGGGGGAGGAAACATCTATGGCGGTGCAGAGAATGGGCGAGGACTTACATAGAGTGGTTGCTTGGTCGGAGGAAAATTCTCTGGTTCTGAATCCTCTCAAGTCTAAATTTATGGTGCTGGGTTCAAAAAAGCAAGTTAGTTCAATACTGTCTGCCAACCCTGAGATAGCTATCATGGGTGAGAAAATTGAGAGAGTGGAGCAGGCATGCAATCTAGGGTTAATTATGGATCCAGAGCTGCGCTTTGAGGCTCATGTGACAAATGTTCTTCGGAACTGTTTTTATAGGCTAAAGGTCTTATATGGAATACGGAAATATGTAAGCATACCAGTACGGAAACAACTTGTTGACAGCCTCATTCTATCCAATCTAAATTACTGTGACACAGTTTATGGACCATGCCTGCTTTCAAGAACAGAGCGTGTAATCCAACGTATCCAGAATGCATGTGTTCGTTTTTGTGTTAATGTCCCGCATAGAAATCACATTACTCCATATACAAACGAACTAAAATTATTAAAGATGGCTGCCAGGAGAAAGCTGCATTTAGCCAACCTATTGTTTGGTATCATTGCAACTCAAAAGCCACACTATCTTTATGAAAAGTTAAATTGGAAACAAAATTATCTAAAGTATGGTCTTCGCTCCATGGTAAGCCCACTGTCGGTGCCAATGCATAGAACTTCAGCATTCAGAGGATGTTTCAAGTTTGCAGCCACGCGCTGTTGGAATGATCTTCCGCCACCAATGCGATGCCTGAAAACATTACAATGCTTTAAATACCAACACAAAAAGTTACATGAACAAATTTCACTTCAACCTTGAAATGTACTTCAGTACTTGTTCACTGTACCTCAGGGGTCATGGCTTGCAGGCTCTGGTTTGGGATCTTCTAGGGCGTGGGCTGTTTGGAATTTGATCTTCTGTCGGTAGGGCTGTATTAACGTCTGTGTTTCGCTGTAGAATTCTTCCTTTGTACTTAGATATGCCTCTTTGCTTTTCACTTTGCAACTTAATTAATCAGCTGTCTCCGTCAACTGTCTTGTCAGGTTTAGTGGCTTAATGAGTAGAAAAAAAAAAAAATGTGTCCAATTTTATTTAACTAATCCAGTTTAATTTAATTTATTATTTGATTCATCATAATCATGTTGCACTTACCATTTTCATCCTGGACTGAGGATTTTGGTTCTCCTTTGAGTAACTAAGTTTGTCATTGGCACCTTCTAGCACAATTTTACAAACACTGTTTTGCAAAAACCACAGGTACACATTCACCCAATACATCAATAGATTTCTAGCATAACATTGATTATTATTGAGCCATGTTATTGTTAATTATTTGCGTTCAAGATGTTGAAACGTCAAATATAGGTGTAGCATTGTGACAGCTGCGAACGCGCACAGATAACCTATATCCGGCGCGGCGCGAGATTCGTTGCCCGGAATGTTACCATATATGTTTCATGTTTCACCATCTTTTCTTTTATGTATGTTTATTTTTATTATCATGTTTTGATTTTTGTTTTTTTGTTTTGTGTCGAATCATATGTTGAATAGTTTATTTTATTTTCTTGTTTTGATTGTTGTTTTTATTTATTTATGTATAATTGCATGCTGCACTGGTTAACGTCATCACGTCAACGCCGGCTGCCGCTGAAAACCAGCGCTTGGGCTCTGTCTCGTATAGGGTCTTAGCATTATGCTGAGCGATGGCCGTTTTGCGTGAATGTGACGCATGTTTACCCCCAACTTGTTTTTTTGTGTGCTAAGTCCTTTTTTCATGCGTCATGTTTGGCGCAAATAAATGCATTTTCTTTCTTTCTTTCTTCTTTCCTTTACAAACTTTTTTTTACTACAGACTTGCGTACTTCATCGTACATTGACTAAGAGTCATCGTACATTGACTTAGAGTCATCGTACATTGACTTAGAGTCATCGTACATTGACTTAGAGTCATCGTACATTCGTACATTGACTTAGAGTCATCGTACATTCGTACATTGACTTAGTCATAAGCTCTACTGTAAGTGGTATTGGTGTGGTTATTCAGAAATGTATCTTGATGTTACTACTCCTTAAAAAAAAGGAGCTACGTCTGCCAACAAACTGTTTTGCAGTTTGGCGGAGGTAAATATAATATGTAAAAAATGTTTTTGTGAATAAACCCTTTTATTTTAATTATTTTTTATTATTGTTTTTTTTTCTTTTTCAACCATTGTTTGATACACAACACTGATTTTATGCTAAAGGTGATATGCAAAAGTGTGTATGAAATAGTGCAAGTGCAACAATCACTGAAATGTTGAACTGAAGGTGAACTTTGTAAATGTTCTTTTGAGAATATTCAGCAGGCGAGCCGCGCCGGGTCCGCTAACTCAGGCCAGATCGTCGTATGGACTACATAAGAACCACACAGATTGCGTGGACCTGTCCATTTAGTGCACGCATTTGTCAGTAATCGTGCAGCTCAACTTGGAACTTGAAGGACCTTAACGATTCGACGAACAATACCAAGGAAAGGAAATTTGGTAGGCCGCTTATATTACTAAAACTGCCAGATCATGATTAAAACGGAAACCAATCCTGCACCAAGTTGGTACAGCTGGTTTTGTTCGTGTGGCTCTGTCACTGTTCGGGAATTTGGCATGAGCTACACGACATGCGCTACACGACATGCCGCAACAGCTGCACAGTACAAGATTGAATGGGTATCGGTGAGGTCTTTGCTATCGTAAAAGCAATTTGACAGCTGCGAGTCTAGAGCACACACCAGCGCCTTATTTTTCTTGTGCATGGGCAAACGCGATAAGCGTGGTCTGAGTCCATGCGGAATAGAGCGGTACTCACGGAAAGCATCATCCAAAGCGCTACTCAATCTTGCATTGCACTGGAAACTCACGGATATAGCCACATCATCATCATCCTCTTCATCAACGCGGTTGGGTCGCGATGAAAAACTGGGTAAATTTTGCAGTTGCACCGCGACCAATGACGATGCAGGCGTAACATGGCTATTCCGTGATTCGAGGAGTAGTCAATCAAGTACAACGTCATCCAGCATATGGTTACGCTGGATGACCCGCACTTGATCCGACAGTCGTTGCGCCGACACGTTGGCAGCTGGCTCATGCACCTGAAACAGAGAGAGCATCCGACCACGGTTACTTCCCCCCTCTGTAGCCCCAAAGTATGCGCGGATGACATTTGTATTGACAGTTTCGTGTCCATCTCATGCGCTGCACACTTCCACCGGTAACGGGGAAATCATAAAACGGTGGGCCTCGTAGAGTCCTAAGCTGGCCGGTGGTCGGCCTCTTCCGTGTCGACGTACCTACTGGTGGTAGTACGGAATTTATTACAGTATCGGAGGATATATTTGGGCAAAACCTGCTGAGAATTCATTCAAAAGGCACAATTAATCATTGAAAAAGGTCTGATATTATAAACGTTGTTGCAATTTTGCTTACATGGCAGGTGATTTTACTTATTTTATTTTTTATAAAGGGATAGACATTGTGACTTATAAAATCGCATTGGATGATTCTGTAAAGGTGTTATATAATATATAATTGTGGATTACATAAATAAATTAAGGTCAATGCTCATGGATGTATGGCATCCTGTACCATGCTGCATCAGTCATTTTGTTTTTATACACTACTCTTATCATATTACAAAAGTTCTTTTTGTAAACAAAACCCGGGTTTCGGAGATTTTCAAAAAAATCGAAATAACCTGAAAACTAAGTACTTCATTTTGTTTGACATGTCATTAACGAACGGCCATTACTGCTCTTAAAACGTGATAATCGTTGTTTACGATGGATTATTTGTAAGTCTACCGGCGTGCTCGATAGATGGCGTTGGCGTCGATTTAGAAGTCGCTATGGTTTCGTTACCGCGATTAGTATGTAAGCAAATGTTTTTTTAAACCCTTTATAAGGCAGAAGGTTCCAGAGGAATGAAATAACTTGTTTATATTTTATGGCGTGTTTTTATTTATATAAAAAAATAGACTTACATTAAAAACTCGTAACTATTTTGGAAAACTTAGAAAATATGGTGGTAAAAATGTTCCCACTGCCCGTCAACGACTACGCATACCAGCGAAGAACCAGATGTTATATATGATGAAAATTAGAGAAACAAGGCGTAATGCAAAGCGGGACATTGCATTTAATGCATTTAATTTTACTTCTCTTATCTTTCGCTTTTGTGCTGCAGAACTTACAGCGTCGGTAGGTCTCCAACTCTGCTGGCATATGGTCACCTACATTAAGAAACCGCGATTCTACAGGCACAGAATTTACGCTTTTTTGATAGCTTTCTGGACATGCTATGCGTGATTTCTTGCAAACGTATGTGGGGATGCTGGATTTTCTTTTTCGGCTGGTGTAGCCTCCGATCAGTCCTTTTGCCACAGCCACCCGAAATTCTAAATTGGTGAGTTTTTCTACTCTTGATGTTATTGAATATAAAATGAAAGCGTTTGTCAAGCATGCGTCCACTAAGAAGTAGAATATTCGCAGCCACCAGCGTTTACTTCTTCGTCCAACGGCATATGTCCCCTTTACTTGGTCGAATCGGTCGACACCGCCCATTCTTTTCGTGTACTCTTTTATAACCTGAGGGCAGTGAACAGCCTCCCTGGTGCCATCTTTTTGTTTTCTTTGTACAGATGTTATTCCTATTTTAGGATGAAATGCGGTAGTTAGCAACAAAACCTCTTTAGTATCCTGACAAACAGTAAAAGCTACGTCCTGCTTCGTTCGCCATTTGAACTCACCTTTTTTCAGCTTAAGGCTTTTGTTCCTTCCAGTTCTATTGGTGTTATTTTTTATTATGTTAGGTAAAATTGCTCTATTTCTTCTCACCGTTCCAGTAGCATAAATATTTTTGTCATATAAGTACTGCATAAGAGAATAGTCACAAAAAAAAATATCGAAAGTAACGTGTACTTTGAACTCTTCTTCTGTCAATTTACTTGATAATTTCTTTAGCCCCCAATCCTTCTTCTGTTCCTTGTCCCGTCTTGCCTGTGTAAATTTCATAATTATACAGATATCCTGTACTACTGTCGCAATAGCACCACACTTTGTAGCCCCTTTTGATAGGTTTTAGTGGCATGTACTGTTTTAGGCTGGATCTTCCTTTGAAGAGGATCATGCTCTCATCGATACTCTGAGAAGATGAGTTAGAAGCATTGTTTTGAAACGAATTGCTGAGTAAAGATAAGAGAGGACGAATTTTATATAGCTTGTCAAAATTGGGACTTTCTCTGTTGGGTTGTTGACTATTATCATTCAGATGTATCGCTTCCAAAATTTTCTTGAAACGTTTCACAGGCATAACATCAGCCACTTCATTTACTCGAAATCCAGGATCTGATGACCAATATAGATCTATTTGGGGAAGAATGTGATAACCCATTATAATAAGAATACCTAAAAATGCACTAATTTCTTTTTTATTAATGGGTTGCCAATTCTTTATGTTTTGTTGTTCTGCATACAAGTTTGTCAGACGTCATCATTGAAAAACTTTCCGAAGGGCGCTACTGGACGCGCTCTTCTGTTCAATAAATACTGTGGTTTTATTGTTACCTTATCGAATTCATCTGGATCTGGCGTGGAAGTCCACATATGCTTTCCCCATGACTCATCTTCACGACTCATCTTCACATTCAGATTCATCACTAAATTCTACCTCTTGTGGTTGTGGTGATTGTATTCCCAAAGGCTCTCCTTGATGTGAGTTTTCTACTGAAGTTGGTGGCGTTGTTGTGGATGTACCTGTATCTGATCTATTACTGGGGGTGGAATTCAAATGAGCAGGAGAATTTGGTAAAACATCATCATCTGATTCCAGTATTCTTTGTATGGTGTTGATAATGAATTCATCTGCCTCATCAGACTCGAATCCGTCTTCTGAACCATCATCCGGTATGCCGAAAATATCCTCTAATGCCTTCTCTATGTCGCCTTCATTCAAATTGCGCTGCATTTTTCATGGATATCTAAAACAAGTAGGTACTAATTCAACTAACATACACGGGCGGTGGGAACAATTTTCCCACCAAAAAAATTATCCTTAGTAATAAAAATACGATAGTGATTTCTAAAACATTGCAATAATTTGCAATAATAAACACAAATACGTAAATAAAAACAAATACTTACTTCTTTTCCAATATAAAAATGCAAATTTTCACGGAGATGAAAATTTTCTTTGAAAGCCAAGAAAAAGGCCCAGATATTTAATCTGAGCCTTGACCTCGATTCTGACGCCCTCCACGAAGATGTGGGCGTCAGATGGGGGGCGCTGCCGAGGTCCGTGGAAGAACACGGCCTCGGTCTTGTGCAGCGCCACCTTTAGACCTAGGCGGCGGATCCTCGCCGCGACTAGGGATCCGCCTGCCGAGGCCAAGGGGCGGTGAGGAGAGTGTCGTCCGCATAGCAGACGACGCTCGTGCCTCGGAGGAGAGTTCCCCGCAAGAGCCAATCGTAGCCGACGTTCCAGAGGAGTGATCCTATGACTGACCCCTGTGGAACGCCGGCTTCGACAGCGTACCGCCGGACTTGGCCAGTCCTATTTACCAGGAGGATCGCCCGATCCTCCGGCCACGTATCCCGGTCCTCTCTCTAATAGCGAGAGGGGAGGGGAGTCCGTGGAAGACCGCGCCGCTAGTGCCACCGAGTCGTCCTCGTCACCCAGCCAGCTGCTGGGGATCGAGTAGGGCTCAGCGACCACCGCTACGTTCACCAACCACTCGGCCATGACCTGCACTACCAGGTCCTGGGCCGCTTTGCAGTGGTTGGCGGTCGCCTGGAGGATGCGATAGTCGGAAAGCATTATTTCGACATCGCACCCCCCTCCTCAGCTACCGCCGCTGGCGCTGCAGCGACGACGATGGCGGCGGCGGTGGTGGCAACAGGGCGAACCTGCGCCGGCACTATGCCCTTCCTGACGGGGGGCTTGCAGCTCCTGCCCGTCATCCTGTGGTCCGCGGGACGGCCACTGGCGGCACACGCCTTGCAGTGTGGCGTGGTGGCGCGGCAAGTGGCACTCTTGTGTCCCTCTTGCCCGCACTGGTAGCACGTGTCTCCCCAGTCGGACTTGGAGGGACACGTGGCACGTGGCTCGGGTGTGGCCGAACGCGAAGCACTTGAAGCAGCGCGTAGGCTGGTCTTCAAGTGCCCGGACCACAGCCGAGCTGAGCCCCACGAGCAGCCGTCCCTTGGTCGCAGCAAGGACGGCCGCAGCCGAGGCGACTGGGCACTCGACGCGGATGATGCCCATGCCGCGGATGATGCCCATGCCGCGGATGATGCCCATGCCGCGGATGATGCCCATGCCGCGCCGGCCTATCCCGATGGTTCCACCCCTCACTGCGCCAGCGTCGCAGCCTCCAGCCGCCGCGACGGCCGTCACCACATCCTCCTTGGTGACCGAATCGTCCAGATCGGCCACCTCCAACGCTGTAGTCTTGACGGGCTTGACGACCGTCGCCACGTCCGCGATGACCTCTCGCAACTTTGTTGCGAAGAGTTCCGCATTGGTGCGGCGCCCTTCCCCCGAGAACTCGAAGATTCGAGCCCCGGTTAGGGTTCGGCGGCACGTAATATTGCTGATCCCCAGCTGGGAGGGATCAGTATTGATACGAGCCCGTCTTACGACGGACTCGTACGTCTCGCCCTGCTCCACGGCCTCCGGGGTGAGGGTCACGACGACGGCCGCGGTTTTGGGAGGAACCAGCTTCCTCCCGCCGGCTGGAGCCCGTTTGGCTGCAGGAGCCCGTTAGGCTGCAGGAGCCCGTTAGGCTGCAGGAGCCCGTTAGGCTGCAGGAGCCCGTTAGGCTGCAGGAGCCCGTTAGGCTGCAGGAGCCCGTTAGGCTGCAGGAGCCCGTTTGGCTGCAGGAGCCCGTTTGGCTGCAGGAGCCCGTTTGGCTGCAGGAGCCCGTTTGGCTGCAGGAGCCCGTTTGGCTGCAGGAGCCCGTTTGGCTGCAGGAGCCCGTTTGGCTGCAGGAGCCCGTTTGGCTGCAGGAGCCCGTTTGGCTGCAGGAGCCCGTTTGGCTGCAGGAGCCCGTTTGGCTGCAGGAGCCCGTTTGGCTGCAGGAGCCCGTTTGGCTGCAGGAGCCCGTTTGGCTGCAGGAGCCCGTTTGGCTGCAGGAGCCCGTTTGGCTGCAGGAGCCCGTTTGGCTGCAGGAGCCCGTTTGGCTGCAGGAGCCCGTTTGGCTGCAGGAGCCCGTTTGGCTGCAGGAGCCCGTTTGGCTGCAGGAGCCCGTTTGGCTGCAGGAGCCCGTTTGGCTGCAGGAGCCCGTTTGGCTGCAGGAGCCCGTTTGGCTGCAGGAGCCCGTTTGGCTGCAGGAGCCCGTTTGGCTGCAGGAGCCCGTTTGGCTGCAGGAGCCCGTTTGGCTGCAGGAGCCCGTTTGGCTGCAGGAGCCCGTTTGGCTGCAGGAGCCCGTTTGGCTGCAGGAGCCCGTTTGGCTGCAGGAGCCCGTTTGGCTGCAGGAGCCCGTTTGGCTGCAGGAGCCCGTTTGGCTGCAGGAGCCCGTTTGGCTGCAGGAGCCCGTTTGGCTGCAGGAGCCCGTTTGGCTGCAGGAGCCCGTTTGGCTGCAGGAGCCCGTTTGGCTGCAGGAGCCCGTTTGGCTGCAGGAGCCCGTTTGGCTGCAGGAGCCCGTTTGGCTGCAGGAGCCCGTTTGGCTGCAGGAGCCCGTTTGGCTGCAGGAGCCCGTTTGGCTGCAGGAGCCCGTTTGGCTGCAGGAGCCCGTTTGGCTGCAGGAGCCCGTTTGGCTGCAGGAGCCCGTTTGGCTGCAGGAGCCCGTTTGGCTGCAGGAGCCCGTTTGGCTGCAGGAGCCCGTTTGGCTGCAGGAGCCCGTTTGGCTGCAGGAGCAGTCGCGACGGGCTTGGGGGCCGACTTTTGCCCTCCCTTGCCTTTCCCTCTCTTGACCACTTCCGTCCACGACTGGTTGGACGGGGTGGTGGAGGGAAGAAGGGCGTCTTCCCCCTGCGAGTCCTGGGCGACTGCTGGCGTGGCCGATGACCCAGTCGCTCCCTCCGCGCATGTGGTGGGAGCTTGAGGAGCCACCTTGGCTCTTGCCCTTCCCTTTGCCCTTGGAGGGCTTCGGGGCCTGGGGCTGCGCACCCGATGCCGGGCTTCGGGGCCTCACCCGATGCCGGGCTTGCTAGAGGCGCGGGTTCCGGCTCCCTCTGTGGTGACTTATCCGCCGTTAGAGGTGGGTGGAGCCGCCTTTCCGGCAGGAGCCGGTCCTCAACGCCTGCGAGGCAGGCCCTGGTGAAGGCCCTCTCCTCCATGACAACCTTTCGGAGTATATCCTCAAGGTTGAAAGGGGAGGAGGAGCCTCCTACCACCGGACGTGGGGCAAGCTGAGCAGGCCGAGACGTGGCCTCAGCCAGCTTCAGGTGTAGCTGGCTGACCTCCGCCTGCAGGCGATCCACCTTCGCCTGCAGCTGCCGCGTCTCGTCCGTGGCCGTCCGCTTCACCAGCTCTGCGACGATGCCGTGCAAGCTGGCAGCCCGGCATTTAAGGGCCTTTTGCAAGGTCCCCTTCAGGTTGGAGGACTTTGAGGCGACCTCCAGGACCTCCTCTCTGTCCTCCTGCGCCATGCGCTCCAGTTCCGCCAGGGAGTGGTCAGCATACAGGACATTGGATGCCCCATAGCCGGCCCTCGACCTGGCGGTTTGCGCCTGGCGCTCCTTGGCGGCGACCCTCTCCTCCAGGTCTTCCTGGAGTTGCGCCCTTTTTGCCAGGTTAAGCTGGCGCTCGGCGTCCACCAAGCCCACATCGTTCCCGGCCTTACCTCCGGCCGACTCCGAGGAGCCCTCGGACCCGTGCCTTAGGTAGGCCCTCTTCCGCTTGAGGCGGTCGTTTTCGGCCCCCGACGTCTCCAGGTTGGAATCGTTGGAGTCCGAACACTCGTCCAGCCTGCTGAACAAGCTGGCCGCAGACGGTGCGCGGTCAGCGTCCGACGCCAAAGCGTCACCGGCGTGGCCCTGAAAAGGGCCGTTGGATTGGCCCTGAGAAGGGCCGTTGGGTTGGCCCTGAGAAGGGCCGTTTGAATCGCCCTGGGAGGATCGATTCGAGTTAAAATTTGGGTTAATTTGGAATAAAAATTGGGGTTAAAAACAGGGTTAAAATCTTGGTTAAAACTAGCAAAGCGCCCAGAGGCGTCCCGCATCGGTTTTTTACTCATATTCGTCGACGACCGCTTGAATATCAACGAATCACAGCGCACTTTAGCCGCCGGTCTGCCACTCCGTTACGGTGGTCTGCCACTCCGTTACGGTGGTCTGCCACTCCGTTACGGTGGTCTGCCACTCCGTTACGGTGGTCTGCCACTCCGTTACGGTGGTCTGCCACTCCGTTACGGTGGTCAGACACGACGTTGCCCGGGGGAAACTGCGAGGAAGTATGCACTGTGGGGGATCCCCCCTCGCGTCCGGCCCTGGTTCAAGCCATGGTTCGGTGCGAGAGGGAGTGGGAGGCAGTCACCTCCTTCTGCGAAGCAGTCATGCTAGCGAAGGAGGTGGCGGGATGGGTGAGGGAGAGAACCTCACGCCTCAGCCGCCGCGGGAGACGCTCCGGGCGTCGGGAGCCGCGTGAGACGCTCCGGGCGTCGGGAGCCGCGTGAGACGCTCCGGGCGTCGGGAGCCGCGTGAGACGCTCCGGGCGTCGGGAGCCGCGTGAGACGCTCCGGGCGTCGGGAGCCGCGTGAGACGCTCCGGGCGTCGGGAGCCGCGTGAGACGCTCCGGGCGTCGGGAGCCGCGTGAGACGCTCCGGGCGTCGGGAGCCGCGTGAGACGCTCCGGGCGTCGGGAGCCGCGTGAGACGCTCCGGGCGTCGGGAGCCGCGTGAGACGCTCCGGGCGTCGGGAGCCGCGTGAGACGCTCCGGGCGTCGGGAGCCGCGTGAGACGCTCCGGGCGTCGGGAGCCGCGTGAGACGCTCCGGGCGTCGGGAGCCGCGTGAGACGCTCCGGGCGTCGGGAGCCGCGTGAGACGCTCCGGGCGTCGGGAGCCGCGTGAGACGCTCCGGGCGTCGGGAGCCGCGTGAGACGCTCCGGGCGTCGGGAGCCGCGTGAGACGCTCCGGGCGTCGGGAGCCGCGTGAGACGCTCCGGGCGTCGGGAGCCGCGTGAGACGCTCCGGGCGTCGGGAGCCGCGTGAGACGCTCCGGGCGTCGGGAGCCGCGTGAGACGCTCCGGGCGTCGGGAGCCGCGTGAGACGCTCCGGGCGTCGGGAGCCGCGTGAGACGCTCCGGGCGTCGGGAGCCGCGTGAGACGCTCCGGGCGTCGGGAGCCGCGTGAGACGCTCCGGGCGTCGGGAGCCGCGTGACGACTCGCGGCCACCGTAGGCGCGGGCCTGCGGGCGGAGAGCAATCTGTAGCTCACCGTCCGATTAGGACCGGCCCGTGCCAGACGGGCGCGTATGTGTTCCGCGCGCGCCACAAAGAGATGTCAGCATAATTGACGGGGCCCGACAGGGCCGAAGCTTGCCGGGGTAGCGGGATCGTCCGAAAGGGTTACCGCTGCCCTGGAACATAAAGGGCTAAGGAAGGAACACGGGTGGGTTTTATTCAGTAAGAGTCTTGACACTTCCTTGCGCTTCACCCAGAGCAAGAGGGGTCATTTAATGATTTCCCATCCGAAAAAAAAAAAAAAAATGCAAGAGACTTTTTGGTACAGTCGAGTTCTTTAATATCTGAGCATGTTCATGAATCAAAAATATATATAAAGGCAATGGTAAGTTTCATAAAACTCAACAGCTTTGCCTTACAATAAATTGTAAACAATCTGTGAGATCATAAATATGTGACTATATTATATCAATAATATTGCTACAGACAAAGGTGCGCAATCCCTTGATCATATTATTTAGCGCAAAGTTAGGTTCACAAATATCTATGCAATTTTTCTATGAAAAATATCTTGACAATTTGACATGTCTCGAATTTTTGTCTTGTGACTATATTATATCAATAATATTGCTACAGACAAAGGTGCGCAATCCCTTGATCATATTATTTAGCGCAAAGTTAGGTTCACAAATATCTATGCAATTTTTCTATGAAAAATATCTTGACAATTTGACATGTCTCGAATTTTTGTCTTAAATTCTTTGCACAATCTCTTTACAGAAGTATATCCTATAGTAATAAATTCTTTGAAACAAATGTAATTTGAAGTGGTCATTTATGACACCCTTCATCCGAATACCTACTGGATAGCATTCTCTTCAGTCACCAATTTAAGGGTCCACGTACATGAGATTTGGGAAGGCTTTAGAAGTAGCGCCGCCTGTTCAAACATGATTGCATCAATGCGTGAACGTTTGCAAGATGTTATTGATGCAAATGGTGGATATACCAGGTTTTAAAACTGGCAGCAACATTGCTTAAACCTTGCCTGGAAGTTCCCTACCTTATATTAAATGTCAGGTTTTCAGAAGAACAAAATAAGAATTTGAGAATAATAAAATAAAAATTAAATACTAATGTGCTCAAGTAAATTTTATTTTTAAACCGACTGAAAAGTTTAAAAAAAATAAGTTGGTATAGTCTGACCCTAAGATTTTCAGTTCTCTCAAAGTTGTCAGATTGACATTGATACAGTCCAATTACGAACGGCAACATTGCATTATTACTCGTACTTCTACTCCGGTTAGCGAAAATTAATTTATTGGTAAAGGCCATTTAGTTGAACATTCACAGCTGTATAGATATTTACGAATCCTAGGTTGCACCAAATATGTATATTGAAATCTAGAGTATTTAGATAAATGATAACTGAGTGATAAACGATAAATGAATGATAAATGATAAATGATTTTATTTTTGTAAGTAGGTTTGTACAAACACTTTTACACGTCAATCATATTTTAAAACTAGATGAGGTCGACGTTTCCTATCTGACTAGTCTGAGAAGAAAGGCCGAAACAAACTCAAGAGGTCACAGTCTCTTTTTAAGTCCAGACATAATCTTGGTATGATATAGATATTTCTGTTCCGAAGAGTAGTCAGATATTTTTGACTGCACTACCGTAACAAGGTTATGAACAGTTTATATGATAACATTACAATTACAATTAAGAAAGAAAATAAGGAATAATCTTAAACGTTAGACATTGTATACTTAAGGAATTAGTTGAATCCAGTGGGTTGGTGCAGCCACTGTTCATTCTTATCAGGTATTGCCCCAAACATTTTTGTCAACAACACAATTTTCTTCTGTCTGTCAGGCTCTGCATTAACATTTTATTGATGTCTATACTCCATAGGTTTAGGTAGACACAAAACGGTAAACAAAAAAAACCACGTGACTCATAGATGCAAAACCTTTTATTTCAAATGTCAAAATCATATTATTTATAGTCGCATATTAATAATAATAAAAACTTTATTTCAGACTATAAGGTCCATAAATATGTTAATATTTTGGTGTTAGTATTAAATGGTACTTAAATAAGTAGGTTAGTATTATAAGTTTTCACAAAAATAATTATAATTATTTATTTAGACCTATGACTGTCCCCACCCAGTGTCCTTGAAAGGGACAGTCCGGTCTGGCAGCTATCATTTTCAGGATTCTGTTGTTACTACCATGTATGCATATTAATAGGCCGGTGGAGGAGCAGACGCCACTCTATGCGATATTTTGTATTGGTTAATAACCCTGTACACAGTTGGTACAGATATACCCATTAATTCACCAGTTTTTTGTACTATGTCTGTTTTAAACGGAAAACAGTCTTTGGGCCATGTTTCTTCTACATATTTAAACACATTTATCAATGTCTGTTTCTCAGATGATGAAAGAGGTCCGGTTTTGAAGCGTTTCTTCTTTGGTGATGGAAATGTGTGTACGAAGTTGGTCTGGCTAGTACCGGCCTCGGGCTCAAATTTTTCCACGATACGAATTTAAAAACCAATAACGATAAATAACAAAAACAAAACAAAGAAGCAAGCTAATAATATCACAATTCAACAAAAACGATTCGAAACACACGCATAAATACGCAAATGTCGAGCGAGAGCGCTGTCCGTCTGGTTAACCGACTAAACGTAATACCTGCCACTTCAGTTGCCAGACTACGTCACAGTTGCACTCTTCAATTTAGCAACGTTCTATAATTCGTTGTATTTTCAAAAAATTGTGCTAAAGCAGTTACATCTACGAAGAGTACTTTAAGAATAAATGATAAAGTTGAACATACTATGATAAAAGAGGAAACTATCGTGTGATCGAAAATAAATTTAATTTTGTTAGAACGTATTTTTAAACAAGAAAGTATCAACTAAGTATAAGAAACCCTTAATTTTATGGTTTGTTTACACTTTTTAACTACCTAAACCTTTAGAGTATAAGTTTGTATAGTTAGGTGAAGTGAGCTTATAATGAGCTGTCAATAGTGTCAAACGCTAGCATAAGTTGGAATGACAGCTCACTCCAAGCTCACTTCACCTAAGTTTTCACGGTGAGATGGTTACAGAATCGCACGGCTGGACGTCGGGAGTCAACAGCCGACTCCCGGCCACCGTAGGCGCGGGCTTGTGGGTGGCGAGCAATGGGCAGCTCGCCGCCCGGTAAGGACCAGGCCCGGGTCGATGGCGCGTTGTGTTCCACGCGCGCCTCATAGAGATGTCAGCACGAACTGACGGGGTTCGTTAGGGCCAATGCCTGCCAGGGCCGCGGGTTGTTCGAAAGAGATACCGTGGCCCTGGCACGGGCAACTGAAGGAACACGCCCAGAGCGGGAGAAGTCATAAATCATGATTTCCCACCCAAAAAAAAA
The DNA here is from genome assembly GCA_947507525.1 of Apamea epomidion. Lineage (NCBI taxonomy): Eukaryota > Metazoa > Arthropoda > Insecta > Lepidoptera > Noctuidae > Apamea > Apamea epomidion. The sequence goes on from OX382255.1 coordinate 9,496,752, forward strand.
AGAGGTAAGAAATACACAATAACTAAAAGTTAAGTCACTGGTGATTGTATTAAGGTTCACTATTGCTTGTTCGGGGTTCGGATAAATTAAATACGTGTTGTTTGAATGCAAGTATATTAACGACTGTTCAAAACTATAATATTACACGTCTTTAAAGACGACATGAGATTTACATATAGCTAGGTATGTGGATATGTGACTTGCGGAGCTACAGAGACAATTCTAAATCCAACATACCGCCCACCAAAAGGACTTTTAAGTTCTTTTACAATTACAATTAAGTTCTAGCAAATTATTCTCTAGACAATCAAGTACCTAACTTCAAATTATCCGTCTAAAGTGCCAAATATTACAACAGTAAATTAATCATTAATGAAAATCTAACTATATCTACTAAAATTATTCACAATATCTTAATAATTCAATAGATGCTAAGTAGAATCAACTGGCAATGCACATAACTTAGTAATAGTTCTCTTAGTTATAGAACCTCCACTTCTCACACTATACACTCTCGTGTTACCATCCATGCCTGGATGTTTATCTGTAATTCGTCCTAAGGACCATTTACTGGGAGGTTGATTTTCAGTCTTGATCAACACAATATCCCCTATTGCAAATTCCTTCGCTTTCTTCATCCATTTAGGACGCTGCTGAAGCCTGGTTAAATATTCCTCTTGCCAGCGTCGCCAAAAGTCCTGAAGAACCTTTTGTGTATGTTGCCAGCGTGACAAATTATGAACCTTCACAGCTTGCAGATCAGGTGATGGTACTACAATCTGCGGCTCTCCAATTAAAAAATGGCCAGGAGTTAATGGATCTAAGTTTTCCGGGTCGCTGTCATCTATTGGGCACAACGGTCGTGAATTCAGACAGGCTTCTATCTGGCATAATATTGTATTCATTTCCTCGAACGTCAGGTGAGTTGTAATAACACGTTTTAAGTGGTACTTAATCGACTTCACGCCCGCTTCCCATAATCCTCCAAAGTTTGGACTATATACTGGGATGAAGTGAAACTGTGTGCCATCTGTTGCTAGCGTGGATGTAACTTCTCCTGTCATCTGTGCTTCATTCCACATGTCATGAAGTTCTCTGTTTGCACCGACGAAGTTCTTTCCATTATCACACCACAGGTGGCCACATTTACCTCTTCTGGCAACAAAACGTCTAAAGGCTGCTATAAATCCCTCTGAAGTGAGGTCTCCAACTAGTTCTATGTGGATTGCTTTAGTGGACAGGCATATGAAAATTGCCACATATGTCTTTTTAGTTCTGTTGCCTCTTCCTTTAGATACCAGTGTCTGAAACGGTCCTGCGAAATCTACGCCGCTATGCAGAAACGGTCTCGTCGGTGTTACTCTTTCCACTGGTAAGTCTCCCATTATTTGTGCTTTCGTTGTGGCATTCATTCGAGCACACTTCATGCATTTGTGTATATGTTTCTTCACCAGCGATTTAGCTCTTATTACCCAGTATTTAAAACGTAAGTGACATAGCATCAACTGTAATCCTCCATGAAGTGTTTTGTCATGTGTATCAGCAATTATCAATTGTATCAGTTGGTTTCTATTTCCCAGGATCACAGGATTCTTCTTATCGTATGAATAAGAAACACAAAAGGAGAAAGGATATTATTGCAGTTGTTCCCCAATGTAAAACCAAATTTAGTAGCAGACAATTTTACCATCTTTCAGCTCAAATATACAACAGGATTAATAAAAACATATATGTACACAATAAAAACAATCACGACTGTAAAAAAATGATAACAAATTGGATTAGGTATCTTAGTTATGAGGATACGGAAGCTCTCCTGGTTTATCATGAGTAATATAATCACACACCGTAACGTAATACAACTCACTCTACACCACACACTATACTACACCTCACCACACCACACTAAACCACACCCCACACCACACCACACCACACCACACCACACCTCACTACACTGCACCACACCACACACCACACCGCACATCTCATCAGCTCACACCAAACCACACTACATCTTACACTAGCGGCACACTTAACTAATGCACACCACGCTTCACATGATACATACTCTAGTTATTAGATTAAATAATAACAATATGCTGTAATATTATGTAACTTATATCTAAGATATGGAGGAGCGGAGTCTCCTAACACAGGCATTGTTTGCCTAAAAGGAGGCTCCAAACACAATTAATTGTTTATGAAGCATTTTGTTTAAATAAAGAAATAAAGATTATTCTTATCATCAGGTAAGTTGGCATGTCTTAAGCGACCGCCCACTCTGAGTACATTCTTTTTGTCTAGGTATGGATTCAGACATCGTAGCTGACTTTTTTTCTTAACTTGTTTTCCTATTTTTAATCTATCTATCTCTTCTTTAAATTCTTCCTCTTGAGCCTTTTTAATACACATTTGTAGTGTTTCTTCTAATTCTTGCGTTGTTAAATTCTGGTTTTCACTGTTTATATTCTTCTTATAGTTCAAAAATCTTCTACAGTAAGTAATCGCTTTTATTAGATCTGTTAGTGTTTCAAAATTATCAAATTGTGATATTAAAGTTGTTTCAGGTTCTTCAATTCGTTCTGCGTTCAGGTAAGTATTGATTTTAGTTTTCTTCATTTCCAAGTCTGTTTCTGTTATTTCATGTTTAATATTTATTTTTGTTTCAGATAGCCAGCCCGGTCCGTGCCACCATAAGTTACATTTCTTCAAGTCGGATAGCAACATTCCTCTAGATGCCAAATCAGCGGGATTTTCGTGTGACTGAACATGGAACCAGTGCTTGTTATTAATGTTTTCAACAATTTCGACTACACGGTTTGCAACGAAGGGTTTCCACCTGTTAGGTTCACCACTAAGCCATGCGATTACAATTGAAGAGTCAGTCCATGCGTACATTCTTGTTGTCGGTATCCTCATTGATTGTCCAACTTGCTTCATTAATTTTGAAAGAAGTAGGGCACCACAAAGTTCTAGACGAGGTAACGATATGGTCTTCAATGGTGCTACTCTGGTTCTGGCAGCTATCAGTTTTGTTTGAATGTTGTTGTCTGAAGTTTCAATTCTTATATAGACTGTCGCTGCATATGCACGCATTGAAGCATCGCTGAAACCGTGAATTTGTATTTTGTCGTTGCTAACAGACATCGTACCAAGCCATCTCTCTATTTTTATTTCAGTTATGTTAACGAGGTCTGATCTTATTTCTTTCCATTCTTGTTCTAATGTGTTACTAACTTGTTCATCCCAGTTAACTCTTTCAAGCCAAAGCTTTTGTATCAATATTTTAGACATAACAGTACTCGGTGCTATCCAACCAAGGGGATCAAACACTCTTTGTATATCAGACAATATGTTTCGCTTTGTTATGGTCTTGGATATGGGTGTAAAGCTAAGATTGTATTGAAACTGGTCTGTTTTTAAATTCCATTCAATTCCTAATGCTTTGAGAGTTCCATCGAGGTTTAAATCAATATGTGCCTTTGCAGATCTTTTATCCTCATCTATATACTTCATTAAATCGATACTGTTGGATGCCCATTTCGTAAGTTGAAAACCGCCTCTTTCTAGTGTGTCAGATAATTCTTTAGAAAGTGTTATAGCTTCAGCTGCTGAGTCTGTGCCAGATAAAAGATCGTCCATGTAAAAATCCTCATTTATAGTTTGTGCAACAAGAGTATTATTCTTAGCTTCGTCTTTGGCTATCTGTTGGAGCGTTTTTACGGCCAAATATGGTGCAGACGCTGTACCAAAGGTGACTCTGAGCAATCGATATTCCCCCAGGGCATCAGATTCCTGTTGCCTCCACAGGATTCGCTGAAATTCTGCGTCCTCATGGCTCACTAATACTTGGAGAAACATCTGTTTTATATCTGCCATAAAACAGACTTGTTTCATGCGCCATCTCATCAAAATGTTTCTTAAGTCTTCTTGCAGCTGAGGACCTACAAGTAATTCATCGTTCAACGAAACGTTGTTTAATCCTTTACACGACGCATCAAATACAACGCGTGTCCGCGTGGACTCTTTGTCAGCTCGGATAACAGCGTGGTGAGGTAAGTAGACAGCTCTTTTATCCCTTTCCTTATCAGGCACCTTCTCGATGTATCCTTGTTCTATATAGTCATTTATAACTTTACTATATTCCTTTTGCAGGTCTGGCGATTTCCTGAACTTCTTTTCTAATAGTTTAAATCTATGTGTTGCTATCGATTTTGTATTACCATCTGGTGATTGTGGACTGTATGTATTAAATGGTAACTTAACAATGTACCTTCCTTCTTGATTTCTAGCAGTTGTCTTTTCGTATATTTCTTCACACAGTTGTTCTTCCTTTGTTAAGTGTCTTTTAGTGTCTACGTCAATTTCCCATATTGATTTCAACATGTCTTCTACGTCAACTGAATGATGCATGACAACATACTGGTTTTGTGGTGTTGTATTAACTTCTCCAAAGAGAATCCACCCTAGGCTGGTTTTCTGAGCGCTTGGTGTGCCTGGTGGACCTTTGATTAGGTTGTTTTGCAGGATTTCCGCATATTCTTTCACACCCAAGAGTAGATCTATAGACCCTGGCTTGAAGTATGTTGGATCAGCCAGGTTGAGGTCTTGAATGTGTGCCCAATCTTGTTTATTAATTGTTTTGGTGGGTATCTTTGCGGTCAGCTGCTTGGACATTACGTATGCCTTTATCGGTAAACAATAGTTTCGGTCCAATCGTGATCGTACTTGTAGCTGTACCACATGTTTTATTTCGGTCTTCTGGGATCCCACCCCGATAATGCTTGCTTTAACAGGTTGTCGTTCGAGCTTCAACAATTGAGTCGCCTTCTCGCTGATGAAAGCTGCTTCGGAACCTTGATCGATTAGCGCCCGCAGTAAAATGGTATTACCTTGCTCGCTTGTTGCTTCCACTACTGCCGTTGCTAAAAGTGCTGCTACTCTCTTCTTAGTATTGCAATGCGACGCTATCATTGTATTAACTTGTAATGCTTGCTCTTCTTCTACATGTGTTACAGCTGGAGGTGTTTTGGTGACCGATGATTCTCCCTGCTGTTTGTTCTTCGTTTCATGTAAAAGGGAATGATGGCGCCTGTGACAAAGACGACAAGATACTGGCACTTTACACTTAAATGCCGAGTGTCCTGCTACTAAGCAGTTAAAACATAATTGTTTGGTTTTCACATACTCTCTCCTTTCAGTAGGTTCCTTTTTGCCGAATTCCTTGCAATGACTTAAACTGTGACCTTCTTTACACATCACACAAACTTTCTCCGTAAAAGGTGTGGCAACATGGCATGAACGCTCCTTTATTGTTTTATTGTCCTTTGATGTACTGTTCTGGTTTGTTATTTCCAGGGTACGGAACTTCGCTTCTAAGAACTTTGTGAAATCACTCCAGGTAGGTAAGTTTTCGGTTTCTTCTTTATATGCATGTTCTTCCCAGTTCTTGTGTGTCTCTGAGTCCATCTTCTGCACAAGAAGATATATAAGGAATGGATCCCAAGAGTCGATGTTAATATTTAAATTATTTAAGTTGTTTAGGCACTCTGTGGTCGTGTCCAACAACACCTTTAACTGAGAAGCTGATTGAGAAGTCATCTTCTTTTGATTGAATAACCTTTTCATAGAATGATTCAAAAGCAAGCGTTTGTTGCCGTATCTCTTTTTCAAAATATCCCATGCATTTACATAATTTTTATCGGTTACCTGAATATGCTTCAATAGTGATTCGGCTTCTTGAGTAACACTAGTCTTCAAATAATGAAGTTTTTGGACATCGCTGAGCGAAGTGTTATTGTGCACCAATGATGTGAACAAATCTTGAAAGGTTTGCCATGATTCATAATTACCGGAAAACTTCGGTATCTCGATCCTCGGTAGGTGCACGAGGCTATTTTGTGGACTTGTGCAGCCGAAACTACTATTTGCTGATTTTGATTCCACTACTGATGGTTCAGATAACGAATTAACCATGTCCTTTAAGTCACCTTGAAGCACGTTATACAAATCTTCATAAATAAAAATCTCCTCATTCAAAAAATAAGGCAACGTTCCTTTCTGGTCTTTCTGTGTTATTTTTACTAAGTCTTTATGCGCACATTTGAACGTATCCCAATAATCTTCGATGATTTTCATACGTGCCTCGATATATCCTCTTGTTAAGCGTGCTTTAGGACATTTTCTTAGGTTAATTTGCGTTTTCCGTAGCAGGTTTGCAGTATCTTCTAACACGGAGAGAAGTTTCTGTTGTTCCTCAGTCGTAGCCATTTTTCACGTAAACAATCTTAAATGCTGCTGATACCCGATGTATAAAAGTAAGTAATTATTACTACAACAGTCTTCGTAGTAAACAACGTGCTAATTCTCGGAATCCGATGCGCACAAAAAAAAAGGTCGGCTTATCGCTGCTGTGGAATGCGAGTCTTTTGTTCTCTCGGTAAGTGTTCGTACTAGATGGATCCGGCTCGATTGCGACCATATGGTGATTGTATTAAGGTTCACTATTGCTTGTTCGGGGTTCGGATAAATTAAATACGTGTTGTTTGAATGCAAGTATATTAACGACTGTTCAAAACTATAATATTACACGTCTTTAAAGACGACATGAGATTTACATATAGCTAGGTATGTGGATATGTGACTTGCGGAGCTACAGAGACAATTCTAAATCCAACAGTCACTAGACTTTCTATATCGCTCTCGTGTAGCAGCTAGTACATGCACATATTATGTCAGTGGAGGTGAGGATTGAGGGACCAGTTTTAATAATCGCTATCTTCAAATTACATCGATACTTTTTTCCATTTGTTTTTTTACAAAATGTTAAATCTCTTATTAAAACTTTATGTAGAAAAAGAAAGATTGTATTTATTTGATTCGGTAATATTCATTATAATATTTATATTTTTTGTGTGGAAGCTATCAAATGCAAAAGTATTTTTTTTGTTCCGACTGGTAGTTCCAAGAGGTATTAGCGCGTTCAAACAAACTCGTTTTGGAAGCGATCGCATTGTCTAGTCCCTTCCTCACAGATGGGGATGAGGGTGTCTTCCAGGAGTCTGAAGTATATTGAGGAATTTGACGAGTTGGTTTTATGTAAGTAAAGACAAGCCGAATAAATTATATTTTTATTAGCTACAGGCAGATGTTCAACCTCGCTGCATCTGGATTCATATTTTGGTGAAAATCTTCTACGGGTCTACAGGAACTCTTTTCTGCGACAAGCCACTTGGAGACTGAGACTGTAACAGAAGATATGGCGCTATAGTACCTAACTAAATTGAATGACTATGATATCGAGACCCCAGCACGCGCGAGTAAAATGAAGTGAGACTCGGATTAATACACAAATGCTTAGCTCTATTACAAGTTTGGAAAAATTTCGAGTACTTTTTTTTGGGAATGGCATTTCGCAGTTCGACCTATGAGGTTGTCGTCTGCTTAATCGGGCTTGCCTGTAGATGCCTCAAATAAGGCCTCCAGGGCCAGGGCCCGGGCTTAAAACACTTAAAACTAAGCGACTACAAGCTAAGGGTACCCCCCCGTGGGGTACGGTCCTCGGCTTAGGGCGTCGCTAGGAGAGGGCAGCAAGGAAAGGGCTGGATCGGAATTATTTAGGGACGAATTTAAAATTACAGGCGCAGCGGCGTGGGCTGTCTGGAGCAAGGGTGGGGCTAGGCGGACAATGAGGCGCCGCGACGGGCCTCGACGGCGAGGACGGGCCTCGACGGCGAGGACGGACCTCGACGGGCCTCGACGGCGAGGACGGACGCTGACGGGCCTCGACGGCGAGGGCGGACCTCGACGGCGAGAAAGGACCTCGACGGCGAGAAAGGACCTCGACGGCGAGAAAGGACCTCGACGGCGAGAAAGGACCTCGACGGCGAGAAAGGACCTCGACGGCGAGAAAGGACCTCGACGGCGAGAAAGGACCTCGACGGCGAGAAAGGACCTCGACGGCGAGAAAGGACCTCGAAGGGCCTCGACGGCGAGGACGGAAGGACGGCTGTCGGGAATTGGGACTTGTACTTTCTGAGTACTGGTGGCCTTACTACGCTCCTGGAGGAGGGTCGTGGCGTCGTCGGGGAAACCTCGAATACAGTGACTCGTTGCTTACACATATAGTTTACGATAACAGTGAAGCCTCGTGGGGATGAAATCGTGGTCGCTCAGAATAGTTTTGCGATGACTAGTTTACGATAACAGTTACGCGGTTGCGTCCTCATCTTCATCTTGTGAAGGTATATCGTTGTCGTGTGTTGTGTTGGTAAGGTCGTGATATTTATACGCGCGCGGCGTAACCATATAATGTCCCCACAGCTGGGACACAGGCCTCCTCTCTGTGAGAGGGAGTGAGCGGTAATCCACTACGCGGGCCCAGTGCGCGGGTTGGTAGATGTCACAAGTCTTCGAATTTTTGGTTCTAGGACATGCCGATATTTCCTCACGATGTTTTTTCCTTCACCGTTTTCGTGAGCAGTGCTGATGAATAATTTACATAAAGAAAAGCCTGTCTGGGTTCGAACCTACGACCTACAACTCGTAAGTCGCAGCCGTTACCACTGGGCCACCATTACTTGCGCTTGCGACGAAAACTTAAATTTAAAAAAAAAATCGAACGATTTTCAGTGATTGAATGAATGCAAGAGCGAGCGAAGCGAACTCGAAAACGATGACGCCCAAAATGTATGGAACCTGGCCCGCTCCAAGAGCAATCATTTTTATATGACTCGAAAGGTATTTTTATGTTATAGTTAGGTACTTTTTGTTTTTAGTTTAGAGTAATTTTGGATCCTAATTTTTATTGATTACTTTCTATTCATTGTTCACTAATTAACGGTTTTGCGAAGGACTATCACCATCAAATGTCTGGTTTTGATGGACATCATCATCGCGGTGCTATCATCATGTGGGTCGTACCATTTATTATAATATAAAGAAAACACTTTTGATAACTATAAATTACGTTATCGTATGGTCATCGTAGTTTCCTTAGTTGGTCAAAACCGTAAAAAAACGTGGACGTAAAAATAAACCTACAAGAATACCGGGATGACGCCGGACGGGCAACGAATTGGTAAAAGTCGTCCTAGTAAATATTGCTACTATTGGAAAGAGCTTTTCGACGACACTACAATTATTGCTGTTGGGAGGGGGTGGGTACCAAAGCGCCAAGTCCACCAAAACGCACGATTTCCACAACTATAGTCAACTAACTGGGTTAAAAAAAAGTGTAAAAATTATGCGTGAATTCTCTACTGTTCAATCAAATCAACTTTGCCTATCGCAGTCCACTGCCTCCCAGGCTGCGCCACAACACTCTGTCCTCCGCCTTCCACATCCAGGCAGAACCGATATAGAAGAAGAAACAAGGAAGGACCGATGGCCGCTGGAGCAGACGAATCCTAGGGTAGAGACCGCGTATCGGCAAGCGTTGTGTGGGACGCCCCCCAGCTAGATGGACAGACGACCTAAAGGTGGCTGGTGGCTGGGACGGACGACCTAAAGGTGGCTGGTGGCTGGGACGGACGACCTAAAGGTGGCTGGTGGCTGGGACGGACTGGACTGTTGTAATTATGGTCTTTTTTTTAATAGGTATATTATTGTTTTTGCATGCTTTGTCTATCGCTTAATATTGTGCACTTGGCTTTTGCTTGTGTTAGTTTGATTGAACAGTGTAACGATTGTAGATAGACCAATAAATAAAGCGCCTAGTAAGTAGTTGATTTCTTGGTAATGTGGATACTTATTTCGGATCACCAGGTGACTTTTTTTTATCCCAAACGCGGGGGAACTGGTTACGTTAAGCGCATATGACTCAAATCCAAAGCATTTATTTCATACAAACCAATTACAGGCACTTTTGAATTGCCAAGGGGACGGTCAGTCAGAAAGGTGAAGCTAGTTGCCCATTCCAATGCGTAGTAGGTTCCTATGGAGAAGAGTGGGAAAGAAACTCCATGGACATTCTTTTAAATCGAAATATTGGTTAAATCATTCATGTTGAAATTATACATGTGAGAATGATGTAGAAAGACGTGTCCGTAATAAAATAAAGTCGTGGCAGCTAAGAGATGACCAGTCCCTACTGACGGCGGCCGTTCACGAACATGACGCGTGGATCAGCGCCATTCAGCTCAACCATTTTGAGGTCTTTTTACATTATTACAATTATGATCCTCACTCTCCATTGTGCGGCAAGTAGCACATGCACATCTTCAGCCCGGGGCGCACAGACTGACAGCTGCAGTTGTCCTGGCACTGGTAGTCATCGTAGCACCACGAGCGCTGCCGCATCTCTGCGTCTGTGGAGAAAACCTTTCAATGTAGACATAGATAATAGATACCGCGGCCCACTCTCCAAGTCCGATTGACCGAAGATACGGAACCGTTCGAAGGTAGTTCCAAACCCTCCTGATCAGAAGGTCTAAAAGCATTGAAGATCCCGTGGCGTATCTACTGTCGCGCCATTTTGTTTTTTTTAGCTGTGCCCGCGACTTCGTTCGCATGCATGTTGGAAAACAAATTGGTATTTCATGGGTTTTATTTTAATTGCGCGGAACATTAATTCTTTTTCTAAAATAAAAAAGTTGCCTAAACTACTCATTAGAAACGCTGGCGTGATGATTTGGACGGAGAAGGCACAGCACAAGGAAAGGTGGAAGAAAATGGGGGAGGCCTTTGCCCAGCAGTTCACACACACTTCTCTCGATCCTACTGCAGCAGTTGCTCGCGCATGTTTGCGTAATATAGATTTTTACTATTATATTTCCGAACGCATCTCACATTTTAAAATGCAGAATTCCGATTCGACCGCAGTTTTGAGCTCACTACATCTCCTTTCCTCCTATCCCATTCCCATGCAACAGAGAGAGAAGAAATGTTCACCGCACGAACCAATCAGCGGCGCATTCACCGCAACCAATCACTACACAGCGCTGTGATTTCAAGAAAAAGATCGTCATATTGTGTTCAACTTCTGTTGCGGTTGCAACAGAAGTTGAACACAATATGACGATCGCACCGCACCGCTATAATACCGCGCCGCGCCGAAAAATAATACAAGCTGCTAATATATCTAAAATTCTCTATTATTCCGTGTTGGCCAACACGCGCGTGTGACATACAGACCAAGTGAAAGTGCAAGTGAAATGAATACAGTCAGCGAACACGTGCTACATCTTCTCAGGTTGCCCTTGTGTCAACGTGCTCCATCCAGAAGACTCCCAAGTAAGGCCATCATCCTACTGTGAGATCAAAACTGTGTCGTCAATAACTCGCCCCCGGTTAAATTTACATTCCCGCAACGGTCCTTCGAAGCCGCATGTATATACTTATTTCAACAGCAGTATTTAGGAAATTATTGCCGGCAGCGCGAGGGGCAGCGGCAGGGGCTGAATGTAAATGTGGTATTAGAGTTATTTATCTTCGGCATATATTTCTTTTTACAAGGTTTTATTTAACTTGCAATGTATGTATGTTTGTTCGGGTGGAATCTTGTAACTCAATTTTGAAACAGATATCTTCATTATAGACCTGTGTCAATTCTGCCAGTTCTCAGTAAGGTGTTTGAAAAGTTGATGCTCAATCAAATGTTACGTCACTTTAATAAAAATTACATCTTTCATGAACACCAGTACGGCTTCACCAAAGGGCGTTGTACCACTGACGCCGGTGTTACCCTAATGAAGAACATTTTTAACGCCTGGGAAGAAGCACAAGATGCTATTGGAATCTTTTGCGATCTCTCTAAGGCGTTCCATTGCGTAAACCATGAAACACTTCTGATGAAACTCGAGCACTATGGGATTAGGAAAACAGCACTTGACTTGTTAAGATCATACCTGAAAGATAGAAAGGTTAAAGTCCAAGTAAATGGCGTAAACTCATTGGGTTCTGAAATGACAATGGGCGTTCCTCAAGGTTCGATATTGGGTCCATTCCTCTTTTTAGTTTATATTAATGATTTACCCCAATTACTTCAAAATCAACCGAAGATGGTGTTATTTGCAGATGACACATCATTGATCTTTAAAATAGACCGACGGTCACAAAATCTTGACGACGTGAATAACTCTATTCTTCAGGTCCAAGATTGGTTTACGGTTAATAATTTAGTACTTAATGAAAAAAAAAACAAAATGCATTAGATTTAAATTACCTAATGTTAGAAGTAGCGAATGTGACATCGTATTGAATGGCCAAAAATTAGAATTTGTTAATCAGACAGTTTTCCTAGGAATCACGCTAGACGAGAAATTACAATGGGGACCTCATATAACATCTATTGCGGGGCGGCTAAGCTCGGCCGCATATGCTGTTAGAAAGATAAGACAATTAACAGACGAAGAAACCGCGCGCTTGGTCTATTTTAGTTACTTCCACAGTATTATGTCATATGGCATTTTACTGTGGGGTCGGGCTGCTGACATTGAATCCATTTTTATTTTGCAAAAGAGAGCTGTCAGAGCCATTTACAATCTACGTCGCCGCGAATCTCTTAGGAAACTATTTAAAAGGATTAATATTATGACGGTACCTTGCCAATTCATTTATGAAAATATTATGTATGTAAGAAAAAATCAACATCTTTTTAATAAAATAAGTGATAGACATAATTTTAATACTAGAAATAAAGATAAATTAGATCAACCTTTTTTCAGATTATCTAAAGTTCATACATCTTTTATGGGGTACTGTGTTAAATGTTACAACAAAATACCTTGTGAAATATTGGAATTAAATGAAAGAAAATTTAAAACTTATATTAAAATTACACTTTGTAAGCAAGGATATTACAAATTAGAGGATTATATCCAAGATAAGAATGCTTGGAAACATGCTAGTCTTGCTCCATAGGACAATCTCTAGAGTCAAGACAAAATCAAACTGGTTGCTAATGTAATTGTATAATTTATTCTTTTTTTTTTTTTCTTTGACATTGATTTACATTCTGTAATTACTTGGGGTCACACCCGGACTTATTACTCCTTATTTATTTATGAAAATCGTCTACGTTTGGAATGTTTGTGAATATGTGAGCACCATGTATCTATCACATAGTTGATCTATATGTCATGGTTACATTTATCCATTTTAATTCTTTTACCTATTGTGGTATAGTAAGTTTATTTTTGGGTGCATCGTCTTCACATATAATTATATAAATAATGTATGCAATATATTGTAAAACATTTTAAAAGAGTAACGGTGGAGTTTCTTGCCCATTCTTCTCCATACGAAAACTACCTCTTGGAAGGGGCGACTAGAATCAATTTTATTCTAATTTTATTTTTGACGTTCAAAAGTGCCTTTTATGTGCCTATTTGAAATAAATGATTTGACTTTGACTTTGACTTTCAACCGATTGAGCTGAAATTTTGTTGCTCATTCAGTTTTGCTTGCTCGTTCAGTTTGGATGACATTGCATGGTTAACTGTGTGACGTCAACATGGCGGCACACCCAAGATAGTGGACTAATTATTTTTAATGCACTCCTACAATATGGGTATCAAATGTGCAGTGCTTGCTAAGAATAAGTCGAAAAATAAAATTACGTGAATCTAAATCCAATATGGCGAACTAAGTTTCAAAAGAAAAAGAATACTTTTACTTTAAAACTTTGAACAAACTTCCGCCTCGACCTTGCCAACAACGATGCGTTCAATGAGAGGAAAAGACAGATACGTGTCAAGCGATAACTAAAAAGTAAAAAATAAATCAAAAGTAAAAACCTTTTTAAAAAACGCGCTAAAAAGAAAAAAATAAGCTTTTACTATCAACTTCGTCATTAAATTGATATGATATAAAAGCTTGTCGCGAGATTTACTTGTGTAGATAAACAAGTTAATTAAATAACTTGATGTGATTGATTTTAACTATTAAAATTTTCAAACTAAGTAAATAGGAGTGCTTAAATCTCGCGACAAGCTTTTATATCATATAAATTGTGTAATGACGTTATAAGTTGATAGTAAAAGTTTTAAAGTAAAAGTTTTTTTTTTTTCTTTTTAGCGCATTTTAATAAAAGCTTAGTGTTTTTAAAAGGTTTTTTTTTTACTTTTAAAATATTATATCTTTCAAACGATAATAGCTCTGCATCTTTGCGGCGATAAGACGCACAGTTTGCGCTATCACTTACCTGTGAAGGCAGATACGTTGGCTACCAACACTACCACGGCGACCAGAGCGACTTGCAACCACTTCATGACGATGACGATCACTTACTCTCAGTAAACATCGAGCCTGTGTATTATTATAATTTGCTTATAAATCCAATTATTAACGCTTTCCCGACATCGCTCCACATCATTACTACAAGGTTTTATTAAATTTGACGTGTTGTTATTATACACAGTACAATAATTAAATTATGGGAAAGTGCCTTTCTTGCATGTTATCATCAATTTGATCTTGTAATCAAATTAAATTAGCTGGCGAAAGTCTGCAAACGTGATGGATATTGATATATTTATTGGTATGTACATAATACAATCAATCAACTCAGCCTATCGCAGTCCACTGCTGGACATAGGCCTCCCTCAGGCTGCGCTACAACACCCTGTCCTCCGCCTTCCGCATCCAGTCTGTCCCAGCCACCTTCTGTAGGTAGTCCGTCCCAGCCACCTTCTGTAGGTAGTCCGTCCCAGCCACCTTATGTAGGTAGTTCTGTGGGGGGCGTCCCACACTACGCTTGCCGATACGCGGTCTCCACTCCAGGACTCGTCTGCTCCACCGGCCATCGGTCCTTCGACAAACATGGCCAGCCCACTGTCACTTGAGTGTGCTTACTCTACAAGGTATGTCGGTAACTCCGGTTCTTTTCCGGATAATTAAAAAATAAAACTAAATTTTTAACCACTTTTAAAAAGGAGGAGGTTTTCAATCTGGCTTTTTATATATATATATATATATTCATGTCTCTCTCTTCCTGTTGATTATGGACGCTCTGACGGCGGACATACAGGACGAGGCACCCTGGTGCATGCTGTTTGTCGGTGAAGATGGATCTGAGATCCAGAGCAGATTGGAGAAATGGCAACAGAAGCTAGAGGATGTTGGCTTCAAAATCAGCAGAACCAAAACTGAACATATGTTCTGCGATTTCGGCGGTCTCTCCGGTTCTAGAGCCATAGAGCTTGATGGCGCGCTACTCCCAGTCTGCTCCGACTTTCGGGTTCACTCGTGCAAAGCGATGGCGAAGTAGATCGGACGGTTAAGCACAGAATTAACACTGGATGGATGAAATGGCGGCAGGTCACGGGAACAATCTGCGACTCCGGCATTCCCCTTAAACTTAAGGGGAAGATATACAAAACCATGGTTAGACCTGCTGTCTTGTATGAATCAGAATGTTGGGCCACAAAAGGGATGAATGAAAGGCAATTGCATGCAGCTGAGATGAGAATGCTGAGAGGGATGTGTGGTGTTACACGAATGGATAGAATAAGAAATGAGTATATAAGAGGAAGTCTGAAAGTGGCACCGGTAACTGAAAAGTTGTGTGGAAACCGGTTGTCATGATATGAGCATGTGTTACGAAGGAATGAGGAAAATGTGAGGAAAGTTTTGAGTATGAATGTCGATGGCTATAAGAGTAGGGGAAGACCAAAGAAACGATGGATGGACTGTGTGAGAGATGCTATGGTTAGAAAGGGGGTGACTGTCGAGATGGCGGCTAATAGAGGAGTATGGAATAAAAATACATGTTGCGCCTACCACGAATGAATTGGGATAAGGGCAGGAGAGTGGTGATGTGCATAACGACGTCATATATATAGAGGGATCAGCAATTTTTTTTTTATGGGTATGTTAGTCCTCAATGAAATTTATATGGGAGGCATATAAATTATTATTATTTATTTATTTATCACAAACAACTAACATTACAGGAAAAAAAACCTAATGCGTTAGCGTGGTCCTTAATTAAACTAAACATCACTACTTTAAACAACTATTTTAAATAGCATAACACATGCAATATTGTTATTATATATGTAAACCCTATATATGATTCCCATATAAATTAAATTAACTTTGTTTGGGTAGTTTTTGAGTCAGCTTCAATAATACGATTATTTTCCACTTAGTTTGTTGATGATGTTTTAATAACTTCCTATCACTGATATTTACGTAAGTGAAAAATTAAAACTTTTTTACAAAAAAAAAAAATCGTCTTCCGAAATTAGTTATTTTTCACCTACTATTAAAAGTAAGTAAAATCGTTTCAGTAGTCAATTATGAACAAACTACTGTCGGGACTTGCGTTTGTTCAGTGACACCTTGTACAGGGTCAGGGGGCCTGTGTGTAGGTGTGTGTGTGTATGTCTGTCTGTGGCATCGTAGCTCCCGAACGGATGAACCGATTTTGATTTTGTTTTTTTTTTGTTGGAAACCTGAATTTGTCGGGAGTGTAGTGATCTTAGCTATGTTTGATGAAAATCGGTCCAAATATTTTTTTTGATTAAATGTCCCGTCGGGGGACCGCTACTATTTTAAACTTTAACAGAACGTTAGGCTAATAATTAGAGCGGTCCCCCGACGAAACAACATTTAATTAAAAAATTTCATACGTATTTAAGTAGGATCATATTTTAAAGTTTTTTTTTTCTTTTTATAGGGTTTCACGTTTATACCTTTTTTGTTCTATTTGTGGCTATTTTTTCAACAGCTTTTTGGTGTCGGGGGTCTTTTAAATTTTGAACTTATTTTTTTAAATATTTGCATATTGAATAGAACCTTCATTCATTCAAACTCAATCCCGTTATTCCAGAACAACCCACAATAAAGCCGGTATTGTTCGGCGTAAGTAGTATTCTAAGAAAGAAAAAATCGATGTGTCTCAACAAAGTTAAAGCCTGCCTCTGTCGGCGAAACGATTCGCTCCCAGCCTTACCATCGAAACTTATACCGTAGCGTCTGCAATAAAATCTTAAAAGTTCCCGAGGCATTGTTGTAGAAGCCGCCCCTTATTACACGTCAAAACTACAACGAAAATATCTCTGGAGAACAAAAAGTTCAATCGACAATATACTGATAAGACTTCTTTGATGTCAATTCTTTATGTTTTCGACAATTATTGCCACGTTTTGTTGTTTGCGTAAATATAGGAATAAAACACATAACATATCTACGTATTCAATAGTGCCTGTAAATGGTTTTTTTTTGTAATTTTTTTTTTTAAGTAAAATTTTTCACGTTTATCTTTTTTTGTTCTATTTGTGGCTATTTTTTCAATAGCTTTTTGTTGTCAGGGGTTTTTAAATTTTTTATTTAATTTTTTACGTTAAAGCAATGTTCGGTACTTTCATAGTTTATGTAATTTATAGATTGTAACACAGGACAAAGAGACTTCTCTGTTCCGTGGATTGTCTCTCATAATCAGCCGATACTGTTCCCACTGCTGGGACACAGGCCTCCTCTCTGGGAGAGGGAGCGGGCCGTAATCCACCACGCGGGCCGTAATCCACCACGCGGGCCCAGTGCGGGTGGATGGGGGTAGATGTCACATCTCTTCTAATTTTTGGTTCTGTGACGTGGGTTCAAATCCGGGCAAGGTACCACTGACTTTTTTTTTAATTCATAATAATGATGTACTTTGAGTTTATCCTGAACAGTAGTGGCATCGATAAAGGCAAACATCGTCAGGAAACCTGCAGTGCGATTTTGTAACCATCTCACCGTGAAAACTTAGGTGAAGTGAGCGTGGAGAGTGCTGTCATTCCTACTAATATTAGGGATTGACACTATTGACAGCTCACTCTAAGCTCACTTCACCTAACTTTTCACCGTGAAATTTTTACAGAATCGATCGGCTGTTTCATAGTCAATATAAGTGAAGATTACTTCTTGCTGTGTAACCAACTTTGTAGACTTTCCATGAAGTACCATAGGCTTGACGGGGACAATAATTAAAACAACCAAGTTTTCAAGACGTGCTGCGTGTGAAGTGTAGATGTGTAGCGTAGGCGGCGCGCGGCGATAGAATGAACATTGAGCGTACTACTTTATCACGTTACTAGTTTAACCCCCTTACGGGTGAGATACATCTGAATGAATGAACGCCAATTTAGCCCAGCTTGGCGACTACTGGCTACCCTTGAGGCGACTGACCCCCTGAACATTGAGCGTGGGCGCGCGCCTTCTTTATAGTTTTCCTGCTAAGTGGACTTAAGTGGGGATGTGTAGTCTGTAAGATGCAGCTATTTATTTACATTTCTTATAGCTAAACATAACATTTTTAAGGTTTATGCTTACACACTAATAGAATTTTAATCAACAACAATTCCTAATTAATCAGTCGGTCTAAATAGAATCTTACAAGTTATTTAGACAATATTCTTAAGAGATAATAATCTTAATAGAATTTAAATGGATAACAATCTAATCAGGTAAATCTTATAAGCTAACTGTATTAATGACAAAAGGGCTTATTCTAACTTAAATAACTAGAGCTGTTATTTACAATAAGTCTGAAATCACCAACCCGTCTTGAGCAAGCGTGGTGATCAATGCTCGTGCCTTCTCTGTATGAGAAGAGACGTTTGTCCTGTAGTGGGACAGTAATACGCTGTTATTATTATTATATAGTGTATAATACCCCACAAGGTGTTGTTACAATAACTGAAAACCTGTCAAAGGGCAATCAATCATTTGATTTTAATGGGTTTTTATATTTTATCATTTTGATAGATTCTTTTATATTTTGTAAAAATGAGAACGTTGACTGTAGATTAATACTATAATTAGAAAACATTGAAAAAGCCAATTATTTAAAAAAAAGTAACCGTGAAGTTTCTTGCCGGCTCTTCTCCATGAAGATAAAGATAAAGAGGCATTTATTTGTATACACATGTGTACATGATACATAGATATGCACTTATGGATGGAAACGAGTTTAATAGTTCAACATGTTTTGCCATATTCGGCGTACAAAATAGATTATAGTATTTAATTGGTATATAATAAATAATTAAAGTATACTCAGAATGCAGTCAACAAATAATAGGGGAATCCTCGAGAGTCTTCAGCGGACGGACGTGTGTCGGTTGTCCTTGTGAATTCTATGTGTATATTCTGTGATTGGTGCATTTTGTGATATTTAAATTCCGTGTCACTCTTCTGGCACCTAAACCTGTTGTTTACGCCCACTGGGCGGTACTAGAGAGAAATACAGATACTTCTAGAACTAACTAATAAAATCGTGTTTTTTAAAAATTACTACGTTTGGATGGGATTGAACCACGGCGCATGTAGCACCGAGCACTGAATCTGCGGGCCGCTACGAGTGGCTAACGTCATCGGTGTGCCACTGAGTGCTACGAGCTACGCGCTACGGACCAGCAAGACACGAACATTATATCGACTACGAACACGGCCTACGAAACTTTTTTAACATGTCGGGTGTTAAAAGTACTCTGCCAAAGTCAGCGCGTCAATCTGAGTGAAACGCAATCAGAACCGGACATTACCTCGGCAGTTAGTGAATATGTCACCAGCAGGAACAAACGCCCAAGACCCGGAAATTCACCACCGAGTGGGGATGGTGTTTACCAACAAATACACCAAGACACTACTCTCTCTATGAAGCTGGAAGAACAAACATCCTTAATGTCAAAATTAGCGGCAGATATACGCGATATTAAATCACAAAACGTTAAGATACAGGAGTCGAATGCCGAAAGCTGCAAAACTAATACAGAGATTGAGCGATCTATGTCTTTTATGAATAAAAATTTTGAAGAATTAAGAAAGGAAGGTGAGGAACTTGAAAAGGAAAGACAGGAGCAACGTTGCTACATACAAACCTTAGAAAAAAAGATTGTCGATCTCCAACTTAAATCACGCTCAGCCAGTATGGAGAATACAAGTGGCCTTATTCAAACCGTGTGCAGCATCGGTAAGCTGGTTGGAGTTCCAATCACTGAACCTGAGTTAAGAGATATATACCGCCTACCTGGAAAATCCACCCCGGCTACCACTACACTCCCAATTATAGCGGAATTTACGTCAGTGCAAACCAAGCAGAAGTTAATATCTGCTGTCCGGGCTTCCAATAAAAACATTGAAAATAAAGATGATAAATTGAACACTGAACAAATTGGCATTCCCGGCAAACTGCAACCAGTCTATGTCGCTGAACAGTTACCAGGCAGCTCCAAAAAGCTGTTCTACATGACACGGGAATTCGCCAAAAACAATCACTATACTTTCTGCTGGATTAACAACGGGAACATTTTCCTCAGTAAAGAAGTCGGTGACAAACAGTTACTTATTAATTCGGAAAAATGTCTCCAGGACCTTGGTATGAAGATTATATGACTTTCTCTGTTACTTATGTTCTCATCACTTGCTTATATCTTAATGTTAATTACACTGTGTTTTCAATACTTAGTACTACACCTAACACACGTTTTATTAATATACATAACAAAAACGTACACATAACAAAAAAAAAAATTACTAACCACATCTATATTAAAATATTAATCATAAGGATACAGAACAAAACACACATCAACAAACATAAATGTAACGTCAACAAGGAGAGATCTTCCCTTTCATCTAGTTACAATAATATTGTTACGAGCTTCGGGTTCGTGACAATAAAAACTGCCGATAAAAATTACCAAAAGTTACACTTTATTTAAACAACACTAATAACAACTCAAACACACTAATTATAAAACACAATCGCTCTTAAGTCGCACTTGAAGATCGCTTTCGATGTATTCGCTTCTATCGCAGAACCAAGTCTGATTAGTCGCTTTTTCTATTTTTTTTTTTTCTAGAATTTGGCATCTCGTAGTTGACCTTGAGAGGTCGTGACTACTTAACCGGACTATCCTGTGGTTGCCTTAAGAAACCTTAAAGCCTCCAGCCAGGGCTAAAACTAATTAAAACTAGGCGACTGCACGCTAAGGGCACCCCCTGTGGGGTACGAACCTCGGCTTAGGGCGTCGCTGGGAGAGGGCAGCAAAGGGACAGGCTGGATCGAATTTATATTTTTAGTGCTTTGATGAGCACGGCGTTTCCTAAGACTATCTCTGAGAAGAAAGGCCGAAACAAACTCAGAGGTTACGGTCGTGAATTTACATTTAATAGCTCAGCTGCAACGCGAGCTGGCTCTTCATCAATGAAGGGTCGGGCTGGTGGTGAATTTACTTGGGGACGTCGCGATGGACCCCGGCGGCGGGGTCGGAATGTCGGTTTTTTGTTCTTGTGAGCTGTGCTGGTTGCCCTATCGCTCTCCTGGAGGAGGGTTATGGGGTCATCGGGGTCACCGAGTACATGCCTTGGACGGCGAAGCTTACTGATATTGGAGGGGGTGTATTTTTTGCCGCGACAACCAGAGGGTTGCGGTGATTGGCGGCTGTGTCAAAGAAACGCTTGGAGAGGCGTTTCATGAACTGCTGGATGGTGGGGATCTTGAGATCAATATGGAGGATCTCGTTGCGAACGAACCAAGGGGAGTTTGTGGCCTTGCGGAGGAATCGGTTCTGTAGTGTTTGCATCCTATGGATGTGGCGGGGCTTGGTATGGGCAAAGACTACGCAAGCGTAAGTCATTATGGGACGGATGCAGGCTGTATACAAGCGCATTTTGCACTTGAGTGACAGCTTGCTGCCTTCATTGAGGACGGAGTGGAGACAACCGAGAGCGAAAGCGGCGCGCGAACGGACCGTCTTTATGTGCTCTGAGAAGGTGAGGTGTTGATCGAGGATAACACCGAGGTATTTGGCTCGCTTTTCCCACGGGATTGGCTTGCCGAACATGGTGATGGGCGGAGGGGGGGTGGGTTGGAGTCTGGGTTTCAAATAGAGAACCGCCTGACTCTTATCGGGGTTGACTTCGATGCGCCATTTCCTGAACCAAGCAGCCAACTTGTTGACTGCGGTTTGGAGACGAAGCCGTATTTGGGTGTGGCTGCGACCAGTGTAATAAATGGCTGTGTCGTCTGCGAACAGAGCCAGATGGGTCTTAGCGTCCTTTGGGATATCGCTAGTGAACAGCGTAAAAAGGAGTGGGGCGAGTACAGAGCCCTGGGGGACTCCTGCTCTGATGGGGTGGGGGGATGAGAGCGCTCCTTCGATCTTGTAGCGGAAGGTGCGGTTCGACAGAAAGTCTCGTAGGATGAGAACGAGCCGGTCTGGCACACCGAGTTGGTACAGCTTGAATAATAAGCCGTTGTGCCAGACTTTGTCGAATGCTTTCGCTATGTCGAAGTAGATAACACCTGTCATCATGCCGCGCAGGAATCCTGAGTGGATGATTAGTCGCGGCTAGTCCCGGCCTTATATAGTGCCGCGGATAATTCCAGAACCTTCTATCGTAGACACATCTAGAATGTTCGAGTACATACCGGCCCCGACTGACCAGATGTCGATAGTTCTAGTAAGTTCAGCCAATCGATAATAGATGGCACTAGTGACTCTATTAGTTCTGCTACTAGAAACTAGATGGCGCTAGTGGTAACTAATGTCACCATGCATCAGGCATTAATTGTGGCGCGCAACAATATTCATCTCTATGTCCTTGGCTAGTCATCACTTAAAGTACAAATGGATACTATAATAAATATTAATGACGATTTGGACTTTCTTAGGCTGGATGCCTCTTATTCTTCTCAGCCACAAGACTGTACAAATTATATTAACGTTTCCGAGAGTAATATTAAATTATTACACATAAATATACGCAGTGTAAAGAAAAATTTGGATAACCTACAAGCATTGATCTGTTCCACTAAAGTTAGCTTCGACATTATTGTGTTAACTGAGTGCTGGCTGAGCAAAATAAATAGCCGCGGTACTAAGGAGCTACTCTTCATTGATATGGCCATTAGCCAACAGGTTCGTCGTTCCCAAAAGGATCTGTCGACATGTTGGATAGATTATAAGAAGGCCTATGACTCGGTACAACATACATGGCTCACGAGGGTGCTGGATTTGTATAAAGTAGATGCAACTCTGCGTACCATCCTGATGTCGTGTATGGGGCAGTGGAGGACGGTTCTTCGCTATCCAGGATGTCGAAATATTCAGAGGAATAGCGAACCGATAAGGAACGAGCGAGGCATATTTCAGGGCGATAGTTTGAGTCCGCTTTGGTTCTGCTTAGCCTCTAAGCACACTGCTGGAGGATTCAGGTCTAGGCTATCGGCTGAGGAGTGGTGGTCAGGTTATATCGCACCTTCTCTACATGGATGACTTGAAACTCTTTGCTCCAAACAATTTGCAACTGATGGAGCTACTGAAAGCAACTGAAACTTTCAGTAGCGCCATCAGGATGGAATTTAGTGTGGACAAATGTGCGGTCATGCATGTAAAGCGAGGGGAGATTATGGAATCCGTGGGAACCCAACTCTCGGATTCCACAAACCTTAGAGCCCTCTCCGCATCCGAAACCTTTAAGTATTTGGGTATGTCGGAAGCGTTAGGCATCACTGTTACTGACATGAAGCAATCGTTGAAGGAGCGCTTCTTTGGGCGCCTGAAAAAAGTACTTAATAGTCTTCTATCAGGCGGAAACAAGGTGCGTGCCTTCAACAGTTGGGTCATGCCGGTTCTGTTGTACTCTTTCGGCATACTCAAATGGACTCAAACCGAACTAGACGCCCTGGATAGGAGGGTCCGGACGCTGCTGACTGCAAATCGAATGCATCACCCACGGTCATTGGTAATGAGGCTGTATATCCCGCGAAAGTGTGGAGATCGAGCCTTTTTAAACGCCAAGACCCTGCACAATCCCGAGATATGCAGAAACCGACGGGGGGATGCATCGAGATGTAGTCGCGGTGGACAAGGACCTCACCCCGCTCTCCTTGGCTAAAGAGAACTGGCGCAAGCAAGTATTGCTTGTAATTTTAATTTAAAAAAAACCACCACCAACACCGCGGGGTTTTAATTTAGTGGGAATGTATGCGGGGTTGAGTTAATGACGCGACACAGTTTTTGCTAACATGTGTTGACCAGGGTTGGAAAATGTATTGTAGGACTTCTTTGGGAGTTTTCTGGATGAAACACGTTGACACAAGGACTGCCTGAGAAGATGGTAGCACGCGTTCGCTGACTGTTCTTTTCTGGATTCACGTTGGTGCACTTCCACTGGATATTTTTATGTATATTAGCGGTCTAGTATTTTGCGTCACGGCGCGGTATTTAGCGGTTTTTGTATTTTTATAGCGGAGCGGAGCGAATGTGACAAGAGCTGAACACAATACTTATATAAGCGGTTTGCGGTATAGTTTCAACAGGTGTGCAAAGGTTTTTTTTTTAGCTTGAGTACGTATATTGGCGTGGCTAGCTGACATATGGCATATAATTTAATTTTATGTTCTGTGTCGTGTAATATTAATGACTTAACAATAGGTACCTAGTATTGTATGTATACTCGTACAATCAAGTATTTTCTAACTGGACAGACAGCTGTGCTGCTGGGGAGTTTGTTGCGCCACTTCTTCCCAGCGATAGCACTAGGAACTTGGGAAGTGGTGAAGGGCGGGCGTTTTTGGGGGACTGTCTTTTGTAATTTTGACGATCAAAAAGTGCTGATTCACAGCCTAATTTGAATAAATGACTTGATTTTGATTTATTACATCCAGGATGCTGTTACTGCTCCCACGCAATCTGCTTAGCAGTGAGGCTGTCTTTTTGCACCAGGTGGCATCAAAGCCGTCTGTGCGCGGCTCAGCGAACATTGTTGACGCACTGCAGAAACGTGGCAGACGCAACAGCGCCCTGAAGGCATTGTTAAACTGGATGCGTAGAGAATTGTAAGCCTTTGGGTATGGGCTTACAATTCTCTGTGCATCCAGTCTGAACCAACAGGCTTGCTGAGTATAGAGATGTGCAATACGCTTTGGATAAAGTTA
The DNA here is from genome assembly GCA_947507525.1 of Apamea epomidion. Classification (NCBI taxonomy): domain Eukaryota; kingdom Metazoa; phylum Arthropoda; class Insecta; order Lepidoptera; family Noctuidae; genus Apamea; species Apamea epomidion. Next base: position 9,521,629 of record OX382255.1, read on the forward strand.
CTTTCACCGCGTCTGTACATCGAGCGAACCTGCGGTCCAGCATGTTTACCCGGACTGACAATGCTCTGCGCTCCCTCTCCATGTATACATCTCCAAGATTTTCGGTAACCACATGCCCAAGATACTTGAATTGGTATACTCGATCAAGAGGAAGACCATTCAGAAACACTGGTGGAACAACAGTTGGGCACGTACCTGCCTTGAAGACCATGCACTCTGATTTTTTAACATTGTAACTCAGACCGTGTGTATCCGCACACTTTTCACATACGGCAAGTAACTTCCACAATGCACAAATCGAGGGAGCCAGCAGCATCATCATCGGCATAGCCACGTAACACCCTACGGTCATTGACTGACTTCCTCGATTATAGGTTAAAAGCAAGGGCGAGCTCAACCCCCACTGCCCAACTCTGCATTCTAGTCTGTATTCACTCAATTCACCCCCACCTTAACATTATTTTTTATGATTACGCAATAGGGGTGCATAAGAGCAAAGAGCACCCCTAGTATACTTAAGTCTTGAAAGTATTTCGAGGAGTTGGTTGTATGTATGGAAACACTGGCAAGGTTTATATCATGTATTTGTTTATTACATTCATATAACAAAATCATTTCTGATGTGAAGGTCTCGCTGTATCTGGGTCGTTACATGATGTGCTCTTCAACGCGTCTAGTACATCCTATAGATACTCGCTTCTACGACAATACATTCCACCGCTAGAAACAGAAAACATTGTGCTGTACTTAAAGATGATGCAACGATGACTACATTAGTAGTCAACTCCACCGTTCTACTTCATGTGCTTGGCTTTAGCCAAGCACATGAAGTAGAACGGTGGAGTTGTCGATCGTGTTGATGACCGTTGGGGTAGACGTGTTCTTGAGTGGAGACCGCGAATCTGCTAACGTAAGGTAGGATGCCCTCGGGCTAGATGGAGCGACGATCTTCGCAGGGTGGCTGGTAGAAGCTTGATGAGAGTTGCCGGAAATCGGGTAAATGGCGTGCAATAAGACAGGGTATGTCCAACAGTGGAGTGCTGTAGGATGATGACGATGACGAGAAGTTGCGTTGCACATTACAGCCGGTATCGGGCCGCACCGCAACGCATTTTCAGGTGAATTGTCATTTTAGGTGAAAATGTTGGAGGAGGGTTTTTGCAATGGGTTGCATTGCGGCGCCGCCTGCCCGCTCCAAACCGCTTTAAGCTCATCATTAATTATACCAGCACTGCTCTGACACAGCAAATAATGTAAGTACATTTTACGATGACAACGCAGAATAATGGACAGGTCGTGAAAAGCGCGCCGGCCGCGCGCGCTCTTCAAGCGAGCAGCCGGCTCCCCGTCGAAGGAACGTCTGCAAGCGGTATGCATGCCGTTTGGCATGGTATGCATGCGCCTCGCAACCTGCGTGCGGCCCTTCGGCCGCTCGCACGGCTGTCTCCAACGCGTCACTCGCAAATTATCACACTCACTAATGTTCGTAAACCCGTCAGTAAGCTGAAAAGTAGCCATAGGCGCGTGGACTGTGAGGTGACCAACAAGTAAGCGGCGTGAAAACAACTTTGACATTGGTGTGACCTTAGTCTTTAAAAGGTGCCGTTCCACAACTACCCAGCATAGCTTTGCACGTGTACTTAGCTTCAACTTTGTATTAAAATATAGGCGGGATCGTCTACTGCGGCCCACGGCCACGCATCGCACGCATGCGTGACTAACAAACAAATAAGCCGCGCAGCTAACGTGGCTAACCTCTTCGTGCACATCCTACGTAGCATCTAAAGGCCGGCGCTCACTGCCGGCACGACACGGCATGGCATGGCAAAGGATTTTATTACTAATCAAGTTATTTTGAATCTTATTTCAATGAGTTTAGACTTCATGTTAATTTATTTCGATACCACGATGCCGCGACGTGCCGCGGGATGCTGTGGCATGACGCGACGCGCCGTGGCATGACGCGACGCACCCCGGCATGCCGCGGCATGACGCGACGCGCCCCGGCATGCCGCGGCATACTGCGGCATGACGAGTCATGCCGTTTCATTCCACGGGTTGCCGCGACACGCCATTGCATCCCGCGAGACGTATGGGTCACTTTGTGTCGAGGAATTATGATTGCTAAGCTAGTTGAAATAAGGTTATAACTTGTGCAGCGGTCATTTCGGTTAATGGGGCGCAGTCCAGTCGGTTTGATGCCAGAGTAGCTGGACTTTCAGCAGAATGCCACGGGATACCACGGGATGCCAAGGATACCACGGGATGCCACGGCACGCCGCGGCATGCCGAAGCACAACCTGCCATGCCACGGGACGACGCGGGATGCCGCAGCACAATCTGCCGTGCCATGCGGGCAGTGAGCGCCGGCCTTTAGTGGACGGTTGACTTATATCAATAAAATAATAAGATACAACTCAGGTTGGATGAAACGGCGATAAGGTACAGGAACAACTTGCGGACCTCGTTAAAGCATAAGAAGTTAAGTTCAAAGGGTGTAACGGCTAGGACAAAACCGCAAGTCGGTGATAAGGCTGTCGCACTGTAAGGGTCAGCGCGGTAGTGCGTAACACACTTAAAGTGGTAATGGCTGTCTTTTTGTAAGTTCGACAACATTCATTGCGTTATTTACGTAGTTGTAGTTGTGCAGACTTTTTTTTTTCGAACATATGAAGCAATGGATCAGCAGTATCCTTTAAAATTATAGTGATTAAATTAGGGTGCGGTATGCTGGACTGTGAAAAAGATGGATTAAAAAGATTGCATGTAGCGGACATGAGAATGTTGAGACGTATGTGTGAAGTGACGAGAATGGATAAAGTATGAAATGAGTATATTCGACGAACTTCGACAGTGGCGCTAGTGACAGAAAAGTTGAAAAAAACTTTTTAACAAAAAAATTAAACCGCCGAAAAAAGTGAAAAGCAAAAAATAATAAACCTTTTTTATTTAACCTTAATAACTAAGTTCTTAAAATAATCTAAGTATACCTAAGTAATTTTGAGTCGGCGCTAAACAATCAATAAACAAAGATTACTAAATTGCCGGCGCCGACTCAAAATTATTTAGGTATACTAACATTAGTTTAAGAACTTAGTTATTAAAGTTAAATATAAAAGATTTATTTTTTGTTTTCAGTTTTTTCGGTGGTTTAATTTTTTTGTTAAAAAGCTTTTATTTTATAATTTTTTGTGGCTATAATCTACTAATTGTTTGCTAAAGGGCAGGCATATGTGGCACTGAGTAGAGTAATAATACACAACTCAGCATTCAAATCTGTGAGTGAACAATAAATCACTCCTATTTTCCCACCCTTAAGGTTGGATTTTTTTTTCCAAATTTATATGGGACTAAGTTAGGGGTAAGTATACCCTTTCTAATAAAAAAATAATTATGAAAATAAAAACAAAAAATATACGCGGCGACTTGAGAACCTCCTCCGTTTCCGTTTTTTTTCGTGTGTTATAAAGAATCGGCTGTCTTGGTATGGGCATATGTAACTACATATGTTTCAGTGTGTGCAATCGTACATAACCCAGTACTGACTTTAACCTTAAAGTTCACCTATGCGATGCTGGAAGTCACTCACACTGCAGCTGCTCAACTATAAACAGAGTACCCCATATCAAATATTTGGGCATTATCGTCGACCAGAGATTATCTTGGCACCCCCTCATTGATCAAGTTGCTAACAGAATCAGAAAACTAAGCTGGATTTTCAAGACACTTAGACATATAATACCTGTAAATGTATGTACTCCTTCAGGCAGGAACAAAAACTTCCTAAATATGATATATTTAGCACTTGCACAATCAGTATTACTATACTGCATCCCTATTTGGGGGGGGGGGGGGGGGGGGGGCTTCAAAAACGAAATTTTTAGAATTAGAGCGAGCACAACGGGCTCTCATCAAGTGCATGTATTTTAAAAAACGGAGACATTGTACTAAACAACTTTATCAAATCAGTAACCTTTTAACGGTCCGGAAGCTTTACATTACTCAAGTTGTTCTCACAAAACATAAAGCACTAACCTATGATCCCAGAATATTGGCTAGAAGAAGAAAATATATTATATTAAAAATACCACAAACAAGAACACTTTTTGCCAGTATTCAACTTTGTAAACGATCTGCTCAGCTTTATAATGCTATTAATAAACATATTTACATCTACCCCAAGAATTGTCATCAATGCAAAAAAATACTAACGGAATCGATAAGAAAGCTAACCTATAGTGAGACCGAATCACTTCTACAACAGATACACTAACACTATACTAACACAATACTCCACACAAACACATACACCACCACACACACACACACACACACACACCCTCACTTACACACACCCACCCTCATTCACTCCAAAGTACCTCGTTTATGTATTCGTATTGTATAGTTTACACTTCTGGTATTTGAAAGAGCGGAGTCTCCTAATACAGGCATCTTTTGCTTAAAAGGAGGAAGGTTATCAAATAAACTATTTTGAATTTGAAATTTGAACTAAAAGAGTGATGTTGAAGGATAAAAAGAGAGAGGGAGGCCAACGAAATGATGGATGGAAGAGCAGCGAGTGAATGATAGCGTGACGGTTGACATCAGAATGGAAGAAGAAAACTGGTTGCGCGAACCTCAAGTACCAACCAACCATTCTTCCAACCTCATTCAACCATTCTTACTGTATGTAAATAGGGGAGTAGCAGAAACACATCTTGGGCACTGTTTCCCTGGGGCTCTCACAGAAGCAGTTGTCTTTGCATTGGTAGTCTCCCGTGCACAACGATCGCTGTACTAACTCCGAATCTGGAAAGAAACCGTTACTCCATTGTAACATAACAAAGATCATGTTTTGTGAGCCTGCAGGAGGCTAGTTATTTATATACACAGGTATACAGGGTCGCAGGCACATCGACGCGCAACCCGTTACCATGGATTCCGTGGGCGTCCAGAATCGTGTACCGAATCTATGGTAACAGGTAGCGCGTCGATGTTCCTGCCACTGAATAAATAACTAGTCCCCTGCCTTAGCCAGTCCATAATAATCAGATCCAGCCTGTCCCTTGCTGCCCTCTCCCAGCGACGCTCTAAGTCGAGGTCCGTACCTCACACGTACCCTTAGCGTGTAGTCGCTTAGTTTTTAAGTTTTTTTAAAGCCCTGACCCTCAATAAATTAAGGCCTCCAGCCTTAATTTATTGAGGCACCTACAGGCAAGTCCGGATAAGCAGACGACAACCTCCTAGGATGACCTGCGAGATGCCATTAAAAAAAAATCTGCCAATCTATTCTGTAAAAATCTCACCATGAAAATATTGATGAACTAAGCTGTCATTGGCCGAATATCGAAAATTCGTGGCATCTTTAATAGTCCTCCAGATCGTATTCCAGCCGTGGCCAACCTCAACGGAGACTAGCCTTCGGCGCAGGTGATATTACAGTGCACATTTGTGTGTACGCAGACACAGGTGCCCGGTCCTGCCTCACTCTCATAGACCGATGGGACGGCACGTAATCCGACACGACGGTAGAGAGATCAGGCGCAGGACCAACGGCTTAACGTGCTCTCCGAGACTGGTGGGTACCACACCGCCAACTTCCAAACATCGGGCTTGCATCTCTAAAGGTGAGTATAGACTACGAGCATTCGCCGATTTATAATTTTATCTAAAACCACACTTCGATCACGACGCTCCATGTTTTGTTACGGGTCGTATCAAAACATCGAGTGTCGTGTTTTAAACATAAACGAGCGTATTGGAGTAACATTTTATCAAGCAAAAAAAAAGAACGCACAATCATCAACAATGAACGCAAACTAGAAAGAAACGTTACAGGTAAATGCTCAGTCGCCGCCGTGAGCAATTCGTCGAACGCACCGTCGAGCATTCGCAGGAACGTTACATTACATGGAAATGCTTTTGGAAACTGAGCTTTTGCCTGTATTTTACCATTCATAAGAACGTTATGTAACATGGAAATGCTCGAGAAAATGCTCTAGTGTATAACACCTGGCATCTCTAATTAAAGTTATAATTACCTGTGAAGGCCGCTACGTTGGTTGCCAACACCACCAGCGCGAACAGAGCTACCAATGACTTCATGATGCAATGTCTGCAGTGAACGATGGAGCATTTAATGTTCTTGGCTTTATAAAGTCAATTTCTGATAACTTCGTGAAAGTTTTTCTATATTACGTTATTAATACCAACAACATTTTATTTAAATTGAATTGTTTTGTTATTCATTTTGTATATAACAGTTTGGTGAATGTGACATACAGTATGTTTGTTTGTCTGCCTCGTTGGTGTAATGGTCGCAAGCGCTACTGCTCAACATGAGGCCCTGGGTTCGATTACTTTCTAACAGCCCGGAGTCTGGATCTGTGCCCTGGGCAACAGGCTCGCCCCCCTGTTACATGGGACTTAAACTTGGCCTAACTCTTCGGGGAATACAGTTTTGATGTTATGTATTCCTAGGGAAAGTATAACTGATTCTATTAATTAATCATCTCTAAAAAAGTTATTGACCTTCTAAGGACAAACACTTTTTTAAATTAATGACCCCTCAAAAAAACTCTTTGCGCTTATAATCATGCACAGTTTTTAATGATTGAGCCTCTTTTTAACTTTTTGCTCTTTTCCCACAATTGGTCGCAGTAACTAAGCCTACACGGACCAATCGGGTAAGGTAAGGTTACAACTGTTCCCAACCGCGCGCGAGCCGAGCGAGCTAAGCGTGCGGTGCCGCGGCTGCGCGCAGTTGCTTAAATACTAAATAGTATTTAGTATTTCCAGGACCCCAAAACAGTAATTATTGGGGACTTCTTAAAAAGAAGCGGAATCATTACACAGCGGGCCGCTTTATGAATCATTACACAGCGGGCCGCTTTATGAATCATTACACAGCGGGCCGCTTTATGAATCATTACACAGCGGGCCGCTTTATGAATCATTACACAGCGGGCCGCTTTATGAATCATTACACAGCGGGCCGCTTTATGAATCATTACACAGCGGGCCGCTTGATGGCGACATATTTAACACGTATACGGTATTGCGTTTTCGTTTTCTGAACATATTTTAATGTCATTACAACCTTATTGTATCTATTTACAATTTTCTAAAATGGCATCTTAGAGAGCAGGATCACACAATATCGCATCAGTGAGATTAAAACGAATAACTTGCAAAGAGTAGACGAATTAAAGGAAAGAGAGAGAGCCCTACGTCGGTGAGCGGCGCAGTAGTTTTAAAATGACGAATTATTTTATGTTGTTATAATTTTTATGATACTGGCCTCTAGCCCTACCCATGTGTTAAATTAACGTCGCAATTGCAGCGACACGTTATATATGTCGCAGCCAACTTGTTTAATTAGCCGTTTAGTTAACCGCCTAGCCTTTTAACTAAATGGCGGCCGTTCAAGTAACGGCATGAATGATATTCAATAAATTATAATTTAGGTTGGAACTGTAACCAATCACGTGCGAGCCGAATTGGTCGCAGTAACTAAGCCAGGGCACCCCGACCAAATGGGTTAGGTTAGAACTGTGATCAACCCCGTGCGAGCCGAGAGAGCGAGGCGAGGTGAGCACAACTTCCAAACACAACGGCTAATTTAACCATTGGCTGCGATGTAACGGCTAGGGCTTTGCAGGTAGGCTGCGCAAGCCGTTAACAAATGAGGTTTAAGAAAAGACACTTATGCAAGGTCCATATGTATAATGTTACTCGTAGGTTACATAGATAGTAGAAGTAGACTAGGTCGCGGGTAAGGACACACTGTCTTTCTGAGCACTGGCACTTGGTAAGGTAGGTAAATGTACCGTCCCTGGGTTTCCGGGATGCAGGAACTCAGGCCCGGGTACAGACTTGCCAGTACGACTTCAGGAAGCCGGTCAGGCATCAGTAGGCCGCAGACGCGGCGCGTCAGCAGGCCGCCGGTAGCGCGCGGACTGGTGTGTGACAGTATAGCACGCATGCAGTGCGCAGTTCAGCTACGCGCGCAGAGCGCAGTAGGTGAGCGCACAGTATAGCACGCATGCAGTGCGCAGTTTAGCTACGCGTGCAGCGCGCAGTAGGTGAGCTGCCCTGTCCTCAGCTTGGACGTAGAATCCGGTACGTAAAACAACCGGTAGGTAGAACTCCCTAGATTTGGGTTACCAGTATCTTTAGGATCAGGGAATCTCTCCTGCTCGCCAAGCAAGCGGATGTTAAAATGACAGAGTGTTCTTAGTAAATGAGTGTTGTGCCATGATTCTAGTGATGTGACTTACAACTTACTAATTATCAGTCGACTGTTGGCCGCTGAGACCCTCACAACGCTACAGCGGCATATACATAATCAGCCTGTAATGTTCCCACTGCTGGGACACAGGCCCCCTCTCGGTGAGAGGGAGTGGGCCGAAATCCACTACGCGGGCCCAGTGCGGGTTGGCAGATGTCACATGTCTCCGAATTTTTGGTTCTAGGACATGCCGGTTTCCTCACGACACGTTTTATAAGTGTTCAATGATATTTTTAGGAGCGCAAAACGAGACATTTTAGAGTTTAGATGAAAGACTTGCCTATTCCTGGCTTTGTCCACACGCACGAAGTCGCAGGCTAAGCGATACTTATTAAGGGCCTTATCACACTGGCGATTTGCAAGCATGGCGAGTGCACAGCTAGCGCGCGGCGAGCGTCGACACCATTTTTAACCGACAAAAAACAAAAAGGAGGAGGTTCTCAAGTCGACGCGTATATATAGTTTTTTTTTTGTTTTTTTTTTATGTATGACCATGCATAACTTTTTTCAGAGTAGTCCGATTTTGATAATTCTTTTTTTATTGGAAAGGGTATATCCCAAGTTAGTCGTATATACATTTGGACAAAAAGTTCCAACCCTAAGGGTGGTAAAATAGGGGTGATTTATTGTTCACTCACAGATTTGATTGCTAAGTTGTGTATTATTACTCTACTCAGTGCCACATATGCCTGCCCTTTGGCAAAAAATTAGTAGATTATAGCCACAAAAAATTATAAAATAACAACTTTTTAACAAAAAAATTAAACCGCCGAAAAAACTGAAAAGAAAAAAATAATAAACCTTTTGTATTTAACCTTAATAAATAAGTTCTTAAATAAAAAAGGTTTATTATTTTTTGCTTTTCAGTTTTTGTACACTCCATGTTCAACAGCCGCTCCACCCCCCTTCATTTGTATCAAAGACACGAGCGGACGTACCATTGTTGAGAGGTTCAAACGTGATACAATGGATACAGACGAGTTATTTATAACTGAATTTCAAAATCGTCCCGTTATATGGGATCAATCGCCCGCCGCGTCTTCGTCACATGTTTGGCGCGTTCGTTGCGCACTCGCCTCGCTTTGAACTCGCTCGCAAATCGCCAGTGTGATATCAGCTTTATTTTTAATTTACTTATTGTAATACACCAAAAGTTAAACAATATTGTTATTATGTTTCGTTAACACAACAACGGAGTCTGTGACGGTCTTATCGCTAGCTATCAGTTCCTGCGCTTGTGGTTTTTGTGACTATTCCAGGGCTAACATAATCGTTATTTAAACATATGCAAACACTTTTAGGGCTTCACTTTTGCTTGTGGCTAAGTAATAAGTAATAACAGCCGCACGGGTCGATCAATCAGGTTAAGCTACGCTTGCCGCGGTTGTTCCATGGATGGGTGACCATTTTTACATATCAAGACTATTCAAGACTTCTCCGTGACTCGGAAAGCACATTAAGCCGTTGGTCCCGGCTGTCATTCGTAGACCTTTGAAAGTCGTAACGAGCCGTCAGTAGCCCGAAAGTCTGTATCGTATAAGGAAGTGGACAGTTCCTGGAAGCATTCACCTCACGTCATACCAGATTTATTCTTAATAAAATTCTTAACAACCTACTACCTAATAAGCAATAACTATAGATAATTATATGGAAGTAACTAATTTCTATAAAAATGTTTTTATTATATTTTTTGAGTTTTTCTATCTTTATTTGTTTCTAAAGTCTACCCACGCCAATTATAATACTATTCCTTTGTGTAAATTAATTTAGACTATGTTTATTCTATGGCTATCCTAATATATAGTATACAATATATTATTTAGTCATATTTTCTTATCTTAGTTTATTCCTTATCCTATAACTTCTTACAATTTGCTTCCTACCTTCCTACTTATATTTACTATTAATTTCATGTCTAAAATTTTGACTTTGATCTTGCCGGACCACAACGGTAGAGTATGTTTATTTTTAGAATCAGCTTTTAATTGGGCCAATTTCTCATAAAGTTGGCTCCAATTTGCTACTTTTGTCTTGTGGAATTTGAAACTACTACCGCTGTGGTTCCCACTTCCAGGGAGCTTTGACTCCACCTCAGCAGTACGCCACCGACAAGCGCGCCAATGCGTCCCATTTGCCGCGCACCGGGCACTCACCGTCGGTCGGTCTTTTCCAACTGGGCTGACAGGCAGTTGTGGCAACGCGGCGCCTCCGCTGCCATGCGTGACGGACAGTCAGCCCGCAGGTGGGGGTCGCCGCAGTGGATGCAGAGGTCAGCGGGCTGCGTGCACAATTTTCGGCTGTGGCCGAAGCACAGACAGCGAGTGCACTGGACCAGTGGTGACTGATCCAGCACTCGCACTCGCTGCAAGTCGATGTGCACGCGACCCGCCGTCGTTAGCCTCTGCCACACAGTAGGGGAGTAGTACACCTGCAAGATGACGTAGCACATGTGGGGGTTCCTCGTCCTTCGACGGTACTTCACCCCCAACCTCACATCATCCGCCGGAATGTCCCCGACCAGGTGGGTGTTTTGCCGCCGCAAGGACTGGAGGATCTCGGCATCCGTGTGGCAGGAGAGGACGTCCCTGATGATGACAAGAGGGTCCTTGTTCTTGACCTCTTCTACCACAAGATTGCCTGTCCTCTGAATCCTCTCAGTTACCCTCAACATCTCCTCTTTGATCTTAAAACCGACCACCACCTTCTGGTCCCTCGCTTTGCGCAGCCGCTCCAACCTAGTGCCCTCATTTCTGGTATCGGCCGCTGTCCTGAGCTTCTCAAGAACCTCTTCATCGGTGTCCTGATCATTCACAGATCATACAATGGCCGAGTGAAGAGGTTCCTGGATGTTCTGCTTCGGGCCGGCGGCGATCTCCGCGAATGTTGGGCCTTGGCCTGCGACATAGCAACGGGCCAGCTGGAGTTGTTCGGACAGAGCCTGGGTGTGCTGTTTACACTCCTGCAACGCCAGTTTGTGTTGTTGAAGGCCTTCCATAAGGCTCTTCATTAGCTCTGTCGGTTGCTCCATCGACGGGCTTAGTGGCGCGGGTGTCGGTGCGACCGGAGGCACGACTGCAGGCGCGATTGCAGGTGCGACCGCAGATGTTGGAACGATGGGAGTCTTGCTCCGCTCTGACTTCTTCACCAGTTCATAGAGCCGGTTTATCGCGTCGAGGACCCCAGTCTTTATTTCTGTTTTGAGGTTTCGAGAGTTGCCCAAATGAAGCTTAGCTTTATTTAGGCAAGCTCTCGCCTCCGCTGTGAGACTGGGGTACCTCGACTCCGGTCTGGTTCCTCCGGTCTCCGGATTGTTTGGCGCAAGTGGTGTGGTGTCACGCTTTGGGATGGCCAGGGACTTGACCTGGAACTCGGATTTTCCGGCCTCCCATTCTCCAATGCTTCGCCTCACACTGGGAAGCGAGGGTCCAGCCTTCTCGGTCGAGCACGGTGAGCCCCTGGTGCCCGGCGAGCTCGCATCTTTCTTGGCCGGTGTACGGAACATGTTGGTGGCCTTGGTGAACGTAGAGTTCATGTAATGTCAGAGGGCACTAGCGTTGCTTCCGTGTCCCTGTAAAGGGGGGATCTGCCAGTAGGATCAACTATGTAAATATGATCCCTGTCAGCAAGGACTTGGTCAGGTAATTAAAATTTTTAAATAATGCCTACAGATGACGCTAAAAATGTCTGAAAGACCGTCAATTCCCTTATTTACCAAAATAAAAATAAGGTATAAAGTAATCAAAATTTCAACAAAACTCCAATAAGCTAAAAGTTTACCTGGCCAGTGACAAACGGGTCGGTGGTAGGGCAATTTTTTGATGTTCTATTTGAGCTAGTCACACGGGCGAGGTGTCAAAAGACGCGTCTCCGCGCGGGCTAGCGAACTATGGGATTTCTGGAGTTTATCCAGAACCAAAATCGAGAATTTTGCTGAAAAAACGTATTTTACGGCCGAAATGTATGTGGAAACCTCGAATAACACTACCAAAACGGGACTCGAGTTCGCGGAACGCGCACAGGACTACAGGTAAGGCAGGTAAGTATCAATTTAAATTATAAAAAACCTGGAATAGTCTGGAAATTTTGAAGAAAAAATCAAAAAAAGGTTTTTTAACAGGAGTTTTAGTGAAATTTTTACAAGTCAATAACGAAAAAGTGTTTTTCGCGTAATTGTCAGTTTTTCCCAGTGGGAACGTTTCAGGGAGCCTAGAAAAGATTTAATTTGCTGAAAACAGCTTGAAATTGCGTCACCGGGATGCAAAGTTATGTGTACTTATCGTTACTGGGTTGTGGAGGTTTGATAGACGGTCGCTTTATGTCAAATACTGGTATTCAGCTGCATCCGGTGAGACTGTAAGCCGACCCCAAAATAATTGGTATTCCTTATGTAGGAACCTGGCTAGGACGCCAGATTCAATTCTGTTGTAAATCTCTTTTGTTTTTTTTTCCCTAAATTGTATAATTTTTATCTTTATTGTAACAGCCTGTATGTACCTCACCTTTTGATAATAAATATTATTATTATTTATATTTTATAAATCTCGGGACCACGGGGTCCCGGTCCTTTGGAAGGCGTACGAGAGGCCGTAGCCAACTCGCAGAGGCCCCTTAGGAAATTTCATTGAAATGTGGCACCACCCGACGATTATCCCTGTATGCACTATGCAAGTGCACCCAAGGATAACCCCCGGTTAATGTAGGACTATTGCAGGATATGGAAAAAATCAAATTTGTACTATGTGTTTGGGTGGCTAAAGTGGACTGGTTACCAATAACTATGGAAGACCTATGACCCCTGCTTGATCAATGTTTTATATGTACACGGATAAAATGGTAGGGGGTGACTTGCACACTCAATAATGGGCCCCCGAAAACTGTCGCTAGCACATAGTGACCTAGCAACAATGGGGCAACATGTCCTGAGGTGCTTATGAGGAGTGGAGAGGTATTCCACGACTTTCGGAACAATCTCAGAGCCCGGAAGATGGTCAAGATCCCTACGAGCACTTACTGCAATATTTCCTTCCCCCGAGCACGTTTGCTCTTGCGAGTCTCCACTCAAGCCGGCCAGTAAAGGCAAGAATGAGGTGGGAGCTCTGTTCCTCGTCATTGCTCACTCCAGCCGGCCAATAAAGGCAAGCCAGAGGTGAGGAACAAGATTTCTCCCGGTAGGGTCCGTGGGGTCGCTACTGCCCAACAGCTCGCCACATGCTGCCCTGCGGGTTTCTGTATCTCTCTTGGTCTGGCTCCTCACCTTAGACCTGTTTCAGTAAAGTAAACTCTTCCGGCACAGGCCTAGAGTTCGGAGTGCGCAAACCCCACCACGACGTCAACGTAGAGATACGGCGGTGGGGTTATTATTATTATTATTAATTGGGAAAAGACAGGTAGATAATGACATAATCGTTATTTAAACATAAATAGCCGAGATGAGACTGCGACTAGATTTTAAGCGTTCTAAATTACGAGAATTGGCTTTCACACTGTGAACGTTCTTAAAATTACGGGAGTTACCCTCCAGTCCAGATGTTTTCGATCACAACGTGGTATCTTCTTCTGAATTTAGCTGAGTAGGAATATATTTATGACGCAAGACATGTCCGTTAATATTGCATTGACACAAACTTTTGAAGCCGATTCAGCATCCTATATTATGGCGTCGCTTGTCGCTCGTCCCACGTTATGGCGTCGCTGGTCGCTCGTCCCATGTTATGGCGTCGCTTGTCGCTCGTCCCATGTCATAACGTCGCTTGTCGCTCGTCCCATGTCATGACGTCGCTTGTGGCTCGACATGGGACGAGCGGCGTCTTTGACAAACATTCAAAAGATCAAACTCAAGGCTTGCCAACGTGCATTGGACCGTAGTAGACCATATTCGCAACACCACACTGCGCTCCAAAACACGGATTACAGATTGGCGTTGCTCAAAAAGCCACTAAGCTGAAGTGGGGGCCACATCTGCCGTATGCCCAATGACCTCTGCGCCAAAATAACCACTACGTGGAGCCCTGACACAGTCAGAAGGCGTCGCGGCAGACTCCGTAGAAGATGGCGGGACGAGCTGGAGAAAACAAACTCATTTGTAATCGGGTGTCATAAATTATGACACTGAGTTTTGAAAGAAAGAAAGAAAGAAAGAAAAAGTATTTATTGCGACTCGCACAGGAAGATCATAAAACTAAACACAAACAAAAATAAAAAAACAAATTATATAAAATAAAAATAAAATAGGTACCAAAACCAAATTATATAAAAAATAAAGTAACAAAAATAAAAATGAAACAGAAAGTCCTGTACGAGGCCAAAAGGCTCCTATCTCAGCATGATGCTACGACATTTAAAAAATAAATGTCGCAGCGCTGGTATTCTGATAGGGCCCGCTGTGATGTCACGGGCAATCACAGTAATAAATAAATAAATAATCTATTTTATTATTTAAATATATATAATTATTTAAAATATTATCAAATAAAATAAATAATTCATTCTTAATCCGCGCCAGACGTAACCTCAATACTTGTCTATGCCTTATATGTCAGAAGCACTCTGTGGCATTGCTGTGTAGAGATGCGCAAAACGTGTCCAACAAAAGATAAGGAGTGATATGTATATTTTTGCTTCCGGAACTAGTCCACTCATCTAGTTCATTAGTTCCTTTAGTACTGGGGATCGCTTTCAGTTCATTAGTACCACAGAATAGCTCCAGTACCGTGTAGTTCTGAACTATCAAAGCAAAACTGATATATTATTACCTCGGGACTATACGAGTACAAACCTATTACGAACATACGATGTGTTCCCATCTCGTTCTATCATAGGCGTGGCGGTGCGTCGATGTGCGATGGCGCGAGCGAGAGCATGCGAGAGCTAGCAGAGTGCTTTGGTTCGAGTAATAGTCGGGACTACTCGGTACTAGAGGAACTAAAGGACACATTTGAATTGGTAGTGAACGAGTGAGTGGTGTAGTACCGGGACTGGAACTATATCATTTTCATGACTCGTTCCGGAACTACCCAAGTCTATTGCTGTGACAAGTTTAGGGACGCCTGCGCCGAAAATAAATACAGTATAAATTACGGCTTTCTAGTGGAACAGTATTACAGTGAATATTCTATAAAAGTGGAATGTGGTAGTAAATTAACTAAATAGAAGTGAACTAATGACGACAGTGTTATAAATTCTAGAGACAAATGACAGACAACGAACGAAACAAAACAATATGTAGGCCAGCAATAACAATTCGTACATAGATGCTGCAAGTTAAAGCGAGGGATCAACAAAAACAATAATTTAAATTAATTAATTATCGAACATGTACCTATCGAACACAAAAACAAGAAGCGAGCGTGCCCATTCAGTGAACAATCGCTGCCAAACGCTCGGACCACCAATGCTAGCTGCGTGCACATCAAGAGTAAGTTCAGAGTTTGGTATCTTTTTGAAGCTGCAGTAAATGCTGTTTGAATTTCAATCTAAAAGTACCAACTGTCCTTATAGCACGAAAAGGAGGTGGCAAGTCGTTCCAGCAACGGGAGGCAGCGAATTTGAAACTACCACGGAATGCAGCAGTTCTATGCGATGAGGCTAACATGAGGTAAGAAGATGCTCTTGTTTTAATTTTGTTAACATCACGTGACCAAGACAGTGTCTTATATAAATAATCTGGTTTCTTAGTGAGAATTGTGCCAAAGAGTAGGGTAGCCAGGTGAAGCTTTCTGCGTGCTGACATTCTCATCAAATTACCCTTATTGAGAAAAGGAGTGATGTGGGAGCGTGGTGGAACATTGTAGCAGAATCTTGCACAAGCATTCTGCACCCGCTGAATCAGCCTTTCGCTTCTACCGAGAATGCACGCCCCATACACAGTGTCAGCGTAATTCAGCTTGGATAGAACAAGTGACTCGCACAGCATGACACGCATATCCACACTAATGTAGGGACGGATACGATACAGTAACTTGAGTCGGTAGAAGCAGTTGCGCACAGCCTCCAAAATGTGCGCTTCAAAATGCAGCTGCCCGTCAAATACTACACCTAGATTACGAGCCTCCAGAACTCTTTCCACACCACAACCATCAATCCTGAGGTCCAGGTTGCAAGCAAGCATTTTGTTCAGGAATACCCTAGATCCCATCACAATATACTTGGACTTGCTAGGATTCAGGACCAGGGAGTTTCTTGTGGACCAAGCTGAGATCCTTTCCAAATCCTCATTCACTCTGTCTACAGTTTCAGCTACATCCTGGGACCGGAAGGAGAGGTACAACTGCAGATCGTCAGCATAAAGGTGGAACTTGCTGTTGATCAGACAGTTGGTGATGTCAGCACTGTACAGGATGAAGAGAAGCGGGCCCAGGATCGATCCCTGAGGTACGCCCCTTTCCACGCGCTTCGGACCAGAGGACATGGAATCTCCGCTGTCACTATTCACCTGGACAAACTGTGATTGATTATTGAGGTAACTCTCAAACCACTTAACGGTTTCGACTTCACACCCATAGTAAGACAGCTTGGAGAGTAGGAGTGACGTGTTAATTGAGTCGAAAGCACGTGAAAAGTCCAGTAAGACGAGCAGGGTTCCCATACCCTGGTCTCTGGCCTCCAGAATGTTACCGACTACATCCAGGAGCGCCGTTGCCGTGCTATGAGCCCTGCGAAAACCGGATTGAGCTAGCGGCAAGATACTGTGGTGCTCAAGATATGCCCTAAGTTGGTCAGAGACAACCCTCTCCAAGATTTTGGACAGACATGGGAGTAGGCTTATTGGACGGAGGTCTTTCACGCTAGTGGGGTTAGGTACTTTTGGAATCGGTCTAACTATTGCCATTTTCCACAGATCGGGGAAAGAAGAGCTTACTATGGACCTGTTGACGATAGCTGTGATCACTGCAAGTGTTCTAGGCAGTGTCAACATCAGCATTTCCAGAGAAATTTGGTCAGAGCCCTGCGCATTGGATTTGAGACTGCGCAAGATCCTCAGCACTGCATCCCGCTGGACTGGATCAAGCTGGAAATTACCGCTACCGTGTCTATGTTGCTTAAAAAATGTTAAATCTTCATTAGTGACCTTCCCACTGCCTGGTACATCCTAAAAGTGTTGGTTGATAGATTCTGGGTTGTTGCAGAAATGAGGCAGACTATGCTCTGGTTTTTTTGAGGTGGCAACCATTGTTTTGATATGACTCCATAACTTTTTAGGTTGTTTAATATTATTATTTATATATGTTTTAAAATATGCGCACTTTTCACTATCAAAAGCAGCTCTAACAAGGTATTTCAACTCTTTGTAGGACTTAAGATGGTGTTCGGATTTAGTCAATTTCATCTTCAAATGGCACCTATCACGAAGCCTCATCATTTCCTTCATCCGGTCTGTTATCCAGGGATAAGATTTCCCTTTGATAAGAACTCTCTTAAGAGGAGCATGCAAATCAAAAAGTGTCAAAATGTATTGATTAAACATGGAAACCATTGAGTTCACATCTTCCAGATTTTCAATATGTTCCCAGTCCATTCTATTTACGTCCTCATTAAAAAATTCGGGGAGGATGTCTTTGAGTGGCCTGTAGGTAATCCAGTGTGGAGAAGGCTTCTCTAATTTGAAAATCAGTTCGACAGATATAATTGCATGGTGACCAAGCTCCGGTATGTGTGATACTGAGACCCCACACACACGGGCATCAGTTTTGACTGCAACATATATGTAGATTATGACTCATAATCTATATATATGCTCAAACATATGTAGATTATGACTCATAATCTACATATGTATATGTTGCAGTCAAAAGTCATAACCAGTCAAAAGTACTTATAGTCAAAACTAGTTTTGCCCAATGGAGCTGGTGGAGTAGTCGTAAGTATGTTGCAATGTATAAATAAAGCAAAACATAAAAATACCATTTCCAATTTACGAGGTTCACATTGTACAATAACGAATACGTCAGGTAGCCCGCGAAGTTCAACATTTCTTATGTTTTTTGCAATTTGCAGGTCAGTGGCGCCGATTCCCTTGTTCACAAACTATATTTAAGTTCAGTGCATCTTTTTCTTTTTATTTCATTAAGAAAGGGACAGAAGATAAATATTAGTTCTGTCGAATTAGTCGGCACCTGACGTAAATTGACGCATTTTTAGTAGCCATTTTTTTAATCACGTCTAAACTGTCTACGGAGTATCTTCATTTGACCGGACTAAACTAATATTTTATCTTCTGCCCTTTTCTTGTCTTGAAATAGAATGAAAAAGATGCACTGAACTTGAACTTAGTTTAAGTTTGTGAACAAGGGAATCGGCGCCATTGTCAGGTGAACCAAATATGATTCGCAAGCGTTAAAAGTATGTTTTTACAGAATTATAATCATTAAAACAGCAATACAATCCTCTAACTTAAATAAATAAATAAACTTAATATAATCCCATTGAATGACTATTTCATTGAAATATCAATCTATGAGATGAACTTAGAGGGTTGTATTGATGATTTCAATGGTTATAATTCTGGAAATACATACTTGTTACGGTCGCAAATCATATTTGGTTCAACACACAACCTGACACAAACCTGCAAATTGCAAAAAACGTAAGAAAATTTGAACTTTGCGGGCTGCCCTGACGCTTTTCCCTTAATTAAAATAAAACGCTTAAGTGGTTTATGTCAGTATATGGAAGTTAGCAATGAAAAAAAAATTAACTTCAATGTAATAAAATACATTTTATTAATAACATATAATGTTGTCAAGATAACTGCGTGCCATGGAAGAACTTGCTTGTTTACAATTCTGTAAAACTTAAATTCACTTTAACAATAAAATTATTATATGAGATTTTGGCATTTTTTTACCTAAAAGTGAATTTATTTAAAATCTTTTAATATTCATTATCACAATTCAAATAATATCATTATAGTGTCAAATTAAATTAGCTAGCAAAACTCCGTAGACGTGATTGGTATCGATATCTACACATGATAAAACAAAAAAGATATTTGATGACGATTTTTTGTGGTCACCGATCGCAGTTACAATAATCGCTTGAAATATCAATTTAAAATACAGTATGTTTTGTGTAAAATTTACGTGTTTGGTATCGGTAAACATGATAAACGCAACATAAAATAGATTTTCTCAACTCATACTTCAAGTAACAAACCTACAAGCAGTCATTAGCCCCCCCAAAAAAACTTCAAATCTGTTTTGTTATTATGTTTAGATATCCATACCAATCACGTCTGCAGTTTCGCTAGCTAATTTAATTTGACCCTGTATACAAGTCCAAATTGACTGACGAAGGTAGCACCAGTGACAGGAAAGTTGAAAGGAAATTATTGGGCTCGGTATGTGCATGTGATGAGGGGGGAGAACACACATGTGACTGATGAACATAAATGTTGATGGATGGAGAGGAAGAGGAAGACCAAAGAAAAGATGGATGGACTGCGTGAGGAATGATATGGAAGCGAAGCCAGTGAATGATATGGGATATGGGGAATGTCTATCAAAGTTTGTACATCCATAATCGAGACTATATCGCCATACTTAGCTTTAGTGTTTAATTTGTGTGTAGATCAAGGAGTCTTCCCAGATTTAATGAAATATAGTAAGGTTATTCCACTTTTTAAATCTGGGGACTGCAAAGACACCAATAATTATAGACCAGTATCCGTGTTGCCGGTTTTCAGCAAAGTGTTCGAAAAGGTAATGCTCAATCAAATGCTTAATAATTTTACGTTGACGTTGTACGACTGACGCCGGTGTCACTTTATTAAAACACATATTTACAGCGTGGGAGGAAGCCCAAGATGCCATAGGAATCTTTTGTGACCTCTCCAAGGCATTTGATTGCGTTAATCACAAAACCTTACTCTTGAAACTTGAGCATTATGGACTAGGTAAACTTGCGCTCAGTTTAGTAAAATCTTATTTACATGATAGACAGCAAAAAGTTCAAATAAATGGTGTCAATTCACTTGGTTTACAAGTAAGAATGGGTGTTCCACAAGGCTCGATATTAGGTCCTTTCCTCTTTTTAGTATACATAAATGACCTGCCGCATTTATTAAAAAACCAACCACAAATGGTGTTATTCGCTGACGATACTTCCATAATTTTTAAGATAAATAGACGTGCATCAAATCTTGACGACGTAAATAACGCCCTACTGCAAGTGCAAAATTGGTTCACTGCTAATAATTTAGTATTAAATGGGAAAAAACTAAATGCATAAGATTTGCTTTACCGAATGTTAAAAGTAGTGATTCTGACATAGTATTGAATAAAGAGAAACTAGAATTCGTCGATAAAACTGTTTTCCTGGGGATAACGCTCGACTCAAGGATGCAATGGGGTCCTCATATAACATCTCTTGCAAGACGGCTAAGTTCAGCAGCATATACTGTAAGAACAATCCGTCAATTTACTAATGTAGATATCGCGAGACTGGTCTATTTCAGTTATTTTCATAGTATCATGTCTTACGGTATTTTACTATGGGGACGGGCTGCAGATATTGAGTCCATTTTATTCTGCAGAAAAGAGCCATCAGAGCAATATATGGCCTACGCAGGCGCGATTCTCTAAGGGAACTGTTTAAAAATATTGTTGCGCGCCACAATTAATGCCTGATGCATGGTGACATTAGTTACCACTAGCGCCATCTAGTTTCTAGTAGAAGAACTAATAGAGTCACTAGCGCCATCTATGATCGATTGGCTGAACTTACTAGAACTATCGACATCTGGTCAGTCGGGGCCGGTATGTACTCGAACATTCTAGATGTTTCTACAATAGAAGGTTCTGGAATTATCTGCGGCACTATATAAGGCCGGGACTAGCCGCGACTAATCAGACTTGGTTCTGCGATAGAAGCGAAAGCATCGAAAGCGATCTTCGAGTGCGACTTAAGAGCGATTGTGTTTTATAATTAGTGTGTTTGAGTTGTTCTTAGTGTTGTTTAAATAAATTGTAACTTTTGGTAATTTTTATCGGCAGTTTTTATTGTCACGAACCCGAAGCTCGTAACAATTGGTGTCAGAAGCAAGGATTAAAATCATGCCGATTTTACCTAAAGACGACACGGAGGGTATCCGTACCCGGAGTCAACGTCAACAGGAGACGGACCAGAGACGTTTTAGTGGAGCTATGCCGCAGAGGTCGGAGGGCCAGCTACCAACCACGGAGGCCGAAACGTCCGCAACAGCTCCAGCATCAGCAGCACCAGACTTTGCTGCCCTGATGATGATGCTGCAGGAGCAGTCCCGCCGACAAGGAGGAACAGGCTCGCCGACAGGAGGAACAGGCTCGCCGACAGGAGGAACAGGCTCGTCGGTTGGAAGAACAGCTCCAACGTGATAAGGAGGAGCAAACGCGCCGCCAGGAAGAGCAGATGCTCCTTATGAAGGACCTTCACGCTACCTTCGGGAAAGACATGAAGGAGGTGAAGGATAAGGTTGATCAACATGACAACCGCCTGTCGGAAGCTGAAATCCGGATCGACCAAGTGTATAATCGGGTTGACAACGTGGTGGCTGACGTAAAGAAAACCGTGATGGCTGATGTAAAGAAAACGCTGGATTACCTTAAACTTGGGGATGGAATCGCAGCTCCCGTAGCTACAACACCTTCGCTACGTGGATTCAAAGTGCCACCGTTCGACGGAACTTCTTCCTGGTCAGCCTACAAAATCCAGTTTGAGGCTGTCACGAAGGCGAACGGTTGGAATAACAGTCAGGCCATGACTGCCCTCACCCTAGGCCTGCGCGACCAGGCTTTAACTGTTCTGGAAGCTCTCGGTAAGGAAGTGACTTACGAGCAGCTCCTTGAGGCATTGGAGGCTCGGTATGGTGACGCTCACCTGGAACACGTGTTTCGTGCGCAGCTCAAGGATCGCGTGCAACGCAGTAATGAAAACCTGCAGCAGTGGGCCCTTGAAGTGGAGAAGCTGGTGCGTAAAGCTTACCAGTCCGTACCTGCGCTTATTGATGGGAACCTGGTGCAGGCATTCATCGACGGCATCCGCGACCTTGAAGTTAGAGCTGCTGTGAGGCTCGGGCACCACGGGACGCTTAAGGACGCCTTGGCCCATGCACTGGAGGTGGAAGCCGTGCGACAGGATCATCGCTACCATCGCGTCAGGGAGGTTGCAGCGGCTACAGTTCGCGACCGCAATAAAGGGTACAGCCCTAGGTGCTACGGCTGTGGGGAAAGGGGCCACCTTCGATCCAGTTGCCCCAAGCGAACTGCAGAAAGAGAAGACGGCCGATCTCCAGAGGGCAGTGCAGCTAACAGCACCGCCCAGCACCAGCAGCAGGGAAACGAGTAATAGCCAGGACTGCGGGGCGGGTGCTGGCTGATGTTCAAAGAGCCCCAAGGGTTTCGATCACACAAACCCAAGACGGGAACAGCCTAATCATCAAGGGCGAGGTCAACGGAACGCCGTGTAAGCTGACCATAGACACTGGAGCCACTCGCACGGTTGTCAGTTCCCAACTCATAAGACGGTCCCTTGGGGACTCCGCATACAACCGGGAACACATTAATTTGGTAACAGCCACCGGTCAGCGCATACCCGTCCATGGAGAGAAGAAGATGGGGTTGAAGCTAGGCAACAGAATCTACCTGCATAATGTCATCGTGGCTGATATAATGGACGATTGCATCCTGGGCCTTGACTTTATGAGGAAGAATTGTTGCGAAATTGACGTCAAGCAGGGTGTTTTGAAATGTGGACAAGAGGAACTTTTCGTGGAAGGAGCGTTACCAGGGAACGTGTACAGCCTTAAGAAGATTGTTCTTCCGCCGAGATCGGAAACGATTGTGCCGGTTAGCCTTCCTCGGAATCCTGGGCAAATTCATCGTTGTGTACTCGTGGAAAGGGTAGACAATGACCTTCCATGGAAAGTGGCACGAACTTTGGTCAGAACCACCGACATCTCAGGGGTACGTGTGCTGAACCTTTGTGATCAGGAACAGGTTATAGAAAAAGGCACACTAGTTGGTACTTGCGAGGAAGTGGATTGGTTGCGTCGATGCCAATATCTATCGACTGGGACCCTCAGCAAGGATGCACAAACGAGAGTGACCACACTTTTAGAAGACTGCCGCAGCGCTCTGTCCCAAAATGAAATGGTCAAGGCGAAGAAAATGTTACTTAAGTATGCCGATGTTTTCTCGTCAAACGATGCTGACATCGGGAGGACTGGCTTAGTTCAACACAAAATAAACACAGGAGAAGAATTGCCTATCCGTCAGCGGCCAAGGAGATTGCCGGTAGCACGCGAAAAGGAAGTGGAAACCATGATTGAGGGAATGGTGAAGGATGGTGTTATTGAACCTTCATCTAGTCCATGGTGTTCACCTGTAGTGCTGGTAAGAAAGAAGGACGGCAGCATGAGGTTTTGTGTTGACTATCGTCATCTGAACGACGTCACGAAGAAGGACAGCTATCCTTTGCCAAGAATTGATGACACGCTGGACATGCTTACTGGAGTAAAGTGGTTTAGCACGCTGGACCTGAAAAGTGGCTACTGGCAAGTTGAAATTGATCCTAAGGACAAGGAGAAAACTGCATTCTCGACAGGAAAGGGTCTGTGGCAATTTAAAGTTATGCCGTTTGGATTATGCAATGCTCCGGCAACGTTTGAAAGGTTGATGGAACTTGTACTTACCGGGCTTATTGGCGATGCTTGCCTGGCCTACTTGGATGACATCATCATCGTAGGCCGTACGTTTGAAGAACATCTTCAAAACCTGGAACGCGTGCTCATGAAGATCCAGAGTGCCAACCTCAAGTTAAGTCCGAAGAAGTGTTCACTATTCAAACGACAAGTTAGCTTTTTGGGATATGTAGTGTCTGAAGAAGGTATCCGTACGGATCCAGAGAAAATCGCCGCTGTCAAGGATTGGCCAATTCCAAAAGACAAGACGCAGGTCAGGGCATTTCTGGGTTTGTGCTCCTATTATCGGCGATTTGTAAAGAACTTTGCAGATATAGCCAAACCCCTGCATAGGCTAACCGAGGAGAAGCGACATTTCTGCTGGGATGGAAGTTGTGACATCGCATTCCAGGAGCTAAAGGACCGTCTGTGCAAAACACCTATTTTGGGGTACCCTGATGCGGGCAAGGAATTAATAGTTGATACAGACGCAAGCGACATAGGACTTGGCGGTGTGTTGTCTCAGCGGAATGGCGATCATGAATTTGTGATAGCGTACTTCAGCAAGTCATTGTCGAAACCTGAAAGGAACTATTGTGTTACGAGACGGGAACTGCTTGCTGTGGTAAAGTCATTGCAGCACTTTAGCAAATATCTTCTGGGGCGGAAATTCCACATACGAACTGACCATGCTGCACTGAAATGGCTATTGCAGTTCAAAAATCCAGAAGGTCAAGTTGCGAGATGGATTGAACTATTGCAGGAATACGACTTCGTTTTCGAACATCGCAGCGGAAAATCTCACGGCAACGCAGATGCATTGTCAAGAAGACCTTGTCCTGAAGACTGCAAGCATTGTACTAGGCAAGAAAGTAGAGAAGTCGTACCTGTGAGGATGCTCAAGACAGACCTCAGCAACGAGTGGAAGGAAAGCCTACAACGTGCACAGCAGGAAGATTCGGACATCAAGCCGATTCTCGAGTGGATGAAGGCCAGAGCTCCTAAGCCCAGGTGGAGCGACGTCTCAGCAATGAGTTCGATCACAAAAAGCTATTGGGCCCAATGGGACAGCTTGGTGATTCAGGATGGAGTCCTGTGCCGTAAATGGGAAAATGCTCGGGGAGACAGCTGTCATTTGCAAATGGTTGTCCCTAAAGCTCAAGTACCGGATGTTCTACAGCTGTACCATAATGGTTGTTCAGGAGGTCATATGGGAGTTAAACGGACACTACTGAAGATACGAGAACGGTTTTACTGGGTCCACTGTCGGGACGATGTCGAGGACTGGTGTCGCAAATGTACAAGTTGTGCAGCTGTGAAGGGACCTCAGACTCGTAGTAGAGGTGCATTGAAATTGTACAATGTTGGCGCACCATGGGAGAGGATAGCCCTTGACGTTGCGGGGCCGTTTCCGGAAAGTGAAAGTGGTAACAAGTATTTCATGGTTGTGATGGATTACTTTACTAAGTGGCCGGAAGTCTTCGCCATCCCAAATCAAGAAGCTTCGACAGTTGCAGATAAATTAGTTTATGAAGTCTTCTGTCGGTTTGGAGTACCTTTAGAGATTCACAGTGATCAAGGAAGGAATTTTGAGTCCCAAATATTTCAGGAAACTTGTCGAGTTATGGGTACTCATAAAACAAGAACAACTTCTTACCACCCACAATCGGATGGAATGGTGGAACGATTCAATCAGACATTGGAGAGGTACCTAGCAAAAGTTATGGAAAATCGGCAACGAGATTGGGACAAGCACATACAACCGTTTTTGTTGTCATATCGAACCGCTGTTCACGAAAGTACATCGGTGACACCAGCTTTCGCAAACTTTGGAAGAGAATTACGGCTGCCTGCAGACCTGATCACCGGAATACCACCTGATGCCCCACGCAGTATAACCGATTATGCGAATAACTTGCGGAACAAAATGATTGAGAAATATTTATGAGCACGTCAGACAATCGGGCCAGCAAATGTCTGAAAAGATGAAAACCCGTTATGACCGCAAAATGAACAGTAAAGGGTTCGACGAAGGTTCACTAGTGTGGTTGCACAATCCAGTCCGCAGCAAAGGGAAATCTCCTAAGCTTCAAGCTAAATGGGATGGACCGTACCGGATTGTGACAAAGATCAATGACGTAACCTACCGGATACAGAAAGGTGCAAGAGGTACTCCTAAGATCGTCCATGTGGATCGATTGGCGCGTTATTATGGAGCCGATAATGCTCGGGACGAGCATGTCTTAGGAGGGGGCAGTGTTGCGCGCCACAATTAATGCCTGATGCATGGTGACATTAGTTACCACTAGCGCCATCTAGTTTCTAGTAGAAGAACTAATAGAGTCACTAGCGCCATCTATTATCGATTGGCTGAACTTACTAGAACTATCGACATCTGGTCAGTCGGGGCCGGTATGTACTCGAACATTCTAGATGTTTCTACAATAGAAGGTTCTGGAATTATCTGCGGCACTATATAAGGCCGGGACTAGCCGCGACTAATCAGACTTGGTTCTGCGATAGAAGCGAATACATCGAAAGCGATCTTCGAGTGCGACTTAAGAGCGATTGTGTTTTATAATTAGTGTGTTTGAGTTGTTCTTAGTGTTGTTTAAATAAATTGTAACTTTTGGTAATTTTTATCGGCAGTTTTTATTGTCACGAACCCGAAGCTCGTAACAATATTAATATCATGAAAAATTTAAATCTTTTCAGTAAAAGAGGTGACAGACACGCCTATAGAACCAGAAATAGGGACCAATTAGTTCAACCAGGTTTCAGACTGGCTAAAGTAGACTTTTCCTTCATGGGGTACTGTTTAAAATGTTATAATAAAATACCTCCCCACATACTCCAACTCATTGAAACGAAATTCAAATCTTGCATAAAACGCACACTATGCAGCCAAGCATATTATAAGTTGGGGGATTACATCGCTGACAAAAATGCTTGGCTAAACGCTGGTCCTGCTCCACAGGACGCATAAATAAATTGATTGGCATTTGAAAATACTTCACACACGCCTACCCAACCTACATACTCTTGGAGCTGCTGAAGATTCTAAAATACTATGTTTGCATTATATAAATTCAATCTCCTAGTATTGTATAATTGCATAGAACGTATGTGAGTACTATGTTACATACTACAAAGCTACCATTTACTGGGTACGTCTTTCATTGACTTGAATATGCCTTGGCGGATGAGAGTATGTCATGCTCACTCTAATGTCTCGCTAATGGTGGCACATGTGTTGGATCATTTAGCTCCCTTCAAAATGGTTGAGCTGAATGGTGCTAATCTATGCGTCATGTTCGTGAACGGGCGCCGTCAGTAGGGACTGGTCAACTCTTTGCTGCCATGGCTTATTTTGATTTAAATTAATATTTGAATTGTTTTTTTTTTATCTTTTCATTACGGACGCTTTTAACGTTCTGCATCGTTCTCACATGCATAATTTTGAACATGAATGATGTAACCAATACTTTGTAACAATATTATTATGATTTAAAAGAGTGTCCATGCAGTTTCTTGCCCGTTCTTCTCCATAGGTACCTACTACGCTTTGGAATGGGCAACTAGCTTCATGTTTTTTGACTGACCGACCATGACAATTCAAAAGTGCCTGTAATTGGTTTATTTGAAATAAATAGTTTGAGTTGAGTTGATAGCGTGACGGTTGACAGGAGAATGGAAGAAGAAAATGTGTTGCGCCGACTTCAAGTAACATGGCACGAGGACTGGAAGATTTTTTTTCGACGGAAGAATAGACAATTGATAGATTGAAGATAGTTTTATAAAGAAATCTGAAATTTTGTCTATTCTTTCGTTGACAAAACCCGTTTCTATGGTGGTCATGCTACACGTACAGGAGCTGTCAGTGTCCCACAGTGAATTAAGGTAAGGTATGCTGATGAAAAACTCATTTTTGAGATACATCATCATTCATCATCACACTCCTGTCCTTGTCCCAATTCATTCGTGGTCGGCGCAACATGTATTTTTATTCCATACTTCTATATTAGTCGCCATCGCGACAGTCACCCTCTTTCTAACCATATCATCTCTCACACAGTCCATCCATCGTTTCTTTGATCTTCCCCTACTCTTATAGCTATGGACATTCATACTCAAAACTCTCCTCACATTTTCGTCATTCCCCCGTAACACATACCATGACACGGTTGTCATGGTTTCCACACCACTTTTCAGAATATAGGTATGTCAGAAAGTATTATGTGTTTACTGACTAGAACGATAATTATGTAGACTGCCGAGTTTATAAAAAGCTAAAAAATACACTAAAATTAGGTAGGTTACGTACTTTAGGTTTTGCAAGTCAGTTCTACAGCGTGTATAGCATAGTTATCTGACGAAGGGACGCGCGCTTAAGTTGCGGTTAACAAGTGTACAAACACGCTGTGAATGTAAGCGCAGGAGCTCTCAGTACTGTTAGAGGCAATGGTGAAGTCGGAAGTGTGTGTGTGTGTCGCTACTCGTGCTTCACGCACACATTCACAGCGTGTTTATATACTTGGTTACCGCAAGTAAAGCGTGTGTCGTTTCGTGAGATAAACATACTGAATAAAGTGTGGTCATATGGTGTGGTCGTATGGGTGAACTGATCAACTTTTTCCATGGGATCATCAATATCGTGATCGCGAAAGAATAATCAGCCGTCCCATACATTCAATAATCAGCCGTCCCATACATTCAAGTTTTGTATGTGACAGTTGATATTTTTTTCGCGATTACGATGTTTGATCCCATGGAGAAAGATGTGCATTTGGATTGGGTGATCTTTTTTTATTTCGTGACAAAATCTGATTGTGTACATTTAGTCAAAAATAGTCAAAACTCATAGCCCAAAGTAAAAAAATTGTCACTCTCAAGGGTCTTCAGTTATTGCCGAAAATGTGGATCACTCAATTCAGACATTTTGCAAAAACGGCTATGAGCTAAATCTCAACAAAAACTTACTCTACTGACTAAATTTATATCTCAAAAATTTGTTAAAAATTTGTCACAACATTTTTTAAACCCATCAAGGCATTTAGAGCTTCTTCCAGGTATCTTTTGACAGTATCATTGGATCACTTAAAAGTATCCAACTTTCTCCCATACCGTTATCCCACAGATCTGCTATACAAGCAATCAAAAACCCTAACTGTACGCCAACTATTTATCCTGAACACCCTACTAAAACAACACTCACTACTCACCTATCACCCATCAATGACACATGGTAAGAGACGATATAATCCCGTAAGTCGCACTCATTCTCCCCTTTCGACAGTATTCTCCAACCGCTTCTTTTGTTATCTGGGACAATTCTTGTACAACAAAATCAACAAAACTCAACCTATTTTTAACCTTAATAAAGGACAATGTAAAAAGAAGCTTGCCACGTGGCTCCAGGGGCTCAACTACGTTGACACCGAAAAATTACTTACCAGTATGACCTAATGTATACCAACTGCTATTTATTAAACCCTCATCCCCACCCTCTCACACACACACACATACGCACTCTCGCACATACACACACGAAACACATCTTACTCACGTCCTCACTACATAATGTTTTCTGACAATTCTAACACTATACAAACACTTATATATATATATATTTTTTTTTTTCATTGTTTTGTTGTTTCTCTTTTTTGTCTATTTTGTTTTTTCCATTCATTTATTATTATTATTATTATTTTTTTAACACCTTATGTTAAACTACAGTCTCTAAAAGCTATTATACAACCACTTATTCAAAATTTGTTAAATCACTTTTACTATGATTATCATGCAATGTATCGAACTGCTAGAGGGCGGAGACCTGGTGACCAGAAATACAGGCCCTTAAAGCCTAGCTTAGGCACCAGTCTCCCACAGTAAACTAAACCAAATAATATATCATGTGTAATAATGTCTGTAATGTTTATTGTGGTGAGAAAATAAATACTTATTATTATTATTATCTCCTTTATTTTAATGTAATCATATAAATTATATTTTTAAATATTGGAATATAAAAAGTATAAAAACATTTAAAAATATAAAAAATAGTAGCCCATCGGTATCAGGAACAGGGTCCAAGCTACCGGTGGTCAGGGCTCCAGAGAGAGGAACCTCCTGACAATGCGAGCCGTGTCCAGAAGTACCGCTTTCTGAATCAAGCCCTTGATCCAGCTGCCCAACGAGATAATAATAATATTATTATTATGTCGTTTATTTATTTAGTCGTCTTATTTTATTACATTTTTAAATATTAGTATGAATAAATAAAAATAAAAAAAACATTTAAAAATATAAAAAAATAGTGATCCACCGGTGTCGGGAGCAGGGTCCAAGCTACCGGTGGTTAGGGCTCCAGAGATAGAAACCTCCTCACAATGCGAGCCGTATCGAGGAGTACTGCCTTCTGAATCAGGCCCTTGATCCAACCGCCTAACGAGAGCCTCGATAGATGTTGATCGAGGCTTTCGGCCATCAGCCCATTGGCCGATACGACAATCGGCACAATGACAGTCGAGCTCACATTCCACATGTCAACAACCTCGCGTGCTAAGTCAAGATATTTGATTTGTTTATCTTTCTCAGCTTTCACGAGGTTCCCATCATGTGGAATGGTAACATCAACAATCATTGCGCGGCGCACTAATCGATCTATCACCACTATATCAGGTTTGTTGGCGACAACAGTCCTGTCAGTGATGATAGACCGATCCCAGTACAACGTGACATGGTCATTTTCGAGAACTGGGTCGGGCACATACTTGTAATATGGTACCTCAGAGTCGACAAGTTTATATTTCAAAGCAAGTTGCTGGTGAATAATCCTGGCTACTTGGTTATGCCTGTGCAAGTACTCGCTGTTAGCCAGACGAGAACAACCAGAGATAATATGTCTGATGGACTCACCCGGACGGTGGCATGCCCGACACACGTCAGCCGTCCCGTCCCTCATAATATGTCTCCGGTAGTTATTCGTCAAGATAACTTCGTCCATAATTGCACAGACAAAACCTTCAGTTTCCCCGAAGAGGTCACTGAAACGCAGCCAGGATACGGACGCTAAGAAATCTACACCGGGCTCATGAAGAGCCCGATAGAAGCGCCCGTGAAGCTCCTTGCTTTGCCATACCTTCTTGCGGTCATCGGTAGTAAGTACTACAGGTTTGCGCCAGTTCTCTTTCGCCATGGAGGGCGGGGTGAGCCCCTTGTCCATTGCGACCACATCACGGTGCATACCCACTTCGGCTTTTAAAAAATATTCCCTGAGACTGCACACCTCGCGGTTGTGCAGGGTCTTCGCATTTAAAAATCCTCGACCCCCACACTTCCGCGGGATATACAGTCTCATCACCGATGATCGTGGGTGATGCATCCGGTTTGCGGTCAGCAGTGTACGGACTCTTCTATCTAGGGCATCGAGTTCAGTCTGAGTCCATTTGAGTATGCCGAAAGAGTACATCAAAACCGGCATGACCCAGCCATTGAAGGCGCGCACCTTATTTCCACCTGAAAGAAGACTAATTAATACCTTCTTCAGGCGACAAAAGAAGCGCTCCTTCAACGATTGCTTCATGTCAGCATCGTTGATGCCTAACGCTTCCGACATACCCAAATACTTATAGCTTTCGAGTGAGGAGAGGGATCTAAGGTGTATGGAATCCGAAAGTGGAATTCCCTCGGATTCCATAATCTCCCCCCCCCTTTACATGCATGACTGCACATTTGTCCACACCAAATTCCATCCAGATGGCACTACTGAAAGTTTCAGTTACCTTCAGTAGCTCCATCAGATGCAATTTGTTAGGGGCAAAGAGTTTCAAATCATCCATGTAGAGGAGGTGAGATATGACCTGACCACCTCTCTTCAACCGGTAGCCTAGACCTGAGTCCTCCAGCAGTGTGCTTAGAGCATTCAGGGCTAAGCAGAACCAAAGTGGACTCAAACTGTCGCCCTGAAATAATCCCCGCTTAATCCATACAGGCTCATCATTCCCCTGGATCTGTCGACACCCTGGATAGCGAAGGACCGTCTTCCACTGTCTTATACACGACTCAAGGAAGGTGCGTAGAGTTGCATCTATCTTGTACAACTCCAGCACCCTCATGAGCCATGTATGTGGCACCGATTTTTATTATATTATTATATTATATTATTATATTTTATTATTATGTCGTTTATTTATTTAGTCGTCTTATTTTGTTACATTTTTAAATATTAGTATGATTAAATAAAAAAATAAAAAAAACATTTAAAAATATAAAAAAATAGTGATCCACCGGTGTCGGGAGCAGGGTCCAAGCTACCGGTGGTTAGGGCTCCAGAGATAGAAACCTCCTCACAATGCGAGCCGTATCGAGGAGTACTGCCTTCTGAATCAGGCCCTAGATCCAACCGCCTAACGAGAGCCTCGATAGATGTTGATCGAGGCTGTCGGCCATCAGGCCATTGGCCGATACGACAATCGGCACAATGACAGTTGAGCTCACATTCCACATGTCAACAACCTCGCGTGCTAAGTCAAGATATTTGATTTGTTTATCTTTCTCAGCTTTCACGAGGTTCCCGTCATGTGGAATGGTAACATCAACAATCATTGCGCGGCGCACTAATCGATCTATCACCACTATATCAGGTTTGTTGGCGACAACAGTCCTGTCAGTGATGATAGACCGATCCCAGTACAACGTGACATGGTCATTTTCGAGAACTGGGTCGGGCACATACTTGTAATACGGTACCTCAGAGTCGACAAGTTTATATTTCAAAGCAAGTTGCTGGTGAACAATCCTGGCTACTTGGTTATGCCTGTGCAAGTACTCGCTGTTAGCCAGACGAGAACAACCAGAGATAATATGTCTGATGGACTCACCCGGACGGTGGCATGCCCGACACACGTCAGCCGTCCCGTCCTTCATAATATGTCTCCGGTAGTTATTCGTCAAGATAA
Organism: Apamea epomidion; assembly: GCA_947507525.1. Taxonomy (NCBI): domain Eukaryota; kingdom Metazoa; phylum Arthropoda; class Insecta; order Lepidoptera; family Noctuidae; genus Apamea; species Apamea epomidion. The sequence goes on from OX382255.1 coordinate 9,554,531, forward strand.
CTTCGTCCATAATTGCACAGACAAAACCTTCAGTTTCCCCGAAGAGGTCATTGAAACGCAGCCAGGATACGGACGCTAAGAAATCTACACCGGGCTCATGAAGAGCCCGATAGAAGCGCCCGTGAAGCTCCTTGCTTTGCCATACCTTCTTGCGGTCATCGGTAGTAAGTACTACAGGTTTGCGCCAGTTCTCTTTCGCCATGGAGGGCGGGGTGAGCCCCTTGTCCATTGCGACCACATCACGGTGCATACCCACTTCGGCTTTTAAAAAATATTCCCTGAGACTGCACACCTCGCGGTTGTGGAGGGTTTTCGCATTTAAAAATCCTCGACCCCCACACTTCCGCGGGATATACAGTCTCATCACCGATGATCGTGGGTGATGCATCCGGTTTGCGGTCAGCAGTGTACGGACCCTTCTATCTAGGGCGTCGAGTTCAGTTTGAGTCCATTTGAGTATGCCAAAAGAGTACATCAAAACCGGCATTACCCAACCATTGAAGGCGCGCACCTTATTTCCGCCCGAAAGAAGACTAATTAATACCTTCTTCAGGCGACAAAAGAAGCGCTCCTTCAACGATTGCTTCATGTCAGCATCGTTTTTTTTTCATTTATTATAAGGACTTTTACACATTGTGCATACCAGTCCCATTATACCCTAACCACATCTGTCTGCCAATAGCTTATACTAAAAAAATAAAAATAAAATTTACTTCGATGCCATTAATTCAAACAGACACTTTGCTATCTTAGAATTGGGTTGGCTAAGCATCACATTGAATGTGCCAACATCCAGTCTGTTTAATTCAAAGGCATTTGCAAGACATGTTCTCCCAGATTCAAATCGGACACATTCCAGCAATAAATGATATAGATCCTCACAGACGCCACAATCTTCACAGTTTGGTGAGTCAGTCTTCCTCATCATAAAATTAAATTTATTGCATGGTATGTGTCCAGATCTGAGTCTGTGAGCTGTAACAATCAGTTTTCTATTTAAATTAGTGTTTGCGCACCAGGGGATATGAAGGGGCTGGCACTGAATGGTTTTGTACCATATTCCTTTTTCTAATGAGCGCTTATTGAAATACTCCTTCCAACTCTCAAAACATATTTGTTTGTATTTAGGCAAAAACTCTGAATAATCTGGTACAATATTCATTTGTTTACCAGAGGTAGCTGCAAATTTTGCCAATGTGTCAGCCTCTTCATTACCTCTTAAGCCAGTATGAGAAGGAACCCATTGCAATCTCAGAACTACACCTCGTTCTGTAAGTTCATCCATCTTACACAGGATAACATATGCTATCGATGCACCTCTGCAACCAGAGGCGCATCGAGCTATGTGTTGTAGTGAGCTTTTGCTGTCTGTCAAAATAACTACCTTCCTGTGTACACCAGCATTACGAACATAAGACAATGCTTCCGATATCGCAACAAGCTCCAAAGTCATAATACAAACTTTTTTATCAATTTTAAAACAGTTATCATAATGAGACATTGATGTATTCAGTACATAAAACGCTGCTCCTTGACCGTTCACATTCTTAGAACCATCCGTAAATATAGGAAACCAGTCCTTATATTTTAAATGTAACTCATCAATAATTGATTGATTTAATGAACTATTTTCATAGGACTTTTTTGATTTTGCAACACAATCTAAGTTTGATACAACTAATTCATTCACATTAAAATTAGTAACCCACATTCTTAACGTAAACATTTTTAAAGGATCACTAGAAGTTACATGTTCTTCTTTAACTTCATCGTACACAGAGACAAGCAACGGAATCGTTTTATTTCTCCAATAACAATTGTTACGAAAAGTTTGCAGATCTGATAACAACCTAGTTATTGTACTGTTTAACAGGGATTTAGACTTAAGGCAAAATTTATATGCTAAATACTTTCTCCTTAACTGCAGTGGAAGTACACAGAGTTCACTTTCCATAACATGGATGGGCGTGGATTTGATAAATCCTCCTATAATCCTTAAAGCCTGATTTTGAACCTTAGTAACCTTGTACAAATGACATTTAGCGCTGCAGTCATATAAATAGCAACAGTAGTCCAAACGACTTCTGATTAATGCGATATAAATGTGCCGCAAATGCTTTGGGTGCAAACCCCAAGAATATCCCGCTAAAACTCTAAGCAGGTTAAGATGTTTATTGGCCTTTTCTAAAATAACATTAATGTGTTTAGACCAACGCAAGCATCTGTCCAGCCAAATGCCCAGATACTTGTAGCTGCACACAACCACCGGCAGCGGGGACCCGGCTCGGGGCCGGATGGCCCCTTAGTCCCAAGCTCCTCGGTGGCCGGCCTCTCCCCTGCCGACGTACAGGTGTTGGCGACGTCGGCGGGGAAAAATATTCGTCGCTCGAGCTCGACGCAACTGCTACGGCCGGTGTCACAGCACTCTCGATGGGGCTGGATTCCGGCGGCGGCAGGGCGGGGCTGAGCGACGACTCCGGAGGTGGTAGGCGTGCACGGTGAGCTGCTAATCTCGTCAACATTTTCAATATTTTATTTTCAGGTTTTTATCGGAGGTGATATGACAGATGTCACCTCCGGATCGGCAGTTTTCGATGCAAGTTTTTGTTTCTGTTCATTGTATTTATATAAAATTATGTTTATGTTTTGATAATATTGGATTTTCTGATATGGTTTTACGGATATATGAATATAAAAACTGCTTCTAAAAATTATATATTAGGAAATTGTGAACAGATGACAAAAGAGACGTTGACGTTGACGTTGGTGTTGCTAGCTTATTATTATTATTATTATCACTCAGTTCAGACACCATTTTGTCTGAGAGATCGTTGTAATAAGGTTTCGGATGACTTTTTCTATAGATCTATTATTTATCCTAAAGTGTACATGTTGCGAATATATTTGTACAATAAATATCAAAACACAAACACCTTTTGATAAAAATGTATGAGTAACTCAATATTTTTAAATTTGCTGAACAGAGAAGAATACTTTATAGGTAACTACCTGTTTCGTATTAATTTACACAAACAACGATTAATGTTTGTACAACTTAATGACACTAAAGATTTACATAAAAATAATTTACAATGCTGTGTGTTATGCAATAGGAGTACGAGCAAAGAGGAAAGTATTTCGAGGAGTTGGTTGTATGTATTGAAACACTGGCAAGGTTATAATATCATGTATTTTTTTATTAGTCATATAACAAAATCATTCCCGATGTGAAGGTCTAGCTGTATCTGGGTCGTTACATGATGCTCTTCAACGCGTCTACATCCTACAGGTACTCGCTTCTACGACAAACCATTCCACCGCTAGAAACAGAGAAAACATTGTGCTGTACTTAAAGATAACGCAACGATGACTACCGAAGCCAAGCACATGAAGTAAAACAGTGGAGTTGTCGATCGTGGTGATGACCGTTGGGGTAGACGTGTTCTTGAGTGGAGACCGAATCGGCAAACGTAAGGTAGGACGATCTTCGCAGGATGGCTGGTAGAAGAAGCTGGATAAGAGTGGCCGAAAATCGGGTTGAATGGCGTGCAATAAGAGAGGGTACGTCCAACAGTGGACTGCTGTAGAATGATGACGATGACGTGAAGTTGCGTTGCACATTACAGCCGCTACGGGCCGAACCGCAACGCATTTTCATACCATAAAGTTCGATGCGGTGGGTGAAAATGTTGGAGGAGGGTTTTTGCAATGGTTTGCGTTGCGGGGCTGCCCGCCCGCTCCAAACCGCTTTAAGCTCATCATTAATTATACCAGCACAGCTCCGACACAGCAAATAAAGTGTCATTCAAGTTAGTTTTAATTCAACTACATTAATGTAAGTACATTTTACGATGACAACGCAGAATAATGGACAGCTCGTGAAAAGCGCGCCGGCCGCGCGCGCTCTTCAAGCGAGCAGCCGGCTCCCCGTCCAAGAAACGTCTGCAAACGGTATGCATGCCGTTTGGCATGGTATGCATGTGCCTCGCAACCCGCGCGCGGCCCTTCGGCCGCTCGCACGGCTCTCTCCAACGCACTCGCACGGCTGTCTCCAACGCGTCACTCGCAAATTCTCACACTCACGTTCGTAACCCCGTTCTAACCCCTCGGTTCGTAAACCCGTCAGTAAGCTGAAAACTAGCCATAGGCGCGTGGACTGTGAGCTGACTCACCTCACCGGTGCCAGCAGAATTTTTCGGGGCAGTGACGGGCGGTTACTGTGCTGGAGCGGTGCGTTTATAATGAGTCCCCTCAGACTTTGACATTGGTGTGACCTTAGTCTTTAAAAGGTGCCGTTCCACAACTACCCAGCATAGCTTCGCACGTGTACTTAGCTTCAACTTTGTATGAAAATATAGGCGGGATCGTCTACTGCGACCCACGGCCACTCCTCTCACGGATGCGTGACTAACAAACAAATGACCCGCGCAGCTAACGTCGCTAACCTCTTCGTGCACATCCTACGTAGCATCTAAAGGCTCACTGCCGGCACGGCACGGCATGGCATGGCAAAGGATTTTATTACTAATAAAGTTATTTTTAATCTTATTTGAATGAGTTCAGACTTCATGTTACTTTATTTCGATACCACGATGCCGCGACGTGCCGCGGGACGCTGTGGCATGACGCGACGCGCCGTGGCATGACGCGACGCGCCCCGGCATGCCGAGTCACGCCGTTTCATTCCACGGGTTCCGCGGCACGCCATTGCATCTCGCGATACGTATGGGTCACTTTGTGTCGAGGAATTATGATTGCTAACCTAGTTGAAATAAGGTTGTGACTTCTGTAGCGGTCATTTCGGTTAATGGGGCGCATTCCGGTCGGTTTGATGCTAGAGTGGCTGGGCTTTCAGCAGAAAGCCACGGGATACCACGGGATGCCACGGCACGCCGCGGCATGCCGAAGCACAACCTGCCATGCCACGGGACGCCGTGGGATGCCGCAGCACAATCTGCCGTGCCATGCCGGCAGTGAGCGCCGGCCTTTAGTGGACGGTTGACTTATATCAATAAAATAATAAGATACAACTCAGGTTGGATGAAACGGCGATAAGGTACAGGAACAACTTGCGGACCTCGTTAAAGCATAAGAAGTTAAGTTCAAAAGGTGTAACGGCTAGGACAAAACCGCAAGTCGGTGATAAGGCTGTCGCACTGTAAGGGTCAGCGCGGTAGTGCGTAACACACTTAAAGTGGTAATGGCTGTCTTTTTGTAAGTTCGACAACATTCATTGCGTTATTTACGTAGTTGTAGTTGTGCAGACTTTTTTTTTTCGAACATATGAAGCTATAGAGGTATGAGGAACAGGGTGTAAAGTTCACTCATCCTCCATAGAAAAGGGAGGATCCTCCGACCAGACGGGTGTTGTGTCTGGCGGGCAATTGCCCAACGATTGATGTTGGCAAATTGTATCTATGCTAATTGCGCGGTAAACTCTGCTTGCGAGATGCAGGATTTGCGTGACGTCAGTATGACGCGTTGTTCGCATGTGGCGTTGTAGATACCGCTACATCACTCCCCTCCGGAGACCGGAGGTCGATAGTGGACTGAGTCTTGTATCTTGCGATGCTTGCCAGGCCAGCTGAGGTTCCAGTGAGTCGGAACCGGTTGCCGCATAGTTCACGGTGAGTCGGAACTGTCTGCGGAGTTGTCCCCAGTGAGTCGGGGTGGCGCTGCGTTATATTCCAGTGCGTCGGATGTACAGCGCCGGGTTGAGGCTGGCTGCTGCGTCGACCAGGAGAGGGTGCTCTGCTTGTTGACCGGCCGAAAATGCAGTGTGCTGTGCCGAGGTTGCTGATGAGGCTGAGGGTGATGACCAGGTATGCGCGGACGCTGCATGCTGGTGGTCAGGATACCCGTAGAAGCCGTGGATGCTGGCTGGCTGGGTGACTCGCCGCTAAAGCTTGCGGGAGTGATGATGATGACGTCACTCTGAAGTGTTTGCACGAAGGCTGCGCTGACGATCACGTCGGGGTCACCAGTATAGAGGTATGAGGAATGGGTGTAAAGTTCACTCATCCTCCATAGAAAAGGGAGGATCCTCCGACCAGACGGGTGTTGTGTCTGGCGGGCAATTGCCCAACGATTGATGTTGGCAAATTGTATCTATGCTAATTGCGCGGTAAACTCTGCTTGCGAGATGCAGGATTTGCGTGACGTCAGTATGACGCGTTGTTCGCATGTGGCGTTGTAGATACCGCTACAAAGCAATGGATCAGCAGTATCCTTTAAAATTATAGTGATTAAATTAGGGTGCGGTATGCTGGACTGTGAAAAAGATGGATTAAAAAGATTGCATGTAGCGGACATGAGAATGTTGAGACGTATGTGTGAAGTGACGAGAATGGATAAAGTATGAAATGAGTATATACGACGAACTTTGAAAGTGGCGCTAGTGACAGAAAAGTTGAAAAAAACTTTTTAACAAAAAAATTAAACCGCCGAAAAAAGTGAAAAGCAAAAAATAATAAACCTTTTTTATTTAACCTTAATAACTAAGTTCTTAAAATAATCTAAGTATACCTAAGTAATTTTGAGTCGGCGCTAAACAATCAATAAACAAAGATTACTAAATTGCCGGCGCCGACTCAAAATTATTTAGGTATACTAACATTAGTTTAAGAACTTAGTTATTAAAGTTAAATATAAAAGATTTATTTTTTGTTTTCAGTTTTTTCGGTGGTTTAATTTTTTTGTTAAAAAGCTTTTATTTTATAATTTTTTGTGGCTATAATCTACTAATTGTTTGCTAAAGGGCAGGCATATGTGGCACTGAGTAGAGTAATAATACACAACTCAGCATTCAAATCTGTGAGTGAACAATAAATCACTCCTATTTTCCCACCCTTAAGGTTGGATTTTTTTTTCCAAATTTATATGGGACTAAGTTAGGGGTAAGTATACCCTTTCTAATAAAAAAATAATTATGAAAATAAAAACAAAAAATATACGCGGCTACTTGAGAACCTCCTCCGTTTCCGTTTTTTTTCGTGTGTTATAAAGAATCGGCTGTCTTGGTATGGGCATATGTAACTTCAAAAAGCTTCAAAAACGAAATTTTTAGAATTAGAGCGAGCACAACGGGCTCTCATCAAGTGCATGTATTTTAAAAAACGGAGACATTGTACTAAACAACTTTATCAAATCAGTAACCTTTTAACGGTCCGGAAGCTTTACATTACTCAAGTTGTTCTCACAAAACATAAAGCACTAACCTATGATCCCAGAATATTGGCTAGAAGAAGAAAATATATTATATTAAAAATACCACAAACAAGAACACTTTTTGCCAGTATTCAACTTTGTAAACGATCTGCTCAGCTTTATAATGCTATTAATAAACATATTTACATCTACCCCAAGAATTGTCATCAATGCAAAAAAATACTAACGGAATGGATAAGAAAGCTAACCTATAGTGAGACCGAATCACTTCTACAACAGATACACTAACACTATACTAACACAATACTCCACACAAACACATACACCACCACACACACACACACACACACACACCCTCACTTACACACACCCACCCTCATTCACTCCAAAGTACCTCGTTTATGTATTCGTATTGTATAGTTTACACTTCTGGTATTTGAAAGAGCGGAGTCTCCTAATACAGGCATCTTTTGCTTAAAAGGAGGCTCCAATCTCAAATTTGTTGTACGTTTAAGGTTATCAAATAAACTATTTTGAATTTGAAATTTGAACTAAAAGAGTGATGTTGAAGGATAAAAAGAGAGAGGGAGGCCAACGAAATGATGGATGGAAGAGCAGCGAGTGAATGATAGCGTGACGGTTGACATCAGAATGGAAGAAGAAAACTGGTTGCGCGAACCTCAAGTACCAACCAACCATTCTTCCAACCTCATTCAACCATTCTTACTGTATGTAAATAGGGGAGTAGCAGAAACACATCTTGGGCACTGTTTCCCTGGGGCTCTCACAGAAGCAGTTGTCTTTGCATTGGTAGTCTCCCGTGCACAACGATCGCTGTACTAACTCCGAATCTGGAAAGAAACCGTTACTCCATTGTAACATAACAAAGATCATGTTTTGTGAGCCTGCAGGAGGCTAGTTATTTATATACACAGGTATACAGGGTCGCAGGCACATCGACGCGCAACCCGTTACCATGGATTCCGTGGGCGTCCAGAATCGTGTACCGAATCCATGGTAACAGGTAGCGCGTCGATGTTCCTGCCACTGAATAAATAACTAGTCCCCTGCCTTAGCCAGTCCATAATAATCAGATCCAGCCTGTCCCTTGCTGCCCTCTCCCAGCGACGCTCTAAGTCGAGGTCCGTACCTCACACGTACCCTTAGCGTGTAGTCGCTTAGTTTTTAAGTTTTTTTAAAGCCCTGACCCTCAATAAATTAAGGCCTCCAGCCTTAATTTATTGAGGCACCTACAGGCAAGTCCGGATAAGCAGACGACAACCTCCTAGGAAGACCTGCGAGATGCCATTAAAAAAATCTGCCAATCTATTCTGTAAAAATCTCACCATGAAAATATTGATGAACTAAGCTGTCATTGGCCGAATATCGAAAATTCGTGGCATCTTTAATAGTCCTCCAGATCGTATTCCAGCCGTGGCCAACCTCAACGGAGACTAGCCTTCGGCGCAGGTGATATTACAGTGCACATTTGTGTGTACGCAGACACAGGTGCCCGGTCCTGCCTCACTCTCATAGACCGATGGGACGGCACGTAATCCGACACGACGGTAGAGAGATCAGGCGCAGGACCAACGGCTTAACGTGCTCTCCGAGACTGGTGGGTACCACACCGCCAACTTCCAAACATCGGGCTTGCATCTCTAAAGGTGAGTATAGACTACGAGCATTCGCCGATTTATAATTTTATCTAAAACCACACTTCGATCACGACGCTCCATGTTTTGTTACGGGTCGTATCAAAACATCGAGTGTCGTGTTTTAAAAATAAACGAGCGTATTGGAGTAACATTTTATCAAGCAAAACAAAAGAACGCACAATCATCAACAATGAACGCAAACTAGAAAGAAACGTTACAGGTAAATGCTCAGTCGCCGCCGTGAGCAATTCGTCGAACGCACCGTCGAGCATTCGCAGGAACGTTACATTACATGGAAATGCTTTTGGAAACTGAGCTTTTGCCTGTATTTTACCATTCATAAGAACGTTATGTAACATGGAAATGCTCGAGAAAATGCTCTAGTGTATAACACCTGGCATCTCTAATTAAAGTTATAATTACCTGTGAAGGCCGCTACGTTGGTTGCCAACACCACCAGCGCGAACAGAGCTACCAATGACTTCATGATGCAATGTCTGCAGTGAACGATGGAGCATTTAATGTTCTTGGCTTTATAAAGTCAATTTCTGATAACTTCGTGAAAGTTTTTCTATATTACGTTATTAATACCAACAACATTTTATTTAAATTGAATTGTTTTGTTATTCATTTTGTATATAACAGTTTGGTGAATGTGACATACAGTATGTTTGTTTGTCTGCCTCGTTGGTGTAATGGTCGCAAGCGCTACTGCTCAACATGAGGCCCTGGGTTCGATTACTTGCTAACAGCCCGGAGTCTGGATCTGTGCCCTGGGCAACAGGCTCGCCCCCCTGTTACATGGGACTTAAACTTGGCCTAACTCTTCGGGGAATACAGTTTTGATGTTATGTATTCCTAGGGAAAGTATAACTGATTCTATTAATTAATCATCTCTAAAAAAGTTATTGACCTTCTAAGGACAAACACTTTTTTAAATTAATGACCCCTCAAAAAAACTCTTTGCGCTTATAATCATGCACAGTTTTTAATGATTGAGCCTCTTTTTAACTTTTTGCTCTTTTCCCACAATTGGTCGCAGTAACTAAGCCTACACGGACCAATCGGGTAAGGTAAGGTTACAACTGTTCCCAACCGCGCGCGAGCCGAGCGAGCTAAGCGTGCGGTGCCGCGGCTGCGCGCAGTTGCTTAAATACTAAATAGTATTTAGTATTTCCAGGACCCCAAAACAGTAATTATTGGGGACTTCTTAAAAAGAAGCGGAATCATTACACAGCGGGCCGCTTTATGAATCATTACACAGCGGGCCGCTTTATGAATCATTACACAGCGGGCCGCTTTATGAATCATTACACAGCGGGCCGCTTTATGAATCATTACACAGCGGGCCGCTTTATGAATCATTACACAGCGGGCCGCTTGATGGCGACATATTTAACACGTATACGGTATTGCGTTTTCGTTTTCTGAACATATTTTAATGTCATTACAACCTTATTGTATCTATTTACAATTTTCTAAAATGGCATCTTAGAGAGCAGGATCACACAATATCGCATCAGTGAGATTAAAACGAATAACTTGCAAAGAGTAGACGAATTAAAGGAAAGAGAGAGAGCCCTACGTCGGTGAGCGGCGCAGTAGTTTTAAAATGACGAATTATTTTATGTTGTTATAATTTTTATGATACTGGCCTCTAGCCCTACCCATGTGTTAAATTAACGTCGCAATTGCAGCGACACGTTATATATGTCGCAGCCAACTTGTTTAATTAGCCGTTTAGTTAACCGCCTAGCCTTTTAACTAAATGGCGGCCGTTCAAGTAACGGCATGAATGATATTCAATAAATTATAATTTAGGTTGGAACTGTAACCAATCACGTGCGAGCCGAATTGGTCGCAGTAACTAAGCCAGGGCACCCCGACCAAATGGGTTAGGTTAGAACTGTGATCAACCCCGTGCGAGCCGAGAGAGCGAGGCGAGATGAGCACAACTTCCAAACACAACGGCTAATTTAACCATTGGCTGCGATGTAACGGCTAGGGCTTTGCAGGTAGGCTGCGCAAGCCGTTAACAAATGAGGTTTAAGAAAAGACACTTATGCAAGGTCCATATGTATAATGTTACTCGTAGGTTACATAGATAGTAGAAGTAGACTAGGTCGCGGGTAAGGACACACTGTCTTTCTGAGCACTGGCACTTGGTAAGGTAGGTAAATGTACCGTCCCTGGGTTTCCGGGATGCAGGAACTCAGGCCCGGGTACAGACTTGCCAGTACGACTTCAGGAAGCCGGTCAGGCATCAGTAGGCCGCAGACGCGGCGCGTCAGCAGGCCGCCGGTAGCGCGCGGACTGGTGTGTGACAGTATAGCACGCATGCAGTGCGCAGTTCAGCTACGCGCGCAGAGCGCAGTAGGTGAGCGCACAGTATAGCACGCATGCAGTGCGCAGTTTAGCTACGCGTGCAGCGCGCAGTAGGTGAGCTGCCCTGTCCTCAGCTTGGACGTAGAATCCGGTACGTAAAACAACCGGTAGGTAGAACTCCCTAGATTTGGGGTACCAGTATCTTTAGGATCAGGGAATCTCTCCTGCTCGCCAAGCAATCGGATGTTAAAATGACAGAGTGTTCTTAGTAAATGAGTGTTGTGCCATGATTCTAGTGATGTGACTTACAACTTACTAATTATCAGTCGACTGTTGGCCGCTGAGACCCTCACAACGCTACAGCGGCATATACATAATCAGCCTGTAATGTTCCCACTGCTGGGACACAGGCCCCCTCTCGGTGAGAGGGAGTGGGCCGAAATCCACTACGCGGGCCCAGTGCGGGTTGGCAGATGTCACATGTCTCCGAATTTTTGGTTCTAGGACATGCCGGTTTCCTCACGACACGTTTTATAAGTGTTCAATGATATTTTTAGGAGCGCAAAACGAGACATTTTAGAGTTTAGATGAAAGACTTGCCTATTCCTGGCTTTGTCCACACGCACGAAGTCGCAGGCTAAGCGATACTTATTAAGGGCCTTATCACACTGGCGATTTGCAAGCATGGCGAGTGCACAGCTAGCGCGCGGCGAGCGTCGACACAATTTTTAACCGACAAAAAACAAAAAGGAGGAGGTTCTCAAGTCGACGCGTATATATAGTTTTTTTTTTGTTTTTTTTTATGTATGACCATGCATAACTTTTTTCAGAGTAGTCCGATTTTGATAATTCTTTTTTTATTGGAAAGGGTATATCCCAAGTTAGTCGTATATACATTTGGACAAAAAGTTCCAACCCTAAGGGTGGTAAAATAGGGGTGATTTATTGTTCACTCACAGATTTGATAGCTAAGTTGTGTATTATTACTCTACTCAGTGCCACATATGCCTGCCCTTTGGCAAAAAATTAGTAGATTATAGCCACAAAAAATTATAAAATAACAACTTTTTAACAAAAAAATTAAACCGCCGAAAAAACTGAAAAGAAAAAAATAATAAACCTTTTGTATTTAACCTTAATAAATAAGTTCTTAAATAAAAAAGGTTTATTATTTTTTGCTTTTCAGTTTTTGTACACTCCATGTTCAACAGCCGCTCCACCCCCCTTCATTTGTATCAAAGACACGAGCGGACGTACCATTGTTGAGAGGTTCAAACGTGATACAATGGATACAGACGAGTTATTTATAACTGAATTTCAAAATCGTCCCGTTATATGGGATCAATCGCCCGCCGCGTCTTCGTCACATGTTTGGCGCGTTCGTTGCGCACTCGCCTCGCTTTGAACTCGCTCGCAAATCGCCAGTGTGATATCAGCTTTATTTTTAATTTACTTATTGTAATACACTAAAAGTTAAACAATATTGTTATTATGTTTCGTTAACACAACAACGGAGTCTGTGACGGTCTTATCGCTAGCTATCAGTTCCTGCGCTTGTGGTTTTTGTGACTATTCCAGGGCTAACATAATCGTTATTTAAACATATGCAAACACTTTTAGGGCTTCACTTTTGCTTGTGGCTAAGTAATAAGTAATAACAGCCGCACGGGTCGATCAATCAGGTTAAGCTACGCTTGCCGCGGTTGTTCCATGGATGGGTGACCATTTTTACATATCAAGACTATTCAAGACTTCTCCGTGACTCGGAAAGCACATTAAGCCGTTGGTCCCGGCTGTCATTCGTAGACCTTTGAAAGTCGTAACGAGCCGTCAGTAGCCCGAAAGTCTGTATCGTATAAGGAAGTGGACAGTTCCTGGAAGCATTCACCTCACGTCATACCAGATTTATTCTTAATAAAATTCTTAACAACCTACTACCTAATAAGCAATAACTATAGATAATTATATGGAAGTAACTAATTTCTATAAAAATGTTTTTATTATATTTTTTGAGTTTTTCTATCTTTATTTGTTTCTAAAGTCTACCCACGCCAATTATAATACTATTCCTTTGTGTAAATTAATTTAGACTATGTTTATTCTATGGCTATCCTAATATATAGTATACAATATATTATTTAGTCATATTTTCTTATCTTAGTTTATTCCTTATCCTATAACTTCTTACAATTTGCTTCCTACCTTCCTACTTATATTTACTATTAATTTCATGTCTAAAATTTTGACTTTGATCTTGCCGGACCACAACGGTAGAGTATGTTTATTTTTAGAATCAGCTTTTAATTGGGCCAATTTCTCATAAAGTTGGCTCCAATTTGCTACTTTTGTCTTGTGGAATTTGAAACTACTACCGCTGTGGTTCCCACTTCCAGGGAGCTTTGACTCCACCTCAGCAGTACGCCACCGACAAGCGCGCCAATGCGTCCCATTTGCCGCGCACCGGGCACTCACCGTCGGTCGGTCTTTTCCAACTGGGCTGACAGGCAGTTGTGGCAACGCGGCGCCTCCGCTGCCATGCGTGACGGACAGTCAGCCCGCAGGTGGGGGTCGCCGCAGTGGATGCAGAGGTCAGCGGGCTGCGTGCACAATTTTCGGCTGTGGCCGAAGCACAGACAGCGAGTGCACTGCACCAGTGGTGACTGATCCAGCACTCGCACTCGCTGCAAGTCGATGTGCACGCGACCCGCCGTCGTTAGCCTCTGCCACACAGTAGGGGACACCTGCAAGATGACGTAGCACATGTGGGGGTTCCTCGTCCTTCGACGGTACTTCACCCCCAACCTCACATCATCCGCCGGAATGTCCCCGACCAGGTGGGTGTTTTGCCGCCGCAAGGACTGGAGGATCTCGGCATCCGTGTGGCAGGAGAGGACGTCCCTGATGATGACAAGAGGGTCCTTGTTCTTGACCTCTTCTACCACAAGATTGCCTGTCCTCTGAATCCTCTCAGTTACCCTCAACATCTCCTCTTTGATCTTAAAACCGACCACCACCTTCTGGTCCCTCGCTTTGCGCAGCCGCTCCAACCTAGTGCCCTCATTTCTGGTATCGGCCGCTGTCCTGAGCTTCTCAAGAACCTCTTCATCGGTGTCCTGATCATTCACAGATCATACAATGGCCGAGTGAAGAGGTTCCTGGATGTTCTGCTTCGGGCCGGCGGCGATCTCCGCGAATGTTGGGCCTTGGCCTGCGACATAGCGACGGGCCAGCTGGAGTTGTTCGGACAGAGCCTGGGTGTGCTTTTTACACTCCTGCAACGCCAGTTTGTGTTGTTGAAGGCCTTCCATAAGGCTCTTCATTAGCTCTGTCGGTTGCTCCATCGACGGGCTTAGTGGCGCGGGTGTCGGTGCGACCGGAGGCACGACTGCAGGCGCGATTGCAGGTGCGACCGCAGATGTTGGAACGATGGGAGTCTTGCTCCGCTCTGACTTCTTCACCAGTTCATAGAGCCGGTTTATCGCGTCGAGGACCCCAGTCTTTATTTCTGTTTTGAGGTTTCGAGAGTTGCCCAAATGAAGCTTAGCTTTATTTAGGCAAGCTCTCGCCTCCGCTGTGAGACTGGGGTACCTCGACTCCGGTCTGGTTCCTCCGGTCTCCGGATTGTTTGGCGCAAGTGGTGTGGTGTCACGCTTTGGGATGGCCAGGGACTTGACCTGGAACTCGGATTTTCCGGCCTCCCATTCTCCAATGCTTCGCCTCACACTGGGAAGCGAGGGTCCAGCCTTCTCGGTCGAGCACGGTGAGCCCCTGGTGCCCGGCGAGCTCGCATCTTTCTTGGCCGGTGTGCGGAACATGTTCGTGGCCTTGGTGAACGTAGAGTTCATGTAATGTCAGAGGGCACTAGCGTTGCTTCCGTGTCCCTGTAAAGGGGGGATCTGCCAGAAGCAACAACTATGTAAATATGATCCCTGTCAGCAAGTACTTGGTCAGGTAATTAAAATTTTCAAATAATGCCTACAGATGACGCTAAAAATGTCGGAAGGACGGTCAATTCCCTTATTTACCAAAATAAAAGTAAGGTATAAAGAAATCAAAATTTCAACAAAACTCCAATAAGCTAAAAGTTTACCTGGCCAGTGACAAACGGGTCGGTGGGAGGGCAATTGTTTGATGTTCTATTTGAGCTAGTCGCACGGGCGAGGTGTCAAAAGACGCGTCTCCGGAGGGGCTAGCGAACTATGGGGTTTCTGGAGTTTATCCAGAACCAAAATCGGGAATTTTGCTGAAAAAACGTATTTTACGGCCGAAATGTATGTGGAAACCTCGAATAACACTACCAAAACGGGACTCGAGTTCGCGGAACGCGCACAGGAGTACAGGTAAGGCAGGTAAGTATCAATTTAAATTATAAAAAACCTGGAATAGTCTGGAAATTTTGAAGAAAAAATCAAAAAAGTGTTTTTTAACAGGAGTTTTAGTGAAATTTTTACAAGTCAATAACGAAAAAGTGTTTTTCGCGTAATTGTCAGTTTTTCCCAGTGGGAACGTTTCAGGGAGCCTAGAAAAGATTTAATTTGCTGAAAACAGCTTGAAATTGCGTCACCGGGATGCAAAGTTATGTGTACTTATCGTTACTGGGTTGTGGAGGTTTGATAGACGGTCGCTTTATGTCAAATACTGGTATTCAGCTGCATCCGGTGAGACTGTAAGTCGACCCCAAAATAATTGGTATTCCTTATGTAGGAACCTGGCTAGGACGCCAGATTCAATTCTGTTGTAAATCTCTTTTGTTTTTTTTTTTCCTAAATTGTATAATTTTTATCTTTATTGTAACAGCCTGTATGTACCTCACCTTTTGATAATAAATATTATTATTATTTATATTTTATAAATCTCGGGACCACGGGGTCCCGGTCCTTTGGAAGGCGTACGAGAGGCCGTAGCCAACTCGCCGAGGCCCCTTAGGAAATTTCATTGAAATGTGGCACCACCCGACGATTATCCCTGTATGCACTATGCAAGTGCACCCACGGATAACCCCCGGTTAATGTAGGACTATTGCAGGATATGGAAAAATCAAATTTGTACTATGTGTTTGGGTGGCTAAAGTGGACTGGTTACCAATAACTATGGAAGAACTATGACCCCTGCTTGATCAATGTTTTATATGTACACGGATAAAATGGCAGGGGGTGACTTGTACACTCAATAATGGGCCCCCGAAAACTGTCGCTAGCACATAGTGACGTAGCAACAAGGGGGCAACAGGTCCTGAGGTGCTTATGAGGAGTGGAGAGGTATTCCACGGCTTTCAGAACAATCCCAGAGCCCGGAAGATGGTCAAGATCCCTACGAGCACTCACTGGAATACTTTCTTCCCCCGAGCACGTTTGCTCTTGCGAGTCTCCACTCAAGCCGGCCAGTAAAGGCAAGAATGAGGTGGGAGCTCTGTTCCTCGTCATTGTTCAGTCCAGCCGGCCAATAAAGGCAAGTCAGAGGTGAGGAACAAGATTTCTCCGGGGAGATAGGGTCCGTGGGGTCGCTACTGCCCAACAGCTCGCCACATGCTGCCCTGCGGGTTTCTGTATCTCTCTTGGTATGGCTCCTCACCCCAGACCTGTTTCGGCAAAGTAAACTCTTCCGGCACAGGTCTAGAGTTCGAAGCGCGCAAGCCCCACCACGACGTCAACGTAGAGATACGGCGGTGGGGTTATTATTATTATTATTAATTGGGAAAAGGCAGGTAGATAATGACGTAATCGTTATTTAAACATAAATAGCCGAGATGAGACTGCGACTAGATTTTAAGCGTTCTAAATTACGAGAATTGGCTTTCACACTGTGAACGTTCTTAAAATGACGGGAGTTACCCTCCAGTCCAGATGTTTTCGATCACAACGTGGTATCTTCTTCTGAATTTAGCTGAGTAGGAAGATATTTATGACGCAAGACATGTCCGTTAATATTGCATTGACACAAACTTTTGAAGCCGATTCAGCATCCTATATTATGGCGTCGCTTGTCGCTCGTCCCACGTTATGGCGTCGCTGGTCGCTCGTCCCATGTTATGGCGTCGCTTGTCGCTCGTCCCATGTCATAACGTCGCTTGTCGCTCGTCCCATGTCATGACATCGCTTGTCGCTCGTCCCATGTTTTGGCGTCGCTTGTCGCTCGTCCATAACGTGGGGCGAGCGACGTCTTTGACAAACATTCAAAAGATCAAACTCAAGGTTTGCCAACGTGCAATGGACCGTAGTAGACCATATTCGCAACACCACACTGCGCTCCAAAACACAGATTACAGATTGGCGTTGCTCAAAAAGCCACTAAGCTGAAGTGGGGGCCACATCTGCCGTATGCCCAATGAGCTCTGCGCCAAAATAACCACTACGTGGAGCCCTGACACAGTCAGAAGGCGTCGCGGCAGACTCCGTAGAAGATGGCGGGACGAGCTGGAGAAAACAAACTCATTTGTAATCGGGTGTCATAAATTATGACACTGAGTTTTGACTGCAACATACAGGAAGATTTTTTAGTCACCGTCGAAATTTTGATATATTAATCTTTGGCGAAAATCATTCAATATCTATTTTTTCTTTTAGTATCACTCAATACAAAAATATTGAGATATCACATCACAAAGTTATCTATAAAAAGTTAATGTTTCTGGACACTGCCGCGCCGTGCGTACGCGCTAGGTGAAGTTACGCGGGCCGGCCCGCCCCGCGCGCCGCAGCAGGTCATTGATAACACAATAATAAACTAAGTTGCAAATTTTCCCTTCATACTTTCACGGGCTTAGGACCGTCTATAAGCAAAAGGTTTGTGCTATGTTCACTATGATTAGAATGTAATCCTTAATTAATGAATTACAAATAAAGTAAAAATAAATTAGATAAATAAGAACTTTAGACCTTATTAAAACTGTGCCAAAACGTTTTGCTATTATGCGTCTTTAAACAATTTGAATCAATTTATGTACAAATAATTAAAAATTTAATCAAAATCATCTTAGAACAATCACATTAACAGTACTTTAATAAATGTTCAAAATGCATACCGTTTCTCTCTAAACAGAGTCATGCACGTTTTTGCACATTATTTTTAATTTTGTTGAGCACTACAGTGTCACTTTTCACTTCACTTCTTGCACGTACAATTTGCTCTTATAATTGGTCTAGGCTTTGAGCTTCTTCCACATACACTCGTCGTTTTATTTCGCCCCACTAAAAAAAGGCACATAGAGTAAGATCTGGTGACTGGGGTGCAAAGCGCCGCGCTGCATCTCGCATACTCGATCTAGGGCTCCGTTCAAAGAAATCGAAGATATCTTCTTCGATCTCTACTGCGAGTCTCGTCCTGCCACGTCCTTGAGCGTGTGTAGGAGCTATAAATTTGCCATGGTCTATTAGCCTCTGATTTGCGGCCAAAATCGTTTGGCGATTAGGTACTGAAGAATTTATTATCCCTTGATTGCGAAGGCGAGGAATACTTTCTGCTTCGTAGTCTCTGGGCACCGTTCAAGCTTTCACCACTAAGTATGTAAGATCGCACCATTTCGTAATACTCGCAGTAGGGATACATTGTAAACAAATTCACGATAGCGCGGGGCGCCGCCGGCGGGATGCGCGGGAACACGGAAGGAAGCGCTTGCGTCGCGAAAGGGTGCGCGGGGCTGACTATTTGACTAACGATAGATGTGTCGCGCAGTCGAGCGGGGCGGGGGTAAGCGGGGTGTGCGCTGCCCTTTTCATTGAATGTTTGCGCGGCGTGTGTGTACGTTTAACTTGTGACCAAGAGCGGATAATTCTTTCGAGAAAATGATTTAATATGAAAATTTAACGTATTGACTTTTTTTCAAAAATGGAGTTAGTGAATGATACCTAATGCCTAGAAAGAAATTGGACGGTGACTAAAAATTCTTCCTGTAAATGTAGATTATGACTCATAATCTATATATATGCTCAAACATATGTAGATTATGACTCATAATCTACATATGTATATGTTGCAGTCAAAAGTCATAACCAGTCAAAAGTACTTATAGTCAAAACTAGTTTTGCCCAATGGAGCTGGTGGAGTAGTCGTAAGTATGTTGCAATGTATAAATAAAAATATCATTTCCAATTTACGAGGTTCACATTGTACAATAACGAATACATCAGGTAGCCCGCGAAGTTCAACATTTCTTATGTTTTTTGCAATTTGCAGGTCAGTGGCGCCGATTCCCTTGTTCACAAACTATATTTAAGTTCAGTGCATCTTTTTCTTTTTATTTCATTAAGAAAGGGACAGAAGATAAATATTAGTTCTGTCGAATTAGTCGGCACCTAACGTAAATTGGCGCATTTTTAGTAGCCATGTTTTTAATCACGTCTAAACTGTCTATGGAGTATCTTCATTTGACAGGACTAAACTAATATTTTATCTTCTGTCCTTTTCTTGTCTTGAAATAGAATGAAAAAGATGCACTGAACTTGAACTTAGTTTAAGTTTGTGAACAAGGGAATCGGCGCCATTGTCAGGTGAACCAAATATGATTCGCGAGCGTAACAAGTATGTGTTTACAGAATTATAATCATTAAAACAGCAATACAATCCTCTAACATAAATAAATAAATAAACTTAATATAATCCCATTGAATGACTATTTCATTGAAATATCAATCTATGAGATGAACTTAGAGGGTTGTATTGGTGATTTCAATGGTTATAATTCTGGAAATACATACTTGTTACGGTCGCGAATCATATTTGGTTCAACACACAACCTGACACAAACCTGCAAATTGCAAAACGCGTAAGAAAATTTGAACTTTGCGGGCTGCCCTGACGCTTTTCCCTTAATTAAAATAAAACTCAAAAGTGGTTTATGTCAGTATATGGAAGTTAGCAATGAAAAAAAAACAACTTCAATGTAATAAAATACATTTTATTAATAACATATAATGTTGTCAAGATAACTGCGTGCCATGGAAGAACTTGCTTGTTTACAATTCTGTAAAACTTAAATTCACTTTAACAATAAAATTACTATATGAGATTTTGGCATTTTTTTACCTAAAAGTGAATTTATTTAAAATCTTTTAATAGTCATTATCACAATTCAATTAATATCATTATAGTGTCAAATTAAATTAGCTAGCAACACTCCGTAGACGTGATTGGTATCGATATTTACACATGATAAAACAAAAAAGATATTTGATGATGTTTTTTTGTGGTCACCGACCGCAGTTACAATAATCGCTTGAAATATCAATTTCAAATACAGTATGTTTTGTGTAAAATTTACAGACGTGTTGGGTATTGGTAAACATAATAAAACAAAATAAAATAGATTTTCTCAACTCATACTTCAAGTAACAAACCTACAAGCAGTCATTAACCCCCCCAAAAAAACTTCAAATCTGTTTTGTTATCATGTTTAGATATCCATACCAATCACGTCTGCAGTTTCGCTAGCTAATTTAATTTGACCTTGTATACAAGTCCAAATTGACTGACGAATGTGGCACCAGTGACAGAAAAGTTGAAAGGAAATTATTGGGCTTGGTATATGAGCATGTGATGAGGGGGGAGAACACACATGTGACTGATGAACATAAATGTTGATGGATGGAGAGGAAGAGGAAGACCAAAGAAAAGATGGATGGACTGCGTAAGGAATGATATGGAAGAGAAGCGAGTGAATGATAGCGTGACGGTTGACAGGAGAATGGAAGAAAATGTGTTGCGCCGACTTCAAGTAACATGGCACGAGGACAGGAAGATTTTTTTTCGACGGAAGAATAGACAATTGATAGATTGAAGATAGTTTTATAAAGAAATCTGTAATTTTGTCTATTCTTTCGCTGACAAAACCCGTTTCTATGGTGGTCATGCTACACGTGCAGGAGCTGTCAGTGTCCCACAGTGAATTAAGGTAAGGTATGCTGATGAAAAACTCATTTTTGAGATACATCACCATTCATCATCATTCTCCTGTCCTTGTCCCAATTCATTCGTGGTCGGCGCAACATGTATTTTTATTCCATACTTCTATATTAGTCGCCATCGCGACAGTCACCCTCTTTCTAACCATATCATCTCTCACACAGTCCATCCATCGTTTCTTTGGTCTTCCCCTACTCTTATAGCTATGGACATTCATACTCAAAACTCTCCTCACATTTTCGTCATTCCCCCGTAACACATACTATGACAACCGATTTCCACACCACTTTTCAGAATATAGGTATGTCAGAAAGTATTATGTGTTTACTGACTAGAATGATAATTATGTAGACTGCCGAGTTTATAAAAAGCTAAAAAATACACTAAAATTAGGTAGGTTACGTACTTTAGGTTTTGCAAGTCAGTTCTACAGCGTGTATAGCATAGTTATCTGACGAAGGGACGCGTGCTTAACTTGCGGTTAACAAGTGTACAAACACGCTGCGAATGTAACCGCAGGAGCTCTCGGTACTGTTCGAGGCAATGGTGAAGCCGGAAGTGTGTGTGTGTGTCGCTACTCGTGCTTCACGCAGACATTCACAGCGTGTTTGTATACTTGGTTACCGCAAGTAAAGCGTGTGTCGTTTCGTGAGATAAACATACTGAATAAATTGTGATCATATTAAAGGGTGAACTGATCAACTTTTTCCATGGGATCATCAATATCGTGATCGCGAAAGAATAATCAGCCGTCCCATACATTCAATAATCAGCCGTCCCATACATTCAATAATCAGCCGTCCCATACATTCAATAATCAGCCGTCCCATACATACAAGTTTTGTATGTGACAGTTGATATTTTTGTCGCGATTACAATGTTGGGATACCACCCCCTTAAATATGAGCACACCTTTCTGATACTTGCTGTACCTATATTGATAGAAACTGATCGGTTTAACTAACTTATTTATAGCTCTGGACACACTGAGGCGAATCTCACGCGGCACGTCGGACGGGACTGCGCGCGTCGATGTTTTAAGCTACGGTCTCTTTAAAACATCACGCGCAACCGATAGCGTGCGGTGACGTCACGACGGATGACCGACACGCCGCCGGCTGCCGACACGTACGTTGCCGCCCCTGGAGGCCGCGGGCGGCGTGCGAGTGAGACCCGTGTGTTTACGAACACAGCATTCAGCCGTCGTCGGTGACGGCTACACGTCGCCGGTCACGGTCGGCGTGTGGTCAGATTGTCCGTTCACACAGACCGGCACCCTAATTGCGAAACACACAATCAATCTCAATCTGAATCATTTTGAAGGATATTGCTAATCCATTGCTTCATAAGTTCGAAAAAGGTTACCTTCATAAAGTCTACTCAACACGTAAATAACGCAATGAATGTTGTTGAACTGTCAAAATGAAACCGATTCTGATTGATTGTGTGATACGCAATTAGGTTGCGGCTCGGAGAGGAGAGTACATTTTTATCACCGTTTTAAAAAGAGTTTTGGGTCATTGAAATAAGTCTTTTTTAAATGAGAATGTTTAAGAGCCGACCTAACGCGCAGTGACATGAAACAATCAACCTTATTTCAATGACCCAAAACTCTTTTTTAAACGGTGATAAAAATGTACTCTTCTCTCCGAGCCGGTCTGTGCGAACTTTCACTTAATGATTAGCAAGTTACGCATGTACTCGTATTCGTGCCAGTTTGAACACCATACAAGTTAGTTGACACAATCGGCGCGAGCGCACTTCGTCCCGCATCCCGCGCGGGGGTTCGCTTCAGTTTAACAGCGGTATAAAATTTTAAATGGTTTAAAAAACACTACAATGTCATTCTATTTATATCTTGGATACCTACTTTTCTGTATTATACAAAAATAATAAATCTCAAAAACTTAATATTTAAAAAACAATCAGATCGGTGTACGAAACTTACAATTAATATAATATTAATATTTAAAATATCAAAATATTGCTTCTTTTACTTGAACATTGCTCGGCTCAAAACCGACCAAAAGCGCTTGTGACATTTCTTATGATAATTACAAGAAGATTTTCTTTTAAGTTCTCATGCATTATATGTATTACAATACAAGAATACTTAGGCACTTATACAGGGCCAAATCAAATTAGCTAGCGAAACTCCGTAGACGAGATGGATATCGATATCTTAGCACGATAAACGTCTGGAGAGTTTCGCTAGCTAATTTAATTGGACCCTGTTATATTAAAAAAAAAACACAAAATTTCAGTTCAGACATATAATATCATGCCTTGTTCTTGTTTTGCCTAAAGGGTAGGACAGAGGTGTAACCATAGTAGGTACTATCGCCAAAACCTATATCTGACCATTTTGAACACAAAATCCCGTGCACACGATGACCACAGCTGCGTCCGTAAGTAAAACAAAAGGGGGTAATTTTTAGGCCGACTAATAATATGCGCTGCAAGCAGGAATAGTCCTTACGGTGGTCAGATATAGGTTTTGGTGATAGTACACTCACATTTCGCCAGTTGTGGCGGGTGTGTTAATTTATTTTAGTACAGATGTTTTTATTATTAATTCAAATTTTATGTTTTCTGTCCCTTTTTACTTCAAAAACATTTTTTATTCGGTATTAGCAAAGGGCTCGCCCGTGATCAAGGTTGAGTTCACCTAATAGGCGAAAATACGCAGACGTGATGATGAAGACGACACACAATAGAGTTATAAACTAATATTACAAGTAACTACAGCTGAAGGCCAATGTCGTACTTACAAAACATTAAAATTGAAGTCGCAATGTCATCTCAGCGACAATCAATGTCAAATACTTGTCAAAAATGCAGGGAAATTAGAGGTATTTTTGACAGAATGAGACTGAGATCAGAGGGGAAATTCCCGTAATTTTAAAGACGTCTACCTACCATCAAGCGATACCCATCACATCTGTGAAGTTTCGCTAGTTAATTCAATTTGACCTTATAATAAGTGTAAGCCTATTTTGTGACGCCTTTTACCTTACGATTTTATTTTAATGAAACACGTTACTCGACAGTAAACATGTTATAATGGTCCTCTGAGCACCAAACGTCAAAATAAGCCACCATTTTGGGTCAAGATATATTATGGTCTTGTTACAAAAAAAACTTATAACATAATCAGGTAAGTTTATAAAATTTATATTATAGCTATAGGTATAAATTGATAAAAAATGTACTTTATAGCACTGTGTGACCTAAACCCGCACTTAAGTCACGCTGTTCTGTGACTTAACTAGACCATTTTCACACAGATAAGCGTGACTGAAGTGCGGGTTTAGGTCACACGAGCTATAAAATAATATACGATACGTGTGACTAAGTAGTCACACGCACGCGCGTGGTTAATGCACGGCGTTTGGCACCCTCGCTCGCTGGTTAACTGCCCCGTTGGTCGCAAGCGCGACTGCTGAGCGGGGGGGGGTCCTGGGTTCGATTCCCGGGTCGGGCAGTGTTATTGAGTTTTTCCATTAAAAATTTCTTAGTAACAGGTGTTTTGGAAGTTGGCGGAATACCCTCGTGCGTGGAAAGCATGTTAAGCCGTTGGTCCTGCGCCTGATCTCTTTCCGGTCGTGTCGGATTGCCGTCCCATCGGACTATGAGAGTGAGGGAAGAGGGAGTACACCTGTGTCTGCGCACTCTTGTGCTCTATAATATCTCCCGCACCGAAGGCTAGTCTCCATTGAGATTGGCCGCCGCGGCCGAAATACGGTCTGGAGGACTTTATTTATTTACCCTCGCTCGGGCGCTAAGTTCACGCCGTGCAATAATGGACTGCATAAGTCACACGTATAGTAATGTACTATTTTTTACAGTTTTCAGTTGCCTACTCTTTATAAACTATTTTTAAAAGATAATAGGCTGCATAATAGGCTCAAAATAGCAAATGCAATGTGCAGAACTTTTTTATTCACTGTAAGTATGGTAAAGCAAGGTTTCCAGCAGATCTGTGGCCGTTACACAACGTGCAGTGACCGGCTGTTGTGAAAATGATTGCAGCGATTTAATCTTAGCCGCACGGGTCGATCGATCAGGTTAAGCTACGCTTGTCGCGGTTGGTCCGTAGATGGGTGACCATTTACATACCAAAACCCCTCCATGTTTTGGAAAGCACGTTAAGCCGTTGGTCCCAGCTGTCATTCGTGAATGTTTGACAGTCGTTACGGGTCGTCAGAAGCCCGTAAATCTGACAACCAGTCTTATCAAGGGGTATCGTATTACCCAGTAAAAGGGTTGTGGAGGTCAGATAGGCAATCGCTCCATGTAAAATTCTGATATTTAGCTGCATCCGGTTAGACTGGAAGCCGACCCCAACATAGTTGGGGAAAGGCAGGCAGATGAGATGATTAAAACTTTGGACAGCTCCCCAGTCTCTCTAGGAAAATGCACCAACTTACTTTCATAAATAACGTTCCAGTGGCGTCATTCGCCGGTAAATTGCAGACGCTATGTGGCGGCCACCGCTCTTTAGGAAACCGTAGCTTAAACAACGAAAGTCGATTAAAGGGCTTTGAAGGTCCGCGGCATACCTAGCTGTCCGCCATTTTGTTTTTTTTTTTCAAAATGGCGGCCCGCATGGACCCTATACAGGGTTATTGGTAAAACACTAACCTCTCAGGACTATATTACTAACATCATAGACAATAACTTTTGTTCTATGACTTTTATTAATTCATCAGGCTTTTAAAAAAAATAAGAATATTTAAATCCAACGCTCTAAATGTTACGAACTCTACTCGAAGCAAAAGAAAACGCTAGTTAGGTAAACAAACTACTCTGACTAGTACAAAATGCCGCGGAGGGGAGCGGGGGTTAGGTAGAACAATGAAGTCTTAAAGGTTTGTTTTTGGTAAATGTATTATGTTTTGTAAAAAGTTATAAAACAAAAGATGTTGGTTATGATGTTAGTAATCTAGAAGGTTGTAAGTGTTTTACCAATAACCCTGTATAAATCGATAGCTTGACATCAATGCAAACAAAAAACATACTAGGACCAAACCCCGTAAAACGTCACGTTTCCGAGATATTAACGTTCAAAGTTGATCACGTGACATCCATATTAACGTTCAAAGTTGATCACGTGACATCCATATTAACGTTCAAAGTTGATCACGTGACATCCATATTAACGTTCAAAGTTGATCACGTGACATCCATATTAACGTTCAAAGTTGATCACGTGACATCCATATTAACGTTCAAAGTTGATCACGTCACATCCATATTAACGTTCAAAGTTGATCACGTGACATCCATATTAACGTTCAAAGTTGATCACGTGACATCCATATTAACGTTCAAAGTTGATCACGTGACATCCATATTAACGTTCAAAGTTGATCACGTGACATCCATATTAACGTTCAAAGTTGATCACGTGACATCCATATTAACGTTCAAAGTTGATCACGTGACATCCATATTAACGTTCAAAGTTGATCACGTGACATCCATATTAACGTTCAAAGTTGATCACGTGACATCCATATTAACGTTCAAAGTTGATCACGTGACATCCATATTAACGTTCAAAGTTGATCACGTGACATCCATATTAACGTTTAAAGTTGATCACGTGACATCCATATTAACGTTCAAAGTTGATCACGTGACATCCATATTAACGTTCAAAGTTGATCACGTGACATCCATATTAACGTTCAAAGTTGATCACGTGACATCCATATTTTTTTTAACTTGCTTACATCTTGTTGCATAGATGTTTGATTACTTTAAACTTTCAGAGGGATTATTTCATCGTTTGGTTTTATCATGTTTTCTGTTTGCATTGATATCAGCTATCGATTTATATAGATTTAATGCGTGGCTGCCATTTTGAAAAAAAAAAAAACAAAATGGCTGACCGCTAGGTACCTATGCCACGGCCCTTCAAAGCCCTTAGATAATATTTAAAAGTAAATATAATTCCATGAGTACTTACACCTAGAATATGCCAATGATTTTAATACTTATGTATTTAATCTAATCAGAATTACTAATCCATTGCTTTCGAGATTACTTTAAAAACTTAAATACGACTTAGAAATAGAAAATGGCTCATTTATTAAAAACTAAATTATTTAAAGAGATTCAGCAAAAGCCGCTTTTAAGACTAATATTTGCTAAAAAAGACTGCCTTTTTTAAATAAGCAGCATGGTACAAAAAAAGCTACACTTGAAATAGCGCTCAAAAGATAGTTTCGACACACAATTTGGCCTCAAAAGATGGATAGGTACCAATTTTGGCCATGAAAAGATATCAGTAAGTATTGACCGTAAAAAGATAATTTGCCATTAAAATTGGCCGTAAAAAGAAAGCTAGATAAAATATTGGCCATAAAAAGATAACACTTCAGACCGCATCTTTCATCGCCACATTAACCAATTGTCCGTCGCTATTCAAGTGAACATCTAAACCGCTTTTAATATTATTTTCATTAGCTTGTTTGAAAGCGTCGGGCCACACGAATTTCTTGTTATTTCTTAGTGGTACTGCTCTCTGCAGTTTTTCGGTGAACCTCGCGTCCTCCCATTTCAGGAAAGTATTCATTTTCATATGAGCTTTCAACTCATCCGACAATTTCTCGTGCTTAGAAACATCTTCTAACAAAATTAAAATAATCCTGTTTTTTCCCTCTTTTAAAGCCAAATTGTGTGCAGCCCTAAATTCCATATTAGCGTAGGCAGAATCCAAGAAATTATTAGATAAGATAATTATAGTTTTCCGAGATTTTTCGACAGATCTGTTAATTTGATCCGGAATGAAATCTCCGACGTACCAGTCGCGGTAATGCACGCATGTTTTTAAACCAAATTCGTTTTCTAACTTAGGCATAATCGTCTCTAAGCACTGTCTATCTTTGTGTGCGTAAGAGACGAAGACGTCGTACTCCTTGTTAATATCATCGGGGTCGTCTACGAAGCAGCAAGGACATAAGCCACGATTGATAATAAAAACTATAATTTCGTGAGAATTCTTGTAGACAATTGTGGTTATGATAGCAACGATTATAACCAAGATAATAAAAGTTCCGCTAGCTACTGCAGCAGCCTGCCAATTGTTACAAAGTTCCAGCGGTTCTATTAGGGATAGTAACTTGTCCCCACAGCTAACCAAACCCACATCTTTAACCGTCTGACTTACCTTAAGCGCCTGCAACTCCTTAGAATGCCAACAGTCGCATTCGAAAGGATTATTCGACAAATACAAAGTGATATTCGATTTTAAGAACTGCATTGGTATCTCAGTCAAGTTGTTATTCGAGAAATCGATCGCTTTAACCCATTTTGAGGGAGAAAAAGAGATTTCTTTCAAACCTATATTGGAAAGGTTGAGTAACTGTACATTCAAGTGGTCTATGGTCTTCGGAGCGGTTCTTAATCTTAAAGATAACGATTTTGCACCGAACTCCTCCGGGTTCGGGAGTGAAGGTGGGATTGTTTTACAGTCGAGAGACAAATCCGCTTTAGCTGGTCGCGTTTCACAAGTAGAACAGGTATTGTAGCAGTTCTCAGGTTCTAGGTCACAATTTAAGTCCTCAGGCGACACGTTTACAAACATATCACCTTTTAAGTGCATTGGCGACGCACACTTTGCGTTACCTAAATCGAAGTTTGGTTCTGAAACTAAAGCGAGTTTGGCTCCTTTCAGTCTCATAGCGAGGTTATAGAGTCCGCAGTCGCATTCCAAGGGGTTATCATCCAGTAGAACGGAACTATTCGACTCTTTGTCCATAGTACCCGCAGTAACAGTGCCGGGGCTCAGGATTATGTTTGTGATGCTGTTGTGTCGCAAGTCGACGACGATGTCTTTGCTCAGAAACTGGCAGTCTGTGGACTGAAAAAAACAATGAAAGAGTTATTAGATTCTGAAAGAAAGAAATAAAATAAGTTTATTTGACCTAGGTTAAGACAGTAAAGCCGTGGATACAGGCTTTGAGGTTATATTGTCTTGTGAATAGTTGACACTAATGTAAAAATATTTTAATACGCAGGAGACAGCTTGTGTATGAGAACAAGTGTCCATGAGTAAGGTTTTTTGTGTAATGTTTCGAAAAAATACGCGCAGGAGACACGGCTTTAGGCACACAATATTCAAACAAATCAAAAATAATCTTAAACTAGTATTGTGCGCCTCACGGCTCCAGTCAGGCCCAGTTCAGCATAAATGTCAAATAAGTAATGCCTGACGCTGGTTTTCAACTGGACCCTGTGTTAATATGACCTGAAAATATAGCTGTACAAGAATCTGGCATAAAGGTCGCATCACCTAATTTGGTGCTGCTGAAGCTGATAGTGACTATAGTGAGGTCTAAATAAAAATCCAAAATGGCGGAATCAAAAATGTTCAAATATTTAGTTATTTTGAAATTTACGAAGCCGCCATCTTTGATGCTTTGAACGTGGTTCCTGACAGGTTTTTCTTTAACTCTAGTTATGTAATAAATAAAACCTACTTACATGTAACATAGTGAAGTTATTCCTAGATAGATCCAAATGGTTCAGTTTCGTCAGCACCATGCTCCAGTCGGCGAACATCGTACTTATTTGATTTCCATTTAAATATAAGTTTTTTAGCTGCACAAGCGTGTTGAAAGGAGAGTGTTCTTCGAAGTTCACATATCCCTCATGTTGTGAGTTCAAAGTTAATCTATTGGATTTTAGCGAAATGGTCTGCAACCCTTCTGCTCCTTGGAAAGCTTCTGGACTGATCTTGGTGAGAAAATTGTCGTCTATGGATACATAGCTCAGTTTTCGCAGACCAGAGAACAGGACGCTGAAAAAAAAAAGAGAAATATTAAACTGAAAAAGTGAAATAACTGAACCTCTAAAAAAGAGAAATATTAAACTGATCCTCTAAAAAAGTGAAATATTAAACCGATCCTCTAAAAAGAGAAATATTAAACTGAACCTTTAAAAAAGAGAAATATTTTCTGATCCTCTAAACAAAGGGAAATATTTAACTGATCGATCGAAGGTAATTCCAAATGTTATCCTAACTGTGCCCGGTCGATGTCAACAGGCTCGCCTCCTATTACATGGGACTTGAACATAACTATTACATGGGACTTAAACATAACTATTCCCAACTGTGTTGGTGGCTTCCAGTCTAACCGGATGCAGCTGAAAACCAGTATTTTATATGATGAGACTGCCTATCTGACCTCCACAACCCAGTTACTGGGTAATACGAGCCACTTGGTAAGACTGATTGTCAGACTTTCGGACTTCTAACTACCCGTAACGACTGTCAAATATACACGAATGACAGCCGGGACCAACGGCTTAACTTGCTTTCCGAGGCACGGAGGGGGTCTTGGTTTGGTTGATGTATGTAAAGATGATCACCCATCGACGGACCGACCGCGGCAAGCTTAGATTAACCAGATCGATCGACCCGTGCGGCTGTTTTTACTTAGCCACGAGCCCCTTTATACAATGTTATGTAATAAATAAAATTAATGACTTACTCAGGCAAGAATTCCAAATGATTTCTATTTAGGTTGAGATACTCCAACTGTAGCAGAGGGGTGAAATCATTTGAATTTAAAGCTGTTATTTTGTTGCGACTCAAATCTAATCGTTCTAAATGCTTCAAGTCCTTGAAGATGGCCACAGGAAGTGACGTAATCTTGTTCCCTGAGAGACTGATCGTCTGTAATCCGTCACATCCGGTCAGAAGCTCTTCAGGAAGGTCGGTGGACGAGTTCTCTATGATTAGGTTCTTCAGCGATGGTAGGTTGGAGAGAGAGTGCTTGTGCAGTTCTAAAGGCACTTTATTGTATTTTATGGTGATCTAAAAGAAATAAGCTCATGTGAGTCTATGGTTTGATAATTACCGGTAAAACGGGGTGAATAGGAAGGCAGAGGTGAATCGGGAGGAAACTTTAAAATGGATTTGTACTTTAAAATAATATAGTTTAGTTGCTAACAAGGACACTTAATCTTTAATTAAAAAACAGTAAACACATTAGAGTTTTTTCTGGCAGCAAACTATATTATTTCAACGTTAAAATCCATTTTAGTTTCGTCCCAATTCACCCCTGCATCGCTATTCACCCCGTTTTACGGAACTGCGAATTGATATTTCATCAACATAACACAATAGAAAAGGAATGCAATTCGCAAAAACGAAAAAAAAAATCCTACAGCGACAGACACACAAACATTAACAATTGTTTTTTGTTGTTGCTATACGTACCTTATATACTTTCATATGTATTTAGTAAAAGCTGTTACTTTGACATTACAAGCAGACACCTCAATTTTATTTATTTGTATGTATAGAGTATAGATTTACTTACATTTTCTAGCTGCGTCAGGTTGTACAGCAAGCCAGGCGGTAATTCTTTCAACTGATTTTTGAACAATGATATAGACTGCAGTTTAGGCACATGGGCCAGCGCTCCGGCCGGTATGGCCGATATATTATTTGTGATCAACGACAGTTTCTGCAAGGAATCCAGACCTGGAAATGTATAAAAATGATCCATAAATAGAAAGTTGGGAAAAGGCTTCTCCGTTGAGATTGGTCGCCATAGCTTTCGGCGCGGGAGATATTATAGTGCAGGCGTGTGTGCGAAGAGACAGGTGCACTCTCTTCTCACTCTCATAGTCCGATGACGGCAATCCGACACGACCGGAGCTGCATCAGGCGCAGGACCAACGAGGTCCAGAGATTAGCGCGTTCAAACAAACAAACAAGCTCTACTGCTTTATTATATTTATTCACAAAGACACAATAATTACAATATACAAGCTAACACTAAAATATATATAATTATATATTATATACAAGTATATGAAAAAAAATTAATGAAAAAGGCAGGAACTCATTGGACATCAAAAAATTAGTTCGCATCGCTGTCAATGGGATAAGTGCCCAAAAGGCTGTCAGCATTACCACGTTGGATGGCAATTCTGATTCGTTAGGCCAAAAAAGGGCCAAATTAAAAGGCTTTATCATTAGTACAGATATTATTATGTGGAACCTTACCTCTAAATGAATTGACACCAATCTCACTGATGTTATTTCCCCAAATATTCAAAATGTGCAAACTCGACAGTCCGTTGAACGCATCCTCTGGTATTTCGGTCATTTGACTTTCGGAGAGTTCTAGAAACTCCAGCAGTGTCGAGTTATTAAAAACGTTGCTTTCTAAGTCTAGATTGGCGCCGTTGATCCTGAGGGTCCGAAGACTGGGAAGGGCATGCACCACTGACACGGGGATCGTCTTCTCAGGGCCTGAAATTATATACATCTACCATTACAGGATAACCCAAAAATCAATCATTCAGCCTAGCCTTTTCCCAACTATGTTGGGGTCAGCCTCCAGTCTAACCGGATGCAGCTAAATACCAGTATTTTACATGGAGCCTATGTGACCTTCACAACCCAGTTACTGGGGTCCTCCCACATTAGGTTGAAAATATGATAGTCAACGCTCGTTGGTCTAGTGCGTTTAATCTGACCCTTCCAAACCACGACTCCATCTAATTTTGCTTAATTCTACCCATCAAATTCTCAACCTCATTATAAGCTGCTTAACCCCACCCATTCTCATCCAAAAATCACTTAACCCTACCAATCAACTATCAAACCTCACCGCCACCCATTTAACCCTATCCTTGCCAGCCACTTAACCCCGCTCATCCTCTCCAAACCTCACTGCTAGCTAGTTAGCGCCACCCCTCCTCTCCCGCAGCTCACTGCGATCCGCCACTCACCTCTCACGAGCATGATGTCGTGCACAGCGCCTAAGCCGGCCACATGGTGTGCCTGCAGCAGCGCCGCGCCCGAATCCACGGTGACGAAGCTCACTGAGCTGGCCCGCAACACTGAGGGCACGCACTCCAGCAGGGAGGGCGAGCAGCCCTTTATCGCCAGAGACCTTAGCGGCATGTCATTGGCGAAGTTGATGACTGGGAGGTCAGCGCAGGTGAAATTGGTACCCTGGAAGATGGAGAAGAATTAATAAGAACGCAGTGAAATACTCTCTCACATAGGTAGGACTTGCTGGCTTGTTGAAAGGGATGACTGAAAGGCAATTGCATGCAGCTGAGATGAGAATGCTGAGAGGGATGTGTGGTGTTACACGAATGGATAGAATAAGAAATGAGTATATAAGAGGAAGTCTGAAAGTGGCACCGGTAACTGAAAAGTTAGGTGAAAATCGGTTATCATGGTATGGGCATGTGTTACGGAGGAATGAGGAACATGTCATGAGGAAAGTATGAATCTAGAAGAACGATGGTGAAAAAATGATTTGGCTAGCAAGGTAGCGACTACCAATTATTTTTAAAGAGCAACCATGGAGTTTCTTTCCAGCTCTTCCCCCAAGCTTCTGACGGTTCATAAGTGCCCATGTAGGTTTAAGGCTCTCCCTCACAGGCGCGTTATTATCGGTCGATAATATCGGATGCGTTATTGCGATAATGCGTCCTAAACCCTTGCCACACAGCTGCGTTTTTATCGTCTCTCGTGTAACGTACACTACGGGTCCCCCCCCCCCAAACACTACACGTTACTACATTATTAACGCAGGTGTGTGTCAGATCGTATGTGTCCTAATACAAAATGTTCTAAGAACTCATATCGGAATTATAGCAAGACGGAGGAAGGCAAGCGTCCTATTTATATTACGTCGTTATTGTCGCAACAGTGTGTAACTTTGTATAATACAAAATGTATTGAAAACAGATATCGTAATAACGCATTCGATATTATTTATTTTATTTATTTATTATCGACCGATAATAACGCGCCTGTGGGGGAGTGCCTTTTTTTGCCAACCTCTGCTATCCCACTTCTCGGCAAAGGCCTCCCCGAAATCCTTCCCGGAACTCTTTTCCCGCGCCACCTCGATCCAACCCTCGCGCTACGCGTGCGGGTCATCACGCCATCTCTTTCTGGGGAGTGCCTTTATGTGTAATAAAATATTTTGAATTTGAAATTACAATACCTCGCAATTAATGTTGACATAATCGTTTATCCTTGCTTTGTAGATCACTCTGGCACTCTCGACGGTACAGAAGTACTCCAACTCGTCTCCATGCACACAGCTACAATCCTCTGGGCACTTCAGTGCGAATGAGACGGACAGACAGGCCGCTAGAACTAGTAGACGCATGGTGTTAGCGTTGGGCTGACATCACTGGAAAGAGAGAGATGAATAGGTTATTTTAGACGACTAAAAGAGAGAAAGAAAATACATTTATTTGCGGAAAAAAAGAACATGTAAAGAACACAAACACAAAAAAATAACACAAAGTAAAGTAATAATAATAAGTTGGGGGAAAACATAATAGTAACATAATAGTAACATAATAGTAACATAATAGTAACATAATAGTAACATAATAGTAACATAATAGTAACATAATAGTAACATAATAGTAACATAATAGTAACATAATAGTAACATAATAGTAACATAATAGTAACATAATAGTAACATAATAGTAACATAATAGTAAGAAAAATAAGACCACGAATACTTTTGTGGTCTTATTTCAAATTAGTATGGTCCAATCATAGCCAACATTAAGACGTCAAAATGCCGCTGTGCGCGTTCAAAAACTGTGTAAATAACCACCCTAACACCAAGGTTTTGGAAGGAATATCTTTTTTTTTTTTCGGTAAGTTTATATCATTAAGTGTTTTTCATAAAATAAAAATAGAATTAAATAGTAAATATAATTCAATTAGCTAATATTATAATTGTTTAGCCAGTGTTTGCTACAACGCACCAACTATTGTATCAAACATCGATTGTTCTTGAACAGGGAATGCATGAAGTAGTGTTGTTATTTTATAATGTTATTTTTGTTTGTAGATTTCCTAGTGACCCATTTCGCTGTGCGGAATGGGTATCTATTGTCGCGAAAGAAAGAGAAGATATACAACCCTTATAAAAATTACTTTAAAAAAAAAACCACACTATAGCAGCTAATCGAAAACAAAATCTAGTCAGGTCTAATTTCGATATACGCTAATCTCATCTCGCGCATCCCTAGCGTAACACCGATTATCAGTCCCTTGTACGCCATGGTCACAAATAGACGACAAAATCGTGACGATATATGCGCAGGGATCATTTTTAGTGAAGTTCATTAGATATTTTATAGTAGTATAGTACCTAGTATATTATAACAGTGATATTTCTATGAACACATACTTAAATGACTTTGATTTTTTTCAATATATATTTATTTATTTGTTTGTTTACATTACGTAAATAAAAAACAAAACAAATATTATTTCAAAATTACAGCGATGAGCCTATTTTTTTATTTACCAAAAAAATTGCCAGATTCATACTGAATCGAATGACACAATACCATTGTTCTTCCAAACTTTTGAAATACAAAAACAATATAATATTGTTTAAAAAACACAGTGATATCCATATTATAAATAATTAAATACTTAAGAACAAACACAAAACCCACCTGTCAAAAGAACCTGGAACGCAACTTATAGGATCTATGGTAAAAAATAAAAGCGCCCGCGACGGGTGCCCGTCGCTGGCGCCCGCCTAACGCAGTTTCAGCCCAAGTGGATGAAAACACGATTTATAGAATAGAACAAGAATTTATAATGCTTGTTTATTAGTAGATATTTCACTTTGTTGATTTTTCTATTATCTATATATAGAATATTGTTTATTAATGGTGATTATAAAATGATTAAAAGCTAATTTAAAATGTGATTTATTTATTACAAATTAATGTCATACTACAAAGTATCGATAAGCGAGATGTTGATGTTATGTTGCTAGATCCATAATTTCGATATATACCTATATCAAATATCGGATATTTTGATATTTACTATAAACACTTATCGGTTTTTTACGAAACCTGAAGGCCAATTCTCGTAATTTAAAACGTTCAAAATCTAGTCGCAGTCTCATCTCGGCGACAAATAAATGTCAAAAACTTGTCAAAATGTAGGGAAATTAGAAGTACTTTTTGACAAATAGAGACTGAGATCAGATTGAACGTTCTTAAAATTACGAGAATTACCCCTCTGTTATTAGATAGAAACGATAAGCGACATTCTGTACTGCTACATCCCTAAATCAGATGCGAAGAAGTTATATAATGGCTGGCAGCCCACGCCATTGTCACAATATCAAGACAGCAGATCGAGAATAGTGCTGTCCATAATATATATTTTTTTTTTTTTGTCTGCTAATTTCTGCTTTTAAATTGATAAACTCTGTAAATGCCGTGAAATGACTACTATAGTGGGAATTAGTGCGAGGTTAAATAAAATTTGAATGTCATGAGTAGTGTTTATTCGAAAATTACAGACAAAAATGTTACAATAATATTGTTTATCGATACAATTTTGGAATCCCTATTCTTTTTGCAGGTATTTGCGGTGATATTGTGTCTTGGCGTGGAGGGCACGCGCGTGCGTTTATGGTCTGGCGTTCAAAAGGTTAATCTAGTACTATTTATTGCCAACCAGTACTAGAACAATCACTAGAAGTTATTGGCGCCATCTATCCCGCTACATACGAACTACGACGGACGTATCCTACATCGCGCTATCAGAATTTACCGCGCAAACTACAAAACATTACGCCTGTAATCCCCGAAGGGTTCGACAGAGGTATACCTATAGTACCACTCCCATTGCGCCAGTTATGTTTAAGTCCCATGTGAGAGGGGGCGAGCCTATTGCCATCAACTGGACACAGATCCTGACTCCAGACTGAGAAATTCCTGATAGAAAAAACAATTTGACCGACCTGGGAATCGACAGGGCCTCAGGACTTTATGCTCAGTAGCAGTAATTGCGACCACTTACATGTGCTCCTTCAACACCCTAATTGCGTAACACACTATCAATCACAATCACAATCATTTTGTAATATATTGCTAATCCATTGCTTCATATGTTCGAAAAATTTGTCTGCTCAACAACGTAAATAACGCAATGAATGTTGTTGAACTGTCAAAATGAAAGCCATTGCTACTGATCGTGTGTTATAACGCAATTACTCCGTTGTTTAGGAGACTACAGCATGCTTATACATTATAACTAGGTTTAAACAGGATCAAAATAAAAATAGAGAAAATACTTAAATATTTTTTTTACATCAAGACTAGCATTCATATCACTGTTAAGTCATCATCACCTGCCTGCCTTGTCCCAACTATGTAAGGGTCGGCTTCCAGTCTAACCGGATGTAGCTGCACAACAGTATTTTACATGGAGCGACTGCTTATCCTGTCTATCCACAACCCAGTAACTGGATAATACGATACCCCTTGGTAAGACTGGCTGTTAGACTTTCGGGCTTCTGACTACCGACTGTCAAAGATGCACGAATTACAGCCGTGACCAACTCGGTTTAAGACAAACATGGCCACCCATCCACAGACCAATCGCGGCAAGCGTAGCTTATCCTGATCGATCGCCCTGTGCGGCTGTTATCATTAAGTCACCCCCCGCCCCTCATATATATATGTTAAGTATAATAATATTCACATTTATTGATTACTAGCTGTGCCTGCGACTTCGTTCGCGTGCCTGTCGGAAAACAAATTGGATTTTAGTTTTGTTTTTGCGCGGTATCCTAATCATGTTTAAAAAAATAAAAGTAGAATAGAAAGCCCTGTCAAAATCGGTCCTGCCGTTTTGGAGATTAGCCGGAACAAACAGACAGACAGACATTTTTTTTGTAAATTGTGTTTTTGTTAGAAGTACCGTATACACTTTCATATGCATTTAGTAAAGAGCTGTTATTGTAACATTACAAACCTTCAATTCACAAAGCTTCAATTTTATTTATTTGTATTTATAGATGCATATACAGGGTGGAATTTTGTAATGCCACCTGAAGGGAAAGTACTCTTAATTCTGTAGATAGAAAATTTTACTCAAAGAAAACATTCCTTTATTTTTTAATAGAAAGAAAACTGCATTCAAAGATTTTCGAAAATTCGCTTGCCACACCCGGGAATCGAACCGACTAAAATCTGTAAAAATTACAACCTGTAGGTACTTTTATTGCATTGATCGTTAGGATCAATTTATAAGGATGAAATCTGTACTGGAACTCAAAGATCCATCTGTTTACTTATGCTAGTAATTAATAATTATCATTGACGTCATGTATCCATTAAAATTACGAATTACTATTTAGATAAGACGATTGCAATTTGTTTGATAGAGTACTTTCCCTTCAGGTGGCAGTACAAAAATCCACCGTGTATATTGAAGGAAAGATACATTTATTTAGTTATATTGTGGTGGTTTCGTCATGCGTACTTACACATTTTTGCCTGTTATGTTTACGGAGTAATGTATAAATCAAACGTAAGTTATGTATTTCAGAGCATGCCAAGATAAACAGTCCAATTCAGCAGCTCCATATATTTTTACAAGCGTCAAAACAACACATATGAAGTTGAAATTAAATCCAATTGGATTTGAAATAACTTTTGTTTTCCGTCGAACATAACGTGCGTTGTTGAACAATATATCATTGGAAGCTCACGGTGAAGGAAAACAACGTGAGGAAACCGGCATGTCCTAGAACCTAAATTTCGAAGACATGTGACATCTACCAACCCGCACTGGGCATGCGTGGTGGATTACGGCCACTCCCTCTCACAGAGAGGCCTGTGTCCCTGCAGTGGGCATATAGGTTGATTATGCATTGGCAGTTATGCCAGGCGACATTTTGGGCACATTTCCGGATGACAGCGATGCGGACGAGTACTTCGACGCCTCAAATAATCAAGTCAGCCTATTGCAGGCCACAGCTGGACATAGGCCTCTTGGGAGAGGCACTAGCACCACAACATCCTGTCCTCCACCTTCTGCATCCAGTCTGTCCCAGCCACCTTCTTTAGGTCGTCCGTCCATCTAGCTGGGGGGCGTCCCACACTACGCTTGCCAATACTCGGTCTCCACTCCGGGACTCGTCTGCTCCACCGGACATCGGTCCTTCGATAGACATGGCCAGCCCACTGCAACTTCGGTTTAACTCCGGATAATTTCATTCCTGATTTTATCCTTTAAAGAGACTCCCAGCATAGCTTGCTCCATAGCACGCTGAACGACCTTGTATTTGAGGACCAGTCCGACCTTCAGTGTCCACGTTTCGGCACCATATGTCATGATGGGCCACACTGGTTGAGTATCTTAGTATTTGAAAACAAAATGATTTTTGGAACGAAGTTCTGCTTGCGGTATGAGTAAACTGGGAGAAATCGTCATGTAACGAAAAAGCGTTACGCCCCCTCCATGCGACTTTTTATTAAATAGAAAAAGAAAGAGTTAGAGAGAGATAGATATAGTTTTCATGGTTTTCGAGGGTGCTGAAGCCGATAGAGGTCAAAACGAAAATCCAAGATGGCGGCTGGAAAAATGTTTATTCGTCATGGGTACCGTTTTCATGGTTTTCGAGGGTGCTAAAGTCGATAGTGAGGTCAAAATGAAAATCTAGATGGCGGCTGCGAATATTTTCAAATTTTTGGACATTCCAAAATTTCGCAGCCGCCATCTTGTATTTTCATTTTGAACTTCGTTCTTACCGTGGATCCCCCGACCCCACGCGTTTGTTTTATAATATGTACACGATGTAATAATCTTCTGAGGTCAAATATTTGCTACAATTTAATCATCCACTTCCCCTTATTTACCAGGACACAACATGTCATGTTATCAGTGGTTACGTTTATGTATTTAATTCGTCACACGAATATGTTAGGTAAGCTAAACGTGCCATAAATTTTAATGCAAGGTGGCTTTGTCGCTTGCTTTTAATACGAGTACTGTAATAATATCCAATCTGCCTGCCTTTTCCCAACTATGTTGGGGTCGGCTTCCAGTCTAACCGGATGCAGCTGAATACCAGTATTTTACATGGAGCGACTGCCTATCTGACCTCCACAACCCAGTTCCTGGGTAATACGATACCCCTTTTTTTTTTTTTTTTTTTTTTTTTTTTTTTTTTTTTTTTTTTTTTTTTTTTTTTTCTAAAACCCACCCGTGTTCCTTCCTTAGCCCTTTACGTACCAGGGCAGCGGTAACCCTTTCGGACGATCCCGCTACCCATACGATACCCCTTGGCAAGACTTTCGAAGTTCTGACGACCGTAACGACTGCCGAAATCCACGGATGACAGCTGGGACCAACGGAGAGGTCTCGGTATGTAAAGATGGTCACCCATCCACGGACCAACCGCGGTAAGCGGTAAGCTTAATCTGATCGATCGTCCCGTGCGGTTATAAGCACAATGTTTTGCATTTGTTACACAGCCACACCACACCAAAAATAAAAGTCGTTTCCCAGAAATAATTTTTGTGCAATGTTACTTAGTTTGATGTACAGAATGCGTAGTTGACGGCTATACCTTATTCATCGCTTTCCATCAGATGTGCAAAAAGGATTTTTCTATAACGCGATAAGTTTTTTTTTTTGTTGATGTTCTTAGGAGGAAGATTTATTTAGTGTTTTTCAAAGAAAAAAAACAAGACCAATATAGGTACCGGTAAAAAGGGGTGAATAGGGATGCAGGGGAGAATCGGGACGAAATTTTAAAATTGATTTTTACTTTAAAATAACATAGTTTGCTGTTAACAAGGACACTTAATATTTAATTAAAAAACAGTAGACACACTTTTGTCTTTTCTGGCAACAAACTATATTATTTCAACGTTAAAATCCATTTTAAAGTTTCGTGCCGATTCACCCCTGCATCCTGATTCACCCCGTTTTACGGTATTCGATTTTCATAGTGTTTTATTCTACATTAGCTGACTCGACACGTTATCCGGTCCAAATTAAAAAATCCCATAAAAAAGAACGTTCAGATTTCCCCAATTGTTCAAGTACATTTTCATAGATTATTATATCTAAACTCATGACATTTATAATATACTTCTGCCCACGACTTCGACGTGCAAAGTTTCTGGTTCCCCCGACCCATTCCGTCGTTCAATCAATCAATCATTATTTATTTGTGAACACCTTATTGCAATACCTGTATACATTTTGGGCGAGCTCTATGTCCTACCAATAAAATTGGTATACAAATATTAGTTTTTTCAGTAATAAGTCTAAATCTATACAATACAAAGTCACGTTCGAGTAATTAATGTCAGTTAAATGTTTACATAATTAATCATTACGCATTTCCACCAACTCTTTTGCAGCAAGGATGTGTTCCTTAATTTGTTTTTGAGAGCTCACATACTTAATATAATGCAAATGTGGTGACTCTTCAAGTAGCTCAACTTCAGACTGTGATCGCGGAGTGTCAATGTGATAAATGTTTTTACTATCTTCTAATTTAATTTCATAGTTTTCATTTATTTATTAGAAAAACTCGTTCCTTCCTTAGTTTAATATTATTGGAATTGTGTTTTTGTTGATTCCTAAATGTATTGCATCTGTTTATGATTTTGTTTAGTTTTGCATATTTTTTTATTTTATTTTGACTTACTTTATAATTGCTATTATTATATTTCAATATAGAATCTTCAGTAAGGTCTATTGTTATTAAGGAATGAGAGTTGCAATTAGTATTAGCTAATTCAATATACAAGTTATCAGTTTCCTTAGCCTGAGTACATTCTTTTAGTTTCTGTAACTTAGTAATTAGTACATTTGCATGAATTAATTTCTCTTCTAGGTCCCTAACCTGACACAAAGCCTCCTCATAACAAGTTACTGCAGTTATTGAAACCATCCGTGACTAACCGCAGTTTATCCCGTTCATCAACAACGACCAGGTATTTTTGATGAAGGTCTACTAGCTCCTGTTTTAAGCTTGTATTTTTGTAAACAACCTTCTCGACTTCCTTCTCACTATCCTCCATTTCCTGTAACAGCTGATCACATTTACTATTTTAAGCCTTATATCAATTATAATCTGATCAATTATAATTTATTTTTACATGCATGTCAGTTGTAAATTATATTAAAGGGCTGGTAATGTCATATTTTATTATTTAAAAATTCTTCGATAGAGTAATACGTCTTATCTATTAGAAATAAATACAATTTACATTTGAACTTGCGGACAGTACCTTCACTCCTTATACATTTTGGTAATTTATTATAGACCTTCGGAGCCACTACAAAAATACTCTTTCTGTATAGTGCGGTACTGGATCCGACTGTTTGTAACCGATCACAACGGCGCTGACTAGTTACTCGATCAAATTTAGATGTACAGCGACGGCACAGTTAATATTTTCGTATTTAAAAAAAAACGGTCTCGTTCCACCGTTCGCTTAGCGTACAACCCGGTGGGTCCCGTTTAATGGCAAATAACATCGCGGCAGGCCTAGACGGAGATGGCGGGATGAGCTGGACTCCTTAAATAAAGATTGGAAGACAGGTACTTGGCAGCTCTAGACAGAGAGAGGTGGAAAGTAGGAAGGCCTTTGCCCAGAGGTGGGACATTAGTGGCTAATAAAAAAAACATGCAATTTCATCAAAATCAGAACGATAAGACGCCCCACATACAACATGACACGGGGGTTAACACTTTTGATCCCTGCTCAGGGGAGATCTCCTTTTAAATGCAAATAGAGACGGGCCCAACATTTGTTGTAGGAAAAAAACGAAACGCTCCCTTCTGCCAACGTGTGGCCAACATTTTCACTCAGAATAGTACCTACAGCTACAGAAGGTCGAAGGTCCAGCATAATCAGCTAATAATGTTCCCACAGGCCTCTTCTGTTCGAGAGGGAGTGGGCTGTAATCCACCACGCGGGCCCAGTGCGGGTTGGTAGATGTCACATGTCTTCAAATTTTTTGTCGGTTACCAAAAAATAAATCTGTAATATACAGTTTGAGCGAGATCGCCGTACGTACGCATATCTGCGCGTGCGCGCGTTTTCGCTCGTTGGAGCCGGCTTTCTGTAACTACATACTATTCTGTTTACGCGTCGCAATAAAACGCACGAACCATGAACAATAACTAAGATAATAATGCTGTTTTAACATTTAAATATAGCATTCTGTCATGATGATAACACGGACCAGTACGACACATGTGGAGAGATAAGTTTTATATACGTAACATCAGGCCTGTATTCACCGGGGGTTGGCAGAGGCTTGTAGCACGCCCACATTGCAATATGGCAAGTAATTAATGTAATGTTTTTCTTCAGGCCCCCAAAGGGCCCGTCCTTCGGGCGTGCTTCGGGACTGCCTTATGCAATTTTGAACAGTGTTCAAAAAGTGCTGATTTTCAACCTAGTTTGAATAAATGACTTTTAAAATTACAACAGATGGGCAGTTCTCGTAATGTCGAGAACGTTCACAGTCTGATCTGTCTCAATCTGATAAAAATATCTCTAACTAGCAGCGACCCGCGGTTTTACCCGCATAAGGGTCGATCCCGTGGGAATATTGGGATATATTACTGTAAAGTTTCATCAAAATCCGTTTAGTAGATTTTGCGTGAAAGAGTAAGAAACATCCATCCTCACAAACTTTCGCATTTATAACATTAGTAGGATTTCCTTACATTTTTGACATTGATTGTCGCTGAGATGAAACGGCGAATAGATTTTAACATCTATTGCGGG
Source organism: Apamea epomidion (assembly GCA_947507525.1). NCBI lineage: Eukaryota > Metazoa > Arthropoda > Insecta > Lepidoptera > Noctuidae > Apamea > Apamea epomidion. The sequence goes on from OX382255.1 coordinate 9,598,180, forward strand.
GCGGCTAAGCTCGGCCGCATATGCTGTTAGAAAGATAAGACAATTAACAGATGAAGAAACCGCGCGTTTGGTCTATTTTAGTTACTTCCACAGTATTATGTCATATGGCATTTTACTGTGGGGTCGGGCTGCTGACATCGGCTGAATCCATTTTTATTTAGCAAAAGAGAGCTGTCAGAGCCATTTACAATCTACGTCGCCGCGAATCTCCTAGGGAACTATTTAAAAGGGTTAATATTATGACGGTACCTTGCAATTCATTTATGAAAATATTATATATGTAAGAAAAAATCAACATCTTTTTAATAAAATAAATGATAGACATAATTTTAATACTAGAAATAAAGATAAATTAGATCAACCTTTTTTCAGATTATCTAAAGTTCATACATCTTTTATGGGGTACTGTGTTAAATGTTACAACAAAATACCTTGTGAAATATTGGAATTAAATGAAAGAAAATTTAAAACTTATATTAAAATTACACTTTGTAAGCAAGGATATTACAAATTAGAGGATTAAGAATGCTTGGAAACATGCTGGTCTTGCTCCATAGGACAATCTCTAGAGTCTAGACAAAATCAAACTGGTTGCTAATGTAATTGTATATTTTATTCTTTTTTTTTTTCCTTTGACATTGATTTACATTCTGTAATTACTTGGGGTCACACCCGGACTTATTACTCTTTATTTATTTATGAAAATCGTCTACTTTTGGAATGTTTGTGAATATGTGAGCACCATGTATCTATCACATAGTTAATCTGTATGTCATGGTTTCATTTATCCATTTTAATTCTTTTACCTATTGTGGTATAGTAATTTTCTTTTTAGGCGCATCGTCTTCACATATAATTATACAAATAATGTATGCAAAATATTGTAAAACATTTTAAAAGAGTAACGGTGGAGTTTCTTGCCCATTCTTCTCCATACGAAAACTACCATTTGGAAGGGGCGACTAGAATCACTTTTATTTTAATTTTATTTTTGACGTTCAAAAGTGCCTTTTATGTGCCTATTTATAATAAATGATTTGACTTTGACTTTGACTTTGAACGTTTTAAATAACAAGAATTGGTCTTCAGATATCTTTTATCCGTGGAATAAAATTGACGTCTGATAGTTCTACTATGGAAAAACTGTCAAAAATTCAAACTTGTCCAAAAAACTGGCAATGTTCCCAAGAGACTGCCACATTGCCACGTTGTATGGCAATGCTTAGCCTCTGGCCAAGGTAAAAGCCAGCCCTTGGGTCACGGGAAGTGTCAACCAGTCGTTTCGAAATTTGCTTAAAAAGACCACGAGCACTCGGACCTCACGGCCCGAGGGTTTCAACCCCAAACGGCTCGGCTCTAAGGTTGAAAGTCGTCATAAACTGGTACTTGTTGTCAGGCCTACGCTGTCGTCCTATATCTGTTAACACTGTAATTTCAAAACATTGTAAAAGCCAATTATTTTTAAAAGAGTAACCGTGTAGTTTATTGCTGGCTCTTCTCTCATAGGACACGACTGATTGGAACCGTCTTTTATATGAACTATTTTTTTTTTTTGCCTTTGATAGCCCAATTCTTTAGGAAGGCTATAGGCTATTTAACATCAATGTGATGCGACGGGGAAACAAGAAATTTCACGCGGACGAAGTCGCCGACAGAAGCTATGTGAAATAAAATATTTTGATTTCCGACAAGTTCGAAGTTAATGACAACGTGATACCTAAAGCAATTACTACAAATAAATACATTATAATAAGTCATTTCTCTTCTGATAAAACCTTTGTGGGAGGACAAAGATAATGATAGCAAATTATTGTAACCTTTGGTCAATTTATTTTAACTATGTCGGCTATACTTAATTCAAGACATGTATTTAATCGAACCGCTACTAATTGCCATTTTGGAGTTCTAAAAATATTATTAAACACTAATGATTCCTATGGGGTCCTATTAAGTAAATGCGACTAACTAGGATGGTCGGGCCCTCGTATTCTTTAACGTTCCTGATTAAATAATATTTTGCTACCCATCAAGTGCACAGTGATAATTGAATACCAAACAGATCAAAAGTTGTTACAATAATAATAATATATGTATGTAGTTAATATTATCTACTCAACCCGAATTTCATAACAACTTGCTGCATTTAATTTAATTTAATAATCAAAACTAAAAATAAAAATTATTATTTAAAACCACTTACGTTGAAACTGTAGGCAAGTACTATAAATTAACAAATATCACTTTTATAAAAAACAACAACAATTGTTCACTTATTTTCCACGAGATAACTATAAAACACAGATAAGTCTACGTACGTCCGTTCTTGACGGCGACTACACTGCGTATTATGCCAAAGCGTTCGAAAAAACGAACACATGGCGCACGCGCATCAAAATAATGACTTACATATGATGACATGATAATATGATACAAGTATAATCTAAGGTCGGAAAACCAGTCCGATATTTTTAAACGGGCGTAAACACATGTTTCATTCTTTACTAGCTTCTGCCCGCGACTTTTTTCGCGTAAAGCAACTTTCTTATTTTTTTTTTTCCGTCAGAACCTACAAAGTATTAGTATTATTATGTCGTTTATTTATTTAGTCGTCTTATTTTGTTACATTTTTAAATATTAGTGTGATTAAATAAAAAAAACATTTAAAAATATAAAAAAATAGTGATCCACCGGTGTCGGGAGCAGGGTCCAAGCTACCGGTGGTTAGGGCTCCAGAGATAGAAACCTCCTCACAATGCGAGCCGTATCGAGGAGTACTGCCTTCTGAATCAGGCCCTTGATCCAACCGCCTAACGAGAGCCTCGATAGATGTTGATCGAGGCTGTCGGCAATCAGGCCATTGGCCGATACGACAATCGGCACAATGACAGTTGAGCTCACATTCCACATGTCAACAACCTCGCGTGCTAAGTCAAGATATTTCATTTGTTTATCTTTCTCAGCTTTCACGAGGTTCCCGTCATGTGGAATGGTAACATCAACAATCATTGCGCGGCGCACTAATCGATCTATCACCACTATATCAGGTTTGTTGGCGACAACAGTCCTGTCAGTGATGATAGACCGATCCCAGTACAACGTGACATGGTCATTTTCGAGAACTGGGTCGGGCACATACTTGTAATACGGTACCTCTGAGTCGACAAGTTTATATTTCAAAGCAAGTTGCTGGTGAATAATCCTGGCTACTTGGTTATGCCTGTGCAAGTACTCGCTGTTAGCCAGACGAGAACAACCAGAGATAATATGTCTGATGGACTCACCCGGACGGTGGCATGCCCGACACACGTCAGCCGTCCCGTCCTTCATAATATGTCTCCGGTAGTTATTCGTCAAGATAACTTCGTCCATAATTGCACAGACAAAACCTTCAGTTTCCCCGAAGAGGTCACTGAAACGCAGCCAGGATACGGACGCTAAGAAATCTACACCGGGCTCATGAAGAGCCCGATAGAAGCGCCCGTGAAGCTCCTTGCTTTGCCATACCTTCTTGCGGTCATCGGTAGTAAGTACTACAGGTTTGCGCCAGTTCTCTTTCGCCATGGAGAGCGGGGTGAGCCCCTTGTCCATTGCGACCACATCACGGTGCATACCCACTTCGGCTTTTAAAAAATATTCCCTGAGACTGCACACCTCGCGGTTGTGGAGGGTTTTCGCATTTAAAAATCCTCGACCCCCACACTTCCGCGGGATATACAGTCTCATCACCGATGATCGTGGGTGATGCATCCGGTTTGCGGTCAGCAGTGTACGGACCCTTCTATCTAGGGCGTCGAGTTCAGTCTGAGTCCATTTGAGTATGCCAAAAGAGTACATCAAAACCGGCATTACCCAACCATTGAAGGCGCGCACCTTATTTCCGCCCGAAAGAAGACTAATTAATACCTTCTTCAGGCGACAAAAGAAGCGCTCCTTCAACGATTGCTTCATGTCAGCATCGTTGATGCCTAACGCTTCCGACATACCCAAATACTTATAGCTTTCGGATGAGGAGAGGGATCTAAGGTGTATGGAATCCGAAAGTGGAATTCCCTCGGATTCCATAATCTTCCCCCCCTTTACATGCATGACTGCACATTTGTCCACACCAAATTCCATCCTGATGGCACTACTAAAAGTTTCAGTTACCTTCAGTAGCTCCATCAGATGCAATTTGTTAGGGGCAAAGAGTTTCAAATCATCCATGTAGAGGAGGTGGGATATGACCTGACCACCTCTCTTCAACCGATAGCCTAGACCTGAGTCCTCCAGCAGTGTGCTTAGAGGATTCAGGGCTAAGCAGAACCAAAGTGGACTCAAACTGTCGCCCTGAAATATTCCCCGCTTAATCCATACAGGCTCATCATTCCCCTGGATCTGTCGACACCCTGGATAGCGAAGGACCGTCTTCCACTGTCTCATACATGACTCAAGGAAGGTGCGTAGAGTTGCATCTATCTTGTACAACTCCAGCACCCTCATGAGCCATGTATGTGGCACCGAGTCGTAGGCCTTCTTATAATCTATCCAGCATGTCGACATATCCTTGCGGGATCGGCGAACCTGATGGCTAATGGCCATGTCTATGAGGAGTAGCTCCTTAGTACCGCGAGACCCATTCCTACATCCATTTTGAGAGGCAGACATAATCGAGTAACTGTCAATGTGTGTGTTAATTTTCGCTCTCAAAATGGATGTAAGAAGTTTATAAACCGTCGACAAACACGTGATCGGTCTATAATTCTTGGGTTCCGCGGGACTACCTGACTTATGGAGCAGGTGGGTAACGCCTGTTGTTAGAAACTGTGGTAGTGACCCAGACTCTAAGGATGACTGGAACTGAGATGCCAGGCAAGTGTGTGAACTAATTAGCCATTTTAACCAAAAGTTATGCAGTCCGTCCGGTCCCGGTGATTTCCAATTCGGTAACGGACGGACTGCTTTGGCTACGTCTAATGGTGTAATTATGACTGGTCTAATGGTGTAATTATGACTGGGTATTATTATTATTATTAAACTTAAAAAAAAAGATGGATGAAATCGGTAACGTCGTTCTCAAGTTATGGCGTGACCAAGGGAAATAGGGATTAATATTTATATAATTTTTTTTATAGAAGATTATTATTTGATTTTCACTTCGTCTGTTACTCTGGTGAACGTAGCCGATCTACCTGCCTTTCTACCTGATTTTCTACCTGCCTTTTCCCAACTACGCTGGGATCGGCCTTAGTTTAACCGTGATCTCTGAGTTTGTTTCGGCCTTTCTTCTCAAAGTAGTCAGATAGGAAACGCCGACTTCATCATCTAGTTTTAAAATATGATTGACGTGTAAAAGGGTTTGTGCAAACCTACTCACAGAAATAAAATCATTTATCCTTTAACCCAATGCAGCTGAATATTTTATTTACATGGAGCGACTGCCTATCTGACCTCCACAACCATGTTACTGGGTAACACGATACCCCTTGGTAAGACTCGTTATTAGACTTTTGGGCTTCGGATTACCCGTAAAAACTATTAAAGATCTGCGAATGGCAGCTGGGACCAACGGCTTAGCGCACTTTCCAAGGCACCAAGGGCCTCGATATGTAATGGATGGCCTACCTATGAAACCATCGCGGGAAGCGTAGTTTAAGGGCCCCACACGTACCACAACCACAACGACAACGTCTGGACGGGTGCTAATTTGTATGAAAATGAATAGCTTATTCACACAGACCACATTTCCACCACACACCACCAGCGAGAACACACACTAGCGGCCGACCACATCGCAAACTCAACGAGCACAACGTCTTTCTGCAAACACTAGCCACAACGTAACCACATCGCAACTACTAGCGACAACGTAACCACATCGCAACTACTAGCGACAACGTAACCACATCGCCACTACTAGCGACAACGTAACCACATCGCAACTACTAGCGACAACGTAACCACATCGCCACTACTAGCGACAACGTAACCACATCGCAACTACTAGCGACAACGCAACTGCAAGAAGTTGCGGCAAAATAGTTCACACGTAACCACTGCTCGCCCACATTTAGTCACAGCGATGTGTGTGTAGCAGTGGTAGCCCAGTGGTGCCGGGCGCGACTTACTAGTCGTAGGTCGCAGGTTCGAACCCTGTCAGGCGCTTTACTTTGTGTAAATTATTTCATCGCCACTGCTCTCAAAAACGGCGAAGGAAAATATCGTGAGGAAACCGGCATGTCCAATTCAAAGACATGTCAATAAATCAACTCAGGCTGTTGCAGTCCACTGCTGGACATAGGCCTCTCCCAGGCTGCGCTACAACACCCTGTCCTCCGCCTCGAAGCTCCCAGCTGTCGCTTCGATTCAAAGACATGTGACATCTACCAACCCGCACTGGGCCCGCGTGGTGGCACAGGCCTCATCTCACAGAGAGGAGGCCTGTGTCCCAGCAGTGGGAACAGTATAGGCTGATTATGAGTGATTGTGCTAAAATTGAACCTGAACAGGGTTTTTTTACACTTTAATCTAGATACTTCTGAAACTGATCATACATGTTATCATCATGTTATTTGACTTCCCCATTGGTTTCGTGGTTGCAAGTGCGACTGCTGACCAGAAAGTTCTTAGTACCAGTCCGGAATTTGGCGGTTTAACACCCCCGTGCCTCGGAATGCACGTAAAAGCCGTTGGTCCTGCGCCTGATCTCTTCCCGGTCGTGTTGGATTGCCGTCCTATCGGACTATGAGAGTAAAGGAACAGAGTGCTCCTGTGTTTGCGCCCACACTTGTGCACTATAATATCTCCTACGTACCTGGCTAGTCTCCGTTGAAGACCATTGTCACCGTGACCGAAGTCGGTCGGGAGGCTATTATTACACGTTATCAATTCGTGTCTGCCCGACACACAGTTATCAATTCGTGTCTGCCGACACACAGTTATCAATTCGTGTCTGCCGACACACAGTTATCAATTCGTGTCTGCCGACACACAGTTATCAATTCGTGTCTGCCGACACACAGTTATCAATTCGTGTCTGCCGACACACAGTTATCAATTCGTGTCTGCCGACACACAGTTATCAATTCGTGTCTGCCGACACACAGTTATCAATTCGTGTCTGCCGACACACAGTTATCAATTCGTGTCTGCCGACACACAGTTATCAATTCGTGTCTGCCGACACACAGTTATCAATTCGTGTCTGCCCGACACACAGTTATCAATTCGTGTCTGCCGACACACAGTTATCAATTCGTGTCTGCCCGACACACAGTTATCAATTCGTGTCTGCCGACACACAGTTATCAATTCGTGTCTGCCGACACACAGTTATCAATTCGTGTCTGCCCGACACACAGTTATCAATTCGTGTCTGCCGACACACAGTTATCAATTCGTGTCTGCCGACACACAGTTATCAATTCGTGTCTGCCCGACACACAGTTATCAATTCGTGTCTGCCCGACACACAGTTATCAATTCGTGTCTGCCCGACACACAGTTATCAATTCGTGTCTGCCGACACACAGTTATCAATTCGTGTCTGCCCGACACACAGTTATCAATTCGTGTCTGCCCGACACACAGTTATCAATTCGTGTCTGCCCGACACACAGTTATCAATTCGTGTCTGCCCGACACACAGTTATCAATTCGTGTCTGCCCGACACACAGTTATCAATTCGTGTCTGCCCGACACACAGTTATCAATTCGTGTCTGCCCGACACACAGTTATCAATTCGTGTCTGCCCGACACACAGTTATCAATTCGTGTCTGCCCGACACACAGTTATCAATTCGTGTCTGCCCGACACACAGTTATCAATTCGTGTCTGCCCGACACACAGTTATCAATTCGTGTCTGCCCGACACACAGTTATCAATTCGTGTCTGCCCGACACACAGTTATCAATTCGTGTCTGCCCGACACACAGTTATCAATTCGTGTCTGCCCGACACACAGTTATCAATTCGTGTCTGCCCGACACACAGTTATCAATTCGTGTCTGCCCGACACACAGTTATCAATTCGTGTCTGCCCGACACACAGTTATCAATTCGTGTCTGCCCGACACACAGTTATCAATTCGTGTCTGCCCGACACACAGTTATCAATTCGTGTCTGCCCGACACACAGTTATCAATTCGTGTCTGCCCGACACACAGTTATCAATTCGTGTCTGCCCGACACACAGTTATCAATTCGTGTCTGCCCGACACACAGTTATCAATTCGTGTCTGCCCGACACACAGTTATCAATTCGTGTCTGCCCGACACACAGTTATCAATTCGTGTCTGCCCGACACACAGTTATCAATTCGTGTCTGCCCGACACACAGTTATCAATTCGTGTCTGCCCGACACACAGTTATCAATTCGTGTCTGCCCGACACACAGTTATCAATTCGTGTCTGCCCGACACACAGTTATCAATTCGTGTCTGCCCGACACACAGTTATCAATTCGTGTCTGCCCGACACACAGTTATCAATTCGTGTCTGCCCGACACACAGTTATCAATTCGTGTCTGCCCGACACACAGTTATCAATTCGTGTCTGCCCGACACACAGTTATCAATTCGTGTCTGCCCGACACACAGTTATCAATTCGTGTCTGCCCGACACACAGTTATCAATTCGTGTCTGCCCGACACACAGTTATCAATTCGTGTCTGCCCGACACACAGTTATCAATTCGTGTCTGCCCGACACACAGTTATCAATTCGTGTCTGCCCGACACACAGTTATCAATTCGTGTCTGCCCGACACACAGTTATCAATTCGTGTCTGCCCGACACACAGTTATCAATTCGTGTCTGCCCGACACACAGTTATCAATTCGTGTCTGCCCGACACACAGTTATCAATTCGTGTCTGCCCGACACACAGTTATCAATTCGTGTCTGCCCGACACACAGTTATCAATTCGTGTCTGCCCGACACACAGTTATCAATTCGTGTCTGCCCGACACACAGTTATCAATTCGTGTCTGCCCGACACACAGTTATCAATTCGTGTCTGCCCGACACACAGTTATCAATTCGTGTCTGCCCGACACACAGTTATCAATTCGTGTCTGCCCGACACACAGTTATCAATTCGTGTCTGCCCGACACACAGTTATCAATTCGTGTCTGCCCGACACACAGTTATCAATTCGTGTCTGCCCGACACACAGTTATCAATTCGTGTCTGCCCGACACACAGTTATCAGTCATTCACGGTTTTTCTATATTTTATTATGATCTGTTTTAAAATACCAACCCCGGTTACTAATATTTAAAATACCAACCCCGGTTACTAATATTTGGGCGTTCGCTTAAACGGGTGACTAAAATTGCACAATTAATGGCAATCTCAATACAAAGACAGGCCTGTTGGTCTAGTGGTTAGTGACCCTGACTGCTATGCCGGAGGTCGTGGGTTCGATTCCCACCCAGGACAAATGTTTGTGTAATGAGCACGATCATTTGTTCTGTGTCTGGGTGTAATTTATCTATAATATTTATGTATTTAGAAATATATAAGTATGTTTATCAGTTGTCTAGTACCCATAACACAAGCTCTGCTTAGCTTGGGACTAGATGGCGTTGTGTGATAGTTGTGGAATATTTATTTATTTATTTATTTATTTAAAGATGAAGTCAGAAAAATTTTAAAGAGTATAAACAATACCTATTTACAATTATTGTACCTTAAATTAGACTTTATAACTTAGTCAAATCATTCATTAAACGTAAGTTGTGCCAGAAAGCATTTTATACCGTTAAGGATTATATCGAGGACTAAAAGGAGCTGCTTCCAATTTATTACATATTGAATGGTTTTTTTTTTTTCTCTTTGGTTGTTGTTTTTTTTTATATACACTTTGACAGTAATGAATTTTATTTATATACTATGACGTTTGCTTACTTTGTAAATTATTTTAATTATTGTGAATGTGAACACTATGTGGGTCATTTTATTTATATTAATTTTCTCTCTGTTCTCTTAGTTTTTGTCATGGTCTGGCAGTTTGAGTAATTAATGTGGCCTACCCAAATGTCCTTTCTTTGGTGTTGTTCGTCGAATCGTTGAGCTCCTTAAGTTTTGAATTGAGCTGCACGATTTCTGACAAATGCGTGCACTGACTGGACAGGTCCTCTCAATCTGTGTGATTCTTTCCTCAAAAGACCATCTCAGACATCGACCTACATGGTCTTCATATGATCTGACCAAGATTATGTCTGGACTTTAAAAGAGACTGTGACCTCAAAGTTTGTTTCGGCCTTTCTTCTCAGACTAGTCAGATAGAAAACGCCGACCACATCTAGTTTTAAAATATGATTAACGTATAAAAGTATCTGTACAAACCTACTTACAAAATAAAATCATTTATCATTTAGTGGCAAGATACAAGACATGTAAAACTGGGCTTAAACTATTTGGACTCCTGTGCTATATGCACCAGTTACTTCCGTCGCCGCTGAGTCCAATCCACATCGAAGGGTCGCTCCACGCGCGCCTCAAAGAGCTGTCAGCACGAACTGACGGGGTCCGCTAGGGCCGATGCCGCCGGGGCTGCGGGTTGTTCGAAAGAGATACCGTGGCCCCTGGCACAGGCAACTGAAGGAACACGGGTGGGTTTTAGTCAGTAAAAGTCTGACACTCCCTTCTGCTCCGCCCAGAGCGGGAGGAGTCATTTGATGATTTCCCACCCAGAAAAAAAAAAAAAAAAAAAAAAAGGGTCGCTTCTCGAAGTTGTGAAGGATTATTTCTACCTAGGGCAAATAATCTAGCTCGGTAGACAAAACTTTGAGAAAGAAGCCGACAAATGATTCAGTTGGGTTGGGCAGCAATTGGAAAACTCCGTCAAGTCTTCTCGTCGCCTATCCCGCAATATTTGAAGACTAAGGTCTTCAACGGCGCCGGAACGTGAACACTGACTGGCCGGGCGGCCGGACGTGCCCGGGCTGGTCCACAAATTCAAGGTCGCTCAGCGCGCTACGGTGCGAGCTATTTTTTTTTATTTATTCGGGAAAATAAACAGTTATACATTAAAATATTACACTAAGATATAAATGTACAAGGTTTATAAATGTATAACCTACGACATTTTCCACAACATGCTATGCTCGGAGTCTCTTTAAAGAATAAAATCAGGAATGAAATTATCCGGAAAAGAACCGTAATTACCGACACAGCCTCCAGAGTAAGCGAACTGAAGTGGCAGTGGGCTGGCCATGTTTGTCGAACGAAGGACCGATGGCCGGTGGAGCAGACGAGTCCTGGAGTGGAGACCGCGTATCGGCAAGCGTAGTGTGGGACGCCCCCCAGCTAGATGGACGGACGACCTTAAGAAGGTGGCTGGGACAGACTGGATGCGGAAGGTGGAGGACATGCTAGTAGCATATCATGGACTTGTAGCTTCTGTTTTACGATACGGTATTATTTTCTGGGGGCAGTCGGCTAATAGAGAGGTTGTATTTAGGATGCGACACGCTGTTTGAGGTCTATGTGTTGTCTAAAAACGACAGATAGCTGTATTCCGTATTTCAAAAAACTAAAAATATTGACACTGCCTGCAATGTATATAATAGAAACTGCATTGTTTGTAAAAAAAAACCCGCATTTATTTGTCAGCTTATCGGCAGTCAGAAGAAATCCATTGCGTACTCAATATTGTAACAAACTATGTAACGTTAAATGTAAAACAGCCTTAATGCGTAAAAGCCTTTTCGGCAATGCTCCAAAAATTTATAATAAAATACCGGATGCTATTAAAAATATGCCATTAATAAATTCAAAAAGGCACTTAATAGCTTGCTTAGTGACAAATGTTACTACACACTGGATGAATTTGTCAATGATGGCTCAATATAATGCTGATTCTATGTTATAGGAAAAAAAAAACTTAAATGATGAATTAATTTGGAGTCGAAATTTATTATTAATATTGACATTTAATATTTTTTTGACATTTTCAATTATTCTGACTTTATTTTATCAGATTTTATTTTATTTTTTGACATTTATAACTAAATAATTCCTCATTTAAATCTGACATCACTGAATTATTTAAATAATATTATGTAATTGTTATAGTTTATTTTGAAATTTTAATTATGCATGATTTTCAGACAGATCAGATCTTTTTTTTATTTTGATTTTTAAATTTGTAATATTGAGCTAAATGCACACCATATTTGTACTCCTCCTGGCATAACATAGCGTTCTGTTTACCCAAACTCAAGATCTGTATTTCTTTACCTGTGTTAACAAATAAAAGTGATTTGATTTGATTTGATTTGACAGGGTGTTGTGGCGCAGCCTGGGAGAGGCCTATGTCCAGCAGTCGACTGCGATAGGCTGAGTTGACTGATTGATTGACATCCATCACCACCGTGATCAAGCTGCCAATACAAGTGTGTTGCGGTGCAAATGTAGATAGATAGATAGATTATTTAATTCAATGCTCACTAGAAACTTCTTTTCCCACCCTAGAAAAATCGACAGTATTGAAGTACTATCGCCGAAACCTATATCTGACCATTTTGAACACAAAATCCCGTGCACATGATGACCACAGCTGCGTCCGTAAGTAAAACAAAAGAGGATCCTTTTTAGGTCGACTAATAATATGCGCTGCAAACAGGAATAGTCCTTACGGTGGTCAGATATAGGTTTTGGCGATAGTAGGTACTGATTAATCGTTTTTTATTAGGGTTCCGTACCTCAAAAGGAAAAGACGGAACCCTTATAGATCGTACATTTTGACCAAGATGTAAGGTTCGTAGAGTTGAGCTCTCAATAGTCTCATTAATTGACTGGGGTTAGATATAGCAGGACGGCTAACCCCTAGACAAAATCCCTAGCTACGCCAGTAGACCCAAGGGCTGGCTTTTATCTTGGCCATTGGCTAAGCATTGCTATACCACGAGGTAATGCCGCCAGTCTCTTGGGTACATTACAAGTCGACAGCGATGCGGATGAATTTTTCGACGCCATATTTTAGTTAGAAGTTAGTTTAGTTAGTTAGAAGTTAGTTTAGTTAGTTAGAAGCAGTGTGGCCCAGTGGTAACGGCTGCGACTTACGAGTTGAAGGTCGTAGGTTCGAACCCAGTCAGGCGCTTTACTTTGTGTAAATTATTTTATCACCACTGCTCTCAAAACGGTGAAGGAAAACATCGTGAGGAAACCGGCACGTCCTAAAACCAAAAATTCGAAGACATGTGACATCTACCAACCCGGACTGGGCCCGCGTGCTGGATTACAGCCCATTTCTCTCACAGAGAGGAGGCCTGTGTCCCAGCAGTGGGAACATTATAGGCTGATTTTGTGTGTATTTTAGTTTGTGAAAAGTTAGGATATAATTTTGTTATATCCTAACTTAAATAGGTGAATGATGACATGCGCCGATTTATCTTTAAAGCTTAGCTTCTGCCCGCGACTTCGGCCCCCGACCCATCGCATCGCATCGCATCGCCCGCCCGTGCTACTAATTCGTTTTTTCTTAGTGTTCATTCTGTTTTTTTTTCCTTTTGCTCGGCTCCTAAGGGTCGTAGTCTGTTGAATCACTGCGGGGTGCACCTTTGGAAAGGGCGTGTGACTAAGATTTGGCAAAAAAAATAATTATATAAGTTTTATTGGTTTGTGATTATAGGAGTATATGTATAACCAAGAATTGGAATATCAAACGCAAAAAGATTTTTTTTCAAATCGGACTGATAGTTCGGTCGATAACCCCATACATACAAACAAACAAATACCTCTTTATAATAGAATAGAAGTATATCCACAATATCTATTAAAATGATTTATATTGTGATTATGTTACGCAATTAGGGTGTTGTGCAGCAAATTAAATGGCGCCGAACGGCTATGCCATGTCAATAACACCTAAAAATATTATATACTAATACCCACGAAGAAAGAAAGAAAAAATATTTACTGCGACTCGTGCAGGAAGATCACATACTTAACTAAACACAGACAAAAAAGTTTTATTAACAAAAAAATAACAAAAATAAAAATGAGAACGACGAAAACGATCGGGTTTTCCCTAAAAATGTATATTATTTTGTTATAATTATATCAGTTGTTTTGTTTGTCGTTTGTTATCTCAAAACTTTTGACCAAAGGTTTTGAGATAAGACAAAAAAAGACCCAGAAATCTTAGTAGTTTTTTTTTTTTTTATCAACAGAAACTTATCGGCGTTACCCTACTACTACTAACTCCGCAGATGGGATATCTAAACATGATAAAAAAAAACTATTTTACAAAGAAAAAAAGCTACCGACTTCCAAAAAAACACTACGAACTGAATAATAACTTTAATTTCGGAAGTCGGTGCCGTTGGTTCCGCATTTTTCGTTTTGTGACACCGACTTCCGAAATTAAAGTTATTTTTCAGTTTGTAGTGTTTTTTTTTTAAGTCGCTTGTTTTTTTTTTGTAAAAAATGTTTTATTTTTCACTTTTTAGTTGTACCTACCCCACCCAAATTCATATATACCTGCAAGGTTAGAGGTACCCCAATAACAACTTTGACAGAAATGAGGGTTTACCTTGGAATACTGAACACATCTCATGAACATGACCCAGGTTGGCCGAAGCCAGGAAAACCTGTTCAGGTGAAAATTCATAGACGACTCCGCCTTGGAGTGTAAATGTGGTGCTGTTCCACAGACGATGGGACAATTAATATCGTGTCCTGCGTCTCCTGTCAGCTGCACGTTACAGGAACTGATGGACCCTGGTGATGGCGCCAAACAAGTAGCCGAATTTTGGGCCGAGTCCATTTAGATTACTAACGACACGCTAAGAAGACTATGAGTCATCATCCCTATTGCGAAAGAAATCAAGTGATCAATAGGTCAGTCCTAACCAACTAGATCCGTAATTACACAACTACTTTACATGGGTAAACCCTGCGGCTTTAGCTACTCAGATTCTATATATTATCTCTAATATTAGCACATTTACCAAAGTGGGAAATATTCGTTGAGAAAGACCAAATGATAACAGGTGCTGAGGTCGATCGAAGGTGACTCTACGTTTGCCGCGGTCGGTTCGTGAGTGGGTCACCATTCATAACATAAATGTATAAAGACCCCCCTCGTGCCTCGGAAAGCACGTTAAGCTGTTGATCCCGGCTGCCATTCGTGGATCTTTGTCGTCAGAATCCCTAAAGTCTGACAACCAGGCTTACCAAGGGGTATCGTGTTACCCAGTAACTGAGTTGTGGGAGTCAGATAGGTAGTCGCTCCATGTAAAATACTTGTATTTGGCTGCATCCGGTTAGACTGGAAGCCGACCTCAACATAGTTGGGAAAAGGCAGGCAGATTGTAGATTGACATACATCCACTTTGTACTAAAAGTATGTATGTATCCCAGCAGTGGGAACATTATAACATTATATTATGGCCGATTATGACCTACTGGAGCCGAGTATACGCGATTCGTTCACTTTCATTCACTGTTCAGAAAGTAAGTCCTCAGGACGCCCCCAGGCTAGGTGGTACGACGATCTTAGCAGGGTGGCTGGTAGCAACTGGATGAGAGCTGCTGAGAATCGAGCTAAATGGCTTGTAATTGGAGAGGCCTGTGTCCAGTAGCGGACTGCTGTAGGGTGATGATGATGATACACAGGAAGCTGTTGGTGTACCTTAGTAAATAAATAAAGAAGTTTTCAGTTCCAAAACAGTTGTTTATAAAATAAACTCCACATGCGTCACGCCGACACTAGTCTTGAAATTCTCACGTGTCCGTTCATAATAACTTGTTATGTATTAATAGTCAATCGTCAGAGTAATTAAACAATATTCTACACATTGACTGGTCAATGTGTGTTGCGTAGTTTAGATGTTATATCGGTTCCTACACAGGTAGGGCTCGTGGCTAAGTAATAGCAGCCGCACGGGTCGTTCGATCAGGTTAAGCTACGCTTGCCGCGGTTGGTCCGTGGATGGATGACCATCTGTACATACCGAGACCCCTCCGTCATTCGTAGATCTTTGACAGCCGTTACGGGTGGTCAGAAGCCCGAAAGTCTGACAACCAGACTTACCAAGGGGTTTTCTATTACCCAGTAACTGGGCTATGGATTCAGATAGGCAGTCGCGTCATGTAAATACTGGTATTCAACTGCATCCGGTTAGACTGGAAGCCAACCCCAACATAGTTGGGAGAAGGCAGGCAGATGATGACGATTTGTGATGTTATACAGTATACATCTCTGCCTTCTGCTTTTGATTAATGGCGCGATATAATAAAACCTCGTGTTACTAGCACAGGTTGTTGGTATTACCTACGTATCTTGCTGGGAAAATCTTTTTTTTTTTTTTGTCTTGGTAAATATCAATGAAACCAGTTTTACAAACTTGTAATAGATTAATCTGCGATCGCGATTTATTTGCCAATAATGTAAACAAATATAAGTTTATGGAAAAATAACTTTAACTCCTACAAAATAAACTTCAGTTTACGCTAAAACCTCAAACATTTTTATAACTTATTTAAGAGTACTCACTCTGTAATCAACTTAATAACCATTAACATAAGGTTGATATTCGTTTAACATGAAATAATATCAATTTGAAACATACATTTTAATAGACTCTAGATACTTTCTATTTGTAGGTACAACTTGTTAAACGTAGGGTTTTTGGAGTGTAGTTCCTTATGGCACGTTACACTCAGGACACTTGGCGAATGGAGCGACACCGAGATCAGAACGAGTACGGGGACATTGAAGACAAGGTAGTTTGGCAATAATTCCTTCTGTTTCCTCCCATGTGGCTTCCCTGGCACCTCATTAACGGCATAACTTCGTAAATGTCTAATAACTGCACCCAAATTACGATGTTTATTTTTTTACATACTTCTTGGCCATAATCTTTATGTTATTTATCTATAATATTTATGTATTTAGAAATATATAAGTATGTTTATCAGTTGTCTAGTACCCATAACACAAGCTCTGCTTAGCTCGGGACTAGATGGCGTTGTGTGATACTTGTGGAATATTTATTAATTTTATTTATCTTTTATTATATGACATTTAACTCGTATACAGATACAATCCTAATTTCAACTCTTTATTAGGGGTTGGTATGTTCAACAGGTTTTTATATTGTATAATTATCCTTCTGATGGATTCCTTTATATTTTGTAAATGTGAGGACTTTGTAAGTAGGCCTTTAGATTTTAGATCTGTAGACCATTTTTTATTTAATCAAGTACAAGTACTTGTTGACAGGCCTACGCTGTCCTCCAATATCTACTGCAATTTGAAAACATTGCCAATTATGTTTAAAAGAGTAACCGTGGAGTTTCTTGCCGGCTCTTCTCCATAGGAAACGACCAATTGGAACCGTGCTTCTGACGTTTCATAAAATATATATATTTTTTTATTGTGTCTGTGTGTTTACAAGCGTGTGCCTTTGTATAGGTATATGTATACAGGGTCAATTTAAATTAGCTAGCGAAAGTCCGCAGACGTGATGTGTATCGATATCTAAACATGATAAAACGAAAAAAAATATTGGTTCAATGTTTTTTTTTGAGCAGATATTGCAGTTTGAGTTCTGGTACTGTACAGTTATGTAATACATATACAGCAAGAGGAACTTCGTTTCAACCGCTGCGGTAATTACTTAACACACTAACAGTAGTAATAGTAATGATTTTGACAGTTCAACAACATTCATTGCGTTATATGTTGTTGAGCAGGCAAATTTTTCAAACACAGAAGCAATAGATTAGCAAAATTCTTCAAAATAATTCAATTTGTGGTTGATAGTGTGTAGTGTTACGCAATTAGGTTGGGTGCTATTGGCCCACCAGCTGGTGTGACCACTAGTGTGACACCAGCTCTCAAAAATGCCTGTGATTGGTTTAGTTGAAATAAATAGTTTGAGTTTGGGTCCCGTTCGCACCCTTTGGGCACGGAACCCTGAAAACAAGATGGCGGCTTTAGTTCCGATTTCCCCCACGCGTCAAAAGATCCTTGGACAGCTGTACATATTTTGATTCGCTTCCATGTTTTATAATTCCAAGGAACGTAGGTAGGTAAGCATCAATTCGCAGAACTCGTAACACATGGCGCGCGCTGAGTGCATTACTCATCGATGTGAAGATAAAGTTACCTCGTACTTTTAATAAAATAATCTTTCATTTGCCACGAATCCTATAATCTACACAGGATCAAATTAAATTAGCTAGCGAAATTCCACATGATGGTAATCGATATCTGAACAAAATAAAAAAGGTTTGATGTTTTATTCTTAGGGGTCATCGACGGCTGGTAGTATTGTTACTTGAAGTATACCGTTTTTAGATATCGACACGCCTCGACGACAGTTGCCTCTGCGGCTGACGCTTGTCGCTCGTGTGGTTATGCACTAAGTTCTCGCCGGCCGCTGCCGCAATACCGCCCGCTTGCTTGGTCACAGTTCTAACTTAACCCATTTGGTCGGGGTGCCCTAGCTTATGTAGTTACTGTGACCAATGCAGCTCGCGTGTCGTCGTCGCTAGCGAAATGTGGGTGTAATGCCTAACCCTTCCGGGATTACAAGGTCAATTAGTTTTCGCGCACTGGATTTTCAACGCACTGCTATTTAGCGCCGAGAGTTCGAAATCCAACAGGGTATTTTTTTGACGCGCTGGGATGCGCTCTGTTGGATTCTCAACGCTCTCGGCTCCACACCGAGAGTTGAAAATCGAGTACGCGATATTTTTAACGCTGTGCGTACGTGCGCTAATTTGTGTTACATTTCATGTAATGTTTCACCAATTAAAGAGAAATATCTAAAGATGGCCGCAATACAATAATTTCAATCAATTAATGCATAATCAGCCTATACGGTTCCCACTGCTGGGACACAGGCCTCCTCTCTGTGAAAAGGAGTGGGCCATAACCTACCACGCTGGCCCAGTGCGTCATATGTCTTCGAATTTTTGGTTCTTGGACATGCCGGTTTCCTCACGATGTTTTCCTTCACCATTTTGAGAGCAGTGGTGGTGAAATTAACTACACAATGTTAGCGAACTCACGACCTACAAGAGAGACTACGGAAAGGATACCACTGGGCCATCAGTGCTCTACAATCTATTTATATAAACCTAATCAATTAATGATGAGTGAGGAACCCGGGTAGGTTTAAAAGTCGTAAGAGGTTCTTACGCTCTACGCAGGCCATCCAGGACGAATCACCCAAAGAGAGAAGCAAATTGTGGGAAGAAAAGCATCCAGCACCTCCCGACTTCGTTAAACCCCAGGTGCATTTGCCTCCCGGGCGTGATCTGCAGTGGCCTATATGGAAAGCTCTCAGTCGATTGCGTACCCAAGTAAGCCGCTGCAGACACAATTTGTCGAAGTGGTGTCATTACAGACTCATCCAACCCCCAGTGCGAGTGCGGGGCCTTTCATCAGACCATGCCCCACTTGCTGGAGTGCAGTGCTGGAGTGGTTGGAATAAGTATATACATGCTGCTTCGAAGGACCAATTGCGGAATATAATTTAGCGGGGGTGAACTATTGACGACACGCAGTAATGAGCTAACCAGGGTAGGACGTAAACTTAATAATGGCGACTTTTCTTCAAATCACAGCGCTGGGCAATGATTGGTTGCGGTGAATGCGCCGCTGATTGGCGCGTGCGGTGAGCATTTTCTTCTCTCTCTGTTGCATGAGATAGGAGGGAAGGGAATATAGTTAGCTCAAAACTGCGGTCGAATCGGAATTCTGCATTGGTGTGAGATGCGTTCGGAAATATGATTGTAAAATTTATATTCAAACTTGCGCGAGCATACCCGTTCACCTGCACCTTGGATGACCTAAAAAATGCCACTGATGTCGCAATCAACGTGTTCACCTACTGGTCTTAAACTATATTTAAAAAAAAATAACGTGTAAGAGTACCATGAGGTGGACAGGTGTGACGCCCACAGGCAGGTGGAGCAACGATCTTCGCAGGACTTTTTGATTTTTATTGTTAAACGGGCCTGCTCTTGACCTCGATCACGCCTGATGAAAAGGTCTATGATGGAACGAGCGTGCCCAGAAGATGCAAGATGGCTGGTCGTAGCTGGATGAAAGTTGCCGAAAATCGAGTTGAATGGCGTGCAATAGGAGAGGCCTATGTCCAGCAGTGGACTGCTGTAGGCAGATGATGATGATAATGAAGAGTACCATCGCCACGAAAAGAAGCAGAATTAATTTATTATTATTTAATCATTTATTTCGAGCAACAAGACTCAGTGTTAGTAACAATGTACTTACAAACTATATTAGGAATACACTTACAAAGACAAAAACAAAAAAAAAACAGTAACACATTGTGACATCATTGCTGCAAGGTGACAGACCCAGCCGAAACCTCGCAGCATTGGTTCACAAACTCAGTCAAGGCTATCATAAACAGGATGCTGTTGGCGCCGCGCCCTACGGGCCAAGGATGCGCACCGTTTCCGCATCACCATGTAGAAACAGTGCACGGGAGCTTCAGCAAACATCCCGGATGCGCTGCAGTATCGGGGCAACCCCCTCAGCATCCTGAACGCGTTATTGTATTGAATTAATGATATGCTTGAAATAACATTGGGGTCATGTCAATGCTGCAACGAGTTACAATCGAACTCAACCGCGAACAGCTATTATACGAAAACGGAAAACCCAAATATGTATTTAATAAAAAAGGTCAAATATATTCGTAAAAGTATATTATTAAGTGACCTTCAGTTGTGGGAAATTACGACCTGTCAAGTGTAACTTTTCCCACAACAATTATTTACTACTTGTATTTGTAGTATCTTATTGTATGACGTATGCAAAAAATTGGGAATCCAAAAAGTAAGGCCCGTTGCAAACATTATACTTTTAAATAGATCTATTTCATGTGCATCATAATAACAAAAAAAAAACAAGGCATGTACTAAATCCTACGACCTAAACCGACCTAAAGAAGGTGGCTGGGGTAGACTGGATGCGGAAGGCGGTAGACAGGGTGTTGTGGAGCAGTCTGGGAGAGGCCTAGGTCCAGCAGTGGATTGTGAATGTGACGCATGTTTACCCCCAACTTATTATTTTTTTTTTGTGTGTTTATGTTCTTTTTTATGCGTCCTGTTTGCCGCAAATAAATGTATTTTCTTTCTTTCTTCGATAGGCTGAGTTGATTGATTGATGTACTAAATCGAACCTCTCATAATTTCTATTTTGCGCTCCTAAAAATGATATGAAGAAATAACTTCCTCAAGAATTGGGCTATCAAAAGCATAACTAAAATTTCGAATCCAACCGGTAGTTCCAGAGATTAGCACGTTCAAACAAACAAACTCTTCAGCTTTATTATATTACTGCTGTTACTCGCGACTTCGTCTGCGATCCAGGATGAAAAGTAGCCTATGTCCTTACCCAGGTCATGGTTTATCTGTGAGCCAAATTTCATCCAAATCCGTTCAGCCGTTTAGCGTGAAAGCGTAACAAACAAACAAACTTGCTTTCATTAGTTAGGATTAGCTTACCCCGTAACTGGGTTGTGGAGGTTGGATAGGCAGTCGCTACATGTAAAAATTAGCTGCATCGGCACCCTAAGGCCGCTCTTCCACTGGCGTTTTACGAGCGTTGGCGCTTCTCCAATGTCTGCGCAACGCCCACGTTGCGCAGACGCGACGTTAACGTCGCGAGTTTCTAGTGGCGTCACACGCACACATGCTGCGTTTTGAGGTGTATATACACCTCAAATCGTTATTATTTTGAGTATGATATAATTATTATCATTCTAGTAATATTTATTTTAGAAGTAGTAATGTATGTTTATTTGTACATATGTATGTTAATATATTCTCGTAATTTTTGTTTAGTTTTTAAGTGAATTGTTTTTAGATTCTATGTATTATTTTTTGTCTCCTTTGCTCTATCACACGCTGTCTACATCTCGGTATCTATTGTCCTATCGCAGGTATGCTGGAAGAGATTTCTTATGAAATAAGCTTCACCTCTGAACCTATTTTTGTCTCCTTTGCTCTATCACACGCTGTCTACATCTCTGTATCTATTGTCCTATCGCAGGTATGCTGGAAGAGATTTCTTATGAAATAAGCTTCACCTCTGAACCTATTTTTGTCTCCTTTGCTCTATCACACGCTGTCTACATCTCTGTATCTATTGTCCTATCGCAGGTATGCTGGAAGAGATTTCTTATGAAATAAGCTTCACCTCTGAACCTATTTTTGTCTCCTTTGCTCTATCACACGCTGTCTACATCTCTGTATCTATTGTCCTATCGCAGGTATGCTGGAAGAGATTTCTTATGAAATAAGCTTCACCTCTGAACCTATTTTTGTCTCCTTTGCTCTATCACACGCTGTCTACATCTCTGTATCTATTGTCCTATCGCAGGTATGCTGGAAGAGATTTCTTATGAAATAAGCTTCACCTCTGAACCTATTTTTGTCTCCTTTGCTCTATCACACGCTGTCTACATCTCTGTATCTATTGTCCTATCGCAGGTATGCTGGAAGAGATTTCTTATGAAATAAGCTTCACCTCTGAACCTATTTTTGTCTCCTTTGCTCTATCACACGCTGTCTACATCTCTGTATCTATTGTCCTATCGCAGGTATGCTGGAAGAGATTTCTTATGAAATAAGCTTCACCTCTGAACCTATTTTTGTCTCCTTTGCTCTATCACACGCTGTCTACATCTCTGTATCTATTGTCCTATCGCAGGTATGCTGGAAGAGATTTCTTATGAAATAAGCTTCACCTCTGAACCTATTTTTGTCTCCTTTGCTCTATCACACGCTGTCTACATCTCTGTATCTATTGTCCTATCGCAGGTATGCTGGAAGAGATTTCTTATGAAATAAGCTTCACCTCTGAACCTATTTTTGTCTCCTTTGCTCTATCACACGCTGTCTACATCTCTGTATCTATTGTCCTATCGCAGGTATGCTGGAAGAGATTTCTTATGAAATAAGCTTCACCTCTGAACCTATTTTTGTCTCCTTTGCTCTATCACACGCTGTCTACATCTCTGTATCTATTGTCCTATCGCAGGTATGCTGGAAGAGATTTCTTATGAAATAAGCTTCACCTCTGAACCTATTTTTGTCTCCTTTGCTCTATCACACGCTGTCTACATCTCTGTATCTATTGTCCTATCGCAGGTATGCTGGAAGAGATTTCTTATGAAATAAGCTTCACCTCTGAACCTATTTTTGTCTCCTTTGCTCTATCACACGCTGTCTACATCTCTGTATCTATTGTCCTATCGCAGGTATGCTGGAAGAGATTTCTTATGAAATAAGCTTCACCTCTGAACCTATTTTTGTCTCCTTTGCTCTATCACACGCTGTCTACATCTCTGTATCTATTGTCCTATCGCAGGTATGCTGGAAGAGATTTCTTATGAAATAAGCTTCACCTCTGAACCTATTTTTGTCTCCTTTGCTCTATCACACGCTGTCTACATCTCTGTATCTATTGTCCTATCGCAGGTATGCTGGAAGAGATTTCTTATGAAATAAGCTTCACCTCTGAACCTATTTTTGTCTCCTTTGCTCTATCACACGCTGTCTACATCTCTGTATCTATTGTCCTATCGCAGGTATGCTGGAAGAGATTTCTTATGAAATAAGCTTCACCTCTGAACCTATTTTTGTCTCCTTTGCTCTATCACACGCTGTCTACATCTCTGTATCTATTGTCCTATCGCAGGTATGCTGGAAGAGATTTCTTATGAAATAAGCTTCACCTCTGAACCTATTTTTGTCTCCTTTGCTCTATCACACGCTGTCTACATCTCTGTATCTATTGTCCTATCGCAGGTATGCTGGAAGAGATTTCTTATGAAATAAGCTTCACCTCTGAACCTATTTTTGTCTCCTTTGCTCTATCACACGCTGTCTACATCTCTGTATCTATTGTCCTATCGCAGGTATGCTGGAAGAGATTTCTTATGAAATAAGCTTCACCTCTGAACCTATTTTTGTCTCCTTTGCTCTATCACACGCTGTCTACATCTCTGTATCTATTGTCCTATCGCAGGTATGCTGGAAGAGATTTCTTATGAAATAAGCTTCACCTCTGAACCTATTTTTGTCTCCTTTGCTCTATCACACGCTGTCTACATCTCTGTATCTATTGTCCTATCGCAGGTATGCTGGAAGAGATTTCTTATGAAATAAGCTTCACCTCTGAACCTATTTTTGTCTCCTTTGCTCTATCACACGCTGTCTACATCTCTGTATCTATTGTCCTATCGCAGGTATGCTGGAAGAGATTTCTTATGAAATAAGCTTCACCTCTGAACCTATTTTTGTCTCCTTTGCTCTATCACACGCTGTCTACATCTCTGTATCTATTGTCCTATCGCAGGTATGCTGGAAGAGATTTCTTATGAAATAAGCTTCACCTCTGAACCTATTTTTGTCTCCTTTGCTCTATCACACGCTGTCTACATCTCTGTATCTATTGTCCTATCGCAGGTATGCTGGAAGAGATTTCTTATGAAATAAGCTTCACCTCTGAACCTATTTTTGTCTCCTTTGCTCTATCACACGCTGTCTACATCTCTGTATCTATTGTCCTATCGCAGGTATGCTGGAAGAGATTTCTTATGAAATAAGCTTCACCTCTGAACCTATTTTTGTCTCCTTTGCTCTATCACACGCTGTCTACATCTCTGTATCTATTGTCCTATCGCAGGTATGCTGGAAGAGATTTCTTATGAAATAAGCTTCACCTCTGAACCTATTTTTGTCTCCTTTGCTCTATCACACGCTGTCTACATCTCTGTATCTATTGTCCTATCGCAGGTATGCTGGAAGAGATTTCTTATGAAATAAGCTTCACCTCTGAACCTATTTTTGTCTCCTTTGCTCTATCACACGCTGTCTACATCTCTGTATCTATTGTCCTATCGCAGGTATGCTGGAAGAGATTTCTTATGAAATAAGCTTCACCTCTGAACCTATTTTTGTCTCCTTTGCTCTATCACACGCTGTCTACATCTCTGTATCTATTGTCCTATCGCAGGTATGCTGGAAGAGATTTCTTATGAAATAAGCTTCACCTCTGAACCTATTTTTGTCTCCTTTGCTCTATCACACGCTGTCTACATCTCTGTATCTATTGTCCTATCGCAGGTATGCTGGAAGAGATTTCTTATGAAATAAGCTTCACCTCTGAACCTATTTTTGTCTCCTTTGCTCTATCACACGCTGTCTACATCTCTGTATCTATTGTCCTATCGCAGGTATGCTGGAAGAGATTTCTTATGAAATAAGCTTCACCTCTGAACCTATTTTTGTCTCCTTTGCTCTATCACACGCTGTCTACATCTCTGTATCTATTGTCCTATCGCAGGTATGCTGGAAGAGATTTCTTATGAAATAAGCTTCACCTCTGAACCTATTTTTGTCTCCTTTGCTCTATCACACGCTGTCTACATCTCTGTATCTATTGTCCTATCGCAGGTATGCTGGAAGAGATTTCTTATGAAATAAGCTTCACCTCTGAACCTATTTTTGTCTCCTTTGCTCTATCACACGCTGTCTACATCTCTGTATCTATTGTCCTATCGCAGGTATGCTGGAAGAGATTTCTTATGAAATAAGCTTCACCTCTGAACCTATTTTTGTCTCCTTTGCTCTATCACACGCTGTCTACATCTCTGTATCTATTGTCCTATCGCAGGTATGCTGGAAGAGATTTCTTATGAAATAAGCTTCACCTCTGAACCTATTTTTGTCTCCTTTGCTCTATCACACGCTGTCTACATCTCTGTATCTATTGTCCTATCGCAGGTATGCTGGAAGAGATTTCTTATGAAATAAGCTTCACCTCTGAACCTATTTTTGTCTCCTTTGCTCTATCACACGCTGTCTACATCTCTGTATCTATTGTCCTATCGCAGGTATGCTGGAAGAGATTTCTTATGAAATAAGCTTCACCTCTGAACCTATTTTTGTCTCCTTTGCTCTATCACACGCTGTCTACATCTCTGTATCTATTGTCCTATCGCAGGTATGCTGGAAGAGATTTCTTATGAAATAAGCTTCACCTCTGAACCTATTTTTGTCTCCTTTGCTCTATCACACGCTGTCTACATCTCTGTATCTATTGTCCTATCGCAGGTATGCTGGAAGAGATTTCTTATGAAATAAGCTTCACCTCTGAACCTATTTTTGTCTCCTTTGCTCTATCACACGCTGTCTACATCTCTGTATCTATTGTCCTATCGCAGGTATGCTGGAAGAGATTTCTTATGAAATAAGCTTCACCTCTGAACCTATTTTTGTCTCCTTTGCTCTATCACACGCTGTCTACATCTCTGTATCTATTGTCCTATCGCAGGTATGCTGGAAGAGATTTCTTATGAAATAAGCTTCACCTCTGAACCTATTTTTGTCTCCTTTGCTCTATCACACGCTGTCTACATCTCTGTATCTATTGTCCTATCGCAGGTATGCTGGAAGAGATTTCTTATGAAATAAGCTTCACCTCTGAACCTATTTTTGTCTCCTTTGCTCTATCACACGCTGTCTACATCTCTGTATCTATTGTCCTATCGCAGGTATGCTGGAAGAGATTTCTTATGAAATAAGCTTCACCTCTGAACCTATTTTTGTCTCCTTTGCTCTATCACACGCTGTCTACATCTCTGTATCTATTGTCCTATCGCAGGTATGCTGGAAGAGATTTCTTATGAAATAAGCTTCACCTCTGAACCTATTTTTGTCTCCTTTGCTCTATCACACGCTGTCTACATCTCTGTATCTATTGTCCTATCGCAGGTATGCTGGAAGAGATTTCTTATGAAATAAGCTTCACCTCTGAACCTATTTTTGTCTCCTTTGCTCTATCACACGCTGTCTACATCTCGGTATCTATTGTCCTATCGCAGGTATGCTGGAAGAGATTTCTTATGAAATAAGCTTCACCTCTGAACCTATTTTTGTCTCCTTTGCTCTATCACACGCTGTCTACATCTCTGTATCTATTGTCCTATCGCAGGTATGCTGGAAGAGATTTCTTATGAAATAAGCTTCACCTCTGAACCTATTTTTGTCTCCTTTGCTCTATCACACGCTGTCTACATCTCTGTATCTATTGTCCTATCGCAGGTATGCTGGAAGAGATTTCTTATGAAATAAGCTTCACCTCTGAACCTATTTTTGTCTCCTTTGCTCTATCACACGCTGTCTACATCTCTGTATCTATTGTCCTATCGCAGGTATGCTGGAAGAGATTTCTTATGAAATAAGCTTCACCTCTGAACCTATTTTTGTCTCCTTTGCTCTATCACACGCTGTCTACATCTCTGTATCTATTGTCCTATCGCAGGTATGCTGGAAGAGATTTCTTATGAAATAAGCTTCACCTCTGAACCTATTTTTGTCTCCTTTGCTCTATCACACGCTGTCTACATCTCTGTATCTATTGTCCTATCGCAGGTATGCTGGAAGAGATTTCTTATGAAATAAGCTTCACCTCTGAACCTATTTTTGTCTCCTTTGCTCTATCACACGCTGTCTACATCTCTGTATCTATTGTCCTATCGCAGGTATGCTGGAAGAGATTTCTTATGAAATAAGCTTCACCTCTGAACCTATTTTTGTCTCCTTTGCTCTATCACACGCTGTCTACATCTCTGTATCTATTGTCCTATCGCAGGTATGCTGGAAGAGATTTCTTATGAAATAAGCTTCACCTCTGAACCTATTTTTGTCTCCTTTGCTCTATCACACGCTGTCTACATCTCTGTATCTATTGTCCTATCGCAGGTATGCTGGAAGAGATTTCTTATGAAATAAGCTTCACCTCTGAACCTATTTTTGTCTCCTTTGCTCTATCACACGCTGTCTACATCTCTGTATCTATTGTCCTATCGCAGGTATGCTGGAAGAGATTTCTTATGAAATAAGCTTCACCTCTGAACCTATTTTTGTCTCCTTTGCTCTATCACACGCTGTCTACATCTCTGTATCTATTGTCCTATCGCAGGTATGCTGGAAGAGATTTCTTATGAAATAAGCTTCACCTCTGAACCTATTTTTGTCTCCTTTGCTCTATCACACGCTGTCTACATCTCTGTATCTATTGTCCTATCGCAGGTATGCTGGAAGAGATTTCTTATGAAATAAGCTTCACCTCTGAACCTATTTTTGTCTCCTTTGCTCTATCACACGCTGTCTACATCTCTGTATCTATTGTCCTATCGCAGGTATGCTGGAAGAGATTTCTTATGAAATAAGCTTCACCTCTGAACCTATTTTTGTCTCCTTTGCTCTATCACACGCTGTCTACATCTCTGTATCTATTGTCCTATCGCAGGTATGCTGGAAGAGATTTCTTATGAAATAAGCTTCACCTCTGAACCTATTTTTGTCTCCTTTGCTCTATCACACGCTGTCTACATCTCTGTATCTATTGTCCTATCGCAGGTATGCTGGAAGAGATTTCTTATGAAATAAGCTTCACCTCTGAACCTATTTTTGTCTCCTTTGCTCTATCACACGCTGTCTACATCTCTGTATCTATTGTCCTATCGCAGGTATGCTGGAAGAGATTTCTTATGAAATAAGCTTCACCTCTGAACCTATTTTTGTCTCCTTTGCTCTATCACACGCTGTCTACATCTCTGTATCTATTGTCCTATCGCAGGTATGCTGGAAGAGATTTCTTATGAAATAAGCTTCACCTCTGAACCTATTTTTGTCTCCTTTGCTCTATCACACGCTGTCTACATCTCTGTATCTATTGTCCTATCGCAGGTATGCTGGAAGAGATTTCTTATGAAATAAGCTTCACCTCTGAACCTATTTTTGTCTCCTTTGCTCTATCACACGCTGTCTACATCTCTGTATCTATTGTCCTATCGCAGGTATGCTGGAAGAGATTTCTTATGAAATAAGCTTCACCTCTGAACCTATTTTTGTCTCCTTTGCTCTATCACACGCTGTCTACATCTCTGTATCTATTGTCCTATCGCAGGTATGCTGGAAGAGATTTCTTATGAAATAAGCTTCACCTCTGAACCTATTTTTGTCTCCTTTGCTCTATCACACGCTGTCTACATCTCTGTATCTATTGTCCTATCGCAGGTATGCTGGAAGAGATTTCTTATGAAATAAGCTTCACCTCTGAACCTATTTTTGTCTCCTTTGCTCTATCACACGCTGTCTACATCTCTGTATCTATTGTCCTATCGCAGGTATGCTGGAAGAGATTTCTTATGAAATAAGCTTCACCTCTGAACCTATTTTTGTCTCCTTTGCTCTATCACACGCTGTCTACATCTCTGTATCTATTGTCCTATCGCAGGTATGCTGGAAGAGATTTCTTATGAAATAAGCTTCACCTCTGAACCTATTTTTGTCTCCTTTGCTCTATCACACGCTGTCTACATCTCTGTATCTATTGTCCTATCGCAGGTATGCTGGAAGAGATTTCTTATGAAATAAGCTTCACCTCTGAACCTATTTTTGTCTCCTTTGCTCTATCACACGCTGTCTACATCTCTGTATCTATTGTCCTATCGCAGGTATGCTGGAAGAGATTTCTTATGAAATAAGCTTCACCTCTGAACCTATTTTTGTCTCCTTTGCTCTATCACACGCTGTCTACATCTCTGTATCTATTGTCCTATCGCAGGTATGCTGGAAGAGATTTCTTATGAAATAAGCTTCACCTCTGAACCTATTTTTGTCTCCTTTGCTCTATCACACGCTGTCTACATCTCTGTATCTATTGTCCTATCGCAGGTATGCTGGAAGAGATTTCTTATGAAATAAGCTTCACCTCTGAACCTATTTTTGTCTCCTTTGCTCTATCACACGCTGTCTACATCTCTGTATCTATTGTCCTATCGCAGGTATGCTGGAAGAGATTTCTTATGAAATAAGCTTCACCTCTGAACCTATTTTTGTCTCCTTTACTCTATCACACGCTGTCTACATCTCTGTATCTATTGTCCTATCGCAGGTATGCTGGAAGAGATTTCTTATGAAATAAGCTTCACCTCTGAACCTATTTTTGTCTCCTTTGCTCTATCACACGCTGTCTACATCTCTGTATCTATTGTCCTATCGCAGGTATGCTGGAAGAGATTTCTTATGAAATAAGCTTCACCTCTGAACCTATTTTTGTCTCCTTTGCTCTATCACACGCTGTCTACATCTCTGTATCTATTGTCCTATCGCAGGTATGCTGGAAGAGATTTCTTATGAAATAAGCTTCACCTCTGAACCTATTTTTGTCTCCTTTGCTCTATCACACGCTGTCTACATCTCTGTATCTATTGTCCTATCGCAGGTATGCTGGAAGAGATTTCTTATGAAATAAGCTTCACCTCTGAACCTATTTTTGTCTCCTTTGCTCTATCACACGCTGTCTACATCTCTGTATCTATTGTCCTATCGCAGGTATGCTGGAAGAGATTTCTTATGAAATAAGCTTCACCTCTGAACCTATTTTTGTCTCCTTTGCTCTATCACACGCTGTCTACATCTCTGTATCTATTGTCCTATCGCAGGTATGCTGGAAGAGATTTCTTATGAAATAAGCTTCACCTCTGAACCTATTTTTGTCTCCTTTGCTCTATCACACGCTGTCTACATCTCGGTATCTATTGTCCTATCGCAGGTATGCTGGAAGAGATTTCTTATGAAATAAGCTTCACCTCTGAACCTATTTTTGTCTCCTTTGCTCTATCACACGCTGTCTACATCTCTGTATCTATTGTCCTATCGCAGGTATGCTGGAAGAGATTTCTTATGAAATAAGCTTCACCTCTGAACCTATTTTTGTCTCCTTTGCTCTATCACACGCTGTCTACATCTCTGTATCTATTGTCCTATCGCAGGTATGCTGGAAGAGATTTCTTATGAAATAAGCTTCACCTCTGAACCTATTTTTGTCTCCTTTGCTCTATCACACGCTGTCTACATCTCTGTATCTATTGTCCTATCGCAGGTATGCTGGAAGAGATTTCTTATGAAATAAGCTTCACCTCTGAACCTATTTTTGTCTCCTTTGCTCTATCACACGCTGTCTACATCTCTGTATCTATTGTCCTATCGCAGGTATGCTGGAAGAGATTTCTTATGAAATAAGCTTCACCTCTGAACCTATTTTTGTCTCCTTTGCTCTATCACACGCTGTCTACATCTCTGTATCTATTGTCCTATCGCAGGTATGCTGGAAGAGATTTCTTATGAAATAAGCTTCACCTCTGAACCTATTTTTGTCTCCTTTGCTCTATCACACGCTGTCTACATCTCTGTATCTATTGTCCTATCGCAGGTATGCTGGAAGAGATTTCTTATGAAATAAGCTTCACCTCTGAACCTATTTTTGTCTCCTTTGCTCTATCACACGCTGTCTACATCTCTGTATCTATTGTCCTATCGCAGGTATGCTGGAAGAGATTTCTTATGAAATAAGCTTCACCTCTGAACCTATTTTTGTCTCCTTTGCTCTATCACACGCTGTCTACATCTCTGTATCTATTGTCCTATCGCAGGTATGCTGGAAGAGATTTCTTATGAAATAAGCTTCACCTCTGAACCTATTTTTGTCTCCTTTGCTCTATCACACGCTGTCTACATCTCTGTATCTATTGTCCTATCGCAGGTATGCTGGAAGAGATTTCTTATGAAATAAGCTTCACCTCTGAACCTATTTTTGTCTCCTTTGCTCTATCACACGCTGTCTACATCTCTGTATCTATTGTCCTATCGCAGGTATGCTGGAAGAGATTTCTTATGAAATAAGCTTCACCTCTGAACCTATTTTTTGTCTCCTCTGCTCTATCACACGCTGTCTACATCTCTGTATCTATTGTCCTATCGCAGGTATGCTGGAAGAGATTTCTTATGAAATAAGCTTCACCTCTGAACCTATTTTTGTCTCCTTTGCTCTATCACACGCTGTCTACATCTCTGTATCTATTGTCCTATCGCAGGTATGCTGGAAGAGATTTCTTATGAAATAAGCTTCACCTCTGAACCTATTTTTGTCTCCTTTGCTCTATCACACGCTGTCTACATCTCTGTATCTATTGTCCTATCGCAGGTATGCTGGAAGAGATTTCTTATGAAATAAGCTTCACCTCTGAACCTATTTTTGTCTCCTTTGCTCTATCACACGCTGTCTACATCTCTGTATCTATTGTCCTATCGCAGGTATGCTGGAAGAGATTTCTTATGAAATAAGCTTCACCTCTGAACCTATTTTTGTCTCCTTTGCTCTATCACACGCTGTCTACATCTCTGTATCTATTGTCCTATCGCAGGTATGCTGGAAGAGATTTCTTATGAAATAAGCTTCACCTCTGAACCTATTTTTGTCTCCTTTGCTCTATCACACGCTGTCTACATCTCTGTATCTATTGTCCTATCGCAGGTATGCTGGAAGAGATTTCTTATGAAATAAGCTTCACCTCTGAACCTATTTTTGTCTCCTTTGCTCTATCACACGCTGTCTACATCTCTGTATCTATTGTCCTATCTCAGGTATGCTGGAAGAGATTTCTTATGAAATAAGCTTCACCTCTGAACCTATTTTTTCTGTACTGTTTTTCATTGTCTGTTTATATAATATATGTGTCTACATAAATGGTAAAAATGTTAGAAAAAGACTGTTGAGGAGTGTCGAGAACATAGCTTTATATGGGATAGAATGACATTGGCCTTGTATCGTAAGGTCGTATAAACTTATATATACGTACAGAGGTCAGCAGATCAAGCTACCCGAAACTGTCAAATTTTCCCAATTAACCTTGAACCTTGATGCTTTAGCGATAAAGTTGAAAAACTATTAAAGAAATTTGACAGATTATAGTAGCGTGATGTGCTGGCGTTTGTACCTGTGTAGCTTAGATTCGCAATTCAATTAACGTCTTGTTTTTATACTTCAAAGAATCGGCAGTGGGTTAAGGAAAACGTTGCGCTAAATCCTTTTTTGATCTTATTGTGTGCGAGAATGTAGAAAATCAGCCCAAAACATAATCAGCCTAAAACGTCCCACTGCTGGGACACAGGCCTCCTCTCGGTGAGTGGGAGTGGGCTCTAATGCTATAATCCAGCACGCGGGCCCAGTGCGGGTTGGTAGATGTCACATGTCTTCGAGTGTTTGATTTTAGGACATAACGGTTTCCTCACGATGTTTTCCTTCACCGTTTTGAGAGCAGTGGTGATGTAATTATTTACACAAAGTAAAGCGCCTGTCCGAGTGCGAACCTACAATAACCACTGCACCACCACTGCCACCAGTACCACGGCTCTGCTGCGAAAGTGGTCACCGCCGCCGCTTGGAATCTGCCACACCAGGGTTATCACAGGCGCGTATACGTGCATAGTATTAAATGTTTTTGTTGGTATATTGGCGTGTGTTAACTAACATCTAAGGGAACTATTTTAGCTTAATGTTTTTTGTTTCGTAATATTAATTACCTGGCCGCACGGGTCGATCAATCAGGTTCAGCTACACTTGTCGTAGTTGGTCCGTGGATGGGTCACCATCTTTACATTTCAAAACCCCTTCGTGTCTCGAAAAGCATGTTAAGTGATCGGTCCCGACTGTCATTCATGGATCTTTGACAGTCGTTACGGGTAGTCAGAAGCCCGAAAGTCTGACAACCAGTCTTACCAAGGGTACCGTGTTATCCAGTAACTGGGTTGTAGAGGTCTGATAGGCAGTTGGATCCATGAAAAATACTGGAATTCAGCTGTATCCAGTTAGAATGAAAGCCGACCCCAACATAGTTGGGCAAAGGCTGCCAGATGATGATGACATTATTATTCGGTTTAAAACAAGACGTAGTGACAAAAAATTAAAAGAGTATGCTTAGATGGTTTGGTAATGTTGAGAGGATGAGTGAAAGGCAGATATGAGTGGAGACCTTCCTCAATATTATTATAGGCTATTCAACATCACGCTAGTACCCTTAGGAGCCGAGCAAAAATAAAAAAAGTCAGAAAGAACGCTAAGCGAAAACGAAAAAAACTTTTTAACAAAAAATTAAACCGCCGAAAACACTGCAAAGCAAAAAATAATAAAAAAAAATTTTAACCATAATAACTATGTTCTTAAATTAATGTGAGTATTCCTAAGTAATTTTGAGTCGGCGCCAGACAATCAATAAACAAAGATCACTAAATTGCCTTAAATTTAAACGGCGGCGACTCTCTATTTTATAATTTTTTGTGGCTATAATCTACTAATTGTTTGCAAAAGGGCAGGCATATGTGGCACTGAGTAGAGTAATAATACACAACTCAGCAATACACAACTCAGCATTCAAATCTGTGAGTGAACAATAAATCACCCCTATTTTCCCACCCTTAGGGTTGGAATTTTTATTCCTTATTTATGGACCAACTTTGGGGTATACCCTTTCCAATAAAAAAGAATTATCAAAATCGGACTACTCTGTAAAAAGTTATGCGTGGTCATACATTACGCGTCGACTTGAGAACCTCCTCGGTTTTTTTCGTCGGTTAAAAACTAGCGATGCGATGCGATGCGTCGGGTCGAGGGAACAAGGAATTTCACGCAGACGAAGTCGCGGACAGAAGCTAGTCAGTTATAATTGGACAACATGGAATTATTGTTAGTTCGCGCGTGTAAATAAGCGTTTTCTTAATAACACTAATTATACATGCATGAGTAATTCTGCAAGCGATACCTACGTCTCGGGTTAGTTATAATTTGCATGCAAACATTCTTAAGCTCACACCTATTCAGAAAGGTACAGGCAGGCACTACTACAGGACGTCTTTTGCATATCCTTACTAATAATAGGTCTATTCAAATTTACGTTTCCAATTTATGTTACTTCAAATTAAACAAATACCAACATTATTCCAGTGGTAATTAAATTATTTCAGAGCGACGATCTTCGCAGGATGGCTGGCAGCAACTGGATGAGAGTTGCCGAAAATCGAGTTGAATGTCGTGCAATAGGAGAGGCCTATGTCCAGCAGTGGACTGCTGTAGCAATAGGAGAGGCCTATGTCCAGCAGTGGACTGCTGTAGGCTAGTGATGATAATGTAGTGACTAGCATTATTTAAAAATTCTTAAAAATGTTTTAAGTTGTAGCGTAAACTGAACTTTATCGTGTAGGAATTAAAGTTATTTTTACAATAACTCATATTTGTTTACATGTTTGCCAAGCGTAGATTACATGGTTCTCACATGATCTGGGGTACAAAGCATGAATGCTATCATGATTAACATGATGAAAAGTTATGGTGCTATCGTTCATGTATAGCTCCGTCTCTCTCCTACATTGGTATCATGATGGCTTTAAATCGTCATAGTGCGGCAGCTGACCAAGATTATGTCTGGACTTTAAAAGAGACTGTGATCTCTGAGTTTGTTTTCACGTTTCTTCTTAGAGGAGTCAGATAGGAAACGCCGACCTCATCTAGTTTTTAAAATATGATTGACGTCTAACGGCCGGACCCAACAACCTATTGACAGATTTGCTACTGATGGTAGGCAGTACAAATTAGAACTGCCAGTATAATATAATTGTACAGATCGCTACTGATGTAGATTATTGGGACGTTAACACCAGAGATAGATAAGTTTTTCTACCTCCAGTATGCCAAAAGAAGAGTACTTGGGTTCGGCTTGTACAAACCTACTTACAGAAATAAAATCATTTATCATTTAATGCTCGGGTTTTAAAGCCCCGTATTCAAAAGCATAAAAGCTGAGAGTTTCACAATGTTGTCTATTGCTTGATGGGCAAGTCACACTGACCTATAATAAACAAGTACACTGGACTTCATACTATCGACGACAAAATGAAGACATTTGATTTCCGCCATTTTGGCGCTGATAACAACGTGAGCGTCTGTGGAACTAATATTGATTTTAAGGTTGATAGTGAGTTTTACAAAATGCTTATGGCGCATCCACACATGCCGAGCGGCACGGCCGGCGGTCAACTCGGCGGCCTGGCCGCCGGCACGCGCATCTTTCACCTGCGGCACGCGCGGCTTTTGGCACCGCATCTGCAGGCCGCCGGTAAAGCCCGCGGCAAATTCAGCGGCAAAGCAGCCTGAAAGCCGGCGGCATGTGTGGATGCGCCATTATACTCTTATGATAAAAATGTTCTAAATACCTCGTAGTAAACACAAAATACACAAAAAAAAGTCTTTTGCCGCGATTTAGACCTAAATCATCAGGGACGTACCAAAACAAAACGCAGACTGTGTCAATTTTAATTCCTGAGACGCTCGAGCGGGGCGGTTTGAATCGGCTCAAAAAACAACTGTAATTTTGTATAGTATATTTTTAATCCAGCGTACTTGTATAATATAGGTCAGTGTGGGCAGGTCACAATTTACTGGTCTACACCAAGACCAAAGACAATACACATTGTGTCATGCGTTGCGACACTGGCAAATTAAAACAAACAAACAAAAAAAAAAATGCCGATTGCAGAGTGGAAATTATCTACTTTTGTAACTAACAACAATTACAAGTAAGATTCAGCCGTGCGTCGCATCTGTGCAAGAACAGCAGGGTAGTTGCGTAAGACACTATGAGTAGCAATTTTGACAGTTCAACAACATTCATTGCGTTATTTACGTTGTTGAGCAGACAAATTTTTCGAACTTATGAAGCAATGGATTAGCAATATCCTTCAAAATTATTTAGATTTTAATTGAATGTGTGTTACGCAATTAGGGTGCTGACTACGACAAAAACACCAACTAACTAGCCTAAGGTTCTCCTTATAACGTCAGTTATCTGCTAGTGTAAATTCAGTCAAAATAGGTCCAGCCGTTTCGGAGATTAGCCGGAACAAACAGACAGTCAATTTTTATTTTATTTATTATTTTCCGTATATACTTTCATAATTATGCATTTACTAAAAAGCTGTTATTTTGATATTACAAACAGACACTTCAATTTTATGATTTGATTTTACTGTTCACTTAAGGTCCGTACAAAATAGGTTGGTGTTCCGGACCCGGACCGCAGTTCGATATTTAGTGACTCCAGAAGTCCAGACTCCAGAGGCTCCGGAGGTGACTCTCGTAATTTTAACAACGTTCACAGTCTGATCTCTCGAACTTTCAAAATACCACTAATATCCCTACATTTTTGACATTGATTGTCGCTGAGATAAGATTGCGAGTAGATTTTGAACGTTTTTAATTACGCGAATTGGCCTTCTGTTATTGACCAAGGAGGCGTTCTTAATCATGAAATGACTATCGTACAATTGATACTTTAACTCGAGCATTTTAAAAGTTATATAATTAATCTGTAGATTAATCTGATTCTAAATCTACGGATTAAGTTATATAAGCTTGTAATTTATCTGAAATAAATAATTTGAATTGAATTGAATTGAAAACATTGATATTCCCCAGCAATTGTGAGGTGATTGTGTTGTGATTGTGAGGTCAGATGACAGCCGCTCCGAGTCACATATGTACATATTTGACGACGCAGCCGCCGAAAAGGTCGGATAAGAGCCGTGTTGCCAACCTAGCTTACCCTACTGTGTTACCAGTAGATCTACTGTTTTTAAATGGCGTCCCTTTATTTTTTTTTACGCATATTTTCCCCAACTAGTTCATTTTTGTGTTTGAGTTCTTTCTCCGCGTTATGATGGCTGCAAATAAAAATGTAGTTTCATTCTTTTTTCTTTTTTTTACTACGGTCATCGGTTACCTTCGGAAATTCCGAAAAATGGTTGACTGGTAGAGAATGCCTAAGGCATTAAGTCCGCATTTGTACCTTTTTGTGCGAACAGTTTAAATAAATGAATAACATGGGTCAGGGCTCAGGGTCGGGGGATAAGAGAGTATCGAAATCGGAGGGTCCCTGGATTGGTGACAATCTCTACATACCGAGACCCCTCCGTGTCTCAGAAAGCACGTTAAGTCGTTGGTCTCAGCTCTCATTCGTGGATCTTTGACAGGCGTTACGGGTCGACAGAAGCCCGAAAGTCTGACAACCAGTCTCACCAAGGGGTATCGTATTATCCAGTAACTGGGTTGTGGAGGCCAGGCAGGTAGGCGCTCCGTGTAAAATACCGGTATTCAGCTGCATCTGGTTGAACTGGAAGCCGACCCTAACATTACTGTCAAAATCCACGAATGACAGCCGGGAACAACGGCTTACCGTTCCGAGGCGCGGAGTGGTCCCGATCTGTAATAGAAGGTCACCCATCCACGAACCAACCGAGCAAGCATAGCTTAACGTTCGATTGTCCCGTCCGGCTGTTTTCAATTAGCATTGTGTCTAAAAATACGCTCGTATGACTGCATTTTGTTCCAGAGTTGCTAAAAACGAATAAGTGCGTATACGAACTGGATGCAGGAATGTGGAGTGCCTCTTGAGTTTTCCAATGTAAACAATTTAGTTTTAGCTTTTTATATGCCATATTTTATGATCTAGACAAGAAATAGATGTCTAAAGTCTATTCAAATTTATGTTTCAAATTGATGTTATTTCAAGCTAAACAAATATCTACTTTATTTTAATGGTAATTAAGTAAATTTCAGAGTGACTAGCACCATTGAAAAAGTTATAAAAATGTTTGAAGTTGTAGCGTAAACTGAACTTTATTGACTAGGAATTAAAGTTATTTTTCCATTAACATACATTTGTTTACATTTTTAGCAAATAAATCGCGAATGCAGATTAGGTTAAAGATTACAGCTTGCAAAATAGGAGGGATTTTATCGCGCGCTGCATTTTCAACTCTCGGTGTTGAGCCGAGCGTTGAGAATCCAACAGAGCGCCTCCTCCCAGCGTGTCAAAAAAACCACGCTGTTGGATTTTCATCTCTAGGCATTAAGCAGTACGTTGAAAATCTAGTGTGCAAAAAAAAAATCGCTGCGGGGAACTCGCCCCCTGG
Source organism: Apamea epomidion (assembly GCA_947507525.1). Classification (NCBI taxonomy): domain Eukaryota; kingdom Metazoa; phylum Arthropoda; class Insecta; order Lepidoptera; family Noctuidae; genus Apamea; species Apamea epomidion. The sequence goes on from OX382255.1 coordinate 9,637,043, forward strand.
GAAGCTGAGCTAGGAACAGCTATGGAGGTCGATGAGAAGAAAGGATTATTTCTGAACATTCATCATCTGCCTGCCTTGTCCCAACTATGTTGAGGTCGGCTTCCAGTCTAACCGGATACAGCTGAATACCAGTATTTTACATGGAGCGACTGCCTATCGGGGCTCCACAACCCAGTTACTGGATAATACGATACCCCTTAGTAAGACTGGTTGCTACACATTCGGGCTTCTGACGACCCGTAACGACTGTCAAAGATCCACGAATGAGAGCCGGGATCAACGGCTTAGCGTGCTTTCTGAGACACCCATCCATTAGACCAATCGCGGCAAGCGTACCATAACCTGATTGATCGATCTGTGCAGCTTTTATTATTTAGCCACGGACCCCACCCTTTCATAACTATACATTAGTAAAAAAAAAAACGGTTCAGCCGTTTGGGAGCTACGATAGCGCCGACAGACACACAGGTACACATGTTAAACTTATAACACCTCTGTTTTTGTCGGGGCTTAAAAAGTCGTCCATAAGACGACTCACTAACCAAGATGTTATTTTGATGTTACAAACGGTAGGTAGACTAGCGACACGCCCCTTCTTCGCGCGTTTTTTATGACTTGACAAAACAACAAGTTTTCCTTAAAATATGTCAGTTAAATTAATTTATTCCGGAAGGTTAATGTGTATAATACTACATGTAATATACACATTAACCTTCCGGAATAAATTCTCTAATTTATAGCGAAAACCGCATCAAAATCCGTTGCGTAGTCTATTAGAACAACGCGGTCACACAGACAGACATGAAAAACATTTTAATTTACAATATTTAAAGATTCTCTAATACTGTTCTGTAAGAAAACTCAACAATTATCATCATTTTCCCGCCCTTACCAATTTATTTGCGGTCGGGGCAACATATCTTTTTCTTCCACACTTCTCTATCAGACGTCATATCGGTAGTCACCCCCTTTCTAACCATATCAATATCATCTCTCACACAGTCCATCCATCGTTTCTTTGGTCTTACCCTACTCTTACAGCCAGGACATTAAAAAAAAAAACACGTCAAAATAATCGTAAGTATAACCAACCTTCTAATCGCCTCGACAAAATGTACGAATTCCAATTGAATAACACTTTTAGCTGCCACAAACCTTAAAACTAACACTAAAACTGTTCACTAGGACACTTATTTAGCCATTTCGTAACACATCACATAGTTTGTACGTAAATATAACGAAAAAAGTTTGTTTTTATTATTAAGATACAGGGCGACGCGCCAGAAGTGATTGCGACGTCAAACTACGTCACAGACTAAATTGTTTCGTTGTGTTCGGTGTTGCCGGTCTAAAATTTAAATTCGGAGCACAGGTATATAAATAGTGGTAATTTTATGTAGACGGTTGTATCAAAAACTGTTTTAATATTTATTTTGTAGTGAATTAAAAATAAATAGAAAAGATTAGAGAGAGAGAGAGAGAGCGTGACTGAGTTAGCTTTTTTTTGTTGTTTTTATGTAACTTTGTTAGTTTTAAATGCTCCTTTTTTATTACTTCCTGTGCGTGTTCCAAATAAATTATTTGAGCGGAAGCGGAAAATCTAGTAGGTTCGCGTCACCGCCATGCTGATAACTTAACTATATGACTATAAGGGTGCGCATTTTGCGCTTTTGCCCGGAGTGCCGATAGATATGAGAACAGGTAAGTACACTGTTATTTCATAGCTTTAAGTTTTTACTTATGTCGGCACTCGGCGGTCGCCATGACTCAGACATGACACAGAAAAAGCAAGAAATGGCCGCGATAGACGTGGAAGATGTCAGGATCAATCCTAAAAGTTGGTTGTCAAGAAGTTGCACAGAGTTGTCACTGATTAAAGGAATGGAGGAAGTCCTTTACCCAGCAGTGGACTACACACATCAACACTGTCTAGGGATATTTTGGATTTACTCAATTTACTCAAAATTTATTAAAAATAACATACAGCATGCATATATTTTTATAAGGCCCATTTATCAGACTACACTCCAGAATAAAAGAAAACTATTTTTTTTGCGTAATCAAATTTTTATTCAAATAAAGAAAAAACGTGAAATAATGGTAAAACTAACAATGAATGTGTTTCTCAAGAAAAAGTGAATAATAAGGAAAAATTAATCTGTTTTTAACAGTTATGTGAAAAATCAGTAGTCAGTAAAACACCCCATGATGTTAATAACGGTCCTGCAACGGTTTTTCATGCTTTGGATTAAGTTATCCAAGTCTTGCTGCGGTATATTGTCCCAGGTCCGGTTAAGATGCAAAAAAAGTTGCTCTTCCGTCGCAATGTTTGCAGGGAAATTCCTCAAAGCCCTTCTTTGGAGCGTGTCCCACGCGTCTTCTATGGGATTTAGGTCAGGCGATTGAGCGGGCCAGCCTAAGACCGATACATCGTGCTCCTGCAACCAGCTCGTCACCACTCTCGCTGTGTGCGGACGGGCGTTATCGTGCATGAGCGTGAATTCTTGGCCCATTTGTAGTCGATGGGGGTAGATTATTGGTACTAGCACCTCGTTACGGTATTTTTCAGCCGTCATGGTGTTTCTGATCCAAACGAGGTCTGTTCTTCCACCAACACGAATTCCCGCCCAAACCATAATTGTCCCGCCGTGGTATGAATGGACTTCCTGAGGATGTTGCAGACGGCTCTCACGACCAGGAACTCGCCAAACACGTACTCTACGTGTATCGGGATGGAAACCGAACCGGGACTCATCGGTGAACAGCACTACAGACCACTGGTTATCTTCCCAGAGCAAATGTTCACGAGCCCACTCTAGTCGTCGTCCACGATTTCCTCGGCGTAGTGCTGGAGTACGAAGCGGTCTGCGAGCATGAAGGTTAGCTTCATGCAGCCTTCTCCTTACAGTTTGATCACTCACAAGCAACTGGTGCTCTGACTGGAGCCTCTGAACCAACTGCATGGCCGTAACATTTGGTTGTCTTCTCGCGGCAACTAGCAAAAATCGGTCTTGTCGTTGAGTGGTTATGCGCTTCCCGCCTGGGTGTCTTTCAGCCACATCATCAGTAGCACGATAACGTGCCCATAACCTTGATATCACGTTTTGTCTTGTTCCAATCTCCTCAGCAATACTCCGTTGAGTAGCCCCAGCTTGGAGCATGCCTACTGCCCATAACATTTCCTCTGTCGTTAAATGGCGCCGCTGCATGATGCATACAATAACATTAATTCGAAATTAACCGATAACTTGTTATAAAACTTAAATTTGACACAAAAAAATAGCCAAAAACTACTGTAGGTAAATGAAGCCTTCGGACTTCGCTACCATTATGCCGCGTAAATATTTTGTTTTTAATTTATTTTTTCAAATTCTCATTTAGAATCGTTCAAAAAGATTTACAAAATAAGCTTTCTTCAAAAGAATTTAAAACTGGCCAGTACTTTTTGAGTTTAAGAACTTTATACAAAATATCCCTAGACGGTGTTGATGTGTGTAGTTCGGGCTAGCTGTAATAATGATAAAATTGTTATTTGGTAACACTTTCCAACGGCATAGCTTATATTATTCCAATTATTTGGGTAAATAGCCTCTAAAACGTAGAGGCTATTTACTCTCTTTATACTAAAACTAGCTTTACCAGCAGCTTCACCCGTGTGGGAGTCGGAAATGAACCCACGGGAACGTATTACCGGGATATAAGATAGATATCCAATGTGTAAATCCAGGGTATAAACTATCTGTGTGCCAAATTTCATCCTAATCCGTTCAGCATTTTTTGCGTGAAAGAGAAACTAACATCAATCCATTTTTTGGATTTAGGTGGTAAAATCAAAGAAATGCAGATTGGTCGTGCTGAAAGCAAATAATTTTTTCAACTCTTCACTTACGAAGATTTTTTTACATAACTTACTATTAAAAATAATATTTTGACAAAATCTGGTTTCTTTTATATTGCCCAAATTTTGTTAACCGATTTCCCTAAAAATAGGCAAAATTTTATTATCCTGGCAACATTAACATCTGGTTTTGTTCAAGCAAATTGATACGGATGTAACACAACCATGTTACTAATACATACAGAGACACCTCTATTCCAAGGCTTTAAAAACTATTCTCGTCTATTACTTCACTTCACTAACTTTGTCAGTAGCGTAACTGGAATGATTTTACCAAATCAATTTGTAGTTGTTATGATCCTTAGCTTTGTAAAAATAGAGTATAGATTCCTCTGAATGGAGAGTATTCCAATGTCGGGTAAATAAATGTATGCAAGACGAGTTCTTGGTATATTATTGAGGTCTTTCTTACTACGTTATTTCGTCCTTGTGTATTGGTTTGCAAAATCACAAATTAACTCCATATCGGTCGGCCATATTGAATATTTGACACGTCATACAAATTGACAATTCAAAAGTGCCTCTAATTGGTTTAGTTGAAATAAATGGTCATATAAGAAAACGTTTTTTTTTTAATATGTACTTATATTTAAATATTGTACAGACGCCAGCAGGTCAAGCTACACGAAACTGTCAAATTTCCCCAAGTAACCTTGAACTTTAATGCTATATAGATAAAGTTGAAAATCTATTAAAGAAATTTGACAGATTGTAGTAGCTTGATGTGCTGGAGTCTGTACGATGGCACGGAACCTTTCGTGTGCGAGGCCAACTCGCGCTTGGCCGCTTTTTAAGCTAACAAGTTAACCTTTTCTTAATTTAGCTTGATTCTTAGTATTTTTAGAATATAAGTATCTAACGACTTGGCTGGGTTTTTTTATCTGGCCGATGCCGTTACAGAAATAGTAGAAATGCCTCGAAGGTCTAGTGGTCGAGATCCTCACGCCTCAGCTGCCGAGGGAGATGCTCCGGCCGTCGGAAGCCGCGTGACGACTCCCGGCCACCGTAGGCGCGGGCCTGCGGGCGGAGAGCAATGGGTAGCTCTCTGTCCGATCAGGACCAGGCCCGTGCCGGACGGCGCGTATGTGTTCCACACGCGCCTCAAAGAGATGTCAGCGTAGTAGACGGGGCCCGACAGGGCCGAAGCCTGCCGTGGTAGTGGGATCGTCCGATAGGGTTATCGCTGCCCTGGAACATAAAGGGCTAAGGAAGGAACACTGGTGGGTTTTAGTCAGTAAGTGTCTGACACTCCCTTCTGCTCCACCCAGAGCGGGAGGGGTCATTTGATGAAAAAAAAGGTCTAGTGATATTGGGTTTTTTGTAACAGCCCGGAGTTTGGACGTTGGCGATGTGATACCCCGTGCCTCGGAAAGCACGTTAAGCCGTTGGTCCTGCGCCTGATCTCTCTCCGGTCGTGTCGGATCGCTGTCCCATCGGACTATGAGTGTGAGGGAAGAGAGTGCACCTGTGTCTGCCCACACACGCCTGTACTATAATATCTGCCGCGTAGATGGCTAGTTTCCATTGAGATTGGTTGCCATGGCCGATACTCGGTCTGGAGGAAGAAAGAAAGAAGAAAGAAAGAAAATAAGGACTGCTATATACAATCACCTAGTATGCATTCCGTGGTGACAACCAACAGTATACCTACCATGTTACCAAGGGGTATCAGGGACCTCCCCTGATACCCCTTTGTACCACTGATACCACTTAAGCTGTCGCTCCATGTAACACACTGGTACTCAGCTGCAATCGGTTAGACTGGAAGCCGACCCCAACATATTATGTAGTTGGAAAAAGGCAAGCAGATGATAACATCTGTGGATGTGGAAACTAAAAAAACTGGTTTGTAAATGACTATTGTTTATGCTTGACATAACTGTTATTAGTTCTGAATGTAAATCTATCTACATATATCTATACTAACTCAGACAGAACCGTAGACACAGTCTCGTGCTAACTTCATATAGACCTCCTTTCTAATGATTAGTATGCGCATGCGCACGGGATGTGTATCGTGTCGCGAACAATAGCAGAATGATTGATCACAACACTGTATGTGGGCGTAACAGAGAGACAATACAATTGAACATTGGGTTTTCACAAACATTACGCTTGTTCCCCGAAGAGGTAGGCAGATTACGGTATACCTGTTCAAAGACCTTAATCGCGTGTCCTCTCTACTCGGAAACCCGGTCCACGCCCGTTGCAAACTGTGGCAGGATTCTCTTTCCCTCCTACTTACTGCCTACCACCAAAGGAGCATCGTCCTGCAGGGTGTAACATTCCGTGGTCCACTTGCAAGTCTCTGAGCCGTCTCCGGACAGACTCGTCTCCTATTACTTAGGATTTAAACATAACAGGCTAAATGTGTGTACTATAAATGTACCTCTGCCTAAACGTTCTGGTTATACAGGCGTGATGTTACGTGTTTCTAAAGTATTGCAAGTCTAATTTCCAGTACAATTCAAACGATTAAACGCCACACCAACATTCTGAAATCAACCTGATCGTGATCGTTATGAAGTTCATTTTTAATCTTTCTATGAATATTTTTTGGCTTATCACTTATCAGTTGGGTTTTTTGAACATTCAAAATGTTGATAGGATTTTTTTTATAATTATTAAAACGAACTAGACTCAAGTCAAATGTTAACATAGCATAACAAAACATCACGCCTGTATTCCCCGAAGGGTTGCGCAGAGATGTACAGACGCCAGCAGGTCGAGCTACCCGAAACTGTCAAATTTTCTCAATCAACCTTGAACCTTAATGCTGCAGAAATTTGACAGATTTAGTAGCTTGATGTTCTGGCGTCTGTACGTCTATAAGTATCGACTTTATCAAAAGTTTTTCTTAGTAAATACCGGATTCATGTTTGTTTTGTAATAAGCCATGAAGCACTGTATCACTTAATTTACTTAACTGTGACATTACCTGACATTAGTACCGCTCCGGTGCGCGTGAGTCGATTTTAAACTCAGAACATTACTCTACGTGGGACAGAGATAGCAGATTCAATTGTTCGTAAGTTAGAGCGAGATAGGTATAGTTTTGTTAGTGTCTCGTAGTGAATTATTTGCGTGATGATATTTTTATATTATTTGGTCATTGGACTGTTTTTTGTGTTCGTTTTAAAGTGTTTACTATTTTATAGCGTTATGTTTTTAAAAAACTCATTTCAAGGATTTTATTTAGTTTGTTTCTAGGGTTCCGTACCCAAAGGGTAAAAACGGGACCCTATTACTAAGACTCCACTGTCCGTCTGTCAGTCTGTCTGTATGTCTGTCACCAGGCTGTATCTCATGAACCGTGATAGCTAGACAGTTGAAATTTTCACAGATGATGTATTTCTGTTGCCGCTATAACAACAAAAATACTAAAAACAGGAAAAAAATATTTAAGGGGGGATCCCATACAACAAACGTGATGTTTTTGGCGTTATAAACTAAAAAAAAGGTTATAATATATGTATATAGTGTCTAATGCTGTATAGATTATGGTACGGAATCCTTCGTCCGCGAGTCCGACTCGCACTTGGCCGGTTTTTTTGTTAATAATTAGTTATAAAATTGACCAATATCGACGAACAGTCCAATGGCGAATCGGTCTTAGGAGAACGGTTGCGGAATCATAAATCTGCCTGCCTTCTCCCTACTATGTCGGGGTTAGCTTCCAGTCTAACCGGATGCACCTGAATACCAGTATTTTACATGGAGCGACTGCCTATCTGACTTCCACAACCCAGTTACTTGGTAAGACGAAAGAAACCCCCCGTTTACTAGTTGTCAGACTTTCGGGCTCCTGATTACCCGTAACGACTGTCAAACATCTACAAATGACAGCCGGGGCCAGGCCAACGGCTTAACATGCTTTCCGAGACACGGAGGGGTCTCCGTATGTAATGTATGGTCACCTATCCACGGACCGTCCTCGGCAAGCGTTGCTTAACCTTGAAGATCGAACCGTCCGGCTGTTATTATTTAGCAACGAGCTCTTCCCAGTTATTCAATTGTTATAGACTTATTATGAACTAGCTTCTCCCTGCGACTTTATCCGCGTTTTTTAACATAAAATATATCCGATCGCACTCGGCAGAAGCGTAGCTGTAGCGTCCTGGGTTTGATTCCCAGGTCGGGCAAAATGTTATTGAGGTTTTCTATCTGGATTTCTCAGGAGCAGTCCGGAGTCTGGAAGTGTGTCCGGTTGATGGTCATAGGCTTGCCCCCTGTAACATGGGACTTAAACATGACTTAAATGAAAAAAAAAATGAAAAATTATTTATTGTGACTCGTACAGGAAGATCACACACTAAACTAAACACAATCATTAAAAAAAACCGGCCAAGTGCGAGTCGGACTCGAGCACGAAGGGTTCCGTACCTATTTGAATATTTCAAGCGTCTACCTGTTGCCGTTATTAAAATCGAGCAAAAAACGGCAAAATCACGTTTGTTATATGGGAGCCCCACTTAAATATTTATTTTATTCTGTGTTTAGTATTTGTTGCTATAGCGGCAACAGAAATACATCATCTGTGAAAATTTCAACTGTCTAGCTATCACGGTTCATGAGATACAGCCTGGTGACAGACATACAGACAGACTGACAGACGGACAGTGGAGTCTTAGTAATAGGGTCCCGTTTTTACCCTTTAAGGTACGGAACTCTAAAAAGTATTTATTGTGATCGTATAGAAAGATCACCAGTAACTGGGTTGTGGAGGTCAGATAGGCAGTCGCTTCATGTAAAATACTGGTATTCAGCTGCATCCGGTTAGACTAGAAGCCGACCCCAACATAGTTGGGAAAGGCAGGCAGACGATGTATAAGAAGATCACAAACTAAACTAAACACAATCATATAAAATTAAAAAACAAAATTATACAGGGTCAAATTAAATTATCTAGCGAATTTTTTTTTTTTATCAAAAACTTTGCCCCACACCAGGAATTACTCCTGTATCGTGGGTGCGTTTACAAACATTTAAACTCACATACACAAACAGCCAGACCCGGTTCCCTGCGGGAATCGAACCCGCGACACGCAGCGCAGCAGTCGATCGCTCAGCCACTGCGCCAACCGTGTCGTCCGCAGACATGATGGTGATACCTAAAAACGACAAAATAAAAATGAATTGATGATATTTTTTTGGGTTCAATGCCCGCTGGTAGTGTTGTTACTTGAAGTGTGGGCTGATGAAATCTATTTTATCGAGTTGAGATATCGATGTACACATCTCGTCTGTGAAGTCTTAACCGCTCTCCTGCTCTTATCCCCATTAATTTGGGGTCGGCGAACGCAAACACGACGGGGTGTTATAAGTTTGACGTGTTTGTGTGTGTGTGTGTGTGTATGTCTGTTTGTGGCATCGTAGCTCCCGAACGGATGAACCGATTTTGATTTTGTAAACTTTAACAGAACGTTGGGCTAATAATTAGAGCGGAGCGGTTCCCCGACGAGACAACAACACAAAAAATTTCATACGTACTTACGAGTACGTAGGGTCATAATTCAAGGTTATTTATTTATTTTTTTCGTTTCACGTTTACCTATACCTTTTTTGTTCTAGATGTGGCTATTTTTTCACTAGTTTTTTTTTACTTCCATACACCTCTTTTAGCCGCCATCTCGACAGTCACCCCCTTTCTAACCATATCATCTCTCACACAGTCCATCCATCATTTCTTTGGTCTTCCCCTACTCTTATAGCCATCCACATTCATACTCAAAACTCTCCTCACGACATTTCCCTCATTCCTCCGTAACACATGCCCATACCCTTTTTTTTTTTTTTTTTTTTTTTTTTTTTTTTTTTTTTTTTTTTTTTTTTTTCAGGATGGGAAATCATCAAATGACTCCTCCCGCTCTGGGTGGAGCAGAAGGGAGTGTCAGACTCTTACTGACTAAAACCCACCCGTGTTCCTTCCTTAGCCCTTTACGTACCAGGGCAGCGGTAACCCTTTCGGACGATCCCGCTACCCATGCCCATACCCTGACATTGACAACCGATTTCCACACAACTTTTCAGTTACCGGTGCCACATTCAGAGTATACACAAAAAAACTGATTTTGTTAATTAACTACACACTACCAGCGGGCATTGACCCCAAAAACATCATCAAATAAATTTCATTTTTGTTTTACCATATATTTAGATATCGATACCCATCACGTCTGCGGAGTTTCGCTAGCTAATTTAATTCATGCATTTCCACAAAGTGCTATACAAGGCTATAAAACAGTTAATTGCACATAAACTATTAAAATATGGTGAAAATTTCCCGTTGATGAATCTGGTATTTTCGATACATTCAATAACTAATTAAGAATTAATTAAAGAAGCAATTATTTATAGATAATAGCTTAGGTATTAATGTTATACTTAGTTTTATTTCGTTATTTTAGACCACAAATATGAATCAGCTGTTTACTAAGAATTACTAATAGTACCTACTTGGATGGATATTTGTTACTCTTTCACGCAAAAACTACTGAACGGATTTGGATGAAATTTGGCACACAGGTAGTTTATAACCAGGATTAACATATAATAGGATACTTTTTTATCCCGATATTCCCACGGGATCGAAACTTATGCGGGTGAAACCGCGGGGCGCAGCTAGTCATCCTATAATGTTTCCACTACTGTGTCACTATCATTGTGTCATTGTGACCCTCACTAAGACGTAGGGACCCATAGTCGGATCGGACATGTTTTGCTTAATACTAAAGCATGCAAACTTACTTACTAAAGATACATTACGAATTCATATTAAAAAAATCATGAATGCCATAGGAATGATTATTACTGAGCCATTTATATAATTGGGTTTTAAATAATTTACAGTTTAGTCTAATATTAGTAGGATTTATCATCCATACAACTAGGTATCGTTACAGGCCTTACCCTAATGCGACAGTGTAATTATCAACTTAAAAATAACTTATTTTTGTAACCTTACATACATACCTGACAACAAATAATATAACGTTTATCTTACATACTAGTAACTAACTACATTTAATGAAACTCTTGCGAACTCACTCAAAGAGCACGGAAAAATATCCAATCTCTCATGGACTTCGTTCACCACACGGATTGTTCGATAGACTGGTAGTCAGATTTTCGGGCCTCTGATCTGACGACTCGTAACGACTGTCAAAGATACAAGAATGACAGCGGTGACCAACGGCTTAACGTGCTTTCCGAGGCACAGAGGGGTCTTGGTATGTAAAGATGGTCACCCATCCACACATTAGCTTAATCCTGATTGATCGACCCGTGCCTGTTCAGTGTGTGAGTGAGTGCTTCGATTTGACGGGATGAGTCGGGTTAGTAAGCAAAAGTCAAAATCTTACATTTTTTGCAATTTACAAGTCAGTGTCAGGTAGTATATTGAACAAAATATGATTCGCGAGCGTACGTATAGCTCCATCGCTTTCACACTGCTGGTATGAACAGACGGCAGCAGGTCAAGCTACCCAAAACTGTCCAATTTTCCCAATCAACCTTGAACCTTAATTCTTTAGTGATAAAGTTGAAAATCTATTAAAGAAATTTGACAGATTGTAGTAGCTTGATGTGCCGCGTCTGTACTTGCAGATTTTCAATAACCCTATTGATTAATATGTCACAGTCATCAATAGGGTTTGTATTGATGATTTTAATGATTACAATTTTTACGGTTAAGCATTATCCCTGTATTTTCAATTAGTAATTTGCCTTGCCTTGCAAATAGCTGTCGGAAGAATGGTGGCCGTCTTAATTGATTTAAACTGACAAAACGTTTTGGATGAGTGAGTAAACAGCCTTTCGAAGATTCCTTTAAAAACATTCGGTACGGATACGGAAGCGTATCGAACGGCTGTGAATAGCGATGTTGAAGAGAACCCTCTTCAGTTTACACTTTTATCACATACTTTGGAACAGACCATGCGCGTCTATGTGCGCGTGCGCCTCTTTCCGCTCGTTGGGACTGGACCTTCCGTACTTTATACTTATCTATATATGTTGTGCTCATAATGACGCTAACTGGTTATGCAAAAACACAGGCTTTAAAAGGAGTTATTATTAGTCATTCTAAGAAGCCTGCTACATGAATTATATCTACCGTCTGCGGTAAAGAAACCTAAGTACATGCATTCTAGAAAAGATTTACATAACATAACATCAGCCTGGATTCTCCGACGCGGAGTGGTTGTGGGACGTGCTGATGGGCCCTTACATAATCAGCTCATAACGTTCCCACTGCTGGGACACAAGCCTGGACGGGGCCGGACAGGGAGTGGACGACTGTCATCCACCACGCGCCCCAAGTGGGGTAGATGTCAAACGTCTTCGAATTTTTGGTTCTAGTACATGCCGGTTTCCTGTTTTCCTTCACAGTTTTGAGAGCAGTGGTGATGAAATAAAAGCCATATTTGTTGCGGTCACGAATCATATTTTGATCAACCTGCCTCTGACCTGCAAATTGCAAAAAAACATAAGAATAATTGAATGTCGTGGACTTCCTTAGCGTACACCCACTCCTTAAGCACAATGTTTTCAAATTATACTAATAATAAAGTTTCAATTAAAGAATTTCAGTCATGGTGACCAATCTTAGCGGAAACCAGCCTTTTATTATAGTGCAGGCGTGTGTGCGCAGACACAGACGTGCACTCTCTCTTCCCCACTCTCATAGTCCGATGGGACGGCAATCCGACGCGACCGGAGAGAGACCAGGCGCAGGACCAACGGCGACACGTGCTTTCTGAGACACGGGGGTATTAAACCTCCAACTTCCAAACTCCAGGCTGTTACTAAGAAATTCCCAATGGACAAACCCAATAATACTGCCCGACCCGGGTATCGAACCCAGGACCTCACGGTCAGCAGTCACGGTTGCAACCACGAGACCAACGGGGCAGTTAACTGGACACTGTTAATAGGTATGGGAGGACAGTGTAGGCTTGTCGCCAAGTCTTTTCAAGACGTAATTTTAAGAACGTTCACAATCTGATCTCCATCTCAATCTGTCAAAAATACCTCTAATTTCCCTACATTTTTGACAAGTTTTTGACATTGATTGTCGCTGAGATGAGACTGCGACTAGATTTTGAACGTTTTTAATTACGAGAATTGGCCTTCAATAACATTGCCACTTCAGCTGGCTTATTCTTTAGGCTGTAGGCAACTATTTTCGAGTTCGAACCCTCAGAGGAACTCGAAACGTAGCCGCTGAAATGAAAAGCAAAATATATTCTACCCCTTTTTCTACGAAATAAATATAACTACCCTCGCTTACACCCTCTAAAACAAAGGGAAACCACCCCTTCCATTATGTTCCTATAAATATTTTATTAGGGGATGAAAGGCGTGGTCTAAACACACCCCTTCAAATGGGCGGGGTCTGTCTAAACCACGCCCAGCAGCCCCATCCCTTACGGCAGTATCATTTCGTCTGCCTTGAAGATCGTATCTCTAAGGTATTTTACTGATGTGCGATTTTGCGTTTTTGCGTTTTTGCGATTAATCGTGCGTTGTGTGTGATAAGTGTGTTTGTGGCCTATTTAGACTTAGTATGGTGTTTTGTTAAACGTGGTTTGTTTAAGTACCTAATGTACTTATCTGACTATAGTACATCTATGTGTGTAGTTCTCTTATTAACAAAAATGTGTGATTTTACGATTTCTCCTCGAAATACAAAAGTTCATCATCTGCCTGCCTTATCCCAACTATGTTTGGGTCAGCTGCCAGTCTAACCGGATGCAACTGAATACCAGTATTTTACATTGAGCGACTGCCTATCTGACCTCCACAACCCAGTTACTGAGTAATACGACACCCCTTGGTAAGACTGATTGTCAGATTTTCGGGATTCTGACGACCCGTAACGACTGTCGAATTTCAATGTCATCAATCAATCATAATGTCGACTGACAATTCGGAGATACCTGTAAATGGTTTAATTGAAATAAATGATTTGAGTTTATATTTGGTTAATTTAATTCTAACTACCCTCTACTAGATAGAGGAGCTCATGGCTAAGTTATAACAGCTGCATGGGTCGATCAAAAGTTAAGCTACTCTTGCCGAGGTTTGTCCGTGGATGGGTGACCATCATTTCTGTCTGTAGTCATGCATATATAATGTGTAATTGATGGTGGCTAAATAATAACAGCCTCTCGTGTCGATAAAAGGTTAAGTTACGCTTGCCGTGGTCGGTTCTAGGATGGGTGACCATCATTTCTGTGTCATGCATACCTAACCTTGCCATAAATATTGTAAGAAGAAAAATTTTTTTTTTTTTTATTGCAAATATTATTTATTACTTTTACAGTGTGTTAGTTTAATACATAAATATAAAACAATTTAAAATATAAAAAGCTTATTCGAAGTGGTCTACATTGGCTGCAATACAGTCCTTTAAACGTTGAGGCCAGTTATCAATAGAAGCAGGCACTCTTTCCATGGGAAAATTCTTCACTGCCAATCGTATGGATTGTTTTAGGGACTCCAAATTATCATGGCGTTTAGAGCAAGCCGTACTCTCTAAAACTGATCATAAATCATAATCCAGCGGATTAAGATCGGCACTAGACGACGGCCAGTCTTCAGCTCTGATGAAGTCCGAAACGTTCACTTCCAACCAAGACTGCGTGGACCGAGCTTTATGACCCGGCGCCGAGTCTTGTTGGAAGGACCATACTTGGTTATTGAACATGGTGTTGTTAAGGGGCTTAACTACCTTGTCAAGAATGGTATCTTGATACACTTGTGCCGATGTTTTGATACCTTTTTCACAAAAATATGGCTCAGTCACTCCTTCATAGCTAACACTCCACCAAACCATCACTGAAGTCGGATAATGCCCACGTTGCACTCTGTCGACTATTTGGGAAGCTTCCTTAGAGCTTTGAGCATAAATACGGTCATTTTGTTTGTTAAAATGTTGCTCAATTGTAAAGATTTTCTCATCCATAAACAAAATTTTTCTGTGACCTCCCTTTGCGTACCGCTTCAGTAGTTGTTTCGATTTTACCACCCTATTCTTTTTTAAATTATCAGTTAATAAATGACCAGTGCGTCTCTTATAGGCTGCAAGTCCTAAGTCATCTTATAAAATACGCGACATGGTTCTGGGTGCTATCTTCATCTCCCGAGATAAAATCTTTTGCTTTCGGACAGGATTTCTTCGAATTCTTTCCCTTACTGCTTAGACCACCTTTTTCGTACGAACACTACGTGGACGGCCAGATCTTTTTCTGTCACAAACAGAGGAGGTCTCATTGTACCTATTAATAGCCCGGTACACAAACATTTGACTAATACCAAGCGTATGGACAGTTTTAAAAATTGCATTTGGCTCCATACCAACTTTGTGTAATGCAATCACAGCGATTCGGTTCTCTTTATCACCCCACTCCATTTTAATATCGCAAAATATTGTACAATGTATTGGCGCCAAAATTAGAAAACTCAATGAACAATCGTATAAAAATGACAGATTTATTTATTTAAACTTTTCGCAAAAAAAGGTACAAAGGCGGTCTTAATGCCTTAGACATTCTCTACCAGTCAACCAAGGGTGGTGAAGAGATTAGATGGCAGGTGCTTTGATTGAGAGGGACAATGATAAAAAAAACTCTTAAAACTAGGTACACAAATACATAAATAGGTACAGATTCCAAATTCAAATGTAATATCTTTCTTATTTTTAATTGTAACAGTATTAATGGCCAGACTGTGTAGATGTGTAATTCGTGGCTAAATAATAACAGCCTCCGTGTCGATCAAAGGTTAAGCTACGCTTTCCGCGGCCGGTTCTTGGAATACATCTGTAATTCTAATAAAGTACCTTTTGTAAACTTTACATTGCTCTGTATGTAAAGCTTACAAAAGGTACTTTATTAAAATACGTTAAGAACTCACTACTGCCTAGCCCTCCGAGGTTTATAGACGTGAAGTTATGTTCAAAATCAGCACTTTTCGACCGTCAAAATGACATAAGAGTCCCCCGGCACGCCCGCCCATCACCACTTCCTATAGTGCTTTCGCTGGGAACAAGAAGTGGCGCAACAAACTGTCCAGCAGCACAGCTGTCTGTTCAGTTAGAAGGGTTTCTATCTCCCCCTGTCTCTCTCTTCAGTATAGTAGCAGGTTCTATTGCTATTTAGCCATGAGCCCCTCAACATTTCTAATTTGCTTATTTATCATCATCACCCACAGCCCGACTCCACCCACTGCAGAGCACATGCCTCTCTCTTCATGTACCAATCCCCACGCTCCTGTGCCAGCCTCATCCAGTTTCCACCCGCGATGGTAACAATGTCGTCTATCTCGCCGCCGGGCGACCGACATCTCGTCTTCTAGTCCTTGGACGCCACTCTGCCACTGCCTTATTCCACCTGTCATCACTGCACCTTGCCAGGTGTCCTGCCCAACTCCATTTGAGTTCCATAACTCGTCTTTGGGATATTGAAAATCTTGCCTATTTCCTGCAATTTACTGTATAGTAGCTTCGAACCATTTAAAAAGCGTATTTTCATGTGTCCGTGGAGTTTCTTGCCCGTTCTTCTCTATAGGTACTTGCTACGCTTTGGAATAGGCAAACTAGCTTCATCTTTCTGACTAACCGACCCCTTGACAATTCAAAAATGCCTGTAATTGGATTAATTGAAATAAATGCTTTGCGTTTATATTGTTTACTTAACTTAATTCTAACTACCCTCTACTAGATAGAGGGCTCATGGCTAAGTAATAACAGCTGCACGGGTCGATCAAAAGTCAAGCTACTCTTGCCAAGGTTTGTCTGTGGATGGGTGACTATCATTTCTGTCTGTAGTTTACATTTCTATGGTCTGTAGTCATGCATATATGTGTAATTCGTGGCTAAATAATAACAGCCGCTCGTGTCGATCAAAGGTTAAGTTACGCTTGCCACGGTCGGGTCTTGGATGGGTGACAGTTCATTACAAATCGAGACCCCTCCGTAGCTCGGGAATCACATCAAACCGTTGGTCCCCGCTGTCATTCGTAGATCTTTGATTTCTTTCTTACCAAGGAATATCGTGTTACCCAGTAACTATGTTGTGGAGGTCAGATAGATAGATAGGCAGTCGCTCCTTGTAACATACTGGTATTCAGCTGCATCCGGTTAGACTAGAAGCCGATCTCAACATAGTTGGGAATATGCAGGCAGATGATGTTATATGACGCTCTCAGACGCTGAAGGAAAACATCTTGAGGAAACCGGCATTACTTAGAACCAAAAGGTCCAAGACATGTGACATCTACCAACCCGCACTGGGCCTGCGTGGTGGACTACAGCCGACTTCTCTCACAGAGAGGAGGCCTGTGTCCCAGCAGTGTGTCCCAGCAGTGGGAACAGTATAGGCTGATTATGATGTTATGGACTGAGCCGTAAACCTTCACTATATTAAAATTTTATTTTGTTTTAACGTTATTTCAAGTTAAACAAATATCAACTTTATTTTTATGGCAATTAAGTTGATTTCAGAGTGACTAGCACTATTGAAAAAGTTATAAAAATGTTTGAACTTGTAGCGTAAAAAACTTTATTGTGTAGGAATTAAAGTTATTTTTCCATAAACTCACATTTGTTTACATTTTTGGCGAATATGTCGCGAATGCAGATTAGATCCCTTGTCGCGTCCTCGACTAATCGTAAAATCGCATTCATCTTATTCAGAATTTCATTATTTTCAGTAACTAAAAAAACATTTAAATATCAAATTAATCTTTTTAATAGTTTTGTGAAGTGAAGTGATTCATATAAATTAATCAGTGATTTAGGTACCTACAAGTAAAGTGCGCCTGGATAACAATTTTTATTTAATTTTATAGGTAAGTAAATAATACATATTAAATTATTTCATTATGTCCTATTGTAGTCCGTTCCAAGAATGTCTGATGAAAGTGTAAACAAATGGTTTAGAAAAAGAAAAATTCGATGGCTATAAGAGTAGAAGAAGACCAAAGAAACGATGGATGGACTATGTGAGAGATGATATGGTTAGAAAGGGGGTGACTACCGACATGACGACTGATAGAGAAGTGTGGAGGAAGACATGCTGAGCCGAGCACTGGTACATTGTGACGAAGGTAGAACCACAATTGCGTAACACACTGTTAATCTCAATCTGAATCATATTGCTAATCCAATGCTTCAAATGTTCGAAAAATGTGTCTGCTCAACAACGTAAATAACGCAATGAATGTTGTTGAACTGTCAAAATGAAAGACATTGCTACTGTAAGTGTGTTGCTCAATTACCCCTCAGGAGAATGATGTTGGTGAAAGAAAAGTATTTATTGGGACTCACAGAGGAGGAATATAAGGAACCAAACGTTCCTGTGGATGCCAATTTGTAGTTTCACTTACAAACGTTTACAATATGTAGTTAACCCTATATTTATGTGTATACTAGCTGCGCCCCGCGGTTTCACCCGTATAAGTTTCGATCCCGTGGGAATATCGGGATAAAAAGTATCCTATGTGTTAATCCAGGGTGGCAGCTACGTCCATACCAAATTTCATCAAAATTGGTCCAGCTGTTTGAGCGTGAAGAAGTAACAAACATACAAACACACACACACACACACACACAAACACTCACTCACAAACTTTCGCCTTTATAATAATAGAGGTTAAAGTATGAAATTGCCATTTCATTGTAATAGGTACTTCGAATGGACATAGAACCTTCATGGTTTGATATTTTTGAGTGAAACTTTTTTCACATGGTACCTATGAAGTTCTTTTAAAAATGTGCAACATCCAATTATCGACTTTCAGTTGTTTTTTTTATTCAGCTTAGACAAGAAAGATGGATACTTCGAAAATTCGAGTTAATTTTGAATACGAGTTCCGACGCGGAACTAACGCGGCAGAAACAGCTCGCAATATCAATGTTGCGTTTGGAGAGGGGACTGCTAATGAACGCACCGTGCGATTTTGGTTTAAACGTTTTCGTGATGGAAAAGCAAAGCTTCGTCACACTCCGTATTCGCCAGACCTTGCTTGCTCCAACGGACTACGATTTTTTTCGTGATTTGGACAATTTTCTACGTGATAAAAAGTTTTCTTCTCAGGAGGCAGTACAAAATGCTTTCACACAGTTTGTCGAATCTAGATCACGAGAGTTCTATCGCAAAGGCATAAACGACGTTCCTATTAGATGGCGCAATGTATAGATAATAATGGTAATTATTTTGATTAAATAAATACCTATGTTAAATTAAAAAAAAAAAGTATTTCAATTTTTCAGTACAAATCGGCAATTTCATACTTTAACCCCTAATATTAGTGTGAATTGTGTGATGTCGCAGCCAACTGGTTAATTTAGCCGTTTAGTCAACCGGCTGGCCTTTGGAAGTAGTGCTCGCCTCGCTTCGCTCTGTTGGCTCGCACGCGGTTGATCACGGTTCTAACCTAACCCATTTGGTCGGGGTGCCCTGGCTTAGTTACTGCGACCAATTCGGCTCGCACGCGATTAGTTACAGTTCCAATCTAAACTATAATTTATTTAATGTCATTCCGGCCGTTAGTTGAACGGTCGCCGTTTAGTTAAAAGGCTAGGCGGTTAACTAAACGGCTGCGACATATACACTGCAACACAATTGAACGGCAAACCAGTGCATACTTTATTTTTACGCTGATTTCTGCTATAAAACTTGCAAAATTGAAATTAAAGTAAACAAAGCGGCTAATTTATATTGTTTTGTATTTAAAAATAATAAACACTGGCATAGAAACCATGCACCATTTTTTATTCGACAGCAAAAAATCGATAATTTAAATCGACAAATTAAAATTGTCGATATTTGTGTTATAATTATAACGTTGCTGCAATCACTAGTCAATCTGTCAAAATACGGTTAACATATACCCTGTCCATTAGGTAAACCGTTTTTGGCATATGGAACTAGTGATTGCAACAACACACAATACATTGATACACGTACTGTATTATAATATATGTAAGAAGCCATAAATAAGATAATTCAATAAGATAAAGCAGTTTATATATTTATTCTATTACGCATTTTAAAGTTAACTTTTACGTAATCTGGAATAATTATGTACGTTCTAAGACAGCTGTCAAAGAACGGTTAACCTAATGGACAGGGTATAGTGGAGAGAGTTGTAACCCGAATTTGTTTAATTTATAAAGATTTGGGCAACCGTTATTTGTTTTTCGTAACCATAGCAACTGAAAATGGTCCAGTCATTGAATTAATTTGGTTTAACAAGCATGAAGCGTAGCCTAGTGGTTATTTATAGAAGAAAAAAACAAACTCAAACTCAAATCATTTCAAATAAACCAATTACAGGCACTTTTGAATCGTCAAGGTCGGTCAGTCAGAGAGATGAAGCTAGTTGCCCATTCCAAAGCGTAGGTACCTATGGAGAAGAACGGGCAAGAAACTTCATGGACACATGAAAATACGCTTTTTTAATGGTTCGTAGGTACTACAGTAGATTTAATTTAAAATCCGTTGTGACTGAAGGTGTACCGTGCTGCTCGTGGCTAAGTAATAACAACCGCACTGCTCGATCGAAGATTATGCTACACTTACCGCGGTCGATCCGTGGATGGGTGACCATCCATTACATACCGAGACCCCTTCGTGGCTCGGAAAGCACGTTAAGCCGTTGGTCCCTGCTTTCACTTGTAGATCTGGAGAGTCAGAAGCAAGTGTAACAAACAACCTGTCCTATGATGGGGTATCGTGTTACTCAGTTATTGGGTTGTGGAGGTCACTCCTTGTAAAATACTGGTATTCAGCTGCATCTGGTTAGACTGGAAGCCGACCTCGACATAGTTGGTAAAGGCTAGGCACTAGGCAGATGATGAGTGAAGTGATGAGTAGGTACAGTCAGCCGTTCGTCAGTGAATAAAACCGCTCTTACTGCTACGAAACAAAGGCGCTATAAATTTTAATAAAATTAAGAGATTTAAAAAAAAAAAAAACTTTTATTACTTGTTAATAAAAAGACCTAAAAAGTTAAAAATAATTTAAACCCGCTAAGAAATAAATAAAAGCGTGTTACATTGTGATTGCAAAAGAAAAATAATGAAGGTGTAACATGCTAATGTAATGTAACACGCTTTAATAATGAAGGTGTAACATGCTAATGTAATGTAACACGCTTTAATAATGAAGGTGTAACATGCTAATGTAATGTAACACGCTTTAATTTATTTCTTATCAGGTTTAAATTATTTTTAACTTTTTAGGTCTTTTTATAAAAAGTTTGTTTTTCTTTTAATTTTAGTTTTAACTTTATAGTATTTTGGATGCGAGATTGACTACGGTGTAGTTCGTAGCGCGCAGCACAGTGTTATTGACTACGGTGTAGTTCGTAGCGCGCAGCACAGTGTTATTGACTACGGTGTAGTTCGTAGCGCGCAGCACAGTGTTATTGACTACGGTGTAGTTCGTAGCGCGCAGCACAGTGTTATTGACTACGGTGTAGTTCGTAGCGCGCAGCACAGTGTTATTGACTACGGTGTAGTTCGTAGCGCGCAGCACAGTGTTATTGACTACGGTGTAGTTCGTAGCGCGCAGCACAGTGTTATTGACTACGGTGTAGTTCGTAGCGCGCAGCACAGTGTTATTCCGTTATATGCATTTACTGCACTTAAGCTACCTGCACCCTAATTGCGTAACACACGATCAATCGGAATCTGAATAATTTTGAAGCAAATTGCTAATCCATTGCTTCATAAGTTCGAAAAATTTGTCTGCTCAACACGTAAATAACGCAATGAATGTTGTTGAACTGCCAACATTAAACCGATTCCGATTGATCGTGTGTTACACAATTAGGGTGCCGTTCATCTTTAGTCCCTGGTTACCATCATCTTTAGTAAAAGCAAGATAAATAAAAACTTGTAATAAAAGCTTGTACAATGTGACCATAGATGCGTTTGACCTTTTCTCTTTATTGGTCTTATGGTTGCAATAGTATAATCAGCGTATAATGTTCCCACTGCTGGTAGTGGGACACACTTCTTTCTGTGAGAGGGAGTGGGCTGTAATCTACCACGCGGGCCCAGCGCGGGTTTGATTGATGGAAATAATTAGTCAAAGTAAAGTATGACACGATGCCCCTCCAGCAGACCGAATCTCGGTCATGGCAGCCAATCTACGCGACCATCGACGGGAGATATTACAGTGCACAAGTGTGTGCGCAGACAAAGGTGCACTCTCTCATCCCTCACTCTCATAGTCCGATGGGACGGCAATCCGACACGACCGGGGAGAGATCAGGCGCAGGACCAACGGCTTGACGTGCTTTCCGAAGCACGTGGGTATCACGCCGCCAACTTCCAACTCCTGGCTGCCACTGCCAGAATTCTTACTAGGAAAATCCAATTACACTTTTGCCCGACCTGGGAGTCGAACTGAGGACGCCACGCTCAGCAGTCACGCTTGCGACAGTCAGATTTTTGATACTACTGTCATATTATAAACCTCTCAGACGCGCAGCAGGGGTCTGTCTATCCCCTAAACGGATACAACCGCGAAGACTTCCAAAATTATTTCCTTTCATCGTTATAATCAGTTAAAAAATTTTGACAGGCCTATCTCAAATTACCACACTTATTTACCATAGTCAAAACATTATTCTACATCTTATGACTCTTATTATCCCGGCGTAAAGTCTATAACCGCAATCTATTTTATTTTCTGAATACCAAATAATAAGTTGTCAATTTTATTTGCAGCTATTAAAATGTTTATTTAAAATTGTAGGTTGTATTGATATAAGGTTAAGGTTTGGAATTGTAAGGTTATGAGTTTGGTGAGTGTATAAGTAAGTTGGTTTGTAATTTAGAAGTAACTTATTTTTGATTCGCACTGCGGGGTGTCACCTTTGGAAAGGGTGACTATGATTTGGCAAAAAAAACAAAAAAAGATTCTTGTGCTTTGTGGTTATATAGTCTATAGCCTTCCTCAAGAATTGGGCTATCAAATGTACAAATAATTTTTCGAATCCGACTGGTAGTTCTAGAGATTAGCGCGTTCAAACAAACAACCAAACTCTTCAGCTTTATTATTAGTACATATCATCATCATCATCAACCTACAGCAGTCCACTGCTGGACATAAGCCTCTCCTATTGCACGACATTCAACTCGATTTTCGGCAACTCTCATCCAGCTGCTACCAGCCATCCTGCGAAGCTCGTCGCTCCATCTAGCCTGAGGGCATCCCACCTTACGTTTACCGATTCACGGTCTCCACTCAAGAACACGTCTACACGTGTTCTTGAGTGGAGACCGTGAATCCGTGCATATTAGCCGTTGAACCGATGATCGTTGGGGTAGCCCAACGATCATCGGTTCAACGGCTAATATGGCCGGCCTATTACCACTTCAGCTTGCTTATTCTGTCAGCTTTGTCGACAACTTTGATTTGTCACGTAAACGTAGGCTGCTGATGAAGGAATGACTTTAAGATATGCAGCAGCGATGAGCTGATGCTAATAACGTTCTGCGATCACTTCGTCATTGCTCTAGTGGTCGCAGGCGCAATTGCAAGTAAAAGTGTTGGTGGATATTTTCCAATATAACAACCCAAATAACAAGCCTGGAGTCTAGAATTTATAGTTCTAGCTGCGCCCCGCGGTTTCACGCGCATGAGTTTTGATCTTGTGGGCATATCGGAATAAAAAGTAGCCTATATGTTAATCCTGGTTATAAACAATCTGTGTGCCAAATTTTATCCAAATCCGTTCAGTAGTTTTTGCGTGAAAGAGTAACAAACATCCATCCATCCATCCATTCATCCATCCATCCATCCATACAAACTTTCACGTTTATAATATTAGTAGGATCTACTCA
This sequence comes from Apamea epomidion, assembly GCA_947507525.1. NCBI lineage: Eukaryota > Metazoa > Arthropoda > Insecta > Lepidoptera > Noctuidae > Apamea > Apamea epomidion. The sequence continues at coordinate 9,660,802 of OX382255.1, forward strand.
CTTACGGGGAATAGACTCATCCCCTTTAACATAAACAAATCTGGCAAAATGAGTTTAGCTTTAGCAGATCAACTAATAACTGCTGAAGAATACGTTTCCCTGACTCAAATCAATCAATCAACTCAGCATTTCGCAGTCCACTGCTGGACATAGGCCTCTCCCAGGCTGCGCCACCCACCCTGTCCTCCGCCTTCCGCATCCAGTCTGTCCCAGCCACCTTCTTAAGGTCATCCGTCCATCTAGCTGTTGGGCGTACCGCACTACGATCGGACTCGTCTGCTCCACCGGCCACCCGCTCCCTCGACAAACATGGCCAGCCCACTGCCACTTCACCTTGCTTACTCTGCAAGCTATTTCGGTAACTCCTGTTCTTTTCCTAATAATGTAATTTCTGATTGTATCCTTCAAAGAAACTCCGAGCCTAGCCCGCTCCATAGCGCGCTGAGCGACCCTGACTGTACAGTCAACAAAAGAGATACCAAAGTATGCAGGGTCGTCGGATATAGTTGAAGTTTAGTAAGAAACCGATGGATGTTTTCGAATGAAATTTAGTTTGATAAATGAACTGTTTGTTTTTTATCAATAAAATCAAATTTTATCCGAAAACATCAACCCGTTTCTGACTTCTTCTATATCCGACAAGCCTGCATACTTATCTCTTTTGTTGACTGTACATCCAGAAAATATCCCATACCTTCCCCAAACACGGTCACCCTACACCTGCTCTTGACATTCAAGGAACGTTTGATCACTGACTTCGCCTTGTGACGTCACAGCCCCCCTCCCCCGGCCCCTGTACGCCGCACACCCGCGCGACGCCCGCTGTGACAATTACAGAGCAATATTGTTGATGTTCTACCAAATATTGGGGGGAGATACTAGATAGTGAATTACTTGTGATTTGAAAGAATATGATCCGTTATCGAAGTTAATGCGGTCGGTTTTTTAAAGAGTAAAGAAGAAAGTATGAGGATTGTACAGTCAGATAAACTAGCATTTGCGCGCGACTTCGTCGGCGTGACATATCTTGTTTCCCCGACCCACTCCGTCGCATCGCATCCCCCGCCCGCTTTCTATCACTTCGTTTTCGCTCAGCAGTCTTCCTGACTTTTTTTGTTTTCGCTCGGCTCCTAGGAGTCTTAGCGTGATGTTAGGCTTGACCTTCCGAGGCTTGCGGCTAAGTAATAACAGCCGCACGGGTCGATCGATCAGGTTAAGCTACGCTTACCGCGGTTGTTCCGTTGATGGGTGACCATCTTTACATAATATCAAGAGCCCTCCGTGCCTCGGAAATCACGTTAAGCCGTTGGTCCCGGCTGTCATTCGTAGATCTTTGGCAGTCGTTACGGGTCGTCAGAAGCCCGAAAGTCTGAACAAAAAACCTAACCCTTCTTTACTCGCGTGATGTACAAAAGTACCCCAGACACTTATGATAAGTGTCAAACTCTGGAACTATCTATTGCCACCTGTGGAGCGTCCCTTAACCCTATCACGGTATTAAGAGCCCCCTAATGTGGCTGACTGAAGGCACACGACGTGTAATGTCATTTGTTTCTAGTGTCAGTGTCGCTCAGCGTCGGGACTTGGGGTGCTAATTCTGTTTTAAAGGGGAATTTATTTGTGTGCACTGAATACAAGGTGAATGTCTATTTAATTTAAAAATGTGATGAATTACATACGACCAATGGTCCATTTTAGCCCTGCAATGCGATTCTGTAACCATCTCACAGTGAAAACTTAAGTGAAGTGAGCGTGGAGTGAGCTGTCATTCCCAACTAATGCTAGGTATTGACACTATTGACAGCTCACTCTAAGCTGATTTCACCTAACTTTTCACGGTGAGATTTTTACAGAATCGATCGGCTGCATCGAAAGACCTGGAAGTCTTGGGGAGAGACTTTTGCCCAGCAGTGGGATGATGAAAGAAAGAAAGAAAGAAAAAGTATTTATTGCGACTCGCACAGGAAGATCATAAAACTAAACTAAACACAAACAAAAATATAAAACCCAAATTATATAAAAAAAGTAGGTAACAAAACCAAATTATATAAAAAATAACATGGCCCAACACCCCGCCCTTCACCACTTCCTAGTGCTATCGCTGGGAAGAAGAAGTAGCGCAACCAACTCCCCAGCAGTACAGCTGTCTGTTCAGTTAGAAAATACTTGATTGTATACAATACTAGGTAGGCAAAGTAATTAATATTATAAGACACAGAACTTTAAATTAAATTATTTGCCATATGTCAGCTAGCCACGCCAACATACCAACAAATACAATAAAAACTATACGTACACAAGCAAACAACACAAAAATGAACAAGTTGGGGGAAAATATGCGTTACATCTACGCAAAACGGCCATCGCTCAGCATAATGCTACGACCCTATGCGAGACAACCCTGCGCTGGTTTTCTTTACTGTAGAAGCAAGTTTTTTTACTGAACAGGCAGCTGTGCTGCTGGGGAGTTGGTTGCCCCAGTTCTTCTTCCCAGTGAAAGCACTAGGAAGTGGTGAATGGCGGGGGTTTTGGGGGACTGTCTTATGTAATTTTGACGTTCAAAAGTGCTGATTCTCAGCCTAATCTGAATAAAGGACTTTTGATTTTGATTTTTCAGCGACAGCCATTAAAGACATCGGTCAGGTTTTTTAGCAACCTCAACGATAAGCCAGTAAGACACAAGAAACAATGACAAATAACTGCTAATCACTAAATCCACCTGTCGCCTAACCCCTTCACTGCGACGCTAATCAAATAGTGACCACTCAACGTAATGAGACCCCCCGGGGGCCCAGGAGCCCAGGGGCCTGGGGGCGAAGTTGACAATGTGTTGACACTACGAGTATTTGTACACCCTTGTATGCGACGGCCGACTCTCGGATGGGGCGTTACGGCGAATTAATAACGTGGCTAAATAATTACAGCCGCACGGGTCGATCGCAGGTTAAGGCACGCTTGCCGAGGTCGGTCCGTGGATGGGTGACCATCCATTACATATCGAGCACCCACCCTCCCCCCCCGTAACTCAGAAAGCACGTTAAGCCGCTGGTCCCGGCTGTCATTTGTAGATCTTTGACAGTCGTTACGGTCTCGGATATCAAAATTCGTGGTATTTTTGACAGATTTAGACGGAAATTTGAATGAAATGAAATTGTTTATTCCGTAAATAGGATATCGGAATCACTTTTACAATAAATAAGCTAGATAGGGTCAAATATTTCCTATCTGACTAGCCCTTAGAAGAAATGGCGAAACAAACTCAGAAGGCTAATTCTCGTAATTTAAAACGTTCAAAATCTAGTCGCAGTCTCATCTCAACGACAAACAAATGTCAAAAACTTGACAAAATGTAGAGAAATTAGAAGTATTTTTTGACAGATTGAGACTGAGATCAGACTGTGAACGGTCTCAAAATTACGAGAATTGCCCCTCTGTCTGGTTTAAAGTCTCTTTTGAAGTCCATAATCTTGGTCAGATCATATGAGGACCATGTAGATCCGTGTCTGAAATTGTCATTTGAGGAAAGAACCACACAGATTGAGTGGACCAGAACTCAGGAGTAAATGAAACCGTTCTAAAAAACGGGAATTGCCTCAGATTAATTTCAATATGCTGTCATGTCAGTTACTTTAGCTATTGACAAAACAGACGATCAGGTAGGTACTGAACACAAAGGATTACAACAGTGGCGTCGTTTAGTTGGAGAGTCGAGAAAACAAATAATTAATGTGATGCCGCCGTCCGCCATGATACTAGCGTCGAGCTGGGCTTTAGAAGAAGCGGGTTGAGTCGGTGAATGAAATCGGTGTGAGCATGAGGATTCAAAAACCTACTTGAAACATGTTTCATAACCTTTTGATGTTTTAGAAAATTTGGTTACGCCAAAAGGTGTGTTAACGTAATAGGTACCTAACGAAATAGCACTAAAAGCCATTCAATTAAGAGAATTTAGAGATAAGTGATATTTAGTGACGAATTCTGGGAAATTTCCAAAAAAATATTAACTTTGGTTTTTCTCGAATCCCATGAATTTTCGCCTAAGCATATGGGGTGCTTAATCGTTGCAAATGGGTCCCACTGCCACGTCCTGGAAGGAATACGTCAAATTACCGGTCACCCTGTATGTAGTAATTCATTCCCGCTGTTGTAATGGCCCCACACGAGTGTAAAGCTCTTAATGAAAAGAGCAAGCTAGTTAACCCTCTGTTTGCCGACGGAAAGCGGCGGGGCCCGCCGGCAACAGGGCGCAACCGGGGCCCGGGGGCCCGCGGCGATAATGTTATGAATTTTATTGTTTGTTTTACGTCAATTTTGATGTGGAGCCCGTCAATAAAGTTTTTTTTTTACTGTTCTGCTTGCTTGCATATTTTTTATCTCAGTTCTCATATAGGGTGTAAAGTGACCCATCACCTACCCGTTATCTACGCATTCTTTAAGTCAAACTAAGTAACTTTGAACAAAAATTATTACTGGGAAACGAGTTTTATTTTGGTGTGAAGAATCGTTGTTTATGGTAGCGCACACAAAACATTGTTCTTATGGGTGCATGCAACGGTACAGGAGTTGTGGGGGTATTAAAATTTAAGAGCGTTCATCCCGCGCGGGGGTGGCACCTGCACCGTCGCAGTTCTAGTGGTTTTTCGTGATCATTTTATTAAAGAAATTTCAGACAAAGTATATAAGATGATGGTTAATAGAAGTGTACAGTCACGAGCACCACTATGCCAACACTTGGAAACTTTCAATAGCGATTTTTGCGTGAAATAACGAAAACAACAATGAAATACGACATATTGCAGAAACCCATGCGTTCGGAAATACTATGTTCGTAGCAACATAACCTTTTTATTCAAAAATAAAGGAATAAATCGCTTTTGAATAAAGCCAAGTGTATACATACTTATGCTCGTGACTGTACCGCTGTCGTTAGCCGTACATCTCTATTAGCCCTGATCTCAGTATTCACACTCTTTCTATCCTCCAAGTTAAAACTAAAATAATTACATAACATACGTACATAACCATCCCATATCGTTCCCACTGCTGGGACACAGGTATGACTCGGTGAGAGGGAGTGGGCTGTACTCTACCACGTGGGCCCAGTGCGGGTTGGTAGTAATTAATGTCCTCTAATCCTTTAGAGACACAAATTATTTAAACCACTTAAAAATACATATAAAACCTCGCTAAACACATTCAACCCTTTACTGCTAAACCCTTATGAATGCAACGCGGGTCGACATACCGTGTAATAGCCGATGTAAATAATGTAGACTAGACAATGAGTTCGGCCACTAAATTATTTCGGGGGCCCTTTCGACCGGCCGCGGCAGTGAAGGGTTAATTTTGTTAATCCGATCATTTATTTTTATGAAGTTTGATGATATGTGAAACTCAAGTTTTATTAAGTTTTACCTACACAAGTTCTTAAACAAATAGAGAAAAAAAAACAATGAAATGACAACCACAGGTGTGTACTCCGTGTATTGTGTACTCTGACGTCACTGCACACAATTAGCTAATGAATTGGGGTCGAAACATAATAGGCTACATTCCCATTGTGATTCACGTAAAAGTTAGCACAAAGGACGAGAGAATGGGGTGTCGGTGTAAAAAGAAATCGTGTTCTTTCTGTCACCTTTCGTTCAATAGTATGTAGTTACGGCTCCGACATTCGAGTTGTAAGGTCGTGGGTTCGAACCCAGACAGGCACCTTACTTTATACAATTTTTTCATTACCACTTTCCTGTGTTGTGGAAGTCAGATATACAGTAACTCCATGTAAAATACTGATATTCAGGCAATTAAATATCAGTACTTGATAATAATAAATAATAATAGCCTCCCGACCGATTTCGGTCACGGTGACCAATCTCAACGGAGACTAGCCAGGTTCGCAGGAGATAATATAGTGCACAAGTGTGTGCGTAAACACAGGAGCACTCTCTGTTCCTTTGCTCTCATAGTCCGATGGGACGGCAATCCGACGCGACCGGGGAGAGATCAGGCGCAGGACCAACGGCTTTACGTGCATTCGGAGACACGGAGGGGTCTTGGTATCTGAAGATGGTCACCAATCCATGGAATAGACTATTAATTTTATTATTGAAAAAAAATGAGTTATTGTTATTTATTTTTTTTAATTTTTATTTTATTACACTATTTTTTTATTATTTCTATCTAATCATTATTAATCTAATTTTAAGTTATTTTATAGTGTAAGACTTTCTAGACAATGTATTTTGTTAAGAAATAAATGACTAAATGAGACTAAATGACCAACCGCGGCAAGCGTAGCTTAACCTGATCGATAGACCCATTATTTCGCCACAGTGACAGCGATGAGGAGATCAACAAGGACACACGTCCATTTGGAGCCAAAACACTACCCTATTATATCAACGAGTTTACATCTAAAATTTGCAGTACGCTAAGTACCGTATATAATGCGCTCCCCCGGGGATACAGTCGAGACCCCCGGGGGACCACGCAGAGCTTTAGCTGTCCTTAAATATTAACGGGGATGTTAGCTGCCGATACTGGGGTATGATTTTCACAGTATCGTTGAGCTCGTGGTCGCAAGCGCGACTATAGAGCCAGGGTTCGATTCCCAGGTCGGGCACAGTTGTATAAAAAAACCGGCCAAGTGCGTATCAGGCCACGCATAGAATAGGGTTCCGTAGTCACCCATAATGGCACGTGGATTAAGAAGGATATTTTACATGTTTACTTATTATTTCGTTATTTTTGTACGAAGTTTTCCAAGTAAGCGCATTTTACAAGTTAGGCCTCTATAACTCCTGAACTAACAAAGTTATCTAAGCCGTTATAGTTTTCCTTCAAAGTTCATCACATGGACTACCATCATGAATTTTTTCAGATTTTCGAGCCAGCCGTTTAGCTTTTAAAGGGGGGGAAGCCCTATTTTAACAAAAAAAATCGCGTTAAACTTGAATATCTCGCAAACGGATACCTAAATCAAAAAATCGTCTTAACAACCTCTCAATGTTTTTAAAAGACCTCTAATGATACTAGACGCGAGAAAAAAAAATCATCCCCACTTTACGTGTCGGGGAGGTACCCGAAAAAAAATATTTTTCGTAATTTTCAAAGTCAAAGTCAAAGTTAAATCATTTATTTCAAATAGGCACATAAAAGGAACTTTTGAACGTCAAAAATAAAATTAAAATAAAATTGATTCTAGTCGCCCCTTCCAAAAGGTAGTTTTCGTATGGAGAAGAATGGGCAAGAAACTCCACCGTTACTCTTTTAAAATGTTTTACAATATTTTGCATACATTAATCATATAATTATATGTGAAGACGATGCACCTAAAAATAAAATTACTATACCACAATAGGTAAAAGAATTAAAATGGATAAATGAAACCATGACATATAAATTAACTTTGTGATAGATACATGGTGCTCACATATTCACAAACATTCCAAAAGTAGACGATTTTCATAAATAAATAAGGAGTAATAAGTCCGGGTGTGACCCCAAGTAATTACAGAATGTAAATCAATGTTAAAGAGAAGAGTTTTATTTTAGCACTTTATCGACGTGGTAAATCCATACAAAGTTTCATCTTTCTAGCACTAACCGTTTGGAAGGTAAGCCGAGGACGGACGGACATGACGAAACTATAAGGGTTCCGAGAATATAAAATAAAAAAAAAATAAAAATAAAAAATGGAACCTACAAAGCAAGAAAAAAAAAATTTTTGGGACACGCACAGGAAATACAAATAAAAGGAATATTAAAGGAGCATTTAAAACTAACAAAGTTACATTAAAAACAACCAAATTTTTTTTTAAATTTTTACTTAGAAATGATTTTATTTCTGTAAGTAGGTTTGTACAAAAACTTTTACACGTCTATCATATCATTAAAACTAGATGAGGACGCGTTTCCTATTTGACTAGTCTGAGAAAAAAGGCCGAAACACTCAGAAGTCATAGTCTCTTTTAAAGTCCTGACATTATCTTGGTCAGATCATGTGAAGACCATGTAGATTGGTGTCTGAAATGGTCTTTTAAGGAAAATACCACACAGATTGAGTGGACCTATCCAGTCAGTGCAAGCATTTGTCAGTAATCGTGCAGCTCCACTCAGAACTTAAGGAGCTCAACGATTCGATGAACAACACCAAAGAAAGGACATTTGGAAGCTATTATATGCATTAGGAAGCTTGTGTAGGGCGCCTGGCTAAATAATAACAGCCCCATGGGTCGATCAGGTTAATCTACATGCGTGTAGCTTGCCGTGTTTGGTCCGTGGATGGGTGACCATTTTTATACAGCAAGACCTCTCCGTGCCTCGGAAAGTACGTTAAGCCGTTTGTTCCGGCTGTCATTTGATCTTTGACAGTCGTTACGGTCGTCAGAAGCCCGAAAGTCTGACAACCAGTCTTACCAATCGGTATCGTATTACCCAGTAGCCGAGTTGTTACTCCATGTAAAATACTGGTATTCGATGGGATTGTGTCGTTTAATTACCGAGTTCCTATGGCCATCTTCCAGCTCCATCATCAGACTCTGGTTACCATCTAGCACCAAAGTACTCGTCAAGACGAATCATACGAGCCCAAACTCAATGGGGTTGTGTCGTTTAATTACCGAGTTCCTATGGCCACCTTCCGGTTTCATCATCAGATTAGCTCCATGTCATAATAGTCGTCCGATTTACACATGCATGCAAAATTTCAGCTCAATCGGTAGCCGGGAAGTGCATCAAATTTAACTTGCAAGATTTGATTACAGACAAACATCGGGACAGGTGAAACTAAATAAAAGCTTGTAAAAACAAAAAGATTGCTTTATAAGCCACATATTTTCCTGACACTATCCTTTCCCCCGTGCTCCCCCCACATCCCCTCAGCGGGGTGCTGGCGACGATGACGGAGCTCATTAACGATATTGAGCTATTAGTTTAGTACCCCTGGGGAATAAATAAAATGCTACGGACTATCTGTTGCCCGCAACCTTGTCTGTGTGTAAATGTAAATACTAATATCAGAGGGGCAATCCTCGTAATTTTAAGACCGTTCACAGTCTGATCTCAGTCTCAATCTGTCAAAAAATACCTCTAATTTCCCTACATTTTGACAAGTTGTTGACATTTGTTTGTCGCCGAGATGAGACTGCGACTAGATTTTGAACGTTTTAAATTACGAGAATTTGCCTTCAGATTATACTTATAGATTACAAGATCTACAGGGTAACATTACTCCAGGTCTCCAGGTACCCATCACATTGCAGTATAAAACTGATTTACATCCGTCGCCTCACACATCAGGTCCAGTTGAAAACCAGCGTCAGGCACTATTGTCTGGCACTTTTGCTGAACTGGGCCTTTTTGGCGCAGCCGTGAGGCACACTTTCCTGATAATTTCTTACATCGGACTTTACACTTTTTATTTGATTTTTTATTTTTTTGTTTTTATCTGATGTTTGTATCTGGTGTATTGTGGGTCTTTTAGTCTGTGCTAAACAAATGTATTTTCTTTCTTATTTCTTTCCATTACGTCTACAGAGTTTCGCTAGCTAATTTAATATGACCTTGTATAAGTATAATACTAGTTTGGACGCATGTGTGGTGTTACACGAATGGATAGAATAAGAAATGAGTACACAAGAGGAAGTCTGAAAGTGGCACCGGTAACTGAAAAGTGGTGTGGACATCGGTTGTCATGGTATGGGCATGTGTTACGGAAGAATGAGGAAAATGTCGTGAGGAGAGTTTTGAGTATGAATGTGGATGGCTATAAGAGTAGGGGAAGACCAAAGAAACGATGGGTGGACTGTGTGAGAGATGATGTGGTTAGAAAGGGGGTGACTGTCGAGATGACGGCTAATAGAGAAATAACGACTGTCGAAGATCTACGAAAGACAACCGGGACCAACGGTTTAACGTGCTTTCCGAGGCACGAGGTCTTGGTATGTAAAGATGGTCACCCATCCACGGATCAACCGCGGCAAGCGTAGCTTTTACTTGATCGATCAACCTGTGCGACAGTTATTACTTAGCCACGAGCCCCTTTGCATATTCTCTTTAAAAATAGAACTTTAACAAAACAAATCAAATCAATATCTGTATTCGACATATCCCGTCTGTTCTCAATTTGAAACACACAGTACGTCGGGGGCGCTCCGACTTCCGGCCCCGCCCACCGCCCGCCGCCCGCCCTACGCGATACACAGATACAGTTGTAGTACAAATAGCCACTGTAGCGTTTTATTTCTGTAGCCATGCATATGTATAAGCTCATGGCTAAATAATAACAGCAGCACGAGTCGATGGAATGTTAAGCTACACTTGCCGCGGTCAGTTTTTGGATGGGTGACCATTACATATCGAGAATCCTCCGTGCCTCGGAAAGCACGTTCAGCCGTTGCTCCCGGCTGTCATTCGTAGATCGTTGAGGGTTGTTCGTGGTCAGAAGCCCAAAAGTCTGACTACCAGTCTTACCAAGGGGTATCGTGTCAGCCGAAAGCTGTCCACTGCTGGGCTTCCCCACGTAATGCTAAGTTCGGGAAAGGAGCCACAATGGGCAGTCAAAATAGTCATACTATACAGGGTCAAATTAAATTAGCTAGCGAAACTCCGCAAATGAGATGGATATCGTTATCTAAACATGATAAAACAAAAAGAAATAAATTTGATGGTTTTCCGTGGGGTTATCGACCGAAATTAGTGCAGTCACATAGTCACATGAAATATTAAAAAAAAAAAAAAAAATGAAATGAAATGAATGATGAATGATTGTTAAATGAATAAATGAATGAATGAATGAATATTAAAAAAAACTGTTATTTTTTTAAACTTCGCAGTCGGGATTGGTTTCGATATCTAAACACGATACAAAAAGAAAACAGATTTACTCCACTCATACTTCAAGTAACAACACTGCCAGCGGTCCTTGACCCCCCAAATCATTTTTATTTTATCGTGGTTATATGTATATCGATAACCATCACGTCTGTGGAGTTTCGCTAGCTAATTTATTTTGACCCTTTAGAATTAAGTATACGTACTTGGTATAACCTTAATGTTCAAACAAGTTCTAAGTTGAGCTACACGATTACTGACAAATGCGTGCACTTTTGGACAAGTGCACTCAAATCTGTGTGGTTCCTAAAAATACCATTTCAGACACTAATCTACATAGTCCTCACGTGGTCTGACCAAGATTATGTCTGGACGTCCTACCTTACCTTTTCAAAATATTGCCTGACTGCCTTTCAAAATATCTACACACAAGCCAGTTGATTGATACCACAGAGCTCCATTTTTTTCACACCTCACCATTGTCATTATAATTTGAAAACCTGATCTGAATATATTATTTAATATTCAATAAAAATATCTTCCATACACCCCTGAGCCCCAGGGTTGGGTTGGATTTTATTAAATCTTCGCATTAATTCTTTAACAGAATATTTGGAAGTGTGGCGTTATTAGTTATTAGAATATCGTGTTCGAATTAAAGATAAATACGATTATTTTAGAGCAAAGGTGGCCCAAAGGTAACAGTCTCGACGTACGAGTTGCAGGTCGTAGGTTCGAACCCAGACAGGCGCTTTACTTTCAGTAAATTATTTCATCACCACTGCTCTCAAAAACATGTGGGAACATTATAGGCTGATTGTGACATGACCGTGACCCCAATTCAATGTTACAAATTCATTTCCTTTACAAAATATTCCTTTCCACAAACTAGTTACCAATCAAATTCAATTTTCATTGAAAAGTATTTAAGCCCCGATCCCGGGAGTCACGCCGGGATTCGCTCCAGGACGTCGCCCCGGGAAATGAGCGCGGGATTTACTTCCGCCCTGCGATTAGATTTCGAACAATCTCGGATTATGAACGCGGAATCGATTTTTAAGACGTTTATTTTTGTAAGAAAGTGTCTTTTCTGCAGAGTTATTAAAAGAAAGAAATACATTTATTTAGCACAGACTAAAAGACACACAATATACATCAGTTGGGCTATTCTCGTAATTTTAAGTCTCAATCTGTAAAAAAATACTTGTAATTTCCCTATATTTTGACAAGTTTTTGACATTTGTTTGTCGCCGAGCCGAGACGGCGACTAGATTTTGAACGTTTTAAATTACGAGAATTGCCCCTCTGATGTTTGTATCTGGTGTATTGTGTGTCTTTTAGTCTGTGATAAATAAAAGTATTTTCTTTCTTAACGTAATGAACATTACAGGCCAGTCTAACCAAGGGATATCGTGTTACCCAGTAACTGCGTTGTGGAGGTCAAACAGGCAGTCGCTCCTTGTGTAAAATACTAGTATTCAGCTGCATCCGGCTAGACTGGAAGTCGACCTCAACATAGTTGGGAGAAGGCTAGGCAGATGATGTCTCACTGGCCAAACCGGTCTGATCATCATCTGCCTACGTGGGGCGACTACCTATCTGACCGCTACAACCCAGTTACTGGTTAATACGATACCCCTTGGTAAGACTGGTTAACCGGACTATTCTGTAAAAATCTCACCGTGAAAGCTTAGGTGAAGGGAGCTGTCATTCCACCTGATACTAGGGATTGACACTATTAACAGCTCACGGCCCCAATTCTGTATTATTCCCCGCGAAATCTTACCCCGTGCAAACCACGTCAGTATCGTGTCTTATTTATTATTTATTTATTTTGTTAGGGAAAACAAAAAATTGTACATTATATATTACATCTAAGATTAAATTGGAAGTGGGTAAATGTACAATCCACAATGTTTCCACAGATTACCTAGGTTAATGATACAGTGAAGACACAATATTCACGTTACAAAAACACAAAGAAGAAGACAGTAAGAGAATGATAAGAGATTATAGAGGCTGTACTGTGTGTGTTATCTTAAACTAAAACAGATAGTACTAGATAACAAACAAAAAGAAAAGACACTAAACATCACGCAAATGTAGAGTATTCACTAAATATTTCTTAATTTTTTGGCGATCTAAAGCGAATATATCCAAATTAACAAAATGTTTATTGTAAATTTTAGCTAGTCTATGGAGAGGCGCCCGTTCACTCGCGTTGGTACGACAAGGTGTCGTGGCAAAAAGCGGGTAAACGCGTGCCTCCCGTCGAGTAACTAACTGTTCTGGGCACTACATAAAATATATTATTAACTAGGTCTGAGCAGTCAATCTTGTTGTGCAACAGATCATGAAGCATCATGGTTTGAAGCAACAGACGCCTTGAATCCAAGGTTAGAAGGTTAAACTTTTGTAGGGACTGAGTGTATGAAATACGTTTCATATGACATCTAAACTGCATTGATCTTAAGAATTTGCGCTGTTTTTTTTTTCTAGCAAGCTTGTATTTAGTATAGTATGGATCCCATATCATGCAGGTGTACTCAATTTGTGGTCGGATCAAAGAATTATATAAAGAGATGCAGGAAAGTGGCTGGTCGCTTAAAATCTACGGATGATCTCATTACAACGTGGTGCATTTGAAATGCCTTAGCAATTATCTTATCAATGTGTAGATTTAGGTATAGTTTGCAGTCCAATAGGATACCCAAGTCACTAATCTGAGTCTCTCTTAGAAGTAATTCATTGCATAAAGATTAATTAAAACAAACAATGTTTTTATTTTTGGTGAAATTCAAATACCTACACTTAGCTATACTTAATTTCAATTTATTTATGTCACAATAGGCAGATAATCTGTTTAAATCATGTTGTAGAAGATAGCAATCATCGATCGTTAGAATTTTCCTATAAAATTTGAGGTCATTAGCGTACAATAGAAAATCACTATTATGAAAGCAGTCTCCGATGTCCTTGATGTAAATTAAAAACAACAAAGGGCCGAGAATTGATCCCTGACAACAGTGACAACAAAGCGGTGGGACACCGGAGGTAGCAAGGAAGGTATCAGAATGGTACCCATTGCTCACCACAGATTGATTACGGTTATAGATATAAGACTGAAACCAGCGCAGCAAGTTGCCTCTAATGCCGTTGAATGCAATCTTGTTAAGTAATATTCTGTGATCAACTCTATCGAATGCTTTTTTGAAGTCTGTATCTGTTTGTGCTCTTATATCCATATTATTAAAGAAGTGATTCGTAAATATCATTAAGTTAGTAGCAGTCGATTTATTTTTGACAAAGCCGTGTTGCTCAGGAATTAATTTTTGTTGAATAAAAGGAAAAATTTTTAGATGGACAAGTTTTTCAAATAGCTTAGCTAAAGCACAAAGTAAAGAAATAGGTCTATAATTCTCGACATTTTGTCTGGAGCCACTTTTATAGACAGGAACTAAATTTGTGTCTTGTTAACGGCAAGGAATCGAAATGTCAACCGTACGGACAACATGTATTTTGACAGTTCAAACCACGCCATTGTGTCATAGAGAATACGTTAATAGCATGTCGTGACAAGGTAAGGAATTGACGTGGTCTACTGGTCTCGAAGTAAGAAATCGTTAAGTGGTCATAGTGAATTAGGGCCCACTTCATATAACTTTCCACGGTGAGATTTCTGCAGAATCCTACAAATAATATAAACACGATAGTTTGTGAGGATGGATGGATGGATGGATGTTTGTTACTCTTTCGTGAAAAAACTACTGAACGGATTTGGATCAAATTTGGCACACATATAGTTTATAACCAGAATTAACACATAGAATACTTTTTATCCCGATATTGCCACGGAATCGAAACTTATGCGGGTGAAACCGCGGGGCGAAGCAATTAGATTATATATAATATGAAAAATTGCACTGGTTTATACCAAATAGTTTGTTCGACTGAGTTTTGCACCCGGCATTTCTCGGTATGGTACTGCGGCGCGGGCACATAGTACTTGCTATTCACGTCGCGCCTCCCGGCTCCACCTGACGCTTTGCGTATATCAGTGATCAAATTACCGGGCTGTCAGTCAATCACGGAGTATTATAATATCTGGAAGACTCACTCACATACCAAGCAGGCGCGTGTTTGATACTAATCTGCATTCGCGCCATATTCGCCAAAAATGTAAACAAATATGAGTTTATGGAAAAATAACTAGCTATAGTCACTCTGAAATCAACTTAATTGGCCAATAAAATAAAGTTGATAATTGTTTAACTTGAAATAACATCAATTTGAAACATAAATACAATTTGAATATACCTACCTACCTCATAATTCTCGTCCTTATCCCAATTTATCGGTCGGTGCAACATGTCTTCAAAATCAAAATATTTTATTTCACATAAACCTGCATGGGCACTTATGAAACGTCAGAAGCTAGGTGCACGGTTCCAATTGCTCATTTCCTATGGAGAAGAGCCGGCAAGAAACTCCACGGTTACTCTTTTAAAAATAATTGGCTTTTACAATGTTTTTAAATTACAGTAGGTATGGGAGGACAGCGTAGGCCTGTTAACAAGTACCAGGTACTTGATAAAATAAAAAAAATATTCTTCTACTATACATATCATCGAACGAGTAGGTTTGAACCTACTTACAAAATAAAATCATTTATCATCTTTTTTTTTATGTGAAATCATCAAATGACCCCTCCCGCTCTGGGTGGAGCAGAAGGGAGTGTCAGACTCTTACTGACTAAAACCCACCCGTGTTCCTTCCTTAGCCCATTGACAATCAATTTTACACAACTGTTCAATCACCGGTGACTACCACCGTTTTTTTTTTTGGTTTCGCGGCGGAAATCGTCATGGACTTCCTCCATCGTGGGGGTGACGTAGGGGTAGACTCTTACCGGCTAAAACCACTGCGGTGTTCCAGCTCTGCCTATGGCCGGGAGTGCGGGATTCGCATAAGCATTCACCGCTCCCCCGACAGGCCTCGACCCGCTGTTCCTCAGCGGGTCCCACCTCCTCGTGCGGCCATTCCCACAATGGTGTCGCACCCACTCTCGAGTGGCGCGCGTGGAACACTGCGGCGCCAACTCTGGCCTGTCTGGGGCTGCAGTCTCGATATTCATAGCGATCGCTTTACGACCGAATTCGGTCGCAAAGTCCTGTCACTCCATACATTACACCTGTCAATCCAGGACTTTGCGACCGAATTCGGTCGTAAAGCGATCGCTATGAATATCGAGACTGCAGCCCCTGGTTGGACGACGGACGACCGGTGATTACCACCTACCTACTTATCTCTTATAAATAACGACTCGCCCCTATTTCGCATGGGTGCACTGGCGACATGCCAAAACATCGAGATTTCTGTTATATTTAAGTAAAATATTAATATAGACACAAGCCTCCTCTCTTTGAGCGGGAGCGGGCCCAGTGCGGGTTGGTAGATGTCACATGTCTTCGATTTTTTGGTTCTAGGACATGACGATTTCCTCACGATGTTTTCCGTCACCGTTTTGAGAGCAGTGGTGATGAAATAGTTTACATAAAGTAAAGCACCTGACTGGGTTCAAACCAACGACCTACAACAGCTCGTAAGTCTCGGACGTTACTACTGGGCCACCCCAGCCGTGAGCTGTCGTGAGCATATTTGACCAAAATTGCCCAACATTGAGCTATTTAAATTGCCCGTATTCATAACTTAACAAAACCGACATACCACAACCAAATCCGTGTTGGATGGCACTCCCCTCCCGGAAATGACTGTACAGTCAACCGCCTTCTTATTTTACACGTGAACTACGAAAAGCTCCCTTAATGCTATGAAATATCGGCGCTGTCAGTGTCACATTGTCACCGTGTGCGTGCGGCTGACTGTAGAAATCAATCAGATTCGAGACGGGAGCTGCATGTTAACTAACTTTCAAGTGATCTACTTCAGATACCCACGTGTTACGCACGTGTGACGTCGGGGAGACTTGGAAATCAATTGATATTCATGTTATTGTAACATATTCGGTGATTAATTTTGCTCTGCATATGCATTATTTTTACCCAAGTTGGACCGATGACCTTGTGAAGGCTGCAGGAATCCGCTGGATGCGGGAAGCGCAGAACCGGCCGAAGCGGAGGTTCTTGGGGAAGGCTTATGTGCAGCAATGGACGTCTTTCGGCTACAATGATGATTTATACATATTATACATAAATTGAAGTCGCTTTTCGTGTCTGTATGACCGCATTATTCTTCTAAACTACGCAACGGATTTTGATGCGGTTTTAATATCCTGTAACCTCAACCTCTTGCCATCAAACGGACACAAATCCAGACTCCGAGCTGATTTATTTATTTATTTAAACTTTTCGCACAAAAAGGTACAAAGGCGGACTAAATGCCATAGGCATTCTCTACCAGTCAACCAAGGGTGGTGAAGAGATTAGATGGCAGGTGCTTTGATTGAACAATGATAAAATAAACTCTTAAAACTAGGTACACAAATACATAAATACTGACAAATTTCAGATAAAAAACCGAATAACATTTTGCCCGACTCGGGCATCGAACCCAGGACCTCATGCGCAGCAGTAGCGCTGACCAACGAAGCAGACAACGCAAATATCTTGATAACAAGAAAATGAATAAATAATAATATTTTATTCGGTATTATAATTGGCATAATATTAACATAAATCTTAGAAATTATTGACAAAGGTATTATATTGTTAGATGCGTGTACTAGGATAAACCTGTATCAAATGATTATGATTTGAATAATTTGAACTTTATAACTTTACTTTTAACTTTATTTGAGTGATTATTCCTTATATCTACGCAACAACATGTAAGCTAGTTAAAAAAGGTGTCTAATGTCACGTGATCAACTTTGAACGTTAATATGGATGTCACGTGATCAACTTTGAACGTTAATATCTCGGAAACGTGATCAACTTTGAACGTTAATATCTCGGAAACGTGATCAACTTTGAACGTTAATATCTCGGAAACGTGATCAACTTTGAACGTTAATATCTCGGAAACGTGATCAACTTTGAACGTTAATATCTCGGAAACGTGATCAACTTTGAACGTTAATATCTCGGAAACGTGATCAACTTTGAACGTTAATATGGATGTCACGTGATCAACTTTGAACGTTAATATGGATGTCACGTGATCAACTTTGAACGTTAATATGGATGTCACGTGATCAACTTTGAACGTTAATATGGGTGTCACGTGATCAACTTTGAACGTTAATATCTCGGAAACGTGATCAACTTTGAACGTTAATATCTCGGAAACGTGATCAACTTTGAACGTTAATATCTCGGAAACGTGATCAACTTTGAACGTTAATATCTCGGAAACGTGATCAACTTGAACGTTAATATCTCGGAAACGTGATCAACTTTGAACGTTAATATCTCGGAAACGTGATCAACTTTGAACGTTAATATCTCGGAAACGTGATCAACTTTGAACGTTAATATCTCGGAAACGTGATCAACTTTGAACGTTAATATCTCGGAAACGTGATCAACTTTGAACGTTAATATCTCGGAAACGTGATCAACTTTGAACGTTAATATGGATGTCACGTGATCAACTTTGAACGTTAATATGGATGTCACGTGATCATCTTTGAACGTTAATATGGATGTCACGTGATCAACTTTGAACGTTAATATGGGTGTCACGTGATCAACTTTGAACGTTAATATCTCGGAAACGTGATCAACTTTGAACGTTAATATCTCGGAAACGTGATCAACTTTGAACGTTAATATCTCGGAAACGTGATCAACTTTGAACGTTAATATCTCGGAAACGTGATCAACTTGAACGTTAATATCTCGGAAACGTGATCAACTTTGAACGTTAATATCTCGGAAACGTGATCAACTTTGAACGTTAATATCTCGGAAACGTGATCAACTTTGAACGTTAATATCTCGGAAACGTGATCAACTTTGAACGTTAATATCTCGGAAACGTGATCAACTTTGAACGTTAATATCTCGGAAACGTGATCAACTTTGAACGTTAATATGGATGTCACGTGATCAACTTTGAACGTTAATATGGATGTCACGTGATCAACTTTGAACGTTAAGATGGATGTCACGTGATCAACTTTGAACGTTAATATGGATGTCACGTGATCAACTTTGAACGTTAATATGGATGTCACGTGATCAACTTTGAACGTTAATATGGATGTCACGTGATCAACTTTGAACGTTAATATAGATGTCACGTGATCAACTTTGAACGTTAATATGGATGTCACGTGATCAACTTTGAACGTTAATATGGATGTCACGTGATCAACTTTGAACGTTAATATGGATGTCACGTGATCAACTTTGAACGTTAATATGGATGTCACGTGATCAACTTTGAACGTTAATATGGATGTCACGTGATCAACTTTGAACGTTAATATGGATGTCACGTGATCAACTTTGAACGTTAATATGGATGTCACGTGATCAACTTTGAACGTTAATATGGATGTCACGTGATCAACTTTGAACGTTAATATGGATGTCACGTGATCAACTTTGAACGTTAATATGGATGTCACGTGATCAACTTTGAACGTTAATATGGATGTCACGTGATCAACTTTGAACGTTAATATGGATGTCACGTGATCAACTTTGAACGTTAATATGGATGTCACGTGATCAACTTTGAACGTTAATATGGATGTCACGTGATCAACTTTGAACGTTAATATGGATGTCACGTGATCAACTTTGAACGTTAATATGGATGTCACGTGATCAACTTTGAACGTTAATATGGATGTGACGTGATCAACTTTGAACGTTAATATGGATGTGACGTGATCAACTTTGAACGTTAATATCTCGGAAACGTGACGTTTTACGGGATTTGGTATTATTATGTTTGCATTATTTTTTATTTATATTTTTTTATTATTTGTCATATCGATTTAATCTGCCACGCATTAAACCTATACGGTTTTATGCGTGGCAGCCATTTTGAAAAAAACCATATTGCGTACGCTTTTTTTAATGGGCTTTGAAGATCCGTGGCGTACTGGTCAGTACGCCACGGATCTTCAAAGCCCATTTAAAATAAGCGTCGATCCACAAAATCATGGCCTTGACAAATAATAACCATCACAGAATCGTTATAATTATATTACGTTAACCAACCGTTTGCAACAACCCGCCCTAATTAACTAACTATACAAATAAATTCAAAAACAAAATCAACAACGGATCGGACGTAGTGCGAAGCCGCTCTCCGCATCGCAGTAATCCGGAAACTAAGTTTACTTACATTAAAAGTCTTATTTTCGGCTAAATCTAGCCACAATCCAATAGAGCTGCATTACAAATACTTCTCAACAGGTCTAGTTTAGTTATATCTCAACGGGAAATAACGTTACGACTCTTCCAAGTCGCGGATTTTGCAACTTTTATTTCTATTTGTATAGAGTTAATGCCACAGGCAGGTTTCTAACAACATTATCTATCGAGGTTTATTTTTCTTACGAAAACTACGTTATTTTTCCTTCAAGAAAAGTAAAATTATCTGTCGTAACGTAATGGGGACACTAGTTTTGTGCTCACCAGTTGGCGCCACTGGCGAGTAAGGTCCTGTCAGTTTTTTTATTTGATATGCTTTGGATACGTTTAAGTACGGAATCGCCTATGGGTGTGAGGGCTAATACCTACTTAAGCCAAGCCCACATTCCAGGTTGGCCGAAGCAAGGAAAACCTGTTCGGGTGGATCTCCACCCGAACAGGTTTTTACACTCCAAGGCGGAGTTGTCTATGAATCTTCATAGACAACTCCGCCTTGGAGTGTAAATGTGGTGCTGTTCCACAGACGATGGGACACTTAATATCGTGTCCTGCGTGTCCTGTCAGCTGCACGTTACAGGAACTGATGGACGCTGGTGATGGTGCCAAACAAGTGGCCGAATTCTGGGTCGAGTCCATTTAGATTGCTATCGACACGCTAAGAAGAAGAAGATAGCCGCACTGCGCCGCAGCGCACGTCATACAAGAAGATAGCCGCACCGCGCCGCAGCGCACGTCATACAAGAAGATAGCCGCACCGCGCCGCAGCGCACGTCATACAAGAAGATAGCCGCACCGCGCCGCAGCGCACGTCATACAAGAAGATAGCCGCACCGCGCCGCAGCGCACGTCATACAAGAAGATAGCCGCACCGCGCCGCAGCGCACGTCATACAAGAAGATAGCCGCACCGCGCAGCAGCGCACGTCATACAAGAAGATAGCCGCACCGCGCCGCAGCGCACGTCATACAAGAAGATAGCCGCACCGCGCCGCAGCGCACGTCATACAAGAAGATAGCCGCACCGCGCCGCAGCGCACGTCATACAATAAGATAGCCGCACCGCGCCGCAGCGCACGTCATACAATAAGATAGCCGCACTGCGCCGCAGCGCACGTCATACAAGAAGATGCGACGCGGGCGGCGCGGAGTAGTGTGCGTTGGTTCATAGAAAATGTATGAAAGTGATGAACGAGTATTTTTGCAAAGCGTTGCTTCGGGGTGTGGCTCGCCCTGACTTCCGCTAAGGCGGTTCTCACACTGCACTGCATATATGGCCTACGCAGGCGCGATTCTCTAAGGGAACTGTTTAAAAATATTAATACCATGACGGTACCTTGTCAATATATCTATGAAAACATCATGTACGTAAGGAAAAATTTAAATCTTTTTAAAGCATATTATAAGTTGGGGGATTACATCGCTGACAAAAATGCTTGGCTAAAAGCTGGTCCTGCTCCACAGGACGCATAAATAAATTGATTAGCATTTGAAAATACTTCACACACGCCTACCCTACCTACATACTGTTGGAGCTGCTGAAGATTCTAAAATACTATGTTTGCATTATATAAATTCAATCTCCTAGTATTATATAATTGCATAGAACGTATGTGAGTACTATGTTACATATTATAAAGCTACCATTTACTGGGTACGTCTTTCATTGACTTGAATGTGCCTTGGCGGATGAGAGTATGTCATGCTCACTCTAATGTCTCGCTGATGGTGGCACATGTGTTGGATCATTTAGCTCCCTTCAAAATGGTTGAGCTGAATGGTGCTAATCTATGCGTCATGTTCGTGAACGGGCGCCGTCAGTAGGGACTGGTTAACTCTTTGCTGCCATGGCTTATTTTAATTTAATTTAATATTTGAATTGTTTTTTTTTTATCTTTTCATTACGGACGCTTTTAACGTTCTGCATCGTTCTCACATGCATAATTTTGAACATGAATGATGTAACCAATACTTTGTAACAATATTATTATGATTTAAAAGAGTGTCCATGGAGCTTCTTGTCCGTTCTTCTCCATAGGTACCTACTACGCTTTGGAATGGGCAACTAGCTTCATCTTTTTGACTGACCGACCTTGACAATTCAAAAGTGCCTGTAATTGGTTTATTTGAAATAAATAGTTTGAGTTGAGTTGCACTGGACACCGCTCCAGTGTGCGGTACTGCGGTTTTTAACTTTGACTGTAGAATGTGGATTTGTATACAAAAACCACAGATTATAACATACATTGCATCTCCATGCGGTCTATGGTCCAGGTAAAAAACAGCAGCACCGCACACCGGAACGGTGTCCGGTGTAGTGTAACGACCGCCTTACTTTTAAGCTACGGTATCCTTACATAATAAAATTAAATATTCGCACATTAAAAACAAATCATTTTTTTTTAATATTTTTGAAATTCCTTAACGCTGCTTGCGGTAGGAGTTGACTGGTAGACATCGTCTCGTAAGAAAAAAGCCTTAAGCCCCCTCCATGCGACTTAATCTCTCTCTCCCTCTTTTTCTCCCTGTTTATTCTCTCATATCTCTCTATTATTACGAGTATGTGTGTGTGTGCGAGTATCACGTAATGCTACGACTACATTGTCGCGATAAAGTGAACTACACTTCCTTTGCTCTCTGACTTCCGCGAGACGTCGAGTGGTGTGCGAAAGATACTACGCGAAGTAGTAGTTCGCCTTATCGCGACAATGTACACACATCAACACTGTCTAGGGATATTTTGGATTTACTCAATTTACTCAAAATTTATAAAAAATAACATTCAACATGCAGATATTTTTTTAAAGCCCATTTTGATAAATGGGCTTTAAAAAAATATCTGCATGTATCTGCAAAAAAAAATGTTTTCTTTTATTCTGGAGTGTAGTCTGATGACTACACTCCAGAATAAAAGAAAACATTTTTTTTTTGCGTAAACAAATTTTTATTCAAATAAAGAAAAACGTGAAATAATGGTAAAACTAACAATGAATGTGTTTCTCAAGAAAAAGTGAAAAATAAGGAAAAATTAATCTGTTTTTAACAGTTATGTGAAAAATCAGTAGTCAGTCAAACTACCCATGACGTTAATAATGATCCTGCAACGGTTTTTCATGCTTTGGATTAAGTTATCCAAGTCTTGCTGCGGTATATTGGCCCAAGTCCGGCTAAGATGCAAAAAAGTTGCTCTTCCGTTGCAATGTTTGCAGGGAAATTCCTCAAAGCCCTTCTTTGGAGCATGTCCGACGCGTGTTCTATGGGGTTTAGGTCAGGCGATTGAGCGGGCCAGCCTAAGACCGATACGTCGTGCTCCTGCAACCAGCTCGTCACCACTCTCGTTGTGTGCGAACGGGCGTTATCGTGCATGAGCGTGAATTCTTGACCCATTTGTAGTCGACGGGGGTAGATTATTGGTACTAGCACCTCGTTACGGTATTTTTCAGCCGTCATGGTGTTTCTGATCCAAACGAGGTCTGTTCTTCCACCAACACGAATTCCCGCCCAAACCATAATTGTCCCGCCGTGGTATGAATGGACTTCCTGAGGATGTTTGCAGACGGCTCTCACGACCAGAAACTCGCCAAACACGTACTCTACGTGTATCAGGATGGAAACCGAACCCCGGCACTCATCGGTAAACAGCACTACAGACCACTGGTTATTATCCCAGAGCAAATGTTCACGAGCCCACTCTAGTCGTCGTCCACGATTTCCTCGGCGTAGTGCTGCAGTACGAAGCGGTCTGCGAGCATGAAGGTTAGCTTCATGCAGCCTTCTCCTCACAGTTTGGTCACTCACAAGCAACTGGTGCTCTGACTGGAGCCTCTGAACCAACTGCATGGCCGTAACATTTGGTTGTCTTCTCGCGGCAAATTGCAAAAATCGGTCTTGTCGTTGAGTGGTTATGCGCTTCCCGCCTGGGTGTCTTTCAGCCACATCACCAGTAGCACGATAACGTGACCATAACCTTGATATCACGTTTTGTCTTGTTCCAATCTCCTCAGCAATACTCCGTTGAGTAGCCCCAGCTTGGAGCATGCCTACTGCCCTTAAAATTTCCTCTCTCGTTAAATGGCGCCGCTGCATGATGCACACAATAACAATAATTCGAAATGAACCGATAACTTGTTATAAAACTTAAATTTGACACAAAAAAATAGCCAAAAACTACTGTAGGTAAATGAAACCCTCGGACTTCGCTACCATTATGCCGCGTAAATCTTTTGTTTTTAATTTATTTTTTCAAATTCAAATTTAGAATCGTTCAAAAAGGTTTACAAAATAAGCTTTCTTCAAAATAATCTAAAACTGGCCAGTATTTTATGAACTTTATACAAAATATCCCTAGACGGTGTTGATGTGTGTAGCTGTAGCATAATGAACTTCATTCCTGAAGGGGTTCCCTGGCCGCACACCTTTATACTCTTGTCCAGTAGTTCATACTAGTATAAGGTAGGAAATGAATGTGACTCTGACAATATGCTCGTCTGCAGGTCCTCGCGATGATAACCTCGGGGAAGGCAGCTCTTGAGGAGTGGTGATATGGCGCAGCAAGGGCAGCCGTACCCCATCCCCTGGGGCCTTCACTACCAGCACAGGTAAGTCCTGACAGTCTGGAATCGGCAGACTGCCGATACTACCCATCCATTACATTTCGAGACCCCTCCGTGCCTTGGAAAGCACGTTAAGCCGTTGGTCCCGGCTGTAATTTGTAGATCTTTGACAATTGTTACGGGTCAGAAGCACAAAAGTCAATAGTCACAACAAGCCTTACCAAGGAGTATCGTGTTACCCAGTAACTGGGTTGTGGAGGTCATATAGGCAGTTGTTCTAAGTAAAATATTAATATAAATAATAGTTTATTTTTATTTTTTATATTATTTATTTAACATACACTGATTAATTACAATTTTTACAAGCTAACACTAAAATATATATGCAATTACATACAAGAATATGATACGAAAAATTATAGAAAAAGGCAGGAGTCAAAGTCAAAGTCAAATCATTTATTTCAAATAGGCACATAAAAGGCACTTTTGAACGTCAAAAATAAAATAAAAATAAAATTGATTCTAGTCGCCCCTTCCAAAAGGTAGTTTTCGTATGGAGAAGAATGGGCAAGAAACTCCACCGTTACTCTCCACCGTTACTAGGAGCTCATTAGGCATCCAAAAATTCGTCCGCATAACTATCAATGGATTATGTGCCCAAAAGGGCGGCAGCATTACCAAGTTGGATGGCAATGCTGATTCTTTGACGTGAAGAGTCAACTAACCTCTTGGCGATGTCCCGAAAAATTCGATGAGCACTCGGACCCCAAGGCCCTAGTGTTTCAACCCCAAACGGCTCAAACGTATAGCTCCCAATAAGGTTGTTATATTTGCGCCATTCGAGATTTACTGCTCCTGCAGCAGCCGCCCCGGCACAGCCCACTGCGCTAGGGAGATGGGATGACGCGAGGGTGTCGACACAGGTTGCATCCCACACCATTTTTTAAATTTCTTTTTTTGTCGCTGATAAATAATAATAATAATGGAGATTTATTCCCTGAGACTGAAGGATTCATGGCAGCAATTCAAGACCAAATTATTGAAACCCGTAACTATCAAAAGCACATCATGCGAATCCCTATTTCAACAGACATCTGTAGGCGATGTCATAGTTCTTCTGAAACTATTCAACACATTACTGGAGCATGCAAAGCAATAGTTCAGACTGACTATAAACACAGGCATGATCAAATAGCCAACATAATTCATCAAAAACTTGCCATTAAATATAAATTAATTACTACTTCTCCAGTACCTTACTACAAATATACTCCAGAAACGGTTCTTGAAAACACAACACACAAGCTATACTTTGATCGAGCCATCCTCACAGACAGAACAACACATTATAATAGACCAGATATAACTTTACTAGATAAAATTAATAAAATTGCGCAAATTATTGATATAGCAGTACCAAACACACACAACCTACAAAACAGTATAGCAGAAAAGCTGTCAAAATATACAGACTTAAAAATAGAAATAAGTCGAATGTGGCGATTAGGTAGCGTTGCCATTATTCCTGTAGTACTTTCAACCACAGGGGTCATTCCCAAACAACTGCATCAGTCTTTAAAAACGCTGGACGTAGCTCCCTCCACCTACCAAACCCTACAGAAAGCTGCAATCCTGAACACTTGCAGAATTGTTCGGAAATTCCTGCAGAATGACAATGATGCACACCCACAAACATCATTCACCACCGCAACACAAAGTGAACACATTACATCACCACGTCATATCATATCATCAATTATCAATTAGGTTAGTACTCTCAGGGGTAGCACTTGGCTTTGGCCCGTGTTACCCAAAAAAACCGGCAGATCAGTGCCGAGATACAAAAATGTATACCAACAAATAATAATAATAATAATAATTTATTTCAGATTCATCCTAAGATTACATCCATATTTATTAGTAAAATTGCGAGCTTACAAACTAATAATAGTAATAAAATAATAGATTAAAAAAAAAAAAAAAAAAATAATAATAATAATAATAATAAAAAATGTAGTTTTATTAAATGACATACAATAAACAATTTGTATGTCATTCAACTGAACACTAGTGGCAGGTCCGGGTGGACTTCCCGACAACGGTGGCAAATCACTAAACGACTGCGTGCAGCCGTATCCAGCGAGCCAGTATCGGAGAGTCCCACCGGTCCGCCAGCGCGCGCAGGATGGTGTTGGGACTGTCGCGCGTGCGGCGCATGATAGATGCGCACCGTTTGCGCATGATGGCCGCAAAGCCGTCTGTGTCAGCCGCCGCGAACATCGCGGAGGCGCTGCAGTAGCGCGGCAGCCCCATCAGCACCCGGAACGCGTTATTGTATTGAACGCGCAGATCGCTGTATGTCCGCTGTGTATAGTTAACCCACAGGCCGCAGGTGTAAAAGGACTGACAGTACGCTTTAAAAAGCGCAACTTTGACAGCCCCCGTGCACCGCGAAAACCTGCGGGCCAACATGTTGCATCGGACAGACAGCGCTCTGCGCTCCCTTTCGATATCCACACTGTCCTTAAGGTCCTCGGTGACCCAGTGGCCCAAATACTTAAATTGCTCGACTTTGTTTAGAGCTGTACCACTTAGAGTGAAATTCGGAATGAATGTGTATCGCTTGTTGTCCGGTCTGAAAATCATTATCTCACTCTTTTTCGCGTTGTATTTGAGCCCATGAGCCACCGCGTAGGACTCACAAATTTTCAGGAGCTTTCGTAAGGCCCCAATCGACGGGCTCAGCAGCACCATATCGTCTGCATAGCTGATGTTATTCACGCACACTCCATCTATATGACACCCTATTCCGGTGCTGCTGAGCTCATCGATCAAAAAATGCATTACGCATCCCCGCTCGCGGGGGACGAGACAGGGTATGCGGGACTCCTGTCAAAGCAGCTGGCACCCCGGCGGAGACAAGAGCCCGACGGATGATGTCGTTAATGCTGGCGTGCCTTGCCATCCGTCCAGCGTTCTTGCTGCAGGATAGGCCATGGTGTCCGAGGTAGTCGACTGCTTCACCGCATTGACAACGATGTGGAGCTCCGCAAGGAGCGCCCAGACGCAAACATGTAGCGAGCCGGAATGTGGTGTCACCCAGCATAGTGCCTATATTGGGTGACGGTAGCGCCTGAAGGCAGAGGCGCGACTCCTATTCACCCACAGCCAGCAGGCGGGCACGCTCAGCAGTATTGGTGGACGTATTAATAAGTTTATTCCGTACCAACCTGCAGAGCGGCTCATCCCACTGTCTCTGGGAAGACGGGTTCTCGGGCTGAACCGTGTCCGGGCAAGCCACTTTCCAGGCGTTCACCGCGTCGGTCAAACACGGCACTTCAGAGTCAACCTGAGCAGGAACCAAGATTCGTGTGGTTAACTTTTCGGTGCTGTGGACCGAGGATAGGAACGCCGGTAGGCTTACACTAGAAATTTTGCGGACGCCGAGCCCACCTAAACGAATGGGTAGTGTGGCTGGCAGCCACGCGCGGTCGTCCAAAGCTACATTAAAAATGGATGTAAGAGTACTGCGAATAATATGATCGATTTTGTCCAAAAGGTGTGGTGTGTATGCTTCCATAAAGAGGAAGAGCGGAGAAAATACATAAAATTTGGACCGAAACAACAGTATCTGATTAGGGTGAATGCCGAATGTAAATTAATTTTAAAAAGACTATCCGAAAAGTCTAATCTTTTAAATTTTTATCAAGTACCTAGTACTTGTTGACAGGCCTACGTTGTCCTCCCATACCTACTGTAATTTCAAAATATTGTAAAAGCCAATATAAAGTTATCCATAAACTTTGGCAAACGCATAGCTTTTACAAATCAAATCTAACAAAGGAAGTAGTAGTACTTAAAAAGGCTTCGTTACAAAGATATTTGTAATTTCATTTAATGAAATTGAATTGAGCTATGTAGTAAGAAAGGGTCTTAATTTGGTCCATGTTGCCGCTTAGTGCAATTTTAAATGATAAATCTATCAAATGCTTCGGATAAAGAGACAAAGAGGCATGCATATCGGGTGATTTACGTCAAGGTATTTAGTTTGTATGAAATATGTATAAAAAAATAAGAATTCATTAATGTGTAGCGGTATCTACAACGCCACATGCGAACAACGCGTCATACTGACGTCACGCAAATCCTGCATCTCGCAAGCAGAGTTTACCGCGCAATTAGCATAGATACAATTTCCCAACATCAATCGTTGGGAATTGCCCGCCAGACAAAACACCCGTCTGGTCGGAGGATCCTCCCTTTTCTATGGAGGTTGAGTGAACTTTACACCCTGTTCCTCATACCTCTATACTGGTGACCCCGGACATGAACGTCAGCGCAGCCTTCGTGCAAACACTTCAGCGTGACGTCATCATCATCACTCCCGCAAGCTTTAGCGGCGAGTCACCCAGCCAGCCAGCATCCACGGCTTCTAAGGGTATACTGACCACCAGCATGCAGCGTCCGCGCATACCTGGTCATCACCCTCAGCCTCATCAGCAACCTCGGCACAGCACACTGCACTTTCGGCCGGTCAACAAGCAGAGCACCCTCTCCTGGTCGACGCAGCAGCCAGCCTCAACCCGGCGCTGTACATCCGACGCACTGGAATATAACGCAGCGCCACCCCAACTCACTGGGGACAACTCCGCAGACAGTTCCGACTCACCGTGAACTATGCGGCAACCGGTTCCGACTCACTGGAACCTCAGCTGGCCTGGCAAGCATCGCAAGATACAAGACTCAGTCCACTATCGACCTCCGGTCTCCGGAGGGGAGTGATGTAGCGGTATCTACAACGCCACATGCGAACAACGCGTCATACTGACGTTACGCAAATCCTGCATCTCGCAAGCAGAGTTTACCGCGCAATTAGCATAGATACAATTTCCCAACATCAATCGTTGGGCAATTGCCCGCCAGACAAAACACCCGCCTGGTCGGAGGATCCTCCCTTTTCTATGGAGGTTGAGTGAACTTACCATAATGAAAAATGCTTATTTCCATGGTCGAAGTTTATGTATATCGTCCGGAACACGGTGTATAAACACTTTTGCGCGACCTGGGAATCAAATCCAGGCCACCCTCAGCATTCGTGCGTAAGACCACTAGAACAACGGGGCACCGATAGGGTGTCCACGGAGAGGTTTGCCACGTTAGTTGCGTGGTTCATTGGTTTGACAGCTACACGTACGTGCGTAGCGTCGCAGCCCACTGCTGGACACGCCTCTCGCAGCCTCTCGCAGGCTTTCGCACGCTGCGCCACAACACCCTGTCCTCCACCTCTCGCAGGCTGCGCCACAACACCCTGTAGGCCATTCTTTTTTTTTTTTTTTTCTGGGTGGGAAATCATCAAATGACTCCTCCCGCTCTGGGCGGAGCAGAAGGGAGTGTCAGACTTTTACTGACTAAAACCCACCCGTGTTCCTTCAGTTGCCTGTGCCAGGGGCCACGGTATCTCTTTCGAACAACCCGCAGCCCCGGCGGCATCGGCCCTAGCGGACCCCGTCAGTTCCTGCTGACAGCTCTTTGTGGCGCGCGTGGAACACAACGCGCCGTCGACCCGGGCCTGGTCCTTACCGCCCGCAAGCCCGCGCCTACGGTGGCCGGGAGTCGGCTGTTGACTCCCGTCCAGGGCGTCTCCTGCGGCGGCTAGGAGCGCGAGGGTGCAGCGATTGCCTCTCCCTCGCGCTCTCCGCCTCCTCCTTCGCGAGCATTACTGCTTCGCAGAAGGAGGTGACGGCCTCCCATTCACTCTCGCTCCGGACCATGGCCTGTATGAGGGCCGGACGCGAGAGGTCGCCGCCGCCGATCGCCGCCAAGAGGACACGGCGGGGTCCCGCCCAAGCCGGGCAGACCTCCACCGTATGCTCCACCGTATCCTCCGGGCGATCCCCACAGTGGTGACACCCTGGCGTTTCCTCCCGCTTTATCCTGAACAGGAACCTCCCGAAACAACCGTGTCCGGTGAGGACCTGCGTCAGGCGGAAGGTGAGGGCGCCGTGGCGCCTCTCTAGCCACTCCTCAAAGAGGGGACTTATCGCCGCAATTGTGGCGTGCCCAGCGCTGGGTTGCGACAATCGCACTCTCCATGCCGCTATGAGATCCCGTCGGAGCTCTGTCCGCTGTGCCGTGATTTCTCGCGGCAGCGGAGCAACGCCCCGGCGTTTTGCCTCCTCTCGCCACTCCCATATGTGGGCGAGGACTTTGGCCTCCAGATCCCATGGCGGCAATCCGGCAAGGAGGCTCGCCGCCTCAGCGGAGACCGTGCGGTATCCTCGAATGAGCCGGACAGCCATGACCCTTTGGGACGCGATCAACCGGCGGGCTGGTCGCCGCCTCAAAGATCGCGCCCATACCGGTGCCCCGTAAAGGGCCATGGCCCGCACGACCCCCGCATAGAGCCTCCGGCAGGAGGCGTTTGGTCCCCCTAGATTGGGAAGGAGCCGCCTCAAGGCAGCCCCGGCCCGCTCCAGTCTGGGAGCCAAACGTCGGAAGTGCTCCACGAAATTCCACCGGCTGTCGAGAACGAGTCCCAGGTACTTCATCGTCAGCTCGACGCCGATGTGAACCCCTCCCGCCGTTATTTGAGAACCCGACGGTGGCGCGTCCGGAGGACCATGAAAACACATGGCCTCAGATTTGTGCAATGACATCTCGAGTCCCAATTGCCGGATCCTCTCGACGATTGTCGCAACCCCACGTGTCGCAGCTTCGGCCGCCGCCTGGTGCGACCTCCCCTGCGCCAGGACTAGCGTGTCGTCAGCGTAGCAAACTACGCTGACGCCATCAGGGAGGTCGGCGCGCAGCACCCAGTCGTACCCGATATCCCACAGATGCAGCCCTAGGACCGATCCCTGTGGGACACCGCACGACATCTCTCGCCGGTTCCACTCTCCCCGGTGACCGGGGTAGATGACAATGCGACGGAGGTAGGTCGGCATCCGGTGATACCCGAGTGCCTCCCTGATGCAACTCCAGGGCAAGGTATTGAAGGCATTGGCGATGTCTAGAGACACCGCCAAGACAACCCCACCCCGGACCACAGCATCCCCCGTCGTGAGGGCTCGCACGCGCATGATGGCATCCACCGTAGAGCGCCCCCTGCGGAAACCAAACTGGCTGTCCGCCAAATCCGGCCCCACCCGCACCAGCTGCCCGGCAAGGCGGTCTGCAATTACTCTTTCAAAGAGCTTGCCCACCTCGTCGAGCAGCACGATGGGCCGGTAAGCGGACGGAGAGTCCGCAGGGCGCCCCGGCTTTTTGATGAGGACCAGTTTCCCCGTCTGCCAACGAAGTGGGAACCGGCCCCTGTCCAAGCATGCGCTTAGTAGCCCCCTTAGTCGAGGCCCGAGAGCCTCCAAGGCCAGGACCCAAGCTTTTCCAGGTAAGCCGTCGGGTCCTGGGGCGGTGTTCCTGGCATTCAGCCTACGTACCGCCACTCTCAACTCTGCCTCGGTCACCTCCGGAGCATCGTCGTCGTCGTCAGTGTGGTCCGCATCTGGCATCGCAGGAGGCGGAGCCATGGACGGGGGAGTATGTTCCCCTCGCGAAGGGAACAGAGCGCTCACCACGTCCTCCACGAGCTGGGGCCGGAGACTCTGCGTCAGCGGGGGAGCCCATGGGCGGAGTTTATCCCGCACCATTTTGTAGGGGCGTCCCCACGGGTCTCTGTTCAGAGTCCCCAGCGACTCCTCGCGGGCCAGCCCCCTGGCCCGCAGGATCTCCGCTCGGAGGGCGGTCTTCGCCGCTCTGTACCCTTCGTACAGCTCCGCCTGCACGGCTTCCGTATCCGGAGGGCGGATACGGAGCCTGCGGTGCCTGGTGTACCGGAGTCGCGCAGCCACGCACGCCTCGCGCAGAGACGTCAGCTCCGGCGACCACCAGTACACCTGGCGCCGGGCGCGTCCGGGCCGGACCCGGGGCATTGCCACGTCACATATTTCGGACATGGCCTCCCGGAACCACTCTGCCTCGTCGTTGATGTCAGCAGGCCTGTCCGGTGGTGACACCCAGGCCTACACGATCGAGGCTTCCAGGAGGAGCTCCCGGTCCAGCTGTTTCAGCGCCCACCGCGGACCACCCAGGGCCGGTCGGACCGGCGCGCCCGAGGTCTGGGCGGAGACGTCGAACCGGATATACCGGTGGTCGGAATAGGTCTCCACCTCCTCCAAGACACGCCAGTTGACGACATGCGGCGACAGAGCGGGGCTGGCGAACGAGATGTCCACCACTGATTCACCCCGCATCCACACGCATGTTGGGACCGAACCCCGGTTTAGGACGACCAGGCCTGTCTCCAGAGCCCAGTCCTCCACCATTCTGCCCCGTGTGTCCTTATGCCGGGAACCCCAAGCCACATTCTTGGCATTGAAGTCCCCGAGGACGAGCACGGGGAGGGAACGGAACCCGACGACGACGACTCTCAACTCCGCGAGGGAGTTGTGGAACTCGGCGAGAGTTCGGCTCGGGGAGAAGTATACCCCTACCACGACTATCTCCCCGAACCGTGCTGCCACGCAACCCTGTCCTCTCTTGATAGCCTCGAGGGACGGGGTACCGGCGGCGGCCGACGAAATTAGGGTCACTGAGCCGCTCTGATCCTCCACCCAGTCGTCTCTGGGCGGGACAAAGTACGGCTCAGCGACCACGGCGATGTTAATCGACCACAGCGCCATGCTCTGGAACAACAGATCCTGAGCGGAGGCGCAGTGGTTGATGTTCGCCTGGAGGAGGCGTAATGGGGCTATTATTAGCACTCCATATCAGCCTCCCGATCCCTCTGTAAGGGCCCAGCCACGGCGGATGCGGCGGCGGTCACTGTGGAGGCGGCAGCGGCGACGGCGGTGGTGATGGCGGCTGCGGCGGCGACGGCGGTGGTGGAGGGCTTGCCCCTGCCCCTGGCTTTGGCGGGTGGAGCGCAGGCCTTGCTCCCAGCCCGGTGATCGGCCGGCTTGCCGGCTGCCGCACATGCATAGCAGTGCGGCATGGCGTTGCACGAGCCGGCCTTGTGACCGGGCTGACCACAGCGGAAACAAAGATTGCTGCGGTCCACCTCCGAGGTGCATTTAGCCCCCACGTGGCTGCCCACATGGCAGCGGAAGCACCTCAGAGGTCTGGGCTCCAGCAGTTTCACCTGCGCGGAAACCCAGCCCACCAGGAGCCTTCGGCCCTCCCCGGCTAGCTTTTGGGCCACCGACACGGGGCAGCTCACCGTGATGGCTTGCATCCCCGTGGAGTCAGGACGGAGAGTGCCCGCCCTCACCTGCTCGGCAGAGCACCCCCCAGTCCTAACGATGGCGGCCACTACCTCTTCCACCGTCGTAGAGTCATCCAGACCCAGAATGCGCACGTCAGCGCTCTTGGTGGGTCTGGACACTCGGGCCTCGTCCGCATTTAAGGACGCTCTAAGCCTCTCGGCCAGAGCGTCAGCAGTCGGGCCGCTAGCCTCACCAGGGACCTCCAGCATCCGGGCCCCAGTCACTTCCAGCCACTTTCCTATGAAACAGCAGATTTTTTTTAAACCAACGAATCATTTCTACGCTAGGTAGGCTAGAATCATGTGCTGAATTCATGGTTACAGTTTGCGCGTCGATGTCCCTGCCACCCTGTATACGAGGTTTGTGTCCCATGCCACTGGATCCCTCACAACATGATCATCCTCTTTCTTTCCAGAGACTCTGCCACCCCCACATCGACGGCGCGTCCCTACGAGCTCCCCCACACACACACACACCCCCAGCTGTACGCGAGGCATGCACACACACACTCGCACACCTTGATTGACCAGCGTGAACCGTGAGTACTATCATGTAGCCATCGTTTAACTAATGCGCCCCTATCGCGTAACACACTATCAATCACAATCTGAATCATTTTGAAGGATATTGCTAATCCATTGCTCCATATGTTCGAAAAATGTGTCTGCTCAACAACGTAAATAACGC
Source organism: Apamea epomidion (assembly GCA_947507525.1). Classification (NCBI taxonomy): domain Eukaryota; kingdom Metazoa; phylum Arthropoda; class Insecta; order Lepidoptera; family Noctuidae; genus Apamea; species Apamea epomidion. The sequence continues at coordinate 9,695,481 of OX382255.1, forward strand.
AATGAATGTTGTTGAACTGTCAAAATGATACCCGTTGCAACTGATAGTTTGTTATGCAATTACCCCGCAGGGCCTCAATTCTTATGGTAATTATAATTCCCCGCGTAACCTTGCCACGTGCAGACCACGTACGGTTGTCAAGTGTGGTATTTTGACAGTTCAAACCGCGCCAAATTCGCGTTCATTTCGCGCGGTTTCGTTCATTGTGTCATAGAGAATACGTTGTTAGCATGTGGTGTATTAGCTAAATTGATGTGGTTTCGAAGTAAGGTATCATTAAGTGGTCATAGTGAATTAGGGCACTGATTTACCACGGAGTATCGTGGTCCCTAGTAACCGGTTAGACTGGAAACCGACCGACGATAGTAAGATAACAACTGTGTTGAGCTGCACGATTTCTGACAAATGCGTGCACTGACTGGACAGGTCCTCTCAAACTGTTTGGTTCTTTCTTCAAAAAACCATCTCAGACATGGTCTTCATATGATCTGACCAAGATTATGTCTGGACTTTAAAAGAGACCGTGACCTCTGAGTTTGTTTCGGCCTTTCTTCTCAGACTAGTCAGATAGGAAACGCCGACCTCATCTAGTTTTAAAATATGATTGACGTGTAAAAGTGTTTGTACAAACCTACTTACAAAATAAAATCATTTATCATTTATCAACAAAGTTAGATTATTGGCAAATGACCCGCAGCCGAATATGTGCTCCTATACACGAGCGGCGCGAGCGGCTGCAACGGCAGAGGAACTGTAGCCAACGACACATCTACAGCTGCCGTGCCTCTGTCGTTGCCGCATGTCGTTTGTGTGTATGAGAACTATGTAGACACTAGTAAAATTAAACAACGAAATATCGTCTTTATCATCTGCTGCCTTTTCTCAACTATGTTGGGGTCAGCTTCCAGTCTAGCCGGATGTAGCTTAATACGAGTATGTTACATGGAGCGACTGCCTATCTGACCTCCACAATCAAGTTACCGAGCAACACGGTACCCTTATTCAGGGCGGCAGTACATGATTCTGGACACTGCTGCATTGAAATGTTTCCGCGGACTCAAAAAAATTGCTGTTTCATATAAAAGTGCAATATGTACGTATTCAAAATGACCGACGGTTTCAACGCAGTGGGTTCCAGTATCACTAACAGAAACAGGATGCTCTTCGAGGCCCTGTATATTCCAATTGTGCCATAATTAGTATACTTAACTATGTATCGTTATTGTTGCCAACAGCTGTAAAGGCGAAGGAGAAGAAACAAGACCTGAATACAGGGACTACACGGAGCAGCTGCACAGGTATGTTACTGTATGTCGCAGATAGATTGTAGAATCCGCTGCTTTACAAAACAGCGGGGTAATTGCGTACCACACTATCGGTAGCAATGGCTTTCATTTTGATAGTTCAAGAACATTCATTGCGTTATTTACGTTGTTGAGCAACACGTTTTTCGAACATATGAAGCAATGGATAAGCAATATCCTTCAAAATGATTCAGATTGAGATTGATAGTGTGTAACGCAACTCGGGCGCAGCTCCGTTATGTAAAACAAGTGAACAAAGTTCAGCGGTTTTCCGCCCCTGACAGTCTCAAACGGCCATGAGGAGGCGTTATTGTCACGTTGAGAACCTATGGTTGAGAGGGAGCACTACGGCAGTACTAATATCGTGGCGCCGACAATGAGCGCACAACTTTTGTCGCGGACGTCATTCAAAGCGGTCAATTTCCATACGTCATTTTGTGTCAGTAGTGACAGAAAACGGTGATACGCTTAAATTCTATGGCAAGTGTGGACAAAACGATACTACTTCTAGGAGCGCCCCACCGAGGTTTCTCCATGCGCTGTGACGTGCGGGTAGACCATGGCTAAAAGCCCAGGGCGTGCTTTCCCGTGGCTATTTTTTTTTACGCAATCGATTTTCACCGCACTGCTCAGCGCCGAGAGTTGAAAATCCAACAGTGTCTTTTTTGACACGCTGGGATGCGCTGTGTTGGATTCTCAACGTTCGGCTCAACACGGAGAGTTGAAAATCCAGTGCGCGATTAAATCCCGCCGCGATATTTTTGGACGTGGGCTAAGGGATACTCTAAGAGCCCTTCTAAAACTGTATGTCCTTCTATTCAGGTGCAGTTCGTACGGGAAATGTGTGGAAGAAGTGCCGGAGGAGCCTCGCGACAGAGACGAGGCCGTCACCAGCACGGACCACCATCAGCATTGGGACGAGAAGATAGGTGGGTCAGGCACACACCGGCACGGCACCCATAGTACCTGGGAGTTAATATGGCACATCGAGCTCAAACCATTTACATATATACATAACACTACGCCTGTATCCCCCGCAGGGTTCGGCAGAGGTGTTCCTATAGTACACTCACATGTCGCCAAGATCCCTGGTCGAAGAGAGGAAGGAGGGCTTCCTGGGGTTTAGGGTTTAATGACATAGCAACTAACTTAACATAACATGACGCCTGTAATGCCCGAGGGTTGGGCAGAAGTACGCCGACATTTTGCAATTGTTTAAGTACCATGTAATAGGGAGCGAGTCTATTGTCTCCAAACGGTCATGATCCCAGACTTCGGGTTGCTTCAGAGAAATTCCAGATGGAAAAGCTAAGAACACTTTGCCCGTTCTTGGAATTGAACACAGGATCTCATGCTCAGCAGCGCTTCTATTTTATTTTATTTATTCGGAAGAACAAACAATTACATATTATATTTTAAGGAAATTGAACATCAGGAGTTATACAAATGTGTAACCAACAACGTTCTCCACAGATACTCTTCTATTTCTTTTTTTTTTTTAAACGTTGCCCCACACTAGGAATTTCTCCTATATCGTGGGTGCGTAACTTACAAACATTTAAACTCACATACACAAACAGCCAGACCCGGAACAACTACTTGTAGGTCGTACAAATATTTGTTCCGTGCGAGAATCGAACCCGCGACACGCAGCGCAGCAGACTACCTCTAACCACTGCGCCAACCGTGCCGTCATAATACATGCACTTTTGATTTGACAAGGAGTCAGGCAGTCAGGAAGATGAAGCTAGTGGCTCATTCCAAAGCTTAGTAGGTACCTGTGCTGCTGGGGAGTTGGTTGCGCCACTTGTTCTTCCCAGCGATAGCACTAGGAAGTGGTGAAGGGCGCGCGTTTTTGGGGGACTGTCTTTTGTAATTTGGACGTTCGAAAAGTGCTGATTCTCAGCCTAATTTGAATAAATGACTTTTGATTTTGAATGGTGAAGGACGGGCAAGAAATTTTTTCTTCTGACTGACCGACTTCTTGACAATTCAAACGTGCCTGTAATAGGTTTAATTGAAATAAATGCTTTGAATTTGAAGAAATTATTTATTTATTATAAATCTCCAATTCCTATCATTACAGTTTTCAGTTTGACAGGTTGTACCTAATGAGATAGCGTGGTCTTAAAATTAACATATACAATTTAAAACTATGATCATAATGAATGTACTATTGTTTTCGTTCACAGTAAGCAGTTCGCTCTGCTCAACGTCAGCGACGACGCCGTCGACGCGGACGGACGCCGCCTCCCCGCACCAACACGTCACCACCACACACGCTGGTATGTCGATAATCATTGTATAGCCGACTGAACCACTGGTCCTGGGATCGATTCACCGGTCGGGCACAAAAGTTTATTGGGTTTATCCGTTGGGAGTTTCTTAGTAACTACCTGGAGTTTAGGGAGATGGCGGTTTTATACCCCCGTGCCTCGGAAAGCACGTTAAACCGCTGCGCCACCCGGCCGGAGAAAAATCGTATATTTTCTTTCGGTGGCAGCTGGCCCACCTTCCAGACACAATTCCGCCGGAGGGCGTGCGTGTTCCATTGTTTTCTATTGTTCACTATAGCCACTATCACTTTTACTGTATTTTTGGTCGTATACCGAGATTATAGGGTGTTCATTTCAATTAATTACTCAGTAACGCCGCCACCATGTGGTAAATGAAAGACGGGTTGGCCAAGACTGATTTTTATTGAGTACCCACAACCTAACTATTATTATAATGACTAGCCACCGTCCTCTTAGAATCTGTATATTACGATAGGTCCTGCTCCTGATCTCTCTCCGGTCGTGTCGGATTGCCGTCCCCTCGGACAATGAGAGTGAGGGAAGAGAGAGTGCACCTGTATCAGCGCAAACACTTTTGCACTATAATATGTCCCGCGCCAGTGGCTGGTCTCCGCTGAGGTTGGTCGCCATGACCGAAGTTCGGTCTGGAGGACTTTATTTATAGCCGGCCTCGTCTGATTTACCACCCTAAGTGCGTTTTTCCATGGGCGCCGTCACCGGGACGTCAACGAGAACGAGATGCCATCGCTGAAGTAGCGATACATTTGCTATGGCCGCGTGTTCAGCGTTCGTCACCCACACAAAGATACACTTGTGGCGGCCTCTACATCGCCACATGCGAACTACGCTTCACACTGACGTCACGCAAAATCCTGAATCGGGCAAGCAGAGTTTACCGCGCAACTAGCATATATACAACGTCCTGACATCAATCGTCGGGCAGTACCCCACCAGACGCGACACCCGTCTGGTCGGAGGATCCTCCCTTTTCGATGGAGGATGAGTGAACTGTAACCCTGTTCCTCATACATCTATACACTTATCATTTAACGGTGATTAAACATTCTTCCTGGTTTTTTCTTACTAGCTAGAAAAATTCTAAAGCTTTTGTTGGACGTTTACAGGTGGAGGCCGTCGAGGGGCGCTGCAACTGTGGCAGTTCCTGGTCTCCCTGCTGGCGGAAGGAGCGCGTTGCGTCGCCTGGACCGGCAGGGGGCTGGAGTTCAAACTGCATGAGCCTGAGGAGGTGAGAGGGAAGCGTGGCGATGTTGAGCTATGTTAAATATTATAGCCGCAACAGGCCGCAGCCCATCACATCTCAATACAAAACAGTTCGGATATTCTCCCACATCCCATGGGTCTCTCCCAGGCTGCGCCACAATACCCTCTCCTCCGCCGTCCCAGCCACCTTCTTAAGGTCGTTAGTCTAGCTGGAGGGCGTCTCACACTGCGCTTGCCGATACGCGGTCTCCACTCCAGGACTCGTCTGCTCCACCGGCCATCGGTCCTTCGACAAACATGGCCAGCCCACTGCCACTTCAGTTTGCTTACTCTGCAATGCTTGTTACCAGAGTCCAATACAAGCCTTTGAATCTATGTGGCACGTTCGTACATTTGGCGGACTCTGTGGGTCCGAAAATGTTGATCCATTTATGTATGTTACACCCTTGACGGTTTATCTGTGTAGTTGCTATGTATGCTAGTTGACTACCTCGTTGGTGTAGTGGTCGCACGCACTACTGCTGAATATGAGGGGTTCGATTCCCAGGTCGGGCAAAGTTTTACTAGGTTTTTCCACCAGGAATTTGTCAGTAACAGCCCGGAGTCTGGATTTGTGTCCGGTTAATGACAATAGACTCGCCCCCTATGACATGGGACTGAAACAATTGCAAAATGTAGGTGTACTTCTGCCTAACCCTTCGGGTATTACAGGCGTCATGTTATGTAAGTTAGTTGTTATCCCATCAACCCTGAACCCCATGAAGCAATCATTCCTCTCTTCGACCAGGGATCTTAATAAATAGTCTGTTCGCAGGTGGCTCGTCGCTGGGGGGCTCAGAAGAACCGGCCCGCGATGAATTACGACAAACTGTCCAGGTCGCTTCGATACTACTACGAGAAAGGAATCATGCAGAAAGTCGCAGGTACTCATTCTCTTACATCATCATCTGCTAGCCTTTCCCACCTATGTTGGAGTCGGCTTCCAGTCTAACCGGATGCAGCTAAATATTATGTAGAATTTTACATGACGCATCTTCTCTATACTCAGTCTATGACTTTCCCACTGCTGGGATACAGACTTTTTCTCTGTGAGAAGTAATGGGCCGTAATTCACCACGCGGGTCCAGTGTGGGTTTGGTAGATTCACTTATACTTCAATAGTTTTGCTGAAAGCCTTGTCCCCGATTACTAAATCAATTTCATGTTTAGCTAATCATAATAAACGATCATGTAATATGCCATCAAAACTGCTTGCTTGGTGTAGTAGTGGTTGCAAGGGTGACTGCTAAGCGTGGGGACGTGGGCTCGATCCCCAGGTCGCGTATTACTGGGAGCAGTCCGGAGTCTGCACATATTATGTTCTGTTCGATAGCATTAGAGTAATGTGTGGGTGATAGTTCGTGGGATGCAGGCGTGGTTATGTTCCCATACTATTGTATAGAATCAAATTGTTCTAACTGAACAAACAGCTGTGCTGCTGGACAGTTTGTTGCGCCACTTCTTCCCAGCTAAAGCACTCGGAAGTGGTGAAGTGCGCACATTTTGTAATTTTAACGTTCATAAAGGGCTAAAATTCTCAGCCTGATTTGAATGGATGACTTTTGATTTAATTATTTAACTAATAGTACAACAGTAATACACAACGCCGTGCATTATTAGACTATACTTAAGTCACACGTATCGTATGCTATTTCATAGATCGTGTGACCTAAACCTGGACTTAACTTATGCTTTTCTGTGTAAAAATGGACTACTTAAGTCACAGATAAGTGTGACTTAAATGCGGGTTTAGGTCACGCAATGCTATAAACATAGTTTAACCATGTCCACCATGTCCCCCAGGTGAGCGCTACGTTTACAAGTTCGTGTGCGACCCGGAGGCCCTGTTCAGCATGGCGGCGCCCCCCCGCGCGCGTTCCCCGCCCGCGCCACCCCCGCCCCCCTACGACGTGCTGACGTCACTGTACGGCGGCGTGTACCCGCAGTACCTGCAGCCGCCGCAGGGCGACTACCAGCGGAGGTACTACCATCATATCAATCATACTGGCCATTATGATACGTAGATGACGAGAGGAAGATTTTGGTAGTTTTTTTTTTGAGTTTTTTCCCCTTAGCCACGAGACCCTTATGAAGGATTTACACTAGATCGAACTGCTGGTCGCTTACCAAATCGCCTCAAGCCGAATGGCCACCCCATTTACACAGGTCGATCAAAATCGCAGGTGGCTAATTCATTTTGCTTTAAAATTTCGACGTTCATGCGGCGCGCGATCGCTGCGACTGAGCATTTTCACAGTCAATTTTAGTCATCCGCCGCATGCGACCTGTCGCCTTCCAACATTTGAAGGTCCTATCCATTTCTTAAACATTCCATTTAGATAAAATAATTAACTTATTATAATGTACAGTAAAATAAAATCAAATAATTATATTAGTCATTGCACTGTTTTTCATAATTAAAATACTCAAAAACCATCTAGTCTAATTCTTTCATACCTACATGATAACATGTTGCCTGTATTAATAGTGGAATTATGTAAACGGCGCTGGAAATATTGATAATGGCAGTATTCCACGAGCCAGGCAAATTAATATTTTTGGTTACTTCCACCGAATTGGGAGACATTTAGTAAATCGTGTAATATTTACATTTCTATTGTATCTACAATAAAATAATAGTCCATCACGATACGTGTGACTTAATTCGTGTGTGCTAAAAAAGAGACTGAGACCTCTGAGTCTACTTCTCAGAGTAGTCAGATAGGAGACGCCGACCTCATCTAGTTAAAAAAAATATGATTGACGTATAAAAGTATACAGACGCCAGCACATCAAGCTACTACAATCTGTAAAATTTCTTTAACAGATTTTCGACTTTATCGCTAAAGCATTAAGGTTCAAGGTTGATTGTGAAAAATTTGACAGTTTCGGGTAGCTTGATGCGCTGGCGTCTGTACAAACCTACTTACAGAAAATAAATAAATTATTTATCATTTATACTCGTAACGCCGTGCTACTTAAGTCACACGTATCGTTTACTATTTCATAGCTCGTGTGACCTAAACCCATACTTAAGTCACTTTTCTGTATAAAAATGGACTAGTTAAGTCACGGATAAGCGTGACTTAAATGCCGGTTTAGGTCACATAGTGCTATAAATGACTTTTATAAAACATAACATAACATCACGCCTTGTTTCCCCGAAGGGTTAGGGACAGGTGTACCCATAGTACACCCACATTTCGCCAGATATGTTTAAGTCCCATGTATGTAATGCAGAGCGAGCCTACAGCCATTGCAAATATAAACAATATTCATAACCTAAAAAAATTTCATCAATAGATATTTTCAGAGCCATTGATCATTCTGAAAACAATTCATTAGTTAGTCAAAATTGAACCAAAAAGTTACATTTTGGTCTTCTAATTTTAAGAATTTCTAGTTAATAATTGTTATTAATAAGTTAAAATTGTGCAATATTATTATTAGTGATGTAGCTACGATTATATAAATAATAAATATGAAAATATGAGCAATCTTGTGAATATAAGTATCTAATATGATTAAAAGGTATTTTATTTCAAAATCCTGAGTCCTTCAATGTACAATACATCTGATGAATCATGCGCAGAAGGCTGTGCAATAACATTTTTTAGAAACCAAATGTTATATAATAATCTTCGTACCCAAAAAGGCCACAAGGACAAGCCCATGGACGGCTCAGACCTCCGGTGTCTATGCGGTGTATCTCCAGTGTAAATATTCTTAAACAATTCTATTCTCTGTGATAATATGGACTGTGTCTGTTGTCATGTGCCACATTGTCAGAAGCAAAGATTGATTTTATTTGATAGTTCACACGTCCTCCATAGGAACGGGAGGATCTGCAGACCAGAAGGTCGTGTGTCTGATAGGCAACTGCATGACGATTAATGTCAAACTCTGCTGGCACGATGCAGGATTTTTGGGTGATGTTAGTGTGATGCGTAGTTCGCATGTGGCGACTGCACTGACTGTATCTGACCTCCACAACCCAGTTACTGGATAACACGCTACCCCTTAACACAGAATTTCGGGCTTCCAACTACACGTAACGACTGTTAAAGATGTACAAATGACAGCCGGAACCAACGGCTTAACGTGCTTTCCGAGGTACGGACGGAGGGATATCGGTATGTAAGGATGGTCACCTATCCACGGACCTACCGCGGCAAGCGTAGCTTAACGTTTCAATCGACCCTTGTGGCTGTTATTTTCAGTCGATGTAAATAAAACATAAAAGTTACATTATAAACATTTATTAGAGTCTATACGAGTCACAAGAACATTGAACATTCGCGGCATAACTAACTATACTAAAACTCAGAATCTTACATAATTTACATTCATTGCCACTCAACTATCTACTTTAGCTTTTCTGTACTCAAGTTCATTTTTATTAACTGTTTATAATTTTTATCTACCTAGCCTTTTCGAAACTATGTTGGGACTGGCTTCCAGTCTAGCTGACAAAAAGATACTAAATTCTGGCAGCAATGGAATTTGAACTTTATCCTGTATAACATTGAGTTTGTGTTGCAAAACTTGATCATTATCTAAGATTCTGAATTCAAGCTTACATATTCGCTACTTCATGTAAAGCGTGTCTTACAACTGAGAGAAACGATTGTTTGCTACAGTATAAATAACCATTATTATTAACAATATTATATTATAATTTATTATTATTATTTATAGCACTGTGTGACCTAAACCCGCACTTAAGTCACGCTGTTCTGTGACTTAACTAGTCCATTTTCACACAGATAAGCGTGACTTAAGTGTGGGTTTAGGTCACTCGAGCTATAAAGCAGTACACGATACGTGTGACTTAATTAGTCTATAAATGCACGGCGTTTAGCAAGTAAATAATTCAATTCTAGTTTCTTGCCGTGTAGTAACAGACTACTTAAATCACACGTATCGTAATGTACTATCGCCAAAACCTATGTCTGACCACCGTAAGGACTATTCCTGCTTGCAGCGCATATTATTAGTCGACCTAAAAAGTACCCTCTTTTGTTTTACTTACGGACGCAGCTGTGGTCATCATGTGCACGGGATTTTGTGTTCAAAACGGTCAGATATAGGTTCTGGCGATAGTACCGACTATTTATAATATGGAAGAACATTGATATTCAGTTTAAATCTAGAGTTTTTGAAAGTCTGATGTAGTCTCAAATATAATGTGAATTGTTGTGATTAGTTGAGCGAAATAACAAGATAATACCACGCCTGTAATCCCCGAAGGGTTCGGCAGAGGTGTACCTGTAGTACACCGACATTTCGCCAGTTAAGTCCCATGGGGGGCGAGCCTATTGTCATCAACCGGGCTTGATTTTCGACTCCGAGGTGCCACTGAGAAATTCCAGATAGAAGACTCAATAACAGTCGGCCTGGGAATCGAACCCAATACCTCATGCTCAGCAGCAGCGCTTGCGACCACTAGACCAACGGGGCGAACGAGAATGTTGTCTTACTTAAATATTAACTTTAACAAAGCAATTGAAAGTCTCAGTTGTTTCTGTTATCCCCCTTACTAATAAACGCAGAGTCAGGGAGCGCCCACGAGCAACATTTGTCTCCGCAACTAACTTGTCTCTCACATCAAGTCTACGGGTTTGTATGACAGTGCGCGCGTGTAGCGGCGCGACAGCTGGGAGACTGTTTTGTCTGCAGGGTTGGAGATAGGCCGGCAACTGTCGCCCGTCTGTTGGTTGCAATGCAAGTGAGCGCACGGCGACAAAAAAGTTGCCGGCCTGACTAAATTTTTATTTATTTATATTTATTTTACAAAAAAATTGCTGGACAACTAAGTTGCTCGTGGACATTCCCTTAAGTAAACAAGTATTAACGTCGGTTTAACCAAAATTTTTCGAGGTTCAACTTTGGCATAACTTTACTCCGAGTTTATTAATGGGTTAAGTACGGGTTCCTAAAAGAGCGGTAGCCGCCATATAACGGCGAGTGACGGCTGTCATGACAATGATAGCAGCGAGGTTTGACTTTACGGTGTCAAGAAATGCTCTCTAGGAAAACACACCGTCCTCCGGTAAATTGCGGACGCTATGTGGCGGCCACCGTTCTTCTTGGAAACCGTAGCTTCACAGCAGAAACACACCTGAAAGATGCGATGATCGCGTAATTTATGACGACGCCGTCAGAAATTGCGCGACGGAAAATCGGTGACTAAATTCCGCCACATGAGTTTCGGCCCTTAATTGCAATAAAAACTATACAGGTAATACTTTTACTTAAAAAATAGCAACAAAAAAATATTTTTTGAAATAAAAAGAAAAGCTTGAGTCGCACTCGTGTAAAGGGTTCCGCATAATATGAAGGACTAGATAATACAAGATTGGGGTTCCGTAAAATTTACAAGTGCCATTTTGAGCTTTATTGCACAATTTGTTATAAAAATGCCCAAAATTATGGTTAAATTGCACTATTTAATACCAAGAGTTGTATATATTTATTAAAGTCTTACTAAATAATCTCATAAAATAATATAATTATCTAAAATTTATAACGAACGTTGATTTCTTAACGGATTTTTTTTATGATTTTTTCAATATTTGATATAATAAATTTTATATAATATTAGATTTAAAAACGTGAGATACTATGGTGCATTTATCAATATATAACTAATATTATATTATATTAATAATGTACAATAAAACATGAGTAATAAATTAAAAATATGATAAAACCTAAAGTATTTAATTTATGTTACGCTAAATTGCCAATATTTTAAATAATTAGCGATTTCAAACAATCTGCCTGCTTTTCCCCAACTATGTTGGGGTCGGCTTCCAGTCTAACCGGATGCAGCTGAATAGCAGTATGTTACATGGAGCGACGGCCTATATCCTGCACAACCCAGTCTCCTTCTTGTGATATACAGGCTGTTATGCTAATTGAGGGACATACTTTCAGGGTAGATAGTACTCATGAAAAAGTTAAATTTTTACCATGTGACAGACACTGAAATATTGAATAAAATCTGCAGTCATAGTAAAATTTGTTAAGTTATTACAAATACACACTGCACTCCCCTACAGTATGTCCTTGGATTAAGCTTGTAACTATTTAGATATTGGCAATATACAGGGTCATATTAAATTAGCTAGCGGAAACTCCGCAGAGGTGATGGGTATTATTTATTTATTTAACACTTCAAGCACATTAATGTACAGAGGCGGACTTAATGCCATAGACCTTTTCTACCAGTCAACCTTTATCAAATCGATACCGATACCCGTCACGTTTACAGAGTTTCGCTAGTTAATTTAATTTGACCCTGTCGAGTAAGGCCGCGTCCTAACCAAAAGCGTCCGTCGCGCGAGTGCGCGATCGTCGGGCTCTTGTATATGTATATGGCATAGTCGCGCGACCAATGAAGCCGCGTTGGTACGTCAACATGTTATTTTCGCCACTTTGGCGCTGATAGCAACGTAAGCGTCGGTTGAACTAATATTTTTGATAGCGAGTTTTTATAAAATGCGTATACTCTCACACAAGATACACAAAACAGTCTTATTCCACGATTTAGAGCTAAACTTCAGAAACCTACCAAAACTACACGACGGTCATTTGCAACAATGTGTCAATTTTAGTTCCTGAGACACTCGAGCGGGGCGCTTTGAATCGGCACAAAAACAACTGTCACTTCGGATAATATATTCAGTCCAGCGTACTTGTTTATTATAGATCAACATTCATACAAACCTTCGCGACTATCGCATACTCGCGAGACGATCGCCTTTGTTTAGGACGCGGGGTAAATATATATATATAATATATTAGATCGCTTTCAATAACATTACAAACATAACAAGTACATGTACAATATAGGCTAGCCATAGTCCGTCTCATTTCAAAACTAGTTTTTAACCAAACCGAGCAAAACCTTCGAACATTTTCCTCACAATATGACTTGTGAAACCTCTGAAGGCCGATTCTCGTAATTAAAAACGTTCAAAATCCAGTCGCAATCTCATCTCAGCGACAATCAAAGTCAACAACTTGTCAAAAGTGTAGGGAAATTGGAGGTATTTTTGACAGATTGAGACTGAGATCAGACTGTGAACGTTCTTAAAATTACGAGAATTGCCCTTCGGGTTACTTTCCAAAAATGTAAACATATATGTATTTCTGAAAAAAAAAAAACAACTTAATTGACACTGTAATAAAGTTCATTTTTAAACATTCTTAGGAGTTTTTAGAATAAATTCTGAAATCAACCTTATCAACACCAAAATACAGTTGATATTTGTTTAAGTGGATGGAAATAAGGATTTGAATATAGAACAGATAAGATAGTCATTGGTGACGTCACGAGAACAGACTAGGTCACGTAGGGAAATTCGAGAAACTCGAAACTCCCTTTTCTCCCACAGCCCCTTTCACATTTGTTTCACTTCCAACCTTGTTGCAATGAGAATAAGGATCACTTTGATTTTGGCAGTGATGCAAGATCAGAGGTAAAATAATGATGTAGGGACTGCACCGTTGAATGCGTCCTACGTGATGGATGAACAAGAATTTCGCGTTTTTATTGAGTGTTGCACTAAATACTGCCAACATACCCATTCGAGTCTTACCGTACATCATGAGTTATAGTCATCTGCCTGCCTTATTCCAACTATGTTCGGGTCGGCTTCTAGTCTAACCGGATGCAGTTGGAGACCAGTATTTTACATGGAGCGACTGTCTATCTGACCTCCACAACCCAGTTACTGGGTAATACGGTACCCCTTGGTAAGACTGGTTGTCAGACTTTCGAGCTCCCTGACTACCCGTAACGATCCACGAATAACAGCCGGGACCAACGGCTTAACGTGCTTTCCGAGACACGGAGGGGTCTCGGTATTAAAGATGGTCACCCATCCACAGTAGCTTAACCTGATCGATCGGCCTGTGCGGCTGTTATCGGTGTCACGTCACCGAATAATTTTTTTTTTTTTAAATTAAAGTAAAGAACGCTAAGTCACCTACAGGGCAATGGAGAGCGCTATGCTTGGAGTTTCCCTGCGTGATCGAATCAGAAATGAAGAGATCCGCAGGAGAACGAAGGTAACCGACATAGCTCGAAAAATTGCCAAACTTAAGTGGCAGTGGGCAGGGTGGCAGCCGCCAACTATGTATAAAATTAAAGATCAAATTCAGGGAATTCAGGATTGCAAAGCACTAAACAGTCTGATACCAGTTACATCAAGTAAATGACTTTGATTTAGATCATCATCATCTGCCCCTACTCCCACCTATGTTGGGATCAGTATGTCACACGGAGCCACCGCCTATCTGAACCCCACAACCTAGTTACTGGGTTACTGGTGATTAGCGGTGAACATGAAAATATACGATATAATATTACTATCCGGATATACTATTACTATCCGGATACTGATATCAGGATATAATATTTCTATCCGGATACTGATATCCGGATAGTAGCACCTCTCGAGTTTTTTTTTTTACAGAGATGTTCTTTTTGCTGTATATTATGTATTAAATAACAAGCTCAATGAAATAAATTAACGTTTGAGAGCAACTAAATGAAAAATAAGAAACGCGTTCGCTAGTTAAACTGTCGTGACGGTGAAAATGTTACACGTTCCTCGGGGTCGCACTCAATAGCCATCAATAGCCAAGTGTGCACAGTGTGCCGTGCCATGTTACACGTTCCTCGGGGTCGCACTCAATAGCCATCAATAGCCAAGTGTGCACAGTGTGCCGTGCCATGTTACACGTTCCTCGGGGTCGCACTCAATAGCCATCAATAGCCAAGTGTGCACAGTGTGCCGTGCCATGTTACACGTTCCTCGGGGTCGCACTCAATAGCCATCAATAGCCAAGTGTGCACAGTGTGCCGTGCCATGTTACACGTTCCTCGGGGTCGCACTCAATAGCCAAGTGTGCACAGTGTGCCGTGCCATGTTACACGTTCCTCGGGGTCGCACTCAATAGCCATCAATAGCCAAGTGTGCACAGTGTGCCGTGCCATGTTACACGTTCCTCGGGGTCGCACTCAATAGTCAAGTGTGCACAGTGTGCCGTGCCATGTTACACGTTCCTCGGGGTCGCACTCAATAGCCATCAATAGCCAAGTGTGCACAGTGTGCCGTGCCATGTTACACGTTCCTCGGGGTCGCACTCAATAGCCAAGTGTGCACAGTGTGCCGTGCCATGTTACACGTTCCTCGGGGTCGCACTCAATAGCCATCAATAGCCAAGTGTGCACAGTGTGCCGTGCCATGTTACACGTTCCTCGGGGTCGCACTCAATAGTCAAGTGTGCACAGTGTGCCGTGCCATGTTACACGTTCCTCGGGGTCGCACTCAATAGCCATCAATAGCCAAGTGTGCACAGTGTGCCGTGCCATGTTACACGTTCCTCGGGGTCGCACTCAATAGCCAAGTGTGCACAGTGTGCCGTGCCATGTTACACGTTCCTCGGGGTCGCACTCAATAGCCATCAATAGCCAAGTGTGCACAGTGTGCCGTGCCATGTTACACGTTCCTCGGGGTCGCACTCAATAGTCAAGTGTGCACAGTGTGCCGTGCCATGTTACACGTTCCTCGGGGTCGCACTCAATAGCCATCAATAGCCAAGTGTGCACAGTGTGCCGTGCCATGTTACACGTTCCTCGGGGTCGCACTCAATAGCCATCAATAGCCAAGTGTGCACAGTGTGCCGTGCCATGTTACACGTTCCTCGGGGTCGCACTCAATAGCCATCAATAGCCAAGTGTGCACAGTGTGCCGTGCCATGTTACACGTTCCTCGGGGTCGCACTCAATAGCCATCAATAGCCAAGTGTGCACAGTGTGCCGTGCCATGTTACACGTTCCTCGGGGTCGCACTCAATAGCCATCAATAGCCAAGTGTGCACAGTGTGCCGTGCCATGTTACACGTTCCTCGGGGTCGCACTCAATAGCCATCAATAGCCAAGTGTGCACAGTGTGCCGTGCCATGTTACACGTTCCTCGGGGTCGCACTCAATAGCCAAGTGTGCACAGTGTGCCGTGCCATGTTACACGTTCCTCGGGGTCGCACTCAATAGCCATCAATAGCCAAGTGTGCACAGTGTGCCGTGCCATGTTACACGTTCCTCGGGGTCGCACTCAATAGCCATCAATAGCCAAGTGTGCACAGTGTGCCGTGCCATGTTACACGTTCCTCGGGGTCGCACTCAATAGCCAAGTGTGCACAGTGTGCCGTGCCATGTCACACGTTCCTCGGGGTCGCACTCAATAGCCATCAATAGCCAAGTGTGCACAGTGTGCCGTGCCATGTTACACGTTCCTCGGGGTCGCACTCAATAGCCATCAATAGCCAAGTGTGCACAGTGTGCCGTGCCATGTTACACGTTCCTCGGGGTCGCACTCAATAGCCAAGTGTGCACAGTGTGCCGTGCCATGTCACACGTTCCTCGGGGTCGCACTCAATAGCCATCAATAGCCAAGACAATTGCGTTAATATAAAAAGGAAAAAGAAATAGAACAGAAAGAACAAATAAAAAATAAATAGAACAGAGAAAAGGAAAATATAGCATAACCTTGGTGTTGTAAGGTCCAATTTACATCACAGTCATTTTCAAAAAATACTACTAATATTATGAACGTGAATGTTTGTATGGATGGATGTTTGTATGGATGGATGTTTGTATGGATGGATGGATGTTTGTTACTCTTTCACACAAAAACTACTGAACGGATTTGGATGAAATTTGGCACACGGATGGTTTATAACCAGGATTAACACATAGGATACTTTGTATCCCGATATTCCCACGGGATCGAAACTTATGCGGGTGAAACCGCGGGGCGGAGTTAGTCTAAAATAATTATTTGAAGAAAGACATTTAAAACATCATTCTGTCAACTTACTGAAAGAATTTAGTTATTTGTGACGCAAGCGGGCCTGAGTTGTCAATTTTGTATAAGGAACTTTACTACGGTCAGAATAAAGTTTAAATTACAAAAACTAGCTCGAAGTGTAAAGTTTAGAACAAAGTTAGAACTCTTTTTGTAATGAGACGGAGTTGGTCTCTTCCCTTACGTGCAAACAGTGGTTCTCAAAAACAAAGCTTCCCTTTTAAATGAAAAGGGTTCTTGAACGTACATTTTTGAAGGGAAAGTTATTTATTTACTTTGCAGGAAAAAGTTCCAACAATTAAAAAAAAAAAAGAAATATTCAAGGAGTTAAGGGGAACGCGGTAACTTCTACTTTTTCTTCAACTGATATTGACCGCTGCAATATGCAATTGCAAAAAACATACGAACATTTCAGTTTAACCCTTAAGACTAACTAGATTCAAATCTAGCCATTTAATTGGTCGTACAATCGTAGTTGCTCGCTATCAAACAAGAAAGTTTGTAGAGTAAAAACTGTACGAAAAAAAAATGGTTTGAAAATAAATCAACAACAAAATTAAGTCCTCGAATCTTCTAAGATAATATAATTCATTGAATTAATCTTAAGGTCTACGTTTTAAATTAAAAATAGTGCCTCAGAAAGTCATAAACACAAGAAAACAGCGAAAAATACAAAGAAAAAATTATGCTTAAAAACTAAAGTGAACAACTTCAATAGATTAGGGCTTACAAATAAAGTAGAAATCCACTAAAATACTGTGTCCATGTTTCTATTTAATAGAATTTTAGAAAGGACGAAGATGAACTGTATGAACATAGATAATGTCGGGGTAAGAATAGGGATCACATTAAATTAGCTAGCGAAACTCCGTAGACGTGATGGGCATGGATATCTAATCATGATAAAAATAGATTTGACGATTTAGTTCTGACCACTGGTAGTAATATCAGTTTTTTTTTTTTTTTGTGTGTCTTCACATATGATTTTATGTATTTAAACACGATAAATTAAAAAGAAAACTGATTTTCTAAACTCATACTTCAAGTTACTGAACTACTTGCAGTCATTGACCCCAAAAAATCATCAAATATTTTGGTTATGATTTTCCGTCCTGTCACATCTGCGGAGTTTCGCCAGCTAATTTAATTTGACTTTAAATACCGCGTATATCAGAAACATGTGCTCATATTCAAGAGTGTGGACCAACATCGTAGTCACGAAAGACCCCAGCCGTCCCATATATTTGGATGGGACTCACTCGCCCACTCCCTCTTATTTTTTCGTCATTACGATGTTGGTCCCATGGAGAGAGTTGTTCAGTTTGTGAGTCTGTACCACACCCTTGAATATGAGCACACCTGTGTAATAGATGCTGTATACAAAGTTAAATATATGTAGCTATGTAAATATTAGCAAGGCAGCAAAGCGGCTGACCGTCCAGGGTGCACCCCACGTAGGTTTCAGTGTCCCCACTCCAAGAGGCTATTTTATGAGAACCACTGTCTATTTGTAAAATAAAACCTATAACAAAATTAAAATAATAATATCTACATATATGTGCGTAAAAATACTCTAAGCGGTGATCTTGTAGTGTGCGGGCGGCGGCAGCGGTGCGTTGCGGCCCGCAACGATACAGTGACGCATTTTATAGCTGGTACAACTTTAGCTAAATAATATATGTTGCAGGAAAGTTGCGTTGCGGGCCGCAACTAATATTACCCTCGAGTTTTTAATTGCAGGAATATGTGTATTTAGAATTACATTTTCGCCCTTCAGTGTGTGTGATCGTAAACACAAAATTTTAGTCTGCAGGTAATAATTAACAAAATGAAAATATTCTGCCAGTCTCAGAGTTATCTGCGAACTTCATTATTTGCCACCAGAGGGGCAATTCTCGTAATCTTAAGAACGTTAACAGTCTGATCTTAGTCTCAATCTGTCAAAAATACCTCTAAATTCCCTACGTTTTTGACAAGTATTTGACATTGATTGTCGCAGAGAAGAGATTGCGACTAGATGTTGAACGTTTTTAATTACGGGAATTGGCCTTCTGACATCCAGCTTATCAGACCATGATTTTTCTGACGTCTGACTATCCACTGTTTTACCACACTAAAAAGTCTGACCTAATTGTGTTGTCAGAATTTTTTGGAACTTTCTGACACCTGACGAACTATCTGCAGACTAAAGTATCATTAATATAATAATATCTATAATATCATTTTAGTATATTATTGTCGAAGTTCAGTCACTTTTATAACAATGAAAGCTTAGTATGAAAGTTGTGAGTAAACATCGCTCCTCTATGCCCGTACAGGCGGCAGAACTGCAGAAGTGTGTAGGATTTCCATATTTCGGTAATTATATTTAAGTTCGAGAAAATCTTTATATCGTAATAACAGTCTATAATACTAACAACATATTTCTTCTTCTATTTGACTTCTGACAGCTCGCGTGACATTATACAGGGTGAGTGACAAAAATAAATTGTCAACTAAATTCACATACGCAATAACTTTCATTTTAACAAATCAATAGTAATTTTATAATTCCTAACATCCCATTTATATTTAATTGTCAATTTTTTGCTTTCACTTATCCAAAAAAAAAATCAATTTGTATAAACAATTACTTTCAACTGTCAAAATGAAAGCGCTTGTGATTGTCACTGTCAAAGCAATCTGGCCGTCATAAAGTATAGACTAGCTGTTGAAATGTACCGCGATATCTCTTAGAGTGCTCTTGATATGGTCGTAGGTGGCGAAGGAGATACCGACCGCGATGGGCCCCTTCACCCAGTTCATGCTGAGGCCCTTGTAGAAGCCACGCCAGCCTTCCGACCTGGAAAAATAAGATTAATAATCAGAGGGTGACGCCTGCACGGGTCGATCGATCAATGTTACTAAGCTTTCCGAGATCGGTTCGTGGATGGGTGACCATCCATTACCTACCGACACACCTCCACGCCTCGAAAAGCAAGTTAAGCCGTCGGCCCCGGCTGGCATTCGTAGATCTTTGACAGTCGTTACGGGTAGTCATAAGTCTGACAACCAGTCTTACCAACAGGTATCGTGTTACCAAGTCGTGGAGATCGGAAAAAGCAGGCACATGATGACTATTCTTAATATACTCACTTATAGACTAGAGCCAGAGTGTCTGCGATGCTGGCGTACGGGTAGGAGCCGTCGGCGCGGCGCCGCGCGGTCTGCATGCGGCGCCGCACGATGTCCAGCGGGTACGACGCGCTCTGCGCCAGCGCGCCCGCCGCGCCGCCCAGCACCACGTTCACCATGGTGCCCTGGGGCTTGCCGAAATATTCTGAAAGAGAGAATTCATTAAATACCACGTGATTTCAGAAATAATAGCCTCCCGACCGCTTTCGGTCACGGTTACCAATCTGAACGGAGACTAGCAAGGTACGCAGGAGATATTATAGTGCACAATCTTCCTTTCTTTCTTCCTTTCATAGTCCGATGGAACGGCAAAATACTGTTGGAAAGTAATGGTACTCAGCTGCATTCGGTTAGCCTGGACGTCGACCCCAACATAGTTAGGAAAAGGCAGCCAGATGAGGCATATGAGGCAGACATCTATACTAATATTTATACTAATAATAATGGTGGAGAAAAAAAAGTAACGGCGGAGTTTCTTGCCCATTCTTCTCCATATGGAAACTACCTTTTGGAAGTTAGTTTTCAAACTCAAACTCAAATCTTTATTGCATTCCATATGTGTTACATATATGTTATATAGAAGGTAACACATCAATATGGACCCTGTCGGGCGCAGCAACATTAGGAGAGAGGAAGAGAGCGGCAATTCAAACAATTAAATATTATTAGATGTGCTTAATTGGGTGTATAATTATGTATATATATGTGTTTAGTTTTGTGTATATAGGTATAGTATATTAGTTATTTTATGTATTGCGTAAGAATATGCAGGTAATTTTTTATGTAATTCGTAAGTGTTTTCATTATTATTAAATTATGTTATTATTGATGTATTCATACATTAGATTTTCTATATTCCATATTATATTATGTATATATATTTCATAATGTTTGGTATATACGAGATATTATATAGATAATTTTACTTTCCAATTGAATCGAATTTTAATTTTATATTTTAAATTGTTTCTTTTTTTCATTGTTCTCACAGATAGAAGCAATAACAATAATGTACCCAGGATTTTGTAATAATATCTTTTCGTTTTCTTGCCCGTTCTTCTCCACAGAGATCTACGTTTTGGAATGGGCAACTAGCTTCAACTTTCTGACTATCTGACCGACTATTTAATTTTGACAATTAAAAGTGCCTGTAAATGGTTTAATTGAAATAAATGATTTGAGTTCTAGTTTGAGTTTGAAGGGGCGACTAGAATCAATTTTATTTTACTGTAAATTTTGACGTTCAGAAGTGCCTTTTATGTGCCTATTTGAAATTCTTGTATTGACTTTGACTATAACAACGGAGTACACGAAAAGAACAAGAAGTGAATAAAAAGTCACACTCACCAAAGTACTTTTGTTTGAGCGTGTCGTAGGTGAAGAAGGAGACCCCGGCGTACGGGATCACGCCCAGCACCGTCGCAGAGTAGCCCCTGGAACAAATAATAATCTTATGCAAACCAAAAACTCATCGACATGAGCATTCTCCCCATCCCAACCTCATCATGATCATCACCCTACAGCAGCCCACTGCTGAACGTAGGCCTCTCCAATTGCACGACATTCAGCTCGATTCTCGGCAACTCTCATCCATCCTGCGAAGATCGTCGCTCCACCTAGCCTGAGGGCGGAAAGCACGTTAAGCCGTTGGTCCCGGCTGTCAATCGTGGATCTTCGACAGTCGTTACGGGTCGTCAGGAGCGTGAAAGTTCGACAACCAGTCTTACCAAGGGGTATAGTATCACCCAGTAACTGGGTTGTGGAGGTCAGATAGGCAGTCGCTCCATGTAAAACACCGATATTCAGCTGCATCCGGTTAGACTGGAAGCCGACCCTAACATAGTTGGGAGAAGGCAGGCAGATGATTTGTTTACCTGTACAATGTGCGAGGACCCTCGTCCTTGGCCACCCTCACGAACACAGCCCGCAGCGTGCTGTACTCGGTGGCGTTGGTGACGGCCATGCGCGCGCGCGCCACGTCCAGCGGGTACGTGGCCGACTGTGACGTCACACCGGCCAGAGAGCCGGCCATTAAGTGGAGGACAGGGCTGGCTCTGGAACGAGGGAGATAGTCTTTTAATGCCCTACTTCCTACTAATATCATAAACGTGAAAGTTTGTATGGATGGATGGATGTTTGTCACTTTTTCACGCAAAAACTACTGAACGGATTTGGATGAAATTTGGCACACAGATGGTTTATAACCAGGATTAACATATAGGATACTTTTTATCCCGGTATTCCCACGGGATCGAAACTTATGCGGGCGAAACCGCAGGGCGCAGCTAGTACTTTACATATAAGTTCAGATACAGATGCCTTTTTTTTTTTTTTTTCTGGGGGGGCAATCATCAAATGACTCCTCCCGCTCTGGGCGGAGCAGAAGGGAGTGTCAGACTTTTACTGACTAAAACCCACCCGTGTTCCTTCAGTTGCCTGTGCCAGGGGCCACGGTATCTCTTTCCAACAACCCGCAGCCCCGGCGGCATCGGCCCTAGCGGACCCCGTCAGTTCGTGCTGACAGCTCTTTGAGGCGCGCGTGGAACACAACGCGCCGTCGACCCGGGCCTGTTCCTTACCGGGCGGCGAGCTGCCCATAGCTCGCCGCCCGCAAGCCCGCGCCTACGGTGGCCGGGAGTCGGCTGTTGACTTCCGTTCAGGGCGTCTCCTGCGGCGGCTAGGAGCGCGAGGGTGCAGCGATTGCCTCTCCCTCGCACGCTCCGCCTCCTCCTTCGCGAGCATAACTGCTTCGCAGAAGGAGGTGACGGCCTCCCATTCACTCTCGCTCCGGACCATGGCCTGTATGAGGGCCGGACGCGAGAGGTCGCCGCCGCCGATCGCCGCCAAGAGGACACGGCGGGGTCCCGCCCAAGCCGGGCAGACCTCCACCGTATGCTCCACCGTGTCCTCCGGGCGATCCCCACAGTGGTGACACCCTGGCGTTTCCTCCCGCTTTATCCTGAACAGGAACCTCCCGAAACAACCGTGTCCGGTGAGGACCTGCGTCAGGCGGAAGGTGAGGGCGCCGTGGCGCCTCTCTAGCCACTCCTCAAAGAGGGGACTTATCGCCGCAATTGTGGCGTGCCCAAGATACAGATGCCTTCAGTATAAAATTAAGAAAATTTGAATGTGTCCTGTATATCTGGTCAAATGTAACACATGTTCTGTGTCAACTAAACTAATATTATTCCTTTATTTCAATTTAAATACATATAAATTATATTTTTAAATATTAGAATATAAAAACATTTAAAAATATAAAAAATAGTAGCCCACCGGTATCGGGCACAAGGTCCAAGCTACCGGCGGTCAGGGCTCCAGAGAGAGGAACCTCCTAACAATTATTGTTATTCTACTTTCTTGAAAGACTCGGGTCCCGATAGGCTCTTATCCCGGAACTCTGGTCCCGAAAGACTTGGGTCCCGAAAGGCTCTAATCCCGGAAGATTCGGGTCCCAAAAGGCTTTTATCCCGGAAGACTGGTCCCGAATGGCTCTTATCCCGGAAGACTCGGGTTGCTAGTGACTTACTTGGCACTCTGCGGCGTGTCAACTCCTAGTGCCTTCTTCCACTGCTCGTGCGCCGTGAACTGTATGGCGGCGTACGGCACTATGCGGGCCATGGTCGCGCTGTTGCCGCGCCACAGCGCGACCAGGCCCTCGGTGCGGGCGCTGTGGAGCAGGAAGTCGATGGCAGCACGCCATGAGTAGGGGGTTTGGCTGTGGAGGAACACAAGTAGAAGTTATAATGTGTGCTGAACAAGACTGGCTTAATAAAAAATAAAAGAAAAAAATCTTTAAAAAAAAGCCAAAGCCTCCCAGGGAGATATCATCCAGGAGTTCTTGTCCAACTCGATCATCGTCATTTTATTACAGAGTTCCCATGACCACCTTCGGGTTCCATCATCAGATCAACTCCATGTCATAATAATATTGCACTGTCATTCAATTTACATATGCATGCACAATTCCAGTTCAATCAGCAACCAGGAAGTGGGTCAAACTTAACTAGCGAGATTTGATTACAGACACCGGAACAGGTGAAAAAATAAAAGCTTGTAATAATATAAAATCGAACTCAATGCAGCTATATTTTTAGTTTGCATGATGCGTAAGACATGGTACATCTACCAACGAAGACATGCGGCCCACGTGGTGGATTTCAGCCCACTCCCTCTCATAGAGAGAAGACATTGTGTCAGCAGCAGAGGGACCATTATAGGCTGATAATCCTTATGCTCCTCATTACTCAAAACTGACATTTCTTATGGGCTTCATCATCATCTGCCTGCCTTCTCCCAACTATGTTGGGGTCGGCTTCCAGTCTAACCAGATGCAGCTGAACACCAGTATTTTACATGGAGCGACTGCCGATTTCTTGTGGGGCTCGTAGGAATTTAATATGTTTAAATTGTTGCTATATTTCATCTAATTGCCATTACTTTATACTTTCACTTTCCTGTACTTCATCGTTCTTTGCTGTGTTTTTAAATCGTTGGTACACTGAATCAACTCAGCCTATCGCAGTCCACTGCTGGACATAGGCCTCTCCCAGGCTACGCCACCCACCCTGTCCTGCGCCTTCTGCATCCAGTCTGTCCTAGCCACCTTCTTAAGGTCGTCGGTACATCTAGCTGTTGGGCGTCCCGCACTACGCTTGCCGATACGCGGTCTCCACTCCAGGACTCGTCTGCTCCACCGGCCATCGGTCCTTCGACAAACATGGCCAGCCCACTGCCAGTTCAGTTTGCTTACTCTGCTCAGTTGGTATACTCACGAGATCTGAAAGTTAATTTTAGTCCTGTCGAGAGGAGCGATGGCAGTCTTGGCGAGGGCGCCGGCCGTGGCGCCGGCGATGAGCGATGTGACGACGGTGGTGCCGCCGCCCAGGCGGGAGTGGTCCAGTGGCGCCTTGTGAGCGGGGGGCTCTGCGGGAGAAGTAATGTAACACATGACATAACATAACATCACGCCTGTAAGCCCCGAAGGGCTAAGTAGAGCTGCTGGACAGTTTGTTGTGCCGCTTCTTCTCCCCAGCTAAAGCACTAGGAAGTGGTGAAGGGCGGGCGTGCCGGGGGACTGCCGTCTTATGTAATTTGACAAATTTCGAAAATTGCTGATTCTCAGCCTAATTTGAATGACATTTGATTTTGATTTGATTTTAGAGGTATAGGTATAGGTACCTATAGTACACCCACATTTCGCCAGTTATGTTTAAGTCTCTGGTAATACGAAGTAAGTCCAAATCGACACAGTTCGTGAGACATAAAATACAAATGAATAACAAAATAAAAAAGTGAAATTAATGGGGGTGGGGGTTGGTGTTGGTGTTATGTAGTGTGGTGTCATGGTGGGGTGGTGGTGTGTGGTGTATAGTGTGAACTAATGTGGTGGTGGTGTGTGGTGTGGTGTTGTAGTGTGAACTAGTGTGGTGGTTGTGTGTGGTGTGGTGTGGTAGTGTGGTTGTATGTTAGTGTAGTATTGTGTGGTGCGTATGTTGTACGATACATTTATACAACTCTGTGCACCCCTTCAGGGGATACATGCATGATGTTATGTTAAATTCAGTCTGATAACACAATCATCTGAGAAGAATGTCCTACGTAATAGTATTGTATAGTACCGATTGATATCTCTGATAGCAAGCAATAGTCGTTATTTATCAATTTATTCTTATCTGCAGTAGTGACGGCCAGAGACGCGTAGTGGTGTGATAGCGGTAAATTTTATCGGATAACTTCGGATATGGGACCTTCGAATAACTTCAAATTAAAAATACTTGAGGAATACAAGAAAAAAGAGATGTATGTATGGATCTCGTGGCTAAATAATAACAGCTGCACGGGTAGATCGATTGCTAAGCTACGCTTGCCGCGGCTGGCTCGTGGATGGGACCATCCATTACAAGTCAAAACTCCTCCGTGGCTCGGAAACCACGTCAAGCCGTTGGTCCCGGCTGTCATTCGTAGATCTTTGACAGTCGTTACGGGTCGTCAGAAGACCAAAGGTCGGACTAGGGATATCGTGTTACCCAGTAACTTGATTGTGGAGGTAAGATAGGCAGTCGCTCCATGTAAAATATTGTTATTCAGCTGCATCCGGTTATGCTGGAAGCCGAACCCAACACAGTTGAGAAAAGGCTAGGTTAGGACCGACTTATGCTCATCACCACGATTAAGTAAGATTAAGGGCTGAAAATGCGAAGCGAATTTTGTAGAAATACGAAGATCTGACGTTTTAAAACACACAAGTCTGTCTACTACGAAAATGCAATTCCTAGTAGACACTGGCTCAGACTTGTGTTATCCCTCGGTCGGCAGTAAAGACGCCTGTCAAACAATCAAAATTTGATTTAGTCGCTGCCAATAATACTGTGATACACACGTACGGACCAACGGCCGCTCCAACAGTCATTACAACTTTATTTCATCCTTCCGCTTACGCTACGCCTTACGCTTTAGAGCTAATATAATTATTAGTACGGGTTCGATTCCCAATCTAGTAGAAAATCGGAGACCATACCAATTTTCTACAAAACGATTCATCCTGAATGTATCCTTAATTTGGATAATAATTATATTGAATTATTGAGCTTTATATTATAGTACTAGCTGACCCGACAGACGTTGTTCTGTCCAAATTATATAATAATTCTTACAAAACTCCCATAGAAAAAAGGACGGTCAGTTTTTCCCGAACTGGGAAATTTTCCAATTTTTCATTCCATAAAAGTCTAATTTGGACTGTAATTACGAACATTTTAAAATATGCAATTGTCAAATCAATGCAGCCGTTCTCAAGTGATGCGCTTACCAACAAACAATGTTGAATTTTTATTTTTAAAGATAGGTTGATAGATTTCATCATATTTCAAGCTGTCTGCACTTTGATTTGAATTTTCTAAAACGTCTATGTATGTTAAGTTCCTAGTACAGACGAGACTTGAGAACTCCAACAAATGTATGCTGGCCTTATTTTGGGCGATTTGGCAAACGCCGACTGAATCAATAACTGCACCCAAGGGAACATTAGGTAGGGCACGCCACGATAGCGGCGATAAGACCCCTCTTTGAGGAGTGGCTAGAGAGGCGTCACGGCGCTCTCACCTACCGCCTGACGCAGGTCCTCTCCGGACACGGATGTTTCGGGA
The DNA here is from genome assembly GCA_947507525.1 of Apamea epomidion. Classification (NCBI taxonomy): domain Eukaryota; kingdom Metazoa; phylum Arthropoda; class Insecta; order Lepidoptera; family Noctuidae; genus Apamea; species Apamea epomidion. The sequence goes on from OX382255.1 coordinate 9,722,546, forward strand.
GGTTCCTGCACATCATCAGGCGGGAGGAGACGCCCGGGTGTCACCACTGCGAGGATCGCCCAGAGGACACGGTGGAGCATACGGTGGAGGTCTGCCCCGCTTGGGCAGAGCACCGCCGTGTCCTCGTAGAGGCGATCGGCAGCGGCGGCGACCTCTCGCGCCCGGCCCTGGTGCAAGCCATGGTCCGGGGCGAGAGGGAGTGGGAGGCGGTCACCTCCTTCTGCGAAGCAGTCATGCTAGCGAAGGAGGTGGCGGGATGGGCGAGGGAAAGATCCTCACGCCTCAGCCGCCGAGGGAGACGCTCCGGGCGTCGGGAGCCGCGTGACGACTCCCGGCCACCGTAGGCGCGGGCCTGCGGGCGGAGAGCAATGGGTAGCTCTCCGTCCGATCAGGACCAGGCCCGTGCCGGACGGCGTGTATGTGTTCCACGCGCGCCTCAAAGAGATGTCAGCGTAGTTGACGGGGCCCGACAGGGCCGAAGCCTGCCGGGGTAGCGGGATCGTCCGAAAGGGTTACCGCTGCCCTGGTACGTAAAGGGCTAAGGAAGGAACACGGGTGGGTTTTAGTCAGTAAGAGTCTGACACTCCCTTCTGCTCCACCCAGAGCGGGAGGAGTCATTTGATGATTTCCCATCCTGAAAAAAAAAAAAAAAAAAAAGGGAACATTAGGTAAAGTACGCTCGTTGGCAGCACGATACATAATTCTCAATAGGAAACATAATATTTTTTACATTCATACATACTCGAACATTCATTCATTCCATTCATTTTAGGTCTCGGGTATGAATGTTACGTGCTACGATCCTTACACACTCAAATCTGCCTGCCTTTGCCCAAGTATATTCGGGTCGGCATCCAGTCTAACCGGATGCAGCTGAATACCAGTATGTTACATGGAGCGACTGCCTATCTATCTATCTGACCTCCACAATCCAGTTACTGAGTAACATGATACCCCTTGATAAGACTGGTACTTTTGGGGTTCTACCTACCCGTAACGGCTGTTAAAGATCTACGAATGACAGCCGGGACCAACGACTTAACGTACTTTCGGAGGCACGGAGGGTCTCGATATGTAATGGATGGTCACTCATCCACGAACCGACCGCGGCAACCGTCGATCAACCCGAGCGGCTGTTACTAGTTAGCCAAGAACCCCTTAGTATAAGTACCGGGTATATTTAGCCACGAGCCCCTTAGTATATGTATCGGATATATTTAGCCACGAGCCCCTTAGTATAAGTATCGGACATATTTAGCCACGAGCCCCTTAGTATAAGTATCGGGTCTATTTAGCCATGAGCCCTTTGTATAAGTACCGGATCTATTTAGCCATGAGCCCTTTAGTATAAGTATCGGATATATTCAGCCACAAGCCCCTTAGTATAAGTATCGGACATATTTAGCCACGAGCCCCTTAGTATAAGTATCGGGTCTATATAGCCATGAGCCCTTTAGTATAAGTATCGGATATATTTAGCCACGAGCCCCTTGGTATAAGTATCGGATATACAGGGTGATTTTTTAAAGACCAGCCAAATTTAAGGATGTGGTACAGACCATCAAACTGAACAACTTTCTCCATGGGACCAACATCGTAATCGCGAATAAAAATTCAGCCGTCCCATACATGTAGGTCGAGTAGGTATTGAAGTTTTCTATGGGACAGTTGATAAAATTTTCGCGATTACGCTATTTGTCCCATGGAGAAAGTTGTTCAGTTTGATGGTCTGTACGACATCCTTAAATTTGGCTGGTCTTTAAAAAATCACCCTGTATTTAACCACGAGCCCTTAGTATAAGTACCGGGTCTATTTAGCCATGAGCCCTTTAGTATAAGTACCGGATATATTTAGCCACGAGTCCGTTAGTAATTTAGTATAAGTACCGGGCCTATATAGCGACGAGCCCCTTACTAGAAGTACCGGGTCTATTTAGCCACGAGCCCCTTACTATAAGTACCGGGTCTATTTAACCACGAGAACCTTACTATAAGTACCGTACTATTTAGCCATGAGCCCCTTACTATAAGTACCGGGTCTATTTAGCCACGAGCCCCTTAGTATAATTATCGGATCTAATTAATAATATCTGCACCCTTCCCATCACTACACTGTTATCAATGAACAGTACAAACATGACTACCATTCATCTCCCACCTACAACAACACATTACTATTCCCTTATCAGCTGCTATTTACCGTCAGTTACAGATACCATTATGTGAAGTATCTACTCGTATATCTGAGGGAGATTGATTTTATCTCGTTTTGAGATGTGTTTGAAGGAAAATGTATTTATTACGACTCCTACAAACTAAACTAAACACAGTCAAAAATAAAATTATATTAAAAAAAAAAAAAAAATGAAACAAAGTCCTATACGAGGCCAAAAGGCTCCTATCTAAGCACGATGCATGGTGGAACTGGGTTTGCTCTCTGAGGCCCTTTGTGTACCTTTGACTGCCGGCACGGGGTCGTCTTTAAACCGAAGGCAAATTCTCGTAATTCTCGACTAGATTTTGAACGTTTTCACGTTCAAAATCTAGTCGCAGTCTCATCTCGGCGACAAACAAATGTCAAAAACTTGTCAAAATATAGGGAAATTAGACGTATTTTTTACAGATTGAGACTGAGATCAGACTGTGAACGTCCTTAACATTACGAGAATTGCCCCTCTGGTAGTGAAGAGGGGGTTCAAAAAATGTTATATGACATTCACGTGTGCACTACACACACACAAACAAACAAATAGCAGACGCTGATCGCACAGCTGCTGGACAAAGTGGAACTCCACCCTAATTGTGTACAATCACAATCTTAATGTTAAGGATAATTAGAAGGATATTGCTAATCCATTGCTTCATATGTTCGAATTCTGCTCAACAACGTAAATAACGCAATGAATGTTGTTGAACTGTCAAAATGAAAGCCATTCCTACTGTTAGTTAATTACGCCATTACCCCGCTGGGCTGCCACATCTTTCGCATGTCGGAGCAGCACTACGCAAAAGCCACCACGCAGTGGATCCCAAATGGCAGGAAACGACTGCGCGGCAGGCCCAGAAAAAGAAGGCGGGATGAGCTGGACTCCTTAAAGGATTGGCCCACCATCGCAGGAGACCGGGACAAGTGGAAATAGGGAAGGCAGGCCTTTGCCCTGCAGTGGCACAACACAAGCTTATGTTAACAATAACATTCACGTGTATATTTTTTCGTGCGATGGAAAATTAATTTGTAACGAGTACGTGAAATATTTTTTTCCTGCGTAGCTATTCACACGATACGCTTCCGTACCGTATCGAACATCAATCAATGTCATCGTAGGAGTCCTCTGAACGCTGTTCACAAGTCCAGAACAGTTTAAATCAAAGACAACCGCTATTTTTCCGACAGCTGTTTGATGTCGGGGGCAAGGCAAATCAGTTTATATAAATGTGTCACGTTCGATACGATAGCTTGTCGTATGTTTGTAAATAGCTATGCTGTAATGAATCCGAGCTCTTCAGCGGATTTTTTTCATTATAGTCTTTTAGAATTTAATTTTATGATATTTATATGTACTGTATGACTGACCTGTCTTAGCCTGATGCGCGGGCGCCGGCCGGTCACCATGCAGCAGCGGGACTCGCGCCTCGCCCACCGCCATCTTGTGACGTCACGTACTCACATCACTGTCAACATCTAGAAAGGAGAGAGATCATCATTATTTTGCACTCATTCATACATCGCATTAGGTTAAAAAATCCCCTGTAATGGTAAGATGGATAAATAAATAAATCGTTGGTCCCGGCTGTCATTCGTGAATCTGTGACAGTCGTTACGGGTCGTCAGTAGCCCGAAAGTCTGACAACCAGTCTTACGAAGGGGTATCGTAATACCCAGTAACTGGGTTGTGGAGGTCAGATGGGCAGTCGCTCCATGTAAAATACATTCAGCTGCATCCGGTTAGACTGGAAGCCGACCCCAACATAGTTGAGGAAAGGCTAGGCACATAATGATGAAATTGTAAAAGTACAAAATTGCTACATTCAATACAGCAAGCTCGTCCCTATTCGAAATACCTTTAACTCGTTCAATTGATTAGCTGTTTCCATTGAAATTGAATCGACCTTAATGACGCGACACTGGGGCGTCCGTACTCAGGGCATGTGTCGCAATATGCAAGGTAGTGACGGCAGTACGACAATAAATTCAACTGCGTATATCTAATTATGTACGTTCTCAATCTACATTAAACACAGGGTCAAATTAAATTAGCTAGCGAAACTCTACAGACGTGATGGGTATCGACAACTAAATACCATTTTTTATTTTATCAAGTACAAGTACTTGTTGACAGGCCTACGCTGTCCTCCCATACCTACTGTAATTTGAAAACATTGTAAAAGCCAATTATTTTTAAAATGTAACCGTGGAGTTTCTTGCCGGCTCTTCTCCATAGGAAACGACCAATTGGAACCGTGCGCCTAGCTTCTGACGTTTCTCCGCATGCTTAACCTCATAGCGAGTGAGACGGACTTATTCTGTTGTTCTGAGTGAATTCACAAGGAATGCATTGTTTGTACTTTGTCATAGATAATTTAAGTTAGTATATGCGCATTTATCGCATTGGTAACCTGTAATGGTAGATGTAAGAATAAATAAATAAATTAAATAAATAGTGCCCATGTAGGTTTAGTAGTACCTAGTCGGTGAAATAAAATATTTTGATAAAATAAAAACTTTTTTTTTTAGGGTTCAGCGACCGCTGATGGTATTGTTACTTGAAGTATGAGTTGAGAAAATCTGTTTTCTTTAGGTTTTTCGGGTTCAGATATTACACAATAAAAAGCTGATTTCTAAACTGATATTTACCGTGACTACACTACTTCGGTCGATGACCCACAAAAAAATCGTCTAATTAATTTCATTTTTTGTTTTATCATGTTGAGATATCGATACCCATCTCGTCTGCGGAGTTTCACTAGCTAATTTAATTTGACCTTGTATATCCAATAATTTAGTTACTCAAAGATATGCAAAACCAATAGTCAGCTCCGTCGGCCCTTCACTGCTATTTACTTAGTTTGATAAAATCACTTTTTTTTCGATGCTACAATTTATTTGAGGTGTCGGTTAAATAATACCTACCAGCCGCACGGCTCAATCGTTAGTTCGTGGATGGGTGACCATACATTAAAATACATACAACCCAGCGCTGGGGCTCTGTCTCATATATGTATGTAGGGTCTTAGCGTTATTCTGAGCGATGGCCGTTTTGCGTGGATGTGACGCATGTTTTCTCTTGTTATTTTTTTTTTGTGTTTTTGTGTCCTTTTTATGCGTCATTTTTGCCGCAAATAAACTTATTTTCTTTTCTTTTTTTTTTTCTTTAAACCTCAGTTCATATGACCCTATTGATTGATATTTCTATCGCGAATCATATTCTGTTCAACATACAACCTGACAATGACCTGCAAATTGCAAAAAACGTAAGAAAATTTGAATAAGTATCTACTTACAGAAAAAAAACATTTCATTATTACCGAGATGACGACTAATGGAGAAGTATGGAAGAAAAATATATACATGTCGAAGTTATTCGTTTATTCGGAACGCCAGCGCCATCTCGTGGCGCTCGATAGAGTCTAGCCTGAGTTCATGGGGGGACGAGAGCTACAGCTACAAGAGCGATGTGAGCACAACTCTCAGGATCATCGAAACATTGGACATCGTACGGACAACATGTGTTAGTAACTGTATGCATTCCGTATCATTGAGTTGGGTACCTACAGTGTGTGATTCGCTAGTGTGACTAACTTGTTCGTAAATTGTAATCTGATTTGAACTGCAAACCGTTTTTCTATTGTGCTATAACCAACACTACCCATAGTACGCCCACAGTAATTAAAATATGCCTGATGTTAACGAGAGACAGACATACCATCTCCGACATACATATGTAGCGCCGATCGCGAATACATTGGGATACAGGCTCGAGAATGATGAAGCACCCACCACTGTTGCCTGCCTCGGAAAGCACGTTAAGCCGTTGGTCCCGGCTGTCATTCGTGGATCTTTGACAGTCGTTACGGGTCGTCAGAAGCCCGAATGTCTGACAACCAGTCTTACCAAGTGGTATCGCATTAATGAATTTGATATTTCAATTTGACACACCTATTCAATTTCATCCTGTATATCTTGTTCATGATGAAGGTGAACATGTACCAATAACGAAAAACCATACATACATAATCTGCATTCGCGATTTATTTGCCAAAAATGTAAACAAATATGAGTTTATGGAAAAATAACTTTAATTCCTACAAATAAAGTTCAGTTTACGCTACAACTTCAAATATTTTTATAACTTTTTTAATAGTGCTAGTCACTCTGAAATCAACTTAAATACCATTTGAACAAAGTTGATATTTGTTTAACTTGAAATAACATTAATTTGAAACATAAATTTTAACAAACTTTACGTTTATCGTTTGGGTTCCTACGGAGACTAGCGGTCAGTGCCCTTTGTCTAATAGACAAAGGGCACTGACCGCTAGTATCACGCCATAACGCGACAACTATAGCAGTGTAGGTCATTAGTTATCATACGTTAATGGGACTGACAGACAAGTTAAATGATATCATTATCTTTGCTTCTTATCACAGCACTAATAAAACATTATATTTATCATTTTTATTTCACTTGACATTTGACGTTCCTAACTTTGAAGGTTCTTCATCATTCTCCTGCCTATCCCAACTATGTCGGGCTCGGCTTCCAGTTTAACCGAATGCTGCTAGAATACCAGTATTTTATATGGAGCTGTTATTCCTAAAGGTAATTACATGCCGAAGATGCCTCACGGGGACTCCCCGCGGTCGCGATTTGCCTCGCTTCCTCGATGTCTCCTCCATCCTGCATGTAAAACAAATGCATGCTAATAGACTCCCCTAGTGAACCCCCGAGCAGCCCGCGATGTATTGCAGTGAGGCATCTTCGACATGTCATTACCTTTAACCACGAGCCCCTCTTTCTCCATCCACTTTATACTTTAGAAATGCTAATAATACGAACTCTCGATTAAAACGCCGCGTCTAGTTATTTTTATCGCCACTGCTACAGTGCTACTACAACAGTTCCCACGCATTACATCAAACATGAACTGCTGTGAACTGTTTGAGTGCGTTCATCGTTTATTTACATACCATTCCTCGATTTTCTTTGTCTTCATTGATTTATTTATATTGTTGTCGGCTTCGCTAATGCTAAGAGGCACGTGCGGTGTTATACGAATGGATAGAATAAGAAATGAGTACATAAGAGGAAGTCTGAAAGTCCATCTGTTGTTCATCTGTACACATTACTCGCTCCGTGTACGCTCGATATACACTACGCATTTTTACCACCCTGACGGGTGGGGTGCACCTGAGTAAGCGTCAACAGCTTGACGAATACTGGCTTCCCTCGAGGGTTGGGTGCAGCCGAGTGAACGTCAACTTAGACCAGCTTGACGAATACTGGCTTCCCTCGAGGGTTGGGTGCAGCCGAGTGAACGTCAACTTAGACCAGCTTGACGAATACTGGCTTCCCTCGAGGGTTGGGTGCAGCCGAGTGAACGTCAACTTAGACCAGCTTGACGAATACTGGCTTCCCTCGAGGGTTGGGTGCAGCCGAGTGAACGTCAACTTAGACCAGCTTGACGAATACTGGCTTCCCTCGAGGGTTGGGTGCAGCCGAGTGAACGTCAACTTAGACCAGCTTGACGAATACTGGCTTCCCTCGAGGGTTGGGTGCAGCCGAGTGAACGTCAACTTAGACCAGCTTGACGAATACTGGCTTCCCTCGAGGGTTGGGTGCAGCCGAGTGAACGTCAACTTAGACCAGCTTGACGAATACTGGCTTCCCTCGAGGGTTGGGTGCAGCCGAGTGAACGTCAACTTAGACCAGCTTGACGAATACTGGCTTCCCTCGAGGGTTGGGTGCAGCCGAGTGAACGTCAACTTAGACCAGCTTGACGAATACTGGCTTCCCTCGAGGGTTGGGTGCAGCCGAGTGAACGTCAACTTAGACCAGCTTGACGAATACTGGCTTCCCTCGAGGGTTGGGTGCAGCCGAGTGAACGTCAACTTAGACCAGCTTGACGAATACTGGCTTCCCTCGAGGGTTGGGTGCAGCCGAGTGAACGTCAACTTAGACCAGCTTGACGAATACTGGCTTCCCTCGAGGGTTGGGTGCAGCCGAGTGAACGTCAACTTAGACCAGCTTGACGAATACTGGCTTCCCTCGAGGGTTGGGTGCAGCCGAGTGAACGTCAACTTAGACCAGCTTGACGAATACTGGCTTCCCTCGAGGGTTGGGTGCAGCCGAGTGAACGTCAACTTAGACCAGCTTGACGAATACTAGCTTCCCTCGAGGCGATCAACCCCCATTAAAGTGGCACCGGTAACTAAAAAGTTGTGTGGACATCGGTTGTCATGGTATGGGCATGTGATACGGAGAAATGAAGAAAATGTCGTGAAGAGAGTTTTGAGTATGAATGTCGATGGCTATAAGAGTAGGGGAAGACCAAAGAAACAATGGATGGACTGTGTGAGAGATGATATGGTTAGAAAGGGGGTGACTGTCGAGATGACGAGTAATAGAGAAGTGTGGAAGAAAAACACATGTTGCGCCGACCACGAATGAATTGGGACAAGGGCAGGAGTATGATGGTGATGGTGATTCGAATCTGAACCGATGCGGCTGAATATTTATTTTGATTATTTTTATTTTACCATTTATGTACACACATATATAAACAGACAATGAAAAACAGAACAGAAAAAATAGGTACAGAGGTGATGCTTATTTCATAAGAAATCTCTTCCAGCATACCTGAGATAGGACAATAGATACAGAGATGTAGACAGCGTGTGATAGAGCAAAGGAGACAAAAAATAATACATAGAATCTAAAAACAATTCACTTAAAAACTTAACAAATATTACGAGAATGTACTAACATACATACAAATAAACATACATAAATACTTCTAAAATAAATATTACTAGAATGATAATAATTATATCATACTCAAAATAATAAATACATACACAACTATGATGAAATGGACAGATAGTGTTCTTTCACTCTTCTTTTAAAAACTGCAATAGTTTGGCAGTCCCTGATGTCAGGCGGTAGTGAATTCCACAATCGCACCGCGTGCGCTGTGAAGGAGTAGGAGTAGAAGTCGGTGAAGTGGGGAGGGGACTTGAGAAGGTTTTTAAGATGTGACCTGCAAGGTGCATCTGAAGGACGGGCGTAGGAAAAACGCTCCCGCAGATAGGATGGTGTTTTAGGATATTGAATAGCAGACACAATATCCGAGAGTACCTGCGAAGTCGAATGGGGAGCCACTTGATTATTTATGTTGTAAGCTGCGCCCGCGACTTCGTTCGCGTGCATGTTGGAAAACAATAATGTTATTTTTTTATGCGGAACCCTAATCCTTTTTCTAAAATAAAAGTACACCATCAATACAAGACACAATCTGTTTGCGCAACTGCCAGCTAAAACTGTAGTCTGTGTCCCCAGTCTATCGTACTCTAAAGGTGCTGAATGCCCTTTTGACTGCCAACCCTGAATGTGATGTGTTTGCGGATGAATGGATGAAAATTATGCGTATATGTCTGGTGTACTGTGAGATAAAGTATACAAGGGAGTCCACCTTCTTAAGGTCGTCCGTCCATCTAGTTGGGGGGCGTCCCACACTACGCTTGTCGATACGCGATCTCCACACAGGACACGTCTGCTCCACCGGCCATCGGTCCTTCGACAAACAGGGTCAGCCCACTGCCACTTCAGTTTGCTTACTCTGCAAACTATGTCGGTAACTTCGGTTCTTTTCCAGATAATTTCATTTCTGATTATATCCTTCAAAGAGACTCCCAGCATAGGTCGCTTCATAGCGCGCTGAGCGACCTTGAATTTATGGACCAGCCCGACCGTCAGTGTGCACGTTTCGGCACCATATATCATGACGGGCAGGACGCACTGGTTGAAGACCTCAGTCTTCAAAAGCTGCGGGATAGGCGACGAGAGAGAATGTATGAACGTAAACGAAGCATAAGGAGTGTGTAAGGATCTTATCAGGTGACGTTCTGTAGTTTCTGCCTGCCCCGTGGAGAGAAGGCGTGTGCTTTAAGTATGTTTTCCAATCATACAAGGTCATCAATCTAAATGCTATAAAATTAGACTGATTGCCAATTATAGCTTATAGCCCTCCCACCTGCCAACAATGTGACAGCGTGATAACGATGTGATATCATGAAAAGAAGTAATTAGTTGTATGTAGTAGGGTTAGGGAGAATTTGTAGCCGACATGGTTTTAAGGTCTGTGCACACAGCTACGGGACGGCGACGCGGCACTGGCGCGGCGGTAGTGTTCACACAGCGGGCACGATCACGTCCCGTCCCGCCGCGCCTTTCTTTCATCAAAAAAGAAGTTAAGCGATTCATACATGTAAACGCTATTGCTCATAGTTGCGCTAGCTAAGAAAAAACAACGTAAACGGAAATGGGTGCATGAAATAAATAAAAAACGCGCTCGCGTCGCGCCACGCCCCGCCCCGCCGCTTCTGACTTGTATTGCCCGCTCGGCGCGGCGGCGGCGGGGCGCGACGGTTACCGTCGAGTCGAGCAGGGCGGCTCTGTGTGGCGTCGTCCGTAATATCTAGTACATTACAACTGCTCAGCGTTTCGTCGCCGTCCCGTCCCGCCCCGCCCCGCCCGCTGTGTGCAGAGACCTTTATGTAGGCAAATTAATTGTCACTCTAATTTAGGCAAAGGTAGATAGTGTTTCAACAGTGGTGGCGCAGTGGTAACAAACGCGACTTACGAGTTGTAGTCTCGTATTCCAACCTGGACAGGCGCTTTACTTTGTGTAATATATTTCATCACCACTACTCTCAAAAAGGTGAAGGAAAACATCGTGAGGAAACCGAGTCCTAGAACCGAAATTCGAAGACATGACATCTACCACCCCGCACTGGGTCCGCGTGGCGAATTACGGCCCACTCCCTCTCACAGAGAGGAGGAAGAAACCCGAAAGCCTGATAACCAGTCTTACCAATGGGTATCGTATTACTTAGTAACTGGGTTGTGGAGGTCAGATAGGCAGTCACTCTATGTCACATACTGGTATTCAGCTGCATACGGTTAGACTGGAAGCCGACCCCAACATTGGGAAAAGGCAGGCAGATGATGAGTGTATTAGGGGTTAAAGTATGAAATTGCCGATTTGTAATGAAAATTTTAAATTCTTTTTTTTTTTTTAAGTTAACATATTTATTTAATCAAATTAATTATCATTATAATCTATACATTGCTGCCATGTAATAGGAAGGCCATTTATGCCTTTGCGATAGAACTCTCGTGATCTAGATTCGACAAACTGTGTGACTAAAACTTTTGTTTGAAACTTTTGTTTTTCTGAGAAGAAAACTTTTTATCATGTAGAAAATTGTCCAAATCACGAAAAAAATGGTAGTCCGTTGGAGCAAGGTCTAGCGAATACGGAGGGTGACGAATGGTTTCTAATTGCAGTTCCTGTAGAGTTAAAACGGTTTCTCGTGCTGTATGAGGTCTCGCGTTATCATGGAGCAATAATGGTGAAGATCGATTCATGAGTCGGGGCTGTTTCACTGCTAGTTTTGCTATCATTGTTCGGAGTTCGGCACAGTAGACATCTGCCGTTATTGCTTGACCAGATTGGAGAAAGCTATAGTGAATAACACCATGCTGAGACCACCAAACAGTTACCATTACCTTTTTATTGGTAAGCTTTGCTTTAGGACACTGTTGCGGCGTTTGATCTGGGGCCAGCCTTTGCATTTTTCGCTCACGGTTATCGTATAGAATCCACTTTTCATCACATGTCACAATTCGATCCAATATTCCTTCATTTCTGTATCGATTCAACAAGGCAACACAAGTTTTAACACGCGTTTCTTTCTGCAGATCAGTCAAATCATGAGGCACCCATTTCTCATATTTTTTTATTTTATTGATTTGACGCAAATGAGTCAATATTGTTGGTAAGGTAACGTTAACCACCATCTCTTTCAATTCATTGTTATTCACCTGTGTGGGCGGTCTTCCACGTGGCTCGTTCTTCAAATCAAAGTTTCCATCACGAAAGCGTTTAAACCAAAATCCCACGGTGCGTTCATTAGCAGTCCCCTCTCCAAACGCAACATTAATATTGCGAGCTGTTTCTGCAGCGTTAGTTCCGCGTCGGAACTCGTATTAAAAAATAACTAGAATTTTCGAAGTATCCATCTTTCTTGTCTAAGCTGAATAAAAAAAACAACTGAAAGTCGATAATCGAATAATGTACATTTTTTAAAAGAAGAACTTCATAGGTACCATGTGAAAAAAGTTTCACTCAAAAATCTCAAACCATGAAGGTTCTATGTCAATTCGAAGTACCTATTACAATAAAACGGCAATTTCATACTTTAACCCCTATTATATACTTATTTATTTTTAACAGTAGTACGTCGGAATCCTAATGAAGTAACAATTAATTGATATCGCTTCGTATCGTTATCACGCGACCTTGAACTAAAACATGGGCAAACATTGACTCCAGATTAGATCACATAACATCACGCCTATTTCCCGAAGGGATGGGCAGAGGTATACAGTCACGAGCATAACAACCTTAGTGCTATACACTCGAGCGACACGCGTCAGCGGCAGAGGCAAGTGCAGCCGTCGACAGTCTCGTTTTTAGTTGTCCGTCTGTCTGTCCGTCTGTCAAGAACCTTCTTGTCACGACAACGTGTAGTTTTCAAGTTGAAATTAATATTCAGGTATGCAATCCCATGAAGCAGTGAAAAAATCAAACTTCTAACTCAACGCAATCAAAAGATACGGGCGTTTATGTTCCGTTTATGCCGCATATTTTGACACTCGCAAGGGAATCAAAACCTATAGGGTACTCCCCGTTGACCTAGAATTATGAAATTTAGCAAGAAGCAATGTCACAAGTAAGGAAAAAATCTGAAAACCGTAAATTTTTAGTTAGATACCCACTTTGTACGGAACCCTCGGTGCGCGAGTCCGACTCGCACTTGACCGGTTTTTTTAAACTCTGTTCGCCATTTTAACTAACAAAAGCAGTTAACTGTGTGCCTGTTTGATATGTCGAAAATTCGCAACGAAATACTGTTTTTCTTCCACAACACCAATAGAATACGGGCCGGGGCTGCCGGGGCCAGCTGTGTTTGTTTAAATAATAATTGCGACAAGAAATACTTAGTTGTTACTTGTTAACTACGTAAGCAATTAATATTGTTTCTAGGCTAGCTGACCCGGCGAACTTCGTAATTCCACAGAATCTAAAAATTAATCAACAGCGTCTCTGTCAGGAAACCCGGCCTATACCCATTGCAAACTGTAGCAGGATAGTCTTCGCCCTCCTACTTACTACCTACAACCAAAGGAGCATCTTCCTGCAGGGTGTAACATTCTGTGGTCCACTTGGAAGTCTCTGAACCGTCTCCTGACACAAGTGGGAAGATGTAAGTCCAACCTGGTAAAGTGGGGCTACCTTGACGGAACGGCAGTAGGGTGTGATTGTGGAGCTATGTCACAAGCCATGCTGTACCTCCTATCCTACCCTCTGTGTCCCAAACCATGCAGTGAAAGTGATCTCAGCGCTGCCACCGACAACGCCGTGGAAGTGGCAAAGTTTTGTGAAAATAACATTTAAAGTACAGTCGTGCAGCCACACGAACAAGACATACGGTACGGTACATACGGTTGGCGCAGTGGTTAGGCGATTGACTGCTGCGCTGCGTGTCGCGGGTTCGATTCCCGCACGGAACAAATATTTGTATGACCTACGAATAGTTGGAATAGTTGTTCCGGGTCTGGCTGTTTGTGTATGTGAGTTTAAATGTTTGTAAACGCACCCACGATACAGGAGAAATTCCTAGTGTGGGGCAACGTTTTTATATAAAAAAAAAAAAAAACGTTATCTTCTTTCTATTGCTTATTTACACAGAGAGCCATGGAGCGTTCCATGCTTGGCATCAGGCTAATATACCGAGTTCCAGACATCGAGATACGAAGACGTTTACAGGTCTTCGATATCGGAAAGCGTATTATGGAACTCAAATGGAGTTGGGCAGGACACCTGGCAAGGTGCAGTGATGACAGGTGGAGTAAGGCTGTGACAGAGTACGTCCAAGGACTGGAAGACGAAGTGTCGGTCGTCCGGCGGCGAGATGGGCAGACATTGTTGCCATCGCGGGCAAAACCTGGATGAGGCTGGTACAGGAGCGTAGGGATTGGCACAAGACAAAAAGGCATGCCCAGTATTGGAGTGGGTGATGATGATGAATATTATTTTCGTGAATTTTTCGCCTGTTTTTATTCTGCTATTCGGGGCGGAGACAAATCCAACAAATCAAAGATCATAAAAATCAGTCCTGGAGCCGTTCTTGAGTTATAAATGGTGTAACTAACACGACTTTGTTTTATTTATACAAATAAATTAAAGTACAGACGCCAGCATATCAAACTACCCGAAACTGTCAAATTTTCCCAATCAACCTTGAACCCTAATGCTTCAGTGATAAAGTTGAAAATCTATTAAAGAAATTTTACAGATTGTAGTAGCTTGTGCTGGCGTCTGTACATATTCGTTACTATTTTTTATCTGACACATATTTATTTTATTTAAGTATGCATACACGTCATGATGCAGTGTAAAACTGTATTACATCCGTCACCTCAGACATCAGGTCCAGTTGAAAACCAGCGTCAGACACTAGTTGTCTGGCATTTTTGCTGAACTGGGCCTTTTTGGTGCAGCCGTGGGCCTCACCAACGGCAACGGCTTAACGTATTTTGCGAGGCACGGAGGGGTCTCGGTGTGTAAAGATGGTCACCCATTCACAGACCAACCGTGGCAAGCGTAGCTTAACCTGATCGATCGAACTGTGTCGCTGTTATTATTTAGCTACGGGCCCCTGTTTTATTACTAGTATACATAGATATAGATTTACTTGTTGACTTAGACGAAACTGGCGAAATCTGTCAAATTTCTTTAATAGGTTTCAACTTTATCGCTAAAGCAGGTTCATGGTTGATTGGAAAAAGGACAGTGAGTAATGGTGGTCCCGGCGGCCCACCTCGCAAGAGAAATAACATACTCATGAATGAATAGGTATTTTTATGCAGAATAAAACTTAGTAGGTATTACGACTAAGGTTAAGAGTCAGTACTTTCGGAGTTATACTACCTATTATATACTGCCTTAAAACCGATTCCAATCTAAGCAATTAATGATCGTAGTTTACTTTTAAGATAAACATTTAAACATTACCCAGTGTTTAACTGAACGGCACGGTTGACGCCATAGATATCCGTGGATGGCGCCATGTTGCCGCAGTGATTCAGCAATTGATTGCTGCGCCGCGTGTCGCGGGTTCGATTCCCGCACGGAACAAATAGTCATTGCATAACTCCCTACCTGCTCCCCTCTTTGCCCGAATTCAATTAATTCCAGGACGAATAATAAATATCTTTTGTCTAAAAGTGAAATAAATGTATTATTACTATTCTACCTTATAAATATCCATAAAGAAAGTCAAAGTATTTTATTTGTTGAACATAGGTATTATGGTACACATGGTATAAAAATTTGCGTTGTATCACTGTATTTTGCCTTGAAAGGCGTACAAATTAGGCGTAAAAAACTACAAACTAAATAAAACTGTTTCAAACAAGTAACGTCGTAAGATAGAATAACAAGTGGATCGGACATTTTTTATTTTATGCTTCTATCATCTAAAAACTCCTTGATGGAGTAGTAAGCCTTTTCAATCAAGAATTTTTTAAGTTGCGATTTATAATGGTTTATTTTGGTCATGCTTCTTAAAGTTTATGGTAGTTTAATGTAAATCTTGTACAGAACATGTTACACTGAGACAAATTTAAGACGTCGCGTCGTATCTCCGAAAGTACTTACATTTGCCCACAGTTTTATTAGTAACTAATATTCCGCTTAAAAACCCCTATGCCCGTTGGATAGGGCTTTTTATGCAGAACATTAACATTAGTTACTAATATATCAAATGTTACTATTGAAGGGTGGGCCCCGGGTGGTGGGCCCAGGCCCCATACATTTGTTTCCCACTGTTCTTTATCAGTTTCGGGTAGCTTGTCCTGCTGGCGTATGTACATAAATAGTGAGAACTGAGAAATATTGCAAAAATAAACAAAAAATACTGATAAACAAATGAGACGTCCGCATGACAGACCTTCGTTAATATGTGTGGGAACTAAACCTTCTTCTGTAGGCGTCATCATTAATATTGTTGTTGCTAGTCATATTCAGCGATTAAGCTTTGGGTTATCAGGTCGAAACCTATAATGTGAACCTAGTGATATACTGTGATGGTTACCTGAAGGCCAATTCCTGTAATGAAAAACGTTCAAAATCTAGTCGCAATCTCATCTCAGCGACAATCGATGTCAAAAGCATTCAAAATCTAGTCACAATCTCATCTCAGCGACAATCAATGTCAAAAACTTGTCAAAAATGTAGGGAAATTAGAGATATTTTTGACAGATTGAGACTGAGATCAGACTGTGAACGTTCTTAACATTACGAGACTCTGTTGTAGTTGCGTTGTGAATAAATAAATAAATTCACTGTGACAACCACTCATTGTTTTGTTATGACCTCAAAAGGTCACTGCTGGCACCTAAGTTCTTATTTATTCATAAAATAAAACAAAATTGAAGTCAACAGTCGAGACTGTTTTGATAACCTTCACAAAACTTTGGAGTAAAGAAAGTGACAAATCTCAATTTGCTTTTTAGGGTTCCGTACCTCAAACAGAAAAACACTGTACCATTTACGACTCAACTGTGGCGCATTTTGGTGTGCCACAGGGAAGCGTGCTGGGACCAACCCTATTCATTGTCTACATTAACGGACTATGCGCCATGAAAATCCCCCAAGCTAAAATTTTTACATATGCGGACGACACTGCAATCGTATTTTACGGGAAAACTTGGGATGACGTTCAGCTCTCAGTTGAAACCGGGATCAAAGCTGTTGCGAACTGGCTGCAACATAATCTCCTGACGCTGAATGTAGACAAAACGAAGGCAATAAACTTTGCCATCTCAAAACGCACGTCTCCAGGAAGTGTTGCTTGTCTACAGCTACACTCCTGCTCTGTCCACTCTAGCCCAGAAAATTGTACTTGTCCATACATCGAGCAAACAGATACGATTAAATATCTTGGAGTCTTTGTCGATCACCGTTTATCATGGTCCACACATCTAACTGCTTTAAGGGGTAGGATTAGAAAGATGCTTCGGATCTTTAAGCAACTGGGCAAGATTGCAGATGACTCAGTACTAAAAATGATTTATTACTCTCTGTGTCAATCGGTGCTTAACTACTGTGTGTACTCAATGATTGGGGTAGAAAGAGCTCAGCGAGCTCTGCTCAAAGTTGCCTATAGACGACCGTTCCGGTACCCCACTAATACGCTATACACTGAAGTGGGGGTTCTTAGAGTCAGACAGCTTTACATCCTGTCTGTCACTCTGAGATTCCACCAAACCTCTCTGAGCACTTGCTCTCTGTCAAGTCGAAGGGTATATTGGGAAAAGGCTCGATGCCGTAAAACAATCGGCAGAAAGTGCTACAGTTTCATGGGACCTCACATTTACGCGAAACTCAACGACCAACATAAAATTCTGCACCTAACACGTAATAAATGTAAAATTACTGTAACTAAATGGCTTCTTACACTGGACTATGACTCAACCGAAAGCTTATTATCCTAAAAATGCATGTATCCCACATATACATACAAACATACACAAATACACACCCCCACACACACATTTTATATATTAATAACATATTTTATTTTATTTATTCAGGGACAATAAACAGCTACAATATGTGTTGGTACAGAGGAAAGATAATACATAATATTAACAATATTGCAGCCCACTACATTATCCGCATATTAACAAGAGAAAATATGATAATGAGTGCCACTAGATAGGTAATAAATAATTACATCACATTAATAATAGATAATTATAGATACATCAATTAGCAATAATTAAATAACGAAGTATTAATTACAACATGCAAAATAGAGATTCCAATTAATTTGATTGCTTGGCAACTGAGAAATAATTAACACTAATAATAAATAAATAAATAATAAAATCTAGATTAGCTTACTTACATTCATAATAACATTATTGGTTAATAATCATTTTCATAACATTAGATTTAAAATTGGATTTTGAGCATACAAAAATATCAATATTAACAAAATTACAATTATAAGATTCAACCATTCGACGGATAGGGCAGCGCAAACCAGAATTAGTTCGACAGGTATTGACAGAAAATAGGGTACCTGCTCGGGTACTACGCATGTTAACGGTGCGTGGGACCACATAACATAGTTTGCTCGTGAGATCGATGCAATCAAAATCATCATGAACAATACCATACAGTACAGAAGCTTCTAGATATTTACGTCTAGATTCTAGGTTGACCTGCCCATATTTATGCAGCAATTGTGAGTACGACAAATACATTTTCTGGCATCTATAATGCATGGCTCGTAGAAACGTACGCTGGACTTTTTCGATCTCGTCTATGTATTTCTGGTAAAACGGGTTCCAGATGGGGACGGCATATTCTAATTGTGTTCGTACAAGGGTCTTATATAGGTAAAGATATGTGGAAACTCGCCTGAACTCAGTGGACGATCTCATTACAAAACCATACATCCTAAATGCTTTATTTACTACTTTTTCTACATGTTGGTTTAGGGACAACTTATCATCAATCAACACACCAAGATCTTTCACAGTAGATACATTACTGAGTGCTGTGTCGTGCAATGAGTATTTAAAGTTAATAACTGTTTTATTTTTTGTAAAATTGATGCAATTGCACTTGGAGAGACTAAGATGTAGTTTATTTTTTAGACAGTAGTCAGCTAGCCTGTCAAGATCTTGTTGGAACAGTCGACAATCCTCTACAGTTTGTATAGACCTATAAGCTTTTAGGTCATCAGCGTATAAAAGAAACTTAGTATTTTTAAAACATTTGTCTATGTCATTAATATATAAAATAAACAATAGTGGTCCCAAGATTGAACCTTGTGGAACACCAGAGGTTATATTCACTGCATCAGACTGATGACCATTCACAACAATCCTTTGTGTTCTATTTTTTATATAGGATGAGAACCAGCGAAGCAAATTTCCGCGTATACCATTGAACGCAATCTTATTCAGTAGGATTACATGGTCGACCTTGTCAAAAGCTTTTTTGAAATCTGTATAAGCCGCGTCAACTTGTAATCGCCTGTCCATGTTTTCAAAAAGATAACTGGAAAAAATTAATAAATTTGAAACAGTCGAACGTCGCTGAACAAACCCATGTTGCTCTGGGATGATGACGCTGTGTAAGATTGGATAGATTTCATTGTGTACGAGTCTCTCAAAAAGTTTTGACAAGGTCGACAGAATTGAGATAGGCCGGTATTGCTCCACGTCATGTTTTGAGCCATTCTTATGTACAGGTGTAATGTTAGCCCGTTTCCATTCATCCGGGAACTCACCCTCGCTTAAACATTTATTGTAAATGATAAAGAGTGGCCTACAGATACTACCAGCGATGGCCCTAAAGAATAGAGCTGGGTACCCATCGGGACCTGCTCCTTTGGATGGATCCAGTAATTGTAACTCTTTATATATTTTGTCCTCCTCAATATGCAAGTTATCGATCAAGCTAACATTGGCATTACAGCTTGTAGGCGGGGTCCAGGCAGACAATGAGGGTGAACTAGGTTCAAACACGGACTGGAAATAACCTGAAAACATATCACAAATCTCTTCTGGGGCACTTGATTTAAAGTTTTGATAGTGCATAGTGGATGGAATACCTGATTTTTGTTTGCGATTTGTTATATATGTCCAGAAGTACTTAATGTTTGTGGTAAGTTTATCTTCAACTGACTTGATATAGTTTAAGTAGCAGGTATTACAGGCATTTTTAAAGGTTACTCTGTATTCCGAAAACTCATTGTAGTCTTTGATGTTCTTAAATTTTTTCCATTTAACCCAGAGACGTTGTTTTCTCTTGTAAATTTTGATTAAATGTGCTGAGAACCAAACCGGAAAATCGAGTGTCCGGGACTTAACACGTGGTACATTGCGTTCAGTAATGCCACCGAGAACATCATAAAGCCGTTTCACGGCCTCCTGCGTCGGGAGGTTCTCCAGCAGGGCCACCCATTCAACCTCACTTATCTGCTCATTAATCACCTCATAGTTAGCTTTGCGAAAGTCATATTTACTCAACGGTTTTCTTTTCAGAGCTTGTGTGGGTATACTTGTGGGGGCTGTGCCAACAAACGGAGAATGATGCGTGTCTATAGGTAGTAGTGAGTCCAATGGATGGCTTATAGTACTATTAGCGTTTGAAATAAACAAATCTAAGATTCTCCCATTAGCATTAGGTATGTTATTAAATTGGTATGCATTCAAGGTTGACATGAGCTGTGCCAATTGTGAACATACAGGGGACGTTCTAGGGTATGACATACCAGTAAGCTGATGCGTCCCGACAGACTGTCCAACCTTCCATGTAATTTCAGGAAGATTGTAATCACCTATAATAAATATATTTTCAACATAAGGTTCAATTAATATGTCCTGCAGTGTATCAAAGTGAGTTGTATATACATCGGCAGTCACCCAAGGCGGTATGTATACAGCACTAACTACATGCATTTTAGAGTTATTGTCCTTACTCGGAATACCGACCGCAAGATGCTCAATGCACGTCGGTCGACCAGAAATGTCAAGTAAACATGACCTAAGCCCACGCAACACCGCGACCAGAACCCCACCACCATCACGTTTACAAGTTGTGTCGCGATCTCTATCACAGCGGTACACAACATATCGAGGATCCACAAACTCACCGCTAGCAATATCGGGTATAAGCCACGTCTCAGTCAATATGATTATGTCATAGGAAAACGACAGAATGCTCAAATACAAGGTTTGCAATTTGGTTCTCAGCCCTCTGCAATTTTGGT
Organism: Apamea epomidion; assembly: GCA_947507525.1. NCBI lineage: Eukaryota > Metazoa > Arthropoda > Insecta > Lepidoptera > Noctuidae > Apamea > Apamea epomidion. The sequence goes on from OX382255.1 coordinate 9,743,685, forward strand.
AATAAATAGTTATGTCGCTATTATCCATTAAACAAGAATCTTAACATAAATCTGTATAAGGCAGCAGGTATTGTGCTAATAGGGTTCAGTCGCGGTATAAAATGGTAGCAGGTTGTTAACACATTTATATATGGACTTACCATGTCGTACTCACAAAGGAAGCTCAACATAATGATGTCATAAAAATATAATATAAAGGAATGTAAATAATAGTACAAATTGGAATACCACTGAATAGCAATTAGTTTCATTAATAAATAGTTGAAAAATGATAAAATTAACACATTTAAAGGAACATGCAACACAATACAATTATAATGATAATTCAGCTCAAGTAACGAAAACGCTAACTCATGCAGATAATATTTCATGGTTATAGCATCGAAGACGATAAAGAGGAGGCAGTTAATCAGTTGTCTTCTTTTTAATTTTATTAAGATCACCGTCTCCACGTATCGCGAAGGCGGTTTCACCATCACGCTCGCGTACCAGTATGGTACCGTTTCTGACCCATACGTATTTGTGATTATGGTTGTTTGCAACTTCTCGGGTTCTACGAAACAACTGCTTTCTCTTTAGGGTTAAGTGCTCATTAATATAAACAGATGTGGAAGTACCAGACATACCTATTTGTTCAGTCTTTAACGAGTTAGCTTTACGATACGCGCTGAGTAAATTGTCTCTCTGTAGGCGAGAGGTGAACTTTAGAATGATATTCTTTGGTCTTGTGCTCTGTTGATGAGCATGAGGCACTCTATGTACAGCGACAATGTGATTGTGTAGAACTGGAGATTTAAGGACGTTCCCTATGGCTTCTATGATGGAAGGTAAGTTTTCATTACGCCTTTCAGGCAGGTTACATATTTCGACATTACATTGTCGAGCCTGCTGCTCAAGAACGTCAATCTTAGTTTCCAGGCTACAAATTGTTGACTCAAACTCAGCTGACGATGTGATACAGCTCAAACCATCAACACGCTTTTTAAGGGAGTCATTCTCTGCTGCCTGGTTCTGAGAACCGGTTTGCAGCTCCATAATGTCATCACGAAGGGTGGACACTTGTTGTTTTAGGAGGGTGTGCTCTGCACGTAGCCCTTGCATATCTTTCCGGATGCCAGTCAAGGTGGACCTGATATCGTCACGTATTTGAAGGATGTCCTTGTTCATATCACTCCGCCATTGGCTAAGAGTTGCTTGTAAGTTTACTGTGAATGCCTCAAAATCAGCAGAGATAGAAGGCTCAGGTGACTTCTCTGTGATCAGCGTCCTATTACCGCAAATACTCGTGGATGAACTGAGGTGACCATGGTCTAAGTCATCGCAGGACATGTCCATGGTGTGGTCATCAGCTGGAAGCTCAGTGTAGCTGCGTACGGGTGTGTTTATGTTCGACCTGGCCCGCTTCGTTACGTTACAACATGAAGGACACTTCCAGGCAGCCTTGTAATCGTCCTTTAGAGCTACAAACTGGCTCAAGGTCAAACTCAAGCACTCGCAGTGGTATTTCCCACCACATACAGAACACCGAAGAATATTAGTTGACGAAGCTGAGTCATCACTACAGCATTCCATCTTGATTGAAGTCGCTTCGAGTGCTGACTCCATTGAATAAAAAGTTCAGTGACAGTAAACAAGGGACAGCAAGGTGCAACCAACGCCCTCTACAATAATTCACAGCAACGGAGTTCTCAATCGATCGAATATTCACTGCGTCTTGGTAAGCGTCATTGACTCTGTGGATCCTCAGTAATCCAATAGATGGCGCTGAGTTCAATGACAGTAACTACCGACTAGTTAATGACTTTGCAGTTTTGAGTGTGTCGTTGGATTTTCAAACACGAATAATCACCTCACTGCAACACTGTTTAGACACTGGTGATGCTTGGCAAGGATGCACTTAGTCCAACACCAGCCATTTACCGCCCAAATTGTGCTTGTTTTCTAGATATCGCGGCTTCGCACAGTTATTCACTTCACACAGTAAGTTCTCTTCCAAGGTGAGCCATTACACGGTTAACAAAGTATTACACCCAGCAATGTCTAAGCTTTGAGTGAAAGCTAAGAAATTCTAGTATTTTGCACTTGTACTATTTTATTTAAATATTCAAAACAGAGCGATGTAAAAAGTAAACAAGTTGTAGCGCCCTCTAGCGGAATGAAGTAATATTCATAATTATATATATAAAAATATATATAAATAATAACATATACATATATTAATTTATATTATATATCACAAACTTGCACAACATTCATACAAATTCATTATTTGGGCAATCTTCTTATTTTGATTTTATTACTTTTTTTTATTTTTTGTATTCCTTGTTTTAAGATTACGAGTACTATCTTTAATTTAAGAATTAGTTGTAACAAAAAAAATTGTAAACGGAGCGAAGGAGCCTGGAACTCACGACACAGGGAATCCTAGTGTGAGTTTCAGGAATCAATGCATTAACTGTATTTTCTTGAAACAATAAATTATTCTATTATTCTATTATTCTATTCTATTTAGGATCACTTTGTTGTCCGTCTGTCTGTCAAGACCCTTTTTTTAGGAACACATAGAGGTATCAAGTTAAAATTAATAACAAATATGTAGGTGGTCCTTTAAAGAAATCAAGGCTCTAAGTCAATGTAATAAAAAAAATACAGCCATTTATGCAACATATTTGCAAATAAATCAAAACCTATAGGGTACTCCCCCTTGACCTAGAATCATGAAATTTGGCAAGAAGCAGGGCCTTACAGCACAAGTAAAAGAAAAAGTCCGAAAATCGTTAATTAGAAGTTTTATCAATTAAAAAAATATTCTTTTACAATTACTATCTTACATGTGCAGTTGGAGAATTGACCGTGACATGATTGATGTATGAGAGATCATTTTTTCAACAACTAAGTTTGTTCTTGGGTTAAATCGTGACAGCCAATGGGTTAATAGCCAAGAGCCTCATGCAACACCTGAGGAGGCTCTCGTTGGGCAGCTGGATCAAGGGCTTGATTCAGAAAGCGGTATTCCTGGACACGGCTTGCATTGTTAGGAGGTTCCTCTCTCTGGAGCCCTGACCACCGGTAGCTTGGACCCTGTTCCTGATACCGGCAGGCTACTATTTTTTTTTAATTTTTCATATCCTAATATTTAAAAGTATAATATAGGTGTAAAATGAAAGATAATAGGTACCAAAGTTAACAACAGGAGATAAGTCTGACAAACATATAAGTTTCGACTTTCCATTGTTATCTTAAAACTAAGTTGTAAATGGCTATGATCAGCAAACTATAGTATCTTTAGTTTTATTACGAAATAATCATCAAATAAAGTTATTAAATTTATTTTACGACAAACGACTCGCCCCTCCCTCGCACGGTTTTTACGACTTGACAAAACATCAAGCCTTCTGGATTACAAGTAACTTCAATATTAATGTAATAGATACTTAAACCTCCTGGAAGAAATTCTCTAAATGATGGTGAAAACCGCATCAGATGCCGTTGCGTAGTTTAGAAGAACAGCGCGGTCACATAGACACGTGAAAAGCGACTTTTATTTTAAATATATACGGATTATACAATTTGAAGAATTGCATAATTTTAAATTACGAAACATTACGTCAGAAGAACCAGTTTTTAATGTTTACAAACTTGAAATGGGGCAAAGGTAACTGATACAATAGGACTTCAAAATAATGTTTTGATAACATCAAACTCGATAGTTCAAAGTCTACGTAGTAACCTTGAAATGATTATTTTAGGGCTAACGAGCGATAAACGTCGCCTATTTTCTAAAAATAGATTCATAGCAAATGTTCCTAGCAACGATACATAAAAAACTTACCCAGAAAATTTATAACAACAGGCCACCGAGATTTCCGTAAAAATGTTAACTTTTTTCAAACAATCACAAAAAGGTGCACTGTTCAGAGGTTGTTTTCGAAGTTCAGGATATGATTTGAAGAGTTTCGGCACTAGGAGAGTTCGTTGTTAAGTCAATAATTTTCTTTAACAAAGAAAATTGTGAAAAACACTGTACGTAATAATCGGCACTTCACAACTCGCACAGTCAGCTGTCAAAAGTAGAATGACAATAATGACATTTTGACTGCTGACACTTATGACAGACAGCTGAGATGGCAATGACAGCAGCGCGTGGGGCTTACGCACGTGATTTAAAATCCTACTATTTTTATTTAAACTGCGGATATTATTATTGATGGTTTTGCCGCCATTATAAGAAATATAGAGATGTGCATCCCTGATGACGCGTGTTCACAACAGCACCAACTGTATTGGTCTAGTGTTATGGATTTTGTTTGAAATAAAAGTTCTGAAAATGCCTCGAGGAACTACTGGTCCATGAAGGGCGAACTTCCTATCTCACTTAAGGCCAATCCACACCGGAACGGCAGCGGCATGGCGAGCACTTTCAGTGTGAAATAATTTTAAACTTTATCTACATAATTGAAAGACCAGTATCGCTTGGTCGCGCGGCCAGGCGTGTCCGCCCGCGGTGACACGAACATCATTATGGTGCATTCTGGCGTCGCTGCCGTTCCGGTGTGAATCGGCCCTAAAGCGCAAGCTTGTCGGCATGAGTATCCTACCTATCCTAACCTATGGCACTAGAAGACCTAGTCTTTGACCGAGGTTCAGAAGTCCAAACCCAAGGTTTGCCAAAAAGCGATGGAGCGTAGCATCTCAAAAATTTAACTCAATTACCAAAGTCGCAACACCACAATACGCTCCAAGACGTATCCAGAGTTGCCGAGAATCGAGTTGAATGGCGTGCAATTGCAGAAGTCTATGCCCAGCAGTAGACTGCTTTAGGCTAATGATGTTGATGTCCAACTGTGGACTGCAATAGACAAGAGATCTCACAGTTAAATCACAAAGATTAGGGGAATAAACTTGAATAAGAAAAACTACCACATGGTTAATAAAAAGGTGTTTATTCAAAATATAATAATAATATGCGTTATACATATAATTTAATTCACACACAAAATACATACTTTGATAACCCAAACACAACTAGCAAAAACTACTTACCACAACGGTAACTGGCAACACTACACACATCTGCTCAAACAACAACCAACTCTAATTTGTACGCGATAAAGTCTACAATCGTTTAGCACCATTCACACATACATAATGTGTTAAAAAAATACATTTCAATTCATTCTCCTAAACTACTATACATAAAATATTATTATGGCTTCTCAGGGCATAATTTTATGTATTATTGTTAGCAAGCAAGGTCAGAAATGGAATGATTTTTATTGAGTAACATTTTTTTAATTTCGAATGTCACACAGGTGTGATAGCGCCCTAAAAATCAGAACTTTTTTCTAAAACTCATTGTACAGACGCCAGCAGGTCAAGCTACCCGAAACTGTCAAATTATCCCAATCAACCTTGAGCCTTAATGCTTTAGCGATAAAGTTGAAAATCAGTCGGCTCGGAACACGAGGCGAGTAGCTATACGGTAACTAATTCATGTGACCGCGGGGAGGGGTGTGCTACTGCATAGCGAGTACATCCTCTCTATGAGGGAGTGGACCATAATCCACCATACGGGCCCAGTACGGGTTGGAGGATACCATCGCGCTGTACTTATAGTAATTCAACCAATTTTAACATGGCAACACCAACCACCTTCCCATTGCTATACACAAAAATATAATTTAGCGACAAAGCTTAAAATTAATTAGTACTAAAACTGTGCTAGGGTCGTATTATGAAGAATTAAAGCCATCACAGTTCCGTTGCGAGAAAGAGCTCCATTTCAACAATAACGGTTTTAAAACGTTATTATACAGGGAGTACATATAGACATGATATTAATAGGCTGAAGGGCAACTCCGGTTAAGCAGACGACGCTTCCTAGGTTGTCGTCTGCTAAGAGATGATGTTAAATATCTGTTGATTATCTCGCGAAATGCCATTCAAGAAAAAATAAATAAGTTCAAAAACACTGAACGAGACACAATAGAAGTTTCATTGTTATTACGTTTGGGGACGCTTAGTGTCCCTTAAAATGATCTGTCAGAATCTTTTCAAAAATTACTCAATTAATTCTACCATGGCAAAACCAACCGTAGTGATGTTGCCATAGTAAAATATAATTTAGTGACAAAACTTAAAATAATTTAGTACTAAAACCGTGCTAGAAGAGATGGTACGGTCCATTCTGTCATCAACTATGCCATCTCAACAAATATGGTTCTAAAACGTCTGCAGTAGTACTTAATCACTAAGGTCCGAATCGGAGTCTGAGTCGGGTCGTCCGCGGATGGTCTTCTTGCTTTGTATCTGCAGCATGCGGGCCTTGCGAGCCTCTGCGGGCGGCACCAGCAGGTCGCCGTTATATTCGATCACGTCTGCCCTGGAAGGAAATAGGGGTGACATTAGATATGTAGGGACTAGAAAAAAAATGGTGGTAATTGGTGATAAAACCCAATGCCTCTTGGTCGCTCTGTGGTAGAGACATCAGTCTGTGGACCCGAACCTATCGTGCCCATCCCCTTCAACCGGCCTCACACAAGCGAAGAGCTGGTGGAAGTTATGGCAGACTAACCCGACGTTTACTACGCCTGGACAGGAACGGCCTGCGCCTGATGATGGGGACCGTCACGGGACACTGCTCGCTAAACAAACACTTCCACACAATAGGCATAACGGACAATCCTCTGTGCAGGGCTTGCATAGAGGCTGAGGAAACGCGCATGTGCTCTTTGAATGCACAGGGGTCACCCAGATTTGGTCAGAAACCCTCGGGACACCTAGACCTTACACAGATGTTCTCAACAAGCCAGAAGACTTAATAAGCTTTTGGAGGGAGGTGGACTGGTTGGAATAACCACCGACGGCCGCCATGCATAATTGGCCTATAATGTTGGAGCAGGCTGTAATCCACCGCGCGGGCCCAGTGCGGGTTGGTGTCTTCGAATTTTTGGTTCTAGGACATGCCGGTTTCCTCACGATGTTTTCCTTCGCCATTTCGAGAGAAATGGTAATGAAATAATTAGCACAAAGTAAAGCCACCATGACCGAAAACGGTTGGGAGGATATTGGAACGAAGTTCTTTAACGGCGCTTGCGGTAGGAGTAAACTTGGGGAAATCGTCACGTAACGAAAAAGCGTTATTCCCCTCCATGCGACTTTTTATTACATATATTAGAAAGAGAGAGAGATAATTTTTATGAGTTTCGAGGGTGCTGAAGTGAGGACAAAATGAAAATCCAAGATGCCGGCTGCAGAAAATGTAAAATTTTTATAGAAAAAATATTTAGAAGATGACATACTGAGCTATCCTCCACTCCAGCATCTCCGTGGAGAAGTCGTCGCGGTTGCCGACGTCGGTGAAGCCCACGATGAAGTCTTTCGTCTTGTTCTCCTTCACCAGCCCGATGCTGGGGATCACGCGAATCTTCAGGCGACCTGTAACACAAATATCTTAGTTATTTAAACATACTAAGGAGGGGCTTGTGGCTAAGTAATAACAGCCGGTCGACCGATCAGGTTAAGCTACGCTTGCCGCGGTTGGGTGACCATCTTTACATACCAAGACCCCTCGAAAGCACGTTAAGCCGTTGGTCCCACAGTCGGTTGGTTTCACAGTCATTACGGGTAATCAGAAGGCCGAAAGTCTGACAACCAGTCTTACCAAATGGTTTTGTATTATTCAGTAACTGGATTGTGGTGGAGGTCAGATAGGCAGTCGCTCGATGAAAGATACTCAGCTGCATCCGGTTAGACTGGAAGCCGACCCCAACATAGTTGGAAAAAGGCAGGCAGGAACTATAGAATGCCACCTGCTACAATCCATACTCCTTTTTATTCGTTAACATTCATACATCGGAGGGTAAGCCAGCGTGATGATCAATGCTCGTGCCTCCTCTCTATGAGAAGAGCCTTTGCCCAACGGTGGGGGTAACTAACCGGTGAGAAACGGAGCCCTCTCCACGTCCAGCTTGACGAACCGCGTCTCGACATGCTTCTTGGCCAGCAGTTTGAGATGCATGTCCACGATCTTGCAGCGCGGCGTGTCGTTCTTGTAGAAGTGACAGACAACGTTGTCACTCTTGTTGCAGACGGTGAAGAACTCCTTCTCGCCGTCTATCTCTGTGTAGTCACCGTGACCCTGGAAGTGAAGAGGATGTGGTTTTAAAACTAAATTTGGGAAGTATTAGGCACCAACTGCATGTAAAGAAAGAAAATACGTATATTTGCGGCAAACATCACGCATTCAAAGAACACAAACACAAACAAAATAACAAGTTGGTGGAAAACATGCGTCACATCCACGCAAAACATGCGTCACATCCACGCAAAACATGCGTCACATCCACGCAAAACGGCCATCGCTCAGCATAATGCTAAGAACCTATACGAGACAGAGTGCTAATTCTCTGGACTTTTTTATTCTAGAACATGCCGGTTTCCTCACAATGTTTTCCTTCAGTTTTGAGAGCAGTGGTGATGAAATAATTTACACAAAGTAAAGCGCCTGCCGCGGTTCTAACCTACGCGCTATAACTCGCAAGTCGCGGTCGTTATAGCATTGGTGTACAACTGCTGTGCAAGTCACAGGCAGAACCCAATAAATAATAATTGGAATGCTACTCACATTAGCCAACCACTCCTGCTTGGACTTGGCTCTCTTCTTCATCTCGGCGATGCGCTGTTGTCTGATCGTTTCCAGGTCATTTGTGTCCATGGTCTCCAACCTGTTCCAAAGCAAATGGCTTCAATATTCACAGTTTTATTTTGTTAATGGCTTCGTTACATGTAGGGGATGGGTTCCCAACAGTGGGGAGTGCCCTACATAAGGACCTAGAGTGACCAAAGAGGAGGCGCGGTGGCTCCAAAAAAACCTTGAATAATATTAAAATTCTATTCAATCAACTATTTTATTGTAATTTTAGACATTTGAAAGTGCTTTTCAACAAATGCTTTGACTTGACTTTTAAAAACATTAACAACGTAATACAAAAAGGGGCCCATGCTTAGAAACCATGTCCCATATAATGGAGTATCCAAAGTGTCCATACACCTGCACTTCTGAGGACCTAAGAAATGTGACTGCTACTGACGCTGCGATTGGCATGCCCGCATACTGGGCCTAACTCATCTAACCTAAAGAAGAAACTTAGAGTGGAAAAATAATTTTACTGTGGTAAAATATCTGTACCTGACACTGCAAAACTGACTGTAATTGGTTTAATTTAAATAAATGCTTTGATTAACTTGACTCCTATCGAAAGGCCTCGCCTGCAATAGCATGCAGATGTATGTGTAGAAGGGAAAGGGAGGCTTTGCCCACCAGTGGGACATAGTAGATTATATTTACATATTGATTATTATATGTAGATAGCTAGATAAAGATGATTTAAGTTTCAGTACCTCTCAATCTCGCTGTCCAGCTGCTTCTCCATATTGGAGGCCACTTGAGAGAGTAACTGATCCATGATTGAAGGTTTTTCTGAAAATATAACGGTAACTTGTTGACATATTGTTTTCATAATATTTTCTGTTTTTACTATTTTGATGAAAAACTCTAATTAATCCTTCAAGCAATCGCCTACTAGAAGGCGTTTGCTACAATAGTGCAATGGTTTTCACAGTTATATATTTATAAATCTTGTTGGATTCTGCCCATCTGAAGAATAAATACAACAGTTTGACATATTTTCTATACAAAATCTGTCAAATGGCAATAGTTCTTATTTCACTCTACAGGGAGACATCAGACTACTGAAAAAACAACACTAAGAAAAATCATAATCAAAAAAAAAAACGTATTTTTTAAGCTAAAAGACCTATTTTTTGTGTCAACAATAAAAAATTCTAGAATGTTCTCTATTTACTTTCTCAAAGTTAACTTACCGTAAATAAAGTGTTTTCAAGTTCAACATTACTTGAATATAAAAAATATGAATCACATACAATAACTGGAATCTAGCACTTCCTCGAATTAGGACAAGCGGAGGCATAATTACTAGTAAGTATATTTTGCCACAAAACTTGTTATTTTCTCGGTTTTTATTCAATATCTCCCGCCAAAACTATCACCAAGGAGTTTATTCATAACCTGTATCCTTTTTATATAGCCGGTATCACATAAAATGCGTCTCCCAAAGATGTAAACTAACTATACGAACCATGACCTCACGCTGCATATCACACATGTTGATCGACCTAACAATATAACAAAAACATACCTTTTTCCGCCTTGAAAGAAAGTTGAACTATGTGTTAGAAAAATTAAATTTTGTCCTAAAACAGTTTTCGATGGGATCTATCGTCAAATTATCAATTAAAAACGATTTTTTGTGAAATTAGCACTGGCACCGCTATTTAGTTCACAAAAAATTGACAATGATGACAGCTGTTTTGGCAGATGTTCAATGTTGCCTACTTATTGATAGTGTTGTCATAATACTGGCTGAAACGAAAAAAAATGGGAGAAGGTTTGATAGAAGAATGAAGTTGATGTCGGCTTCAAATAAGCCACCTTGCCATTATGCACTTACTATTATTGTAACCTACTCTGCTTCATCCGATAAAGCTTCATGAGCTATCACCAATCACAGCACGATAGCGTTTTTCCAAGAGATGACTTAGGTACTGCAAATGTACCGTCGTGGACCCAGGTGCGGTTGCAGCCCAAAACTTTTGGGGAATATTTATAAGGGAGGTACAAAAATATTTAACAAATTACCTAAATCTACAAAAGCTTCAAAAGACATACACTTTAAAAAAAACACTCCATAGGTTCCTAATACACAAAGCTTATTATACGATTAATGATTATTTAGGCGAAATAAAAAATCCGTAACACCATTTCCTCAGATTGATTAATTGCCTAATTTCTTACTTTAGTTCATAAGTTTAGTTTATAATATTTGTTTTACAATTTTGTTAATTTAATATTTTTGTGTAATATTTGTTTTATAATTCATTGTTTTATTATAAGTACTATTTTCTTTGTTTATGTTTTGTGTAAAGTTTCTTTATTCATATTTTGATAAAGATTTAAAACTGTTATTTAGTAGTATTTTTATAATTATATAGGCCTTACTGTACACCCATTACCTGATGGATGAGCAATATTTGTACGCCTTGCAAGGCAACACATAGTGACACAACATATTTATTTTTATTTGATACCATCATGTACCACTACATTACACCTAACCTTACCTATGTGTACAAATAAATAAATTTGAATTTGCATCTCCTCGTTGGTCTAGTGGTCGCCAGTGTTACTGCTGAGCATGAGGCCCTGGGTTCAATTCCTAGGTTGGGTACAGTGTTATTAGGTTTTTCCATCAGAAATTTCTCAGAAGCAGCCTGCAGTCTGGATTTATGCCCGGTTGGTGGCAGGAGGCTCACCCCCTATGACATGGGACTTAAACCTGTCTGGCGAAATGGAGGTGTAAGTACTATATGAAGGTACACCCCTGCCTAACCCTTCGGGGATTAAAAATTACGCAGGGTGGGACGTGAAAATTTTTGCACGGGTCTATACGGACTCGGGGATGTCCGCCACCCAACCGGGTGGCGCTGCCATCCAGCAGGACCCGAGGTGGTGGCACGTGGTGTTCCACGCGCGCCCATATTGGGGGTCGCGGGGGGTCTTACACTTCACTCCCCCCACGGGCCCGAGGACGTCTGCAAAGGCGGGCCAGCACCAGCCGGAGATCGTGGAAGGCGCACAAGTTCCCATGATCCCTGGTCTAAGTGTAGGAAGGGAACGCAAGCTGGTTTTAGTCAGTAAGTTGCAAGTGGACATAGCGCTTATTCAGCTATTAAATGTCCTTTTGTGGCTTCTGGCGAAAGTGCTAAAGTAGGCCGCGAAAAAATTCAAAATCTAGTCGCAATCTCATGTCAGCGACAATCAATGTCAAAAAACTGGTCAAAAATGTAGGGAAATTAGTAGTATTTTTGAAAGATTGAGACTGAGCAGGGGCAATTCTCGTAATTTTAAGAACGTTTACAATCTGATCTCAGTCTGAATCTGTCAAAAATACCTCTAATTTCCATACACTTTTGACATTGATCGTCGCTGAGATGAGATTGCGATTTGCGACTAGATTTTGAACTTTTTTAATTACGGGAATTGGCCTTCTGACCGTGAATGTTCTTAAAATTACGAGAATTGTCAGCATCAGAGGGGATACTGAGCTGCAAATTGCAATAAAAGTAAGAGATAATTTCGTGGCCTACCTTACCATCCTCCAACAACAATAACACCCCGCCTGTAATCCGCGAAGAGGTAAGCAGACCGCAGACTGTATGCTACACCCATTTCGCCCAGGTACCAGGGGGCAGGCCATTGCCATTAACCGTACACAAATCTAGCTATCACGCACTCCCGTGATACTGGGTCAGATGACATTTTTTCCTGTTTTTTCGGTAGGTTGGCAAACAAAGAGAGCAGTGGTGGCCCAGTACCGAAACTCACGAGTTGCAAGGTCGTAGGTTCGAACCCAGACAGGCGCTTTACTTTATGTAAATTATTTCATCACCACTGCTCTTAAAACAGTGAAGGAAAACCAGCATTTCCTAGGTTAAAAAAATTCGAAGGCGTGACATCCACCAACCCGCACTGGGCCCGCGTAGTGGATTAGGGCCTGCTCCCTCTCACAGAGAGAAGGCCTGTGTCCCAGCAGTGACAACATTACAGGCTGATTCTGTAATATGGACAAAAAAAAAAACAAAATACTTCAAAACATTTATTGGTTACATCAAAGATTTTAATGACAGTCATTGTTGAACTACAGATAATATTTTTTTTACATTACTTCAGTCACATTTCAACTGTTGCACATTGAGCTAGCATTTACATGCTTCAATACCCTTCCATTTACCATCTTAAGCATAGTTTACACGAAGTTAGTAAAATATTTAGTACTTTTCAAGTTGTCCTTACGTGTCTTAGAATACTTTAGTTGACTAACATAGTGATAAGTAAATGACTAACAATATTGTACCCGAAGAGTGCCAACGGGATCCTATTGCTAAGGGCTGTACAGGTCCTCTCAATCTGTGTGGTTCTTTCCTGAAAAGACCATTTCAGACATCGGTCTTCTTATGATCTGACCAAGATTATGTCTGGAATTTAAAAGAGACTGTGACCGCTGAGTTTGTGTCGGCTTTTCTTCTCAGACTAGTCAGATAGGAAACGCCGACCTCATCTAATTTTTAAAATATGATTGACGTGTAAAAGTGTTTGTGCAAACCTACTTACAAAATAAAATCATTTATGATTTATATCTCGAACCGTAATGAGTAGACATTTTACATTTTCATACAGAAGGTATGCACGGCGATCGTGTCATCAATACAACACTCGATACCTATTAAAATTTATTAATATTTCATGAAACAGTCATTTAATAGGATTATATTAACTTCGAGGGTTGTACTGAACACTTGTTTCGCTCGAGAATCATATTTTATTCAACATACAACCTGACACTGACCTGCAAATTGCAAAATAACTTAAGAAAATTTGAATTTCGCTGACTTCCTTGCGAGAAAATTGTGGATAAAATTGTCAGAAAATAAAACGCCCGTTTTGACATTGACTGTTCTAGTAGTTAATAAAGATCGAATTCGCAAAACACGTATTCGTTGGTATGAAACTGACAGGTGTCGTATTCTCAAGAACGCAATCTCAAATGTCAAAACGGGCCTTTTATTTTTTGACAACTTTAGTTAATCGCTTCCCCGTCGGGGGACAGGTGCCATACACTAAAAGCTTGCGTGGAAACATGATGCTGTACCAGTGTAAGCACTGGTGCAGCATGTTTACACGCAAGCATTGCTGTATATTAGTGAAATATTAGTGAGAGAAGCTGGTACTATTTACTGACACGGTTAAGCACTAATGACAAGTACTAAGCTCATGTAAACTAATCTAAATCTGTTCCAAAACTATTTGATGAAAATGTAAACAAATGATGGCGAAATGTGGGTGAACTACATTCAGGATGAAATTGAAAACTTGTGACAAATCGAAATAGGTCCAGTCATTATAAATTGTCATTTCCCAAATCTAAATTCTTGAAAAAATCGCGTAATTATAGTCTTAATATAGATACCGCAAACTAAGTTATTGCCTTCAAGTAGACACGAATTACTGTCGTTACATACATTTTTCTTCAAAATTTTCGAGACAGGAAAATTAAAGTACCTATCAATTTTACCGCGCGTCCGATAAGCAATCCATTCATCGAGTTAATAACATGAAGCATGTTGGCAAAGCGTTGTTAATTTCTCGCACTTATTCAATTTCACCCTGGATAGGTACACTTCTGTCTAACCATTCGGCAATACAGGCGTTATGTTATGTTATGGGATGTACATGTAAATGGGTCAGAAAACGTACCAGAAGACAGCAAATTGACAATTACAAATTGAGTGATTTGATTTTCTTATTTGAATACCGAATTTCTAATTTTAAAGATGTTTTTCATACGACACTTGACGATTTTTATGTACTTAATATTCGTCGATCATTTCAGCATGTTATTCAAACAATAATTGTTGGAAAAAGTGGTGAAATATAAAGTTGAAACCTTCTAAATACAGATGAATGAGGAACTAATTCATTTAAGTGAGTGGTTGTGTAAGAGTTTAATCTGAACAGGTTTGTTTACACTTCCATTAAAAACTTTTGAAACAGGTTATATCTACTTTCAGAACGCTGCCAATGCGTCCGGCGTCATCAACAGCCGATCTATTCTATAAAAAATGTCACCGTGAAAACTTAGGTGAAGTGAACATCGAGCTAGAAATAAATGTCTATGGAAGCTTGATGTGAGCTGTCATTCCGCCTGATGCAGGGGATTGACATTGACACTATTGACAGCTCACTTCACCTAAGTTTTCACGGTGAGATTTTTACAGAGTAGACCGGCTGCTAGGTACAACCTGCTGCAGGTTCCAAGCTGCAAGATTGCTAAGCAGTCAGAATGCCTGCATCTGTTTCGCACCGATCTCACTTGCATTCTCAGCAGTCTGATCTACAGATCTTCAATATCAACCTACACCATAAGTTCTCAAAGTGGGCTATAACGCCCCCTCGTGGGCGTTTGAGACTTTCAGGGGGCAGTAGAAGACACAGAGAAAATTATATATCCTATCTTACGACTATATAAATACACTACATACATACATACAATTAAATATAATTGTGGTGATAGGTTGTTCAGATTCGCGACAAATGGTAAGTAAAAGTAATTGGGGCCAAGAAATTTTTTCCTCAAAATGAGCAAAATAAGGTTGAGAACAGACTTTCTTCGTTTCTTTGGAAGCGCTAATCTCTGGAACTAAAAGTCGGATTTGAAAAAATATTTTTGCATTTGATAGCCAAATACTTGAGGAAGCTTATAAGCTATTTAACATTACGCTACGACCCTTCGAAACTGCGCAAAATGAAAAAAAGCGAAAAGAACGCTATGCGGGAACGAAATAATAGCGCGGTGGCGGACGAAATCGCGGGCATGAACTAGTGTTTAGATAAATGTCATCGGCGGGTAGTGAGATATTTGAGTTATAACTAAATGCATTGAGCAGACTATTGAAACTTATTGATACTATGCTAACATTGAGAATATCAACAAAATTACATGACTAAAGTCGGACCTTTAATTAGCTACAGTAAAATGGCGCGGTTGGCCCGTGGATGGGTGAACATCTTACATACCAAGATCACTCCGTGCCTCGGAAAGCATGTTAAGCAGTTGGTCCTGGCTGTCATTCCTGGATCTTTGACAGTCGTTACGGGTCATCAGAAGCCCGAAAGTCTGAAAACCAGTCTTACCGCGTTGTATCGTATTACCCAGTAACTGGGCTGTGGAGGTCAGATAGGCAGTGGCTCCAAGTAAAATACTGGCTGCATCCGCAGATGATGACAGTAAAATGTGTAATTTTACTGCAGCTAATTAAAATTCCGACAGTAAATGCATTCAGTAGACTATTGAGTTATTGATACTATGCTAACATTGAGAATATCAACAAAATTACATGACTAGTGACTAGCCAAGATAATGAGACAACTGACAGTCGTAACGTCATCCCTTTACCATTTTGGATTCTAATACTGTGCTAACTGTGTAACTATACCCTGTCCATTAGGTTAACCGTTTTTTGACAGCTGTCTTAGAACGTGCTATTCCAGATTACGTAAAAGTTATCTTTAAAATGCGTAATAAAATAAATATATAAACTGCCTTATCTTATTGAATTATCTTATTTATGGCTTCTTACAGACATTACAATACCGTACGTGTATGTCTTTCTTTTGCTTTCTAGGAAAACGTGACGTCATACATAATCGACCTATAACGTTCCCACTGCTGGGACACAGGCCTCCTCAGATACCAGAGATGGTAAGCGGTCATTCTAGCCAGATGTCTCATTTCTTTGGTTGGCCTATATGACTATTATTTACCAGTATTTAGAAATATGCTCAATTTGAAATCAAGATTTGACGAGCATCGTGTAGAATGTTGAATACAGCTGTGCTAGTCTGTGAAAATCTCACCTTGAAAACTTAGGAGAAGTGAGCTAAGATAAAATATTATGACAATGGGACCTGTTATATAATAAAATACCTCATGGTTTTAAGGATTATTCTGTTCACATTTTTAAATCTAAGGTAACTGCTCTACTTTTAACAAAATATTATTAATCAGAAAAATACTTTTAAAATGATGTGACTTTATAGAAAATTACTATTATAATTATATTGCGAATTTTTTAGCTAAATGACATGAAATAAATTGTTAATGTTTCTTATAATTTCCTATCTGTTTTTTTTTTCTCATTATTAATTATATTTGCACAGTTGAGATTTTTTTTTATAATTAAAGTAATGTGTTGAGCGCCGTAAGGTAAAACGTAGCTGATCTCATTTATTTATGTTATTAATCTTATACTGTAGGTACAGCATGAATCGATCAGAATGAGAATTTTACTTGCCCTAAATGTAGGTACATTTAGAGCAAATAAAATACTCATTCCGAGCTGTCATTGAACCTAATGCTAAAGATTGACACTAATGACAGCTCACTTCGTCTCCACGGTGAGAATTATTACAGAATAGCACGGCTGGCCTCTAACAGGAATTACTAGAGAACTTGATTAAAATTAATTGTCTTGTTTTTGTTTTTAATTCATGACGATTCTACAACTTTGTTATACCTACACTTATAGATCGAATACATTTAATATCAGGATATGACAATGTTTCTTAAATATCAAAGACATAATAATACTTGTATAAAAGATTGATTTAGGGGGGGGGGGGGGGGGTGAACGCGATTAGCACCCTAATTGCGTAACATACTATCAATCTCAATCATATTGAAGGATATTTCTAATCCATTGCTTCATGTGTTCGAAAATTGTGTCTGCTCAACAACGTAAATAACGCAATGAATGTTGTTGAACTGTCAAAATGAATCCCATTGCTATACCTTGCAACCGTTCCCCTTCCGCACTACAAGTTATTACGTTGCCAACGCAGGTGAGTACAAGATCGTGAGCGTCTTACAACAAATGTTCTAAGAACTCATATCGGAATATCGCAGGACGGAGGAACGCAAGCGTCCTACTTCTATTGCGTCGTTATTATCGCAGCGGTGTGTAACTTCGTGGCCGTCCCGATACGCGCCTGTGCGGGGAGCCTTTAGTCACATAATTGTTAGAATATTGACACTAACAGCTCTTGAACGCAGTTCTGAACGCGTATAGTTTCTTTGGTGAGATTGCCATACAGACTGAAAACGTTAGTATAGTTGATCTCGTAATTGTTTGACCACTTTTGACAACAATTCCCAGTAAAATGAAATTGCACTATAAAAAAAAAATAGCTGTCACAAATGTCACGTAGACAAAAAAACCTTAGGGGCAATTCTCGTAATTTTAAGAACATTCACAGTCTGATCTCAGTCTCAATCTGTGAAAGAAACCTCTAATTTCCCTACATTTTGACATTTGTTTGTCGCCGAGATGAGACTGCGACTAGATTTTGAACGTTTTAAATTACGAGAATTGGCCTTCTGGTCGTTTGACGTGCCAGTGGCAATCAAGCTTCTGGTGGTAACCAATTACGAGGTCCACTATACAGGATCTATCAGAAAGGTGTGCTCATATTCAAGGGTACTGACGCCAGCAGGTCAAGCTACCCGAAACTGTCAAATTTTCCTAATCAAATTTGAACCTTAAGGCTTTAGCGATAAAGTCGAAAATCTATTAAAGAAATTTGACAGATCGTAGTAGCTGGATGTGCTGGCGCCTGTACAAACCATCAAACTGAACAAGTCTCTCCGTGGGACCAACATCGTAAAAATAATCTGCACCTAATTGCGTAACACATTATCAACCACAATCTGAATAATTTTGAAGGATATTGCTAATACATTGCTGTATATGTTCGAAAAAGTAGTCGACTCAACAACGTAAATAACGCAATGAATGTTGCTGAACTGTCAAAATGAAACCATTGCTACTGGTAGTGAGTTTCGTAATAACCCCACTGTCAATCGTCACTGATAGATAGTATTGAAGTTTTGTACGGGACAGTTGATAATTTTTTTGTTACTGCTATACAAACTGTCTACTTAAGGATAATATCTACGGTATTACACGAAAAGCACACTCATTTAAAATTGTCCTGTATTTAGAAGAAGTTAAAATCTAACATAGCTTGGCAGATCTATTTTATACATAACTAGATTACAACTATTACGGGGAGTACCCGATGGTCTACGACATATATTACAGTTACTGACTCAATGGCTGACGAAAACCCGCAAAATGATCTTCAAGACCACACTCAAATAAAAAATAATACAGCCAGCCTATTCTGTAAAAATAATACAGCCAGCCTATTCTGTAAAAATAATACAGCCAGCCTATTCTGTAAAAATCTCACCCTGGAAACTTAGGTGAACTGAGCTTGGTGGCGCATGTGTTGGATAACTTAGCTCCGTTTAAAATGGTTGAGCTGAATGGTGCTTTCATGCGTCATGTTCGTGAACGGGCGCCGTCAGTAGGGTCTGGTCATCTCTTAGCTGACACGGCTTATTTTAATTTAATATTTGAATGGTTTTTTTTTTCTTTTTATTACGGACGCTTTTAACGTTCTGCATCGTTCTCACATGCATAATTTCAACATCAATATAAAGATGTAACTAATATTTTGTAATCATATTATTTTGATTTAAAAGAGTGTCCGTGGAGTTTCTTGCCCGTCCTGCTCCATAGGTACCTACTACGCTTTGGAATGGACAACTAGCTTCATCTTCCCGACTGACCGACCCCTTGACAATTCAAAAGCGCCTGTAATTGGTCCTTTTGATACAAATAGTTTGAGTTTGGAGTCTTGAAGTGAGCTGTCATTCCACCTGGTGATGCTGGGGATTGACACTATTGACAGCTCACTTCACCTAAGTTTTCACGGTGAGATTTTTACAGAGTAGACCGGCTGCTAGGTGCAACCTGCTGCAGGTTCCAAGCTGCAAGATTGCTAAGCAGTCAGAATGCCTGCATCTATTTCGCACCGATCTCACTTGCATTCTCACCAGTCTGATCTACAGATCTTCAATATCAACCATAAGTTCTCATCGTGGGCTATAACTTCTCTTTAAGTTTTCACGGTGAGATTTTTACAGAATGCCTCGACAGAGCTTACCTACATTACAATTTTTATCAATCACTTCGAGTATAAAATTAAACTCCGGCAACACTAAAGCGAATTCTGCGTCCGCGTCGATTGTTTTAATAATTAAGTCACACGTCCATACTAGGTAATTGACACAATCGGAGCGAGCGAATTTCGTCCCGCATCCCCTCAGATTCGCCTTAGTTTGGTCAAAGCTTTAGACATTACAAATCTATTCCTTTCCATTCTTTCAATTACAAAATTAAAGTCAGTCCTACCATTTCACAATAAGTCCAGGTACGCACGAGCGATTTTTTTCGCGCACTGGATTTTCAACGCACTGCTCGGCGCCGAGAGTTGAAAATCCAACAGTGTGTTTTTTTAACGCGCCAGGATGCGCTCTATTGGATTCTCAACTGTCGGCTCAAAACCGAGAGTCGAATATCCAGTGCAAACATGCGCTAATTCAACCAGTTCGCACACCTTTATAAATCCTTAGTCTAGAATCCGATAGGGATGCCAAAAGAATGCTACCATTGCATTGAGCGGCGCACACATCCAAAGCGAGATCGCTAGACGGCACCGACATTGTTCTGGCACCGTCTAACCCGTGGAGGTACAACGTCGAATCAGTCTCCGAGTGCGCAGCCACCCAAGTAGCGGTAGGGGTCTTACAGAACGTCGATTTCGCCATAACTGAAGCGCGCGCCGATCCGTTGATCACACAATCTATGACAACATCAGCCCCACCTCCAACAGTCGGTGAAAATGAGCAGACGACCAACTTCGAAGGGTCTGTCCCCTTTGGCCGCATGGTAACTAACGCTTTGTGAATTTCGCTGTCGTAGCTTAACGCCAGACACGGACCGGAAACAGGGAACGTTTTTGGCAGACACTCCGAAGTCTTCGATTCCCATAACCAGCAAGAGTTTAGCTGCGAAGATATAGGGCCGTATTCTGTTGACCAGACGGAGACGACCGGCGACCTGTCTCCTGACCCTGTGAAGGTTCGCAGACATCTCGAGATGTTCCTTAAGTCGTATTGATATATCGTACCGACCCCACCGAGGTAGAACTCTTGCGGCCTGTGGATATCCCAAGCACATGACCATAAAGGTACTCTTGCGTTTACCGACATGTTTGGACTGCCTCGCTCCAAAATCTTCGCAGTGCCCTCTAATCCTACAGTTAAAACCAAATCGTTGGGTTGAGAGTAAGAAATACCCCTGATTGGTTTAGAATGCAGATGCACGAATTGTCCGAGGGTATAGTCCACGCAGCTGACCCTCCTGATACCGTAGCCAGGGAACAGGTAGTTGGCACTTTTCTGTGACGCATAGATCTCGTATGTCCTGCAGTTATAGGCGAGGACTCGACAACCTCCTTCTTTGGTAATTTCCAAGTTTTTCTCGAGAGCGAACCGCCAGGATCTCTCTACTGGTTGAATGTTGCCTTGGGACATTGCTATGGTCCTCTTTAGGTCCTCTAGCTGCTCTGCTAATGCGCGCTGAGTTATTCTAGCTGACTGTAAATTTAGTTCCGTTCGGCTCTTGTCGGCCTGTAGTATATCCACTAGTTTCTGTAGCCTGGTTATCTCGGAGTTGTCTGCCGCTGTGAGTCGTCTTGCGTAAATGCACCTCAGGTCTTTGAGTGCCGCTTTAGTTTTGCATGTCGGACACGACCTGTCTTTGACCGGTTGTGCCTTCAGCCACCGTTCAACGCATCCAGCACCGAATAAATGGCCGCATTTTAGAGCTACAAGTCTGTGGTTACCAGAGTTACCCCAAATATCGAGACAGATAGGACAGGTCTCACCGTCCAAGTCTTCGTCAGAGGCGGTGATTTTCCTGAGCTTAGCGGGAGGTTCCTCGATGGCGCCGATCTTCTTCACATTGCTTTCCGGTAACGATTGATTAGAGTCCTCACTGGCTGAAGAAATCATATAATTATTACTGTTGCTATCCTCATTTTGGACGGCAGGTTCGTGTTGTCTTGTATCCCTAATTCGACTCTCTGCTGTCTCCACAATCCTGCCTATACGCAGATACGTGTCATCAATAGCAAAGGCAAGCCGCTGACGAGCTTCCCGCAGGCGTTCGATGTCGCTGTAACGTGGTCGAGGAGTTCGGTAAGTATCAATTTCGTCGTAATTTTGTGTGAAAGTGTCGAAGGATTGGGTGGAGCTGGGTTCGTTCGGCTGCTGTGCGATAGGTTCGGGGATCTCAGCGTTTCTGGTCGCCAGAGGCACGGTTACCAAAATGCTAGGGCTGCTCCGGTCAGGACTGCCCTGGTCATTGGGGCTGCCCTGGCGAACGGGACTGCCCTGGCCCTGGCCAACGGGACTGCCCCAGTCAGTGGGACTGCCCCGGTCAGTGGGGCTGCTCCGGTCAGTCGAACCGCTTCGGTCAGTCGAACCGCTTCGGTCAGTCGAACCGCTTAGGTCAGATGAAGCGCTACTCATCGTAAGTCATGTGGGATCTGCAAGGAAAAGCTGGGATGAAATCAAAGTGGATTGTGGTAGTGGTGGTTATTGATTTTGTATTTTGTATTTCACGAACTGTGTCCCAATATACTTCTTTCTTTCTTTTCTTTTTTTGGATAATACTTTACTTTATATCAAAGTACGCACGGGCGTTTTTTTAACGCAACATCCTTTTATACGGTTAAACTACCGCACATAACCATGTGTGAGCTCACT
The DNA here is from genome assembly GCA_947507525.1 of Apamea epomidion. NCBI lineage: Eukaryota > Metazoa > Arthropoda > Insecta > Lepidoptera > Noctuidae > Apamea > Apamea epomidion. Next base: position 9,766,061 of record OX382255.1, read on the forward strand.
CCTTCTCAGTATAGACAGTTTTTCCAAGTCCAAGTACGGTGAGGGTATATGCAGCGATTAAAATCTTTGGGCAGCAGGGTATGACTTTATATTGTAAAAAACTCTCTTTAGGAAAACACACCAACTTAAATTATAAATTAAGACGAATGTAGGCAGTTAACAAAAAGGGCCCGTGCGCACGTGGGCTAGGTAAGAGCTACCAGTCGAAACAACACCAATATAGTGTTAATTGATTACCTGCAATGGCCACAATAAGTAATTAATTAGTTTTTAAATGGTATTCAGGGACATGCGCACCCTGCACCCTACTTCCGTAACACACCATCGATCTCAATCTCAATCATTTGGAATGATATGCTAATCCATTGCTTACGAAGCATTTACATTACATACAGAAAATTTGTCTGGTCAACAACGTACATAACGCAATGACTGGCATGAACAACGTAAATTCTAAAAGTTCTTGTTGAACTATCAAAATGAACGCCGTTGCTACTGAGTGTGATCCGCAACCAGCCCACTGTTACCATGGATTGATTGAAATTTTTCGTGGGTTATAAAAAAAAAAAATTGCCGTTCCATACATTTTGACCGCGTAGGTATTGCCATCTTGTAAGAATCAGTAGATTTTTTTGATAACAGACGAAAAATTCTACGCTAGAATCATGTGCTGAATTCATGGTGACAGATTGCGCGTCAATGTCCTGCCACCCTGTGTAGATGAAAGCGAAGAACATTAGCCATATCATTCCCAAAAATTTACATATAACATTACTAGGGGCGCCACGCGGTTTCACCCGCATAAGTTTCGATCCCGTGGGAATATCTGGATATCCTATGTTAATCCTGGTTATAAACTATCTGTGAGACAAACATCTAAATCCGTTCAGTAGTTTTTGAGTGACAAACATGCATCCATCCATCCATCCTCACAAACGTTCGCATTTATAATATGTATTAGTAGGATTACAGGCAAGTCTAACCAAGGGGTATCGTGTTCTCCAGTAACTGCGTTGTGGAGGTCAAACAGGCAGGCGCTCTACGTAAAGTACTGGCATTCAGCTGCATCCGGTGCTGTTTTAGGTGCATACTATTATTACCTTAATCATCAACCCCAACCAAGGCTGTTAAGTGAGTTTTAAAATCCTAAAAATATTATTTTTTGCCAAAAAGTTGCATTTCTATTTGCATTTCTATTTCGATTGAAAAAACAAACGGGTAAATTGCGAGTCCGACTCGCACACGAAGGGTTCCGCACCACAAGGCAAAAACGCCGAAAAAAACAGGTTTTTTTATTATAGAGACCCCCTCTAATTTTTAACATAGTTTTATTTTTATTATTTGTTGTTATAGCGGCAATAGAATTACACACTCTGTGAAAATTTTCAAATGTCTACCTATTAAGGTTCATGAGATACAGCCCGCTGACAGACAGACTGACGGACAGACAGCGGAGGGTTTCGTTGGTACCCTTTGGGTATGGAACCCTAATAAATAATTTATTTATTTATTGAGGATCTCCAGCAAAGGATACACATACACAATATAAGTTTACAACAACTGTACCTAATAAAAAAAGGTTCTTTTACGTGTGCTCCTTCAATTACAGAAGACCACAGCATGCACAAATAACTAGGAGTAAACACGATCAAAATAGAGAATATAAATTATAATGAATATATAATATAAATAAATATATGAATGGTGAATACAAATTATAAAATTAGAAGGAAAAAAAAATTAACATTATCAAGATTGAGCATTCATATTACAAATGGTGTACCTAGGCAAGATAAAAATAAACATTGAGAAAAAACATTGAATCAATTGGAAAATTGTAGTTATTGAAGATTAACATGTCAAGATTGAGCATTCATATTACAATTGTTTAGTTTAATAATAATTATACTTAATTCACATTTCAGAGAGAAGTAATGTTATAATAAACTTAGTTATTTTGCGGTGGCTAAATTCTTTTTGTATTTTGAAATGGGCAGGGTTATGTCCAGGTCACAACGGTTTGACAACTCATTGTACTGCCTGCCGAGTCATATCCAATTTGCCTAATAGTTCGCTGCAGTCTATGACTCTATTGAATACCTTGTGCAGTAGTATCATGTCAGCCGTTTTCCGTCTGTCTGCAAGCAAGACCAGTTTGTAGTGCCCTAATCTGTCTTAAATCTTTGTAGCTTAAAACTTTTTTAGCTAAACAATCTTTGTAACAAAGATGATATAGGAAACATCTTTGGAAATTTTCCAGGTGATTAATGAATGTGTCGTAGTGGGGATTCCAAACCTGGCGGCTATATCCAAGTATTGGCCGAACCAGTGTGTTAAATAAATTAATTCTGGTAGACGCCTTTTTAAAATCTTTGCTGTTATGTAAGATAAATCCAAGGATTTTGAACCCCTTCAATGAAATATTTAGGATGTGTTTGTCAAATTTAAGTTTTTGATCTAGTGTGACTCCCAAGTTGGGTATTTTCTCTACCTGTAGTAGTTTCTGTTGTTTAGAAGTTTAGGTTGTTATTTACCATTACAAAACAGTATGTTTATTTACTGGCTCTCATTTTTAATGTGTATTATAACAACAGAATGACAAAGTCTAAACTAATAATATAAAGAGAAAATATTTTCACGGTAAAATGGTTGAACGGTTTTGGATGCAATTTGGCACATGATGACCTGGATAAGGACATAGGATACTTTTTATTTCGATTATCCATGGGACCGAGACCTTATTGGGTGAAACCACGGGGCGCAGCTAGTAGGTAATAAATTAGGACTTTTAAATAATATTGACATAAAAAATTAGTGAACTTTCAAAAAGAAGAAGTGCACTTGCACAGTCCATACAGGGATAATTGGTTGGTGCGTCATTTCCTTCACTTATAGTCTAACAAGCCTCTGCGAGTTGGCTTTTACCCCTTGTATGCCTAACAATGTCTGGGTATGGTGCCAAGATATGCAAATGGTTTAAAAACATAAATATTGAACAATGGGTGAACAGCTGCTGAGTTCATCATCAACATTCTACCACTGTTATCCCAATTTATTAGTGATTGGTGTGACATGTCTTTTTCTTCCACACTTCTCTATTAGTCGTCATCTCGGTAGTCAGACCCTTTCCAAACATATCATCATTCACACAGTCTATCCACCATTTCATAAGGAGCCAACAATTAAAAAAAAAACAGTGCAAAATCCTGCATCGCGCAAGCAGAGATTACTGCATAGTTAGCATATACATATACAACGTCCCAACATCAATTGTTGAGCAGTAACCCACCAGACACAAAATCCATCTGCTCCTCCAGGGATTCCTCCCTTTTCTATACAGAATGAGTGAACTTTACATCCTGTTCCTCAACAAGTTGGGATTATCTGCGAACTATTATTTTTACATTGTCTGTTTTACTAATGTGTAACAACATTTTAAGCTTTACCAGAAAAATACGAATTTCATAATATAGGTCGCTTAGCACTCGCACCGGCGTGCATGTATGACCAGATGTATGAATGAAAACTAGGTAAAAGGAGTATGCAAGGATTGTAGCAGGGTGAGTTCTGTAATTTCTGCCGACCCCCGGGAAGGTGTGACTTTATGTGTGTAATATTAACATTATAGTGATTGGACTAAACTACTGCTACCATATGAACCTGCCTGTATACTTTTGATGTGCATAAGTTTGGCAAAAATTAGAAAATTATAACTTGGGTACACAAGAATTCATATTCCTTGTAAAATTCATGATGTTTTCAATCAATTATTATAAGAAACCTGCTTTATTTCAGTAAATAAAGTTATCAGCTGGTGAATGTGGGTAAGTAAAGATCGCGCGCCTTTGAGTAAGTAAGTACTTGTAAAAGGGAATCTCACCTTGTGTAACTATTATAACCTATTTTTACTGCTTAAAAAATGAATAATCAATTATTTTAAAGCTTACAAACATAACGTTACTTACCTAAACAGGAGAAAAGCTGCTGAAGTATCCACCACCACGCGATTCCGTTCTGTTTTTATCAAAACTGTCAAATTCAAACACTTAACAACCACTTAGATGCTATATCATTAGTTTATAAATAAACCCGGCCGTGATTTGAAATCAAACGCCTAGGTTTAATAAGTGTTTGTTCGAGAGAAATGTTGAAAATATCGATCGGCTATCGGTCAAGAAATACAAAACAAGCCATCTGTTGACAATTCTCTGTCAGTTTAAAATAATCGGATACACGTCTGAAAAAAATATTATCTAACAACGTTTTTATGACGGCTGGGCTGAGAAACTTTATTTTACACGAAATATTCAAACTAATCACTTGAAAATAATTTCAGAGAATTTTATTGAACGCGAACAATAAAAGCAATAGTCAACAGCATTGTTCGTTGTTCGTTCCTAGCGGTTGCACTGGTTCATAGTGAAAGATTTATCATTAGTATATTATCCTTTCGAAGAGAGGAGGCTTGTGTCCCATTATTAGTAACACTATAGGCTGATTTTTATTTTATGTTTTTCCATTATTTACATATAAATTCTATTTTTAAATATTAGCTTAGAAAAAACAAAAAAAAATAGTAGCTCACCGGTATCGACAACAGGATACTAGCTATCACCAGTCAGAACTCCAGACCCAGAGAGAGGAACCTCCTCACAATGTGAGCCATATCAAGGAGTACTGCCTTCTGAATCAGGCTCTTGATCCAACCGCCTAACGAGAGCCTCGAGAAACGTTGATCGAGGCTTTTGGCCATCAGGCCATTGGCCAATACGATAATCGGCACAATGACAGCCGAGCTCATATTCCAAATGTCAGCAACCTCATGTGCTAAGTCAAGATATTTCATTTGTTTCTCTTTCTCAGCTTTCACGAGGTTTTCGTCATGTGGAACGGTAACATCCATAATCATTGTGCGGCTCGCTAATCAATCTATTACCAAATATATCAGGCTTATTGGCGGCAATAGTCCTGTCAGTAATGATAATGATAGACCGATCCCAGTACAACGTACACAGTCATTTTCAAGAAATGGGTCGGGCACATACTTGAAATATGATACCTCAGCATCCACGAGTTTATATTTTAAAGCAATCTGCGGGTGAATAATCGGCTACTTGGTTATGCCTATGCAAGTACTCGCCGTTAGCCAGACGAGAACAACCAGACATATGTCTCATGGACGCACCCGGATGATGACATGCCCGACACACGTCAACCGTTTCGTAAACAATGATTATAAAGGCAGATTATTAATATTATTATGTTATAAATTTTCTTGATCCTGCAATCTTATTGCGTTATCAATCACAATCTGAATCATTTTGAAGGATATTGTTAGTCCATTGCTTTATATGTTCGAAATATTTGTCTGTTCAACAACGTAAATGTCGCAATGAATGTAGTTGAACTATCAAATAGAAAAAAACCATTTCAACTGTTAGTTTGTTACGCGAGTTACCCCACTGGGCTAACCTAGTAAATTCAAATTATTTTTAGATAGAAACTAAACTAAACTAAACCTGTCTAAAAATAATTTGAATTTAGCAGACCCTTTTCCTACCTTCTCTGCTTACAAAACTTGACGTATATGTATCCGAACGCAAAAGAGTAACTTTCGAAACTCATTACATTATCATAGGAGAAATAAACGAGATTGTACAAACCCTTACTTCTGATTGGTTAAAGGCTAAAATGTGTCAAATTTTAGGCCAATCATATTCGTATAAATGGTATTACCCAATGGGGTTGCGTAAAGTACAGTTGGTAATGTGATGTATTTATTTATGTTCCTGTCAGTTGGTAGTAGTGACAAAATTGCAGTGGAACGGGGTGGCGTAGCGGATTGCGCCTGATCCCGTTTTTAACATTTTTCACATACGACGAGCTTGATCCGTGACTTATTTGTGTAAAATAATTATAAGTCGATAGTGATAAGTGTTTCGAGTGCGCGATACAACGCGATGGACGCCGCATGAGCTGTGTAAAAGTGCCTAACAAGTTGGTCGTCGGTGTTGATAATGGCGTCCAGGACCGAATAAAATCAAAATGTTTGTGTGAAAACGTGAAATAATCGGAGGAAGCTGCTGTGATGTGTTTAGTTGCTGGTCAGTACATTGTGCACACATTTTAAATTCCGTATTTCGTGCGGAAATCTATCGATTATTGTGTTTTTTGACGAAGACGAAAGTTAGATCCTGAAAGTTAAAAAAAATAGGTCATGAATATGTTTTTGAGATTGATCTCGGAGTTGTAAAGGTAGGATGTAGGTCGTAGAGCGCGCGTGTTAGTCAATATCTGCGGTATTTCGCTCAGGGCGAGCTATGTTGACATTTTACAGAATCATGTCGCAAGGCAAGAGAGTATCTGGGTCAGCCAGTTTGGGGTCAATTGCGCGCGCACGGAGCCAGTGACGTCAGGCCTCCCCTTGCCACCCCCGAACACATTTCACTTTCTGTGTACACGAAAATATAAAATATGTGCAAGCTAGGTCATGCAAGCAAGGAGACTGAATAGGAACCCTGTGTCAGGTATTTTTAATCTGTAATTGTTTATGGTTGATATTTGTAGTGCAATGGGTCATTGACCCCGTTTTTTGATCTTTTGGGTATGTGCATAGTTTATTTATTAATTATCTTTCTATTGAGGGTTCTTAGTCTTTCTCTAATTTCTTTAGACTCCTCACTGTCATTATAGAACATTAATGGTCAACTGTAACTTTCAGTAACAACAAATATAACAAAGTTCACTTGAATATCTGACAGTAACATTGTCTAAGTTATAGACTATGTTATCTCAGTTTTAGACTCTAAACCCCTAATTACTAAATTAGGTTTTTCTTTAGATCAGAAGGCCAATTTCCATAATTAAAAGGTTCAAAATCTAGTTGCAATCTCATGTCAGCGACAATCAATGTCAAAAACTTTTAAAATGTAGGGAAATTAGAGGCATTTTTGACAGATTGAGACTGAGATTAGACTGAGAATGGTCGTAAAATTATGAGAATTGCCGGTCAGGCTTAAACCACCAAGTCAGTTATTGAATTAGGAACCTAACTGTTATAGAAATGCAGTCATTTAGACAAAAATGACAACTTAGTTTGGTGCTAAGTTGTCATTTTAGTATTAAGAACTTTGCTTACATTGAAATACAAATACAATACAAGTTCAAAATACAAATACTGGCTCAAAACTTATGGCTAGAACTAAAGTTATATTTCCCTGAAGAGACACCTTTACAGATTATGAAGGTAAAGTATATAATGTATATATATTTGAATTGCGAATTTGAGATAATTGTCAAGTTGAACAACAATTGAACATTGAACAACAAACTGTATTTCATACTTAACAAAGTTCAAATTCCATTGCAGCCAAAAATTTATTAGGATCTTTTTGGTTACAAATGTCCAATGGTCACTCAAAATTCAACTTAGAATACATTGCACTAAAGTAGATAACTGATTAAGTGGTGATGGAATGTGAATTATGACATTATGAACACTGCTATGAGCAGAATAATTTTCAGTAAAGGGACAAAAAAATAGAGTTATAAATGTGGTAGTCAGTTCTTCCAGTTGGATAGATCAACCAGCCAGCACTTTCTATTAACAACAACGGTTCATAGATTTCAAAATATTTTGTTGATTAAAATATGATAAATTATTTTATTTCTGTAAGAGCTGATTTTTCAATAGTTAAATAATGTCTTAACTGAAGAGTGAATATTGCCCTTTGACAGCTTTTGTATAAAAAATATGTCAAACTGTCATATTTATTCTTCAGATAATAGTATTCTGACTATTAAAAATTCAGCTTTAGCAGGTTTGTGGTTTGTTCAAACACTGTTACAGATGAGGTTGGCATTTCATGTCTGACCACTCTGAAAAGAAAGGCTGAAACAAACTCAGAGGTCACAGCCTCTTTTAAAGTCCAGACAATCATGGTCAGATCATGTGAAGACCATCTATGGTGTCTGAAATGATCTTTTGAGGAAAGAACCCCACAGATTGAGTGCACCTGTCCAGTCAGTGCACGCATTTGTCAGTAATCATGCAGATCAACTCAACAATTTGATGAAGATTTGAACAATAATAATATTCACTTAACTGCGCCTACTAAAAAGTCTTTAAAACTTTGCCCTGTGTGAAAGTAGAGTATGAAAAATAAACCATGGGTGGACTGTGTGTAAGATGATATGGCTGGATAGGAACCAAGTGATTCAACAGAATAACCGGTTGAATGCTGTAATTGTAGAAATAATTAAAAAACCATTGTGGCTTTTTAATTGTTTCTCTGATCCACATTTGGCCTTTTTTTTTTACTAGCCTATTCTGTCCCACTCCTGGACAAAGGCCTCTCCATTTCTTTCGCACTTCCTCCTTCCAGGTTTGATGGAACTTTTCGAGCTTGTCCTGCTATATCCCACGTGGTCTGCCGTGACACCGCCTCATTGTTTCAGGACACCAGTTCTGTGTTATTTGGGCCCACAGTTTGTCCAACATGCAGCAGACATGTCCTGCCCAGGTCTATTTAAGTCGGGCAGCCTTTTGAGCTTTTAGTTCAGGTATACAAAGGGTTAAAGCCCTGTTCCTGTCTCCTATTGTGCTGTGCCCGACAGGGTCCATAATGATCATGTCCTCGTAAAACCTACCACCCAAGTTCACATTGTGGAATGCAAATAAATAGTGAGTATTGAGCAGACAGCTGTGCTGCTGGACAGTTGGTTGCGTCACTTGTTCCTCCCAGCTAAATAAAGCACTAGGTAAAGGAAAAGTAACATAATAATATTTACATGTGCATCATGTAGATGACAGATGACGACACTGTTAAAAATCTGTGTTATTACTGATAACACAAGATATTAGAGCACTGTACACTTTTCATTGAGCGAAAACCGATGTTTAGCAGACATATTAATAAAACCTCATTCTGTACATAGTATCATAGTAGAATGAGATGGAATGTTAATTATCTGAGATTATGAACACTGATAACTCTCAAGGGATAGGGGCTAGCGGCGGTAAGACCCCTCTTTGAGGAGTGGCTAGAGAGGCGTCACGGCGTTCTCACCTACCGCCTGACGCAGGTCCTTTCCGGACACGGATGTTTCGGGAGGTTCCTGCACATAATCAGGCGGGAGGAGACGCCCGGGTGTCACCACTGCGAGGATCGCCCAGAGGACACGGTGGAGCATACGGTGGAGGTCTGCCCCGCTTGGGCAGAGCACCGCCGTGTCCTCGTAGAGGCGATCGGCAGCGGCGGCGACCTCTCGCGTCCGGCCCTGGTTCAAGCCATGGTCCGGGGCGAGAGGGAGTGGGAGGCGGTCACCTCCTTCTGCGAAGCAGTCTTGCTAGCGAAGGAGGTGGCGGGATGGGCTAGGGAGAGATCCTCACGCCTCAGCCGCCGAGGGAGACGCTCCGGGCGTCGGGAGCCGCGTGACGACTCCCGGCCACCGTAGGCGCGGGCCTGCGGGCGGAGAGCAATGGGTAGCTCTCCGTCCGATCAGAAGGAACACGGGTGGGTTTTAGTCAGTAAGAGTCTGACACTCCCTTCTGCTCCACCCAGAGCGGGAGGGGTCATTTGATGAATTCCCATCCTCAAAAAAAAAAAAAAAGGGATAGGGGGCGAGCCCATTGGCCATCAACCGGGCACAAATGCAGACTCCGGTCAGACTGAGAAATTCCTATAAGAGAAACCAAATCACACTGCCTGACCTGGAAATTGAACCTAGGTCCTCATGCTTGCGTAGCCCGTAGCACTGGCGCTAGCTAGCCACTGGACCACTGAACCAACCAGTAGCCCGTAGCACTGGCGCTAGCTAGCCACTGGACCACTGAACCAACCAGTAGCCCGTAGCACTGGCGCTAGCTAGCCACTGGACCACTGAACCAACCAGTAGCCCGTAGCACTGGCGCTAGCTAGCCACTGGACCACTGAACCAACCAGTAGCCCGTAGCACTGGCGCTAGCTAGCCACTGGACCACAACCAACCAGTAGCCCGTAGCACTGGCGCTAGCTAGCCACTGGACCACTGAACCAACCAGTAGCCCGTAGCACTGGCGCTAGCTAGCCACTGGACCACTGAACCAACCAGTAGCCCGTAGCACTGGCGCTAGCTAGCCACTGGACCACTGAACCAACCAGTAGCCCGTAGCACTGGCGCTAGCTAGCCACTGGACCACTGAACCAACCAGTAGCCCGTAGCACTGGCGCTAGCTAGCCACTGGACCACAACCAACCAGTAGCCCGTAGCACTGGCGCTAGCTAGCCACTGGACCACTGAACCAACCAGTAGCCCGTAGCACTGGCGCTAGCTAGCCACTGGACCAATGAACCAACCAGCAGCCCGTAGCACTGGCGCTAGCTAGCCACTGGACCACTGAACCAACCAGTAGCCCGTAGCACTGGCGCTAGCTAGCCACTGGACCACTGAACCAACCAGTAGCCCGTAGCACTGGCGCTAGCTAGCCACTGGACCACTGAACCAACCAGACAGAAGCAGGTACAATTATACTTTTGGAAATTCGTTGAAATTGGTAAACCTGCAATAGACTACCTAAGATCACATGACCCGCGGTCGTTGACCCCGTGATCTACTGTAGGTACTTACTTGCAATTTTTGCAATTTTTTTTTAATGATAGGTACTTATCATGTCATTGATTCAAAAAAAAAAAAAATATATATATAATAGCATCTAGCCTAAAAAACCTATATTTTTTACTAGCTGCGCACCGCGGTTTCACTCGCATAAGTCTCGATTCCGTGTGAATATCGGAATAAAAAGTATCATATGTCCCCCGACTGAAACCCTGAATTCAGCATATGATTCTAGACCCTCTAACGTAAAAATGTTTCGCCGTACATTAAAAAAACCGGCCAAGTGCGAGTCGGACTCACGCCCGAAGGGTTCCGTACCATTATCTATAAAAATCACGTCTGTTGTATGGGGGCCCCCCTTAAATATTTATTTTATTTTGTTTTTAGTATTTGTTGTTATAGCGGCAACAGAAATACATAATTTGTGAAAATTTCAACTATCTAGCTATCGCGGTTCTTGAGATACAGCCTGGTGACAGACAAACGGACGGACAGACAGCGAAGTCTTAGTAATAGGGTCCCGTTTTTACCCTTTGGGTACGGAACCCTAAAAAATCATCAGTTTCATAGAAAGTGCAAACTACGCGGTCAAAATTTATGGAGCCGACGAAAATTTTCAATGCAGTAGGTGTACTTTAGAATCATGTGACACTGAATCCATGGGGACAGAAGGTCAATTCCCGTAATTAAAAACGTTCAAAATCTAGTCGCAATCTCACCCCAGCGACAATAAATGTCAAAAATGTAAGGAAATTAGAGGTCTTTTTGACACATTGAGACTGAGATCAGACTGTGGATGTTTTTCAGATTACGGGAACTGCCCCTCTGGTTGCGCGTCGATGTCCCTGCCACCAGTGCCACGCTGCATGTCTTGCTATGCTACTAACACATGTACCAATTATCTGTAAAAATATTGAATTTCTTTGTCATATTTTTCGTCCATTCTATTTATTTGACCCAGATTCTCGAGGCCATGCACATTATCATCAAACATAGATAATAGATAAATAACTTTTGTTTTATTGTGCTAAGATATCGATCAAATCTGTATCCTTCACGTCTGTGAAGTTTACACAACAGAAAACAGTTTTTTTAAGCTGATATTCCAAGTGTGGAAAGTTTTGAGTATGAATGTCGATGGCTATAAGAGTAGGGGAAGACCAAAGAAACGATGGATGGACTGTGTGAATGATGATATGGTTAGAAAGGGGGTGACTGTCGAGATGACGACTGATATAGTTTGACCGAAACTGCTGTACCGCGCCTTAGGAAAGCGCGGCGAGGCGGGGGGCGGGACGCCGTGAGCGATGACGAATGAGCGGCCTGCACTGCCCTCCCGTCTCGCCGCGCACATACCGAAGGCGCGGTACAGGGTTTTGGTCAAACTATAGAGAAGTGTGGAAGAAAAAGATCTGTTGCGCCGAGCACTGGTACATTGGGATAAGGGCGGGAGAATGCTTGATGATGATTCCAAGTGACTACAGTACTACAATACTACAGCACTACAGTACTACATTAACTGCGGTCGATGAAATAAATAAATAAACGTTTATTTATTTAATCATTTATCTTTTAATAGTCATCTTTCTTTCTTTTATCAAAGAAAAAGCCTTTGAAGCAATTCTTGTCTGACCGAGTTGCAATAGCATGGAGTAGGCTCCCGGAAAATGTAGTGACGGCTTCCACACTGAACTGCTTCAAGACTCGACTGGACAGATTAGATATCTTGGGCTATACGATACACACGAATCCACTAATTAGCTGCTAGTGTGTCTAAACCAATAAATAAGGATATTTCATCGCGACCAAAGTTGTCGACATAGCTCACAGAATAAGCAAGCTGAACTCAGCTGAAGTGGCAATGAGCCGGCCATATTAGCCATAGAACCGATGACCGTTGGGGTAGACGTGTTCTTGAGTGGAGACCGCGAATCGGTCAACGTTAGGTGGGACGCCCACACGCAATTGGAGCGACGATCTTCGCAGGATGGCTGGTAGCAGCTGGATGAGAGTTGCCGAAAAACTAGATTACACTCACTGCTGGACATAGGTCCAGAAGTGGACTGCTATAGGCTGATGATGATGATGAAAACCAGCGCTGGGGCTCTGTCTTGCGTAGGGTCGCAGCATAATGCTGAGCGATAGCCGTTTTGAGTGGATGTGTGTGACGCATGTCAAACATTTCTTATTGTTTTTTTCTTTATTTGTTTTTATGAAGATCATTTTGCGTCATGTTTACAGCAAATAAACGTATTTCCTTTATTTCTTTCATGATCGCGACACGTTGCGTCTGCGGACCTTCAATATCCTTGTTTTATTATATATTTATCCGTGTTTTCCCTTAACCTGCATTTAATTTTAATGATCGCTATGCAAGGATTGACATTTATATTGTTATATTTAAATGTTAGCAGGAAATCATCTAAACGTCTAGGTATTAACTTAGGGCCGGTTTTTTGATCCGTACCGTAGTTAACTCAACCAAATGTTAGTTTATCTAATGGTTATTATTTTGTTAAATAATAGTTAATTATTTGACCATTAGCATGATATTATAACATTAGATAAACTAAAAATTGAACAAAAAACAAATTTTGCAAAAATTTAACCATTCGTTACTATTTTTAACAATTGGTTGAGTTTAACTACGGATCAAAAAACTGGCCCTTAGTGCAAGCATAATTGCAAACTTGTCCAACTGTTGCTCAAGCTCGCCAGGAGCCTCTCACACGCGTCCACTTTCTTGTACTTCAGAAAAAAGAGGCCGACAACTTGAAAATTGTGCACATGAAGCTTTCAATTAGTTGTCGCGTACATTTTCTATCTTTTTAAGGGTTCCGTACCACAAAAAGAAAAACTGAACCCTTATAAGATCACTTCGTTGTCCGTCTGTCTGTCCGTCTGTCAAGACCCTTTTTCTCAGGAACGCGCTGAGTTATCAAGTTGAAATAAATATCAAATATCTCAGGGCTGCAATCCCTTGAAGCAGTGCAAAAATCAAACTTCAAGTCAACGCAATCAAAAGATACGGGCGTTTTTTCCGTTCATGCCGCATATTTTGACACTCGCAAGGGAATCAAAACCTATAGGGTACTCCCCGTTGACCTAGAATCATGAAATTTGGCAAGAAGCAATGTCATGTAGCACAAGTAAAGGAAAAAATCCGAAAACCGTATAGTAGTTACATACCTACAAAATTTGTATGGAACCCTCGGGGCGCGAGTCCGACTCGCACTTGATCGGTTTTTTTTTTTATTTCTAAAACTGAAATAAAGTTTGTTAACGTCCTGAATTAATATCTATCGTGATCTCTAACATGTTCCAATAACGGAAAACCATACACAGTTTATCGTTTGGGTTCCAACGGAGAGCTATTACAGAAAGGGCAATGATCGCTATTGCACGCTAAAATGCGACAACTATAGTACACTCCGTCACTCTCCCGCCTTTGACTTGTCTCGTGGTCGCAAGCGCGACTGCTGAGCGTGGCACATCTTGGGTTCGATTCTCAGGTCGGGCAAAGTGTTAATGTGTTTTTCTATTAGGAACTTCTTGGTAGTAACCCGGAGCTTGGAAATTGTCGGTATGATACCCCCGTGCCTCGCAAACCACGTTAAGCCGGTGGTCCTGCGCCTGATCCTCTCTTCGGGGTGTCGGATTACGTGCCGTCCCATCGGACTATGAGAGTGAGGGAAGAGAGAGTGCACCTGTGTCTGCGCACACACGCCTGCATATAATTCCTCGCGCGCCGAAGGCTGGTCCTCCTTTGAGATTGGCCGCTATGGCCGAAATACTGTTTGAACGACTATACAGGATGAAATAGAAAACTTGCGACAAGTCGAAATAGGAGATGCAGTAACTGTTCCATAATCATTATAAATTTAATTTCCCAAACCTAAATTCTTGACAAAAATCGTGTAATTATCGTCTTAGATAGTGCAAACTAAGTTATTGCAATCAAGTAAACACGAATTATCGCCGTCTCAGCTTTTTTTTTTTTCATAATTATCAAATAAAATTAGAAAAATAAAGTATCAATTTTAGCGCGCGCCCGAAAAGCAATCCATTCATCGCTGAGTTCAAACCATGAAGCGAGGTGGCAGTGTTGAACTAGTGGTACTTACCTAATTTTGATCGTTCCTACGAACAAGAGAGCGCGCGACGTCGACGTTGCAAATCGTTCGCCTACGCGCACGTACGTGCATCCCTTTATTTATTTATTGGCCTATCTACAATTGAACCCTGTTAAGCAGAAAAGATCCAACCAACATTTTGCTACTTTTGAGTAAATACGATTTGAAGTTTAGGAGTGAATATAAAACTAACAACCAGAGAAATACAAAAATGGAAAGTTACTAATGCTAACAAAGTAAATTAGCATTATTTTAAATGTACACACAGGCAAGTTTCCTGATTTTCTTAAAAAACTATCCGTGGATCTTATATGCAAAAAAGAAAATTGTCGGTAACATTTTTACATAGAAGTTTGTTTGGTGGAAGTGATCAGATTGCTTGGATCTTTTTTGCGTATCTAAAGTTCGATGTGTACATTCTTACTATATATATAACTCGATTTTCGACAAATTGCTGGTTGGATCTTTTCTGCTTAACAGGGTCCAATTGTTACACTGTTTATCTTTAGTGTACAATATGATGCGTAGACTCAGCATGCAAAAACAAAATTATAACATCAATGAAATTGCAATAATTATGCAGTAATAACGCTTCCAGCACTAGTGGGTACTCTTTCCTTAATGACATGCCCTAAATTTACTTATTGCACGCTGAATTAGATATTTTAATGTGTCGCACCTATTCAATGTCATCCTGTATACTTAATAGTGTCAGAATGGCTAAGATCTAGTTCACTCAAAAAGTGTGAAAACATCGATCGTATAGTTGTGGTCACTACGGCAGTATAGCAGAGTCATGTTTATTTATGGAATTAAGAATGACCTCAAAAAAATACATAAACTCATGCACTTTCCTTATTCTGTTTTTGGGTGCACACAGAAACTACAGAACGCGATATTCTATGACTAAGAGCCTCATATTCCTTACGAGACAAATATCCTGCGACATGTCGGGGTCGGTTTCCAGTCTTAACCGGATGCAGCTGGATACCGGTATTCTACATGGAGCGACTGCCTATCTGACCTCCACAACTCAGTTACTGGGTAACACGATACCTTTTTGGTAAGACTGGTTGCCAGACTTTCAAGCTTCTGTCGACCCGTAACGACTGTCAATGATCCACGAATGACAGCCGGGACCAACGGCATAACGTGCTTTCCGAGACACAGAGGGGTCTGTAAAGATGGTCACCAATTCACGGGCTAGCGTAGCTTAACCTGATGTATCCACCAGTGAGGCTGTTCTTACTTAGCCACGAGCCCTGTATGTATGTATACTCCGTGTTCTTCACGTTATCCATAAACCTTGGCAAACGCTTTCATAGCTTTTACAAATTAAATCTAACAGAGGAAGTAGTACTTAAAAAGGCTTCGTTACAAAGATATTTTAAATTTCATTTAATTAAATTTAATTGAGCTATGCAGTAAGAAAGCGTCTTAATTTGGCCTTTGTTGTAGCTTAGTGCAATTAAAATGGTAAATCTATCAACTGCTTCGACTAAAGAGATAAAGAGGCATGCATATCGGTCGTTTTTCGTCAAAGTATTTAGTTTGTATGAAAATTAACAAAACTTAAAAAATAAGACTTCATTAATGTGTTCATAATGAAAAATTCTTATTTCCATGGTCTGAAGTCTGAACATCTGGTCGAAGTTTATGTATGTCGTCTGGAACACGGTGTGTATGTATGATGTCATATCTTTCTCACATTTCCACCCGTTGCTTTCTCTCTCTCTTCATTTCGGTCTGAGTTAGCTCACTCAGCGTCGGTCTCAGACTCGTAAACCGAACTTGCACACACAGTAGACAATAGTATTGTCTAATGTTTATGTTTATGTCCGCTCTCCGCTGAATACAATCCGTCATACACGGGATTGTTTTCACAGCTAACTTGAAAATAGAGCTATTGAATGTTCTGTAGATAAACCTAACATTTTAAGAAAGGAAAAAGAAAAATACACAGCCATAATAACATCATGCTTTTTTTTTTTTGAGGATTTTGAAATCATCAGATGACCCCTCCCGCTCTGGGTGGAGCAGAAGGGAGTGTCAGACTCTTACTGACTAAAACCCACCCGTGTTCCTTCCTTAGCCCTTTATGTACCAGGGCAGCGGTAACTCTTTCGAACGATCCCGCTACCCCGGAGACGATCCCGCTACCCCGGAACATCATGCTTTAGGCTGCTTTTCAAAGTCAAAATATTTAATTTCACATAAACCTACATGGGCATTTATGAAGCGTCAGAAAGTACGCAGCTTTCTTAAGTGCCCTCAAGAAAGCGCACATGAATTGTCTAAAGGGCCTGCGCCACCAGCAAGCTTGACTGCAGTCTTGTTGGCTTGCCGATAAATCTCGCTGGTGGGGATACATTATGTGATATTTGATTTTATTTATGTAAGTAAGTTTGTAAAAACACTAACCTGCACGTACACGTCAATCATGTTTTAAAAACGAGAGGAGGTCGGCGTTTCCTCTCTGACGTTTCTGAGCCTATTGAGAGACTGTGAACTCTGAATAGAATATAATAGTTCTTTATTTGCACAGAAAGTAGGTACAAGTTACAGATGTTAAGTTTATAATTATTCTTGTACTAACTACGTTAACTAAGGCATGCAAACAGTTTTAACTATAATAATAAAGATTCATTAATATATATTATTAACACACACGAGTTTGTTTCTTACTCAGAGGTCATAATCTTGGTCTGATTATGTGAGGACCATGTAGATTGGTGTCTGAAATGGTCTTTTGAGGAAAGAACCAAGATTTATATGGACCTGTCTAGTCAGTGCAAGCATTTGTCAGTAATCGTGTAGCTCAACTCGGAACTTAAGGAACTCAACGTAATAATTAGCTCATCTTTCCATCAGGCGCTAAACGCTCAAAAGACACGTCGTTGTAATGTATGTTGTGGTGTTGCAGACGGTGCAGGCGCTTGCATAGCGCGGTGATGGCGGTGGCGGGCGCCCCATGAGCCGGCTGCTGTGCTGTCTGTGTGAGCGCCGAGCCGACATGGGCGCCGCGCTCTCGCATCCTCAGGTAAGCACGCTCATCGACCCTTCAGCAGTTCCATTTGAACTACGAAACTTGCCCTTACTACTACTACGAAATAGTGGTGCTGTTAGAGTCAAACTGTTACCATAGGTGTGCGACTGGCAAGCGGTTGTAGTAGAGCTGACTGCGGAAAAGGTCAGGGTTGTCGTATCACTTGTGAAGGCACAGCGTAGGTAGACTTCCCACAAGGTGTTTCGAAAACCTGGTAAGGGTTGCAGGAATCCGCTGGAAACGGAAGACACGGAACCGGTCAT
Source organism: Apamea epomidion (assembly GCA_947507525.1). Lineage (NCBI taxonomy): Eukaryota > Metazoa > Arthropoda > Insecta > Lepidoptera > Noctuidae > Apamea > Apamea epomidion. The sequence goes on from OX382255.1 coordinate 9,784,099, forward strand.
AGCGTCGATCCTTGTGGGAGGCCTATGTCTAGCAGTGGACATCTTTGAGGACGACTTGTGGAATCTCTTATACCCTGTCCATTAGGCTAACCGTTTTTTGACAGCTGTCTTAGAACGTACATATTCCAGATTACGTAAAAGTTAACTTTAAAATGCGTAATAAAATATAAACTGCCTTATCTTATTGAATTGTCTTATTTATGGCTTCTTACAGACATTATAATACCGTACGTGTATCAATCAATGTATTGTGTGTTGCTGCAAGCACTAGTTCGATCTGTCAAAAAACGGTTTACCTAATGGACAGAGTATAATGCATCTCATATTCGTTTTTTTTGTCGTGTGACACAGGTTTGCTAGAAAAAGTATGCGCTTCGGGAAATACGAAGATTGCCGAAGCGGTTCTGTTGTGTCTGTACAATTCTTCTTTCTCTCTCGTTAATATTGACTTCTTGTTAACAGGAGGGCGAGGCGTGCGACGGCGCCGGCGTGGCGGCCGCGCCTCCCACCATGGCAGATGTCATACGGTGAGTGGGCATACCTTGCGCTCACAGAGCTTGGAGACGCCCCGGCGGCTACTGCTAGACGCGGCACTGTCACCACTTTCCATACAAGCGTGTCACTTTACTCGCACTACGTACTAATATCGTATTGAAACTGGCGGTTTTGAAGGCCCAGAAGTAATACGCTCAATGCATTTTTATGTTCCATGAATTTAATTAGTAGGTACTGCCTTCTCTAGTGCCTGATTTCTGATTCGTTTTGACACCTCTGACACACAATGACGCAGTGACAACACTTGATTGTCATAGATACGCTATTTAATCATGTGTGAGCTCTCTTCTCAGTATGGACACATTTTCTTGTGAATAAGTACTGTGAGAGCAAATCTAGCGATTTAAATCTTTGGGGGGCGGGGACTTTGACTTAATGTCAAGTACTGGTGTAAATGACAGATTTTCATGACGGCCGTTAGAATATAACGGTACCGCTCTTTTAGGAAACCATAGCTAAAAGGGAGCAGGGTTTGATTGCTTACGAATGTTAGCTGATATACTATCTCGCTCTGTTGCAGAGAAAGGAAGAAGAAGGCGGCGGGCTCCGGGCTCGGCACGCTGCGGCGCCGCATCGCGCTCGTGCGGCGCCCGCGCGACAACCGGCCCGACAGAGGTACGTACAGCCCAGGCTTTTACATCTTCGTCAGTTTTTTAATTCTTTCCTTTATCAAGTCGGGACACCTAACACCTTTTGAAGCTACGGCACTGAGCTGACTATTGCATACAAAACTACATTTAATTACTTGATAACAAAGATCAAAATAGCGTACACACTGTCAAGTTGACATCAACCTGGCTTGTAATAGCTAGGACCCTTATTGCGTAACTCACTATCTATCACAATCTGAATCATTTTGAAGGATATTGATAATGCATTGCTTCATATTGTTGCGCGCCACAATGAATGCCTGGTACATGGTGACATTAATTACCACTAGCGCCATCTAGTATCGAGTAGCAGAACTAATAGAGTCAAGATCCTTCTAGAAATTTCGATGCTAGAACTTTCTAGAACTATCGACATCTGGTCAATCGGGGCCGGTATGTACTCGAACCTTCTAGATGTTTCTACATTAGAAGGTTCTAGAACTATTTGCGGCATTATATAAGACCGGGATGAGCTACGACCGAGTCAGAGTTGGATCAGCGATACAAGCGAATACATCGAAAGCGATCTTCAAGTGCAAATTAAGTGCAATTGTGTTTTATAATTAGTGTGTTCGAGTTGTTATTAGTGTTGTTTAATTAAAGTGTAATTTTTGGTAATTTATATCGGCAGTTTTAATTGTCACGAACCCCGAAGCTCGTAACAATATGTTCGAAAAATTTGTCTGCTCAACAACGTTAACAAAGCATTGAATGTTGTTGAACTGTCAAAATGAAACCCATTGCCACTGTTAGTGTGTTACGCGATTTCCCCGCCGGCCATTTTATGGAGTATAGTCAGACCTGGGTTAGTAAGAACTGGATAAGCGAGAATAAGTGAGAGTGACTGCCAGGTCCCTTCATTTTACCAACAAGAAAACCACTACAGGGGACAGACAGAAACCTTCTGTATCGATTGAATTGGTTGTCGTGACTATAAACTGACTTCATTCCCTCCCCGCCAGGTTGCGAGCACGCCCGCTTCATCCGCTCGGTGGTGAGCTCATGGCGTCTCGCTGAAGTATTCCTGCTTTGTGAGGAGTTGGAAGCCGGGGCCGCCCTCCGCGACCTGGTGACGCAGGCAGAGCTGGCGCGGGAGCCCGCGGGCGCCTTGCACGCTGACCTGGCGCAGGCGTACAAAGACAGGTGAGGGGCGAGAGGAACTAACTGGCATTGAGGTCAAGATTGCTGGTGGACTAGCCACTGCCGTCTATTTGGAACAGACCATATCTATTTTGTCGTTCCGATTTGAAGGGGCCCGGGTGCCGGTGTAATTATAGGCAAAACGGTGAAGGAAAACATCGTGAGGAAACCGGCATGTCCTAGAACCCAAAATTCGAAGACATGTGACATCTACCAACCCGCACTGGGCCGGCGTGGTAGAAAACGAGCCACTCTCACAAAGAGGAGGCCTGTGTCCCAGCAGTGGGCATATTATAGGATGATTATGCTGTTATGCTGAGACATTTCCGCGCGTCCGACTACTGCCAGCGCTGCTGTTACATTCTCTATGCAGCAGCCGACTACCTGTATAAAATCTTTGTTGCTTGTACTGAAGCTCTCCTTACCCGCAGATGGTGGTGCGACGTGGAGCTGGTGGGCAGCGGCTGGTCGCTGGCCGCGCACCGCGCCATCCTGTGCGCGCGCTGCAGCTACTTCCGCGACCTGCTGCAGCGGTATCCGCCGTGAGTGATCTTGTACTTGTCCTACGTGGAGCTGGTGGCAGCGCCATCAAATACACCAAAGTGAAACCTTTCAGTTCCCCTAATGTTCATCATTTCCGTAAACTCTCATCAACTACTTTATGGTGGAACATAAAGTAGTTGTTCTGCTACTATTTACATGACGTTGGTACTCATTCAGAAATTTGAAGGTTACCGAAACGCTTACCTTTCCTGGTACAGACGCCAGCAGGTCAAGCTACCCGAAACTGTCAAATTTTCCCAATCAATCTTGAACCTTAATGCTTTAGAGATAAAGTTGAAAATCTATTGAAGAAATTTGACAGATTGTAGTAGCTTGATGTGTTGGCGTATGTACGTACATGTGCGAAAGCAGCACGGTAGGGTAGCCTTCAAAATTCGCGGATCAGTCGTATGTTGATCACAATATGATTTGTGACCGTAACAAGTATTTATTTACAGAATTATAATCATTAAAGTCATACAATTTTCTAAGTTCACATTCATTACCCAATAAAATTACTATTTCACGAAATCATGACGTTGAAAGTCGATCCATTTTTTATTTTTTATGTTAGCTTATTTTGTGTATTTTGTTTTGTGTGAGCGATGGTCGTTTTGCGTGAATGTGACGCATGTTTACGCCCAACTTGTTTTTTTTGTGTGTTTATGTCCTTTTTCATGCGTCATCTTTGCCGCAAATAAATGCATTTTCTTTCTTTCTTTCTTTCTGTCCCACTGTTGGGCAAACGCCTCTCCTTGTTTCTTCCAAACCTCCCTGTCTCGTGTGATCTCTGGCCACGTTGGCCTGCAAATAATATTATATCGTCACACCACCTTCGCCGTGGTCTATCTCGACGGCGATGTCCTGCCTCAGGCGACCAGTGAGTCTTCTTATCTTTGCGTCACCATTATCGACAGGCTCGATAAGGTCTCGAAGGCACACATCAAAGATCTTATTCTGTAAATAGTAAAGAACGTAAGAACATGAGAATTCGCGGGCTACCCTAGCGCACAGTGGTCGGCTGTGTAACGTCGTGTGGTCGCAGTAACGCTCTGTGTGACAGCTCGTGCTGCCGCGTGCCGCTGGAGGGCGCGGGCGCGGCGCTGGCGCGCGACGAGCTGGAGGCGTGCGTGCTGGCGCTGTACGCGGGCTCGTCCGTGTGCTCGCTGGGCACGCTCTGCGCGGTGTGTGCCAGTAAGTGCTACTTGTTCACAGGCCTACGACGTATTCCCATATAACGCTGCCATTCTTTGTATCCTCTCTTAAAAAGAACCAGGTTCTTGTATTTGAGCACGACGACACGGTTGGCGCAGTGGTTGAGCGATTGAATGCTGCGCTGCGTGTCGCGGGTTCGATTCCCGCACGGAACAAATATTTGTATGGCTTACAAGTACTTGTTCCGGGTCTGGCTGTTTGTGTATGTGATTTTAAATGTTTGTAAACGCACCCACGATACAGGAGAAATTCCTAGTGTGGGGCAACGTTTTTTGAAAAAAAAAGTACCATACTCAAATACACGAGCGGCCCAGACAGGCAGCGGACATCGGCGAGGGGCACCGGCTGTAGTTGCCGGTGACACGTGTCGCTCGGGTCTATGAGCACTACGTTAAAGCACGACTAAGTAACGTTTAGAGATCTCGGCCTTAGAGTGTTCGGTTGTCGAGGAAGCCATGTCAGTTTCCTCGCGACGTTTTCTATCCAATGTTGTATGTAGTACTAACAATGCTGTCTTATTCGTCACAGAGTGGGACCGCGGCGTGAACGCGGACGGCGACCTGGACATCATCAACGTTGACAACAACGGCAGTAAGTTTGTTCAAGTTACCTATAGCTCGTGCCCGCGACCCCGTCCGCGTGGAGTGTCTTGTTCCACCGACCCCACCCCGTCGCGCCGCATCGCCTGCCCATCACATAACTGCGTCTTCCTTTTGCTCAGTTCCTAAGGGTCATAGCGTGATGTCAAATAGCTATAACCTTCCTCAAGATTTGTGTGTAGCGGTATCTACACCGCCACATGCGAACAACGCGTCATACTGACGTCACGCAAATCCTGCATCTCGCAAGCAGAGTTTATCGCGCAATTAGCATATATACAAACTATGTAATAAAATGCAAAAATAATTTTTCAAATCCGACTGGTAGTTTCAGAGATTGGCGTGTTCAAACAAACAAACTTCAGCTTTATTCTTGGTATATAGATTCTTATTTTACATATTACATATTGTTGCGCGCCACAATTAATGCCTGATACATGGTGCTGGAACTTACTAGAACTGTCGACATCTGGTCAGTTGGGGCCGGTATGTGTTCGAACATTCTAGATGTTTCTACAATAGAAGGTTCTGGAATTATCTGCGGCACTATATAAGGCCGGGACTAGCCGCGACCAATCAGACTTGTTTCTGCGATAGAAGCGAATACATCGAAAGCGATCTTCAAGTGCGACTTAAGAGCGATTGTGTTTTATAATTAGTGTGTTTGAGTTGTTATTAGTGTTGTTTAAATAAAGTGTAACTTTTGGTAATTTTTATCGGCAGTTTTTATTGTCACGAACCCGAAGCTCGTAACAATATTACAATATTTAGGATGTAATGCATTTTTTCCAACGATTGTATTTTTATTTTGACATGCAATTTTTTCAAAGTTTTCATTTTATACGTACCTATTGGAGAACTTCTACTATAAACTCTCTACTATATACTCTACCTATTGGAGAACTTCTACTATAAACTCTCTACTATATACTCTACCTATTGGAGAACTTCTACTATAAACTCTCTACTATATACTCTACCTATTGGAGAACACTCCTTTGCAAAGAAACGGGCACCTTACAGTCATCGACTTTTCTACGGATAATATTAATATATTTAGTACTTATGTCATTAGCATAAATGACTAGAAATTTCTTATTATCAATGAGAATATAGTTTTTAACACTTAAATCCTGGAATCGATGTTTTGGTCAGTGTAAACAGAGAGTCGTGTTAAAATGGAGATTTTTATGGGTATAATGAAATTAAGACTACGAGTATTTTCATGATATTTTAATAAAAAAGACATAAAAAAATATTATTATAACGAGTATGACCTCCCCTTGCAGCGATTACGGCATGTAATCGCCTTGGCATGCTTTCCACCAGGTTTTTGATGGTGTCCTGTGGAATGTGTTCCCACTCAGCCGAGATCTCACGTTTAAGCTCCCTGATGTTTTGTGGAAGTGGTTGGACAGATCGTTCTCGCCGTTTTAGGAGGTCCCAGACGGGCTCAATGGGGTTAAGGTCGGGGCTCCGCGCTGGCCAATGCAAACGACGAATACCGACCTCTTGCATATAAGCATCTACGTCACCACAACGGTGGGCGCGAGCATTATCGTCCATGTAAATGGCATCTTCACCAATTACAGTCAGTGCGGGGTGTGCATGTTGACAAAGGATTTCAGTTATGTACCTTTGCGCATTTAGTGAGCCATTTTCAATGAATACTATTTCGGTACGATAGCTGGAAGTTACGCCCGCCCAACACATAACGGACCCTCCGCCATAAGGGGTGATTTCTTCAAAACACACGTCGGCGTAGCGTTCTCCTGGTCTTCGTAACACTCGCCGACGTCGGTCCTCACCATTCAGACAAATTCGAGCCTTATCGGAAAAGAGTACGCTACTCCAGTTACCTAGTGTCCAAGATGGCAATTTGTAGCGAACCTCCATCGAGCAGTCCGGTGCTCACGGAGTCACTTGGGGCCCGCTGCTCGTCGACTGCGTATATCAGCCGCTAACAGCCTGTTCCTCACTGTCCATAGGCTAACTTGTGCTCCTCGTACCTCTTCAAGGTTTCTTTTGAGGTCTATGTAACTGCATTTGCGGTTCCTCAGCGCCTGAGTTATTAAAAAGCGGTCGCTTCGTGGTTGTGTGCAACGTTTTCTCCCAGAACCTTGCCTTCTCTGACCGGAACCTGGCTCTTGGTATCGAGTCCAGGTGTGAGACGTAACATTGGCTACACCCTCTCTTCCAGCAGCGCTATAATTTTACCAGCTCTTTTTCTGCCATTACAATCGACACAAAGATATCCGTTTTAGTCACAATAAGGCAGGATTATGCGACTAATATAAATGATTCTACTAAACATAACAAGAAGTTAGTTTTAGTTGCCTGATTGATAACCTTTTAACCGCAAACCCGCGAAAAGTAAGTAAAGAGTCACAAACTGAAAAAGGGATTATTATTTTAAAAAACAAAAGTTTCGAATTTGAAATTAGCTTTTTTTCATACCCAGACTTTTTATTAAGTGCCAGCAACATAGTTTGGCTATTAAAACCTCTTTAGAACAAAATGATTAGGTACCAATAATGTAGAAAAATCAAAACCGCTCGTTTTTTTTGCAAAAGAGTGTAGCTAGGATGTACAATTTATGGTATAAAAATAAACATAATATTTACAAACTTAATACTAAATAAACTACAAATCATTAAAATAAAAATATAATATCCTATACTAACTAAAACTATTAAAAAACTAAATTTATAGTTGTTCATCGCAGCCGTTATCCACTGTTTACGCTAGTGCACAATGTAACGCACGCAAAACATTGTGCGTATGGGTGCTTGAAACGGTACAGGAATTATGACGTGCAACATTTAAAACCTGTTTTCGTGAAAAAACGTTAGTACTTTGATCTTCAAGACCAGAAGGTTCCCAGGTCTACCTGAGAACTTTCTGGTTACGGAGATATGGCAAATATCTAGTACAAAAATGTTACAATTGCGAGGAATATAAATACAAGTGACTCTCGGCTTCATTCGCATGTTTGCGGAGGCGAGAATAAATGGCTTCCACGGTATCATGCGCAAGCGTTGCGCTTCCGTTAGGCGCAGGGTATGATTTAAGCGTCTTTTTACATCCGTTATGTTTGTGTCAGCGTGTCGCAGCAGCTCGGTGTGCGGCTGCGGGCGCTCGCGGGTGGACGCGGCCACGCTGCGGCGCCTGGGCGCGCTGCTGGGCTTCTCGCTGGACTCGCTGCACCACGACATGCGCTACCTGCTGGACTCGGGTGAGGACACATACATGAACATAACCTTAGGCCTTTTTTTTTTACACACACTATTACATACTGTCTGGGGAGTTTGTTGCGCCCCACACTAGAAAATGGTGAAGAGCGGGCGTTTTGGAGGACCGTCTTATGCAATTTTTACGCGCGAAAAGTGCTGATTCTCAGGCTAGTTTGAATAAATGACTTTTGATTTGGATTATATGCAGCGAGGTGCCCCTGTCCCTCGGCACAAACCTGTAGTGACATCTGGCTCCCATTTTAGATTTTTCAGCGCTCTCGAAAACTAAATTTTTGTAGTCGCCATTCTGGATTTTGATTTCGGTCTCATTTTCGATATTGGTGCCCTCGCCCCCTATTACATGGGCCTTAAACATAACTGCCGAACTGTGGGTGTAGTATAGGTACACCTCTACCTTTTGGGAAATAGAGGCGTGATGTTATGTAATTCGTCCTTGTCCCAGGTGAGATGGCGGACGCACGGCTGGTGTTCCGGTTGGAAGGCGGCTGCGGGCTCGCGTACGGGTTCCGCACGGCGCTGGAGCTGCCGTGTCACCGGCTCGTGCTGGCCTCGCGCTCCCGGTTCTTCAGGTGAGAGCAACACGCACACAAGTACGGGTTCCGCATGGCGCTGGAGCTGCCGTGTCGTATTCCAGTCTTCACCCATGTGAAATGCTCTTCCGTGATCAATTCAAGTTACCTCTCTGAATTCTGAGCGACTTTGTGGTACTTATAGTAGTCTGCCATCGTATGTTTTCTGACCGTTCTGCTAACTCCCTGCACAGGAGCGTGATGTCGCGCCGGGCCGCGGGCGCGGCGGGCGCGGCGGGCGCGGCGGGCGCGTGGTGCGTGGACGAGAAGGTGCTGCCGCGGCGGTTCGCGCGGGCGCTGCTGCACGCTGCCTATACTGACACGGTGAGGCTCGCTCTCTCTCTGCCGCAATTTGATGACGAGTACGACCTGTCGGCATCAGCGCCCTCGAAAACCATAAAAACGACACCCATGACGGAAAAAATTTAAATGGCCGCAGCCGCCATCTTAAATTTTCATATTATCCCTGTTTTCGGCATGAACGCCTTCAACGCAACGCGTCGTGGCTTTGCTTCCAAATTGTCCTCACAAGATCTGACCATCTGTACAGTGTCTTCAAGTGTTCATAACATTTTGCTGACGCTGCGATCGGAACGAACGCGCATCAGTTTGCTTGTATTTAAGTCATATTTTATTTAATTGACAAGCAGTGTGGTATAGCTAATAACTGAGTAAACAACCTACAGACAGGAATCGCCAACTGTGGATTATTGTACATAACTTGGATGCATTCAACTTATTTAAGTGCCATCAACCTCGTGACCTTTTCTCTACACACCCCAACAACAACATCAACCACTCTGCAAGTGTACGAACCGTACACCAAGATTATGTATGTATGTTTTAATATTGAATAACTCCTAAGTATAAAATACAAGTGTATTTTATAGTTATTTTCTTGCTATCCATCCCTAATGGTGACAATGCGCAGGCGCAGGATAACCTTTAACATTGCGAGGCGTATGCTACGGATGGTAAGCCCCGCATATAACGGCTGCCATTTGACATATAAAAAAAATCATGCCTCGTTCTGTCTGGATGCACCTTATGAGTGACGGATAAACGGTAAAGGCCAGATAAGACTGACTGTCACCAGCCAGTGGCACTCTCCTCTTCGGTGATTCCAGTAACTTCGCAACCAAACTAGAGGGCGCCACTTGCTGCGGCGTCAAATAAATAGCTGTGATGTAACATGACATTGTTGTCTGCTCGACAGGTGGACCTGAGCCTCATCGGTCGCAACTCGACGTCGCCCTCGTCTACCAACAGCACCGGCAGCGGGACCAATGTGAGTGTGTGTTCTATACTTTTCTTGCATTTGCGAAAATTCAGGTCACTTCAATTAATCCAGTCAGTTACGGAGCAATCAGAGTTTGAGGGCTGTGGTAACGGGCCCGGCTTACGAGTTGTGTGTCGTGAGCTCGAACCGAGGCAAGAACTTTACTTTGTCTATGTAATTTGATCACCACTGCTCTCAAAACAGTGTAGGAAAACATCGTGAGGAAACCGGCCTCACCTGGGCTTATCCCTAAGGGCCTTTTTATTGTCATGCGCGCCACACGCACGCGGATCGCGGGTGCTCCCACGGGTGCGGGCCGCCCGTGTGCGTGTGGCGAACCTTGACAGTTGTTTTTAATGTCAAGCTGGTCGCACGCAGGTTGTATGATCAATAGTTCTCTTCCTGGCGACACGCACAATACTGTGGCGGCGTGGCGAAAATAATGCTCTGCGTGCGGCCCGCAGCGCGCATGCGTGCCTGGCCTGCACGCTGCAACACGCATGACAATAAAAAGGCCCTATGTGTCATGAACGCCAAGGTACTCCGTACTTGTAGTACAGTCAAATTAAATTGAATTAATAGAAAACATACAGTATATTTATCAAATTAAATTTCATTCGAAAACCTCCATCGGTTTCGGTTTCTTACTAAACTTCAACTGTATCCGACGACCCTGGGTACTCGTCCCCTCCGCTGACCGTACACGCTGTGCAGGCGTGGGCGGGCGTGACCCGCAGCGGCACGCGGCCCGTCACCGCCGCCATGCTGGACGACGCCTTCCAGCTCTACGAGATAGCCAGGTGAGTTATGTATTTCTTATTCAAATCCTTCCTTGCTTCTAATTGATGCTATTTCCGCTCTGCTGGACAGGTTGTCGAGCCACGTCACTGTGAAGGGCGCGCGAGCCAGGGGACAGTCTTATATCATTTTGACGTTCAAAAAGTGCTGATTCTCAGCCTAGTTTGAATAAATGACATTTGTTTTAGAAGTGGTGTAGTTGTGTCCTGGAAACGAGTAAGGGCTATAAATACCAACTTTAAACTGGTGTAAATTACGTTCGTTTCAAAATGACTACAACTATTGAAAAAGTCGTAAGAAATTTTGAAGTTGTAGCGCAAACTGAACTTTGTGTGTGGGTATTAAAGTTTTTTTTCGAAAAGCACATGTTTCGAAACTAAGTTGCGAAGGCAGGAAAATATTATGTTTCTAAGATTTCTCACTAGAGGTGAAACATACAAAGGTGGTTTAGCTAATACAAAGTTCCTTTTTGTTTATTAACCTTGCCCCCCACTCCAGGTTCTTGGAGATGCCGATAGTGGTGCAGGGCTGCGAGGACGCCATCGTGGAGGCGCTGTGTCCCGACAGCCTGCCGCACGTGCTGCGCTGGGCTGCGCAGGCGCACGCCTCCCAGTGGGTGCAGAGGTAAGGGTCCTAGATGTATCTATTTGACACACGTAAAATAAAAACAAACATTATAAAAAATATTATTAACATCATACATTGAGATGCTAAAAAAATAAATAATAAAAAAAATATTGAATTGAATTGACCCTGCCTGATAATACCCTAGAAGTTAGGCAGATCTATGGTGTGGGATGCATATGTGTCCATACCCTTGCGCCATCCCATCTTCCTAGCACGATGGGCTCTGCTGGAGCGGCTGCTGCTGGTGCAGAAAACCTCAAACGGCGAAAATATTCCAACCTCATTGGAAGTTATATGTTCCAGCCGTTTGGGGTTGAAACACTGGGGGCCATGGGGTCCGAGTGCACACTTGGTTTTTCGAGATATTGCCAAGCGGTTAGTGACCAGAGGGCTGGGATGGCTGGTTTCTTGGTCAAAGAATTAACATCGCCATACAACGTGGCAATGCTGCCAGCTTTTTGGGCACTTCCCAGACAGCGATGCGGTCGAAATAATTGTAGGAAAGGGACTGCGTATCGTGGCATCGGCCAATCACAGCATTTTCCGCGTTGCGCCTACGCACACAGATGCACTTTTTTTTGGGAAAAACATTCGCTAGTTTCACTCGTATTCAATTCAGTGTTCTATCCGGTCAGTTCCTAAGCGTCGCTCAGGATTCACGACTAATATGTTACGTTAAGTTAAGCAAAGTAATTATATTAATTGTTTGTTTTTTTATCTATGTTGATTTCTATAATTCTATTACTCATTTAGGAGTTTAAATTTTAAACTATTTTAATTGTCAATTTTTTTTTTGGATTTATTTTTGGCTCCCGAAGTAACTCGAAGCTGTTAAATTTGATAGTAGTCTGTTATCTAAGAATAATATTTTATTGTTTTAAATATTAATAGTTTACAATTTTTTTATGTGTGTTTGTTTAAGCTTCTTTTCAAGGCATTAACATAATTTATTTATTTAATTAATTAATTATCTAACTACTAGCTGCGCCCCGCGGTTTCACCCGCATAAGTTTCGATCCCGTGGTAATTTCAGAATGAAAAGTATCGAATGTATAATAAAATGTATAATACTGGTTATAAACCATCGGTGTGCCCATCCAAATCCGTTCAATAGTTACTGCGTGAAAGAGTAACAAACATCCATCCATACAAACTTTCGCGTTTATAATATTAGTAGGATTGATTTACATAATAATTACTCTAGTGTAAGGATATTTCTCATATCTATTAGTAGCATAGACCAATAAACCATATCAAGTTTTATTTTCCATATTCATTATAGAGGGTTGTCACTGGATGATTTTTTTTTTTCAACTGTGTTGTTTAAATGTTCATTGTTGATTTAGATTTTTAACTATTGTTAGCTCCTGAGGTAACTTGTAGTTATGTTTAGATTATGATAGTTATTTCGCGCCGTTCAAGCGATAAATAATTAGACAAAATTTATAATGAATCATTACATTAAGTATTAACTATTGTTACGCGGTCAGCCGACGCGGACGCCCCGCACGGAGCTTTGTGAATTGAAGTATATTTAAATTGTTAATTCATTTAAGGCTTTCATCGACACATTGATGATATACCTAGGCAATGCATGTGATGCTAGCTTAGGCAACATGTATAAAGGCCTATTCAAATCTAAGCGGTATTTGTATAACCTCCCGTGGCTAGCGCGAAACCAGAATACCCGGCGGAATATTCCGCTCGTATTTCGTTGTTACCCACAACCGTATCTATCGAATATCGCTTATAGGTATCTGAATAGAATAGGCCTTTAACTAATGATTTTAGTAATTAAGTTTTATTCGCCATAAGTAGATATAATATAAGAACCCATTTGATAAAAATCCTATGGGTTCAAGCTACCCCTAATCGATTCTGTAGTTTTGCTGTGAAAGAGCATCACACACTTTATACTCGGCCCACGTTCGCACGGACGTAAAAATATGCCCGTGATTTTTTTTCGCGCACTGGATTTTCAACACTGCAATTTTCAACATTAGCGCCGAGAGTCGAAAATCAAACAGTCTGTTTTTTCGATGGGCTGGGATGCACTATGTTATATGTATTCTTAAAAACCATTGCGCGATAAAATCCCCCCGCGATATTTTTACGTCGTCCGTGCGAACGTGAGCTTACAGGCAAACAAACATACATTTGAATATTTTCCAGGCTTCCAACTAGTCTGTGCAGAATCACGTCGATGTATTGATTGCTTTGTTGTGTCGTAAAGAAGGGGCAAATAGTTTAAAATGTATGATAAATATTATGATTATTTAGAAATAAGTGTTTCAGTGATTTTATAAAAGCAGTGCAGCAGTGGTGGTAAAAAAGGGGTTGAAAGTTTGTATGAAAATCCGACATAATGTAGATTTCCGAATTACCTACACGTATGCAAGCTCGAAATATAATAATATACTTAAATGATAATAATAAATACCTAATGGTAATGGATGTATTAGTGCAAACTCATCTAAACTAATATTATAAAGCTGAATCGTTTGTTTGTTTGTTTGGTTGAACGCGCTAATTTTAGGAAGTACTGGTTCGAATTGAAAAAATATTTTTGTGTTGGACAGTCTATTTATCGAGGAAGACTTTAGACTATATAACATCACGCTGCGACCAATAGGAACGGAGCATCAATGGACAATATTGCAAAAACGGGAAAAATTATTCCTTTTTAGGATTCCGTAGTCAACAAGGAACCCTTATAGTTTCGCCATGTCGTCTGTCTGTCTGTCTGTCCGCGGTTTAGCTCAAAAACTATTGGTACTAGAAAGTTGTAATTTGGCATGAATATACACGTTAATGACGCCGAAAAAGTGGTAAAATAAAATTTTGAAAAAAACAATTATTTAGAGTACCTCCTCTACATCTAAAGTGGGGATGATAATTTTTTTTTCGTCCTTCCCATAGTGTGGGATATCGTTGGATAGGTCTTTCAAAAATATTAGGGGTTTGGAAGACCTTTTTTTGATTAAGTTAACAGTTCGTGACTTATCAAGCTTTAAAGTACCAATTTTCACTAGAGTCAAGTGTCCCCCGCCCTCTACCAACTAAACGGTTGTAGTTAGAAATTCAAATGCCATGGCAGTAGTACCTATATATAACGAAGTTTAAAGGAATACTATCACACTCAAGTGGACTTTACAAGTTTACGAGTAATAGTCGACCAATTGTATTAGACTCGAAAATTTCGAACAACTCCATAGAAATGTCGATAGATGGCGCTAAGCGTCAGTTGTATCGCGCTATTGCTTCATTCCTAAATAAGTTTTATTAAAAAAAAAACACAGTTGCTACACGGGCTATGACAAGTCATAACCAAATCTCAAAAAAAAATTATTAAAACGTTCCGTGCAAAATGGTCGGATCAGGTGAGGATTTGTATAGGAAGTCAATATAGGTAGGTAGTCATGTTTGGCTTTTAGTTAGAGCATGGTACGAAACTATCAGTCAGCGAATACGACCCGCACTTGGCTGTTATAAAAACTACGGAACCCTACACTGCGCGTGGCCCGACACGCACTTGACCGGTTTTTTGAGAGCTTCCGTTGCGTGCGCTGCGTAAATGGTTTAAGTTACGCAAAATCATGTCTGAAGGAATTATTCCTCTTTAAAAGTTCAAAAAAAAAAGTACGCGACAGCATATGTCTATCTTTTAAGATTGACTCACTATAGCCTTTTTTATGGTAATCAAATTTGTTCGAAATTAATGCATTATCTGCGAAGGTGTTTTATCCACATGATATTAATCTTTATCCAAATAAATACGTTATTCATCACAAGTATTTAATTGTGAACAAAATTTTCCTTGACATCACTTGATTTCAATCAACAACTTAGGAGATAACATAATTTTAAAATAACTCCGCAACAAAATAGGTATGATAACGTTCGGGTCGGTTTAACATCACGCTAGGTCAAAATGAATACAGTCAGAAAGAGAACAAAGCGAGAACGAGAAGCGAGCGATGCGATGCGACGGGGTGGGGCGGGGGAACATGAATTTCACGCGGACGAAGTCGCGGCCAGAAGTTAGTATTATAATACGAGCTCAACTTGCTTACAAACTAATATACATGATACGCATCTATCTATGCGCGTTGATGTTGGTGCCACGCGCTCCCGCGTAGTCCTGCGACGTGCGGGAGTGCCTTCAACTTCTAGTAGTCCGAAGTCCAAACAGTCTAACTTGATGTGTAGCCGTGTGTACTATCGAGGCCTTTTCCGCCTACTCACTTAATTTTTTTTTGCCTAAATCGTGTGGCGGCGCCAAACCACGCCCCCTAATAGTTTTCGCCTATTACAAAAGCGATATCGCAATTAGTTGCAACCTGCACTGCGCAGCTTAGTGACGTATCACCTGTACTCCTTTTTTTAATTTTACGGACGAACTATTTGACCTGGGCGCGCTTACCGGACCTTTTGAATATTGACCATTGAGCTGTTTACCTGAAACTTGATTGCCTAAACGTTAACCTGTGCGAGAATATTGGACTCCAACCTGTTGTAGATCATTTTTGTGCATAATGTCTTTTAGGAATCTCATACGCGAAGAACGTAATCAAATAATAACTTTGCATGGACAATGATTTAATATTAGTCAAATCGCTGAGCAGCTGCATTTGAGCGTAAGTAGTAAATTATTTTAATTATTGTCGTGGTAAATTGTGTTGTTTTAAAATACCTTAATTTATAAATAAAACTTTATTAACGATGCCAAGTGCAAAGTTTATCATGCAAATGTTATCTTGTGGAAGTAATTGAATACTTTCTAGTTTGTTTTACAACAATAAAAGTATTTGATAAATATAATAATCAAACGAGAAACTCGCAGAAAAAATATTCCGAGTTTTTAAACTTGGTAAAGCAATTACTTATACCTTTATGAGAGTGGGATGTACTCGTATTACTCCTTAGTTGTGACGCGCGAACTTAGTTGTGACGCGCGAACTCGGAATACTTTCTCGCTCACACACGCACTATTTGTTTCAATGTTATTGATTATTTGACATATCTCGGGACCCTGGAGTCCCGGACCTTTGAAAGGCGTACTAGGCACCGAAGCCAACTCGCAGAGGCCCTTTACACAATTCGAAATGATGAGGAGGCACCAACCGACGATTATCCCTATATGTACCATGCAAGTGCACTCAAAGACAACCCCCGCTCGGTGCAGGACTATTGTGTATTGCAGAACATGGAATTATTGATTATAATTATTAGCAGTGAAATTTACTATTTGAAATTCATAATTTATATTTTTAGCTGTTATAAATTAATGAATGTGCATAATTCAAACAGAATGCGAATTGTTATATGAATAAATAAATAAAAATAAATTTCTTACTTGGGTTTAAATAAAACAATGCTTGCCATTGTTGTGTATCTCTATAAAATTCTATGTCTTTTTTTTTATATAATTTGTTTTTTTTATTTTTGTTTGTGTTTAGTTTAGTATATGATCTTCCTGTGCGAGTCGCAATAAATACTTTTTCTTTCTTTCTTTCTTTGTGTGAAAACTTGTAATTTTCCATCATCATGTTAAAAACTTAGTAAGTATTGTGTCTGATTAGCTAAGTTTTACAAAAATAATAAAATAAAATAAAAAGTATTTTGTTGGTTAATAATAACCTACTTAAGATTCTGTGCAAATAAGCAGGTAGTGACTAATTATTAAATAATTCATTTCTAGAAATTTAACAATAAGCCTAAGCCGAACAAAAGAGTCATAAAATTCAATACCGGCAGTGGGCAGAAGTCGGTGGCATGCTTTGATGGTTTGGTATAGCGGGTTTGGTCATTACATAGAGGTCTCTCTCTCGTTCATTTATAAGATAAGAAGCGAGATAAGAAGATATCTAAGATAAGAAGCATCTCTTTCTTTGACATTGCAATGATGCCACAGTGCAACTGATAACAAGTCATTTTATGTATCAGTATGTGTCAGCAACATGTCAGACGAGAGTTTAAATTATTTTATATACAGACTGTGATTTGTAATGACTGAATAAAAATAAATATAAACCATACAAGCACTTTTCTTACCATCAGTACTTTTGCGCCTTCTAGCTATACACGTAGGTAGATATATACGGACCGAGAAAGTTGGGACTAGGGTTCAGTATGGACGAAACCTGAAAAGTGATTTGTTTAGAACTATTTAGTCGTTTGTTGCGGGCGGGTTTTTTGACACAAGTCAGTTTTTTTAAATGAAGTCACTTGTTTTGAGACTATACCTACTGATACCAATATAAACGTAGAAGCAACAAATATGTGTTGAGACAATTATAAATCATCAGCATAGCTCTTCAAATTAGCATAATCCGTAAATGTGCCTATTTAGTATAACGTTTACGGATTATGTTATCTTGAAAAGTCATTTTGATGACTTAAATTATTATAATTTTATTATGTAAATGCATATTTGTAACTCCCGCGCATAGATATAAAAAGTCAAGATATGCCTTATAAATATGAAGGGCTTCAGTACATTGGTTTTCTCGTTAAGTTTTTGGCGACTTAATCGCCAACGGCTAATGAAATGAAGGCTAGACCACACCAACTTCGTAGTTCTAAATTAAAAAAAAACCCGCGTTCTAACGCGTTCAATGGTATGTTCTGAAGGGCATGTCTTGAATATTTATGTTAATGCTTCCGCGTCAATTTTTTTGATTACCCTACAACCTGATACTGAACTGAAAATTACAAAAAGCCTAAGAAAATTTGAATATTGCGGGCTACCCTAGTGCATCCCCCTTAAGTTGATTTCATTACTTGTTCTTTAATTGTGTGTTTTACCTATTTACTATATCCAATGTTTTATGAATATCTTTGTTTATTTTATTCAGTTAATAAATAAATAAAACTGATAAACCTTCAAAATTGTATTTTACTTTTTAATTAATGCCTAACCAACAATAACCTAACTAATAATTGCCTAACAATAGGATTTATTAAATCAAAATACCTAAATAGAATAAGGACAAAATGCATTATTAACTCAACGAATTAATATTATAATAGGTAATAGCAGTAGTTTGAAAATAACAATAAATCTCGAACGGCGCGTGCGTCACCGCGTCGTCAGTGCAGTCGGCCGGTCTTATCTTTCATTCGTCTATTCAAAGTCAACGGGGCGGGGCTAGAGCGCGCTTCTATTTTTTGAGTGCAAGCAAAAATGAACTTAGTGGTGATCAGGCGGAAGTGTCCATCATAGTACATATCATTATTTTAATATTAGCTTAAATAATGTATATTATATTGAATTGTAAAAAAAAGTACAGCAACGGCGCAGCGCAGTATGAATAAATAAAAGCTTAGTATGAGCTACGCCGTAGTCGTAGCCCGGTATGAGCTACGCCGTAGCGGTGTTTGGGCTACGCTGTAGCTCTGAGCTACGCCATAGCCCTTCGCGAGCTACGCCGTAGCGTAGCACAAAGATACAGGCGTAGTAAAATATTCCGTACAACGCGCTGCACTCCCTGCGAAGGATAATTACAAGTTGACGGTTTTTCTCGCTTTGTCCGCAGACAAGCGATGCGCTACCTGCGCGACGAGTTCCCCAGCATCATGTCGTCCAGCAGCTGCGGCCGCGTGCCGGCGCCCGCGCTGGGCGAGGCGCTGGCGTCGCCCTTCCTGCAGGCCAGCGAGCCGCAGGCCCTGCGCGCGCTGCTGCGCTGGGCCGCGGCCGCGCGCGCCGACCTGCCGCAGAGAGGTCTGTACCTAGTGTTACTGGCGGAGGCGCTGGCGTCGCCCTTCCTGCAGGCCAGCGAGCCGCAGGCCCTGCGCGCGCTGCTGCGCTGGGCCGCGGCCGCGCGCGCCGACCTGCCGCAGAGAGGTCTGTACCTAGTGTTACTGGCGGAGGCGCTGGCGTCGCCCTTCCTGCAGGCCATTTCTTGCGACTCGTACAGGCAGATCGCAAATTAAACTAAACGCAGTCAAAAACAAAAATTCCAAATAATAATATTTAAAAAAAGTAAAAAATTGAATCAGAAATTCCTATACGAGGCCAAAAGTCTCCTATCTGAGCATGATGCTGCGACATTTAAAATAAAAAAAGTGCCGCAGCGTTAGTATTATATATGTCGGAGAAGGTATGTTTGTCTCTCTTTAACATCAGGCATAATTTAATTACTGTGGGCGTACTATGGGTAGTGTTGGCTATAGCACAATAGAAAAACAGTATGCAGTTCAAATCAGATTACAATTTACGAACAAGTTAGTCAGACTAGCGAATCACACACTGTAGGTACCCAACAACGATACGGAACGCAGACAGTTTCTAACACATGTTGTCGGTACGATGTCCAATGTTTCGATGATCCCGAGAGCTCTGCTCACACCGTTCTTGTAGCTGTCGCTCTCGTACACCTCCACGAACTCAGGCTAGACTCTGTCTAGCGCCACGAGATGGCGCTAGCATTCCGAATAGTCAAACGAATGACTCCGACATATAAGATATTACATTAGTGTCTTACAGTTCAAACTTGTACGGACAACTGCACGTCTTTGGTAGCAGTTTCACTTTTAAAGTGCGTAGCAGTAAGGGCGGCTTTCCTAGTTCTAAATCGTATAAAACTCTTGCTCACATTCGGTTATACAAATATGGACATTATTTCCCAAACAAAAGGTTCATATTCGCATTAAAAGCAACTTTCCTTAGCAATTAATTATTTATGCGGAATAAACATGTTTTCTTTCTTTCTTCATCACTAGCTGCACAGCCCGCGTCGTCGTCCGCGTGAAATTTCTTGCTCCCCCGACCCACCCGTCGCATCGCATCGCATCGCCTGCCCGCGCTATAACGGCTCCTAAGCGTCGTAGCGTGATGTTAAATAGCCTATAGCCTTCCCCAAGAATTGGGCTACGAAATGCGAAAATATTTTTTTAAATCCGACCAATAGTTCAAGAGATTAGCGCATTCAAACAAATAAACTCTTCAGCTTTATTATTAGTATAGATATATATTAGTCGTCATCTGTCTGCCTTTTCCCAACTAAGTGAGTTGGGGTCGGCTTCCAGTCTAACCGGATGCAGCTGAGTATCAGTATTTTACATGGAGCGACTGCCTACCTGACCTCCACAACCCAGTTACTGGGTAATACGATACTCCTTGGTAAGATTATAGACTAGCTGTCCCCGCGGTTTCACCCGCATAAGTTTCGATCCCGTGGCAATATCGGGATAAAAAGTCTCGTATATGTTAATCCTGGTTATAAACTATCTATGTCCCAAATTTGATCCAAATCCGTTCAGAAGTTTTTGCGTGAAAGAGTAACAAATATCCATCCATCCATCCATCCTTACAAAATTTCACGTTTATAATATTAGTAGTATAAGCTTCAGAAGTGGAAAAGATTAAAAAAAAAAACATTCCAATAAGTGAACAATTTAATAAATCAAAGTAAAATTAATTAACATCATCACAGCTTTATTTAAGTTAAATTTGTTAAAATTATAATGACAAAATAACAAAATAACGATTGCACACTCAGACAGACAAACAGCTCACGTGACCTTTAACCGACGAAGATTCCCGCAGAGACGTCCGTATGTCGTGACCGCCAACGAAAGAAAGGGGCCTGACAGTTTTTTTTTTTTTTTTTTTTATATATGGCATCTCGTAGTTGACCTTGAGAGGTCGTGACTACTTAACCGGACTATACTGTGGTTGCCTTAAGAAATCTTAAAGCCTCCAGCCAGGGCTATAACTAATTAAAACTAGGCGACTGCACGCTAAGGGCACCCCCTGTGGGGTACGAACCTCGGCTTAGGGCGTCGCTGGGAGAGGGCAGCAAAGGGACAGGCTGGATCGAAATTATATTTTTAGTGCTTTGATGAGCACGGCGTTTCCTAAGACTATCTCTGAGAAGAAAGGCCGAAACAAACTCAGAGGTTACGGTCGTGAATTTACATTTAATAGCTCAGCTGCGACGCGAGCTGGCTCTTCATCAATGAAGGGTCGGGCTGGGGGCCTGACAGTTAACTGACACGCTATTTATAGGCAGTCTGGTGACGTGGGGCTGCCTGTGCCTTACAGTAGCATAACAAAGTACAGTGACCCTGAAAGTTAGGTCTAATATTGTTTGGAAGCCATCAAAAGACTAATTTAGCTCTACCCATATAATGAAAGTATAATACCATTGTTTCCATCTCCTTCCAGAATCCAACATCGTCTGGTCGCGCGCCCAGTCGGTCGGGCGCCGCGGGTGTCGGCGACGCGACGCGGGCGACGCTGCTTTACGCGACGCGCTAGCTCCACTCGCGCCGCTACTAAGGCTCGAGCATCTGCCGCCCGACCATGACCTGTTGACGCAGGTGAGTTGCCCAGCGGTGGGCTTGGTTCTATAAGGTACTAGAATTGTATGGGGAGGTTTTTGAATTTTGCCCACGCTTGGTAATATTGCCCACTTTTTGGTATAGGGCTATGGAAGTAGTGTGGCTCATGATCCACTGTTGGCACACTTAGAAACTATTTCCACTCTTTATTTGACCACGCATCATCGCTGACCGTACGCACATGTGGAGTTTCGCCGCGGGTTCAACAACAAACATTGCCCACTTTTTGTCTTAGGTTCTTAAATGTCATCTTGTTTTGTCCCACCTATGTTGGTGTCAGCTTTCAGTCTAACCGGATGCAGCAGAATTCCAGTATTTTACATGGAGCGGCTGCCTATCTTGACCTCCACAAACCAGTTACTGGGTAACATGCCACCTCTTGGTAAGACTGGTTGCCAGACTTTCGGGCGTCTGCCGACCCGTACCGACTGTCAAAGATCTACGAATGACAGCCGGGACCGAGTGCTGGGCGTGCTTTCTATGCGCTGTCGGTTATGAGCCCCTGCAGACAGCAGTACTTGCCGCCTTGCTGTAAGGTACTCAGTCCGGGAAGATGAGTAAAACAAGTGACTCCATTGGTATCTCGTGTGTCACTGCTCGGTCATAGAGCACTATCCTTAATAGACATATTGATTCTTAATATTAGAATACAAGAGCACACAGACATAGTCCCACCCGCTACACTGCCGCAGGTGGTGCGGCGCGGCGTGCTGGCGGGCCCGGGCGAGGGCGCGGGCGCGGCCGCCGCGTGGCTGGGCCGCGGCTCCTACCGCCCGCCGCGCTGCTTCCTGCCCTACCTCGACGAGATCAAGGTATTGTTGTACCGACAATGACTAATCTAACATCGCGACGCACTCGCCAAAAATATAAACTAGTACGAGTTTATGGAAAAGTAACTTTAATTCCTACACAATAAAGTTCAGTTTACGCTACGACTTCAAACATTTTTATAACTTTTTCGATAGTGCTGCCAGTCACTCTTATATCAACTTAATTACCGTTAAAATAAAATTGATGTTTGTTTAACTTGAAATAACGTCAAATTGAAACATAAATAAAATTTGAATATAAGCTAATTGCACGGTCAAATGCACGTCAATGATAACACCAGGACTGAGGTTACAAACGTTGGGCGTGCTACACACTGTTCGGATCGGCACATGTCGAACGAATGTTAATATCAACAAGATTAACACAGCTTCCTTTGCGAAATGAAAAGAGAATTTTCAAAAATAAATTATTATACCCTGTCCATTAAGTAAACCGTTTTTTGACAAATGGAACTAGTGATTGCAGCAACACACAATACATTGATTAGTACACGTACGGTATTATAATGTCTGTAAGAAGCCATAAATAAGATAATTCAATAAGTTAAGGCAGTTTATATATTTATTTTATTACGCATTTTAATCATATCTTTTACGTAATCTGATATATGTATGTTCTAAGACAGCTGTCAAAAAACGGTGAACCTAATGGACAGGATATAACAATATGTACATACAGATGAACATAACACCTCCTCCTTATTTGAAGCCGATTAAAAATGGTTGTAACAAAAATCAACGAGAGTTCTCGTTTCGGCACGAGTTATCCACCAATAACCTCTGTCGCGTGAGGTTTGAGATTACCGTGTTGTTATCAAAAATCCATTGTTATAATCAATGGTGGTGTATTTACAGGCGCTACTAGAAGACCAGGCGGTGCCCGAAGCTGAGCTGGCGCGCGCGAGACGTGAGAGGTATCTACACAGGATACCTGATACGTTATACATGGTGAGTGACTCCTTTTCCCATATAACCTTCAGCCATCAAACGAACAGTGAACAGGTATCTTCTGGGTACGCTCGTAACATTGTAGATTTTATCTATAGCTTTACATCTGGCGAAGTCGTTCATTTTGCAATGCCTGCCGGGGTCGCGGGTTGTTGGAAAGAGTTACCGTGGCCCCTGGCACAGGCAACTGAAGGAACAAAAAAAAAAGGTTAATTTTGCAATAAAAAATAAAACTACTGACTCGCTCTTGCATGACCGTTACGATTTGCTAAACACTGAGAATTGTCTTAATTTATTTATGTTTAATATTAGGGGTTAAAGTATGAAATTGCCGATTTGTACTGAAAAATTGAAATTCGTTTTTTTTTTTAATTTAACATATTTATTTAATCAAAATAATTACCATTATTATCTATACATTGCTGCCATCTAATAGGAAGGTCGTTTATGCCTTTGCGATAGAACTCTCGTGATCTAGATTCGACAAACTGTGAAAGCATTTTTTACTGCCTCCTGAGATGAAAACTTTTTATCACGTAGAAAATTGTCCAAATCACGAAAAAAATGGTAGTCCGTTGGAGCAAGGTCTGGCGAATACGGAGGGTGACGAATGGTTT
Source organism: Apamea epomidion (assembly GCA_947507525.1). NCBI lineage: Eukaryota > Metazoa > Arthropoda > Insecta > Lepidoptera > Noctuidae > Apamea > Apamea epomidion. Next base: position 9,808,070 of record OX382255.1, read on the forward strand.
CTAATTGCAGTTCCTGTAGAGTTAAAACGGTTTCTCGTGCTGTATGAGGTCTCGCGTTATCATGGAGCAATAATGGTGAAGATCGATTCATGAGTCGGGGCTATTTCACTGCTAGTTTTGCTATCATTGTTCGGAGTTCGGCACAGTAGACATCTGCCGTTATTGCTTGACCAGATTGGAGAAAGCTATAGTGAATAACACCATGCTGAGACCACCAAACAGTTACTATTACCTTTTTATTGGTAAGCTTTGCTTTAGGACACTGTTGCGGCGTTTGACCTGGGGTCAGTCATTGCATTTTTCGCTTACGGTTATCGTAAAGAATCCACTTTTCATCACATGTCACAATTCGATCCCATATTCCTTCATTTCTGTATCGATTCAACAAGGCAACACAAGTTTCAACACGCGTTTCTTTCTGCAGATCAGTCAAATCATGAGGCACCCATTTCTCATATTTTTTTATTTTATTGATTTGACGCAAATGAGTCAATATTGTTGGTAAGGTAACGTTAAGCCATTCCACTAATTCCTGGGTAGTTTGGCTCGGATCGGCTTCCACCATCTCTTTCAATTCATTATTATTCACCTGTGTGGGCGGTCTTCCACGTGGTTCGTTCTTCAAATCAAAGTTTCCATCACGAAAGCGTTGAAACAAAAATCGCACGGTGCGTTCATTAGCAGTCCCCTCTCAAAACGCAACATTGATATTGCGAGCTGTTTCTGCCGCGTTAGTTCCGCGTCGGAACTCGTATTAAAAAATAACTCGAATTTTCGAAGTATCCATCTTTCTTGTCGAAGCTGAATAAAAAAAACAACTGAAAGTCGATAATCGAATGTTGCACATTTTTTAAAAGAAGAACTTCATAAGTACCATGTGAAAAGTTTCACTAAAAAATCTCAAACCATGAAGGTTCTATGTCAATTCGAAGTACCTATTACAATAAAACGGCAATCTCATACTTTAACCCCTATTATTAATGTATTATACATAACGGAGAAGGCATGTCTGTCTCTCGTTAACATCATGCATATTTTAATTACTGTGGGCGTACTATGGGTAGTGTTGGTTATAGCACATTAGAAAAACTGTTTGCAATTCAAATCAGATTACAATTTACGAACAAGTTAATCACACTAGCGAATCACACACTGTAGGTACCCAACTCAACGATACGGAACGCAGACAGTTTCTAACACATGTTGTCCGTACGATGTCCAATGTTTCGATGATCCCGAGAGCTCTGCTCACACCGTTCTTGTAGCTGTCACTCTCGTCCACCTCCACGAACTCAGGCTAGACTCTGTCTAGCGCCACGAGATGGCGCTAAAGTTCCGAATAGTCAAACGAATGACTCCGACATAATATTTAGTCCAGCGTACTTGTTTATTAGAGGTCAGCGGTCTGAAACAATGACGTTATAGTGTGCGCTTAGCTAAGAGTCTCCCCCTCCCCAGGTGGCGGCGGCCCGCGCGGGCACGCGCTCGCCGCGCTCGGCGTCGCCCGCGCGTGCGGCGGCGGGCGCGGCGCGCGCGTGCGTGTCGCCGCGCGTGCTGGCGGGGCTGCGTGCGCGCGCGCGCCACCTGCGCCACGCGCCGCCCGCGCGCCGGGCGGCCGCGCTGCACGACAGCGACACTGCCACGGTGTACAAGCAGGTGAGTGGGTGTCGTCACGCGGCGTGCGTGTCGCCGCGCGTGCTGGCGGGGCTGCGTGCGCGCGCGCGCCACCTGCGCCACGCGCCGCCCGCGCGCCGGGCGGCCGCGCTGCACGACAGCGACACTGCCACGGTGTACAAGCAGGTGAGTGGGTGTCGTCACGCGGCGTGCGTGTCGCCGCGCGTGCTGGCGGGGCTGCGTGCGCGCGCGCGCCACCTGCGCCACGCGCCGCCCGCGCGCCGGGCGGCCGCGCTGCACGACAGCGACACTGCCACGGTGTACAAGCAGGTGAGTGGGTGTCGTCACGCGGCGTGCGTGTCGCCGCGCGTGCTGGCGGGGCTGCGTGCGCGCGCGCGCCACCTGCGCCACGCGCCGCCCGCGCGCCGGGCGGCCGCGCTGCACGACAGCGACACTGCCACGGTGTACAAGCAGGTGAGTGGGTGTCGTCACGCGGCGTGCGTGTCGCCGCGCGTGCTGGCGGGGCTGCGTGCGCGCGCGCGTGTATGCGAATCAGCTTTTTGTTTAAAAAAACAATGCTTATTTTGCGGCCACGAATTGAATGAAAAGCGTGAAAAAAGAAAGTCCTTGGATTCTCGCCGTAAAATGCAACAAGTAAGTACAACTACATTCAATGATTTGGTTCTGGAAACAGCTCAGGCTCGTTCTGATGCTATGGCTAAAGCTGTTCTTGCTCGATTAGAATACGAATACGATTCAGTTGCTGCTGAGGCTAAGTATCATCATGATTGCTTCATTTGCTTCTTGAAACCGAACACTGGGGTTAAAGTCGGTCGATCTCAAGATGAATTTACGAATCTGGCAATGGAGGAAATATTCACTTACAATCGAAAATAGCGATGACTGTCAGTTCACTTTGAACGAATTGAGAAATGTTTGCAAAACTACAAACGTAGATAACAGGACGCTAAAGGTTCGATTAAACGAACGTGTGCATATTATGACGATTACAACTCTTTCAACTTTTTGAATCGTTATATCTCAAAAACGGAGGCTCTTAGGAAAAAAGTAATTAGACATTTTTATAGATAATTATCTGATCTACAATTTTTGTCTGGACTAATGTTTTGTTGAAAATCGCGAAAAACCCGTTTTTGTGACCTTTGATCCCGAGTGAATTGTTTTCCAGAAGTCGGATCGACGAGGACTTTTCACATTTCACTTATAATAGTGTTTTGAACAATCCTACCAATTTTCAGCCGAGTGTGAATTATTGTAACCTCACCCCTGTTTATTGGTCTAATTTGACCGGAAAATGAACGCATCCAGACGATTCGAAAAAACACTTTTGGTCTTTTCAACTTTCGGCGCTAAACAGAGCGTTAAAAATCCAAGGCGCGGAAAAAATGCGCCTGAGCTAACAGTGCGGGATGTATTTAAAGAATAGCTTCTTAAATATTTTATTACTGTTTACAGATCGCGTTGCGGGCAGTCCGCGAAATGTCGCTACCTGATGCGTGTGCAGAGTTACTGATCGCCGAGTTGGATAACGACAGGTGAATTGATAACACTCATACAGTCACGCCTTTTTATATGGGAGTAAGCAGGAAGTAACGTACTCCTTTCGCTTTGTCCACGTCTCAAAGTGGACAAAGACATTGGGTGCCGTACCATAATAATATAGATTTATTAGGGTTTTATGCGAGTCTAACAATGCAAGGCCATGTCTGGAAGGGCCTTTTGAAGAAAGAGCCATAGCAACTTTGAGTTGACCCGTCCCAGCAGACAGCATGCATGCATCAATCATCGTGTAGCTCAAGCTTATTTAAGGGAGCTCAACGATCCGTCAAGCAAAGCAATTTAAGCGCAGGACATTTGATACTAATAGCTGAACAGTGGTTCAAAACCGCTTGACACTTCGCTTACTCTCAAATATTGAGTGCGCGGATGTAATGTTCGTATTGTTTGTTGTCATAGAGAGCGAGACGCAGAACACTGGGACTGTGCGACAGACAGACAGGCGGACAACGTGCGCGTGTGGTGTGTGGACGAGCAGCCGGCGCACGAGTGCTGCAGGTATGTGGCGGAGGTCAAACATGTGGGGTTGGGAATGGGGATTCTTTGACCAGGCGGAGTTAGCTGATGGTCTACTGCCCAACAGATGCAGTTGGTTACTTTTTGTAGTAAGATCATGCGTTACCCATTGCAACGTCGTGCTGGACTCTGTGACGTCAAGTGTTGCCGTTATCTGGAACTTTGTAGTTACCGACTTGTTACGTAGTTCGTACACCAACGTGTAGATGTCGCTACATCACTCTCCGAGGCTGGAGGTCGAAAGCATGGTTGTTGGTCCATTCATTTTTGCGATGCTTTCTGGGCCAGTGGATAGTTCCAAGAAACCTAGAAGAAAAGTGGATGGTGAGAAACTAATCAGGGCCTCTCCCAGGCGGCTCCACAACAGCCTGTCCTCCGCGTTCCGCATCCAGTCCGTCCCAGCCACCTTCCTTAGGTCATCGGTCCATCGTCATTGGAGGCGTCCCACGTACCCCGTACGCTTACGATACGCGATCTTCACTCCCGGACTCGCCTGCTCCAGCGGCCCTCGGTCCTTCGAGTGAGATACCACTGGCAGATAACTCGAGAACTTACAGATATAGTCTAGATTTGAAAGACACACATGTTACAGTAAGAACATTACAGGCAATATATAATTTGAGTGTGTTGTGTGCCAGGACGCTGGGCGGCAGCGGCTCGCTGCGCTGCGCGTCCACGGGCAGCCTGCGCGCGCAGCCCGCGCTGCACCTGCCGATGGGTATGTTACTTACTGCTTTACTTGCTCCCTCTTCATTCCGACGTTGACGGCGCTACAAAAGTAACTGCTCTACTGTCAAAAAATCTATTTTATAGCAGAAGTTTTTTTATTTTTATTTTATTTATTCGGGAAAATAAACAGTTATACATTAAAATATTACACTAAGATATAAATGTACAAGGTTTATAAATGTATAACCTACGACATTTTCCACAACATATTAAAAGTTATATATAACAGTGCGCTATTCTAAGATTTTAAAACAAAAAAGTAGTTAAAAGTGAACTTAAACATAGACAGGCATGCAAACAACAGAGAAAGAGAGAGAGAGAATGAGCAAATGTTAAAGTAACTAACTAAACTAACTCTTATATTCTAAAATTATTTTCTTGGTAAGATTTCTAAATTTTTGAGCAGAGACGAAGAAGAAGTCGATGTCTTCAAAGATCTTATAAGAAGAAGTAGAATAAGAAAAAGAAGAAGTAGAATCTTAGAAGTATGGATCTCAACGCTTGCTTCACGTGTGTCGACGATTTTAGTCGAGTTGGAGCGGTCAGCAACGAAAGCCGAACGCACTTATCAAAATTATTGCACACAGTATTTAAAAAAAATGGCGTCATATAAAATTGAGATAATATAAACTTTGATCTTATATTACAAAAACCGGTCAATTGCGAGTCGGACTCGCGCACCGAGGGTTCCGTACAAATTTGTAGGTATGTAACTAAAAATTTACGGTTTCCGCAATTTTTCCTTTATCTGTGCTATAAGACGTTGCTTCACTTGAGTTCACGGGAAGTACCCTGTAGGTTTTGATTCCCTTGCGAGTGTCGAACATTTGCGGAAATTTGCGACATAAACGGCTGTATTTTTTCATTGCGTTGGTTTAGAAGTTTGATTTTTTCACAGCTCCAAGGGTCAGTAGACCTGAGTATTTGATATAAATTCCAGCTTGATACCTCCACGCGTTCCTGAGAAAAGGGGTTTTGACAGACAGATAGACGGACGGACGGACGGACAACAAAGTGATCCTATAAGGGTTCCGTTTTTTCCTTTCGAGGTACGGAACCCTAAAAAATGCTGATAAGTGGATAGAATTATTTTGTGTTTTTTTATTTTATTTAGCTTACTGTCCTATACTGCTGGGCAAAGCCGACCCCAACATAGTTGGGAACAGGGTAGGCAGATGATGATGATGATAGTGCCTGCTGGGCAAAGACCCCAGGTCCTTTCAGGAACTCTTACCGTCGCCTCTTAGGTTATGTGTCAAAATATAAAATAATAGACAAAGTTGACAACGGCGGCAGGTGTCTGACTGTATTCCTGGACCTTAAAAAGGTTTTTGATACGGTTTCTGCCCCCATACTTTTGCAAAGGCACGAAAACATTGGCATAAGGGCCCCCCCTCTTGAGCTTTTTGAAAAAAAAGTTAGCTGACGAAACGCAAACAGATGGTTAAAATAGCGGATTTCACTAGCTTGGAAAAAACTGTTATGTATGGTGTCGGGCAGGGGAGTGTCTTCGGTCCAACACTTTTCCTCATTTATATAAATAACCTTTGCAACATGAAAATTGACGGGGGGACATATTCTCATACACGGACGATACCTCTATTTAAATGCTTCTAAATCTAATTACATTTGTTTTACCAAGTATAACCACACGCAACCATCACCTGAATTCCAATTAAAGATTTTTGTTCGAACCCCCTAGGACACGGTTGCTCTTTTGTCACAATAGGCAGGTTACAACAAACTAAATACTTGGGTACTTGACCAGCGACTGTCATGGCACATGCATTCTGAACCGCTTATGAAAAGGGTTAGGAAAATTATTTGGACATTTAAAACTCTACGACACGTAGCTACAAACAATCTTCTTAGCTAGTTTACGTCTCTCTGGCCCAATTTAAAAATTATTTCATTAAAATATCCAAGGTTGCGCTTCCAAATTACTGGAAATAGAATTGTTTTTGGAAAACACCAAGTTTGATGTCATTTGTTTAACAGAAAGCTGGATTTATTGTTATGATCCTGGCTGTTTCCTTCCGAGGAGTTGCCAACTAAAGTGAAGAGACGTCGAAGCGTCGGAAAAAAGATGGTGGCCTCGTTCTTCGGAAGGACAGGTCATTACGCAACAATTGTTTTAGAGGATCGAAAAACAGTTACTGCAGAGTGGTACTCTAACAATTGTTTGCCACTTGTCTTGGAAAAAGTTCGGGAGAAACGACCTCGCAGTGGGATCCTCCTTCACCACGACAACGCCTCGTCGCACACCGCCAAGCAAACAATCGACTACTTGGCGACGTCAGACGTGGCATTACTGGGTCACCCGCCCTATAGCCCCGACCTCGCACCTCGCGATTTTTATTTATTTCCGAAAATAAAAGAAAAACTTCGAGGAAAACGTTTTATGGATGCCGAGGAAGCAGTGGCTGCGTTTCAAAATGCCGTCGACGAGACCCCTAAGGACGAGTGGGCAAAGTGCTTTTCTCAGTGGTTCCATCGGATGCAGCGATGTATTGATGTAAATGGACACTATTTTGAAAAGATATAATAAAACTAATAACTTACTAGTTTGTTCAGTTTTTTATTTTATTTTTATTTTCTTACTACTTCCAGTGTCTTCCTCGTATGTGCGGCAATCATCCCATGTATACAACCTGATTAACAAAGAACTAAGCATAATTATACTCTCTGAAGCTGCATGATTGTAAAAAGAGGGTATTGGATTGGCTTAAGACTAAAATCTATATTGTATACCGTCAAAAATACAGATACAAATGTAAAAAAAATATATTACACCGGCTGAGATAATGGGTTCACCCATCATCCCATTAACTTATCGCTAAGATAAAAAAAAAAAAAAAACTTTTTAAAAACAAGCTTTTATTACTTATTAATAAAAAGGACTAAAAAGTTAAAAATAATTTAAACCTGATAAGAAATAAATAAAAGCGTGTTACGTTGTGTTCTAAATGTTATTTAATGTTCTATCAAATGTAACACGCTTTTATTTATTTCTTATCAGGTTTAAATTATTTTTAACTTTTTAGTCTTTTTTATTAATAAATAATAAAAGCTTGATTTTAAAAGTTTATTTTTCTTTTCGTTTTATTTTTAACTTTTTAGTATTTTTGATGCGAGATTGACTACGGCGTAGTTCGTAGCGCGTAGAAGTGTTTTTCCGTTATATGCGTTTACTGCACTTAAGCTTACCATCTAGCACCAAAGTACTCGTCAAGACGAATCAAACGAGCCCAAACTCGATGGGGTTGTGCCGTTTAACTACCGAGTTCCTATGGCCATCTTCCAGCTCCATCATCAGACCCTGGTTACCATCTAGCACCAAAGTACTCGTCAAGACGAATCAAACGAGCCCAAACTCGATGGGGTTGTGCCGTTTAACTACCGAGTCCCTATGGCCATCTTCCAGCTCCATCATCAGACCCTGGTTACCATCTAGCACCAAAGTACTCGTCAAGACGAATCAAACGAGCCCAAACTCGATGGGGTTGTGCCGTTTAACTACCGAGTTCCTATGGCCATCTTCCAGCTCCATCATCAGACCCTGGTTACCATCTAGCACCAAAGTACTCGTCAAGACGAATCAAACGAGCCCAAACTCGATGGGGTTGTGCCGTTTAACTACCGAGTTCCTATGGCCATCTTCCAGCTCCATCATCAGACCCTGGTTACCATCTAGCACCAAAGTACTCGTCAAGACGAATCATACGAGCCCAAACTAGATGGGTTTGTGTCGTTTTAATTACCGAATTCCTATGGTCACCTTCCGGTTCCATCATCAAATCAGGTCCATGTCATAATAATTTTGCATTGTCATCCGATTTACACATGCATGCAAAATTTCAACTCAATCGGTTGAAGATATCTGCTTCAAAATTGAGTTGCAAGAGTCCACCCGATTTACATACATACATATGTACTTACATTGCAAGTTAAATGAAAGCTTGTAAAAACGATGACTCACAGTCACAGTAATATCTACTCAATTCCGGACTGCAATCATTCCGTAGTGTTTACGGTTAATGGAAGCTGTGACTTCTTCTGATCCCAAGACACTGTCGCAGGGTTAACCAAAATACCTAAACTAATCAAATCACATGTTGCATCACCGCACATCTTCACTCACCCACATACACTCACTACACTTCACTCACCCACATACACTTACTACACTTCACTCACCCACATACACTCACTACATTTCACTCACCCACATACACTCATTACATTTCAGTCACCCACATACACTCACTACATTTCACTCACTCACTACACTTCACTCACCCACATACACTCACTACACTTCACTCACCCACATACACTCACTACACTTCACTAACCCACATACACTCACTTCACTTCACTCACCCACATACACTCACTACACTTCACTCACCCACATACACTCACTACATTTCACTCACCCACATACACTCACTACACTTCTTTCAATCGCGCCCATTTTTCCTTTTTGTTTATTGTTTAAATCTACTTGCATGCTCATTTCTAAATACATGTTGTTCAATTCTATGTACTTTTTGGACAATTATAAGTGGAAGAGCGGGGTCTCCTAACACAAGCATTTTCTTGCTTAAAATGAGTCTCCAAACATATCATGCAAACCATGTTAATTGAAATAAACATTTTATTTTAATTTTGAAATAACAGTGTTAGTTGATTTTCGTTGCTGACTGTAACACACGCAAAGTACGTGTAAAATTAGTACATTACAATGTTAGTTCTTTTACACGTAGTTTTATTTTGTAATGTTAAATATAACAAAATGAAATGTGTCGTTTCAGACAACTCTCGTCCGGGCACGTGTCGAAGGGAGGGCGGCACGCGGTCGGCCGACGCGGCGCAACACAGGTCATTATACAGTTAAGATTATAAGATATTAAAAGTTTTTGATCCTTATAAAAAATAGGATCAATTGGCGTAAAAAGTTTTTGAAAAAATTGCCCATTTTCTTGCTGTCTTTATATTTTTTTGTTTGTAACTTTTTACAGAGTAGTCTCATTTTGTCGATTCTTGTTTAATATGGTTCGTTCCCCTCACAGACAGTCCCTCTCGTCCTGCTCCAGCCGCACGTCGGCGCCCGGGCCCGCGGGGGCGGCGCGCCTGTCGGCCGCGGTGCCCGACGTGGCCATGGCGCCCAACGCCAACACGCACCTGCTGACGGCCAGGGACTACTTCCGGCACGCGCCGCATAGAGGTACAGTGACACAACAGACAGTCCCTCTCCTCCTGCGGCGGTGCCCGACGTGGCCATGGCGCCCAACGCCAACACGCACCTGCTGACGGCCAGGGACTACTTCCGGCACGCGCCGCATAGAGGTACAGTGACACAACAGACAGTCCCTCTCCTCCTGCGGCGGTGCCCGACGTGGCCATGGCGCCCAACGCCAACACGCACCTGCTGACGGCCAGGGACTACTTCCGGCACGCGCCGCATAGAGGTACAGTGACACAACAGACAGTCCCTCTCCTCCTGCGGCGGTGCCCGACGTGGCCATGGCGCCCAACGCCAACACGCACCTGCTGACGGCCAGGGACTACTTCCGGCACGCGCCGCATAGAGGTACAGTGACACAACAGACAGTCCCTCTCCTCCTGCGGCGGTGCCCGACGTGGCCATGGCGCCCAACGCCAACACGCACCTGCTGACGGCCAGGGACTACTTCCGGCACGCGCCGCATAGAGGTACAGTGACACAACAGACAGTCCCTCTCCTCCTGCGGCGGTGCCCGACGTGGCCATGGCGCCCAACGCCAACACGCACCTGCTGACGGCCAGGGACTACTTCCGGCACGCGCCGCATAGAGGTACAGTGACACAACAGACAGTCCCTCTCCTCCTGCGGCGGTGCCCGACGTGGCCATGGCGCCCAACGCCAACACGCACCTGCTGACGGCCAGGGACTACTTCCGGCACGCGCCGCATAGAGGTACAGTGACACAACAGACAGTCCCTCTCCTCCTGCGGCGGTGCCCGACGTGGCCATGGCGCCCAACGCCAACACGCACCTGCTGACGGCCAGGGACTACTTCCGGCACGCGCCGCATAGAGGTACAGTGACACAACAGACAGTCCCTCTCCTCCTGCGGCGGTGCCCGACGTGGCCATGGCGCCCAACGCCAACACGCACCTGCTGACGGCCAGGGACTACTTCCGGCACGCGCCGCATAGAGGTACAGTGACACAACAGACAGTCCCTCTCCTCCTGCGGCGGTGCCCGACGTGGCCATGGCGCCCAACGCCAACACGCACCTGCTGACGGCCAGGGACTACTTCCGGCACGCGCCGCATAGAGGTACAGTGACACAACAGACAGTCCCTCTCCTCCTGCGGCGGTGCCCGACGTGGCCATGGCGCCCAACGCCAACACGCACCTGCTGACGGCCAGGGACTACTTCCGGCACGCGCCGCATAGAGGTACAGTGACACAACAGACAGTCCCTCTCCTCCTGCGGCGGTGCCCGACGTGGCCATGGCGCCCAACGCCAACACGCACCTGCTGACGGCCAGGGACTACTTCCGGCACGCGCCGCATAGAGGTACAGTGACACAACAGACAGTCCCTCTCCTCCTGCGGCGGTGCCCGACGTGGCCATGGCGCCCAACGCCAACACGCACCTGCTGACGGCCAGGGACTACTTCCGGCACGCGCCGCATAGAGGTACAGTGACACAACAGACAGTCCCTCTCCTCCTGCGGCGGTGCCCGACGTGGCCATGGCGCCCAACGCCAACACGCACCTGCTGACGGCCAGGGACTACTTCCGGCACGCGCCGCATAGAGGTACAGTGACACAACAGACAGTCCCTCTCCTCCTGCGGCGGTGCCCGACGTGGCCATGGCGCCCAACGCCAACACGCACCTGCTGACGGCCAGGGACTACTTCCGGCACGCGCCGCATAGAGGTACAGTGACACAACAGACAGTCCCCCTCCTCCTGCGGCGGTGCCCGACGTGGCCATGGCGCCCAACGCCAACACGCACCTGCTGACGGCCAGGGACTACTTCCGGCACGCGCCGCATAGAGGTACAGTGACACAACAGACAGTCCCTCTCCTCCTGCGGCGGTGCCCGACGTGGCCATGGCGCCCAACGCCAACACGCACCTGCTGACGGCCAGGGACTACTTCCGGCACGCGCCGCATAGAGGTACAGTGACACAACAGACAGTCCCTCTCCTCCTGCGGCGGTGCCCGACGTGGCCATGGCGCCCAACGCCAACACGCACCTGCTGACGGCCAGGGACTACTTCCGGCACGCGCCGCATAGAGGTACAGTGACACAACAGACAGTCCCTCTCCTCCTGCGGCGGTGCCCGACGTGGCCATGGCGCCCAACGCCAACACGCACCTGCTGACGGCCAGGGACTACTTCCGGCACGCGCCGCATAGAGGTACAGTGACACAACAGACAGTCCCTCTCCTCCTGCGGCGGTGCCCGACGTGGCCATGGCGCCCAACGCCAACACGCACCTGCTGACGGCCAGGGACTACTTCCGGCACGCGCCGCATAGAGGTACAGTGACACAACAGACAGTCCCTCTCCTCCTGCGGCGGTGCCCGACGTGGCCATGGCGCCCAACGCCAACACGCACCTGCTGACGGCCAGGGACTACTTCCGGCACGCGCCGCATAGAGGTACAGTGACACAACAGACAGTCCCTCTCCTCCTGCGGCGGTGCCCGACGTGGCCATGGCGCCCAACGCCAACACGCACCTGCTGACGGCCAGGGACTACTTCCGGCACGCGCCGCATAGAGGTACAGTGACACAACAGACAGTCCCTCTCCTCCTGCGGCGGTGCCCGACGTGGCCATGGCGCCCAACGCCAACACGCACCTGCTGACGGCCAGGGACTACTTCCGGCACGCGCCGCATAGAGGTACAGTGACACAACAGACAGTCCCTCTCCTCCTGCGGCGGTGCCCGACGTGGCCATGGCGCCCAACGCCAACACGCACCTGCTGACGGCCAGGGACTACTTCCGGCACGCGCCGCATAGAGGTACAGTGACACAACAGACAGTCCCTCTCCTCCTGCGGCGGTGCCCGACGTGGCCATGGCGCCCAACGCCAACACGCACCTGCTGACGGCCAGGGACTACTTCCGGCACGCGCCGCATAGAGGTACAGTGACACAACAGACAGTCCCTCTCCTCCTGCGGCGGTGCCCGACGTGGCCATGGCGCCCAACGCCAACACGCACCTGCTGACGGCCAGGGACTACTTCCGGCACGCGCCGCATAGAGGTACAGTGACACAACAGACAGTCCCTCTCCTCCTGCGGCGGTGCCCGACGTGGCCATGGCGCCCAACGCCAACACGCACCTGCTGACGGCCAGGGACTACTTCCGGCACGCGCCGCATAGAGGTACAGTGACACAACAGACAGTCCCTCTCCTCCTGCGGCGGTGCCCGACGTGGCCATGGCGCCCAACGCCAACACGCACCTGCTGACGGCCAGGGACTACTTCCGGCACGCGCCGCATAGAGGTACAGTGACACAACAGACAGTCCCTCTCCTCCTGCGGCGGTGCCCGACGTGGCCATGGCGCCCAACGCCAACACGCACCTGCTGACGGCCAGGGACTACTTCCGGCACGCGCCGCATAGAGGTACAGTGACACAACAGACAGTCTCTCTCCTCCTGCGGCGGTGCCCGACGTGGCCATGGCGCCCAACGCCAACACGCACCTGCTGACGGCCAGGGACTACTTCCGGCACGCGCCGCATAGAGGTACAGTGACACAACAGACAGTCCCTCTCCTCCTGCGGCGGTGCCCGACGTGGCCATGGCGCCCAACGCCAACACGCACCTGCTGACGGCCAGGGACTACTTCCGGCACGCGCCGCATAGAGGTACAGTGACACAACAGACAGTCCCTCTCCTCCTGCGGCGGTGCCCGACGTGGCCATGGCGCCCAACGCCAACACGCACCTGCTGACGGCCAGGGACTACTTCCGGCACGCGCCGCATAGAGGTACAGTGACACAACAGACAGTCCCTCTCCTCCTGCGGCGGTGCCCGACGTGGCCATGGCGCCCAACGCCAACACGCACCTGCTGACGGCCAGGGACTACTTCCGGCACGCGCCGCATAGAGGTACAGTGACACAACAGACAGTCCCTCTCCTCCTGCGGCGGTGCCCGACGTGGCCATGGCGCCCAACGCCAACACGCACCTGCTGACGGCCAGGGACTACTTCCGGCACGCGCCGCATAGAGGTACAGTGACACAACAGACAGTCCCTCTCCTCCTGCGGCGGTGCCCGACGTGGCCATGGCGCCCAACGCCAACACGCACCTGCTGACGGCCAGGGACTACTTCCGGCACGCGCCGCATAGAGGTACAGTGACACAACAGACAGTCCCTCTCCTCCTGCGGCGGTGCCCGACGTGGCCATGGCGCCCAACGCCAACACGCACCTGCTGACGGCCAGGGACTACTTCCGGCACGCGCCGCATAGAGGTACAGTGACACAACAGACAGTCCCTCTCCTCCTGCGGCGGTGCCCGACGTGGCCATGGCGCCCAACGCCAACACGCACCTGCTGACGGCCAGGGACTACTTCCGGCACGCGCCGCATAGAGGTACAGTGACACAACAGACAGTCCCTCTCCTCCTGCGGCGGTGCCCGACGTGGCCATGGCGCCCAACGCCAACACGCACCTGCTGACGGCCAGGAACTACTTCCGGCACGCGCCGCATAGAGGTACAGTGACACAACAGACAGTCCCTCTCCTCCTGCGGCGGTGCCCGACGTGGCCATGGCGCCCAACGCCAACACGCACCTGCTGACGGCCAGGGACTACTTCCGGCACGCGCCGCATAGAGGTACAGTGACACAACAGACAGTCCCTCTCCTCCTGCGGCGGTGCCCGACGTGGCCATGGCGCCCAACGCCAACACGCACCTGCTGACGGCCAGGGACTACTTCCGGCACGCGCCGCATAGAGGTACAGTGACACAACAGACAGTCCCTCTCCTCCTGCGGCGGTGCCCGACGTGGCCATGGCGCCCAACGCCAACACGCACCTGCTGACGGCCAGGGACTACTTCCGGCACGCGCCGCATAGAGGTACAGTGACACAACAGACAGTCCCTCTCCTCCTGCGGCGGTGCCCGACGTGGCCATGGCGCCCAACGCCAACACGCACCTGCTGACGGCCAGGGACTACTTCCGGCACGCGCCGCATAGAGGTACAGTGACACAACAGACAGTCCCTCTCCTCCTGCGGCGGTGCCCGACGTGGCCATGGCGCCCAACGCCAACACGCACCTGCTGACGGCCAGGGACTACTTCCGGCACGCGCCGCATAGAGGTACAGTGACACAACAGACAGTCCCTCTCCTCCTGCGGCGGTGCCCGACGTGGCCATGGCGCCCAACGCCAACACGCACCTGCTGACGGCCAGGGACTACTTCCGGCACGCGCCGCATAGAGGTACAGTGACACAACAGACAGTCCCTCTCCTCCTGCGGCGGTGCCCGACGTGGCCATGGCGCCCAACGCCAACACGCACCTGCTGACGGCCAGGGACTACTTCCGGCACGCGCCGCATAGAGGTACAGTGACACAACAGACAGTCCCTCTCCTCCTGCGGCGGTGCCCGACGTGGCCATGGCGCCCAACGCCAACACGCACCTGCTGACGGCCAGGGACTACTTCCGGCACGCGCCGCATAGAGGTACAGTGACACAACAGACAGTCCCTCTCCTCCTGCGGCGGTGCCCGACGTGGCCATGGCGCCCAACGCCAACACGCACCTGCTGACGGCCAGGGACTACTTCCGGCACGCGCCGCATAGAGGTACAGTGACACAACAGACAGTCCCTCTCCTCCTGCGGCGGTGCCCGACGTGGCCATGGCGCCCAACGCCAACACGCACCTGCTGACGGCCAGGGACTACTTCCGGCACGCGCCGCATAGAGGTACAGTGACACCAGAGAAAGTGTACGCCTCGGTAAATTAGCACGTCGGTCGCGCCACAGAGTTACCAATACAGACTATGCTTCTCTATGTTTTGTACTGCCGCACTTTGTAGTCGTGCACAAAACCGGAGCGCACATTTTTCCTTGGAAATTTATTAGCTTCACTTGTAACAATACTCATGTACAGTGTAAGCACGTACTAAATTAACATCATTGTGTCAGCACTTTACTAGCTACGCGTGGCCTATACTTCAGTACACAAATATCATCCAAATCGCGTGCACTCATAAGCATTCAATTAATTTCATCATCAATAAAATCTATTATTACGTATTCTTGCGTATCACTCAACTATCATCATTAAAGGGTGTAAAGATCCTACAACTCAAAAAACTCAAAACTCAAAGTATTTATTTCAATTAAACCAACTACAGGCACTTTTGAATTGTCAAGGGGTCGGTCAGTCAGAAAAATGAAGTTAGTTGCCCATTCCAAAGCGTAGTATACCTACTACGCTTTGAAATGGGCAACTAACTAACGGAGTGTCTGTGGAGTTTCTTGCCTGTCCTTCTCCATCTAAAACTCCACAGACACTCCTTTAAATCAAAATAATATGGTTACAAAGTATTGGTTACATCATTCATGTTAGAAATTATGCATGTGAGAACGATGCAGAACGTTGAAAGCGTCCGTAATGAAAAGTTAAAAAACAAAAACAATTCAAATATTAAATTAAGTTAAAATAAGCCGTGCGTGATGGTAGCAAAGAGTTGACCAGACCCTACTGGCGGCGCCCGTTCACGAACATGACGCATGGATCAACACCATTCAGCTCAACCATTTTGAAGGGAGCTAAATGATCCAACACATGCGTTTATGCGTCCTTATGGAGCAGGACCAGCGTTTAGCCAAGCATTTTTACCAGTGATGTAGTCCCCCAATTTATAATATGCCTGGCTGCATAGTGTGCGTTTTATACAAGATTTAAATTTCGTTTCATTCTGTTCAATTATGTGGGGAGGTATTTTATTGTAACATTTTGAACATTACCCCATGAAAAATAAGTCTACTTTAGCCAGCCTGAAACCTGGTTGAACTAATTGCTCCCTATTTCTAGTGATATAATTGTGTCTTTCACCTGTTTTACAAAAAAGACGTAGATTTTTTCCTTACGTACATAATGTTTGCATAGATATATTGACAAGGTACCGTCATGATGTTAATATCTTTAAACAGTCCCCTTAAAGATTCACGCCTGCGGAGGCTATATATGGCTCTGATGGCTCTTTTCTGCAAAATAAAAATAGACCCGACGTCTGCAGCCTGTCCCCATAGTAAAACACCCTACGACATAATACTATGAAAGTAACTAAAATAGACTAGTCTCGCGGTATCAACGTAAATTGACGGATTTTTCTCACAGCATACGCTGCTGAACTTAGTCGTCCTGCAAGGGGTGTTAAATGAGGACCCCATTGAGCCGAGTGTGATCCCCAGGAAAACAGTTTTATCGACGAATTCTAGTTTCTCTTGATTCAATTCTATCTCACAATGACTACTTTTGACATTTGGTAAAGAAAATCTTATGCATTTCGTTTTTTTCCCATTTAATACTAAATTATTAGCAGTGAACCAATTTTGGATCTGCAGTAGGGCGTTATTTACGTCGTCAAGATTTGATGCACGTCTATTAATTTAAAAAATCAAGGAAGTATCGTCAGCAAATATCACCATCTGTGGTTGGGTTTTTAACAAATGGGGTATTTTATTAATATATACTAAAAAGAGGACAGGACCTAATATCGAGCCTTGTGGTACGTACACCCATTTTTACTTTTAAACCGAGTGAATTGACACCATTTATTTGAACTTGCTGTTGTCTATCATTTAAATAAGATTTTACTAAACTGAGCGCAAGTTTTCCAAGTCCGTAATGCTCAAGTTTTAAAAGAACGGTTTGGTGGTCGACGCAATCAAATGCCTTCGAGAGGTCACAAAAAAATCCTATGGCGTCTTGGGACTTCTTCCCACACCGGCATCAGTCGTATAATGTCCCTTGGTGAAACCATACTGTTCGTGTAATATTTTATTGATGTTAAAATGATTGAGCATTTGGTTTAGCATCACCAAGGTAATAAAATCTTCCAAGTCAATTTGAACCTACTTCTGATTGTCGTATTGAAATGAAACGTAGTATGTATATGTAGTTCTTAGTATGTATAAGCGATTGACTGCTGCGCTGCGTGTCGCGGGTTCGATTCCCGCACGGAACAAATATTTGTATTACCTACAAGTACTTGTTCCGGGTGTGGATGTTTGTGTATGTGAGTTTAAATGTTTGTAAACGCACCCACGATACAGGAGAAATTCCTAGTGTGGGGCAAAGTTTTTTTTTTTAAAGAAATAAAATTTCGGAAGACAGAACTAACATTTGGTATCTGGAAGCTGATCTGCTGATGGATCCAGGAAGTGGATAGTGGAACTCTTGAATGGCTACTAGTAAACCCCTCGAGTTTGGGGTCGTATAATTAGTTTTGATGAGTCCAATATATTGCACTTTTGTGTTTTTTTTTTCACAAAAACAAGTGTTGTTATAACTTATAAACTTGAAATACCCCCACAACTTTTGTAATTTGCTTGAGGGATTACTTCCGACATACCCACATAGAGGTAATGTCATCTGCTAGCAGGGTCGGCTCTCAGTCTAACCAGATACAGCTCAATACCGGTACTTTATATGGAGCGACTACCTATCTGACCTCCACAACCCCGTTGCTGAACAACACCTCTTGGTAAGACAGAGCTGTCAGATTTTTAGGCTTCTTCCTACTCGTAACGACTGCTAAAGACCTACAAATGTCAGCGGAAGAGGTCGCCCATCCCCCTGCCACGCCTAGTTTACTCTTGATTACTCGAGTCGTGCGGCTGTTACTCAGCCACGAGCCCCTCAACTAATTTGATTGTGTTTTCGTTCCAGAGTACAGCGGCGCTGGCGTGCTGCAGCTGGACCTGGGCGATGGCGCCACACACACACCGAGACCGGGTCAGTTTATTTATTATTTAGCTCGTTTTATTTAACTTTTGCCTATAACTAATAAAATAATTCTGATGACATTAAATGAAAATTTTTAACAAGTTATCATTTCATTTTAAGGAAACTTCTGCAGAGTAAATGTATTTCATCTGTTACAAGAAACAATTGCCATTAAATGTTTCTTAAATTTTTCTTTGAATGGTATATTCATCAGAAATCTTAATTTGATAAAACTTTTTTAAACAAAGATGCTATAAAAAGACTGACTATGAAGTCTTTATTTCAGGATTCAGTCCAAGTGCTCTTAATAATGAACACTATTAATTTCGTGTTCTAGGGTCGCGCGCACAGCGAGCGGGTGGAGCTCAGAGCAGTCGACATCACAGGGAACACACGCCAGTGAGTTACTTCCTGACGTATTGCGAGCCTGTGCGCGCCGGGAGCGAGGCGGTGGCCCTGTGTGTGCGCACACGCCTGAACTGTAATATCTGGCGCGCCGAAGACTGGTCTCCGCTGACATTGGTCGCCATGGCCGACAGTGGGTCTGAGGGACTATTACACACCATGTGGGTGTGGAGGACGGCGGTGGTGGCCAGTGGAAACAGCCCCAACTTACATGTTGTTGTAGGCCGTGTGTTCGAACCCAAGCAGGCACATTTCTTTGTGTAAATTATTTCATCACCATTGCTCTCAAAACGGTGAAGGAAAACCGGCATGTCCTAGAACCAAAAATTCTAAAACATGTGACATCCACCAACCCGCATTGGGCCCGCGAGCTGGATTACGGGCCACTGCCTCTCACCGAGAGGAGGCCTGTGTCCCAGCAGTGGGAACATTATATTGGCGCCGATTCTCTTGTTCATAAACTAAACTAAATTTAAGTTCAGTGCATCCTTTTCTTTACAGACAGAAGATAAATATTAGTTTAGTCCTGTCAAATTAGTCAGCGCCTGACGTAAATTGACGTATTTTAGTAGCCATGTTTTTAATCACGTCTAAACTGTCTATGGAGTATCTTAATTTGACAGGACTAAACTAATATTTATCTTCTGTCCTTTTCGTAATTAAATAGAAATATAAAGATGCACTGAACTTAGTTTAGTTTGTGAACAAGGGAATCAGTGCCAATGACTAGTAACTGGTATACTGGCTGATGGTAAGTCTCACCTCAATAGTAAAAAAAAAACAAATATAACCTAGCACTTATTCTATTGAAAGACCAAACTACGCCAGACCAGCTCAATGTCAAAATGTTACCGCCGACCGTGCATGTGTGTACGTAAAGCTAATGGCTTGCATATATTGGTGTTGCAGGCCATGTCGTGTCTCCGGAGCCGCGCCGACGAGGACGAGCTGCGCGCGGCCATCGAGCTGTCCGTCATCAGAGGTGAGAGTGCACCGTGCTTCAATGTGCGGGACGGAGATTATTATGTGTAGTAATAATAGTTAGTTACAAGTCTCGTAATCTCTGTACTTGTGTTTGTGTCTTTACTTTATTTCATTACTTGCTACGTCCCGCGGTTTCACCCGCAAAAGTTTCGATCCCGTAAGAATATCGGGAGAAAAAGTAGCATATGTGTTAATCGTGGTTATAAACCACCTGTGTGCCAAGTTTCTTCGAAACCCGTTCAGTAATTAATCGGCCGGGTCGTCGCGTGCGACACGCTCCTGCGGCCCGCACACTTGTACCCGCGTCGCCCGCGTGCGCCACGCAACTCTCACGAGAACTTCAATGTCCCCTCGCAGCCTACTCGTCGTCCCGGCCCCCGGCGGGCGCGGCCCGCGCGGCCCCCGCGGCCCCCGCGGCCCCGCCGGCCCCGCGCGCGGCCGCCACGCTGCCCCTGGGCGCGCGGCCCGAGCGCCCGGGCCCCGCGCTGGCCGGCCACAGCCAGCACGCGCCCACGCACCAGCCGACCGGTGAGTGCACTGCTAACTCTAGCACTCGATGTGTGTGCTTTCTTCAGCCTAAGTTCCAATATGGCGGCGGGCACTGACCACTTAGACACTATTTTTTAGATTTTATTTTTCCAACGTCAGATAATTTTGTCGGAGAAATAATTCTGAATTTTTAATAGTTCTTCCATACAAAAACTGTCAGACGTCAATTTTATTCCACGAATAAAAATTATCTGTCAATTGAAAAATCAGCCCTTAAGATATTTATTTTAAAAAAAAACAAAGTCACTTACATGAGAACTAGATTTTTTTAGGAAAATAGCCTATTATGATACATCCACTCAATACATTCGGCTTTTAGGAAGGATGTTATTTGTGATTAAATATGCAGCTAATTGAGCTTTGAATGCATTGAATGAGTGTAACTTTTTTATACATGAAGGTATTTTGTTAGATATTATTTAAACGTGTAATCTCGTATGTTTGTAGCAAAGGATAAATCATTTTCTCTGAGTCTTCTCCTGCCAGTCTGAAAGTCTCAAACGCCTACAAGGGGTCGTTATCGACGTTGAAAACCTATGCTCTAATATAATACTTGCGCCTTTTTCAAAAAAAAAAAAAAATCCAAAACCATCGTGTTAATTATAAAAAATGATTATATTTTAAATATTGAAATTTTTGTTCTTTTTTATGTAATATCGATTTTAAATTCCTATTTTGTTAAATAATGTATGGGCATACACTATTTAATAATAGGGTAGTTTTTTGAGTTGCCGTAACCTAACTATAAGGTCTACTGTATCACTAAAAATCACAATAATTAATAGTTTGACTTGACTTTGATTGTTTTTTAATCTCTTTTGATCTATGACTTGTGCATCCGAAATTGTCATCGTTCATATTTATAAGAGAAACATAATCTTGCTGCAGGCAGCAGGAGTCGCGCCGGCGCGTCCCCGCAGCGCCTGGCCGAGCTGCACACGGCCACTCCGCAGCGCCTGGCCGAGCTGCACACGGCCACTCCGCAGCGCCTGGCCGAGCTGCACACGGCCACTCCGCAGCACCTCGCGCGTGAGTCTCTCACAACTACACATGCATCAGAGGGGCAATTCTCCTTATTAAAAACGTTGAAAATCTGTCAAAAACTTGTTAATAATGTAGGGAAATTAGAGGAATTTTTGATAGATTGAGACTGAGATCAGACTGTGAATGTTCTTAAAATTACGAGAATTGTCTCTCAGTCTGACAGACTGCGATTTGTCTAGTGCGAGCAAGAGGTGGTTAACTCTGTTCACATTCATGTTATTTTCATTCAAACGACAAGCAACTTTAACCTAGTGTAAATTAAGTTGATTTTAGAATGTTATAAACATTTTGGAAGTTGTATTGCAAACTGAACTTTATGTGTGATTTTTAAAGTTTCAAAATCACATATTTGTTTACATAATTGGAAAGTAAATACTGAGTATGAGGTTCTGGGTTCGATACCCAGGTTAAACTAAGTGTTATTGGGGTTTTGTATCTGATAATTCTCGATAAGAAGTATTGACTTGTATTCCAGTGAGTCGCCTCGGCAGTGGGTCGGCGGGCGGCGCGGGCCCGTCCCGCAGCCCGAGCCCGGCCAGCCCCGCCAGCCCGCACCCGCACGACCTCGTGTACCGGCACCAGCAGCTCAACCACCCGCACTACAGGTACGCGACCTGCTCATGTTTGAGTCGTCCTGGTGCCTTTGGCCCCATGAGCTACTCGAAACGGTTCTTTTTGTTTTTTTTTTCTCCGAGGTGGAAAATTCTCATTGATGTCCGCCGCCCTGGGGCGGGCGACGGGGTCTGTCAGACTTTTACTGATTAAAAATCACCCCGGTGTTCCATCTCACACCTACGCCGGGGGTCGAACGTACGATCCTTCCGCAACCCCCTCGTGGTGCCTCCTCCTCGGGTCAGGGGGGGGAGTGAGGTGTTAGACTCCCCCGCTAGTCGGCGAGGGGCGCGCGTGGAACACTACGCGCCGCCACCTCGGGTCAGGGGGGGGAGTGAGGTGTTAGACTCCCCCGCTAGTCGGCGAGGGGCGCGCGTGGAACACTACGCGCCGCCACCTCGGGTCAGGGGGGGGAGTGAGGTGTTAGACTCCCCCGCTAGTCGGCGAGGGGCGCGCGTGGAACACTACGCGCCGCCACCTCGGGTCAGGGGGGGGAGTGAGGTGTTAGACTCCCCCGCTAGTCGGCGAGGGGCGCGCGTGGAACACTACGCGCCGCCACCTCGGGTCAGGGGGGGGAGTGAGGTGTTAGACTCCCCCGCTAGTCGGCGAGGGGCGCGCGTGGAACACTACGCGCCGCCACCTCGGGTCAGGGGGGGGAGTGAGGTGTTAGACTCCCCCGCTAGTCGGCGAGGGGCGCGCGTGGAACACTACGCGCCGCCACCTCGGGTCAGGGGGGGGAGTGAGGTGTTAGACTCCCCCGCTAGTCGGCGAGGGGCGCGCGTGGAACACTACGCGCCGCCACCTCGGGTCAGGGGGGGGAGTGAGGTGTTAGACTCCCCCGCTAGTCGGCGAGGGGCGCGCGTGGAACACTACGCGCCGCCACCTCGGGTCAGGGGGGGGAGTGAGGTGTTAGACTCCCCCGCTAGTCGGCGAGGGGCGCGCGTGGAACACTACGCGCCGCCACCTCGGGTCAGGGGGGGGAGTGAGGTGTTAGACTCCCCCGCTAGTCGGCGAGGGGCGCGCGTGGAACACTACGCGCCGCCACCTCGGGTCAGGGGGGGGAGTGAGGTGTTAGACTCCCCCGCTAGTCGGCGAGGGGCGCGCGTGGAACACTACGCGCCGCCACCTCGGGTCAGGGGGGGGAGTGAGGTGTTAGACTCCCCCGCTAGTCGGCGAGGGGCGCGCGTGGAACACTACGCGCCGCCACCTCGGGTCAGGGGGGGGAGTGAGGTGTTAGACTCCCCCGCTAGTCGGCGAGGGGCGCGCGTGGAACACTACGCGCCGCCACCTCGGGTCAGGGGGGGGAGTGAGGTGTTAGACTCCCCCGCTAGTCGGCGAGGGGCGCGCGTGGAACACTACGCGCCGCCACCTCGGGTCAGGGGGGGGAGTGAGGTGTTAGACTCCCCCGCTAGTCGGCGAGGGGCGCGCGTGGAACACTACGCGCCGCCACCTCGGGTCAGGGGGGGGAGTGAGGTGTTAGACTCCCCCGCTAGTCGGCGAGGGGCGCGCGTGGAACACTACGCGCCGCCACCTCGGGTCAGGGGGGGGAGTGAGGTGTTAGACTCCCCCGCTAGTCGGCGAGGGGCGCGCGTGGAACACTACGCGCCGCCACCTCGGGTCAGGGGGGGGAGTGAGGTGTTAGACTCCCCCGCTAGTCGGCGAGGGGCGCGCGTGGAACACTACGCGCCGCCACCTCGGGTCAGGGGGGGGAGTGAGGTGTTAGACTCCCCCGCTAGTCGGCGAGGGGCGCGCGTGGAACACTACGCGCCGCCACCTCGGGTCAGGGGGGGGAGTGAGGTGTTAGACTCCCCCGCTAGTCGGCGAGGGGCGCGCGTGGAACACTACGCGCCGCCACCTCGGGTCAGGGGGGGGAGTGAGGTGTTAGACTCCCCCGCTAGTCGGCGAGGGGCGCGCGTGGAACACTACGCGCCGCCACCTCGGGTCAGGGGGGGGAGTGAGGTGTTAGACTCCCCCGCTAGTCGGCGAGGGGCGCGCGTGGAACACTACGCGCCGCCACCTCGGGTCAGGGGGGGGAGTGAGGTGTTAGACTCCCCCGCTAGTCGGCGAGGGGCGCGCGTGGAACACTACGCGCCGCCACCTCGGGTCAGGGGGGGGAGTGAGGTGTTAGACTCCCCCGCTAGTCGGCGAGGGGCGCGCGTGGAACACTACGCGCCGCCACCTCGGGTCAGGGGGGGGAGTGAGGTGTTAGACTCCCCCGCTAGTCGGCGAGGGGCGCGCGTGGAACACTACGCGCCGCCACCTCGGGTCAGGGGGGGGAGTGAGGTGTTAGACTCCCCCGCTAGTCGGCGAGGGGCGCGCGTGGAACACTACGCGCCGCCACCTCGGGTCAGGGGGGGGAGTGAGGTGTTAGACTCCCCCGCTAGTCGGCGAGGGGCGCGCGTGGAACACTACGCGCCGCCACCTCGGGTCAGGGGGGGGAGTGAGGTGTTAGACTCCCCCGCTAGTCGGCGAGGGGCGCGCGTGGAACACTACGCGCCGCCACCTCGGGTCAGGGGGGGGAGTGAGGTGTTAGACTCCCCCGCTAGTCGGCGAGGGGCGCGCGTGGAACACTACGCGCCGCCACCTCGGGTCAGGGGGGGGAGTGAGGTGTTAGACTCCCCCGCTAGTCGGCGAGGGGCGCGCGTGGAACACTACGCGCCGCCACCTCGGGTCAGGGGGGGGAGTGAGGTGTTAGACTCCCCCGCTAGTCGGCGAGGGGCGCGCGTGGAACACTACGCGCCGCCACCTCGGGTCAGGGGGGGGAGTGAGGTGTTAGACTCCCCCGCTAGTCGGCGAGGGGCGCGCGTGGAACACTACGCGCCGCCACCTCGGGTCAGGGGGGGGAGTGAGGTGTTAGACTCCCCCGCTAGTCGGCGAGGGGCGCGCGTGGAACACTACGCGCCGCCACCTCGGGTCAGGGGGGGGAGTGAGGTGTTAGACTCCCCCGCTAGTCGGCGAGGGGCGCGCGTGGAACACTACGCGCCGCCACCTCGGGTCAGGGGGGGGAGTGAGGTGTTAGACTCCCCCGCTAGTCGGCGAGGGGCGCGCGTGGAACACTACGCGCCGCCACCTCGGGTCAGGGGGGGGAGTGAGGTGTTAGACTCCCCCGCTAGTCGGCGAGGGGCGCGCGTGGAACACTACGCGCCGCCACCTCGGGTCAGGGGGGGGAGTGAGGTGTTAGACTCCCCCGCTAGTCGGCGAGGGGCGCGCGTGGAACACTACGCGCCGCCACCTCGGGTCAGGGGGGGGAGTGAGGTGTTAGACTCCCCCGCTAGTCGGCGAGGGGCGCGCGTGGAACACTACGCGCCGCCACCTCGGGTCAGGGGGGGGAGTGAGGTGTTAGACTCCCCCGCTAGTCGGCGAGGGGCGCGCGTGGAACACTACGC
Source organism: Apamea epomidion (assembly GCA_947507525.1). Lineage (NCBI taxonomy): Eukaryota > Metazoa > Arthropoda > Insecta > Lepidoptera > Noctuidae > Apamea > Apamea epomidion. Next base: position 9,833,485 of record OX382255.1, read on the forward strand.
GCCGCCACCTCGGGTCAGGGGGGGGAGTGAGGTGTTAGACTCCCCCGCTAGTCGGCGAGGGGCGCGCGTGGAACACTACGCGCCGCCACCTCGGGTCAGGGGGGGGAGTGAGGTGTTAGACTCCCCCGCTAGTCGGCGAGGGGCGCGCGTGGAACACTACGCGCCGCCACCTCGGGTCAGGGGGGGGAGTGAGGTGTTAGACTCCCCCGCTAGTCGGCGAGGGGCGCGCGTGGAACACTACGCGCCGCCACCTCGGGTCAGGGGGGGGAGTGAGGTGTTAGACTCCCCCGCTAGTCGGCGAGGGGCGCGCGTGGAACACTACGCGCCGCCACCTCGGGTCAGGGGGGGGAGTGAGGTGTTAGACTCCCCCGCTAGTCGGCGAGGGGCGCGCGTGGAACACTACGCGCCGCCACCTCGGGTCAGGGGGGGGAGTGAGGTGTTAGACTCCCCCGCTAGTCGGCGAGGGGCGCGCGTGGAACACTACGCGCCGCCACCTCGGGTCAGGGGGGGGAGTGAGGTGTTAGACTCCCCCGCTAGTCGGCGAGGGGCGCGCGTGGAACACTACGCGCCGCCACCTCGGGTCAGGGGGGGGAGTGAGGTGTTAGACTCCCCCGCTAGTCGGCGAGGGGCGCGCGTGGAACACTACGCGCCGCCACCTCGGGTCAGGGGGGGGAGTGAGGTGTTAGACTCCCCCGCTAGTCGGCGAGGGGCGCGCGTGGAACACTACGCGCCGCCACCTCGGGTCAGGGGGGGGAGTGAGGTGTTAGACTCCCCCGCTAGTCGGCGAGGGGCGCGCGTGGAACACTACGCGCCGCCACCTCGGGTCAGGGGGGGGAGTGAGGTGTTAGACTCCCCCGCTAGTCGGCGAGGGGCGCGCGTGGAACACTACGCGCCGCCACCTCGGGTCAGGGGGGGGAGTGAGGTGTTAGACTCCCCCGCTAGTCGGCGAGGGGCGCGCGTGGAACACTACGCGCCGCCACCTCGGGTCAGGGGGGGGAGTGAGGTGTTAGACTCCCCCGCTAGTCGGCGAGGGGCGCGCGTGGAACACTACGCGCCGCCACCTCGGGTCAGGGGGGGGAGTGAGGTGTTAGACTCCCCCGCTAGTCGGCGAGGGGCGCGCGTGGAACACTACGCGCCGCCACCTCGGGTCAGGGGGGGGAGTGAGGTGTTAGACTCCCCCGCTAGTCGGCGAGGGGCGCGCGTGGAACACTACGCGCCGCCACCTCGGGTCAGGGGGGGGAGTGAGGTGTTAGACTCCCCCGCTAGTCGGCGAGGGGCGCGCGTGGAACACTACGCGCCGCCACCTCGGGTCAGGGGGGGGAGTGAGGTGTTAGACTCCCCCGCTAGTCGGCGAGGGGCGCGCGTGGAACACTACGCGCCGCCACCCCGGGTGTCACCGCCCCTCGCCCGTCGCCCCTGGCCCCATGTAGGGGGGCCGACGCCCGGTGCGCCTGCTGCGAGCCGGGTGAGTGGACGAGATCTCCCTCTCCCGCACCGCAGCCTCCTTCTGCGAGACGACCCGAAACGGTCCTAACCTAACCCGCCGGTCGGGGTACCCTAGCTTGGTCACGACCGGCTGTGAGAAAAGATCAGAAAGTAAAAAAGAGACTCAATTATTTAAAAAAGTGTGCATCATCAAAAACACAATAAGTTTTTATAGAGGATCAGTGAAATATTTCCCAAACGAAACTACAGTCTATAAGCACTCCAGTCGCATTAGCCACGTGAGCCCCACTACCACCGCAAGCCCTGCCAGCCACTCTAGCCCCGTAATGTGCCTGTACGTACCTTCGGGGACGTAGCGAGGAAAGGTTTAAGTATGAATATGATTGGCTGTAAAGGTGGAAGAAACGGACGCGTCTCACGTGACCGATGACTTTATTTTTACTCAATAATTTCTTTGACAGTCATCACGGGTCGTCAGAAGCCCGATAGTCTGACAACCAGTCTTACCAAGGGGTGTCGTATTACCCAGTAACTGAGTAGTGAAGGTCAGATAGACAGTCGCTCCATTTAAAATACTAGTACTCAACTGCATCCGGTTTAACTGGAAGCCGACAGCGACATAGTTGGGACAAGGCAGGCAGATGATGAATTTGTCATAAATATTAATTTATCTAAAATCATATATTTGCAGCTCGCAACCATTCTACATTACGAAATTCATTAGCTAATTCTCTTACTGTCAACTAGCTTATTTTGTATTTCCAGTTGACTAAAACAGCGTTTGTTCCAGATTGGAGCCGTCGTACTCGGGCTCCAGCTCCGGCAGCAGACACACGTATGCGTGAGGCACAGCCAAGCCGCAGGTAACCAAAAATCTAAATATTTTATTTCACATAAATGTACATGAGCACTTTTGAAACGTCAGAAGCTAGGTGCACGGTTCCAATTGGTAGTTTCCTATGGAGATAACTCAATGGTGTCCGGCTAAGCCGCTTACTGCATGGACCGGGATCTGTTAAGCGCAGTGGGACGAAACGGGCCCCCAAGGAACTCCACGGTTACTCTTTTAACAATAATTGGCTTTTACAATGTTTTCAAATTACAGTAGGTATGGGAGGACAGCGTAGGCCTGTCAACAAGTACCAGGTACTTGATAAAATAAAAAATGCTCTACAGATCTAGTCTTCAAGACTGGTCGGTGTCTTTGGTTTATTTTTTGTATTTCGTTTTTCACCACCGACTTCCGAAATTAAAGTTATATTTCACTTTTTAGTTGTGAAAAGCAAACGACGCAATTTAATTACTTGAATTTTTATCCGTAATTTTGGTTTAAACTAAACTACTGAACCGAATTTTATAAAATTTCTATGGGACCAGTCTAAAAGTATATCCTTTCACATAAAAAATGAATTTTGCAAATCAGCTTATAAATAACGCAGTTCTGAGGTAACAAACATAAAAAAAAATTCAGTCGAATTGAGAACCTCCTCCTTTTTTGAAGTCGGTTATAAATATGAAAGAATCTATCAAAAGGATAAATAAAATATAAAAGCCTACTACAAGTAAATGATATGATTCCCATCACAACCACTAAACTACCAGCAACACGCGCCACATATTTCGAACATATAAAGCAATGGATCAGCGATATCCTTCAGAATGATTCAGATTGAGATCGTTCGTGTGTTACGCCATTAGCATGCTGCTCACTACAACATAACTGGGAGTCATATAATGATACGGCATTTTATTGCACCACTCTGCGTCCACCATCATTTTGTAACGGACTATTTGACTTTGGTTATATTTTTTCCTAACTCTACTAATTCCACGCTGCAGTGCCTCGTGGGTGTAGTGGTTGCAAGCGCTGCTGCGGAGCATGAGATCGTGGGTTCGATTCCCAGCTCAGCAGCAGCAGCAAGGTTGATAGCAATAGGCTCGCCCCTTCTCACATGGGACTTAAACATAACTGGCGCAATGTGAGTGGTATTATAGGTGCACCTCTGCCGAACCCTTCAGGGATAACATGCGTGATGTTATGTTATGTACTAATTTAGTTAATAATGACGAATGATTTTGTTTCCAGTCGGAGCACGACTCGCGCTACGACTGCTAGCGACCGCAACAGTCGCGCCACAGTCGCCGGCAACAGTCGCCGCTGCAGTGCTCACAAAGACTATTCGTTGATTAATTAATAATGAATGTTCCACGTTCACGCGCGTGCGCGGCTGTCCCGACCTCGTCCCCTCTCTCTGTCACCGTGTGCTGCGGCGACAGGCCACCGGCCGGCTCCAGCTGGGAATCTGGACCATCCAGGGACTCCAGCAGTCCAGCTGTGTAGGAGTTCAGTGATATACACGCGTACAGAATACGAAAATTTAATAAGTTGCACACTCACACTGGCTGTGGAGGTCAGATCGGCAGTCGCTCCATGTAACATACCGGTACTCAGCTGCATCCGGTTAGACTGGAAGCCGAACCCAACATAGTTGGGCCGAGAAAACGAAATAAATACTGCCCTAGCCGTGTTCCAGTTCAAAGAGAGAGTCCCCCTCCCCCATCCCCCCCTGTCCCATCCAGTCCTATGATCTCATCATTTAAGTATATATATATATATATATACTGTATCATATAGAACATAGCTACACTGTCAGTGAATAAGTAAATATTATATTGATATGTTGCTGGCGATACTCTGTGACTGATGACTGTACTGAACTGAAAGTATCGCTGTCTCGCTCTAGCAAGTGTAATTAGAATGAGATGAAAGTTAGTGCCTGTTTCAAAGTGTCTGGATAGGTAGGTAGTATCATCACCATGTCAGCCGACAGACGTCCACTGCTGGACATGGGCCTCCCCCAGCACCGCCACTTCGACCGGCTCTGTGCTTCTCGCATCCAGTGGATGGTATGTAGTTGGTCTACCATATGAATAAAAATTCAGAAGCTGTATGAAATGATCTGTTAGATAAGTAATTCGGAATTTATTCGGACAGGCGGAGAGCAGTGGTGGCGCAGAGGCATCGGCCCCGACCTACGATTTCGAAGTGTTGGTCGTGAGTTCGAACCCAGGCAGGCACTTTACTTTGTGTATTTAATTTCATCACCATTGATCTCAAAACGGTGAAGGAAAACATCGTGAGGACACCGGCATGTCCTAGAACCAAACATTCGAAGACATGTGACATCTACCAACCCGCACTGGGTCCGTGGTGGTTTGCGGCCCACTCCGTCTTACAGAGAGGAGGCCTGTGTCCCAGCAGTGGGAACAGTATAGGTTGATTATGATGATGACCAGATATATTTAAAAATTACGTGGAGCTGTGATTTTATGCCCTTCAGTTCAGTTCAGTTCAGTCATCGCGCTACAGTGAACACATTCATACAAACACGCCGATATTTCGACATGAGCGCAATGGCTGACACATTGGCTTCTGCGCTACAAGTCACAAGTTCAATCGTATAGAAAATCGCCGTGAATATAGTGTGTGCACTGTCAGTATACAAGGTCGAGTTAAATTAGCTAGCGGAACTCCGCAGACGTGATGGTGTCGATATCAATACAATAAATAGCAATAAAATAAATAAAAGGCGTGAGTGCCGCCGGGAATAATACTAGTCTATTACTGTCCCACTGTTGGGCAAAGGCCTGTTCTCATACCGAGAAGGCAGGAGTATTCATCACCACGCTTGCTCAAGACGGGGGCGCTTTCACACTTATATTGACTACAAGTCCAGCATTCTAATTGCGTAACACAGTTTCAATCAACAACCGAGTGTTTTGACCCCCTTGCTTCATAGGTTTAATAAATTCGTCGCTCAACAATGTAAATAACGCGATGAACGTTGCTGAACTGTCAAAATGTAAGTAAACCTAATTGTATGTGTGTTATGCAATTACCCCGCTACCTCACGATGTTTTTCCTTCAAATTTTGATTTTAGCTCAAACCCTCGTCTGTGAAGTTTTGCTAATTAATTTAAAGTGACCTTGTATTATAAAAATAACTGTATAATATGGATATATCGACAATACAGCATCTATCAGAAGGGTGTGCTCATGTTCAAGGGTGTGATACAGACTCTGAACACAAACTGAACAACTCACTCCATGGAACCAACATCGTAGTCGCGAAAGAATAATCAGCCGTCCCATACATTTGGGTCGAGTAGGTGTTGAAACTTATATGGGACAGTTGATAATGGGCTCTGAAGGTGGCATACCGACGCCAGCACATCAAGCTACTACAATTTGTCTTTAATAGATTTTCAACTGTATAGCTAAAGCATTAAGGTTCTAAAATAAAATTGCGACATATTCGCCAAAAATGTAAACAAATATGAGTTTATGGAAAAATAACTTTAATTCCTACACAATAAAGCTCAGTTTACGCTACAATTTCAAACATTTTTATAACTTTTTCAATAGTGCTAGTCACTCTGAAATCAACTTAATTACCATTAAAATAAAGTTGATATTTGTTTAAGTTGAAATAAAGTAAATTTGAAACATAAATAAATATTGAATATAGGTTGATTGGGAAATTTTGACAGTTTCGGGTAGCTGGACCTGCTGGCGTCGGTCCGCCATTTGTTTGTTCAGAACGAGGGCTCTGTTGTTACCTATATCAAGCGATACACAATAACACCGAACACCGTAAAGCGTCACGTTTCAGAGATATTTAGGTTCAAAGTTGGTCACGTGACATGCACATTTGCGAATGGCATTTTGAACAACAAAAAATAATAATAATAACAGCCGCACGGGTTGATCGACCAGGTTAAGCTACGCTTGCCACGGTTGGTCCGTGGATGGCTGACCATCTTGACATACCAAGACCCCTCCGTGCCTCGGACAGTACGTTAAGCCGTTGGTCCCGGCTGTCATTCGTGGATCTTTGACAGTCGTTGCTGGTCGTCGGAAGCCCGGAGGTCTGACAACCAGTCTTACCAAGGGGTTTCGTATTACCCTACCCTTGAGGGTCTGTACCACACCCTTGAATATGAGCACTCCTCTCTGATAGATGCTGTATATTATAATTTAAGAAGCCCCGGTTTTAATACCTACTGTCGAGTCTCGCGACGAACATAATAGTTGTTCGGCTATAAGAGTAGAGGAAGACCAAAGAAACGATGGATGGACTGTGTGAAAGATGATTTGGTTAGAAAGAGGGTGATTGTCGAGATGACGACTGATAGAGAAGTGTGGAGGAAGAGGTGCTGCGCCGAGCACTGGTACATTGTGACGAGGGCAGGAGGATGTTCTGTCAGGTTCGACAGCAGGTGTTCTGGTCAACCTGAACAGGTTCAAACTGTGGGGCAATGTATAAATATAGCTTGTAAGACTGTATAAGAGTTGCGTTCTATTGTATCCGAGGTTTGTGAATATTGTGGTGTGGTGTTACAGCCATTAAGAGTCCTTTGTACTGCTGGATAAAGGCTTCTGGGGCTTCTGGGATCGATCTCCAGCTCGGGTAGGGGGCGATATGTTATTGGGGTTTCTCATCAGGAATTTCTCAGTAGCAGCCGCAGCGCTCTCAGCAGCCGAGGAATTGTGTCCTGTGGATGGCAATAGGCCCGTCTCCTATTATATGGGATTTTAAATGACCGGCGAAATGTGGGAGTCCCATACGTACAGCTCTGCGTAACCTTCGGGGATTACAGGACACCACGGGGCAATTCTCGTAATTATAAGAACGTTCTCAGATCTCAATTTGTCAGAAATACCTCAAATTTCCCTACATTTTTGACATTGATTGTCGCTCAGATGAGATTGCGAGATTACGGGAATTGGCCTTCAGATTCCAGCTGAGAATTTCTTGACGGGAGAACGCCCGGGCTTCGAAGATCGAACACAGGACTGCAAGCATAGTTAATACAAGACACTCTGATGCCGCAGTAACACAACACACTCAACAACAAAAAATACATATATATAACTGTTAATAAGCTGTACATAGTAATATAATATACTGAAATATATAGTGACAATGACTGTGCGACTGTCTCTGACTGTCTGTCACAACGTTTTGACTAAAGTTCATTCCGTTTTTAAGACTTGACTGTTCAATAATCACTGTTTATGTAACTAGTAAAAAGAAAAGTCATTTATTCAAACTAGGCGGGAATCAGCAATTTTTGAACGTCAAAATTACATAAGACAGTCCCCCGCCCGCCCTTCACACCACTTTAAGCATGCACGCATATATTTTCCGAATTTTGGGCAGATTTGTATAGGCACTTGCATACTTGTGTTCAAGTCCCATGTAGTAGGGTCGATGAGAGTGGCCACACCGGGAGGTGACGCTCTAGGATGACATACAGTGACCTCTTTGGTGATGTTCTTCAGAAAGGTCAGGTGCACAGTGCTCGCAACCGGCGCGCGTGTATGACCAAATGTACGAAGCAAAGGGAGCTTGTAAGGATCGTAGCAGGTGGCGTTCTGTAGTGTCTGCCTCCCCCCTGGGGAGAAGGCGCGAGTGTATGTATCAGGGCGAGCCTGGCGCTAGTTACACAAACAGTGATATAGAACTCTGTGATTGGTCACCGGACGATGTGGAATAAAGTTAGTTGTATCATTCTGTTTGTATTCGTTTTGTTTTATTCATAACATACTCTGTTAATGTGACTACAGCTGTCTACAACTTTATGGGGCATCTCTCGTGTCGGCACGAAGTACGGGGTCAAATCAATTTAGCTAGCGAAACTCCGCAGCCGTGATGAGCATCGATATCTTAACACGATAAAATAAAATAAAAATGAAACATGTGATGTTCTTTTTTTTGGGGTTGTTGTATGAGTTGGCAAAATGTTTTATTTTTATTTTTTTTATCCTGTTTATATAGATCGATTACGTCTGCAGAGTTTTGATAGCTAATTAAGATAATAGAGATACTATAGTGCAGGCGTGTGCGCACTCTCTTCCCCCTCTCTCTCACAGTCCGACACGACTGTCTCAGTGTCAGCCCGGACCGGAGAGATACCCGCGTGCTTCGGAGAGCACGGTAAGCCATTGAGACTGATCTCTCTCCGGTCTTGTCGGATGTTTGACATGCACCAACACGCTGATCAGTCACTGCGGTCACAGTGTCTCCCGGCTGACTACCTACGTGCACCTGGAGTTGTCCGCTAGGTGTGGACGGCTGTTCATGTCATATAGAGCCCTGCACTGCCATTTATGTTGAGTGTGTTGCGAGCTGTGTTCACATCGTTAGTGTGCGCGTGAGCAGGAGACGTCCATCCGAGGCGCAGGAGTGTCTGTTGAGTGTGTGCGATGACGACACTGTCGCCGCGGTGTTGCGGCCACTTTGAAATGGCATGTATTGAACATCTAATTATTTCCATTTTGCGCTCCTAAAGATATTATTGAACACTAATAAAATTATTGCGCCTCTTTTTTTTGTGAACCTCTAATAATAACCCATTTTGGGGTCTAAATAACCAAGTAACGGCGACCAAGTTGGATGTAGCGCTCACCGGCCGCTGCTGCGGCTCCGCTCGCTTCGCTCGCTCAGCTCGCGCATGCTTGGTCACAGTTCTAACCAAACCTAACCCATTTGGTTGGGCTGCAACAAGCAATGGAGGAACACAACCATTTTTATACAGGCTCTAATTAAATTAGCTAGCGAAACTCCGCAGACGAACACGATAAAACAAAATGATATATGATTTGAGACTGAATTTTGGGATCTATCCCGTCACATCTGCAAAGTTTCGCTAAGTAATTTAATTTGAGCCTGTATATCTTAAGAAATTGTGAGGTAAAGAATGAACTCTAATTGACATCACTTGAGTGCGGCGGTAAATGCCGAGAATTCAAAGTGATACGAGTTGTTTGACAGCTAGGATGCAGTGTATAATAATGTATAATACATCGCGCGTGTTCTGTTATAATGTATAATAATGTTGTATAAAGTTATACTTGTAGATAACGACAGTTGCGTGTTTTTATAAAACGTAGAACATTGAGCCGTTTGTGTGTGAGCGGAGATGTGTGCGCGTCTGTGTGTGTGGGCTCGTGTCCCGGCGTGTTTTTGGGGGGGCTCGTGTCGCGGCGTCTGTGTGTGTGGGCTCGTGTCGCGGCTGTTGTTACGACAGATCATTATTATTATGTATACATTAAATATTTATTCGCAACTTTTGAGTTTTTATTTCTCTTGCAACAGCGCCTATTCTGTCCATTAGGTTCACCGTTTTTTGACAGATGGAAATAGTTATTGTTACATTATAACGTCTGTAAGAAGTCATAAATAAGGTAGTTCAATAAATAAGATAAGTCAGTTTATATATTTATGTTATTACGCATTGTAAAGTTAACTTTACGTAATCCGGAATAGTTACGTACTATTGTAAAGTTAACTTTACGTAATCCGGAATAGTTACGTACTATTGTAAAGTTAACTTTACGTAATCCGGAATAGTTACGTACTATTGTAAAGTTAACTTTACGTAATCCGGAATAGTTACGTACTAGTGGACAGAGTATAGTGGCGTCTGTTAGCACGCCCTAACCAAAACGATCATGTACAAAAGTTACACAATTTTGCATTTTGAATGAATTCTCCAGTTTTAATGTAAAGCAGTAGTTCGTGCTATTTTTGCCATCGACACGCTAAGGAGAAGCGCACCATGTGACACACAATATAAACGCAGGGTGCTACAATGTTCGAGCTCGCTTCGCCCGCTTTTGCACCCTGTCCTGAACTCCTGACTGGACCTCAACTACGTGATAACGTAACCCACAGCCTTCGAATCAAGGGTGATTCGAAGGCTAAATCCGTCCTTGGTCACGAATTCACGAATCATATTTTGATCAACATACAACCTGGCACTGACATGGAAATTGAAAAAACTTAAGAAAATTTGAATTCTGCGGGCTACCCTAACGTATTACCGTATTACTTACACATATGTCGCATCACTGGGTGGCCGAGATGCGAAACATCGGGTCTTCTTCATGATCCGACATAGTTTACGTATGTGTGGCACTGTACTGGTACTCGAACGAAAAGATAATTTGAATTTAAAGTACGGTACCCAACTTTAATAAACTGGCGATTATCAACCGAAACGCACACGTGCGTACGGTACTGAGCGTTTGCCAAGACTGTCCGAGCTCGACTGTCCACTGTAGACTGTCTCAACACTCGGTCTCTCCGCCAGTCCTCGCTGCATCCCTTCCACCGACGATCGTGTAAGCGGTAGGGCTCGCTTGCGTTTCCAATCACATGATTATTCGTTTATCCATCAAATTGTTAGATGGCGCTGTCCGCTGTACTGCGGCGCCATCTATCCACGACTTATATTAAGTTTTATATGACACAAGGCATAGATGTACTTACATACAAACTACCTTTACTATAGTTTGACCAAACCCGCTGTACCGCGCCTTCGGTATGTGCGCGGCTCATGGGGGGGCAGTGCAGGCCACTCATTCGTCATCGCTCACGGCGTCTCGCCCCTCGCCTCGCCGCGCATTCCTAATTTCCTTATCGGTACCTACAGCAGTTTCGGTCAAACTATATACGTATTTATCACAGATTTGTGGTTTTTATCAATCCGTCGGAATTACGTCTGACTGATCGAGACTCCAGACAGAGTCTAGCCATTGAAAAATTCTTTTTGCACTTCTATTAAATAAATGTCTAGCTTTGACGTGCTGTGCTTCAATTCTTTGCCCTACAACCTATATTCATAAGAGCTTTCATACACAGTAAACCAATACTGTACTGTGTATAAAACAACCAGTGAGAGCAGTGGTGGTCCAGAGATGAAAGTCGTGGGTCCGAACCCAGCCAGGCGCTAACTTTGTGTACCTAAGTGATTTCATCACCGCTACTCTCAGAACGATGAAGGAAAACATCGTGAGGAAGCTGATATGTCCTACAACCAAAACTTCGTAGACATGCCATCTAGTTTCTTATTGGAGCAATGATTCGCGTGCGTTACATTGCGCACTACCGTAAACAGCGATAATACCAAAAATAAAAGATTTTTCGCGCAACAATCTTTACACAAAGACACTTAGTTTGACAGAATGTGTATGTAGATGACTGCTTCGCGGAGGGTCTTTCTACACCCCGTATAGGGGCGACACTTCTTGGAGTGCAGACACTACATTGTTACCGTTATTTTTGTTATTAATAAAATACCTGCCCTAATGGTGAGCGACGGGAACCCCTGGATGCGAGGGCGAGTATCAACGGAGAGCTCGCTGCTAAAACATTTTTAGAAAAAATATAAATTAATAACCCACCGCTATCGGGAACAGGGTCCAAGCTACCGGTGGTCAGGGCTTAGAGGGGAACCTGAAAAGATACGCGCCGTATCCAGAAGTACCACTTTCTAGCCCAAGCTCTGGAACCAGCTGCCCGGCGAGGGCCTCCTCATGTGTTAGCCTTTTTTTTTTTAAATTACAATGGGCTCACTCTTGACCTCAATCCAGCCCAGAGGCAGGGATGAGATCTACGGTGGAACGAGCTTGCCCAGAAGAAGCCTATTACTCTCGCCCTGAAGAGATTCGGATTGTATGAACTCGGGAATGCAGACGCAGGCATACAATTCCACTCCTTAGCTGTGCGCATCAGAAAAGATGTTGAGAAGCGCTTAGTGCGTATATATGGTATATTAACCAAATAGGGGTGGTATCCCGCAGTGCGTCTGGACTCTCGATAGTAAAAAGGTGAAGGCGGGATGAGCTCGTGTAGCTCTTGAGCACACTCCCCGAAGTACAGTCTGTAGAAGACGGACAGACATGCAACACTTCGCCGGTGAGCCAAACTGTGAAGCTTTGTCTCCACCAGCTTTTTATCGCCAATGAGTCTCTTAGCTCTGCGCTCCACTGAGTCTAAAGTGGCGAGTTGGTATTTAGTCGAAGTGGAAAAAGGAAAAAGGTAAGAGAATTGAGTGTATCACTCACAGTACGGCCGACGAGAGAATGCTTTCCTGACATCAGTCATTGCGGCAAGTCTAGTAGCAAAAGTATAAGTATCAAATTCACATGACACGTATTCGATAATTCCGATCCAGCCTGTCCCTTGCTGCCCTCTCCCAGCGACGTCCTAAGCCGAGGTCCGTACCCCACACCTTCCGTGTAGTCGCTTAGTTTTTAAGTTTTTTAAGCCCTGGCTGGAGATGTGACTCAGGCTGGCTGGACAAATCTTCAAAATAGCTCGCATTTAACTACGTCAATACGGCACTTTATGTGACGGCTAAACACCCTTATTTCAGAATTTATAACGCTACAGAATCTTAGATAATCGATCGAAAACTTGTCCAGCCAGCTTGAAAAACCACTTTTCGATGGTCTCTCAATCTCGGTAACGGAAGTGATTTTGACGACTTTTTGCATATCAACGGGCGCTACATAAATTTGTAACGAGGCATCGAGCTAAAAGTTTTGTGATACGTACAGCGGTTTAGTAGAAAAATGCAAAAAATCTGTGTCCAGCCAGCTTGAATTTACGTATAAAACTTCTGGCTGGCACTTCCGAATCTCAATAACGGGAGCGTTTTCGAATATGGTTACTTTACTAACATTTAGTAACGCAATGTGTAACAGTAATAACGTTTAATTTATGGCGTCACATGTAAGGGTTTACGAGAAATCAATAAAAACTTAATGTCCAGCCAGCCTGAGTTCAAGCTGGCTGGACACATGTATCTCCGCTGCCTGATGATCTACGACCTTCGAAATGTGTTCAAAATTTTGTGACGGGGACGATAATGATAACCTGAATTTGTAACGGAGAAACTTTGCGTAGTTTCAAAAATATTGATCATTTAAATTTTCCCATACAAACACTGCAGTAGGGTTACCAATATTGTAGGTTTTATGTAGGACTAAGTATATTTTAAAGAGTTTTCTTTAATGGACGAATATAATATGAACAACTGTAGGTATTTAAATCAATGACTATGCTTCCTTACCCAAACCTTTGTCGTAACTCATGTCCAGATGGGAGGTCTTCAGCGGGTGCGTCCCACCCACTGAAGACCTCCCATCTGGACATGAGTTACCTTGGGTAGCCTGGAAGTCTTAAAATAGAGTTCGGACCCAGGTTGGCCGGAGCAAGGAAAACCGCGTCAGGTGGAGATTCATAGACGACTCCGCCTTGGAGTTTAAATGTGGTGCTGTAAATTATACATGTGAGAACGATGTAGAAAGACGTTAAACTTAAAATCGTCCGTTATAAACAAAAACCAATTCAGAAATTAAAATAAGCCGTGGCGGCTAAGAGATGACCAGGACACGAACATGACGAATGGATCAGCACCATTCAGCTCAACCATTTTGAAGGGAGCTAAATGATCCAACACACACGCCACGTTCACACGCGAGACATTAGAGTGAGCATGACATGCTCTCAGCCGCCAGGGCACAGTCAAGTCAATGGAAAGACGTACCTAGTAAATGGTAGCTATAGGGATTAATCACACTAGCGAGTTGCGAGCGAGTGGAAAGCGGGGCGAGTGCGCAGCGAGCTCGCCGCGAGTTCGCAACGTGTGCGCGGCGAACACGCCGCGGGTGCGCAGCGAGCTTGCCGCGGGTGGGCAGGCAGTTTTGTGAGTGCGCACTCGCCCCGCTTTCCACTCGCTCGCAACTCGCTAGTGTGATAAAGCCCTTATAGTTTAGGTACATAGTGCTCACACGTGTGCTATGCAATTGTTTGTCAGACATTCGAGCTTCTGACTACCCGTACTGACCGTGAAAGATGGACATTTAAATAAAACCACTGTTAATATTCCGTAGTTATATTTATTTCAATAGTTAATTAATTATCGTAGTGTATTCTAGCACCATCCCGCGCCCCGCCCCGCCGCCCGCACCGCTGTCTGTACAATCATATATTTATATACTTCCATACATTTGCAATACATATCGTATGACTCTAAACATTCGTATCTGACGGAATCTATATTATTATAGTCTTGTAATTCATGCAACAATATTATACAGCATCTATAAGACAGGTGTGCTCATGTTCGAGGGTGTGGTACAGACCAACAAACTGAACAATTTGGGTCGAGTAGGTGTTGAAGATTTGTATGGGACAGTTGATCATTATTTGGTCGCTACGATGTTGGTCCATGGGAAGTTGTTCAGTGTGATGGTCTGTAGCACACCCTGGAATATGAGCACACCTCTCTGATACATGTTGTAGTGTGTTATAATAGAATAGAATATATTTTATATCGAAATCTGTTTTATTGTCGACATGTTCTCTCACGGTATCCCATCTGTGACTCAGTACATGTATATTCAACATCTGTGAAGGACCTTAAGAAGCATCTTGATTCATTCATTCTCTTCAAATTAAATTAGCTAGCGGAACTGTAGAGACGTGATGGGTGTCGTTATCTAAACATGATAAAACAAAAAAGATATGTAATTTAATGACTTTTTGTGGGGTCAATGACAGCAGTTAGTATAGACACTTTTATAAGTTTAAAAATACCGGTTTTTTTTGTGTAAACTTCACAGACTTGTTGGTACCTATCGATTTCTCAACACGAGAACACAAAAGAAAAAAAAAACAGATTTTTCATACTGCAAGTAACAACCTTAGCAGCGGTCGTTGACCTAAAGGAATACATCACATCGTTTTGATTAATTTTTTATCGTGTTTAGATAACGACACCCATCCCGTCTGCAGAGTTCCGCTAGCTAATGTAATTTGACCCTGTGTTTTCTTCGTGAACATTCTTACTTACATTATTTTTATTTTACATATCGCTTTTCAGAGCAATTATACAATTATACAATTGAAACGTTTTACAGAAAAGACAGCATTTGTACACTTGGCTAACTAGTCACGCATACAGTCAACTGGAGTCTAAGAGAGCCGAATATTTGCGAGCTTACTTTATTAACACTGCGTTGATATAATGTCTACATACATACTAATATCTTTCGCTGTTTGTACAATATTTTCTTCAAAGATAAAATTAAAAATCAACTCAATTTAGCAATTTTTACGTTTGTATACAAGCGAGCGACCTGTACAATTAATATACAGCATTTATCAGAGAGGTGTGCTCATGTTCAAGGGTGTGCTACAGACCCTCAAACTGAACAACTAACTCCATGGGACCAACATCGTAATAAAATAATCAGCCGCTAACGCATTTGGGTCGAGTACGTACCGAAGTTTCGTATGGGACAGTTGATAATTATTTCGTCACAACGAGGTTTGTCTCATGGAGAAAGTTGTCCAGTCTGAAGGTCTGTACCACACCCTTGAACATGAGCACACCCTTCTGATAGATGCTGTATAAGCGAGGGGGCTGTACAGTCAATATCATATAAATGCAATGCGTCCGAGTGTGTCGCTCGCGCCGAGCGGGCGGGGCGCGGCCTCAAGCGAACTGTTTTACAATATACATATTTATACCTATAGGGAGACAGTCACGTGGCTTACTTATTAAATTCTAATGGTTAGATTTTTGTTAAATTTGTCATTATTTGGCAATCCTGTGACTGCGGGTCAGCTGAGCTGTGCTTAGCTTTATGAAATACTAGCTGCGCCCCGCGGTTTCACCCGCATAAGTTTCGATCCCGTGGGAATATTGGGATGAAAAGTATTCTATACCTAAAGGTTAATCCTGGTTATACCTAAACCATCTGTGCGCAAAATTTCATCCAAATCCGTTCAGTAGTTTTTGCGTGAAAGAGTAACAAACATACATCCATCCATACAAACTTTCACGTTTATAATATTAGTAGGACTAACTGCACCTCGCGGGGTCACCCGCCTCGCTCGGCTCCTGAGGGTCGTAGCGTGATGTCAAATAGCCTTCCTCAAGAATTGGGCTACCAAATGCTAAAAATAATTTCTCAAATCCGACTGTTAGTTCCAGAGACCAGCGCGTTCAAACAAACTGTTCAACTTTATTATATTAGTAAAGATAGATGAAAGAAGTTGTCTTGAGAGAGAAACTGATCAAAAATGGATGATGTAACATTTAGGATGGTAATTTTATGTCGATTGCAGTCGGGACATAGCATTAGAGAAAGCACTTACACTATTATGATCTTAAATATTGCCTAAGAACACGGATTAGGGACTAACCACACTTATTCAGCTCTGTTCAGTTTTTGTCCATAGAAAACAACGATTTCGTATTGAGATGCGTGCGCGTCCGTAAAGCTGAACGCATCTCCATCACAGAAGATAAATATTAGTTTAGTCCTGTCAAATTAAGATACTCCATAGACAAATTAGACGTGATAAAAACATGGCTACTAAAAATACGTCAATTTACGACAGGCGCTGACTAATTTGACAGGACTAAACTAATATTTATCTTCTGTCCTTTTCTTAATGAAATAGAAAGAAAAAGACGCACTGAATTTAAATTTAGTTTAGTCTGTGAACAAGGGACTCGGCGCCATTGTAAGATATTTGCAGTCTATATTTCTAATAGCACATTTATATTAACTACAAGAAATTCCAGCATATATGTATATAGCTATGCGACTGTCTCCCCATCACAACGTTTTATATCGACAACAGATCATTGTCTCTAAGCATATGACATGTCAATAGTTTGTGACTCGCGGCGATGGCAGGAGCCTTACAGCAGGCCCGAGGGCATCGACAGAGGTTTCTTTCGCAGTTACTTAACCCCTAACAGCAACCTTATTACAACGGATGCAAAATCAGAGATAAAATAATTGGGAATAGACTAGAAGGAGAATAAACATCAGTGTGCGAGTCCCGCGCCCCGGAGACCGACTGACAGAGCCATTTTGAAATAAACTTCTTGTCGAGAGAGAGTTGAGATGTACCTGTCATGAATATGGTAATATTTTATCCAATGAGAAGTCTATCAATGGGTTTATGTCCACCAATGGACGTAACAAACGCTCTCCTACAACACTGGCTCCTGCCCCCCCCCCGCATCCCCCCCCCCCCCATCGCCTGCCCGCGCTATTACTTCGTTTTCGCTTAGGGTTCTTTTTGACTTTATTTCTTTTTGCTCGACTTCTAAGGGTCGTAGTGACTTGTTGAGAAGCCTTCCTCAAGAATTGGCATATCAAATGCAAAATTATTTTTCGTATCCGACAGGCAGTTCCGGAGATTAGCACGTTCAAACAAACAAACTCTTCAGTTTTATTATCTATACGAATATTATAAAGAGGTAAAATTTGTTTCTTTGTAAGTTTGTACCGGGTAATCTCTGGAACTACCGGTTGTATTTGAAATTTCTTTTAGCATTTGATAGCCCAATTGTTGAGGAAGGCTATAGACTATCTAACATCACACTTTGACCCTTAGGAGCCGAGCAACAAGAGAAAAAGTTAGATAGACCGCTAAGCGAAAACAAAGTAACAGCGCGCGCAGGCGATGCGATGCGACGGAGTGGGGCGAGGGGACAAGGCATTTCAGGCGAAGTCGCGCGCAGAAGTAGTATTACTAGTAACTAGTTAGTACAGATTATGTATGTAGTCGATACCCGCGCGGCGCCCGGCGCTCTGCACACGCCTCGCGAGCCAAGTTACAGCTACCGTAGTTAGTACAAGCGCGGTGACGTTACACAACGATCGACTCGGACGACTACGCTAACGTGAAGACATTTACAAGATTCACGTTTGTACTATTCTATCTAATGGTTGACTGCGGCCGCACACAGCGGAGGCGGCCAAGTTATAGCTGTAGAGGGGTCTTTAGATGCGCGTGCGCTTTTCAAACGTTAGCTCGACTTAAGGTGAAAGCTCGCGAAATTCAAAATTTATTTTCAAATACATGAATGTGTGGCGACATCTACACCGCCACATGCGAACTGCGTCACGCTGACGTCACGTATAATCCTGCATCACGCTTGTTCTTAGTTGTCAAATTGTCTTGGTCAGGTACTAAGTGCACAGGGACCCGCGCTCGCTTCCGCTATGTAACTGACCACAGCCTTACGACCAAGGCATATTATCGCAGTCAAAACGACACCCACCCGTTCCCGGTCCCACCTGTTCACACCGTAAATTGAAAACATTGTGAAAGCCAATTATTTTAAAAAGAGTAACCGTGGAGTGCCTTGGGGGCTCTTCTCCATAGGAAACGACCAATTGGAACCGTGCACCTAGCTTCTGACGTTTCATAAGTGCCCATGTAGGTTTATGTGAAATAAAATATTTTTATTTTGACACACATTTTGCGTTGAATTTTGAACTTTATTTCAACCGAATAAAGTTCTTTTTGCGAAAGCATGAAAAAGGTAACCAAGCCGTTAGTTTCTCGAAGTAAAACTCTGCGCAAATATGCCTTGATGTTAAAGGGACTTCGTCCTATGTACGGGTCATTTACAACATTCATTTGACGAGGAGCCGCGGGGTCATAGCGTAACACACCAACAGTAGCAATGGCGTTCATTTTGACAGTTTAACAACACTCATTGCGTTATTTTCGTTGTTGAGCAGACACGTTTCTCGAACATAGGGATTAGCAATCCCCTTCAAAATGATTCTGATTGTGATTGATAGTGTGTTACGCACTTGGTGCAGACAACTTACAGTATTATATAATGATGATAGTCAGCCGCATCCGGTTAGACCGGAAGCCGCCACGTGTCGGAACGAGGCTAGTATTAGTAGGATGGGAGGTTTGTACAGTGAGCTCAGGTTGCGAGTAGTTACATATTTAAGAAATTAGTTTTAACCCTATTAGTAATTAGTTAGAATGCCGTAATTACAGATACGAAGGGTTAATAGTAACTTAATTTTGAGGTTCATCTCAACGAGACGACGTACATACGCCAGCGTATCAAGCTACTACAATCTGTCAAATTTCTATAATAGATTTTCAACTTTATCGTTAAACCATTAGGTTCAAGATTGAATGAGAAACTTTGACAGTTTCGGGTAGCTTGATTCGCTGGCGTCTGTACAATCCGTAGCCTCCTGTAAGTTAAAAACAAACAATTTAAACATAATCAAACATCTCTTTTTACATAACATATCAAATCATATATAACACAAACAACTATCGCAAATTACACAAAACTATTCAATATAGCCATCTCAACAAAGTTTGCGCTTCGGGAATCATCGCTTATTAGTATCAGTATCTTATATCTCTCCACAGACAATGGCTCACCTCCCATCTTGCACGCCACGTCTATAGAATGGCTGCGTCGGCGAACGCTATCTGTGATGCTAAATTTTGGGCAAACCAAATTTAAGAAAAAAAAAACTATATTTTTGCCATTGACACGCTAAGAAGTATCTGTGGGGAGTTTTAAGATTTAAATTGTTCGTTTGGCTCTGCCGCGGCAGAAGATTGTCGCGTTTGTATTTCATTTTGACACGTCTGACACACAATGATGCAGTGACTCGACTTGATGGTCGTGGAAACATAATCAACCTATAACGTTCCCACTGCTGGGACACACGCCTCCTCTCTGTGAGTGGGAGTGGGCCGTAACCCACATCGCAGGCCCAGTGCAGGTTGGGTTGGTGGTGGAAACGCTATTGAATAATGTGTGAGCTCACTCTTCTCAGTATAGACAGTTTTTCGCGTGTTAAGTACGGTGCGACCAAAAGCGCCGCTCGTACTCATTCGGAAATACGAAGTTTACCGAAGCGCATACATATCCTGGTTTAACTGTAATAGCTTGCGATTTTTTTGAGAAAATGGCTTTAAATCATTTGAGTAATTTCCGATACTTCAATAGTTTTTATCAATAAAATTAAGATTCACAGGAGATTTAACAAAAAAATCTAGCTTTTTTAAACAACCAAATTAATTTTAATACATAATATTCGATATAAACAGACGATGATATACATGATCGAATTAGACTGACACCCAATTTATAAAAGGTCAGAAACACAAAACATTGCACTCATGTCAACTCATTTGATTGGCTGTTGTTTCAGTCGGCCACACTGAGGCGAATCCTGCGCACGTCATTCTATGATGGGCCTGTCTATTCTGTACAAATCTCCTAGCATTAGTTGGAATGACAGCTCACTCCACGCTCACTTCACATAAGTTTTCACGGTGAGATTTTTACAGAATATACAGAGTGTCCCAGAAGTCGACGTCAAGCCGGAATCAGCTAATAGGCCAAGTCATAACAGTTATCAGACTAATACAATAATGACTTGACCTACTACTCCATACTTCTGGGACTCCCTGTAGAGCCAGGATGCCACTGTTCGCGCTAGTTCCAACACCTCCACACAAGTTAGTTGACATTGTCGGTGCGAGCGAATTGTAACTCGCATCCCGCATCCCGCGCGGGACTCGCCTCAGTTTGGCTAAGCTTTAACACGAGTTTGTCAGCCAGTTAGGGTGTATTGACATAGCAGGAGGGTGTGGAGTGTGGGGTCGAGTCACGATGCTACGGTGAGTTAGTGACACGTTAACTAATACTAGATACTGTCTATTATGGCTGCTCGAGGCGAGCGGCGGTACGGTCCGCAATGAAAGTCAATTATATTATACATTTCAATACTTTTACATACTTTATTATCTTCTAAATTGACAGAAATATACTATACGTTTTTTTTAAAAAAATTTTTTTTAAAGAATATTAACACTTGGCTGTTTTGTGAAACGCTACAAAGCAGATTATCGTATCATTTTGTGTCAAATTAGAATGATGTGTTCAAATAGCAGTGTTCATCGACTTCTGTTGCTGACCGTACAGGGTTCTGACACATTCCTTGACCAGCAGCGCCATCTGTGCTCTCTCTCCGTCACTCTGTAGCCTGTCTGTTGTCTCCACTCACTTAGCTCGGCCTCTACGTTGCTTTTCACAAACGCTTGTCAATCTTTCTAATTTACACCTTATTGCACTCACGATAGAGTCACATACCGCTCGCTCGTTGATTGCATTATTTATATCATGTGTGTCGTATGTATAGACCTTTCACAGTTACATCATCTCTCACAGCAGCAACACAAAAGCAACCTTATTATAACGTCAATAAAGTTGCTTTTGGCAGTGATGCACAATGACAGTTAGAGTAACTGTGAGTGGACTGTAGCTCAGCCTCTATGAAGATTTAGTACTTCACAAACGCCCGTTCGTCATTCCAATTGATACCTTACGGCGATGACAATAGAGACACATATCGCGTGCTCGTGCACGCATGACGTACGACCATGTGCTCGTGCATATGTTCAGAGGTCTGTCTCGGAGGCCTGCGTGTCGAGCCAGTGGCGCGGCCGCGTGCGCCTGCGCCGGCTCGAGCCGCTCTGCAACAGAGAATGTTTCAAAATTAATGTATTATTTATTTGCCAGAATATACGTATTACTGTACAAGGGTCCAAATTTATATATTTTGTCCTCGCTCTCATAGAATACTACCTTCTGCCCGCGACTTCATTCGCGTGACATGTCTTGTTCCCCCGCCCCACCGCATCGCATCGCATCGCCCGCCCGCCCTGTTATTTCGTTTTCGCTTCGAGTTCTTTCTGACTTTTATCTTTTTGCTCGGCTCGTAAGGGTCGTAGCGTGATGTTGAGAAGCTTTTCTCAAGAATTGGGAAATGATATGCAAAAGATTTTTTCAAATCCGACCGGAACATTACTGACTGGTAGACGAGGGCCCCGTGGCTAAATAATAACAGCCGCACAGGTCGATCGATCAGGTTAAGCTACGCTTGCCGCGGTTGGTCGGTGGATGGGTGACCATCTTCACATACTACTAATACTTCGTGTCTCGGAAAGGACGTTAAGCCGTTGTCCCGGCTGTTATTCGTGGATCTTTGACAGTCGTTACAGGTCGTCAGAAGCCCGACATTCTGACAACTAGTCTTACCAAGGGGTTGTCGTATTACCCAGTAACTGGGTTGTGGAGGTCAGATAGGCAGTCGCTCCATGTAAAATACTGGTATTCAGCTGATTCCGGTTAGATTGGAAGCTGACCCCGACATAGTTGTGACAAGGCAGACAGATGATGATGACATTACTGCTGGTGGACATGAGCGCGTTCAGACAAACAAACTGTTCGTATTGTATTTACGTCTACATGTAGTCCTTCGCCCTTTCATGACACTACCATCATACCATCGGCTGGTTTGCCATTCGATAACAATGAAAGTATAGTTGTTGTTGTACCTTGTGTTCGTTGTTGTTGTTGTTGTTGAGCGAGGCGTGCGCGAGCGCGTCCTGCACGGCCACTGCGGCCTCCATCTCCGCGGCGCTACATCCGCTTCCGGCCGCGCCCAGCTCTGACTCGTCGATGTCTACAGCAAAGTGATCATACAATCAATTGTTGTTGAATATATATATAACCCAACATCACGCCTGTACTCTCCAAAGGCTTGCGCAGGAGTGTGTGTATGGCTGTTGGATATTTGCTCAATTAATCACAAAATGGATTGGTACAGAAGGTCGACTGCATGAAACTCAGGCGCATGCACACATATATGTACGGTGATCTCAAACAAATGCCGGTCGCGAGTGCGCTGGCGCACTCGTGATGTGTGTGTCGTGTTCACAGAGAAATGCTGAGAAAGCATAGTACTGTTACGCTGTTTGCGGATTAACGAAGGAAGATTTTGTTGGCATGTAAGAAGTACTGTGAGAGGGATTTATTCATGAAAGTGTGGTAAACTTTTTTATATTTTAATCCCAACTTTATGATGTTACTAGCTGCGCCCGTGGTTTCACCCGCATAAGTTTCGATCCCGTGGGAATATCGCGATAACAAAGTGTTAATCCAGGGTGTCAGCTACGTCCATACCAAATTTCATTAAAATTGGTCCAGCCGTTTGAGCGTGAAGAAGTCATAAATATGTATACAAACACACTCACAAACAAATGCATGCAAATTATACAAATAAATGCATCTTTATCTTTATCAAACTTTCGCCTTTATAATATTAGTGTAATTAGTAGGATATATATATACTTTTATGTGCATGTGTATAATATAAACTGTTATATGTACAAGTATATAACAAAGGGAAAATAATTATAAAGCATCAGAAAATTCGTCTGCATTGCTGTCAATAGGAAAAGTACTCAAAACACGGGCAGCATTGCCGCGTTGTATGGCGTTCTTTGGCCAAAAGATAGGCCGGCTGCTTTCTGGTCACGTGAACAGGTGACCGACCGCTTGGCCTGTTTTGAAGACCTATGTCCTACTCGGACCCCTGTGGCGCTAGTGTTGCGCCCCCACCCGGCTCGAACATATGCCTCCTAATAAGGTTGGAATTGGAATATTTTCGCCGTCTGTGGTTTTCCGTACCCGCAGCCGCCGCCAGCCTCACCCGACTGCCTGTCTTCAATATTTGTAAAGTTCTGTTGAGTAGACTCACCGTGGTAGGAGAACAGCTTGGGCGCGGGCTGCGTGTCGCGCAGCGCCACGGTGTCGGCCTTCAGCCGCGCGGCGTGCGCGCGCAGGCGGGACTCGCTCTGCGCAGACCAGCGCTCGCAGGGAGACCTGCGGGGAGGCGCTGTTGTAATACTGTTGGGATATTCGGTGGAAAACACAATTTAATATTGTTACGAGCTTCGGGTTCGTGACAATAAAAACTGCCGATTAAAATTACCAAAAGTTACACTTTAATTAAACAACACTAATAACAACTCAAACACACTAATTATAAAACACAATCACTCTTAAGTCGCACTTGAAGATCGCATTCTATGTATTCGCTTCTATCGCAGAACCAAGTCTGATTGGTCGCGGCTAGTCCCGGCCTTATATAGTGCCACAGATAGTTCCAGAACCGTCTATTGTAGAAACATCTAGAATGTTCGAGTACATACCGGCCCCGACTGACCAGATGTCGATAGTTCTAGTAAGTTCTAGTATCGAAATTTCTACTCGATAATAGATAGCGCTAGTGACTCTATTAGTTCTGCTACTCGAAACTAGATGGCGCTAGTGGTAACTAATGTCACCATGTATCAGGCATTAATTGTGGCGCGCAACAGTATATTGTTTCATACAAAACATCAATAACCTAAGTATGGAACTGTAGATTTTTTTTAGTAATAGTTTATTTATTTATTTAAGAAAAAACAAACAGTAGCACAATAAGAAACGGTCGTAAAATGTTAAATGTAACATTTGAAACAATTAGGCTACCCACTACGTTCGCCACAGATTACAGTATAAATGTAACATTTGAAACAATTAGGCTACCCACTACGTTCGCCACAGATTACAGTATAAATGTAACATTTGAAACCATTAGGCTACCCACTACGTGCGCCACAGATTACAGTATCAAGTACTTAAAACATTTGAAACAATTAGGCTACCCACTACGTTCGCCACAGATTACAGTATCAAGTACTTCAAACTAGCTAGTAACACAGATACATTACCTTGTAATTTGCCATACTGACCGCCGATTTAACCAAAGAAAGTTAGATCTTATTACAAGTCAATAATACAAAAGACAAGGCAATATGTAAAAAAATAAGACAAGGCAATAAAAAATAAAAAAAGTAATGTACATTGTATTATGCTTTCTCAATACTCTAATGGGGGTGTATAAGGTCGTGCGGCAAGTACGTCTCTCATTGTATATAGGTTTGCTGATCTCTTAGGGTTGCCTGGATTTGCTTCCTAAATACATTTTTACTAAGAAAAAGAATGTCGTTAGAATTAAACTCATTATTATACGTCTCGACCAAACGATGAAGTGGTGAGCGCGAGCCAGCGTTGGATTTACATAGGCTGGTAGCAAATAGACGTCGAGTGCGTACCTCACGTACATGAACTGTTCGAGGAACCAGGTAAAACAGACTCCTAACTAATTCCGGACAATCAAAATGATTGCGGCACACATTGAACAGAGTCATAACTTCCAGAAGTTTCCGTCTTGACTTTAAGGTCAGAAGATCATATTTTTTAAGAAGTAAGTGGTATGACATTACCACCTATCCGATAACACCTAGAGTTCATAGCACGGATGTATTTACGTTGTACTAGATCTAATCTTTCACTAGATTTTACGTAAAAAGGGTTCCAAATAGGTACTGCAAACTGTAACTGTGGCCTGATTGTTGATTTATATAAGTGCATAAAGGTGGAAGGTCGACGAAAATCCCTGGAAGATCTCATGACAAAACCAAACATTTGGTAGGCTTTGTTAACAATTTTATCTATATGAGCATCCAGATGGAGCTTCGAATCTAGCAGAACATCAAGATCGCGAAGAAAACTAACTTTACTAATTGGCGTATTGGCAAGACGATAGTCGAACTCAGTAACATTCTTCTTTTTGGTAAATGTTATAACATGACACTTTAGAAGACTGAGGTAAATCTTATTGGAAGAACAGTAGCTAAAGAAACGGTCTAAATCCTGCTGGAAGTTAAAACAATCGACTTTATCAGAAATAATTTTATAGACCTTTAAATTGTCCGCGTAGAGAAGAAATTTTTAATTTTGAAAAGTCTTTTTATGTCGTTAATGTATTAAATAAGTAATAAAGGGCCCAAAATGGAACCTTGAGGTACACCGGAGGTGACCCGAAAAGAGCCAGATTCAAAACCATTAACAACCACCTTTTGTGTTCTGTTAGTTACATAAGATATAAACCACCGTAAAAGGTCTCCTCTGATTCCATTATAAGCAATTTTATTAAGTAGAAGTGTGTGGTCAAGTTTGTCGAAAGCCTTCTGAAAATCTGTGTAAACCGCATCAATTTGCTGTCTATTATCGAGACTATCAAATAGATGGGACGTGAAAATGAGATTATTAACGCAAGATCTGTCTTTAACGAGGCCATGCTGTTCATTAAAACACTGCGAATAGCAGGATACAATTTATTATGTACCAGTCGTTCAAATAGCTTGGAAAAAGCAGATAGTATAGAGATAGGTCGATAGGTCGCTACGTCATGCTTGGAACCACTCTTGTGAACTGGTACAATATTTGCATGTTTCCAAACTTCAGGGAAAATACCACATGATAAACATTTATTAAACAATATAAGTAAAGGATAGCATAATGTATCACACGTGTTTTTTCAGAAAAACCGAAGGAATCCCATCAGGACCAGGACCTTTGGTTGAATCAAGTGATTTTAATTCTTTATGTATTTCATGAAGGGACTGTTGCAGTTGGCTTAGAAAGACATCGTGGTCAGCATTTTTAGATGGTGGTTCCCAAGAGTTACAGTCAAATGTTGAGGGCTCATATGCAGACTGGAAAAATGTAGTAAACAAGTTGCAAGTAGTAATAGGATCGTTGGATGAAATTTGATTGTAATTAACCGTGGATGGGATTTTATCCCATCCACGGTTAATCACGGTCATCCTAAATGCCTTAGTATTGGTAGCAACACTGTCTTCAATCGCATTAATATATTTACTATAGCAAATGTCAACTACTTTTTTTAATTTTTTGCTACTGCTCGAGAATACCTCATAGTCACATAAATTCCCATACTTCTTCCACGTAACCCAAGCTTGAGTTTTCTTTTTGTATGTATGTATGTATGTATGTATGTATGTATGTATGTATGTATGTATGTATGTATGTATGTATGTATGTATGTATGTATGTATGTATGTATGTATGTATGTATGTATGTATGTATGTATGTATGTATGTATGTATGTATGTATGTATGTATGTATGTATGTATGTATGTATGTATGTATGTATGTATGTATGTATGTATGTATGTATGTATGTATGTATGTATGTATGTATGTATGTATGTATGTATGTATGTATGTATGTATGAGATTTGGAAAACCAATTGGGGAAATTAACATTTTTAGGTTCGACATGTGGGTGTGTGTGATTTTATAATTTCATAAAGGTTTTCATAACGCGTATTCTCCTACAGCATGTATTCCGAGAGACAGGACGAGATAAGATAACAAACAGGGGACAAAGTATTCTTTTCATACTTGAAAAATGAACGGTTCTTATAAAACTCTTGCAGTTTAGCTAGGATTCTTAAATTTATTCATTCATACTCATCATCACCATGTCAGCCGACAGTCGTCCACTGCTGGACATAGGCCTCCCCCGAGCACTTTCACTTCGATCAGTTCTGTGCTTCCCGCATTCAGCGGATCCCTGCAGCCTTCACCTTTCGGCTTTTCGGTCCACCTTGTGGTGGGAGGTCTTCTAACGCTGCGCCCTTCAGTACGTGAATCCTGACTTTGTTACTCGTAGAAGTTGTTGAACATAACATCACGTCAGTACCCCCCGAAGGGGTCGGCAGATGTATACCTATAGTACAGCCACTGTTCGCCAGTCATGTTTAAGTCCCATGTAATAAATATAGGCTATTGCTATCAACCGGGTAAAAATAAAATACTGGTATTCAGCTGCATCCGGTTAGACTGGAAGCCGACCCCAACATAGTTGGGAAAAGGCTAGGCAGATGATGCTATCAACCGGTTGCAGCTGTAGGCTGCTATTGAGAAATTCTAAATGAAACAACCCAATAACACTTTGGCCGACCTAGGAATCGAACCCAGGAGTTCACGCTCAGCAGAGCGAGACCAACAAGCTAGTTGTAGAGAGATAAGTGAGATAGTAACGTGTGCGCGTGGTGCTGCAGCCAGGGTCCGGGCGACAGCAGCGGCTGGCCGATGGCCGCCGACGTGTGCTCGGCGTCCAGGCGGGCCAGCAGCTGGCTGGCCACCTGCTCCGTGGACACGCGCTGCAACAGACCACATATAGGATAGTAATATGTGTTTATAAGCACAGTACTGCAGAAGGTTTGCTCCGGTCCGACCTCCACGGACGGTCGTGCGCCTTAATCCAAAATTTTCTCATGAATCACTTCGGCCATCAGTGAAAACCGTGTGAAAATCCGTTCGGTAGCTTTCGAATTTATCGCGTTCAGACAGACAGACGCGGCGGGGGACTTCGTCGTATAACATGCAGATCCCTTCGGCCCCGGCCGCCCAGCGCACCTCGCGGTCGCGCACCTCGTGGTCGCGCCCCTCGTGGTCGCGCCCCTCGTGGTCGCGCCCCTCGTGGTCGCGCCCCTCGTGGTCGCGCCCCTCGTGGTCGCGCTGCGCCGCGGTCTCGGCCAGCGCCAGCAGCACGTCGTAGGTCTCCAGCGCGCGGTCGGCGGCGCGCAGTGCGCAGCACAGCGACACCGACGTGGACTCCTGCACCGCGCACGCGCAGTATAGTCTGCGACACACCACATTTTTGTTTTAGTTCATGTGGACCATTATTATGTAAATAATCGTTTTCTAATTGACGTTCGATATTGAGGACGTACGACCAAATTAGATTTTAATTAGATTTTCGTCTGAATTCTTAGTACGTATTTCATGAAGGGCAGAGCATTCAAATAGAAAACTTTTATTTTTTAATCGTCTTCTGTGGTGACCCGCTCATTATGCGTTTGTTATTGGCTAGGAGTGAACGTTTTATCTCTCTGCAGCTGAGTCATTAGTTCATCAACTCCTCTTAAAAAGAAATGGTCCTATGTCAGCTACTGTAACTACAGTTTAAGAACTGTATTCAAAGTAAGCACAAGTTGCAGAACATTTAGTGTTGCTGGCATTTCAATGAAGTTACTGTCGCCTTATGCATCGTACAGTGTGACAGGCTTGTCAGTACGGTCAGGGTGTTGCTAGTGCAAGTATACCAGCTAGTACAATAATACAGGGCGGCAGGGCACACGATTCTAAACTAGACATTCTAAATTCTACCGTAGATATTTTTCGTCAACTATAAAAAAAAAAATTGCTGTTTTATAGAAAAGTGCAATACTTGCACAGTCAAAATGTATAGAATCAAATATCTTTTTTCATAATAACCAACGAAAAATTTCTAGGCAGGGTTCAGAATCATGTACTGAACCCATCAGTTGATGTGCCTGCCACCCTATATTTATAAGTATTTACTTTCATTGGTTCACCAACAATTGTTTACACCGATTCTATGCTATATGTAACATGCGAAAGTGTGTGTGCAACAGTGCAATAATCACTTACAGACAAACTCTGCATGCATATAGAAGTTGTAAAAAAAAAAAATATTATTAATCTATGTAATTTAATGTAAAGTAACTTAAGTATCTAAAATTGTAGACGATGACAATAATGATATCATTTAAAAATGGTAAAAAAAGTAAACAAGGTAGGAACTATTTTATCTAAACACACACATCTTTGCCCAAACTTTCGAAATGAACAACGATTTGCTCCCCCGACCTTTTCGACCCCGCATAACCTTGCACAGGGGGAATTGGCGCCTAGAGCTGTTCTTCTCTGCGGCAGAGTGGCGTTATGGGACTGCGAGGAATTCTTGAGGGAGCACGGAAATTAAAAGTGTGCAATAATTGTGGGCAGTCAATTTTATGGTTCATCCCTTTGCAGACAAACATTGCGACATTAATACGTCGGCGATTATCTAGCGAAACCATTTTAAAGTGTTTCAGCCTGTTATTGTACGAACTCAGCTTTTTGGTTATTCCGCTAGAAAACGTCAGGTGCTATAGAAAACGCTTTTGAACGCGTTCTAGACGCAACGGGTGAGTGGCATAGTGTGGACGCCAGATCACGATACAATATTCTAATATGCTCCGAATTAGGAAATTATAGAGCATAATTTTAGTTTTACAACATAAAAACTGTTTGCAATTCCTCATAACAAATCCCAGCATTTTAGAGGACATTTTTATTATATTATCCGGGTGTGGAATAAACGTTAGCTTTCGATCAAACGTAACACCAAAGTCTCGTATTGTGTCCAATTCCGCAATTTTTACTACATCGATATAATAGTCTTGGTCTATTATATAATGCTTTCGCGTGTATTTAACATGGTAACAGTTGCTTGGATTTAGATGCATCTTGTTAGTTTGACACCATTGCACAAGTCTTTCTAGATCGTCCTGTAGGTCAGCGGCATCATCTTTGGATTTTTCTATTTTGACGAATTTAAGTCGTCAGCATATGTAAAGATGAACAGAGTACCGAAAACAATTGGGAATATCGTTAATAAGGAAATTAAGCAAAACTGGCCCCAAGTGAAGAACCCTGTGGCACGCCAGATGAGATATAACGTAGGGCTCATCGAAAACCATTGATGACTATATAGAAATATCTATCGACGAGATACGAACTTAACCATGAGAGCAACGATCCGGTGATACCATATGCTCGTAATTTACTTATCAATATTCCATGTGAAACCTTATCGAAAGCTTTACTAAAATCTGTATATATGACATTAGCTTGGTAAACTGAGTCTATCGTCTTCATTAATAATTCAGTAAAAATAATTCTGTATGTAACAGTCACCTGTGCGCAGTGTCCGCAGCTCGGGCCAGCGCACACTGCAGCACGCGCCGCTCCGCGCGCAGCCGAGCGCAGCGCGCCGCCCACTCACAGCCGCCTGCAAAATAGCGTTAATAAACTCATGGAGTTCACACAATGATCCCTCCATACCTCGTAAAGCATGTTAATCCGTTGGTCCCGGCTATCATTAGTGGATCTTTGACGGTCGTTACGGGTCGTCAGAAGCCGGAAAGCCTGACAACCAGTCTTACCAATGGGTATCGTGCTACTCGATAACTGAGTTGTGGAGGTCAGATAGACAGTCACTCCATGTAAAATACTGGTGTTCAGCTGGTTGCATCAGGTAGGCACGCTGAACAGGCCGTCAGATGATGAAGGTAAGTAAACATAGACCTTTTGCTAAAGTATATTTTTTTAAATGAGTTTGAAGGTGTGTTATTTGTGTTTATGCCAATAAAGGCAACTTTCTTTCTATCATTCATTGAACCCTGAAGATCTGACAAACTTTTATCTATTCCATCAAATCAAATCAAATCAAATCAAATCAAATCAAATCAAATCACTCATCATCATTCTCTACATATTACTGCTTTAATAGTATCAGTGCTCACCGTCTTGCTGCGCGGCCAGTAGCGCCTCGCGCAGGTCTGCGTGTGCGCACACGTCTAGCGACAGCCGCTCCGCACTCCACCACTATGCAATATAAACAAATGTATTGTCTAACTTATATTGTTACAGTTACAATAAGATAGTCGAAGTTGTCGCTTTTAGAAAGCAATAAATACGAACAAATATTAAGTGTTAAGTACTTATTTATTTTGTCTTTCTTTTAATATCGGAATTAATACAAAGTTATTCAAAAATCTAAAGGCACCTTCACACACACACACAGGCAGACAGGCGCAACACGACGGTGCGACGCGATTTTGCTAGAGCAATTTCCATAAAGTTTTCAGATAGGCAGTCGCTAAATGTAAAATACTGGTATTCAGCTGCATCCGGTTAGACTGGAAGCCGACCCCAACATACTTGGGAAAAGGCTAGGCAGATGATGAATTTCCATAAAGTTTTCATAGAAATTGTTCTGCTAGCGTAGCGTCGCACCTGTCTGCGGGAGCCTCAATTCGCACTGAAGTCTTGTGAGTTAGTGAGTTTTTTTGTCGATGGGACGCCCCACCGGGCGCACTTGTGAGCCGGCTTGTGTACAGAGAAATATGAAACAAATAAGTAAAAGATAGACTCACGTCGTCGTTGTGCTGGTTGGAGGAGTCGGAGTCGTCCGTCCTGCGCAGGCGCACGCGCGCCGCCATCTTGGCCTGCCGCGACGCGCAGCGACCTGGCAGCCATAGCAGTACATACGTTATTTAACAGAAAGGAACACGAATGTATGTTGTATGCGTGCGCCGTGCGCAAGTAGTGCACACACAGAGCTATTCAATAAAACTAATCATTATTGATACAGTACTTTCATCTCACGAAGCGACGCGCACTTTACTTGTGGTAATCAAGTGTACAAACACGCTGGGAATGTGTGCGGGAAGGCGCGTGGCGTCAGCACATAACAGACAAACACACACACGCACACACTTCCGACTTCGCCATTGTCTCGGACGGTACCGCGAGCTCCTGCGCGTACACACACATTCACGATACCCATCACGTCTGCAGAGTTTCGCTAGCTAATTTAAATGGACCCTGTAGATTATCATATTGTATTGTTTTTTTTTTTGTAATGTTTAGACATAGATATTTAAAAGTGGATGCCTGTAGGAAGTATTCGGTCGTTAGTTATTAGTGTGTATAATAACTTGAAAGTAAATAAATAGTACCCGCGCAGGTGGGGTGGAGGCGCGGCTCGTCGGGCGAGCCCCTCTCGCGCTCGCAGCTGCCGCCCGCGCCCGAGCTGGCGCCGCCCGGGCCTGAGCAGCATCTGTCAGGGAATATCGACCTTAATGTTAGGGGATAGGGTCTAGTTTACAATGTTGAGATGGCTCATACGTGGGCAAAGGATTATTAACCTTAACCTTTTCACCGCCAACGTGCACAAAAACGCGATGCCTCGCGAGCGCCAAGCTATAAATGTATAACGAAATATACAGTAAACAGTAGTGATGGGGTATCATCATATCGATAAATGAGATTTATACGAGTTAAGTTAAGTTTTATACATCATTTTACGAATATAAATAAAAACTGATTAAATATTTCCATATTTGTTTTATTTCACAGTATCCCTAGTAAGGTAAAAACCAGTATAAATTAAAGTATCAAAGAAACAAATACATAACTCAATTAGAGCTTTAAGAAATGAGGTACATCTCTATTTGTTTCATGACATCGTTCTTTGACTTCATTTCAAGTTCTTGGCGCTCAGAGCACGTTAAATTCAATTCTGATTAGGGATGTGGTCTATGGTCTTTCTTTCTTCTATGTTTGTCTACTCCCATGTTTTTTTAACTAATTCAGTCAACGTTTTATACCGTAGGTATCTACGCGGCAGAATGTTTTACTGTATACAGGGTGGCAGGGACATCGACGCGCCAACTGTAACCATGAATTCAGCACATGAGTTTAGACTCCTAGCGTAGAAATTTTTTGTCGGTTATCAAAAAAAAAATCTTCTGTTTCATAGAAAAGTGCAATACCTACGCGGTCAAAACGTATGGAACAGCAATATTTTAGTATACAAGAGTTAAAGAGGGATGGGTGCGCGCTCACACGATTATTATGACGTCACAGAACGACTTCTATAATAGTCCGTGGCGCCCGGGGCACTGACAACCAATTGTTTTGTAGAGACGGGAATATAATTATCGACAAGGATTGCTAACAACTATTTAATTGCGGATCGGCACCCATCTGAAGGTCGAAATTCGTCAATTTTCCCTTTGTTATAAAGTAGTTAGTAAGTAAGTTAGTTAGTTAGTAACTAAGTTCATATTTTACTGACCTCAAATTGTTTTCGATAGTAGTATTTATAAATATTTCAGCGGGCGAAATCAAACAGTGATAACTTTCGCGTCACATCACTGGCTGACTATACAGGGTCACAGGGAAACTCGACGTGTTCCTTCCAGGGCGTGATAGTGTGACCCATTGGCAACCATTAAGCACCCCATAAAGCCTAGACGAAAATTCAAGGAATCCGAGAAAAACCGATTTTCATGTTTTTTTGAAAATTTCCCAGAAATTGTAACTAAATATCACTTATCTCTAAATTCTCTAATTGAGTGGCTTTCATAGCTATTCCATTGGCTACCTAATACTTTAACACACCTATTGCTGTAACCAAATTTTCTAAAATATCAAACAGTTAAAAGTTAAAGTAAGAAGTTTATTGACTATTTTCAAAAATCATCTACGTACACGAACTTTGACTTTTAATACTAACCACTCGAAAGTGGCGTCTCAGCTTGCCACCTGGTTGCGACGATCTAGCTTCATGACGTAGAAATGATTGCTGGGTGGCGAGGAGGTAAAGGGATAACATAAACCAGTTAATTAATTCGATTATCTCATCATTTTAAAATATTTCAACAATTTGTAAATGCGACCTTTGCTAACCGTATCGACTGTCTCATCGGCACCTTTAAACATTTTTGAAACTTTTGTACGTCGTTGCATATCTGATTTAATGAAGATGTCTTCCCCGTAATTTGTACGCTTAGTGTTATAGTAAAATTTTGAGATAACTGGTGTCAAAGTTCGTGTACGTAGATGATTTTTGAAAATAGTAAATAAACTTCTTACTTTAACTTTTAACTGTTTGATATTTTAGAAAATTTGGTTACAGCAATAGGTGTGTTAAAGTATTAGGTAGCCAATGGAATAGCTATGAAAGCCACTCAATTAGAGAATTTAGAGATAAGTGATATTTAGTGACGATTTCCGGGAAATTGTCAAAAAAAACATGAAAATCGGTTTTTCTCGGATTCCATGAATTTTCGCCTAGGCTTTACTGGGTGCTTAATTGTTGCAAATGGGTCACACTATCACGCCCTAGAAGGAACACGTCGAGTTTTCTTGTCATCCTGTATATAAAGTCCTTGGCGTTCTGGGGACATTAAAAATGTTCTCAGTTTTTGTTTTTGGCGATTTTAATATAAATAAGGGCTTCTTTTGTGTGGAAAAATAAGAAATAGGCTACTCGACAGTGCTATATTAAATAATAAAATGAAACAAAGCTTTTAAATACAGTAAATTTATTTTTACAAGATATTTAAAATGAAGAACTTCTAATGAAGTCGTGGCGCTGGTGGCACGAAAATCCGGAACTTCTATTGAAATCCGTGGCGGTGAAAAGGTTAACGGAGGCAAGTAGAGTCCGGTTTGGAATGCGATGATGTGCAGCTGGTACACTCGGACACGTCAGTCTACTCAAGTCCTTGTTAAAGTTTGATGTCATTATCGACTTTATACACATTTTAATAAAGTAGATTTTTGTATAGGTATTAAAATTATTTTTCCAAATACAATGTCATTTTTGGAAACTAAATTGCGAATGCAGAATACATACGGATTGCATTCTATTGCACTGATAACTGATAAGATAATACACATGCGTGAGGGATAACCTTCATACTCACACATTGAGTTTAATGTAGAATGTGGTAGTACATACCGCGCAGTGCTGAGGCACACTTCGGAATCCCGCTCGGACAGGTTGAGGCTGGTGTCGCACGGCTCGGCGACGGACGGCGTGGTCACCTCCACGCGCGGTCCCTCCGCCCTGCGGACAACATACACACAGATCAGTCTATAACGTTCCCACTGCTGGGACTCAGTCAGCCTGTGAGACGGAGTGACATTCACCGAAGTTTGGTTCTAGGCTTCTAGGATACGCCGGGTTCGCGATGTTAACCGTCACCGTTTAGAGGTGATGACATAAATGCACCAACTGCAGTCCGTCTATGTCATGACCCATGCATACTGTCAAAGCCTGCATTACTTGAGGACCTGCTGAGGGGCCTGTGACCAAGTAATAACAGCCGCATAGCTCGATCGATCAAGTGAAGCTATGCTTGTTGCGGTTGGTCCGTGGATGAGTAACCATCTTTACATATTGAGAGCCCCCCGTGCTTCGGAGAGCACGTTAAGCCATTGGTCCGGCTGTCATTCGTGTATCTTTGGCAGTCGTTACGGGTAGTCAGAAGCCCAAAAATCTGACTACCAGTCTTGCCAAGGAATATCGTGTTACCCAGTAACTGGGTTATGGAGGTCAGATAGGCGGTCGTTGCTTGTAAAATACTGTTATTCAACTGCATCCGGTTAGACTAGAAGCCGACCCTAACATAATTGGGAAAAAGCAGGCAGATTGATATTTACCTGAGGTCCTGCACGCTGGTCTCGGTGTCGGTGGGCAGCTCCTCGAAGGTGGACGCAGGCATGGTGTTCTCTACCTTCGACTCCTGAGGAGTCGGCAGCTCGGGGCTTAGTGCTGAGGACGTGTCGTTCTGGAAGGAGAAATATAGTTAACGTATATACATTTTTCGTTCAGAAACGTAACCGGGCGTCGAGTGTGAAGATTATGAACGCATTCGGAACGAGTTTCGCTACGAAGTATTTCTTTCTACAGGAGGACCTTTACACATCGCTACACTACACTGAACTGTAAAAGTGAATAGGTAAGGTCTATATGAATTCATGTTTACAATTGATGTTATTTCAAGTTAAACCAATATCAACTTTAGTAAAGTGACAATTAAGTGATTTCAGACTGACTAGTACTATTGAAAAAGTTATAAAAATGTTTGAAGTTGTCGCGTGAACTCCACTTTATTGCGTAGGATAAAGTTATTTTTCCAATAACTCATATGTGTTTACATGTTTGGCAAACAAATTGCAAACGCAGTGTAAGTAGTATTTTAGATATTCCGGTATCGCTTTGAAAACTGCGATAAAATGTCCCAAAATGAGGTACCTACTACGCTAGAAAGTTTCGTATGCCCATAACTGAATGATTAGGACGAGTGCAGCTACCTGTTCCGTGCGCGAGTGGTCCGCGTCGTTGTCGAGGTCGCCGGCCGGCTGCGTCGTGGACTCGCACTCGTCTGGAACGAGACGACACACATTACTAGCGATACTATCTAGTACCTTACTGTACCGTACCTTACGATACTTATAGTAAAATATTTCACAGGATTATTTATAGTAGGTAAGATCAGTGTTTAGTTCGTCTGGCAGGACACAGACCTGTCAACCAATAGAATTGCTTCATATTTAAAGTTTAGCAATTATATTGGAGCATTATTTCCGCGCTCACAGCATTGCTTAGTTATGACCCTTCTGCCCACCAATCCGCACTGGGCCCGCGACCAACCCGGTCTGGGACCGCGTGGTGGATTACGGCCCACTCCCTCTCACCAAGAGAACAATATAGGCTGATTATGTTGTCATATGCAGTCCGCGTGTCTCTGGTCAGTTTCCATCAGTCGTCAGTTTCCATCAGTCGTCAGTTTCCATCAGTTTCTATCAGTCGTCAGTTTCCATCAGTCGTCAGTTTTACCGATTAGACAGTTGCATTAACTCGACAGTTTCCGGTATTTGCCAGTTTTCGTCAATTCGTCAGTTTGGTACACTCAAGGGAAAAAATTATTACGTGTTGAAAAAAACATATTGTGGATAATTTATCCTGCTGTAAGGAATATCTAACCTTATTAATATCACACTTTTAAAAAAAAATACTTATCTTCTAAGTTTACGTAACTGAAATCTAAATATGATACCTAACGATATGTCGTAAATTCAAATAAAATAGAGTCAATTAAAAGGAAAATGAATGCGATCGTAGAACCATATTAACAGTGTGATGTCGTTTTTGGTAATACCTATTAATATGTATTCATCAATAGATCTTAATATCTATTTAAATAAGCTGACGCGTGCGCAGTTTTCTACCGATTGTACTTTAGCTGACGAATTGAATAAAACTGACGAATCGACGAAAACTGGCAAACACTGGAAACTGTCGAGTTAACGCAACTGTCTAATCAGTGAAACTGACTAATCAACGAAACTGGCGAATTAAATAAACTGACGACTGAGGGAAACTGACCAGTGATACGCGGAGTCATTATGTGCTATACTTCTGCCCATCGCGATTTTTATTGATTAGTCAACTTCGCAGCACATAATGATCTTATCCAACATCCAGTTTGTTTAGATATTCACCTGACACCTCCTCCTCTGGGATGGCCCGGGCGTGCTTATCATGCGCCCTCCGCCTCACCAGCTCGGCGATCACTCCGTGCAGCTCGGCCAACCTGGCATCGTGCGCCCTGGCCGCGGTGGCTGCGCGCTGTCGCTCGGCTGCTAGCGCTCGAGCGAGGGCGTCTCGTTCGGCCCGGAGGGAGGCCACGTCCTCGCGACCTGAACTGTGGGTCGCTACCTGGAAGAGAAAGAGAGAGAGAGTTTTAGAGAGGGAGACCAAGATAAAGTATTAGGATTTTCCATGTTTTCGTTGCTGATAAACTCGACAGTAAGAACTACCAAAAAATCAAAAGTCATTTATTCAAAGTAGGCTGAGAATCAGCACTTTTTGAATGTCAAACTGACATGAGACAGTCCGCCGGCACTCCCGCCCTTCACCACTTCCTAATGCTTTTGCTGCGGAGAAGAAGTGGGAAATTAGATGGATTCAATACTCTATGCTTTCATACAAAGTTGAGAGCGGCATCCCACCTAAAATCAGGACGGAGTAAGAGCAAGAACTTATTTCAACATACCGCACGACTGTCTGGCGCCGGCACTCGGCAGGACACAGGACACGGGCTGCCGAGCAGAAGTTGTTGGTAACCGCTTATAAATAAATAAATACTGAGTTTCGTCGTTGCGTAACATACAGACTGAGCGTAGTCCTCTACAGGGATACGTCTTCCCAAACATACCATAGCATTGTCTTTGAGGCCTTAATATTATCCCCTTCACCAAACAAAGCAGACCCATTTCAACCCCACCACCACGTCCCAACAGTGACCTACCATCATAGTGACTCCATTATGTCCGGGCACGGGCGGCGCCGTCACCGGCCTGAGGCTGGAGTACCTCCACGAGGACTCGCGCGAAATCTCCTCGTCAGCCACGTTAGGACAGCACAGGTACCAGCTCCTGCTCCTCCGCACTCCTGAGGTAGACTCCAACTGAGTCAAAGGCAACCTCCCTACGACTTCCAGCTCAGCTAGCAGCGGTTCTTTTTCTTTCGGCTCCGGCATCGGGAAGGTCCCAGCAGTGGAATAAGTCTCTTCAATTTTCCTAGAGTTTTCTGGAGTGTTGTATTCTGGGAGGCTCCACTGGCGCCCCCTGTCGCGCAGAGGCGGTACTTCTCGGACGGCGCCATCATTGACCACTTCATTCGTTTCTACGTACTCGCTGAGCTCGTCCGGGTTCTGCCCCTCCTGACTCGGCTCGTGTCCGTTCTTGCGCTTGAGGCGCTCGAGGTCTGCGTAGTAGTACGCGGTGGAGCGCGGCTGCTCCCCGCTGAGGGTGCGCGTCCCCGCCAGCGTTTGGATTTTCATAGCATGGTTCTGGAAGGTTCTGGAGCTTTCTCGAATGTTCTCGAAGGCTTTGAAGGTTGTTTATGTCATGGTGTCGAAGGTTCCGTCTGTGTGGAGAATGTTCGGTGTTGAGAAGCGTGTTATTTTACAAACTTGGTTGATGTTTTGGTTACTTGTGCGTTTAACGGTTTTCGGCGTTCGAATGGTTTTGGCGATGAGGTTTCTACTTAGTCGCTAAATCTTCATACAGTATGTATAGGAGGAATATAGTGATGCATATTTATAATTCCTAACAATCATAACCCTTTGAGGAAAACAAGCGAGAGAAAATGTTATGTTATGCGTTATTTAAAAAATAAAATCCGACACAAATGTTTTGAATATTAAAACAGTCTGACTAAGGGCCGGTGCTCATCTGCCGAGGCACCAAACAAACATCGACCTTGCACCGGTTGAAATAAAGTTGAAAATAAATAAACTTCCATAAGCTCGAGAGCGCATCTAAGCGTAAAGAAGTGCGCGTCTCAGGTTATTCTTGACTTTATTTTTAGACACACAATGTTGATATTTGTCTGGCAGTGACAACCGCGCTGCGCTGCGCCTTACGTAGCTTCCCTAGAAGAGTGGCGGCCGTCATGGAAATCTGATATGTTCACCAGTATTGGACATTAAAGTGTCAAAAAGCGCTCTGTATTTGGACAACCGCTATTGTGTGACCGTTTACCGCTTTCTGATGAAACCAAAGCTTTAGCGAAATGCTTTCAAACAATGTGAGGATTTAGCTTTGAAAGCTCTGCAGCGATAACGAACCGGACGCGAGCTGCGACGACACAGCCAGTACGACACTATCAGCTGATTACGGACCGCTTCCGGACCGCGTCAGGTTTCCGAAACTTTATTCAAAAACATGCTACAGCGGGTTGAGTGACTCGCTTCTCCTTAACCTACTTTAAACGTCATTCGGACTAGATGGTATTATCTGTACTAATATGATATAGCAAAAGAGTTTGTTTGTTTGAACGCGCTAATCTCTGGAACTATCAGACGGATTTGAAAAGTTCTTTTAGCATTTGATAGCCCAATTCTTGAGGAAGGCTATTTAATATCAAACTACGACTCTTAGGAGCCGAGCAAAATGAAAAAAAATCAGAAAGAAAGAAGCAGAATAAAAAAGCTGCTTAAGAAGTAAGCAGTACCTTTGTACTCATATTATAATTATGTCATATCAATTTGTATTTTACTGTGTGTACATAAATAATAAAATAAATAAATAAAGAACGCTAAGCGAAAACAAAATAAAATCGCGGGCGGGCGATGCGATGCGACGGAGTGGGTCGGGGGTGCAAGAAATGTCACGCGGACGAAGTCGCGCGCAGAAACTAGTGGACAATAAAATGAAATGTTTGGATAACATTCCATAAAGTAAATCCTAATTCCGGCTTGTCTAAATCCAGGCAAGTATCCCGTTCCTATATCTAGATCTAGTCGTTTCGAAACGATTGCGACTTCCAGGAGTTATATCTAAGTCATCATCTGCCTAGCTCTTTCCAACTATGTTGGTATCAACTTCCTGTCTAACCGGATGCAGCTGAATACTAATATGTTACATGGAGCGACTGCCTAGGTATGTGACCTCCAAAACCCAGTAACTGGGTAACACGATACCACGTGGCAAGGCTGGTTGTCAGACTTCCAGGCTTCTGACTTCCGTAACGACTTTCAAAGGTCTACAAATGACAGCAAAGTCCAACGGCTTAACGTGCTTTCTGAGACACGGAGGGGTCTCGCTATGGTCACCCATCCAGGGACCGACCTCGACAAGCGTTGCCTGACCTTGAAGCTCTACCTACCCGTGCGAGTGTTATTACTTAGCCACGAGCCACTGAGCAGATATTGCATAGAATTTCGGGTATGTAATGGATGATCACCCATCCAAGGACTGACCTCGGCATGCGTTGCTTAACCTTCGACCAACCCGTGCGGCTGATATAACTAAGCGCAGCATAATATTGATGACGCATCAATATTTCGTCAAGTACTGACAAGATGTTTGAGGGGAGAGGCACCAACTAATAGTCGCGGGGGGATGCGTCGGTCGATCAGCGACAAATGACCACAATTAGCTACCTCCGGGGTAGCGATAGCACACAGATATGAGAACGGAGGTATAGCAGCTGACGCCATGCGCCATGACACTTTAGGCTCAATTTATATTGCGTGGAACGGAATGGAAGCAATTTTTTTGTACAAAGCATAATGAACTTTATGTCAATAGTGTAACGCAAAAATAAGATACACACATACGCACAGGTCGCGCATCTTCTGGAGAATCGCGCATTCTCGGGAATTCCTACAGTAACAAGCTCGTATCTAGTTTGTACGTTAGGCAATTGACATACAGTTCATTTTGCTATGTACAATATCGTTACGAAAACTCGCTTCCACTCCGTTCCGCGGCACTGTAAATTGAGCCTTATTGGGTAGGTACGGGAGACGCAGTGAACTAATGAGCCACTGCAGAGTACAGAGAAGACATTCTATACCCGCACTCTAATT
This sequence comes from Apamea epomidion, assembly GCA_947507525.1. Lineage (NCBI taxonomy): Eukaryota > Metazoa > Arthropoda > Insecta > Lepidoptera > Noctuidae > Apamea > Apamea epomidion. Next base: position 9,875,174 of record OX382255.1, read on the forward strand.
GCGTATCACACTGTCACACACAATCTGAATCATTTTGAAGGATATTGCTTATTCATTGCTTCATGTTCGAAAAATGTGTTGCTCAACAACGTAAATAATGAATGTTGTTGAACTGTCGAAATGAAAGCTATTCCTGCTGTTATGTGTTACGCAATCACCGGCCGCCGCCGCCCGGTGTCCTGCGGTCGGTGCCGTCCTGAAGTGCGCTACACTCACACGCCGCCGGTGTCCTGCGGTCGGACCATCCTGAAGTGCGCTACACTCACACGCCGCCGGTGTCCTGCGGTCGGACCGTCCTGAAGTGCGCTACACTCACACGCCGCCGGTGTCCTGCGGTCGGACCGTCCTGAAGTGCGCTACACTCACACGCCGCCGGTGTCCTGCGGTCGGACCGTCCTGAAGTGCGCTACACTCACATGCCGCCGGTGTCCTGCGGTCGGACCGTCCTGAAGTGCGCTACACTCACACGCCGCCGGTGTCCTGCGGTCGGACCACCCTGAAGTGCGCTACACTCACACGCCGCCGGTGTCCTGCGGTCGGACCACCCTGAAGTGCGCTACACTCACACGCCGCCGGTGTCCTGCGGTCGTACCACCCTGAAGTGCGCTACACTCACACGCCGCCGGTGTCCTACGGTCGGACCGACCTGAATTGCGCTACACTCACACGCCGCCGGTGTCCTGCGGTCGGACCGTCCTGAAGTGCGCTACACTCACACGCCGCCGGTGTCCTGCGGTCGGACCACCCTGAAGTGGGCCACACTCGCACGCCGCGCGGGCAGCGGTGGCTCAGTGGTAACTGGTAACGGCCCCGACTTACGAGAGAATAATTTAACGTTGAAGGAAAACCTCGTGAGGAAACCGGCATGTCCTAGAACCACAAATTGGAAGACAAAGCCCGCGAGGTAGGATACGGGCCACTCGCTCTCTCCGAGGAGGCCTGTGTCGGTGTGTCCAGCAGTGGGAACGTTATAGGGTGATTATGCTTACAATGCCTATGCTTTGGCAATTTTGCCAGTTCAACAACATTCATTACGACATTTACGTTGCTGAACAGACGAATTTTCCAGACATATGAAGCAATGGATTAGCTTAGCAATTTCTTCCAAAATCTTTCGGATTGTGATCGAATGTGTAAGGTAAGACTATTAAGGTGGCCGTTAGTGGCAACAGGCGCCAGCTGGTACAGGGACTTAAACATGGGAAGAGGAAAGAAAATCGTTTATTCCAAAATACACATGACAAGCTTTTAACAACACAAACAAAATAAGTTCAATTACGAAATGACAACAGTAGACTACGGTTATTGAAATTGCAAAGTTCAAGTAACACGAGCCTACGACAGTTTCGGATGTCATTCGATCTGCTCCACCACACCGTCGGAGCCACAACAACACAACATCAATCACATTGTTGGAAAGTTTCTCTTGTTTCGTCGTCCTTGATCGATCGGAGCTCGACGGAGATCATGTCAATACATATTGGCAGTAATGTAGGACCAAGGTTAGATGCGAACAGGGTTTTAATGTAATTTTTGGAGGAGGGGCTTGTGGCTAAGTAATAACAGCCGCACGGGTCGATCGATCAAGTTAAGCTACGCTTGCCGCGATTGGTCCGTGGATGGGTGACCATCTTTACATACCAAAACCCGTCCGTGGCTCGGAAAGCACGTTAAGCCGTTGGTCCCGGCTGTAATTCGTGAATTTTTGACAGTCGTTACGGGTCGGCAGAAGCCCGAAAGTCTGACCAGTCTTACCAAGGAGATCGTAATTCGTATTACCCCGCAACTGGGTTTTGGAGGTCAGATAGGCAGTCGCTCTATGTAAAATACTGGTATTCAGCTGCAACCGGTTAGACTGGAAGCCGACCCCAACATAGTTGGGAAAAGGCAGGCAGATCGTGAGAGGAGCTAGCCACGTCAAGCGGGATAATGTTTCCAGATCGTCTCGTCTAGTAGACTAGTATAGAATATTTATTATCTCGTCTAGTAGACTAGTATAGAATATTTATCATCTCGTCTAGTAGACTAGTATAGAATATTTATTATCTCGTCTAGTAGACTAGTATAGAATATTTATTATCTCGTCTAGTAGACTAGTATAGAATATTTATTATCTAAATTAAAAAACCATTTGAAGAGAAAAGATTTGTTTTTTTGTATGTTTATTTGCTACGCTTTCACGCTAAAACCCCGAAACAGATTTCGATGAAATTTGGCACATGAGTAGACCATGACCTGGAGATTTCTTTAAGACATTTCACCCTAGGACACCCTAGGACACCCTAGGTCGCACATGAAGTCGCAGGCAACGGCTAGTTTTGTATAAAATATGGTATGTAAGAGCCAGAGGTTTTACATTAAATATAAATGGTTCCACATGTTTTTCTGACTTACTTCGGCATGAAGTAAGAATTTTCTTATCTCGTTATCTGTGAGGGAATTCTTATCAGCAACCCATGATTAGCCAATTATTATATTTCTAACACGATGTCGCACTTCCATCGCTTTCCCCGAACTTTGCCGAACAATTGTTTCAGCTTAAATGTAAAATATTCAAAGTTATCTAAGCCTCATCCCATATTTTGAACTTCAACATTATTCCCTGGACAGTTTTAATCTTCAGGCTTATTTTCAGCCTGAAAAGCGACCAGACTTGTCAGACCTCTGAGAGTCATTCAGTTATACGGTTGATAAGGAAAATGCTGGGTGATCTTCGACTACAACCAATGTTAGAAGACTTCTGAAATCTACCCAGTACTGTTGAAGTTCCAGACCACATTACAGTGGAGATATCTCGACCTTTATTAGTAACGAAAGCTCTGTTCAGCACCAACTTCTACGCTAGATAGTGGCTGGTTAAATTACTGAAGGTTTCAAAATAACATACCATTACGCCTGTATTCTCCGAGGAGGGGCAGACGAGTGATAGTCCACAAGTTACGTCTCAAAGTATAGGTACTTACTTATCCAAAACAAGACGATATCAGTTACTGTTAAAGAGTTCCCTCGCGTGAAGGTGACTCTGGCTTAGCATCAGTTCTGTTGATTTCTATCAAAAATCCAGAATTTTTGATAGAAATCAACAGGGGGGGGGGGGGGCACTTGCAGTACTGGACGACAGATCATCCTTCGGCAACAAAATTATTTTAAAAAAATGAGACTCTCACAACAAGCCCTTTCATTTGATATACTCGTACGTCACAATCGCATGCTTTAATGGAATACTGACTTAACTCAAAAAAGACGATTTTTGGGAAATCGCAAAAGGAGATCTTGCTAAGAGGACTTAACCTACTTGTTGATGCATAAAAAGAAAACTGATTTATATTAATCATGAATGCTTGTATTTTGAGCGTCTGTATTAACTATTGATGAGATCTGAGTAAAAAAAAAACGGAAATCACATCTGACCTATCTACTAATGGGTCAGTGTTCCATTAAGCATGCGACATGTTGTTTTGCAAAACTTTTTTAAAATTATCAAAGCTTCCAGAAGTTATCCCCATATTAAAAATTCATTTATTTACGTTACACGTCCGTGTTTGGGTCACAGACATTCATATGTGTTCGGTATTCAAAGCAAATTGGCTGTGACAGATGGATAGACACACGAGTGATCCTTTAAGGGTTCTGTTTTTTCATTCGTACGTACGGAACCTCACAACGAAATGAAACAATTGTACTTATAATACGAAGTCTCTCAGCTTGATAGCTCAACAGGAACCTACCCTAAAATTAGTTTGCAGAACTCCATCTCAACGTGATGGTACTAACAGGTGAAACTAAATAAAAGCTTGTTTACAGGGCGGCAGGACATCGACGCGCAAACTGTGACCATGAATTCAGCACATGAGTCTAGACCCTAGGTAGACATGTGACAAGTGCTATTTTTGTTTTAATAACCGACGAAAAATGTCAACATCGACTGAATCTGGATCATGTACTGAGTCCATGGTCACAGGTTGCCCGTCCATGTCACCCGGAATACAAAGTTGTAGTCACGTTTCGTAAGGAAGTAGTCTTGGAGCCTCCCCACGCTCTCACGTTGTCACCAGAGCCACGTGACGACAACGTGAAGGCCTCCTCTGGAGGGGTGACTGATAATGGACGAAAAGGATCTATAGAAAAAGAAATAATACCTCGTGTAGCAAATAGTGCGAATGTGATGTAAAATCTATGCGGTAATTTCGTAATACAACAAAAATGACAATGTCTTTCATGTTGACAATTCGACAGCATTCATTGCGTTATTTACTTTGTTGAGCAGATGAATTCTTCAATATGTTTGAAGAATGAAGCGATGGATTAGAAATTTCCTTTCCTTTAAAATCTTTTGGATTGTGAAAGAAAATGTGTTCCGCAATTGGAGTGCTATTTTGGTATTCGGCTTCAGCGCGTGCTCGTATGATACGCATTTGTTATGTTATTGGTTTAATGAGTATACTCTGAATTTAAACTGACTATTGAACATTCTTATTTTTCCATCATCATAATACAGGAAATAATATTCATTGTCTATCATAACATCACGCCTATTCTCCTTGAAGGGTTCGGCAGAAGTGTCATGACACTTGAATAAAGTGATGTCTTTCTTTGTTAGTCAGTATCGCACGTTTTGTAGATAAATGTATGTATCTTCACGCGCCGTCCCTGTAAGGACGGAGAAATCGGAAGGTATCATAGGTACAGTCACGTACAGCAACAGACGGGCAGTTGATAGCTTCAGTAGCATTATGTCTCCGGGGTCACAAGGTCTGTGTCATGAGGTGAGGCAGGGGTCAGAGTGAAATATGGCATCTCTTCAAGGTATGATTTAAACAATACTATACACCCTTACATTTTGATCGATTTAATCCTTAAGAAAAAAAAATGGTGTCCATAATGATGAGTACAATCATAATGATCCCTTCATTGTCTCATCTTTATGGATAACTTTTACTATGGAACAACCCCAAGAAAAATCAGCTGATCCATGCACATTACACTTTATTCATAAACATTGCTTAAAGTTAACTAGTGATTATCAACTGTTGAACCATACATATTTGACGTTGAACGTCACATAACTTTAATCATCGTTTATAAATAAACCCCATTATGTCGAGTTATGGTAAACGGAAATGTATGGATCAGCTGAAAATTGTTTCACGAACCAAGTTTAAGAACTCTAAGCGAAAACGAAGTAATACCGCGGACAGGTGATACAGGCGATGCGATGCGATGCGACGGGGCTCGGGGACAACGACCTTCACGCGGACGAAGTCGCAGGCACAAGCTAGTTACAGTATAAACCTCAACAGTTCCTCGGCGGCACAGTTCCGGTCAGAGCCCCCACTTTGGAAATAGACCTGAAACAATTGCCGGCTAAATATAGCCGCCAATGAAACTGTTCGTTTCGGAGAACTCGAAGTTGTACAGCACTTCCTGCTCCCCAGTGCTCACAAAAAACACTCATTCCAATAATCTGCTGAAGCATTTAGGCGCTGCCCAAAGGTAGACACCGTACAACGCGCAGAAGGCCCATTCTCGTAATTAAAAACGTTCAAAATCTAGTCGCAATCTCATCTCAGAGACAAACAATGTCAAAATGTAGGGAAATTAGAGGTATTTTTGACAGACGTACGAGAATTGCCCCTCTGTTTTTTGTCGCACAGTTAGGCGTATTGGTACATAATATTACAAGCCAGAAAAAAATCAAGTGTATTGTCAAATGTTCAAAGAAAAGACAGAAGAGAAATATTTCATAAAGAGAACATAGTATCATGATAAAACAGAGTACAATAATAAAACAGAGTTCAAAAAATATACTTTTCGTCGCATAAGTCTCAAAATTTTAAGCGTTTAATTAAAACTGCATTCGATTCAAGTAACACCAAACGCATCGCTATTTTGAACCTCACTTGTTGCCGCGATGCGCTACTGTCAATCACCTAAAATTGACTTCGTACCAGGCTTTCATCAATATATCAATATGGTTAGGTTTGAAGCCACTGATTGGCAGCCCAAGCGAACAAAGTACTTTTTTGCCCCTATAGTATACAGAGGCATGATTACGGCTCGTCAGAAGCCAGAAAGTCTGACAACCAGTCTTGCTAAGGGGTAATTACCCAGTAACTGGGTAGTTTAGGTCAGATAGGCAAACGCTCCATGTAAAATACTACCAGAATTTTACATGGAGTAACTGCCTATCTGACCTACGGGTCGATACGGGTATTCAGCCTACGATACGGGTATTCAGCTGCATCTGGTGAGACTGGAAGCCGACCCCAACATAGTTGGGACAAGGCAGGCAAATTGATTTTGATATGATGTGATGTGATGGGTCCACAGGGTGTGAAACAGCCCATCACAAAGCCCTCATCTACGCATTCTGTACATCAAACTAAGTAAACTTGTACAAAAAGAATTGCTGGAAACGACTTTTTTTTTTGGTGCGAAAAATCAGTGTTTACGGTAGCGCTCAATGTAACGGACCACTCCCTCCCACAGGGAGCAGGCCCGTGTCCCAGCGGTGGGGGCATTGCAGGCTGCTTATGTAAGCATATTATAAATACTATGCATATCTACCATGTCATATACTAGTACAAGTTATATATAATACTAGTGTATTGATTGACATTCTCAGAAACAGCGCCACACAGTTAGTTAGTGGTTCCCGGGAACTCGATCCGGCTCCAATTCGGGGTCACATCCATCCATCCATGCTATGATGTTGGACTGCACCCTAATTGCGTAACACACTATCAATCACAATCGGAACCATTTTGAAGTATATTGCTAATCCATTGCTTCATATGTTCAAACATTTGTCTGCTCAACAATGTAAATAACGCAATGAATGTTGTTGAACTGTCAAAATGGAAGCCATTGCTACTGTTAGTGTGTTACGCCATTTTCCCTCTGGTTGTCAGACTTTCGAGCTTCTGACGACCCGTAACGACTATCAAAAATCTACGAATGGCAGCCGGGACCAATCGCTTAACGTGCTTTCCGAGGCACGGAAATTTGGTATGTAAAGGTCACCCGCCCTCAGACCAGCAGCGGCAAGCGTAACTTAACCGATCGATCAACCCGTGCGGCTGTTATCTGCTATGTTAGCCACAAGCCCCTCTATCTGCTATGTTAGCCACAAGCCCCTCTAAAAAGAAACAGGAACACTTGAACTGAATGGTTTGAATTCGAGAAGAGTGGTGATATTTTCGTTGTAACTGTAGGTCTGTATAAATCATGGCGTCTGCCGTGCAGGTAGTGTCACTCTAAATCAAAAGTCATTTATTCAAATTAGGCTGAGAATCAGCACTTTTCGAACGTCAAAATTACAAAAGACAGTCCCCCAAAAACGCCCGCCCTTCACCACCTCCTAGTGCCATCTGTAGGTAACTATAGTGTTCAAGGTCCCCACAACACATCCGCGTGCCTCAGTGACAGCGCGTTAAGTCACAGTTGCTGCGAGCGGCGCATAGTGCATCGTTCACAGACCCCGGCTGGCGCGCCGCCAGCAGACGACGCGTGCCGCTCCGACCGGCATATGTGTGGCGTGCCATTTGAAGGGATGTGGTCTAACCTTGGTTCTAGTACTCATGCACTAGACGCTGATGCGAAGGAAGACCTATTGGGGGTTTCGTGCTTTTCCAGTCGTCCAGGGTACATGTTCGTTTGATGAATTCGACTCAATGAATCTTTATTGCATCCATAATGTGCACATACAATACAGGTGGTAAGTATAACTCTTCATCATCTGTCTGCCTTTTCCAGTCGTCCAGGGTACATGTTCGTTTGATGAATTCGACTCAATGAATCTTTATTGCATCCATAATGTGCACATACAATACAGGTGGTAAGTATAACTCTTCATCATCTGTCTGCCTTTTCCCAACTACGTTGGGGTCGGCTTCCATATATACGATACCCCTTGGTAAGACTGGTTGCCAGACTTTCAGGCTACTGACGACCCGTCACGATTGTCAAAGATCCACGAATGACAGCCGGGACCAACGGCTTGACGTAACACACTAACAGTAGCAATGGCTTTAATTTTGACAGTTCTACAACATACACTGCATTATTTACGTTGTTGAGCAGAGACATTTTTCAAACATATGAAGCAATGGATTAGCAATATCCTTCAAAATGATTCAGATTGCTAGTGTGTTTGGGTGTTGGTTCGTACCGATACAAGAAAAGAATCTTTACTAAAATCTTATGCTAGTACAAAATGTAAGCCGTCCGTCCACATGTTTATTTGTTTTACACCCCAAAGCGTTAACATGTGGTCAGCACTTTTTGCTCCAAAAATGCCTTTCAAATGAACAGACTCGGAAGCCTCGCCATCATTGTGAAAACCCTGGAGTGTCTCAGCCTCTCACATTCCGCGCTAAACATAGTTTCACAATACGCAGTGCGCGAGCGCTTAGCACTCATTACACCTATTCTAGGCTCCGCGTTAATGATGTAGACATCGCTCCACACCCGCGCAGGGACACAGCGGGCTTAGAGCCAGTGCAGACTGTGCGTAGTGGAGTGTAGAAGCTGCAACAAGACGCAGAGTTGTCGTATGTATCTGCGTCTTGTCGCTGCGACTAGACGCAGAGCTGTCGTTTGCTTCTGCGTCTTGTCGATACGACAGACGTCGTGAAGGAAGCGATAACTTTCGGCTTTTGAGACGGTCTTGTTGTCCATCTTGTTATAGAATATGGAGCCTCTAGGTGCACTTGCCTTGCGTGCTTGTCTTGCGAAGACGGAACGCATCCGACTGTCAGCGGGTGTGCGCGTGCACCGTGTGTCTAGCTTCGACTCCCCCAGCTTATCGTTGCGTCTCTGCTACACGACCGACGCCGACGCCAAGAGTAGACAGTAGTTTTGAACCAAATATATGAAAATTGTCGGCCGCAGCCTGTCGCACAGTTTGCGCTATGTCTTAGTCCATTGGTACAAGGTTGCGGGTAGGCTATTTTGTTATACTTATTGTATTAAAAAATCGGGGTGATATATTCTTTATAGAAACAACCCTGTATAAAAAAAAATGAAGAAAAAAAAATGTGTTAGTGTAGGCATTGAATTTAGTCCCAATGTCATAAGGACGACCTTCGTGTAATGTCGGCCGCTCGCCATTACATTAAATGGTATGAAAGGATTCCTTACAGACTAAAAATGTGACTGTTGTTATTTTTGGCAAACAATTCTATTATTACGTGAATTACGAAATGTGGGTGTTTTATAGGTATATGTCTGCCTAACCCTTCGGGGATGCAGGCGTGATGTTATGTGATATTGCGTAATATGATAGATTGCAAGTACTAGAATTTATGATCCAACTAAACTTTTCCTTTTTAATAAATGCATAATGAAAATATATGTACTTACGGTACTTAAAACAATTTATTTTTTACATTTTTGTCTGTCTGTTTGTTACGGCTAATCTCCGAAACTGCTGGACCGATTTTAACGAGATGTTCACTGGCAGGTACCTAGCTGATATTAAAAGAGTAGGCTACTATTATTTTAGAAAAATAATTTTTAGAGTTCCGCGCAAAAATATTAAAACCCATGAAATCCAATTTGTTTTCTGACATACACGCGAAAGAAGTCGCGGGGCCAGCTAATTTATAATATTATTAGTAGGATATACAACAGTACATGTGGACTCAGTGCCCAAGCAGATGCTTATGGACTCGCGACCTCTCACCATCCCTACTTTGTCAAGCAAACTTATTAACACCACAATTTACCGAGACCAGTTTATTTGTCAAACCGTCCCTAGTAACAACCACAAACCCGCTCGATGAAGAAGTTCCCGGAGACAACAACACGCTATCTGAACTGCCACCGTGTCCATGGCGCCGTCTCATTGAGTCGCCGCCATGTTGGCTAATTGCTGAATGAGACAATTCGCAAGGCTGACGGGCATCCTGTAATACTACCCTACTTTCCACCCTCGTGCCACTGGGTAGGAAAGTGCAGAAGGATCACTTGGTTGGGTGTTTTTGATCAAGTCCGGATTGATATTGTGTGAATGCGGAAATACACTGACGAGTGACGTTGTTTGTTTCGGCTCGGTCCCTAAAGGTCCTAGCGTGATGTTAAGTAGCCTATAGCGTTCCTCTAAAATTGGGCTATGAACCCCAAAACGAATTTTTCAAATCCGACTCGTTCTTCCAGAGGTTGGCGCATTCTTGAGGAAGGTTTATAAAGTCTATTCTACATTACTTTAAGACCCTCACGAGCTGAGCAGAAAGAAAAAGTAAGAAAGAATGCCAAGCGAAGAGGAGGTAGCGCGGGTGGGTGATGCGATGCGACGCGGTGGCTAATTTCATGCGGACGAAGTCGCGGGCAGATGCTATATATATTATAGTCCTCCAGTCCGAATGTTAGCCCCTATGTCGTACGTTACAGGTCCTGCAGCCTGCATACGGCGACATGTTAGCCCCTATGTCGTACGTTACAGGTCCTGCAGCCTGCATACGGCGACATGTTAGCCCCTATGTCGTACGTTACAGGTCCTGCAGCCTGCATACGGCGACATGTTAGCCCCTATGTCGTACGTTACAGGTCCTACAGCCTGCATACGGCGACATGTTTGATTCGTAAAGTTAGTAGTTACCTACATACATAGGTGCAGCAAGAACTTCTGTTCCTGTGTATCTTGTGCCCGCGTTGCTCGTGCGCCGAGCGACGGGGGGAGGGGGGAGAAGGGTAATACAATCAGGGCATTTTGCCACAAAACTTCCCCCTGGAGAGGTGTGGTCTCACTTTTACAAGCGGTAGCGAGTAACCTAACCTATTCGGGAATGTTGCAAGTTTTGCTTTTGTGTTACGCATAGAAGTCCTTTACTTTTCTACGTACTTTATAAGTAAAGCTGTTTTTTTGGCACAACATGAAATGGACCAGGTGGAAGTGGAGTGCACTCTCCTGCCCTTATCCCAATGTATTTGCTGTCGGCAGAGCATGTCTTCTTCTACACTTCTCTATCAGTCGTCATGTCAGTAGCCACCCCCTTTCAAACCGTATCATCTCTCACGCAGTTCATCCATCGTTTCTTTGGTCTTCCCCTACTCTTATAACCATCCACATTCATACTCAAAACTTCCCTGACGACATTTTCCTCATTCCTCTGCATCACTTGCCCACCATGACAACCGATTTCTACACAACTACTTCCTAAGTTAATAAATTCATTCAGAAAAAATTCAATGATATAATAAAGTCGCCCCAAAGACGGCCTCGGTTCAGCTCAGACAGACGCACGTGGGCCGATAATATCTATATCTATACTAATAATAAAGCTGAAGAGTTATGTTTGTTTGAACGCACTAATCTCTAGATCTACCAGTTGGATTTGAACAATTCGTTTTGCTAGGAGCCGAGCAACGATGGCAGGTGAAACCGCGGGGCACAGCTAGTCACGATAATAAGCGAGGTGTTTAGCTCCAATGGCGGAACAGATTGGACACTCAATATTGTATAGAAAACGCGCCAACACAAACAGATTAAGATCTCATTTATCTAAATCGGTCCAGTGACAGCGCACAATTACAGAGCGCGCCAAAGTCAACAAGACGTTCTTCAATCTGTTGCTTCACCGTCATCTTGTTGAATGATGACACTGGACAGTAACGTCTTTACAAGTCAAAACAATCTGCCTGCCTTTCCCCAACTATGTTAGGGTTGGCTTCCAGTCTAACCGGATGCAGCTGAGTACCAGTATTTTACATCGAGCGATATTGCCTATTTGACCTACACAACCCCTTTGGTAAGACTGGTTGTCAGACTTTTGGGCTTCTGACTATCCGTAACGACTGCCAAAGATCTACGAATGAGAGGAGGGAACAACGGCTTAACGTACTTTCCGAGGCACGGAGGGGTCTCGTTATGTAATGGATGGTCACCCATGCACGACCCGACCGCGCCAAGCGTAGCTTAACCTTCGACCGACCCGTCGTGCGGCTGACACAGGACCATATAGAAAGTCCTCTTTGGTTTAGTTGTCGTGGTCGCAAGCGCTACTCTTGAGCATGAGGCCTCGGGCTCTATTTCCAGGTCGGGCAGTGTTAGGGCCACCGCCCACTGGCGGCACGGCAAGGCAATGGATTTCTATGCGACGAATAGAAAATATAACTTAAAAGTATGACAATAAAATTGAAATTTCATCGGCAACGATGCCGCGGTATCCTTAGGCATGCCGCGACGTCCTTTGGCATCATCATTGAAATTTCAATTTTACTGTCATACTTTTAAGTTATAGTATTTCTATTCGTCGCATAAAAATCCCTTGCCGTGCCGTGCCGCCAGTGGGCGGTGGCCCTTATTGGGTTTTCCTATCTGAAATTTCTCTGTTTTCCAATGAGAAATTTCTCGATAGCAGCCTGGAGTGTATATTTTGCCGGTTGATTGCAATAGGCTCGCCCCCTATTACATGGCGAAGCGTGGCTGTACGATAGGTACACCCCTGCCTACCCCTTCGGGGGGTACAGGCGCGATGTTATTCTTAAACGTTTAGCATTACCTCTATCTTGTTCAAACGGATGACAATGGACAATAACGTCTTGACAAATGAACAGAATAAGTTCAAAGACCGCTCGAGTGGTTTCTTTTCTGTGTGCAGTATAATGGCGGTGCGATCACTTCACAATGGTCTCCAAAGAGTTAGCGACAAAGTATATTCGTTGTTTTGTTACACTAAGTACGAGCGACTTGTGTCAATATAGTTTTTGTGGTATTGTTGTTAAAATTGACAATCTTTTGTAATGGGTCTTTAGGAGAGTGTGGTTGTTTTTTTTTGTTTGTTACCTCAGAACTCCGTTATTTATAAGTCGATTTCCATTTTTTTTCATGTAAGTAATAGGCAATGGAAGTTTTAAGCAAATAAAGTTCTGATTCTGATTCTAAGTATATTACTTACTAGCAGCGCCCCGCGGTTTCACTCGCCTAAGTTTCGATCTCGTCGGAATATCGGGATAAAAAGTAATCGTTAACACATAGGATACTGGTTATAAACTATTTGTGTGCCAAATCCGTTCAGTAGTTTTTGCGTGAAAGAGTAACAAACAAATAAGCATTCATCCATCCATCCTCACAAACTTTCGCGTTTATAACATTAGTAGGAATAGGATAGGTAATAGGTAATACGGGCTGGTGTCCGCAACTCCACGACAATAGGATAGGTAATAGGTAATACGGGCTGGTGTCCGCAACTCCACGACAATAGGATAGGTAATAGGTAATACGGGCTGGTGTCCGCAACTCCACGACAATAGGATAGGTAATAGGTAATACGGGCTGGTGTCCGCAACTCCACGACAATAGGATAGGTAATAGGTAATACGGGCTGGTGTCCGCAACTCCACGACAATAGGATAGGTAATAGGTAATACGGGCTGGTGTCCGCAACTCCACGACAATGCGCGTATTTTGCGTACGGAATAGGATAGTCGGACTTCTGTTCAATTTCTGTGGTCGCTACTTCTGAATGGCGCTTTTATTTGCTTTACTTTCCATTCATATCCTGCACCCTAATTGCGTAACACACTATCAATCTCAATCTGAATAATTTTGAAGGATATTGCTAATCCATTGCTCCATATGTTCGAAAAATGTGTCTGCTCAACAACGTAAATAACGCAATGAATGTTGTTGAACTGTCAAAATGAAAGTCATTCCTACTGTCAGTGTGTTACGCAATTACCCGTCTGAATAATTAGATTATTTGAAATGAACTCTCACAATGAAGTTACATCTCACAACGTTACATGCGTCTCCTTGTTTTACTTCAGAACAAGTGAGTTTAGGTGTTCATTATTTCTGAAGTCCACAGATTTTATTCTCTCTGTCACTGCGACCGTACCCAGTGTCAACTGCGAGAGCCCCTCCGGAGCGCGTGGGTGGCGCGGGGTGGGGGTGGCGGGAGTCGTGACCTTGACCGAGTCAGCCGATGTGCACTTACAGCGTTAGTCTTCGCAAAGTTATGTTATGCTATAAGTTGGTATCACATCTACAAAACTTCGCGAAGATAAGAAATTATGACCGCCACGCGCACGGCATAAGTATGTATACACATACACAAACAGCCAGACCCGGAACAACTACTTGTAGGTCATACAAATATTTGTTCCGTGCGGGAATCGAACCCGCGACACGCAGCGCAGCAGGCAATCGCTTAAAATCTGCGCCAACCGTGCCGTCTCTGCCGAACCCTTCGGCGAAACAAGGCGTGATGTTATGGTAACTGGAATGTCTCTGTGACGTAACTATCCAACCACGAGTGTGCTGCGAGGCGGCCACACAACGCTCAGCTGGAACAAATGAAGATTTTGTGTTCTAAGTATTTTATATAGCTGTAGCCCCCGACTTCGTCCGCGTGACATTTCTTGTTCCCCCGACCCACCGCATCGCATCGCATCGCCTGCTAGTACTTTGTTTTCGCTTAGTGTTCTTTCTGATATATTTTTTTTTGCGCGGCTCCTAAGGCTGATGTTAAATAGCCATACCCTTCGTCAAAAATTGGGCGATCAAATGTATAAAGAATAAATAAATATTATGATTTTATTCAGGATTAAAATATTAACAGTAATATTAGATGCCTGTAATTTTTCAAATCCGACCGGTATGCGGTAGTTCCAGCAGAGATACAAACAAACAAACTCTTCAGCTTTATTATTAGTATATATAGACTGTTTCTTCCCTGTACCACTGCGAGCACAAGCAGCCTCCTTCTCGAAGCGTCCCCAAAGCGCGGGACGCGGGTCGCGACGGTGGAGGAGCGGAGGGGCGGGGGAGGGGTGACCTTGACCGACTCAGCTGGTATGCGTTGTGTTCTACAGCAAGATAATTAGGGTTTGTACGTGTATTGTAATGAAGGGAAATGCTTGGGGTTTAGTTGCGAGGGTTTGGGATGAGCTGTGGATGACGAGTTACAATTTATAATGGTTCACACTCAGCATTCTCTTGCAGTAATCCCAATTCATTTGCGGTCGGGGCAAAATGTCTTTTTGATCCATACTTCTCTATCAGTCGTCATCTCGGTAGTCAGCCCCTTTCCAGCCATATTATCGCCCACACAGTCCATCCATCGATTCTTTGGTGTTCCTCTACTTTTATAGCCAATTTTTTTTGGCTGGTAATATGTACCAATACGCCTTAACTGTGCGACAAAAAACTAAGCGTTTCACGGTGTCTACCTTTGCGTAGCGCCTTAATGGGCATAGTAGCGAGAATGAAATAAATCCCTTGTTTAGACGAGGCAAGCAATTTTTGGCTTCAACTCTATTGTACGCCACAGGCAAGGATCATGTATCCTGTAAATGGAGCTAAAGAATCTGTTTAAAAAACCTTGCTCTAAAGCAACTTTCGCAATACTTATTGTAGTACAATTATGCAGACATATCCCCTCTTGAATACATCACTTTCCCGCTCCTCAGGTTCCCAGGTATTGTGGCTGTATCCAGGCGAGTCCCGGCTATATCTCAGCGCGTCTCCGGCCGGCATTCAGCTCGTTTCCTCGGCAGACACAATACACAATGAACTACTCAAGGAAATGAAGGCGAGTAATTTCCGACGCGTCACTGACGTGAAACGGGGTTGCTACAAGGAAAGTACGGCCGGGAAGTTTTTCCTCTCTTCGTGTTCGTAACAAACTAATTTCGAAATAGATTGTCGTGTCATTCAAATTAGGGTTCGCTAATATCACGATATACAGGGTGTTTGGGAGACGGGATTACAATTTCAAAAACTAAAAAAAAGCAACAGACTTTGTGTAAGACATGTTTAGCTAAATATGTTGTAAATGCCCTAAAATATCATCCCTTTCAAGCTTTGCATCCATCTCCCAAACACCGTGTATATCAATTGATATTTATTGCCAAAACTAAGTTTTGCAGATTCAAACTTACCCTAACAACGGGTACATTAAAATCCCGAAATTTCATAATAACTATGACTGAAATACCGACGTCCAAAACAACGAAATTCAAAATACCGAAAGTTTTAAATGCCGATAGCCGTTATATCGAAACATAAAATACCGATTGTCCAAATGCCCGAAAGGATGAAACCCCAAATGGACGAAATCCCGAATGGACGAAATACCGATGGATGAAATCCCAAAGAGCGGCGACGTAGTTCCCGCGATTACTCATAGATGGCACTACAACACAGTTATGACGGTGGGCATTCTGCTTAACATGTTTTAATATTTTTTTATAGCGGGGTAGATCTGGAAAAATTATTTTATTGCGTAATGTTTTATTCATTCGTAGTTACTGTTAGGTACTTAGTGGGTACATATTTGAACGTCGTAAATTAAAATACCTACGGGTAAAATGTCAATGTTCAAAACATCGAAAACTTAAATATTGATTGTATCGAAATATCGAAAATGGTTATACTCGTACCTACCTAAGCTTAAAATGTCTAAGATTGAAATGCCGAGTGATTAAAATATCGAATGTTTAAAATGTTTGGTTTTACATTAAAAAATATATTTCTGGCACTCGCCGGCCGCTGCCGCGGCACCGCTGACTTCTCTCGCTCGGCTCGCGCGTTGTGGTCACCACAGACCACACGTTGTTGTTGTTTTTTAATAATTAAAAGACAACCTTAGACATTTTAAGCTTAGATATGAGCATTTTTGATATTTCGATACTAGCGATATTTAATGTTATGTTACCTATTATGTTAAGCTCCTTTTTTGGCATTGTCTTAGAGATTTTAGGCTTTGGGATGTAATTTCGGGATTTTGAACTTCGGGATATGGATCTTCGGAATTTTAAACTTCGGGATATGGATCTTCGGGATTTTAAGCTTTCGGGCAAATGAACTTTCGGTATTTAAAATTTTCGTCCAAACAATCATTCGGCGTTTAATTTTTTTTCGGGATTTCTTCCATAGGTATTTTAAAATACGGTCTTTTAAATTTCGGTATTGTAATACGCACCCCAAACAACACTTGACAAAAAACTACGATTTGGATTACCTTTCCCGAAGTGGCAATCTTTTTTTTTTTTTTTAATTCTTTGCCCCACACTAGGAATTACTCCTGTATCGTGGGTGCGTTTACAAACATTTAAACTCACATACACAAACAGCCAGACCCGGAACAACTACCTGTAGGCAATACAAATATTTGTTTCGTGCGGGAATCGAACCCGCGACACGCAGGGCAGCAGTCGATCGCTCAGCCACTGCGCCAACCGTGTCGTCGAATCTAATCATTAGTTTTAGGGATTCAACAAGAACGGTTGGTTTTTTTATTGAAATTCAAACTTTACACCCATAACGTTGGGTGTATAGTAGGTTACTTAATAGTTTGAATGTAATGGGAGTCCCCTCACGCGAGCCGTTCCTCTCAGTTACTCAAATGTTTGTTACTTTTTTGTTGTGGATTCGATGCCCAGGTCGGGCAAAGTGTTATTGAGTTTTTCCAATACAAATGTCTCAGCAGCAGCACAGGTAGCAGCCTGAGCTTGGATCTAATGCCCGCTGGATGACAAAAAACTCGCCTCGTCATAAATCTTCCTCATTACTCACAAGTGCTCAATTCACCACACAATTTACCCAACCAAGTCGTCTTGAACTAATTTATGTAAGTTTAAGACCCCCTAACTGAGCGCACAGGATGTGACAGAACAAAGAAGTAGTGCACAATGCTGATCATATCATCAAGGTGTACGACTGTATAATTTGAAGGACAGGCCACTGAATGCTGATGTGTTCGTCACATGCGTCATGTTGCGATGCTTTGTGCGAGTACTGACATGATTTAATGGTGGGAGGAGATGACCTGAGGCTCCGAGACCCTGAAGACAAATGAAGCTAACTGTATGTGATAAAAGGCAGCGCTTGAAGCAAGATAATCTTGGCAAAGATACAAAGGTAAAATATTAAGTAAGCAACGTTGTACTAAATCCATATGCGGCATTGCGTATGTAAGCTGTCACGTTCTTTATGCCTGGGGGCTTTTAATTAGGTATTAAGTTTTGCTAACATTTTTTATATATATAAAAAATGATAACAAAAACCATAGGGTTTTTATATTGGCGTGGCTAACTGACATATGACAAATAATTAAATTTAATGTTCTGTGTCTCGTAATGTTAATTATTTTGCATACCTATTATTGTATACAATCTAGTATTTTCTAACTGAACAGACAGCTGTGCTGCTGGACAGTTTGTTGCGCCACTTCTTCGCCCCAGCTAAAGCACTAGGAAGTGGTGAAGGGCGTGCCGGGAGACTGTCTTATGTCATTTTGACGTTCGGAAAGTGCTGATTCTAAGCCTAGTTTGAATAAATGACTTTTGATTTGATGTAACATGAATGAACCTTCAAGACAGTTTTGTCTTGAAGGTAAGGAAGTAGTCCTATGCAATATAAAAACTACAGTTAAAAGGCAGTATATTCTTGTACAGTATTGTATAGTCAATTTTCGGTGAAACGCATTGCGTATGTCTGAAGAGTGACAAGTAAACAATACATCATGTTTAAAGTGTAGTGTTAACGTTTACAGACACAACTGACACAATTCTCACTAGCGAAAACACCTAGAAACGGAATAACTTTCCAGTAACTGTAGATAATCAAATAATTCATCCATTCGGGAACTTCAGAAGCTTATCGCCCAGACACAAGAATCCGAATAAAAATAAATCACAATAACGGAAAGTACAAGTGAGTCTCGGCTTCGTTACGTGTCTGTTTACACCCGTTATATGAAGCAATGTCTTAGGAATTTATTTCACGACTCTCGGATTGTGATTGAAAGTGCGCTACGCAATTGGGGAGCAGCTCTAATACATGAACACTAAACCGATCTAAAAGGAATACCCTCTTTCAGTCTTTATGGGTAACAGAAATGCTTCATCAATGCCGACCTCTTACAAAACAAGCATAAAGTTTGATTGTTCCCGAGCCGGCGACGGCAGGCGGGCAGGCTATAACTTACGGTACGGTACTCGATTCGAGGAGCGTGTCTGTGTGTCATGTCATCATGTGTCATGTGCTCAATACTGTACTATCGAGCTAACAGACGGCACGGGGAGACAAGAGGCTTCCTAATAATGTTGTGAGAAAGTGCACGTAAGATATGAACGCTACGATTAATTTCTTTATGTTTACATTTTTTTATTGCCGCGGTTGATCTGTGGGTGGGTGACCATCTTTAAATACCGAGTCCTCTCCGTGCCTCGGAAAGACGTTAAGCCGTTGGTCACAGCTCCAGCAGTCATTCATGGATCTTTGACAGTCGTTACGGGTAGTCAGAAGTCCGAAAATCTGACAACCAGTCTTACCAAGGGGTATTGTATTACCCAGTAACTGGGTTGTGGAGGTCAGATAGGCAGTCGCTCCATGTAAAATACTGGTATTCAGCTGCATCCGGTTAGACTGGAAGCCGACCTCAACATTGTTAGGAAAAGGCAGGCGGATGATGATTTTGTAAGTCCCTCGTGTACTACAAAACCTTTATGTATAAATAAATTGCATATATTATATGATTAAATTCAAAGAAAATCATGCATTGAGCTTAAAGGCCGTCCTTATCCTCAGCACATACGCATCCGAGATCTGCAGCGAAGCGCGCCAGTAATTACAGAGATAGCGAACGCATATAGGTCACAGAGGCACCGCTCAATCGATATCTCCACGGACGCAATTTCAGTGCAAGTGTAAGTACGACTAATGGGGAAGGATTTCAGGCCTCTTTCCACGCGGCCCTGCGCGGCCAGACTGACGGCGCTTGAATAGATAGCCAGTGTATTGTGCCGGTACGTGCTACCAGTCCTAACTAACACTAGACGACACGTAACTGAAAGCCAAAATCGCGCGCTGTTGGATTTTCTACTTTTAGCGCTGAGCAGAAAATTAAAAATCCATCGCGCTTTTTTAGGCAGGTGACTGCTTCGTTGGTCTAGCAAGCGCTACTGCTGAGCATGAGGTCTCTCTCACTCCCAGATCGGGCAGTGTTGTTGAGTTTCCCTATCTGAAAGGAGGTTGGCGAGGTTGCATGTACAATGGGACCCACTGTTAGGAGTATCGTACAGTATGGAAACTTCTAACTGGTTGTAGAATATGTTTCTATATGTTTTCCAATGAGGAATTTCTCAGTAGCAATCCGGAGTGTGGATATGTGTCCGGCTTATGGCAACAGGCTCGTCCTCTGTAACATGGGACTTAAACATAACTGGCGCAATATGGGTGCGCTACAGGTACCTACACCTCTGCCGAACCCTTCGGTGAAACAAGGCGTAATGTTATGTTTATGTTAATTATGCAGTCTAAGGGTTAAATTTCGGATTCACTCTCATAGTCCGATGGGACGGCAACCCGACGCGACCGGAGAGAAACCAGGCGCAGGACCAACGGCTCTCCGAGGCACATCACACCGTCCACTTCCGAACTCCGGGCTGTTACTAAGAAATGCTCAATGAAAAAATCAAATAGCACTTTCCCAATTACATAGGGCTTAAACATTCGGTACTCAGCTGCATCCGGTTAGACTGGAAGCCGACCCCGACATAGCTGGGAAAAGGCAGGCAGATGATGATGGTGGTAGGGCTTAAACATAACTAGCGAAATATGGGTGTAGTACAGGAGCACTTCTGCCTAGGACACAGGCCCTCCGGGGACACAGGCGTGTGTTATGCTATGTAACTCAAATATGGGTGTAGTACAGGAGCACTTCTGCCTAGGACACAGGCCCTCCGGGGACACAGGCGTGTGTTATGCTATGTAACTCAAATATGGGTGTAGTACAGGAGCACTTCTGCCTAGGACATAGGCCCTCCGGGGACACAGGCGTGTGTTATGCTATGTAACTCAAATATGGGTGTAGTACAGGAGCACTTCTGCCTAGGACACAGGCCCTCCGGGGACACAGGCGTGTGTTATGCTATGTAACTCAAATATGGGTGTAGTACAGGAGCACTTCTGCCTAGGACACAGGCCCTCCGGGGACACAGGCGTGTGTTATGCTATGTAACTCAAAAGTGAATAATGTTCATTCTTCCAGTCTTAGATAACTTCGTGTGGACCAGACCTTCTGTATTATTTACATAATGTTCCCACGTTCAGAACTCACGGTCAAGCCCCTGAATACTTAAACACGAGTACATGGAGATGTGGGCTTTATAGTTATAAAGCTAAGGTTCAAAATAGTACGAATAATTTAATACCCACAGGCACTTTTACAGAATCGATTAGGAAAGTGTGACGTCTGCAGGGAGTCTATTGGAAATGTTTATGTTCAGAATCAGAATTTTATTTGTCAAAAATAGGTACTACATTGGGTTCTTGCTTTACTGTATATTTATATAGGTCGCCATGTTTTGCCATTACAGGATACAAATATTTTAACATAACGATTGTTTAAAATAACAATCGTACTCAATTTAAATACAACATAAGTAGTAATATAAAATTAAAATTAGGCTTTCAGAAATTATAAAAAAATACAAAATGTCTTAAAAAGTAGTCACACCAAATTGTCAAGTCATTTAGAAATTCGTCAACAGTATAATAACATCTTTCTATAAATAAATTAGTCAGTTTTTTATTTAATTTTCTGGAATCTTATTAAAGATACGATACCAAGAATACTTTTTTTCGTTAATGCTTTTTTGCATTTCACAGTGCATAATTTATTTTTGTATTGGCTACGAATAAACTTTTCGTACTGTAGACTTTGTCAAATAACTATACATTTTGTTCAATAAACAGTGCCACTTCCCAAATGTACAGTGATGGCAATGATGTTAACAGTTTAAGCTCCTTGAAAACTGGTACACAGCTGTCTGTTGCTTTCAAATCACACATTGACCTTAAGCATGTTTACGTGATTTTGAACTTTGTGTGTAAGGAAATAGGGAAATAGGGGTAGAAAATGTGTAATAGGTGTTCAGGAAGGATCTAGCCATATTGTTTCCGTTCCATTGTTGAAGGGAGTCCCCTTGTTCTGTGAGGGAACAGACAGGCAAACTGTATCGATTCATGTCAAGAGCTGTTGTAAAGTACGACATGTATCACATTGCAATATTCATAAATGATATTTATTTGTGTAAATTGGTTAAAAAAACACTTTTACACGTACAAAAAATTAACTTATGGTTTAAAACTAGACGAGTTCGGTGTTTCAAATTGTTCCTCCGAGCCACAGGTTACAAAATTTTGTTTGAGTGCGGTTCGGGAACGTGCTGTTGAAATCTGTGTTCTGAGTGGAATACCTCTCCTAACTGACTACTCTGGCAAGAATGAACGGAGCAAACTCATTAGAATCAAATAGATAGAGAATAGTTGTATTTTTGGCAGACGAAAAGATGGAAGGCTTTGTAGAGTGGAAGAGGCACACGATTAGTTTTTTTTTTAATTATTCCTTTATTTATCTCTTCTATCTAGTGAATGTGAGGTCTTGTAGACTTACAGATGTATCGGTTTTTAAGTACCTGGTACTTGTTGACAGGCCTACGCTGTCCTTCCATACCTAAGCTGCTAACACTAATTTGAAAACATTGTAAAAGCCAATTATGTTTAAAAGAGTAACCGTGGAGTTCCTTGCCGGCTCCTCTCCATAGGAAACGACCAATGGCAACCGTGCACCTAGCTTCTAACTTTTCATTTCCATCCATCGTTTCTTAGGTCTTCCCGGATTTCCGTTACCCGTATAACTATCCTCACCATAATTTCCTTATTCTAGTTTGACTAAAGTAATACATTCAGTAGTAACATGAATGTGTTAACACAATGAGAGAAAGATTCCATCTTTATTCCGGAAGATAACTCGCCAGCTCGCCACCTTCTCGCTCCGAGTTTCACAAGTTTCAGTAATACAAGCAGATGCTGCCTTCTGTCTGACTTCAGATACGTCTATAATTGAAAAACTTCGCGGAGGCGCGAGCTCGAGATACAATAGATTTGTTAATACAATACGCGAACGAAAACTTATATCAATTTATGCATTTGTAAGTGAATACTTCTACTTCGGAATGATTTTACGACCAAACTGGTTCGGGACTGCCTCGTCGGTCGAGTGGCATAAACGTGACTGTTGAGCGTAGAGTGCTGGGTTTGATCCCCTGGTCGGGCAAGGCCCGATTGGATTTTTCTATTAAGGAATTTCTTAATAGCAGCCTGGAGTCTATGAGTCTACCCGAAGCAAGGAAATCTTGTTCAGGTGGAGATTCATAGACTGCCTTGGAGTGGAAATGTGGTGCTTTTCCACAAACGATGGGACACTTATTATTTTGTCCTACGTGTCCTGTCAGCTGCACGTCACAGGAACTGATGGACGCTGGTGATGGCGCCAAACATGTAGCTGAATCCATCCGAATCTGGGCCGAGTCCATTTAGATTGCCATGGACACGCTAAGAAGAAGCCCGGAGTCTGGATTGTGCCCGGTTTACGGTAATATGCTCGCCCCATGAGACTTTCAGTTTGAGGCGGGTCTCTTTTGGTTTGTCTCCTTCGAGGAATAAGGCGTGCTGTTGTTGGTTTGCAATATTTTCGGCCGTTGTTAACTGAAGAATATTGTAGTACTTATATTATCATCTCGGAACTCTCCACTCCGGAAAATTAAAAGCTTTCCACGAGGGCAGTTCCGGTGGTCCGCACTGCTATTGAAAAACGAAGTCTTTATATTGAATGTTTACCCCGGTCTCGCTCGAGTGAGCTTACTGCGCTCGTTGTGGCGGGCGTGGGAACATACTGTCGTCATACGAAATTATCATAATTATCACAAAACATCGCAAGACTTTTGATTCTTAGATGAAATAAAATAGTTTATTCTGTAAATAGGATATCGGAAGTAGTTTTACAGGTTAATTAAAAAAAAAAATCTAGGTACTTCAGTCGTGTCGGCTTAACAGTTGAGCTGCAGGCGAAAATGTTTAGGTATACTGTAGTACACACCCACGTTACGTGCAAGTCCCACGTCATACGGGGAGTGCCTTTTGCCATTAAAGCACATTACGACGCAAAAGGGCAGTGGTGGCCCAGTAGAGAGTGGTACCGACCACGACTTGGAAGTTGTAGGTCGTAAGTTCGAACCCAGACTGGCACTTTACTTTGTGTGAATTATTTCATCACCACTCCTCTCAAAACGGTGAAGGAAGACATCGTGAGGTAACCGGCATGTCCTAGAACCAAAGTTTCGTAGACATGTGACATCTACCAACCCGCTCTGGGCCCGCGTGGTGGATTACAGCCCACTCCTTCTCGAAGAGAGTAGGCCTGTGTCCCAGCAGTGGGAACATTATAGGCCGATTGTGTATGACGCAAAAATAGGGTAAACACCGTGAGAATGCGAAACTGTTATCTTAGTATACATGCGGAGTACCTGAGCACTGAGCACTGCGCAGGGCTGCGTTATCAGCGCGGTGCGAGTCAATATTGAATGTTATACGCTATACTTCAGCTGGACGCAGTACACTAGGCGCGGACTATCGTGTTTGTAGTGATTAATGTAGTGAACATTACTCGTGGATAAGCTACATTTGCCGCGGTCGGTTCATGGATCGGGATCGGGGAACAAAAAGTTCCTTTCGTGAACAATGAAGGAATTAAACTTTTTTTTCACGATTGTCAACACAAGGTGTTACTAATCGGGAACATTTGCGGAGAGCACGTTAAGCCGTTGGTCCCAGCTGTCGTTACGTGTAGTCAGAAGCGTGTTACCCACTGGGTTGTGGAAGTCAGATAGGCTCGCTCCATGAAAAGTGCTGATATTCAGCTATATCTGGTCAGACTGGAAGCCAACCTTTTAGCCAACATCATTGGGGAAAAGATAGGCAGATGACACTGCAAGTACTAGCTAGGAACAGATGAGCCTAATTGTTGCTTTGTCAAACTACTTAGATGGGCAGAAACCGAACAGACTGAATGTGGGAGACAGAGGACCGGGTGTTGTGACGCCTCTCGGGAGGAGCCATGTCCAGCACGTGACTGTGATAGGGAAAGCCTAAGCCTTTCATCTATACTTATATTATAAGTGAGAAAGTTACTGTCAGTCTGTCTGGTCATTGTTGACGCCTAAACAGCTGAACGCATTTCGATAAACACAGGCACACAGGAAGTACATGACTTGGGTTAGCACATAGGATACTTTTTATCCTTTTAGTACGTCTCACGGGGATAAGTTCCGGCCAGACGCGGGCAACATTCATTGTACTAATAGTAATGCATGCTAATACCCGCTCTTTAACTGTAGGCGTTGTAGGCGACTAAGGGTAAACCTTCAAGGCACACTCATCGACACCGAAATACAAAAAACTCGGTTAGTATGTGAAGCCATCATGCGATCGAGATCAGCGATGTTGCGATTGCGACAAAAAAAGTGCAACTTTTTCTTTGGTATTATTGCCAGAGACCAAAAGGTCTCCTAAGCCCACGTTCGCACGGACGAAAAGTATCACGGCGGGATTTTATCACGCACTGGATTTCCGACTCTCGATGTTGAGTCGAGCGTTGAAAATTCAACAGAGCGCATCCCAGCGCATCAAAAAAACACATTGTTGGATTTTCAAGTTTTTAATTTTTTTAATATAATGTTGAATATTGTACGGTGGTACGGCACCGTTTGTGTTCGAGACCGACTCGCACTAGGCCACTCTCTTTTCTTTATTTTAACTTATCTAAAGCTCGCGAGAGTTTCCATCCGCGATGTGGTAACACCGCGGCTGCTGACCTAATTACCGCTGACATCTGTCCAAACAGATTACAACATATAACTCTAGCCGTCTGACACATAATCAAGTTACTGCGTCGACGTCGGGCCGGTCGTTACGGAGTTTTTAATAAAGCTCGGCGGTAGGTTCGCCCTTCACCAAGTACAATGGCAGCCCGGCATCGCAACGTTTTTGCTAAAATGTAAGCCCACCGTGCATGTCACGCCTTCTCCCCACGGGGCAGGCACAAACTACAGAACACCACCAGCTACGATCCTTACAAACTCCTTTTGCTTTGTTCACGTTCAGACATCTGCACCCTAATTGCGTAACACACTGTCAATCACAATCGGAATCATTTTGAAGGATATTGCTAATCCATTGCTTCATATGTTCGAAACATTTGTCTGCTCAACGACGTAAGTAACGCAATGAATATTGTTGAACTGTCAAAATGCAAGCCATTGCTACTATTCGTGTGTTACGCAATGACCCCGCTGGTCATACACGCGCGTCGGTAGCGAGTGCTGCGCACCTGACCTGTCTGCCCACCGTCACCAATAAGGTCAGTACATGTATGTGTAACTAGGCCGTCCGCGGCATTTCCATGATCTCTTTATTTGCTTGGTGTTGAACCTTTTTATTTTATTTATGGGCTTGCGATGTGACATGACCGTGTCGACTTTAGTTTATTTAAGTACTGAAGAAGCTACAACAAAATGATAACGGTTGTATAGTTGTCACAGAAAATAACCATGTTTACCATATTTTCATATTGTATTGTGACACTGCAGACAGCAAGGCTAAAGGGTCAAACGATCAATGGCCATAGTTAATATTTACGTGATTGATACACATTGGCGCCCAAATTGATCGTCTACCAAATGCAATTGAAGTGATTGACCATATTGCTACAATAGCAAGTGATTGCAATTGATAGTTTCGGGACCCTTAAGGTCTCTCATATACATATAGTGAAGGAACGAGGATTGATGACTCACTTTTTGACACGATTACTTTCCTGTCACACACGGTGTTCCGCAGGGTAGTATATTGGGACCGACTTTATTTCTCGTCTACATAAATGGGCTAACGAATATAAACCTTGCACTGGGTAAAATCATCTCTTTTGCCGATGACACGGCCTTGGTATTCGCTGGTGAAACATGGGAAGAGGTTTTCGGCGCCGCACAGGATGGTTTTGACAGGACAAGAAGATGGCTACAGAGAAATATCTTAACCCTCAATGTCGACAAAACTAAGTATGTCTGTTTCAGCATAAGGCAGGCCGCCGATATCCAAAGTGACCTAAATATAAAATCGCATGTTTGTTCCTCGGTAGTAAACTGTGGTTGTCCAATGATTGAATGCGTAAATTCTCTCAAGTACTTAGGTATTATCATTGACAGGAACCTCAACTTCAAGGAACACGTAAAACTTCTTAGCTCTAGAGTACGTAAACTAATTTTTATTTTTAAAACTTTGCGTCACGTTGCGGATGCCATGCTGCTGAAACGGGTATATAACGCTCTCTGTCAGTCACTACTTGCATATTGTATCACATCCTGGGGCGGTATCTATAAAACTACTTTAAAGTCAGTGGAGATAGCTCAGCGAGCTATTCTGAAAGTTAGCACCTTCAATCCTATCGACTTCCCAACCGCAAAGCTCTACAAGTTGTGTGATGTTTTAACAGTTAGACAACTATTTATTCTCAAAGTTATCCTCCACCAGCACACTAAACAGTCGTATAACCCATTATTGCTTCATAAACGTCGTAAACACAACGTTTGTGACATGCCACCTACGTGTAAGACAAGATTTTGTGAAAGATTTATCGGATTCCTTGGTCCATTCCTCTATAATAAAATAAATAAAGTAATTAATATATACCCCTTAACGTTAAAACAATGTAAATTAAAAACTTGTTGTTTCTTACAGAATCTTAATTATGAGGAGACAGAACGACTATTGGAAAAAACTCAGTAAATCTACATATTTGTATTACTCTTAAGCTCACACATACACTCATACAACCCACACACACCCTCACACAACACACACACACCCTCACACAACACACACACACCCCCACACCACACACGCACCCTTACACTACACCAAAATCACACATACATATTTACTATACAACTAAATCTAATTCTCACTTGTAATTTTAATTTTACTTACCAACTAAATTAAGTAATGGATAGCATAACCGATCATACCTTGTACTTGGACTTGATGATAATACCTTTACCTGGAATAACTTGGGGGAAAAGGCGCTGATAGCCGAAATACAGGCTCAGCCTAGTTCGGCTACAGATGCTAAAGTCTCTGTTATAATAATATTGTTGCCAAGTTATAAACTTTGTAAACTAGTATTAAGTTGTTTGAGAAATAAACATTTATTATTACTTCTTGATGATTTCTTCATGAAATTATTCCTTAATTGACTAAGAAATACTTGTACGATCGACTAGGTTATTTACTAGGTTATTATTTTACGTATTTGGAAACTAATTGTAAGCTTTCTGGTCACCACGATAGAACATTATAATATACTAGGTTTTGGCTGCGACTTCGTCCGCGTGAAATTTCAGCCCATCGCTCGCCCGTGTTGCGCCTTCGTTTTCGCTTAGTCCTCTCTGAATCTTTGTATTTTGCTCGGCTCCGAATGGTCGTACCGTGATGTTATATAACCTTCCTCAAGAGTTGGGCTATTAAATGTAAAAATATTTTTTCAAATCCGGCAGGTAGTTCCGAAGATTGCCCCGTACATACAATATTGATGTAGATGATATCTAGATGTATGTACATAATATGTAATTTATATCTTTGACAGGGATTACAGACGCGACAGTTACTGATGTAACGAAACATTACTCTTCCTATTTAGTATTACATCCGATTATTTCGAAAATCAAATAGTCTGATTTGCTATGTGGATGACACGCTCGTAGGATGGATTACGTTCATTTGGATGGATCCGGAAACCGCTCTCTTTATAAAAGATAGGCTATATATTATCCTATCGATTAGGGATCACCAATTAGTTTCATTGGGGGTCCGTTTTTGAAGTGTCTTGGTAGGAATCGTAAGGCAGATGCGGTCTAACCGGATGCAGCTGAATACCAGTATTTTACATGGAGCGACTGCCTATCTGACCTCCACAACCCAGTTACTGGGTAATACAATACCCCTTGGTAAGACTGGTTGTCAGATTTTCGGACTTCTGACTACCCGTAAGGACTGTCAAAGATCCACGAATGACTACTGGAGCTGGGACCAACGGCTTAACGTGCTTTCCGAGGCACGGAGAGGACTCGGTATTTAAAGATGGTCACCCGTCCACAGATCAGCCGCGGCAAGCGTAGCTTATCCTGATCAATCGACCCGTGCGGCTGTTATTACTTAGACACAAGCAAAACACTTATAGACTTAAGTGGTCAGTATGAGAAAAGGTATTTCCGTATATAAAAAAGTAACAAACGGTTGATGACACAAAACTCAACCATGTATAGAATATAATGTTGGCCTTCAAAGTATTCTTAGCTGTTCGTTAATTAACGAGGATCAACAAGAGTTTATTTTTGTTTAAAGTTCATAGTCACATCTCTTTATTAGAACTTCTTTTAAAAGCAACGTAAGAAAGCCAGTGACCTTATTGGCGATGTTCTTCAGAAATGTCAGGTGTGCAGTACTCACAACCAGCGCACGTGTATCACCAGCAGAGCTATTCACCACCATCCGACAGGCTATCGCATCGTAAATTACATATTTCGATTTTGATTTGCCTTGCCCCTGACAGCAATCAGCTGTCCGAAGAATAGCGGTCGTCTATTTGATTTAAACTGGCGAAATTTTCGGGTTTTGGACTTGTAAACAGCGTTTAGAGGACTCCTACGAATCGAAGGAGTCCTTTAAACGCTGTGATCGTAGGCTACGATAATATTGATTGATGTTCGAACCGGTACGGAAGTGTATCGAGTGCTTGTAAATAGCTATGTTGATGTATGAACGTAAACCAAGCAAAAGGGGTCTGTAAGGATCGTAGTAAGTGGTGTTCTGTAGTTTCTGCCTACCCCCATTGGAAGGAGGCGTGCGTTATGTATGTTTAAAGAAGTCACTGGGCAGGACAGGCGGAAGATAAACAAGATTCATGTCAGTTAGCGCGGCCTCGATAGAAAAATGAGAGTTTTATTTCAGCGTTTATGTTGCAACAGATCAAACGAAGCTGCGATGCATCCCGTCTGGTTGCTGGAAAACATATTCCCGATGACTAACCGTCCAATATTTTGATTCAAAAGAGTGTCGGTGGAGTTTTTTGCCCGTTCTTCTCCATAGTACCTACTACGCTTTGTAATAGGCTTCATCTTTCTGACTGACTGACCAACCCCTTAACAATTCAAAACCGCCTGTAATTGGTTTAGTTGAAATAAATGCTTTAGAGTTTTGTGAGTAATTTTCTAGTCAAAAGCTTTGAAAAAGTGTTAACAAGGGACCTTAATTAAACTGTTCTTGAAATTGACTTTCTTAATTTAGGCAACTTTCTCACACGGAGTCAAATTCTTTCTTATCAGTGGGTCTAACGACGATGCTAGCGACAAACATTACGTATCATCTGAAGTCGGTTGTTGTCACACAAACGGTGAAAGAGAAAATCAGTTGTGCGCCGAGAGCGCGATCAAGTCAACCAACAAAGTGAGCTGGATGTAAAGGGTTATGTTTTGACAAACATAAAGTAACGTCACGCCATACAGAATCTAATAAAAAATTACATTTCCCCAGTTATGTTTAAATCCTATGTGTCAACGTTGTGTAAAAACAATTCATAGTTCTGAAACGAGTCTATGTTCCAGAACTACATGTTAATTCAACTGGCTTCTGTCCGCGACTTTGTCCGCGTGAAATTACGGTTCCCAACCCACCGCGTTGCATCACATCGCCTTCCCGCACTATTACTTGATTGTTTTCACTTAGTGTTTTTTCTGACTTTTTTTCCGTTTGCTCGGCTACTAAGGGTCCTGGCGTGATGTCAAATAGCCTTCGATATATCCGACTGGCAGTTCCAACATTAGCGCGTTCTAACAAAAAAATCAAACAAACTCTTCAGTTTCATTATTAGTGTAGATATAGACTAGCGACCGCCTCTACTTCGCACGGTTTTTACGACTGAACAAAACACCAAAATTTCTTTATTATTTGTAGGTTCAATATTAATGTGTTACACACATAAACCTACCGGAATCAATTCTCTAAATGATGGTAAAAACCGCATCAAAAATCGTTGCGTAGTTTAGAAGAACAACGCAGCCACACAGACAAACACGAAAATAGACTTTAATTTATAATAAGTATCAGTATAGATATAGAAAGAAGCCAGTTACTACAGCCACAAGATAAGTAAGATTGATGGCAGTCAGCGCCTGCATGGACAACGTTCACTTTTTATTAGCAGCGTGGGATGGTGCAACGGTTACATCAAACGAAACGGCGCAGCCGCCATCTTGGGTTATTTTATATTTTAAATACAACTTCTGCCCGCGTTTTCGTTCGCGTGGAAGTCGTATACGCAATATTCTAAAATAATAGCCACATTTTTATAAAACGTTCTCGCCCCGCCCCACCGCTGCACCGCGTCGCATCGCATCGCCCGCCCGCGCTATTGCTTCCTTTTCGCTTAGCGTTCTTTCTGACTTTTTTTCTTTTTGGTTGGCTCCTAAGGGTCGTAGCACTCGTAGCGTAATGTGTATAAACCCTTTAATCCTCCTCAAGAAATAGGCAATTGTTTTTTTCAAATTCTACTGGTAATTTCAGAGATTTAGCGCGTTCAAATAAACAAAAAACTTCAGCTTTTACTATAAGGTTTATAACTGCGGGTACTTCCGCGTGTCAGTCGGGATGAGCCGATGATTAACGACAGTGGAGATTAAAAGGGTTTTATTTTGATAGTTATCGCGCAATGTAATAAATTAAAGCTTATGTTCGGTTATCATGAAATATTTTATGTTCATTGTTAATATGAGTGTCATCAAATGATGTCGGCAGGTCTGCGAAGTAATTGTGTTACATATTTCGTCATGATTATCTTGTTCATATCCCCATTTGATTGTAGTGGTGTAGCATGTGTTCCACCTCATCATTATCTCATCGCATACCTGCGGTAGAAGGAGCATTGGCAGACCAATGGCCAGGTACGTGGACGACCTACGGAAGATCGCAGGAAAGACCTGGATGAGACTAGCACTGACCAGGGAAGCATGGCACAAAAGGGAGGAGGCCTATGCTCAACAGTGGGAGGAACAAGGGTGCCGATGATGGTGATGATGATCTCATCTCTTTGCTATAGTCATCATCGGCCTGCCTTTTCTCAACTATGTTGGGATCGGCTTCCAGTCTAACCGGATGCAGCTGTATACCAGTATTTTACATGGAGCGACTGCCTGTCTGATCTCCACAACTCAGTTACTGGGTATACGATACCCCTTGGTAAGACTGGTTGTCAGACTTTCAGACTCCTGACGACCCGTGACGACTGTCAAAGATCCCCGAATGATAGCCGGGACCAACGGTTTAACTGTTGTTTTTCGTGCTTTCCGAGGCACGGAGGGAGGGGTCTCGGTATGTAAATATCACCAAGATAAAGGTCACCCATCCACAGACCAACCGCGGCAAGCGTAACTTAACCTGATCGATCGACCTGTGCGGCTGTTACTAATTAGCCACGGGTACCTCTTACCTATAATGATGAAACCTATAATGACACATTATAGGTTTCGCGAAGCAACTTTCTTTTTACAATTAAGTACTTTATCTGTAGCCTGAGTGTCCAGTCGTCAAGCAATCAAACGTCAATGAACAATACTATCGGTTGGGACGACAAAGTCCTCTTCTTTCCATATTATTGACGTACAATCTATCTTAGATAGATTTGAGGAAAGCTTTTTCTCTTCTTACCTTTCATCCCTTAACGGCGTTAGAATAACGCAAACTACTCAACCTAGATCCACAAGGTACCCCACAAGACTCATAACATAGAAGGTAATAGACAATACTCCTCAAACCGTTGTGGTTAGAGCTTCGCGAAGTGCGTCACACCGCCAGAGACTGCGTAAATAAAAACTGATAGTACCGCAGTAGGGCTCACGACAATACCTGTCCCACCCCGCCCCCCGCCCTGCGGCGTCGTTAATATTCTACTAGAAGGAGGGTAGCGTCATGCTATATTCTCAATGCTGCAATACTCTGCTTCCTGTATCATAAGAACGGTCGCAGCACTCTAACTGCGTACCACATTATCAATCACAATTTGAATAATTTTGAAGGATATTGCTAATCCATTGCTTCATATGTTCGAAAAATTTGTCCTCTCAGCAACGTAAATAACGCAATGAATGTTGTTGAACTGTCAAAATGGAACCGAGGGCTACTGATAGTGTGTTCATAGTCAAGCCGGTTAAAAGATTCTCGTTCAAAATCAAAAGTTATTTATTAAAATTAGGCGGAGAATCGGCACTTTTTTAACGTTAACCCACCCTTTACCACTTCCTAGTGGTTGAACGGGGAAGAAGAGAGAAGTGGCGTTAGTTTTATTTTGTTTGGAGTGAATAAATAAATAATAAATTTTAATCATGGTCTGGCAGTTTGAGTCATTTATGCGGCCAACCCAAATGTCCTTTCTTTGGTATTGTTCGTCTAATTGTTGAGCTCCTTAAGTTCTGAGTTGAGCTGCACGATTACTGACAAATGCGTGCAAGCACTGGACAGGTTCACTCTATCTGTGTGGTTCTTTCCTCAAAAGACCATTTCAGACACCAATCTACATGGTCTTCACATGGTCTCACCAAGATCATTTATCTAGACTTTAAAGGAGACTGTGACCTCTGAGTTTGTTTCGGCCTTTCTTCTCAGACTAGTCCGATAGGAAACGCCGACCTCATCTATGTAGTTTTAAAAATATGATTGACGTGTAAGTGTTTGTACAAACCTACTTATAGAACTCGCCAGCAGCTAGTCTTTAAGGTTGGCAACAGGGCTGATTACCACGTATTCAAATATCGTCTTTGGGGTAGCTTTTTGTTCGGATACAAGAGGGCATGACACTTGACATTGACTTGATCCGGACATTAAGTGCGTCACGCGGTAATAAAGACATTACCTGTGCCTCGTCTGCGCCGCCATAATAAAGACACTACCTGTGCCTCGTCTGCGCCGCCATTATAAACAGCGTAATAAAAAGAGGGTAGCATGACGTCATGGTAAACAATATGTTTTCTCTCCATAATGATTTTGGATTATATCCATGGTTAGCTTAGATACCTTTAAAGTGTTTGTGGAAGCCTAATTTCAATGTAGTTGTAATAATTAAAAGCGATTCACACATGTACCTACCGTCCACAATCTAATATCGCGACATATTCGCCAAAAATGTAAACAAATATGAGTTTATGGAAAAATAACTTTAATTCCTACACAATAAAGTTCAGTTTACGTTACAACTTCAAACATTTTTATAACTTTTTCAATAGTGTTAGTCACTCTGTAATCAACTTAATAACCATTAAAATAAAGTTGATATTTGTTTAACTTGAAATAATGTCAATTTGAAACATAAATAAAATTTGGATATAGGTACTTGCAGAGCAGTGGTGTGTGGGTGTCCCAGCGGTAACGGCGGGGTGATAAATAAATAGTAGTCGGTCGTGGGTTCGAACCAGTTCGAACCCTAACAGCCGCTTTACTTGTGAAAACTATTTCATCACCACTGCTCTCAAAACATTGTGAGGAAACCGGCATGTCCTAGAACCAAAACATCGAAGAGATGTGACATCTACCAACCCGCACTGGGGCCGCGTGGTAGATTATAGCCCACTCCCTCTCACAGAGAGGAGCCCTGTGTCCCAGCAGTGGGAACATTAAAGGCTGCTTATGCTATGCTTAGAAAATCAGGTGCACAGGTGACATGATATTCAGTTTATCCATAGAACTTCACGACAGCAAGTTAAGAAAATATTCAGATGGGGGTGTGTGTCGCGTGGGCGAGGGACGGCCGATATAAATAGCTCTGAGCCTGAGCTGACAGATCGATCGACTTCTATTTGTGTTTCCTTCAGACAAGTATCAATCTCCTCCGCAGTTACAGGATTTTACAGATTTTTGCTGTCTAACATAACATAATGCCTGTAATCTCCGGAGGGTTAGGCAGAGGTGTGAGTACCTATAGTACTCCCACATTTTGCCAGTTATATTTAAGTCCCATGTAAAAGAACGAGAGCTATTGCCACAAATCCAGACTACGGGCTGTTGCTGAAAAATTACTGATGGAAAACTTTGCCTGACCTGGGAATCCAGAACCGCTCAGCAGTAGCGCTTCCGACCACTAGACCAACGACGACGCAGTCATTTAGCAGAATATTTTTATGCTATTAGAATATTAGTTGAAAACAAAAGGCAGGCAAGCCATCTGACACCGCCGCTCCTTCTTAGCATGTCGATAGCAATCTAAATGGACTCGGCCCAGAATTCGGCTACTAGTTTGGCACCATCACCAGCGTCCATCAGTTCCTGTAACGTGCAGCTGACCGGACACGCAGGACATGACATTGAGTATCCCATCGTTTGTGGAACGACACCACATTTACACTCCAAGGCGGAGTCGTATACCACCGCTCATTGTTAATGATACCATAGGCATCGCAGGTGCGTTGCCATGCCAGGGACAAAGCGCATTGTGCCTGTGTCTGTAACCACTCATACTTTCACCCCTTTTTACAGAAACACAACTCAGCTTCTTGATTGGATTTTGTCCTAAGATCCAGCACCCTCATTGCGTGACACACTCGTCAATCTGAATCATTTTGAAGGTTATTGCTGGGCCATTGCTCCATATGTTCGAAAAATGTGTCTGCTCAGCAACGTAAATAACGCAATGCATGTTGTTGAACTGTCCAAATGAAAGCCGTTGCTACTGATAGTGCGCATTTACCTCGCAGCCAGGACTAATTATTTTTACTTGAAGGATCGCATTTGCTAGTGGTTAGCAACATGTAGATGCTGATCCACGATAACATACAAAAGATCTGATTCCTAAAAATAACGTTCCGGTCAACTAAATCGAGTTGGTCAGCACATAAACTAATACATCAAGGAACATGAAGTCTTAAGGCCGCTCGCTCGGTAGTTAACGTTCAACGCTTCTTTGATGTACAGTATTTGCGCAAAGACCGAGAAACACCGCTGAGATTAAGTAGCTCCAGGGTCACTCCTGTAGTAAAAGTGTGTGAACTTGACAAAACCGGCGGTAAGGCACCTGTCCCACCGTCGACGAGGAAGCGACTAGCTATCAACGAGGTTTTCGCTTAAGAAACGTGTATCCCTTTCACTCACACGGGACCTACAATATCCTGTGCAATCGGCACGTCACTTGGCTAGTCTTTAGTCGGTCCTTCCCTTCCTTTACTTTCTTCTAAACATACGAGTTTAAAAATAAATTATGGCAATAACCAAAGAATAATGACAAGCAATCAAAGTGTCCGTGCGCGGTCCATGGCTAAATAATAACAGCTGCACGGATCGATCGATCAGGTTAAGCTACGCTTGCTGCGGTTAGTCCGTGGATGGGTGGCCATCTTTACATACCAAGACCCCTCCGTGTCTCGGAAAGCACGTTAAGTCGTTGGTCCCGGCTGTTATTCTTCGGATCTTTGACAGTCGTTACGGGTAATCAGAAGCCCGTCTGATAACCAGTCTTACCAAGGGTTATCATATTACCCAGTAACTGGTTTGTGGAGGTCAGATAGGCAGTCGTTCCATGTAAAATAATGGTATTCAGCTGAATCCGGTCAGACTGGAAGCCGACCCCAACATAGTTGGGAAAAGGCAGGCAGATGATGAATAAAAGTGTCAATATTTTTGTTGCACTAAGTGCACATGCGCAAACTTACTCCCGCTACGCCAAAACCTTGCTAAGTTACAGACGTGCGGACTGTAGCTCCTGTGGAAAGAGATACATACATGAATAGTTGATCGCTGACTGTTCACACCGCCAGAGAGTACTCGTTTGTCGCAGCGGAAGGAGCTATCAAAGAGAGTACTCGTACTCGCTCAGCAACGCTCACTTGGCGGGCACAACACTCGCTCAGAGACTGACGCACACCAGCGAGTAATCGATAGTCGCCGTCGTCGGTGCTCGCCAGCTCGGTTTTAGCTGTTAGCTCCACTTACATCCGCCAATCCGCACTGAGCCCGCGTGGTGGATTACAGCCCACTCCCTCTCACAGAGATAAAGCCTGTATCCAGCAGTGGGAACATTATACGCTGATATGCTAAACCATTTACAGGCACTTTTAATTGTCAAAGAGTCGGTCAGTTCGTCAGAAAGTTGAAACTAGTTGCCCATTCTAAAACGTAGATCTCTTGTGAGATGAAACGGGCAAGAAGATCTCTACTCGCTTCTCGTCAATCGCCGGCGGTGGGACAGGGCACCTGTCCGACTCAGTGTCGCCACCTCGTAAACTACGGAGGGATGCAGACGTGGAGGCACTGGTTTTATAGCTGTATGTGCTTTAATAGACATGGGGGAAGTATTTGGACGGTTGGGTCATGGTGAGAGGATGAATGAATGGCGGCTAACAAGGGAGATGTGTGTGGAGACGGCGGGAGGGGGCGCCCTAGAAGGATATATTATTATCCTCTCGTCTGTAAGGCAAGCTTACTAAGTTCGGTAACAATAGAATAGTAATTGTGTCTCATTACTGACAGTTGACCTTATTGGTGATGTTCTTCAGAAAGCTCAGGAGCATAGTACTCGCAACCGGCGCGCGTGTGACGAGTGGGGTAGTTA
This sequence comes from Apamea epomidion, assembly GCA_947507525.1. NCBI lineage: Eukaryota > Metazoa > Arthropoda > Insecta > Lepidoptera > Noctuidae > Apamea > Apamea epomidion. The sequence goes on from OX382255.1 coordinate 9,912,664, forward strand.
CGTAACACACTATCAGTAGCAACGGGTATCATTTTGACAGTTCAACAACATTCATTGCGTTATTTACGTTGTTGAGCAGACACATTTTTTGAACATATGAAGCATTGGATTAGCAATGTCCTTTAAAATGATTCGGATGTGGTTAATAGTGTGTTACGCAATTAGGGTGATGTCTGAACGTGAACGAAGCAAAAGGAGTTTGTAAGGATCGAAGCAGGTGACGTTCCACAGTGTCTGCCTACAGTGCCTACCCCCTGGGGAGACGGCGTGAGTTCATGTATATACAGGGTGATTTTTTAAAGACCAGCCAAATTTAAGGATGTGGTACAGACCATCAAAATGAACATCTTTCTCCATGGGACGAACATCGTAATCGCGAATAAAAATTTAGCCGTCCCATACATTTAGGTCGAGTAGGTATTGAAGTTTTTTTTTTTTTTTGGGACAGTTGATAAAGTTTGATGGTCTGTACGACATCCTTAAATTTGGCTCGTCTTTAAAAAATAACCCTGTATTTAGAGTGGGTGTGTCATAAATACCTTTGTATTGATGGATGACCAATACAGTTGATACTTGAAAAGTGATAAGATTGATATTTAAAAGCCTATTGTTGTATTCATTGAGGGGGGAGGGAAGGTGGGGTCGTGGCTAAATAATAACAGCCGCATGGGTTGATGGTTAAGCTACGCTTTCCGAGGTCGGTTCGTGGATGGGTGACCATCCACTACATAACGGGACCCTTCAGTGCTTCGGAAAGCAGGCGAAGCCGTTGGTCGTGGCTGTCATTCGTAGATCTTTGTCATTTGTAGTCAGAAACCCAAAAGTCTGACAGTCAGTCTTACCAAGCTGTATCGTGTTACCCAGTAACTTGGTTGAATCGCTCCGTGTAACATATTGGTATTCAGCTGCATGCGGTTAGATTGGAAGCGGACTCCGACACAGTTGGGGAAACATTCCATAATTGGCCTTTCATTGAAACTAACCTTTATGTCTATTATTTACGAAGTTCCATCAGTTCACCAATTCGTCCAACGCCAGACATTGGATACTTTGTACCTGTCTATCCGTCTGTCGCCGAGTCGTAAATAGAGGCTAGGGGTAGGTGACGTCACTGCGTTTATCGCCTTTCTCGGAAACAGGGGGAAAACGTTTGAATAGTCCGTTGCGTACTTATATGATAGAGCGATAAACTCGAGGATATATAAAGGAAAGTGTAGCATTTGGTTCATTGTATAGTTGATAGTGACCGGCATGTCCGAGAAGTTTGAAGACATTTGTGACATCTAACAACCCGCACTGCGCCCGCCTGGTGGATAATACGGCCCACTCCCTCTCAATATTGCCTAATGGGAATTTGTAATTTGTTTTAGGTATGTTACTGCGTTTATTAAACCTCGCTAGTATGATGTAAACGTAGATCCAAATGTTTGTGCTAGGTTCACTGGTTCTCAAGGAGGCGAAGATATAGGCAAAGACTCTATTAAGCCCTATAGTAACGATGACAGTATATTTGAGGGGTCTGTGGCTAAATAGTAACAGCCGCACAGGTCGATTGATCAAGTTAAGCTACGCTTGCCGCAGTTGGTCTGTGGATGGGTGACCATCTTTACATACCGAGACCCCTCCGTGTCTCGGAAAGCACGAAGCCGGTGGTCCCGGCTGTCATCGTGGATCTTTGACTATCGTTACGGGTAGTCAGGAGCCCGAAAGTCTGACAGCCAGTCTTACCAAGGTGTATCGTTTTACCCAGCAATTGGGTTGTAGAGGTCAGATAGGCAGTCGCTCATACTGGTATTCAGCTGCATTTGGTTTGACTGGAAGCCGACCCCAATATAGTTGGGAAAAGGCGGGCAGATGACGATAAACATTGACAGTATGATCATCAAAAAAGGAATTAAATATGACTCGAGCCTCCACCAGACTACAGCGGTGACGAGTCTTGCGACTACTACTTGCGAGACACCATGATTTACATTACACAACAGAACACTTGGCCTTACTCCCCGAAGGGTTCGGCACAGGTGTACACATGAACAGCCACGTTTCACCAGTTCAGTTCAAGTCCCACGTGTGAGGGGGCGGCTCCAAGACATCGAGACCGCAAACTCGGTAATTTGGAAACGGATACAATTTTAGTTTCCATAACATACGTCATACATAATATTATATCACGCCTTGTTTTGCCGAAGGGTTCGGCAGAGGTACCTATAGTACCACCACGTATGTTCAAGTCTCATGTTACAGGGGGCGAGCCTATTGCCATCTACCGGACACGCATCCACACTCCGGATTGCTGCTGAGAAATTTCAGATGGAAAAACCCCACACAATGCCCGACCTGGGCATCGAACCTAGGATCTCATACTCAGGAGCAGCACTTGCGATCCCCACTAACCTAACAAGTGCCGGTACCAAGTTCAGGTTCCCGGCGCGTACCACCAATCTCATATTTGTACGGAACCTCGTACAGTTGACCATTTTGAAGTTATTATACTTACTATATTATGTTTTCTCACTCTAACTTAGGGAAATATTTGTTTGGTACCGGTACAGTACCGATACTGATAAGAAATACCAATAGTAAAGGTACTAATCTGGTACCGGTACCACACCAAGGCTAATGGTTCTTAAAAATACCGGTATTTCAAGCACTGACTCTTTCACAAAAAGCTCCACCACTAAGCAAGAAGGTGACTTTGAGTAACGGAATGTCCAAACGCTAAGCTCTGGATCTAGGTAATACAAGTACTTAGTACCTGTCTACCCTCTGTCGCCGGCCCGTGATGTAGTAGGTGAGGTGAGGGTGAGGGGGCGTGACGTCACTAGCAGAGCATTATTGCGCACTACTTGTGTCGCACAAAAGAGTATTGGAATACCTTTCTAGCATTTCATTTTATGTGATCGGTTGACATTTGGCGAACAAACTAGGAGTCTTTCTGATGGAAAGTGGTTACTGCTACCACTAGCTGTAGAGCTAACCCTAGAATAATTTATTTATTTTCCACAGACAGGTGTCACTGGAAAAACATTGTCATTTCCATGTCACAAACATTGCTTCTCTCAATTATGTTGGGGTCGGCTGCCAGTCTAAACGGATGGATCAGTTTCCAGTCTTACCGGATGCACCGGATGCAGCTGAATACCAGTATGTTACATAGAGCGACTTCCCCAACCCAGTTACTCGGTAACCCGACACCACGCGGTAAGACTGGTTGGTGGTCCTTGTATTCATTTATTTTATACTAGCTGCGCTCCGCGGTTTCAGGATAAAGATATATCCTATGTTCTAATCCGGGTCATAGTCTATCCATGTACCAAACATCCAAATCTGGTCAGCCGTTTAAGCGAAAACGAAACAAACATACAAAAAATCAAATCGGTTCTCTTCAATCTAAAACTAATATTAGTTTAGATAAGGTAGCTTCACAGCTGACAGTAAGCATAACATTATTCCTCAAAATGTTTCATATTCCTTGGATTTTACCTTTGGAGCACAGCCACAGTAACGCAGCAATAGCAGAATACAGATCGTGGCACCGTTCAATACGTTACTGTGAACTACTCGCGATGCGGAACTACTATGCTTGCTTTTTTGTGCACAGGATGCTTGCTTACGTAACATTGTATATGGCCTGAGGCATTTAAGCAGACTGTACTGTGCTGACTTAATTGTGGCGGTGGGCATTTTGTTTTTTAGAGACTTGTTTTATAAGGTTTAAAAATCAATAGTCGTTTATTCAAACTAGGCTAATAATTTTTAAAAGCACTTTTTAAACGTCAAAATGATATAAACAGTCCCCCGGCACGCCCGCCCGTCACCACCTAGTGCTTTAGCTGGGAAGAACTGGCGCAACAAACTCCTCAACTGCCACTCTCTCACCTGATAGTAATCGATGATGTGGTAGTAGATATATACTTACTGCCTATACATATAAGTATCATATTATACAATAGCTTGTGAGTAACAGTTGTGCGCGCGGCACAAGTGGAGCTCGGAAGTTATCCCACGGAAACGTACCGCCGGGATAAAAAGTATACTGTTCCTAGTCCTAATCCAGGTCTATCCATGTGCCAAATTTTATCCAAATCAGTTCAGCCTTTTTAGCGCGAAAGCGCAACCAACATAACATACAAAATATTTTCCTTTATAATATACTAGCTGCGTCCCGCCGTTTGAAAGAGTAACAAACATCCATCCATCCTCACAAACTTTCGCGTTTATAATATTACTAGCTGCGCCCCGCGGTTTCACCAGCATAAGTTTCGAACCCGTGGGAATATCGGGATAAAAAGTATCATATGTGTTAATCCTGGTTATAAACTATCTGAGTGCCAAATTTCATCCAAATCCGTTCAGTAGTTTTTGTGTGAAAGAGTAAGAAACATCCATCCATCCTCACAAACTTCCGCGTTTATAAGTAGGTATATGTAGATTCAAGACTTGAGGATTAAGAGATTAACTTCGCAAATAGAAAGCACTTGCGAGAGCAATGCAAAGTCGCAGACAGGTTGCTGCAGTAATGCATCACAAACAGCTGCACTGTGTGCCTTCAACTCTCACCTCCGAGTAATGTATTCCGGGTCGGCCGCGTGACTGACGCGTATTGTTATACAATAGTATTGAGTATTGACGAGAGGCACAACGCACACCATTGGATAGACTCGGGACCCGTGATTCTAGGGCAGAAAAACAAAACAACCGACTTCCAAAAAACACTACAAAGAGAAAAATAACTTTAATTTCGGGAAACAGTGTCTTCGGTTTTGTATTTTCGTTTTTTTTTCCATGAAATTAAAATACGTGTTATTAAAGTAAACTCTAAAAGTACCAAAGCAAACTTAATATCATATGGGACCACCGCGCGAGCTTCCTCTACCAAATAAAAAAATAATTTTCAAAATAGGACCATAATTAATGAAAATATCGATGAGCATATATTGTCGTAGAATAGATGGATTGTAGAACCCGCTGTATCACAAAACAGCTCCGTTATGTAAAACAACTAAACAACGTTCAGCGGTCTCCCATAATTACTGAACTTGAACACGTAGAATTGTATTTAAACGTTTATTGCTTACACGTTTTTAACATATAATATAAAAAAATACATACAGACGAACAGAACCTCCCCCCTTCTTGAAGTCTGTTAATAAACGCGAAACTTACGCTCCGAAATTGTTCATCTCCGACAGCTTCGGGCGTGCGATATGCACAGTTTCGCTTTTATGCGACGTTTAATTTATTGCCCTAGAGGACCTATGTCAATATTTTCGACAGCCGTTACGGTAGTAAGGAGCCCAAAAGTCTGACAACCAGTCTTACCAAGGGATATGGTGTTACTCATTAACTGCGTTGTGGAGGTCAGATAGGCAGTCGCTCCATGAGAAATACTGGTATTCAGCTGCATCTGGTTAGACTGGAATCCGATCCTAACATAGTTGTGAAAAGACTAGGCAGATTGATAATTTATTGTCCTATACTAAGTAATATTATGATGCCAAAAGGCGTTGGTTTGAAGAAAAATATTGGTTGGTCGTAATTGTCTTCCGATTCTAGAATAAGATCCCACGATCGGAAATATGGCCCGAATATAAAGTGAAGGCGCTAGCAGATATGAGAGATGATTTTAATAGTCAAACGATTGCGTATTTAGGTCGTCAAAGCCGATGAGAACGCCTAAGGGCAGGCAATTTTATCTCTTCCTAAAATATTGTTATAACAATATATGGAAGCAGCTATAATGTACTCGGGATTTTGTAATATCTTGATTCAAAAGAGTTTCTTGCCTCGTTTCTTCTACATAGAGACATACGTTTTGGAATGGGCAACTGAAACTGCCCATTCTGTGCCACTTTCTGACTAACTGACAGACTACTTTGACGACTTTGACAATTCAATAGAGCCTGTAAATGGTTTAACTGAAATAAATTCTTTTCGCCTTATTACAAAACTTATGAGTTCTAACTTTAGACTGGCGAGAAAGTTACCGTATTAACTTTATTCCGACGAAAGTAAGGTTCTTAATGCAAAATTGACAACTTAGACTTAGGTTTATCGTCAGTTTTTGTAAGAACTTTAATTTTGTCGGATTATAGTTCGAAATTTATAAATGGCTCGACGGTTTAAACCTGTCGAAAGATAAACCTTGCCTTGTAATAAAACCGTTTGAATTTTAGTTATTTCAACTACAAAAATATGTACTTTTCCGGAGCGTCCGCTATGTACAGACGCCAGCACATCAAGCTACCCGAAACTGTCAATTTTTCCCAATCAACTTTGAACCTAATGATTTAGCGATAAAGTTCAAAATCTATGAAAGAAATTTGACAGATTGTAGTAGCTTGATCTGCTGCCGTCTGTACCTCCTGTATGTAGAGTATGTCCTGAATGTACTACAACTAAGTAACTTTAACTTTCTCCGCACAACTTCTGTACCGTACTTAAAGTAAAGTAAACACCCCAAGTTTGGAGATAAAGAGGTTAGCCTCGATTCGGGTCACAGCCTCACAAGCGGCTCTCTCTCAGGACGAATTAGGAGCAGTCGACCATTACTGGAATTAGTCACGCCTGGAGGAGCGGAGAGAGCTTTAACAAAAAATTAATTAATTACTTTTAGTACGAAAGACTTCAGTAATGCCTTGGTAAGGTTGCTATGGTAACGTCGTAAGCAACTTGCGAATTTTTAACATCAAATTGATCTGTTTAGCCTTTGCCAAACTATGCTGGGGTCGGCTTCCAGGCTAACCCGATCCCGCTGAACACCAGTATACTTTACACGGACCCAACCCAAGGGGTATCGTGTAATCCAGTTACTGGGTTAAATGATACCCTTTGATGGAACTGGTTGACAGACTTGGGTTTCTGGGGTAAAGAAAACCTCCACGTGTGCCTGGGGACTGGAGTTCCCTTCTGGATACGTCCGGGGGAAGACCAGTTTTCGGGCCGGTGCATCCTGGGGTGCGGGCAGCTCTTTCTCATTGGGATTATTTCCCAATGAGATCTCGCTGCCCGCATGCTAATCTTCTGCCAAGAGGAACGCTCCACACAAGCTGCTATGAGGAGCAGAGCGGCAACTGTGTTGGAGTAAGAGCGGGCCTGGTGTGCACTTACCCTGCCGCCGGGCAGGCAGGAGGGGTAACCCCCCCCTCCTGCCACCGTTAATATCGTAGCCCCGAAGACTGTCAAGGTCATGTCTCTGACTTTTGACGGGGGTCGAGGGTCTTGGCTTAACCGCCCGGGCCGCGAGGTAGAAAACCTCTATAAAAAATCACCCCAAACCTCCAAGCGGCGGCGCACCGTGAGGGAGGTTGGTAGCTTGGCTAATGGGTAGCTACATGAATTAGTCGCCAGTGCGAACCACATTATTTTGAGCAAGTTATAAAGTTTGTACTCGTGGGAACAACTATGAAATTTTTAAAAAACAAAACAAATAAGAAACTCGTAGAGGAGGGGAGTGATGCGGTGTCGGAGTCCGACGCTGCATCTGGAGGAGCGAGCACGGGAGGCTCAGTGAGCCCGTGACCTTACCGTGACCAGGAGACGGCCGCTGCATAAAAGGGAAGGCCAAAGCAAGCGGCCAAGGTCAGTGGACGGCCAGGGGTCGTCCTCTGACGGTGAGCTGGCCTCGGCTCGAAAAATCCCCACCAGTAGGCGGGGAGGAGCCCGAGAGAGAGGCATGGGGGGGGGCTTACTGCTCCGGAGGCGGCAGAAAAAGCGGAGGTGCCCGCAAAGGAGGGGGGCGCGGTCGCTTTGGAGCCCTCAAGCGACGAGGCGGTAGAGGTTGGCGGCCCTGAGGCGGACCGCAAGAAGAAGTTTGCGGCGGTCGTGGAGGCCGCGATCCGGGACGTGGCCCTGAAGAAGTTACAGACTTCTAAAAACAGGGCCATAGTCTCGGCCAAGGCCTCCATCATGGCGGCAGCGGAGGCCATCCACTTCGGGCCCCCGCCGGACGGAATGTCCGAAATGCGGGCGGAGGTGGCCCGCTTGACAGCGGCCATGGAGCTTCTCCGAAAGGAGAACGAGGAGCTCCGAGCAGACCTGGCCGGGCTGCGAGCAGCCGGCCCCCGGGAGGTGCCGCAGAAGGGGGCGCAACATGGGCGGCCAGTACCTGCTGAGGACCGGGTCCTGAACCTGGTGCGGCAGGAGCTGGCTGCCTTTCAGAGCCGGTTCTCCGCCCTGGGGCGATTGTCCTGCGCCCCCCGCTGGCGGCAAGCCGGCCGGCCTCGCGCCAGCGGAAGGCGGTGTCCTATGCTGCCGCCGCGGCTGTTACAGCCACGGCCACGGGGCAAGCAGAAAAGAAACGGACAGCCCCGAAGTCCGCGAGGGCCCCAGCCCCAGCCCCAGCCCAAGCCCCAGCCCAAGCCCCAGCCCCAGCCCCAGCCCCGGCGGCGAAACGGCCGCCCTAAGCGTCTCCTGCATCGCCTCTGGCCGACGCCGATTGGCAGGTGGCCGGGCAGAAGAGGAAGGCGAGCAAGGCTGCAAGGGCGGCCAAAAGAAAAGAGAGGCGGCAACGGCGCAAGGAGCCAGGCGTCGCGGCTAGGCTTCGTGCCCCGAAGACCGCAGCTGTAGTGATCACACTACAGCCGGAAGCGGAGAAGAAGGGCATCTCCTACCGCGACGTGCTTGCCAAGGCGAGAGCGGCGGTTAACTTGCAGGAGCTCGGCGTGGCAGAAGGCATCCGGCTAAGGGTCACTGCGACTGGTGCCCGGATGCTGGAGGTCCCTGGTGCGGCTAGCGGCCCGACTGCTGACGCTCTGGCCGAAAGGCTTAGGGCGTCCTTAAATGCGGAAGAGGCCCGAGTGTCCAGACCCACCAAGTGTGCTGACATGCGCATCCTGGGTCTGGACGACTCTGCGACGGTGGAAGAGGTGGTGGCCGCCATCGTCAGGACTGGGGGGTGCTCTGCCGAGCAGGTGAGGGCGGGCACTCTCCGCCCTGACCTCACGGGGATGCAAGCCATTACGGTGAGCTGCCCCGTGTCGGCGGCCCAAAAAATAGCCGGGGAGGGCCGAAGGCTCCTGGTGGGCTGGGTTTCCACGCAGGTGAAACTGCTGGAGCCCAGACCTCTGAGGTGCTTCCGCTGCCATGTGGGCAGTCACGTGGGAGCTAAATGCACCTCGGAGGTGGACCGCAGCAGTCTCTGCTTCCGCTGTGGTCAGCCCGGTCACAAGGCCGGCTCGTGCAACGCCATGCCGCACTGTTATCTATGTGCGGCAGCTGGTAAGGCGGCCGATCACCGGGCCGGGAGCAAGGCCTGCGCTCCACCCGCAAAAGCCAGGGGCAGGGGCAAGCCCCCCGCCACCGCCGTCACCGCCGCAGCCGCCGCCACCACTGCCGCCTCCGCTATCGTTGCCGCCGCATCCACCGCGGCTGGGCCCTCACAAGGGGATCAGGAGGGGGCTGTTATGGAGTGCCAATAATGGCCCCATTACGCCTCCTCCAGGCGAACATCAACCACTGCGCCTCCGCTCAGGATCTGTTGCTCCAGAGCATGGGGCAGTGGTCGATTAACATCGCCGTGGTCGCTGAGCCGTACTTTGTCCCGCCCAGAGACGACTGGGTGGAGGACCTGAGCGGCTCAGTGACCCTAATTTCGTCGGCCGCCGCCGGTACCCCGTCCCTCGAGGCTGTCAAGAGAGGACGGGGTTGCGTGGCAGCACGGTTCGGGGAGATAGTCGTGGTAGGGGTATACTTCTCCCCGAGCCGAACTCTCGCCGAGTTCCACAACTCCCTTGCGGAGTTGAGAGTCGTCGTCGTCGGGTTCCGTTCCCTCCCCGTGCTCGTCCTCGGGGACTTCAATGCCAAGAACGTAGCTTGGGGTTCCCGGCATACGGAAACACGGGGCAGAATGGTGGAGGACTGGGCTCTGGAGACAGGCCTGGTCGTCCTAAACCGTGGTTCGGTCCCAACATGCGTGCGGATGCGGGGTGAATCAGTGGTGGACATCTCGTTCGCCACCCCCGCTCTGTCGCCGCATGTCGTCAACTGGCGTGTCTTGGAGGAGGTGGAGACCTATTCCGACCACCGGTATATCCGGTTCGACGTCTCCGCCCAGACCTCGAGCGCGCCGGTCCGACCGGCCCTGGGTGGTCCGCGGTGGGCGCTGAAACAGCTGGACCGGGAGCTCCTCCTGGAAGCCTCGATCGTGCAGGCCTGGGTGTCACCACCGGACAGGCCTGCACGCCCGCGAGGAGTCGCTGGGGACTCTGAACAGAGACCCGTGGGGACGCCCCTACAAGATGGTGCGGGATAAACTCCGCCCATGGGCTCCCCCGCTGACGCAGAGTCTCCGGCCCCAGCTCGTGGAGGACGTGGTGAGCGCTCTGTTCCCTTCGCGAGGGGAACATACTCCCCCGTCCATGGCTCCGCCTCCTGCGATGCCAGATGCGGACCACACCGACGACGACGACGATGCTCCGGAGGTGACCGAGGTAGAGTTGAGAGTGGCGGTACGTAGGCTGAATGCCAGAAACACCGCCCCAAGACCCGACGGCTTACCTGGAAAAGCCTGGGTCCTGGCCTTGGAGGCTCTCGGGCCTCGACTAAGGGGGCTACTAAGCGCATGCTTGGAGAGGGGCCGGTTCCCACTTCGTTGGAAGACGGGGAAACTGGTCCTCGAGAGGCAATCGCTGCACCCTCGCGCTCCTAGCCGCCGCAGGAGACGCCCTGGACGGGAGTCAACAGCCGACTCCCGGCCACCGTAGGCGCGGGCTTGCGGGCGGCGAGCTATGGGCAGCTCGCCGCCCGGTAAGGACGGCGCGTTGTGTTCCACGCGCGCCTCAAAGAGCTGTCAGCACGAACTGACGGGGTCCGCTAGGGCCGATGCCGCCGGGGCTGCGGGTTGTTCGAAAGAGATACCGTGGCCCCTGGCACAGGCAATTGAAGGAACACGGGTGGGTTTTAGTCAGTAAAAGTCTGACACTCCCTTCTGCTCCGCCCAGAGCGGGAGGAGTCATTTGATGATTTCCCACCCAGAAAAAAAAAAAAAAAAAGAGAGTTGGGTTTCTGACTACCAGTAACGACTGCGAAATATCTGCATATCTGCGAATGACAGCCGGGACCAACTGCTTAACGTGCTTTCCGAGGCGCGGAGGGGTTCGTTAAGTAATGAATGGTCACCTATCCAAGAAACGACCGCGGCAGGCGTAGCTTAACCTTTGATCGACTCGCGGCTGTGATTATTTAGCCACGAGCCCCTCTATTTCTAACCTCCTACAGATTTATGACCGACACGTAACGTGTGTAACAGTATCTGAGGTCACACGCTGACCTGTGCGCTAGATTACTGCAGCACAACGCGTAACTTATGATGGCTACGCCCACACCCTGCAGTGCTGTGAGCAGGTCAGCCGTGTGGTGGCACGACAAGCCAACACTCTCCTGCCTTTATCCCAATGTATTCGTGTTCGGCGCAACATGTATTTTTCTTCCATACTCCTCTATCGATGAGCTTGTGGCTAAGCAATAACAGCCCCACGGGCCAAGCGATCAGGTTAAGCTACGCTTGCCGCGGTTGGTCCGTGGATGGGTGATCTTTACATACCAAGACCCCTCCGCGCCTCGGAAAGCACGTTAAGTCGTTGGTCCCGGCTGTCATTCTTTGTCAGTCGTTAGGGGTCGTCAGAAGCCCGAAAGTCTGACTACCATTCTTATCTTAAGGGGTTATATTAAGGGGTATCGTATTGCCCAGTAACTGGGTTGTGGAGGTCAGATAGGCAGTCGCTCCATGTAAAATACGGGTATTCAGCTGCATGTGGTTAGACTGGAAGCCGACCCCAACATAGTTGGGACAGGCTAGGCAGATTGATTTGTTTCTCTATCAGTCGTCATCTCGGTAGTCAGCCCCTCTTTAACCATATCATCATCCACACAGTCCATCCATCGTTTCTTTGTGGAACGACAAATACATTCAGTATCAAATCATGGAACTGCGTTTAATTGATATACAGTTTCTACGAAGTGTACCGTACGTATATACGGTAATTGGTCGATATCCAGTGACCTATATTTGTCGCTCTTTGAAAAGAATTTTATTAATCAATATATTCTTAGAATCTTGTTCGCATCGACATTAATAACGATTCCCGTACAGCGGGGTGATTGCGTAACACACAACAGTAGCAATGAAAGTGAAATTTCGGCCCCCGACGCATTGCTTCGCATCGCATCGCCTGCCCGCATAAAAATATTTTTGAATTATTAGTGATTAGCGCGTTCGAACAAACAAAATTTTCAGCTTCGTTATTACTTTATTAGTATACGTAGATATCCTCGTTGTGAAGAATATCATCAACATACTCTATTCCAAGATAATTCGCGTTAAAACCTGCTCGATAACAAGTACCAGGTCGCGCACAGCCCCGCATCTGCGACACTGTGACACTGCGACGACTCGGGTCAAGGCCAAGCTATGGATTACATCGGAGCACGGAGCAGTTGCCAAGTTCCGCACAATGCACACTGGATCTAGTGCAGGCGTATTACCAGAGGGGGAATTCTCGTAATTAAAAACGTTCAAAATCTAGTCGCAATCTTATCTCAGCCACAATCAATGTCAAAAACTTGTCAAAAATGTAGGGAAATTAGACTGAGATCAGACTGTGAACGTTCTTAAACTCACGAGAATTGCCCCTCAGATCAGTATCACATCGATGCGGTAAGCATCGGGGACGGGTTAGTAGGGTAGATGACGCGATATGACGACAATGCGCTGTGGTGGAGCTTGGCGTCGGTTTATTTTACAGTATTAACGTTTTAGTGCACATTTGCGTTTTATTTTCTTGTGCAGGGATATTGGTGATCAGTATCGTCAGTATCCTGCCTTTAGGGCAATTTATTTAGGCTAGGTGCTAAATGTCAACAATATACCGGGGCCTATTAGAACAATCATTAAAAAGGAACAATTTAAAAGGAGTCTCCATGATCTGTTAGTACGCAAGTGCTACTACTCTGTAAAAGACTTCCTATTGACAAATCCCTGCTCCGATACAATCCCACACAGTCATGATGCGTTCAGTAGCCTATTGACATACCTACTTTTATCCGTTTGTGTAATTCTAGTCATTCATTGAATTGAATTTTATGTATACTTTTATTGGAAATAATTTTAATTAATCTATTTGACTCAGTGGCCTATTGATCTTAAATCGTTTTGTATAATTGTATTATTTATTGATTTTTATGTTAATTTTTATTTTATTTAATGTTTTATTAGCAATTATGTAATTTTATTTAATCAACTTGACGATTGTATGCCCTATGGGCGGGACATAGCTGTTCTCATTTTTTTTTTTCTTTTTATCCATTTAACACCTGTACCATGTACCTACCTGTGATCCACAATAAAGATTATGAATTGAATTGAATTGAACTGAATTGTCTTTTTCTTCGCTTCTTGGCGTCATCTCGGTAGTCCCTTTATTTTTTTTATTATTTTTTTTTTCTATTTTTTATTTTTTTTTATGATGGGAAATCATCAAATGACCCCTTCCGCTCTGGGTGGAGCAGAAGGGAGTGTCAGACTTACTGACTAAAACCCACCCGTGTTCCTTCCTTAGCCCTTTATGTACCAGGGCAGCGGTAACCCTTTCGGTTTCTAACCGTATCGTCTTTCACACAGTCCAGCCATTTCTTTGGTTTTATTAGATGATAATACTAATTCAAATTATTATATTAACACAAACGTTAACTTTGAATGCAGAGGTACCTATGATTGCAGGTGCTTGTTGTGGTAGTCGGAAATATGGTTTAAAAGAATCTTAGAACTGCTGTACACTGTCAACGGAATTGTGTAAAGCTGTAGGTTTCAGTTTAGTAAGGCTTTTGTATAATGATTAATGATTAATGCTGTATTACTTGTTGTTGGATCTTGTTCTCGTAGCTGTAATAATCTGTAGTGGTCATTTATTTTCGTTGCTCATATTATATTTACTATACAGTATGTATTATCGATTATAGTGTACCAGCTGCGCCCCGCGGTTTCACCCGCATAAGTTTTCATCCCGTAGAAATATCGGGATAAAAAGTATCCTACATGTTAATCCTGGTTATAAACCATCTGTGTGCCAAATTTCATCCAAATCCGTTCAGTAGTTTTTGCGTGAAAGAGTAACAAACATCCATCCATCCATCCATACAAACTTTCACGTTTATAATATTAGTAAGTAGGAAGTAGGATTGTATCTATACTTATTACTTTGCACTAATGACAGCCCCATTTTTATGTTCACGCAATCACTGTACTTCCAAGGTTGCCTGGAAGAGATCGCAGAAAGCGATAAGGTCGCCAATTGTATGGTTTATAGTGTTTAATGTTTTTTTTGTTTTGTATTTTCTGGGGTATAATGAAGTATATACATATAAATCAAATAAAAACATAAAGTTAGCTTTCCTTAAAAAAAAATGTTATCGTATCGTAACGTATCTCAATCCATTACGTCTCTCTCACCAACAGGTGCTGTTCTTTCTTTCACCGAGAAGCAATCGACGATGAAATATGATAAGATAAAATAGTCCAGTTGAAAGGATAGCTAATATTATTTTCAGCGCTAGTGACGCGAGGTTGGAGGCGCTCCGGGCTTAGCGGGGGAGGGGGGATGCTAGGAGGATACAGCCGACCTAATTGGCGATGTCCTTTGTAAAGGTCAGGTGCGTAGTACGCAGTAGGTACTTGCGCGGAGGAGTTAAACATGCATGAAGGGAGGAGGAGGTTTGTTTTGTGAGGACCGCATTATTGTTCTCCGGAACTGTTTGCTTTGTCAAACTTGTGAAAATCCTAAAATAATAGTTTTTGCCAAAACCTGTGTTGAGACAATAGAGCATGTTTTTAACGCAAAAGGACTCGTTCGTTACGTACAGAGAAGGCAAGCATTACGATGCAACGCTCGCTCATTGTGCCAATCTTTGGGAGCACAATGCTGTGTAATGTTTTCCAAAATACCCTAACATTAAGCAGGTGAGCCAGAGGTGTACTTATGTATAGTACACTCACACGGATTAATTAATCCTGAATGTTTTTCCAAAATTGCGATGTAGGAAGACGCGAATGAAATTATCAGACAAGTCAAGTTGTCAAGAATTTCAAACGTGTTCAGAAGATTTTAAAGCAGACTCCATAATATTTGGAGGGTACAAAGTAATCCTTTGAAAGCATTTGAAGACAGACGCGCCATACATCATAGATTACCTAACAGTCGCCAAGTTTAGTTCGTATGACGTCACTTTGATAATACTCAGTGGAGCGTATCATTTGAAGCTAATGTTCAACTAGTCCGTGTGTGTAGTTAGTATCTACAGTAAACAAGCCGAGTTCATTGGGTCGAGAATTGAGGAAACAACGAAACGTAATATCACGCATCGTGTCTTCGAAGGGTTGGACAGAAGTACCCACATTTCGCCAGGGAGCTATAATTCCGATCCAGCCTGTCCCTTGCTGCCCTCTCCCAGCGACGTCCTAAGCCGAGGTCCGTACCCCACACCTTCCATGTAGTCACTTAGTTTTTAAGTTTTTTAAGCCCTGGCTGGAGGCCTTAATTTATTGAGACAACCGTAAGTCCGGTTAAGCAGACGACAACCTCATAGGTTGAACTAAGCATTAAAAAAAAATGAGGAAGTCTATTGCCATCAACCGGGCGCACATCCAGACTCCGGACTGCTACTGAGGAATGCCGGTTTCCTCACGATGTGTTCCTTCATCCGGGGTTCGAACCCACGCCCTACAAGTCGTAAGTCGCGGCCGTTGCCACCACCACCGCTCTCTACATTGAGCCCAGCTGGCGGGCGAGTCTTCTAAACAGTGTGTCTATGAAATGACTCAGGACTACACTTCGATGGTCAGTGGCATATGAACGGAGGCGTATACAGTGTCGGCTCTTCAAATACTGCAGCCCACTCATTGGGAGCACAATGCTTGGACAAACAATAGGTCTACAATTAAGGAGTACCGTTTGAATGGTGGCCAGCAAGTTAATAACTTGCTGGCCACCTAATAAATATAATCTTAATCTTATAATCTTGACTTGCTGTTATACAACACAGACTTATTGCGAAGTGGTGGAACAATTTATTAGTGGAGTTGTTATTTGTAAATTGAAGACTGTCTATAGATTTAGTTACTTCTCTTTTCAAGGTTCTATACCCAGAGGGTGCCAATGGGACCCGATTACTAAGGCTCCACTCAGTCTTGCCACAGGGCTATATCTTTAAAACCGTAGCTTTAAATTTTTACAGTGTGAACTGGATACAGCTTAATATCAGTATGTTATGTTATGTTTAATTAAGCAGCGACTGACTATCTGATCTCCACAACCCTGTTGTTGGGTAACACTTCGTAAGACTGGTTGTCAGATTTTTTCGGGCTTCTGATTACATGTAACATAACAACTGTCAAAGATCTGCAAATTACAGCCGGGATTAACGGCTTAATGTGCTTTCCGAGGCACTGAGGGGTCTTAATATGTATGTAATGTATGGTTACCCATCCACAGACCAACCGAAAAATATTTACTATCACTCAACACATTACAAATTAGTAATAGGGGTTAAAGTATGAAATTGCCGTTTCATTGTAATAGGTACTTCGAATGGACATAGAACCTTCATGGTTTGATATTTTTGAGTGAAACTTTTTTCATATGGTACCTATGAAGTTCTTCTTTTAAAAAATGTGCAACATCCGATTATCGACTTTCATTTTTTTTTTTTATTCAGCTTAGACAAGAAAGATGCATACTTCGAAAATTCGAGTTAATTTTGAATACGAGTTCCGACGCGGAACTAACGCGGCAGAAACAGCTCACAATATCAATGTTGCGTTTGGAGAGGGGACTGCTAATGAACGCACCGTGCGATTTTGGTTTAAAACTTTAAACGCTTTCGTGATGGAAAAGCAAAACTTACCAATAAAAAGGTAATGGTAACTGTTTGGTGGTCTCAGCATGGTGTTATTCACTATAGCTTTTTCCGATCTGGTCAAGCAATAACGGCAGATGTCTACTGTGCCGAACTCCGAACAATGATAGCAAAATTAGCAGTGAAACAGCCCCGACTCATGAAATCGATCTTCACCATTATTGCTCCATGATAACGCGAGACCTCATACAGCACGAGAAACCGTTTTAACTCTACAGGAACTGCAATTAGAAACCATTCGTCACCCTCCGTATTCGCCAGACCTTGCTATAACGGACTACCATTTTTTTCGTGATTTGGACAATTTTCTACGTGATAAAAAGTTTTCTTCTCAGGAGGCAGTACAAAATGCTTTCACACAGTTTGTCGAATCTAGATCACGAGAATTCTATCGCAAAGGCATAAATGACCTTCCTATTAGATGGCAGCAATGTATAGATAATAATGGTAATTATTTTAATTAAATAAATATGTTAAATTTACAAAAAAAACTAATTTAATTTTTTCAGTACATATCGGCAATTTCATACTTGAACCCCTAATATAATAACACTTACATTATATCAAACTGAACTTACTACTTATTACTTTCATTGAGTTGCGTTAAATACAACATCCTGTATCCTTTTATATTGTTATCCTTTGTATTATCACAGCTGAAATGCCGAATATAGTGAAACCTATAGACTTTAACACCTTATTTTAGCTACCTATATTCTTGCAAATAAATATATCATTCATTCCACACACACATATGCGTTTTGTTTAAATCTTTGTTTGTATAATATAAGTTATTGATATTTTTGTTCAGAATTTATTGAAAATAAAATTGTATAGGACTATCCTAGTTGGTCCGGAGGAAGGTGATGGCATTTGTGATACAGGGTATCCTAGTACGAGTGCCGGAGCACTCACATGACACCTAAGTACACATAAGATCAAAGGAGACCAATCACATTTCATACACCATTGGGGCCAAAACCCGGCCAGTGAAAAAAAAATGATTACCCTGGCTGGCACTTTGGGCCCAATATGGCTGATTTCCATTGTATTTATGGAGATTTACTGTACCCATTCTTCTAGTAATAAACATTTTTTTATAAATTTTAATTGTTATTATATAACACAGTAAACCACTGCTCATAGTGACGGTCATCATAAAGCAGCTAACATGACAATGTCATTATGACAATCAATATCACTTGATACCTAATACGGAGATTATTCCATTAGAGCGGTACCTAGCATACAGACTGGCTAGCTCCTGTGATTGATACCTAATACGGAGATTATTCCATTAGAGCGGTACCTAGCATACAGACTGGCTAGCTCATGTGATTGATACCTAATACGGAGATTATTCCATTAGAGCGGTACCTAGCATACAGACTGGCTAGCTCATGTGATTGATACCTAATACGGAGATTATTCCATTAGAGCGGTACCTAGCATACAGACTGGCTAGCTCATGTGATTGGATTACCGTTACACATTACAGTAATGGATTGTGAAAACTTAATCTTTTAATGCATAATACTGGCGGTGACACTAGTCATTTTTATTTAAAACTGCCTGACCTCACTGTTGTTGAGCCAGTACTTGTTTTAATTGAAAACTTTTTAAGCCTTATTACAAAATAAGGCAAATCTTCAGAAAGGCTTCGATTTTGACAGTTCAAAAACATTAATTATTTACATTGTTGAGCAGACTAATAACGGTGCTGGCTAAATACAAAACATTCAATCACAGTTACTTACTTACATTCATAATCTATGGCAAACGAAAAATCTCATTTTGTAATAAGACCAAGATAATAGTGTTTGATAATAACTTTTTAAAATAAATATTTGCATGACTTGCAGGCTTGTTTTGTAATTAGAGTTTTGAGCTTGATTTAAGGGAAAACAAACTATATTTTGTTTTTTTAGAGCAAAAAAAACCTGTAGGTACTTTAAATGTTTTATGTAATGGTGCCCAAATTCAAGATCTGCCTAGTTTTGTTTTTTTTTTACTTTAGTATTTTACTTTTAGTGAAATGTTAGGTAAACACAACAGATTTAAATCTGTAAATCTAACTATAAACTTAAGTTTTACTAGTCAAGAAAGGGGGCGGATTGCGAAAGTAAATCTTAAAACCTGTAAATTAGGGTTCACCAACAAAACATTACACATATCTTTGAGTACAAAAACATTAGGGGCTTATACAAGCCTTCTTATAAAACCCTATAAAACCTCATCGCCAAAACTAATTTAAAAAAAAAAATCTGCGCCAAAACCATCCAGGCAATAATTCAAAAATCGAACGCCGAAAGCCGCTGACGTCACGATGCATTACCGTCACTTAAATGTAGGTCATCTCCGTTGCACACAAGTTTACTGAGCTTATTTACTTGTCGCCCACCGGCTCACCGGCTGCTCAGGGTCCACTGCCCACCGCTGGCCCCGGGGCTCCGTGGGCAACCGCTACAACCACACCGCACTGTTTAGGCAGCTTACAACTTCACAATAATACCAAAAAACAGTAATGAAAAACTTTTTCTGTTGCGAAACACACTCAAACCGGTTTTTATCACTTCACTGAACACTAACAACGATCACTCTGTTTTATTTCGGTAATTAACGTCGGTAAATGGTTTATTTTGTTGTAAATGATAACTTTAAGTTTATTTTGATGACGTAAAACGCGAGCGGCGAACGGCCGTCGAGTGACGTAGAGCGCCGCGGAATGGCGCATTTAAACTTGGGTTGCCATGACGTGAACACAATTTACCACTCATTGTTTTCATTTGATTTTTTCGCATGTATGCTGGAAGATATTTCTTTAGAAATAACATCACCCTTGTGTCGCTAATTCGACATAAAAACTGATAATAATGTAACGAAATTATTAATTGTACGAGTAGAAGAAAAGCGAAAACTACTTACCTCGTATTAGTTGTAAAATTGTTAAGTAACTACTTGGTCGGAAGGTTACGCATTATTTTATTATAACTACATTGTAACTTAAACAAGTAATTACGCAATGATATAATTATTTAAACTAACAACAATAAACCGCACTGGGCAAGCGTGGTGGATTACGGCCTACTCCCACTCGCGGAACATTATATGCCGATTATGCTTATGCAATATTCTATTCTCAAAATTAATAGCTTAGCAGCCAGAAACGAGGTGACCTTTTTCCCAAAACCAAGGCAAATGTGGAGTCGTTGGCAACATTATAATAAATGTCATTGGTTTTTTGGGGCGCTACTATGGCTCACGAACTCGATCGTGTATCGCAACTGTTTCCGGCGGTGAAAAAGCTCACTTAAAAAGCGTTTTTTTTAAACTTCTGAGGGGCAATTCTCGTAATTTTAAGAACGTTCACAGTCTCAATCTGTCAAAAATACCTATTTGTAATTCCCAATCAACATTGATTATCGCTGTCAGCGACAAGACCCTATCTGAGCACCAGGGCGCAAATAGTAGCGGGACCACTACGCAAAAAACGTAAAGTAGAAATTTTAAGTAACTAGTGAAAAAAACATGAAATCTTTAAGTGTTCCTAACACTTAAAGATTTCATGTTTTTTCATGCTTTCATTTAACTTGCGATGTATGTATGTACGAACTCGTAACTATGTTTGTTCGGGTGGACTCTTGCAACTCAATTTTGAAGCAGATATCTTCCACCGATTGAGCTGAAATTTTGCATGCATCTGTAAATCGGATGACAATGCAAAATTATTATGATATGGAGCTGATCTGATGATGACCGGAAGGTGGCCATAGGAACTCGGTAGTTAAACGACGCAACCCCATCGAGTTTGGACTCGTTTGATCCGTTTTGACGAGAACTTTGGTGCTAGATGGTAACCAGGGTCTGATGATGGAGCTGAAAGACGGCCATAGGAACTCGGTAATTAAACGACACAACCCCATCGAGTTTGGGCTCGTATGATTCGTCTTGACCAGTACTTTGGTGCTAGATGGTAACCAGGGTCTGATGATGGAGCTGGAAGATGGCCATGGGAACTCGGTAATTAAACGACACAACCCCATAGAATTTGCGCTCGTTTGATTCGTCTTGACGAGTACTTTGGTGCTCGATGGTAACCAGGGACTAAAGATGAACACCTGTTCATCTTTAGACCCTGGTTACCATCGAGCTTAAGTGCAGTGAACGCATATAATGGAAAAACACTGCTACGCGCTACGAACTACGCCGTAGTCAATCTCTCATCAAAAATACTAAAAAAATAAAAATAAAATTAAAAGAAAAAAAAAACTTTTTAAAAACAAACTTTTATTACTTATTAATAAAAAGGACTAAAAAGTTGAACATTATTTCTTATCCATTTTATTGTAAAGCTTCGATCAATGAAGTTGTAAAGGTATAAAATAAGAGAGCGTGGTAGAAAGCGCAGCAGGGCTGTCACGCGGCGCGAGTTTCGTGCGCTGAATTATTTAAATAAATAGATAATGCTTGTACCGCTGCCGACGCCATGTTGTTTGTTTTGCGAAGTTACCTGCAGTCACTAGGTTCTATGTATAGTCTGGTTTTAAAGTACCTGCTAAAAGTATAAGCAGACATAGAGAAGTATGGCAAAACAGACATGTTGCGCCGCCCCAAGTAAGTTGGGATAAGGGTAGGAGTTTATGACGATGACAGTGTCAGCTCACCCTGTCCAGCGGGGTCATTGTGTACCACACTATCAGTCACAATCTGAATCATTTAGAAGGATATTGCTAATACATTGCTTCATATTATGTTAAAAAAATGTGTCTGCTCAACAACGTAAAGAACGCAATGAATGTTGTTGAACTGTCAAAATGAAAGCCATTGCTACTGATAGTGTGGTACGCAATTACCCCGCTGTGTAGGTTAAAGTCTTACGAAATTACTCAATAAAGGGAACTACGAGTATTAACACTTTCATCTGTATTTATAAGGTTTAAATTTTATATCTCACCACTTTTTTCAATAATTAAGTAAGTATTGTTTGTATACCTAATTACTAAGTTGTAATTGAAAAATCATCAACGGTAATTGAGGTTTCAAAATTAACTTCAAATGTGAAATGAAAGGTGATTTAACATTACGTCTGGTTTCGGTATTCGAACATTCAAATCAAAGCATTCAATTTGTACGTGGCATCGCATCCACAGCCCACAGGTACTTTTTCTGACCCATTTGTTTACATTTTCATCAGATTCTTTAGGGACAGATTATAGGTTTCTGTGTATGAGTCGAAGTTAGTCCTTGTGTCCTAGTAAGTATTGTGGACTTGGGCTTAGTTTATCGTACTCGTGGAACTTATCAAAGTTAATAATGTACCTACCTATACTCGTAGTACACCCCATAGAAATGATCTATTGTACACCCACATTTCAGAGGAGCTTGTAGCTAAGTAATAAGCGCCGCACGAGTCGATCGATCAGGTTAAGCTACGCTTGGCGCGGTTGGTCCGTGGATACGACCATCTTTACATACTAAGATCCCTCCGTGCCTCGGAAAGCACGTTAAGCTGTTGGTCCCGGTTGTCATTCGTGGATCTTTGACAGTTGTTACGAGTCGCCAGAAGCCCGAAAGTCTGACACCCAGTCTTACCAAGGGGTTTCGTAATACCCAGTTACGGGGTTGTGGAGGGTCAGATAGGCAGTCGCTTCATGTAAAATACTGGTATCCAGCTGCATCCGGTTGGACTGGATGCCGACACCAACATAGTTGGGAAAAGGCAGGCAGATGATGAGGACAGCCACATCTCACCAGTTACGTCTAAGTCCCATGTGACAGGGGCGCCCATCGCCATCACCCGGACACGTCCACACTCTGAACTGCTACTGAGAAATTCCTGATAGAAAAACTAAATAAAACTTTGCCCGACCCAGGAATCGAACCCAGGACCTCATGCTCAGCAGTAGCACGTGCGACCACTACACCAACGACCACATCGTGCCATCCTCCCATGTGATAGGGAGCGAGCCTATTTTTATTACGGAGTATTGTTGTGTATCGTGTTCTTACGTATAAATAATGTCATAAAGTAGAATCTAGCGGTACATGTAGCTACACTGCACGACACGACCGGCGCCGGCGCCGGCGCTCCGACGCCCACCACACACTATACAACTCCCTTTCCTAACACGTATTGATGGCTGGTACTGTACAGATATTATATAGTTTGTTGTTGTATAATATGACTAGCGTCTGCCCGCGGCTTCGTTCACGTGGAAGTCGTAAGACACCTAAAATAAAAAGTAAGTGCAAATACGTGTGTAAAGTACGCGTGCGGTGCAAGGTACAAACAGATAATACGTGTGTAAAGTACGCGTGCGGTGCAAGGTACAAACAGGTAGAAACAGATAATACGTGTGTAAAGTACGCGTGCGGTGCAAGGTACAAACAGATAATACGTGTGTAAAGTACGCGTGCGGTGCAAGGTACAAACAGGTAGAAACAGATAATACGTGTGTAAAGTACGCGTGCGGTGCAAGGTACAAACAGGTAGAAACAGATAATACGTGTGTAAAGTACGCGTGCGGTGCAAGGTACAAACAGGGAGAAACAGATAATATTTTATTTTATTTACCGACGAAAAATTTCAATGCAGCCTACGTTGACACTTTTCGTCGGTTCTATAGAACCATGAACTGAATCCATGGTAACATGTTGCGCGTTGATGTCCCTGCCACCCTGTGTAATATGTCTACCTAGGTTTTTGCAGTAGAGCTAGTTCTTTGTGAAGCAGCTCGTCCGGGAAGTAGTTCACCAACAAATCTATCAATCTGCCTGCCTTTTCCCCACTATGTTGGGGTCGGCTTCCAGTCTAAACGGATGCAGTCGAAAACCAGTATTTTACATGGAGCGACTACCTATCTGACCTCCACAACCCAGTTACTGGGTAACACGATACCCCTTGGTAAGACTGGTTGTCAGACTTTCGGGCTATTGATCGATCGACCCGTGTGGCTGTTATTACTTAGCCAGGAGCCCCTCTCGGTAGTACTGCCACCATACGTATGTACATATTTCTATCGCCATTACCACGGTAGAACCGTTGCTATGTTCCGGTTTGAAGGTCTTTGAGTTCCAGTGTAATTACAGGCACATGAGACATTCCAACGTTGTCTCTGAGATTGCAAGGCACTTGCGATGCCTCTGGTATTGCATGTGGTATACTCTCAAACCGGTGAAGGAAAACATCGTGTGGAAACCGACATTTCTTAGAACCAAAAACTCAAAGACATGGGACATCTACCAACCCGCACCTGGCCCTCGTGGTGGATTACGGCCCACTCCCTCTCACCAAAAGGAGACCTGTGTCCCAGCAGTGGGAATGTAGCGGCATCTACACCGCCACATGCGAACTACGCGTCATACTAACATCATGCAAAAGCCTGCATCGCGCAAGCAGAGTTTACCGTGCGACTAGCATATATACAACGCCCCTACATCAATCATTGGGCAGTTGCCCACCAGACACGACACCCGTCTGGTCGGAGGACCCTCCCAGCACTACGGAGGGTGAGTGAACTTTACACCCTGTTCCTCATACAATAGGTACATAATAGGCTGACTAATGCCGGAATCGACTGTTCACTAATGAGCGGAAATAGATTCAATTTCGTATTCTTAGATATCAAGAAGGATACATAATGAATGAATGAATGATCCTCGTATTAATATTAATTACTCAACGCTCGTTCGCTTTCACCTGCGGCGACTGGTTCTCATTCATTGCCGACACTCACTCGTCTCTAGCCGCCATTACACGGCTTGCCATTACCACAATTCTTGTGATCGTGTAACACACTCATAGTAACGCAGTTCATCAACAATCATGCTGTTATTTACGGTGCTGAGCAGACATTTTTCGAACATAATTATGAAGCAATGGATCAGCAATATCCCTCAAAATGATTGAGATTGAGTGTGTTAGTGTTACGCGATTAGGGCGAGCTGTTTCTCCGGTACTTTATTTTTTGGGTGCGAAATGAATGATGGGATGAAAGTTTGTGGAACTTCGTAATGTTTACCGAAGGGAAATCCCGCCGGGCACATTGCTTGTAAATAATATACATGTGTACGGTAGAGATGTACATGTACAAACAACAGGTAGAGACTCTCCCTACTGTGGCATCACATCAGCGAAGCCATCGCGGCTGGCGCTCAGACGTGAAAATATTATGAGAAGTCGCCCGACTACGGGCACACGGTATCTGTGAACTACATCACAGAACATCACGCCTTGTTTCCCCCATGGAGGTATGAGGAACAGGGTGTCAAGTTCACTCATCCTCCATAGAAAAGGGAGGATCCTCCGACCAGACGGGTGTTGTGACTGGAGGGCAACTGCCCAATGATATATTATATGCTAGTTGCGCGGTAAACTCTGCTTGCGAGATGCAGGATTTTGCGTCACGTCAGTATAACGCGTTGTTCGCGTGTGACGTTGTAGATACCGCTACACCCGGAGCGTTGGGTAGAGGTATACCTATAGTACACCTACATTTGGCCGGTTATGTTTACAACCGGGCAGAAATCCGGACTCCGAATATTCCACATGGAAACCCCAAATAACACTTTGCTCGACCTGGTAATCGAACCCAAGACCTCATGCTCGGCAGCAGCGCTTGCGGCCACTAGACTAACGAGGCAGTCTTCTACAAAACATTCTTGGAATACCCTACTTATACGCGAGTCGTAGCGTGGCGTGGTGGCGGAGAAAAATTCACAGTCTTGGTTCAAAAATAAACCATTAATTTCTATATCATTAATTGGCTCTCGTGACACCCTGACGGCTGTCGGTGCTGCACCGCCGGGCAAAGGCAACGCCGCGTGCAGCCACAAATAGCGCGAGTGCGTCCACTAATGGCGATAAAAAATAACTTCCTGTCTGCAACTGTTACTGCTGAATGCTGCGGGACACTGGAATCAAGACGTGGCTGTAAATAGCTCAACGTATTCGTCACTGCTGTAGACAATCGTCGGTCGGTCAGCGTCGGCGTTGGGGTCTGGGTTCTAAATTCTCAGCAGCAGCCCGCACCCTAATTGCGTAAAACACTATCAATCACAATCATTTTGAAGTATATTGCTAATCCATTGCTTCATATGTTCGAAAAATATGTCAGCTTAACAACGCAATGAATATTGTTGAACTGTAAAAATGAAACCCATTGCTACTGATACTGCTTTACGCAGTTACCCCGCAGGATTTACACACATTGGTACATAGACTCACACTTTCTCATGGAGGTAGGCAGACGGTACAGAACGTCACCTGCTGCTACGTTCCGTATTTCTGACATACTCCTTGGCCCGAATTTGTGGCAGGTTACTAGGCAAATACAATAGGCTCACAACATTTTTACATTCAAGCCGTTCCCGATCTGATTGCCCATCGGCTAAACTTACGAACTTATATACAAAATGTCATCCTCTTGCATTAAATGAGATGCATTAAAAAATCCTTTTAATAGTGATCACCTTTTGTTATACAATAATATATAAGGAACAGCCGATCTATTCTGTAATAATCGCACCGTGAAAACTTAGGCGATGTGAGCTTCAAGTGAGTTGTCAATAGTGTCGATCCCTAGCATGAGGTGGAAGTACAGCTCACTGCTCCTAACTTTACACGGCGAGATTTTTCCAGAATAGATCGGCTGGTGGAGAGACAGCTCACTTAAAGCTAACTTCATCTAAGCAGTGAGTATTTTTGGTGCAGCCGTGAGGCACTTTCCTGCTAATTTCTTACATCGGACTTTACACTTTTTATTTGTTTTTTATCTGATGTATGTACTCATATCTAGTATATTGTGTGTTTTTTAGTCTGTGCTAAATAAATGTATTTTCTTTCTAAGGGTTCGCGGCGAGATTTTTTACAGAATATGTCGGCCGTTGTGCCAAATTTCATGATTGTAGAACCAGCGGTGTAGGCTGTGCGTTATCTGTCAGTGAATGAATTTACGATTTTTTAATTCCACCGGCGAGCGCGCTCGTCCTAATTAGCGCGCGACTCGCGAGCCCTGCACTCCCTGCCGCCGCCGCCGCATGTAATGCGGAAGCGGACATGCGGACGCGACACACAATTTTTATTGAGTCGAGCAGTGGTGCTCAATCCTGATGGGATCTTGTTGTCACTACAAAATTCTATGAATTGAAATTGTTTATTCTGTTAATAGAATATCGGAATCACTCTTACACGTCATATCAAAAAAATAAAAATAAGCTAGCAAATGTACCTTTTAAGAGAACGAAAATTAAAAAAATAATAGTTGCTTTGGAAGGTTCATTGTCGCAAAAAGCCTCGTCGTTCTACTTCTATGTCGTAGGGCTGCTGAATCAAAATGAATTTATTCTAACTAGGCTGAGAAGTCAAACTGACCTAAGCCAGTCCCGCGGCACGCCCGCCCTGCACCATGCGGCACGCCCGCTCTGCACCATTGCCCAGTGCTTGAGCTGGGAAGAACAAGTGGCGCAACTGTCCGCTGTATATTGTCTGGATATTGGCTAATGGCCATTCTTACTGGAAAATACACCCTCAACCAATGTAAGACGTTTACGAGCCAAGAAAGAGCAATGGTGCAATGCTGAGTCAACACCATGCATAATATAGTGGCCCAATAACTACAAAGGTTGAGCACCCCTGCCCCAGTTTGAGAGATATTTTTATGAAGTGCTACAGACGCGATGCATCATTGCACTCCCGAATTAAACTAGAACTCGTCTTTTTGTGGAGCCAGTGTTGCATCCTCTGCAGCCTAATTGCGTAATAGGTACACTATCGATCACCATCTGAATCATTTTGAAGGATATTTCTGTCTGCTCAGCAACGTAAATAACGGAATGAATGTTGTTGAACTGTCCAAATGAAAGCCATTGCTGCTGATAATGTGCGCTAGTCGCTGGTTTCATAATGCGCAGGGATCCATCTTTTTCTCTCGGAGCGGCGTGGACTTTGGGATGGAATCAACTGTGAAGGCTACCAAGTCACTCTAAGAGCGTTTACAGACGATATACTATCAGTGGCTGATTTTTATAGAAACAGTAAAGATCAAATGTATCAACGCACGCGTCCTACAAGACGTTGGTCATATAACGAAAATATCTGACCGATTGTAAGAACTACAAAAGGCATGCCGTGTGTGGTGTGCGAGCGCGCTAGTGGTGGCGGTCGACTGTTGGGTGTGGGGTTTGATTAATAGGTCAGGCGAAGCGCAGTTTGGTTTTTCCATTAGTATTTCATCTCACGAAGCGACGAGCGCTTTACTAGTGGTACCAATGGTACAAACACGCTGTGAACGTGTGTATAAGCGCAGAAGCTGTCGGTACCGTCCGAGACAACGGCAACAACTGTGAATGTGTGTGCGCGCGTTGCCTTGGTAACCACAAGTAAAGCGCGCGTCGCCTCGTGAGATTAAACTACTATAGCAGTACGAAGCGCAGACTGCGGTCCTGTGGATTTGTGCCTAAGTGTTGGCCTATCGCATGGTACTTAAACATATCGAATGAATTTGAAGTGTACTCCGTGACCGTGATACCATACGCTACGCGCGTCTGCACCTGCTTGCCCCTCGTGGAACACAGGCGTGATGTTATAGTGTTGTGTAATTATGTTTAACGACTCAATCAGATCACAACTCATCAATCACGCTGCGTCCCGGGTGCGTGGTCCGTCGGGCGCGGCTCTAGCGAGCGGCTTTTTTGCAGCTCCGGTAATTTGTCTTGGCAGTCGGCTGCCCAGAGGTCAGAGGATAACAGTATTGGGTCATCACATTTCTGTTTTGTTTTTTGAAGTGAACACTTCTTTAGCGGCGTTGTGCACTTTTGTTGTGATGGGTAAAAAATGTTAAACTCGCGTCAGGACACATGACCTGATCGAAAATTCGTAAGACGCAGGGAGAGTAGACCGCATTCCAAAATATCAAAAGTGCACAACGTTAATATTCAAGTTTTCACTTCTGCCGGCACTCCCGGAGTGCAACCCGTTTTTTTTTTATTGCTGTATGGCCTGGTCTTGACCTCGATCACGCTGATGATCACTGATGATCTCGCCTGATGGAGAGCGATGGATGACGTCAGACAGAAGATGCCAGCACCCTAATTGCGTAACACACTATCAAGCACAATCTGAATTATTTTAAAGGATATTGCTGATCCATTGCTTCATATGTTCGAATATTTGTCTGCTCAACCATGTAAATGAAGCAATGAATGTAGGGCCGCGCGGCCTCAAAGCTTCGTGAGGCTTTTGGTGTTGCTTGCAACGTGTCCCCATTGTAAGAACTCACGAGCTCGGCCGACGATTTCTACCAGTCATCTCCTACCACAAGCCGCGTTAAAGAACTTCGTTCCAAAAAGTGTTAAGGTCTCTGCACACAGCGGGCGGGGCGGGGCGGGACGGGACGGCGACGCGACGCTGAGCAGTTGTAATGTACTAGATATTACGGACGACGCCACACAGAGCCGCCCCGCTCGACGCGACGGTAACCGTCGCGCCCCGCCGCCGCCGCCGCGCCGAGCGGGCAATACAAGTCAGAAGCGCCGGGGCGGGGCGTGGCGCGACGCGAGCGCGTTTTTGATTTATTTCATGCACCCATTTCCGTTTACGTTGTTTTTTCTTAGCTAGCGCAACTATGAGCAATAGCGTTTCCATGTCTGAATCACTCAACATCTTTTTTGATGAAAGAAAGGCGCGGCGGGACGGGACGTGATCGCGCCCGCAGTGTGAACACTGCTGCCGCGCTAGCGCCGCGTCGCCGTCCCGTCTCGCCCCGCCCCGCCCGCTGTGCGCAGACACCTAAAAGGCTTAAACGTAAAATGTTTGTCCTATTTTGACCTTTGTTTTCAAGTCATCAAGGATACTTTTCAATGCAGTAGTGTGCCGTAGCTTCCAATGGTATTATGTCCTGACTTGGTGAAGGAAAGATTTATAAAAGTGCCGAACGTGTTCGGACGTCGACTAGTACATGACGCAGCGGTACATACCTCTTCCACTTGGCTGAGCGAGGAGCGACTGCCCCAGTCCTCCCACGTCTCCCTCTCGCCTGCAACAAGGTACACTAGTTAGGAAGGGACACATACATACTCTGAGTTTGTTTCGGTCTTGCTTCTCAGAGTAGTCGGTTAGGAAACACCGAACTGATCTAGTTTTATAACATAAGATACCTACTGTTCACGTGTGTTTATAATTATAAACCCATTTACAGAAATAAGTATCACTTCATTTCAAGTATCAAGGGCATGATTCAACAATCTCTTCCTTCCATAATGTATGATGATATGATCCAGGATTCTCGTTTGGGATCGTTTGACCCCGCCGAGGGTAGGATTTAGCAAAGAAAACACAAAAAAAATTAAAACAAAAACAAAAACTTGAAAAAAAGAACCTTTTATTACTTATTAATAAAAAGAACTAAAAACTTAAAAATAATTTAAACCTGATAATATTTTGATGGAACAATAAATAACATTTAGAACACAATGTAACACGCTTTTATTTATTTCTTATCAGGTTTAAATTATTTTTAAGTTTTTAGTTCTTTTTATTAATAAGTAATAAAAGCTTGTTTTTAAAAGTTTTTTTTTTCTTTTGATTTTATTTTTAACTTTATGGTATTTTTGATGCGAGATTGACTACGGCGTAGTTCGTAGCGCGTAGAAGTGTTTTTCCGTTATATGCGTTTACTGCACTTAAGCTACCTGATTATCTTTAGTCCCTGGTTACATTATTGTTGTTCCTACCCTACTCTTATGATTTATCCACTTGTATTTCTAGGCTACTGAGCTCAATACACAAATTACGATATTTGGTGTTTTATTGAAGACATAATATTGATGAACATGATTTATTAGTAAGTAATACGTACAGTAGCTAGCCTCGCTGCCGGCCTCCATGCTGCGCCGGCGCGCGCCTGCCGCCGCCGCCTGCATCACTCACTGAGTGCGGCACTCTGGAACATACAGATAATGTCAACACTCATAATAGGTAATAGGTACAGCGGGCTGGTGTCCGCAACTCCACGACAATGCGCGTATTTTGCGTAATGTCAACACTCATTTACAACGACGGACATGAACACATGAACTGGCGCCTCCGTTTGGGGGTAGGCAGACACAACAGAGCGCCACCTGCTACGATCCTTACATAATCCCTTTGCTTCGTTTACGTACATACATCTGATCACACACGCACGCCGGTTGCCAGTACTAAGTAGCTGACCTTTCTGAACAACATCACCAATTACGTCAGATCTTATACAATATAATATGATACTACAGGTCGGCAAACTCTTACTGGATTTTTCCATCAAGAATTTCTCAGTAGCAGCTCGGAGTGTGGATGTGTGCCCAGTAGATGGCAAAGGACTCGCCCCCTGTAACGTGGGACTTAAACATAACTGGCGCAATTTGGGTGTTATTAGTACACCCATTTTTTGCCAGTTGTTCACCTCTACTGCTCTACCCCTTCCGGGAATACAAGCTATACTGGTCCGATTCCGAAAATTCCTTCACTATATGGAAAGCTACTCAGTATTGCCGAGTGTCATGGGATATATTTTATCAAAATCAAAAGTCATTTATTCAAATTAGGCTCAGAATCAGCACTTTTCGAACATAAAAATTACAAAAGACAGTCCCCCAAAAACGCCCACCTTTCACTATGTTCAAATAAGAAATTTCATGCGGACGATGTTGCGGGCAGAAGCTGTTGTTTAGTATTCAAGTTATGCTCAGCTTAAGTCAAACTTTTTAATGTAATAAGTAATGAAAGAATATTAAGTTAAAAAATTTAAAACAGTCACTGGAAACATCTGATGACTACTGAGCACTAACACTGGCAAGCAGTGTGACTGAACATTACTGTTTGATAATAATCAACACATAACTCCTTCCTTCTCACCTACTATGTACATATAGGCATGTACCTAATTAAGCCTATACATAGAACTGAAAGGATGATTGTGAATGTGTTCACTATTTCCAAAAGCCCTTGCAAATTTTATAGCATTTAATCACCTTCTTTCACTCACATAATCTAGAACCTTTAAAGATAGTACTTACGTTTAAAACTATAACATTTTCTTCACAAAAACTTCACTGTAACGCACTGAAACTACACAGAAGCACTGCGATCACTTGAACATGAACTTGCAATAGTTACACGACTTTTTGCTTCCCTTTTCGTCCAAAAATAGACGAAATGCGGCTTCACACGCCCCGTCGCACCCGCGCACAAAACGCGCCAGTTACACCTCAAACATGGCGGTCCTGAGTATAGAACACTGCAGGGACACTGTACGACACAGTTTTAATTCACAATTACTGCAATATAATTAATGTTTGTGTTTAAAATGAAGGAGTTCATTGTACCCTGTGTTTACAATCTACTGTCAAAGTGTCAAATCGATCTTTGCAGTCGACATTCCGTTGTACGTGAGCTGTGTAGGGGATTTCTGTTGCTGAATGGAATAATAATATTTGCTCTGACTAGTAGTAAGTCAGAGCAAATATTTTATGGAATAAAAGTAATGAATATATTGTAAAAATAAATGATCATATCTTATCTCATTATGAAAGCCGTCATAAATATTATTTACTTATTTGGCTTAACTTTATGAATATTTCGTTTGGGAGTCTCATAGACAGGAACGTTTTTAAGGGGAAGTTTGTTTACGTTGAGAAATAGAAAGAAAGCTGAGTTTAATCTTTCATTTGTTTGATCTTAAAACCAAAATAATTCTTGATACTTCACACTTAATGAATTATTTTGGTTTCATTAATTCCCATGAGTGTGTTGTAAGGAATGAAAAACATCAGTAAAGTGCTTATGGTATCCAGATTAATTGTATACAAACTGTTAACAAACGAAAGTAGAATGACGACTATCGGTTTGTTAATGACGAAGTTTTTTTATGTAAAAACTCGACATTAGATTTAGAGCCATTCGGTCCGATATCCATTCAAACATTTTTTTTTTTAATTCTTTATTTAATTAGGGACTTTTATGACCGCAATGCGTGTGACAGTCCCATTGTATCCTAAATACACACTCCATTTATTAGGGACAGAATTACTGAGGGACGAATTTAAAACTACAGGCTCAGCGGGGCGGGCTGGCTCGGGCGGACATGGTATGGGGCGTCGCGATGGGCCTCGACGGCGAGGACGGAAGGACGGCTGTCGAAACCTATACTTTCTGAGAGTACTGGTGGCCTTACTACTCTCTTGTAGAAGGGCGTGTCGTGTTGAGTGGCGTCGTCGGGGATGGTAAGAGTAATGCCTCGGTCGGCGAATCCTACTTATGTGGGAGGGAGTGTGTCGGGCGGCCGCCGCAATCAGGGGATTGGGGAGCTTTATAGCAGTATCAAAGAAACAGTTGGAAAGGCGTTTCGTGAACTGCTGTACGGTGGGCATTCTGAGAATCTCCTTTTGTGTGTAAACATCTTCTCGTGCGGCGTACAGTTAGTGGCTGTGTAGAGTAGGGAGCGGATAGAGTGTAGAGCCTGGTTCAAAGCCCTTTCCCAAGCCTCTATAGGCAGCTTTCGGGATCGTAAAGCAAATTGGATAGTTTTCCATAGAGTGAGCTAAGGCGCTCTACTTGTCCGTTTCCTTGGGGATTATACGGCGTTGTTCGGCTTTATGCAATACCGCGAGAGTATAGAAACTGCTTGACTTCAGATGATAAGAACGATGTCCCACGATCAGAATATAGGAATGCAGGCATTCCGAATAGTATAAACATTTCATTGAGATTCTTGATAACCGTTGTCGAGCTCATGTCTGAGAGCATGGAATGCAAAGGGCAAGCGAGAGTATTCGTCGATCACTGTCAGGATGTATAAAATTTATTTGTTGTGTTACTAGCTATAGGACCTTTGAAGTCAATACTTAGTCTTTCGAATAGAGATGTCACCTTAATTAGTTTGGGATGGTCAGCTTGACATTATGAGAAGACCTGTTTTCTGCACTAGGAAAGTTTAATTTACGTTCGTCGAGTTCCCCCAGAGTAGGAGCCC
Organism: Apamea epomidion; assembly: GCA_947507525.1. NCBI lineage: Eukaryota > Metazoa > Arthropoda > Insecta > Lepidoptera > Noctuidae > Apamea > Apamea epomidion. Next base: position 9,946,578 of record OX382255.1, read on the forward strand.
ATACCTGAGAAAAGAGGAAACATACCCGTGGTAAGCAGTAAGTGCAACTGCTTCACTCGCGGTACGTCTTAAACGTTTAAGAGCAAATACAAACTGGTTTAATTTCTTGCAGATGTGCTCTTTGTAGTTTCCATGCTGGTCTAGGATAAGTCCAAGAAATTTGTGCTCATTAACCTCGTTAATTTTTTGTCCTTGACAATTAACTCTAAATGATTTTGGTTTTGAATTGTAATTTAGAAAATGTACGTATTTGGTTTTATAGAGGTATGAGGAACAGGGTGTAAATTTCACTCATCCTCCATAGAAAAGGGAGGATCCTCCGCCCAGATGGGTGTTGCGTCTGGCGGGCAATTGTCCAACGGTTGATGTCGGGAAGTTTGTATACAACTTTTGTTTTTTGATATCCCATAACTCGCGAAACAAAAATCTGGTGTTCTATTATTTTAATTATTGTGAAGGTGAAGACTATGTGGGTCATTTTATTTTTCTCTCTGTTCTGTTAGTTTTGTCATGGTCTGGCAGTTTGAGTAATTAATGTGGCCTACAAAAATGTCCTTTCTTTGGTATTGTTCGTCGAATCGTTGAGCTCCTTATGTTTTGAGTTGAGCTGCACGATTCCTGACAACTGCGTGCACTGACTGGGCAGGTCCTCTCAGTCTGTGTGGTTCTTTCCTCAAAAGACCATCTCAGACATCAATCTACATGGTCTTCATATGATCTGACCAAGATTATGCCTGGACTTTAAAAGAGACTGTGACTTCTGAGTTTGTTTCGGCCTTCCTTCTCAGACTAGTCAGATAGGAAACTCCGACCTCATCTAGTTTTAAAATATGATTGACGTGTATAAGTGTTTGTACAAACCTACTTACAAAATTAAATAAACTTACAAAATAAAATCATTTATCATTTTCAAGTGGACGTGAAACAAACCGCTCAATTTTGCTATTTAAAAAATTATCTGACCACATATGCTGTTGGCCAATCAAATGTGCGTATCTCTCGGACATAACATGTGTGATATTATTTATCTACGACTATATTTAATTTACTCGGCTCGTGGCTAAGTAACAATAGCCGCACGGGTCGAGCCATCAGGAATTCAGGAGCCATCGTAGGAGACGCCTGCCGCGGTCGGTCCTTGGATACCGTCTTTGCATACTGAGACCTCTCCGTGCCTCGAAAAGCACGTAATGCATGATCTTTGGCAGTCGGTACTGGTCGTCAGAAGCCCGAAAGTCTGACAAATAGTCTAACCAAGGGGTATCGTGTTGCCTAGTAACTGTTTGTGGAGGTCAGATAGGCAGGCGGTTCATGTAAAATACTTGTGTTCAGCTGCATCCGGTTGCACTGGAAGCTGACCCCAACTTAGTTGGGAAAAGGCAGACTGATTGGTCTACGGCAAAACAAAAAGAAGGTTATGATTTGAACAGGCTATATTTGTATGTTTTCATCTGTTCCTCTCATAACTCCTGAACTACTGCTCATATTTTTGTATTAGAAGGAAGAAACAAAAACGTGTGGGAACTTCAAAATGAGAATTCAAGATGGCGGCTGCGAACATTTTCAGTCATTTTGCAATTTTGGCAGACGCCTTGTTGTATTTTTATTTTGACCTCACTTTTGGCACAGTATAAATATGAATAGTATGGAAACTAGGCCTATTTTTTTAAATAATTACCTACGCTCCATTGGAGCGTTAGGGTTGTCACTCTTAATGTCTGTAAAATTGATTTTAAGTGTTTCATTGTAACGAAGTTTTTTAACGCGGTTTGCGGTTAGGAGTTGGCTGGTTATCTTTCCATCCTTCTGGTCAAAATGCAAGTCCAAGGAGGCGGCTGCGAAAAATTTCAAATTTTTCATCGTCAATATCATTTTCATAGTTTTCGAGGGTGCTAAAGCCGATAGTGAAGTCAAAATGCGCGTCGCTCGACAGATGCCTAGTTAACCCAGCACCTTACCGTTTCAACTCTAGAATGGGCGTAATAGTCATTAAAGAAGACAATATTTAAAAATATATGTATCGGAGAAGGTACGTCTGTCTCTCGTTAGCATCAGGCATATTTTAATTACTGTGGGCGTACTATGGGTAGTGTTGGCTATAGCGCAATAGAAAAACGGTTTGCAGTTCAAATCAGATTATAATTTACGAACAAGTTAGTCACACCAGCGAATCACACACTGTAGGTACACAACTCAACGATACGGAACGCGTGACAGTTTCTAAGCACATGTTGTTCGTACGATGTCCAATGTTCCTGAGAGCTCTGCTCACACCGCTCTTGTAGCTGTAGCTCTTGTACCCCTCCACGAAGTCAGGCTAGACTCTGTCTAGCGCCACGAGATGGCGCTAGCGTTCCAAATAGTCAAAAGAATGTCTCCGACATATATAATATCTATATTCTTCGTAATTATAAATTATTTACCGAAAAATACTTTCCCCTGCTACATGTTCGCAATGCTTTGTTATTAAATTTTACAGTGTAAAATATTCTCATTCTAATAAATAGTTTTTTTTTTAAGAAGCAGAGTTCAAACAGCCGTATACTATACAATACGCTCAAGGCATTTTTAAAAAGATGGTCCTTGGCGCAAGGAATAAAATGTATTACGCGACTACTCGTTCCAACGCGGCACTCGTGACTGAGAGCACCGCGACTATCGCTTAGGGGTATAGTAGATACCTACGCGCGTCTGTGTGAGTGTGCCGTTTCGAACGTTTATACGTAGTTTCTGTACTGTTCATATCTTTACTGTGCTTTTGGCTTGGTTTCAGCACCCTCGAAAACCATGAAAACTATCTCTCACACTCTCTCTGTCTATTTCTATTATAAAATAATAACTCGCATGGAGGGGGCTTGGCGCTTTTTCGTTCGCAAGCCCCGTTAAAGAACTTCGTTCCATAAATAAGCGTCCACAATATGATCACGTAAATATTTATTTAATAATAAATGCATCAACAGTCCCGATCACTCCTTGCTCTTCTTCACCGGCGACTCGTCGTCCCTGCCGCTGCTCCGTCTCTTTCTGTCGCAGCTCTCCGTCTCCTTCTCACTGTGTCGTCTCTTCCTGTCGCTGTCCTCCTTCTCCCTCTCCTCCCTGGTCTCCGGTACGTACTTCTTGACGCGCGCCGGCTCGGGGGAGTACGCCCAGAGGAGCATCTCCAAGTGTTCTGGTGTGGGCTCGTCTTTTTCATTGAAGAGTTTTGCGTCGGCGTGCTGTAAATAAGAATTTGTTCATTAAATGGCGTGAGCGTGGCTAACATCACGTCTGTAACCCTCGAAGGGTAAGGCAGAGCTCCTGTAGGCCACCATATCGTCAGTTAGGTTTGCCTAGCTGATCTGTCTGTGTTTCGACACGTAAAAAATTGATAATCACTGAAATCTAATATAGAAGAGTGACAAGCATCCTAACTAATATTCTAACTGCGAAAGTAAGTTTGTTTGTTACGCCGTCCCGCTAAAAAAGCGAAACGGATTTGGATGAAATTTGGCACACAGACAGACCATAACCTGGGTAAGGACATAGGTTACTTTTCATCCTGGATCGCAGACGAAGTCACAGGTAACAGCTAGTAGTCTATAAGTAGCATACCGAGGTGCCCTGTTTCCCCGAAGAGTTAGACAGAGGTGTACCTATAGAATACCCACATGTCGCCAGTAATGTTCAAGTCCCACGTGAGAGGGGGCGAGCCTGTTGCCATCTAGCGGGCACGAATCTAAACCCCGGGCTGCTACTGAGACCCGCTGCCCGACCTGGGAATCGAACCTAGGAACTTATGCTCAGCCGTAGCGCTAGCGATCACTCCACCCTCGAGGCAGTGATTCCAATATACGGACAATGTAAGTAGTGTGTCAATAAACTGTCGGCACCTTCTCCTTGAGCTCCTTGAGCGCCAGGTTCCGCACGATGTCCCAGGTCTTGCCGCCGTCCTGCGCCACGGTGCGCAGGCGCTTGTACTCGCCGCGCACCGAGCTGTACGCCACGATGAACGCTTTCTGAGGAAACAAACAAATCCAATCAAACATTAAAGCTACATTGTTGTCGCGGCGCGTGCGCGTGGCCAAACTCGGAACTAACGTCGCCATCTTGTATTGTCAATATAATTTTTTGAGACAATTTCAATGTCACTCAGGCGCCAAAATATCCTTGCAGCACTCTCCCCTTTGTTTACAAGCGCTGCTTAAAGTTAAGAGACGTTTAAACGACAAAAATGTATGGTTACACAGTCGCCCATCATTACTTAACTTCGAGCAACGTTTATAAATAAACCCCTCAATGATTATTCGTGCACAAAGAAAAGATCGTTACAACATTTGATAGCACCTCCTCGGTAACACTGTCCGGTCACAGGAGGTGGCAGAGAAATAGTTATAGTACCTCGGTAACACTGTCCGGTCACAGGAGGTGGCAGAGAAATAGTTATAGTACCTCGGTAACACTGTCCGGTCACAGGAGGTGGCAGAGAAATAGTTATAGTACCCAGGTAACACTGTCCGGTCACAGGAGGTGGCAGAGAAATAGTTATAGTACCTAGGTAACACTGTCCGGTCACAGGAGGTGGCAGAGAAATAGTTATAAATGTAACGTTGATAACCGAGGGCTTACACCGTATTCAATTCAAGACGGAATAATAATAAATCGCATCAGACGGTCAGTCGGGTTCTGACAGGGACGCCATGACAGCACTACTACTAGGGAGGCACACTTGCCTGCTACCTTCTTACATCGGACTTTACACTATTTGATTTTTGTTAGTTGCCATCTTTGTGTCTCTGGTGTATGGTGTGTGTTTAGGTCTGTGCTAAATAAATGTATTTCTTTCTTTTTCTTTAGCAGCAGTGTTGCTAGCTGACTGTCAACACATGGCCACTGCTGTGATCAGCTGAGCAGACGATACCCAGTGAACAGTTTCAAATACCCTGAGAAAAAGACGGGAAAGAGAAATTACGGAACACACTAACAGTAGGAATGGCTTTCATTTTGACAGTTCAACAACATTCATTGAGCTATTTACGATAATAAGCAGATGAATTTTTCGCACATATAAAGGAATGGATTAGCAATATCCATAGATATATATATATCAAAATGATTCAGATTGTGATTGATAGTATGTTACGCCATAATAGGGTGCAGGTCTGTACGTGGCGGGAAAGAGAGTATTTTTTTAATTTTGCCAAGAATGCCAATGCTAACTGCCAAGTCCCAGCCTTGTGAAATCTGCCCTAGAGGAAGTACTGCACCTCAATTGCGTAACACATTTTAAATCACACAACGAAGTATTTTGAAGGAAATTGCTAATCCATTGCTTCATGTGTTTAAAAAAATCATCTGCTCGACAGTGTACAGACGCCAGCACGTCAAACTACTACAATCTGTCAAATTTCTTCAATAGATTTTCAACTTCATCGCTAAAGCATTAGGTTCAAGGTTGATTGGGAAAATTTGACAGTTTCGCGTAGCTTGACCTGCTGGCGTCTGTACCTAAATAGCACAATAATTATTGTTAAATTGTGAAAATGAAAAGCGTTGCCATAGCAACGTGTGCTCCGCAAACATCAACCGAACGTTGAACTGAAATGATGAAGGATGTTTGTTTCTGTAAGTCGTTTAACATCTTTTAAAACGCTGACACGTATTTTTTTTTTGCTAGGTATTTATATTTCCTAGCTCACTGATCCCTGAGAAAAAATGCCGAGACAAATTCGGAGGTCATGGTCTTTTTTAAATCGCAAACATTACATTACTAAGCTGGCCTGGAAGGGCCTTTTGAAGAAAGAGCCATTGCAGCCTTGAGTTGACCTGCCCCGACAGACGACACGCATGCCATCGGTCATCGTGTAGCTCAACACTATTTTTGGTAGCTCAACGACCCGTCACACGATGCTACCAGGTCTGCAGGACATTTCCGTAGGCCTCATTAAAATACTTGAAGTTGTTACCTGTTGCGCGCTAACGTCGTCCCCGGCGAGCTTCTGCGCGGTCCGGACGATGCCCAGGCTGACGTACGGGTTGTTCTGTTTGCTGAGGTGCAGCGAGTCAAAGTCGTCCAGGAACTTTTCGAAGATCGACATCGCCTCCTTGATGTTCGAGATCTTTGTTTCGTCTCGGGTGCCTGGAATTTGTGGTGCATAGGTTTAATGACATGTCTCCATGTGTGGGGAACCCAAACGTGGTAAGGGAAAGCCAATTACCAGCGTGCTTCTACGGTTAAATGCAAACAATCATACAACATCGCACTTATTCGCTAAGGCAGGGATCCGCTTCTAGGAGGTCCGCGGACAAATAAAAAAAACAAAGCCACGCGGTGTACTTACCTGCGCTGCGGTGACTGATGCAGCACAGCTGTTCCACGTTGAGGTGGGTACACAACTAATGATATACTCACACGTAAGTACCCTCTTGGCCCTCCCTATGAGCCCCTTGATGGCCAGCTTCTGGTAGTCGGGGTCCCTCCCCTGCAGCTCCTGGAGCGTGCCCTCGGCAGTGGCCGCGTCCTTGAAGCCGAGCCCGGGCACCGTGTCCGGCGGGAGCTCTTTCTTCTCCGGCTTCTTGTCTTCCATCTCCACGTCCGAGGATGAAGAGCTCTGGAAGTTTTAAAAGTTCATTTCAACGTCACACCTATTCTCTGAAGGGCTGAATGGTGTATTAAGACCCGCGTGATAGAGAGAGAGCCGCGATCCTATTGTTAATTGTTATTAACCAGGCACAAATCAAGGGTACTCAAAAGCCAACCTACTGAGATATTCCTGATCTTGGAAACCCAATGACACTTTACCCTACCTTCTATGGAACCCAGGACCAAACTTTTAGCAGTTGCAGTTATGACTACCAGACCGACAAGGTAGACAAGTAAGTTCAAAGTTTTCAGTTATCGAGAGTACATTTATTTATTTCGAACAAGCTTTTGTGTGGCTTTACACGGGATATCCCACGAGAACGTCCTACCGGTATTAAAAGTACCCTATGTATTAATCCAGGTTATAAACTATATGTGTGCTATATTTCATCCGAATCCGCTCAGCCGTTTTTGTGCCAATCCGGAACATACATCCAGACAAACAGTTAAACGGACAAAAATTCTAAAAACTATATTTTCGGTATCAGACTCGTTTCCACACCTCGCAGAGCAGCTGTCGCAGCAATTATATTTATTGTAAAATTTTGACTTTGTTACGATTTTCTTGATCTCCAACAAAAGATATACACAATACAGATATGTCACATAAATGATGGGTAACATCAGGTATCAAGTAGGTGCACTCCTTAGCATAACTACGAAGTGTAAATACAAATACGTACGTCATCGCTGTCGCTCTTCTTCTCCGCCTTCTTCTTCTCGTCTCTCTTGTCTTCTCTCTTATCTTCTCTCTTGTCTTCCTTCTTGTCAGTCTTCTTATTCTTCTCGTCGGCGAGGTCGGCGAGCCACTGCTCGAACACCTCCATCGCTTCCTTTATGTTTTTTATTTTGTCTTCTGCTTTTGTCACTGCAAACAGAATTACTCCATTAAGTATTATAGATTAACATTGAGGTCGCCGGAACAATATGGCACATGGGGCAGAGTGGCCAGGGAAACTGGAATGGAGCAGGTTGGAGCAGGCCTCTGCGGACTGGCAAACGGACATACAAAACATTAATAAACGCCAAATACGAGACTGACTACACTTGAGGTTTGTCCGACTGAAAAGCTAATAAATAAATAATTAATAACTATAAATTGACAACCGAACGTAGGATCAGACTCAGTCAGAGCCAAAGGGCTGTGGAGTAATTTGGTTATGACTATCATCAGTAATCTTTTAGCACCAAAAGTCATCATCATTATTCAGCCAAAAGCCGGATATTGGCTTCCACCAAGCAGCGCCACAGCGACCCACTAGGTAGTGGGCCCACCTTGTGGGGCACCCTGGGCCACGAAAATGACTAGCCAGACAAAGGCATGGCATCAGCACAATCAGTCTGTAAAGTAGATTGCCAAGACTTACATAATGCGTTTTCACTGTTCAAATCGAATGTAGAGATAAGCCCCTAACTCTACAAACCTTACATCTTGGTCAAAATGGACGGCTTGGCCGTTTCGCGGCCGTCCCACGACACTCCTATGGGCTTATCGTAAGAAATAACGTCACTGGTCTTTAATGTTCTGTCATGAGACCTGGCTACTCACTGGACAGCACCCGCTTGGCCCTGCCGAGCAGCCCGCGCACGGTGAGCCGGCGGTAGTTCATGTCGTGCGACTCCAGCAGGCGCAGCGTCTCCACCGCCTTCGCCTTGTCCTTAAACCCGAAGCCCGAGTCTTCTTTGTCGTCCTTGCCCATGGTTCTGGAAATAAATAGAAATACGGTCAACTCAATCGGGGCAGACTCATCAGCACCCTGAACGCACACACAGGGCTTTGGTTGGTCTGCACGTGTATGAGATCCACAGGTTGCTCGTGTAGAAAGATTGAGTACAACGAGCTCGGAACAATATTGTGTGCACTTCAGTTAGTACAACGAGCAACCTGTAATGGGACAACAATGGTAATAGTGGCAAAGGTAATGTCGATACTAATGACGATCTTTACATAACAAGCGACTACAGACTGAAGAGTGTCGACTCGTACGTAACGGATGACGGACAGAACTTCCGTTCTACACACACTCCAGTGGCATACCGTAATCAAGTATCAGACGCTCACCGTATGACGATACTGATAAGTATACCTATAGAAGTACAAACGATGCGAAGGAACAGAACACCCTTCTAGCGACTCCAGCTGAGACGACATAACACGCCCTCCTCGTAAAATATACTAATAAAAAAACTGAAGAGTTTTTTTGTTTGAACGCGCTAATCTCTGGAACTACCCGTCGGATTTAAAAATTCTTTTTGCATTTCATAGGCCAATTCTTGAGGAAGGCTGGAGGCTAAGAACATCACGCTATAACACTTAGGAACCGAGCAAAAAGAAAAAAATCAGAAAGAACGCTGAACGACAACCCGTTATAGCGCGGGCAGGCGATGCGATGCGACGCGGTGGGTCGGAGGTCAAGACGCGGGCAGGAGCTAGTAAGTAGTGCAAAGAGAATCGTGTTCTGTTTGTTGTTTGTTTGTGTGTTGTGTGGTATGTACAGTCACGAGCAAAAGTATGTATACACTCGGCTTTATTCAAAAGCGATTTACTCCTTTATTTTTTAATGAAATTTTATGTTCTTACGAACATAGCATTTTCGAACCCATAGGTTTAAGTAATGTGTCGTATTTCAACGTTGCGTTCGTTATTTTACGAAAAATCGCAATTGAAAGTTGCCAAGTGTTGACATATTGGTGCTCGTGACTGTACCTACAACGCGGCGACGCCGACGCCCGTCACAATGTAAACATTTCATTGCATGTTCATGTCAACGTAAACAGGTATCGCCCATTATGTTATAAAACCACTAGCTCCTGCCCGCGGCTTCGCCCGCGTGGATGTCGGAAAGGATAAGAAGTATGTCCTTCCCCAGGATGCCATCTATCTCTTTGGCATCTGCTGGCAGGCAATTTTATTGAAATCCGTTCAGTGGTTTTGGCGTGAAAATGTAACATACTTACAGGCAGAATTTATAATATTATTTAGTATAGCACTTTGCCCGCGACTTCGTCCGCGTGTACTTTACTCTAAAAATTTCGAAGATGTAGGTATGTTTACGATCTTTATCATTTACTTATTTCATTTGTGTTAATTTTAAAGTATACAGATCAAATGAATGAGATTTTTTAAATAAACCTTGTCGTCCCCTTTTACCACAAGCTTTGTAATAAAAAAAGCATTCGATACGTTCCCATTGTACGACTTAAAGATTATTTATACCCATTTTCGAGTTAATGGAAGCAAGCAGTAAAATCCACCCCTTAAACGTTATTACCCTTTTCCACCCCGGTAAGAGACAATTTTTGAAAAACCCTTAAAACACATACTTTTAATTTTTTGGTTTTAAGTATTAGTACCGAATTTCGAGTTGATCCGTCCGAGCGGTTTATTTTTTTTTCTTACCTATTAACTTTTTCACCCCCTAAATCCTCTATGAGGAGTTTTTTTAAACTAAAAGTCACCATCTGTATTAATTACTGAGGCAAATATTGCCAAGTATCAAGTTTATTAACCAAAGGAAAAAGATTTTCCATATATATAAGTTGTATCCCCGCTTTTCACTCCCACCGGGTGGAAATGTTGAAAACTCGTTTGGGATGTATTAATAACTCGACTCAAAGATTAGTTATACCAATTTTCGAGTTAATCAAGCCACGCATTATAATCTTCTCCTGTAAAATTAACTACCCCTTTTCACCCCGTTAGGGGTAGATTTTCGAAAAACCCTGATACATAGGTACGTTATTCTTAATTTTTGGCCTTAAGTATAAACACTGAGTTTCGTGTTAATCGGACCGTGCATTCAAATTCTTCCACACAAACTTTATAACAACCTTATGTTCCCCTTTGAGGGGTAGTTTTGAAAAACTTTATTACTTACGTAGGCAAGTATTCTTGCCAATTTTCAAGTTTATTAACGTATAGAATAAGATTTTTCATATAAACTATATCCCCGCTTTTCACCCCCACAGGGGTGGAATTTTGAAAAATCGTTTGGGATGTGTTCATAACTTGACTCAAAGATTATTTATACTAATTTTCGAGTTAATCAAGCCACGCTGTAAAATCCTCCCTTGTAAAATTGACTACCCCTTTTCAGCACGTCAGGGGTAGATTTTCTAAAAACCCTGATAATACACATTATTCTTTACTTTCAATCTTCGGTATATACAGAGTTTGGAGTAAATCGGACCGCGCGCTAAAATTCTTCCATACAAGCTTTGAAACCCCCCAATCCCTTGTTAGGGGGTAGTTTAGAAGAAAAAAAAACTGGCAATCTTCATAATATATTTAGATAAGTATTCTTGCCAAGTTTCAAGTTTATTAACTCAAGGAATAAGATTTTTCGTACAAACAAAATCCCCCCATTTCACCCTCTTAGGGGTGGAATTTCGGAAAATCCTTTCTTAGTGGATGCCCACTCTTCACGAAGAACACACCCTCCAAATTTCATGTCTCTAGGACCAGTGGTTTAGGCTGTGCGTTGATGTATCAGTCAGTCAGTCAGTCAGTCAGTTAGGACTTTGAATTTTATATATATTATATAGATATACTCGTAGATACCTCTAGGTCAAGGTGCTGCATACTTGCGTTCATCATTAACATATTACACGAGCAACACTGTATAATAACTATATACTAATATTATAAACAGGTAACATTTGTTTGTTTGTATGTAGAAGTTATCTCCTACCAGTCGGATTTGAAAACATATTTTTGCATTTGACAGCGCAATTCTTGAGGAAGGTTATACCTAGGCTATGTAACATCTCGCTAGGAGCCAGCGGAGCAAAAGGAACAAAAGTCAGAGAGGACGCTGAGCCAACATGACGTAGTAGCACGGGCAAGCGATGGGGGGCGACGCGATGCTCGGGGTCGAGCCACGCGGACAGGACGGGCGGGCAGAGGTATAGTCCTTGACAAATGGATAGGTATGCCGTCAACGCCAGGTTTAAAATGTAAATATAACCTGCGCAGAAAAATTCAAAGTCAAAGTCAAAGTATTTATTAGTGTGTTTTTTGGTGATACAATAGGTCTTATAATTAGGATATGGTTACTCAAAAAACTACCCATTAGGGCATACACTATTTAGCAATTCAAGAATATAAAATCATTCATTCATTATTCATTTAAATTATATATTACCTAAGCTGTCCAATTATAAAGCGCGCGCCTCATAGTTTTTTTATTTGGACATTACGCCACGTTTCGATCATTCGAATAACATTAACTCTGGTAGTACACCTTAAGCGTTACGTCATCGCCGAAAAAATGGCGCCAAACCAATGTAGAGGGAATATGTCAACATTCAAAATGGAATCGTGAAGACGTGAATGTCGGCGAAGTTGTTAATGAACTCATATTATATTGTTGTGTGCCGCGGTGCCACCTGGTTTACATAATTCATGCAGTGTCTAGCTTCAGATAGACTTTTCAGTATAGAACTAACTTTAGTCGCTGTCTATGAATCAACTCGCCAACTAAAGGAAAGGGTAAAACCAATAGCAACTGGTCACGCGAACACTTTGGGGTTCATGTTCCCTCTTGCTGCAGAGCTATCGAATCTACATGCGCATCTATTCGATGCGCTCCCTTGCCGAATCGAACTTCGCAATCAATGTTATCGAAGGAGTCCTCTAAACGCAGTCCACTAATCCGTAACTCGAAAATGTTGTCAGTTTAAACATAGACCACCGCTATTCTTCCGACGGCTATTTGCTGTCGGGGACTTGGCACATCAGGTACTTAGACGAAAACGAGCCAATTTCAAATCGGAAGCCTATCGAATGGTTGTGAATATCTATGCTCTAATCCTTCAACGATGATTATCATAATAACATCACGCCAGTATTCTCCTACAGAAAGGGTAGGCAGAAGTGTCATTAGTAGTTATATCTACGTTTCGACTGTTATGCATCTATGTTCCATTCGATGGACTAGAATGTCTATGGTTCGATGAACTTCGATGCGATAGCGAGCCTATTGTCATCTAGCGGCCATGAATCCAGACTGGGCGACAGCTTTTTTTTTTATAAATAGCTAACATAATAACAGTTTTCCCGACCTGGGGCTCGAACCACCGCGCTCTCGACTGGTCGGCAGCCGCGACTACGAACACTAGACCAACGAGGTGTATTGAAGTACCTATGTAGAACTAAAGCGTAATGCGATACCATTACATTGTTTATTCGGTAAATAGGACGTCGGAATCACTTTTACACATCATAATAATAAAATAAGCTAGATGGAGTCGGCATTTCCTGTCTGACTACCCTGAGAAGAAATTACGAAACTAACTCGGGCAAAGTATTTTCATAATCTTAGTCAGATCATGCGAGGACCATGCAGACTAGTGCCGGAAATGGTCTTCTAAAGAAAAACCACACACAGTAGACCAGCAATTGCCATGCAGTAAATATTTCTTTTGTATAACATTAATGTTGATACAACAAAAGTACACACGACGACATATCAAGCTATGTTTCCAGGCTCATCGTACAATGAGAAGTTAGCTTATACTGGAACTGTATAGCTTGACATGTCGCCGTGCGTACATAGATACAAGAATTAAGTAATTTAAACATTAGTTTAAATAAATGCAAGTGTTGCGCACAAGCCCAAGGCCTCGCGTATCGGGCAGGCACTTGGCTTTATACTCTGAAAAACAAGTTTCAGTGAGCCAGTGTCAGCCTTCACGATTTTAAGTATTTGCATACATTTACTAGTGTAGAATATGACATCATGCATGTTTTTAACCGATTGAGTTAGACGAAGAGTTATTAGCATTAACGGATTCAAATAAATCTTTGCTTCAGGGCTGTCGGGTAACAATGTAGGTACCTCAGCATCGATCGTTACTGACTGCTGGTACCTACATCGATCGATACTAACTGCTGGTACCTACATCGATCGAAACTAACTGCTGGTACCTACATCGATCGATACTAACTGCTGGTACCTACATCGATCGATACTACCTGCTGGTACCTACATCGATCGATACTAACTGCTGGTACCTACATCGATCGATACTAACTGCTGGTACCTACATCGATAGATACTAACTGCTGGTATCTACATCGATCGATACTACCTTTTTCCAACTATATCGGGGTCGGTTTCTAGTCTAACCGGATGCAGCTGAAAATTACCAGTATTTTACATGGTGCGAGACTGCCTACCTGACCTCCACAATCCAGTTACCGGATACACGGCACCTTTACATCAAACATTCAAATCAATCATGACCGCCCCAGATAGGGATAAGGGGGCAAATCCTCAGTAGTCTCGTATTTTGAAGAACGTTTGCATTCTAATCTCGGTGTCGTTCTGTCCAAAAATTCTCTAACTATAGGTACCTACATGGTTGACATTGATTGTAGCTGAGATCTGAGATTGCGACTCGAATATCTTTCTGGTTACGGCCGTCCGATTCAGAGTTGTCGAAACAATACGCTTGCGAACCCATGGTGGACCTTAAGTATAGATCTCACCACTTTAGATTGTGAAGTCATGAAGCTTCTCAGTCCCCCCCTCCCCCCTTAACGTGTGACGTCACCTAATGGATGGTCGCCTAGCCCCTAGTAAACGCTAGTGGCTGCAGCCGACCTCGCCAGTAGCCTCTCGTGTAAACACATAGGTACATGATGCCGGCTGTGGCTCACCTTACATGGTGTCATCGAGAAAGTCCTTCACCAGTCACGTTTGCTACTAAGCCAGGTGGGCGCGGCGCCGCGTCATCGCCTACTCGACTACTATATACTCGTAACTTAATGGAAAATAGGCGTTAGGAAATGGTTTTGTTCTTAGGGCAACATTCACAGATCGCACTTTGATAAATAAGCGTTCCATACGACTATGAACCTTATTCCAATGGATATAATCTTCATATTGGCATACGTGAATGCGAGCTAGCTCTGATGAACAATACAAAAAATTTTCATATTTAAAAATCAAATGAACTTACCAAGTGAACTTCGATGATAGTTTGTGAGCAGCTTCATTCGACTATGCGACGAATACTCGGCAAAATAAAGTGTAAGAGCGGTCTGTGAATGTTGCCCTTAGAGTGCTAACAACATGAGTCGTTCTCGCCGATTGCCTTGAGAGGAGCAAGTAAAACTAACCAGTGGTTGGTTTCAGTATAACGTTTTATTGAACACATGGATAATAATAATTACAGTGCCTCCTTGTTTTTATTATGTTTTCCATTTTCGTTTAATACCCCCGCTGCCTAACCCGTCCGTGAAAACAGGCGTGATGTATGTAGGAATGTGCAAATGAATATCGAAAGTTAAGTTACATCAAGACTGTATTCTCAGGAGGCGTAGGCAGAAGTGTTGCTACACAGCTACACAAACATTGAGCCAGTATCTTATACTAGCATCTCACCCTTGCTTTGCACATAGAGATATCTTTATTATATGTAAGTTTAATTTAAATGTATGTATTACACTCATAAACCATCTGGAATAAATTCTCCAAATTACGGTGAAAACAGCAAAAAAATCCGATGTATAGTTTAGAAGATACTCACACAGCCAGACATCAAGTGCCTTTAATTTATAATATGTATATACAAGTCCCATGGAGTTACTGCCTTTAAGGCACACATCCACACCTTTTGGGTACTACAGAGAACTTCCCAACAACGGCCCAACCCAGGGGGGTCTACTCCCTACGCATGAAATCCGTAGTTACGACGAGTGTCCTACTTCGTATCACCTACAGACATATACGCGAGACCAATGGACCTATAGCCCAGAGGCCAAACTAAGAATGGATGACAACACAATTTGAAAGTCGTCGGCTGTTTTTAGCCTAACAATTGGATTTGACATTGGCTTTGAGGGATCAACCACTTTCGGACGGTGTATCTTCGTTGACGGACTTAGAGAGTAGGCCCCCAGGCACATTAGCAGTCACATTTGCAACTAGACCAACCAGGCAATACTAATTATATTATGTTTCTTGTTTGATGTGTAACCCAAGGATTTGTTCTGGCTCTATCTTCATGTCCAGTTCTGGTCCTGCTTCATCACAGCTGTTCTTAGCATCCAACATCCCTAAAGACGGCCCGCACCGGTCTGGCGGTGGAGTGATATACAAGTTATTTCTTGATTCGATAACCTCCATATCATCTAACGTTGGAGAACCTGTATATTGCGAAGAGTTGGCCGACTCTCGCTCCAGAATTTCAAGCTCCATTCGAGATATGACTTCAAATACTCTCGCCTTTGCTAAGGCTTTGTCGCGCGGAGGGAACGACTGCACGGCGGAGGCCATGCTGTCAAAGAATTGCTGGATGTCATCCCTCTTCATGGTCTTATCGAATATGTACTTAATTAGAGTGTTTGAATGCGCCTCGTGGGAACAAGATCTCCTGGATACGTCATGGTTTCTAGTCCGCTTTAGGAGTGCACGGTTATGTTCGGTAGCCTCGGGAGTAGCAGAAACAACTTGGTTATCTCTCTCAGGACTATTCTCTTCAACAATAATGCCGTTATTCAAAGAACAGAGATATTGATTTTTGTAATGTGGTGACAGAAAAGACATATCATCCTCATATGTCCATTTCCTGGTGTCTTTCCTGTGACCTGGATCACGCTCTGATGCGATTTGTTTTTTCAGGACTCGTCGGTATCCTTCACGTAATAACATCCAAGATTTTTTACATTCTTTTTCTGAAAAAGGTAAAGATACTCATTACTTTCAGAAAACATAATGTATATTTTATGCGGCGAATCTGTACCTCAGCAGTAGTGCTTGCAACCACTAGAACAACGCAGCCTTCAAGTTTTGTTTCATTTTAATATCTAGGAAATACCTAAAGATTAAAATGAAACAAAACTTGACTACCATACTAGACGGCCCGCCGGCTGCCACGGAATCAAAATTATGGCCCATCTACTCATACAAAATTGGTTGGGCAGCCATGATTTACACTAAAGAACATTTTTAAGCCTGCATCAACATTTTTGTACCAAACGATGTTATCAATGTTGTGTTGATAGATTCGTTGTCATGGCAGCCGGTTTGTTGCGACCGGTTGCGACTGGTTTGGCATTTTGCCGTGTCCAGAAGAACTTATTCAATTATTTGTACGTTCGAGAGTATCTGTAATCCTACAATATAACTCTTGTCGTAATCAAACTATGAAAAAGAAATGCAAGTCAACACATACAAAGCCATTGTTTACATAAATAAACAGAAATTATTGCTTACCGTGCGTTTCAAGTGTCCTCCCGATTTCCTTCCAGGCCTCTTGCTTGCGTGCATAGTCACCATAACTGGGGTCGTTAGTGTCATAAATGGACTTATATTTTTTTACTAATTCTATTAATTTTGTGTTAAAATCCATTGTGATAAAATTGTTAACTTAAATAAAAACCTTCTAAAGAAAATATAAAAATTTAGGTTAGTTGTCAACTGTCACATCGTTTAATTTTTTTTATTTCGCCCATATGGGCAGGCTAAAGTCTTTCAACCATACCGCCTAGTCTTCCGTGTAGAATTTCTTACGTGGTAGGTTTAAAAACAATAATGTCACATCGTTTAAGCTTCACATTTCACATTAGCTTAAACTCTATGGGGCAACGCAAATAGAAGACGGCGAGACGAAGGTACGGTACAGACACGGCGCAGATACGGTGCAGGCGCGATATCTGCGCAAACAGACGCGGGGACGGTACGGCACAGAGTATTATTATACAAGGTGCTATTTAGTGGAAATAACATTTAATACACCTCCTTTCGGTTTTTTTTCGAATACTAATTCCCTCCTTTTGTATCATTATAATTCCTATGTACAGTCGAGAGCACATCAAGTGTAACATTGCGCTACGAAAGCCGCCACTATTACAAGTGCAATAAAGGCGTGCTCAAGGTCAAACTGTATAGCTTGATGTGCTGTCGACTGTACTTATGTTTGCAATCTGTAACCGCTATGTTTGCTATTTAACTACTTTAAAATACGAATAACATCGAAATACATAAATCAAATCATAATAAGTTAAATTACATCGGATTTTCATTAAAATCATGGATTAAGGCTGATTTACATTGATACAGTAGCTGGCGCCAGCTACTGTATCAATGTAAATCAGCCTTTAAATATCCATATGGACGAAAATTTGAACAGTTTAAA
Organism: Apamea epomidion; assembly: GCA_947507525.1. Classification (NCBI taxonomy): domain Eukaryota; kingdom Metazoa; phylum Arthropoda; class Insecta; order Lepidoptera; family Noctuidae; genus Apamea; species Apamea epomidion. The sequence continues at coordinate 9,964,342 of OX382255.1, forward strand.
ATATATCGCTACGTATCTTTGTTCATACTGTATATAATGCGAGACGCCGCTTGCGCCTACATCTGCTGGCGACGTGGCGGGGGGCGAGGAGCGGCGTGCCTGCGCCGTCCGCTTGCCGCCTTCAGTCACGAACAAAAGATAACGCAAGACGCACGTCGCTTCGTATACAGGATGCGTGACGATATTGAGTTTAATATTGAGTTTTGCGAGTTAATTGAGCAATACCCGAATATCTATGACTACACTAAGACAGGGTACAGTAACAGAAATGTGCAAGACAAAATATGTATAATGTTTCCATTATTTTATAGTACCTGTGCTCTTCTGCATTTCTCCACACTGGATGTATCCAATACCTTCTTGGTCTTTGCTGTAAATTAATAATCTGTAGCAAAGCCAGTGCATCTTCATCTTCGTCTGAAGAGGAATACATGTCTTATCCCGTCAATATCACGCTCTATAATGACTTAACTTGCCGTATCGTCCCCGCGTCTGTTTGCGCAGATATCGCGCCTGCACCGTATCTGCGCCGTGTCTGTACCGTACCTTCGTCTCGCCGTCTTCTATTTGCGTTGCCCCTATGGTTGACGACCATAGACGGATAGCGAAAGAACGCTGAATGCTGGCTGATTCTGGCCCATGAATGAATTCGCTCAAGTACTTTATTCATATTAACAAAGTATTATTAAGCTTTGTAGGGCGATCTGTCGGAAACTCCGTTTACGTTATAGGGGTATGAGGAACAGGGTGTAAAGTTTACTCATACTCTATAGAAAAGGGAGGATCCTCCGACCAGACGGGTGTTGTGTCTGGCGGGCAATTGCCCAACGATTGATGTTGGGAAATTGTATCTATGCTAATTGCTCGGTAAACTCTGCTTGCGAGATGCAGGATTTGCGTGACGTGAGTATGACGCGTTGTACGCATGTGACGTTGTAGATACCGCTACAGCGTTACATACTTACACCTTCTTAGTTTGTAGTGTACTTTCGTTTAGTGCCGTACACTCTTCATTTATATCTATGACCTAGTTGGCAGTGGTTTAAAAACATCACCTACTCGCACTCCACTATTAAATATTATGAGTAGGTATCTACATACATACATACATCAGCCGGTATTATAGGCGGATTACTCACATAAGGCTATTATGGTAGAACCGCTTCGTGGTCCGCTCACGGAATAGCAATTCCGTGGTTCCGATAACCATAGAATGTAATTTTATTGTAATAACTAATGTTTTGTAGCAAAATAATTTAAAAAAGTGCCTTGCCCGTTCTTCTGCATAGTAACCAACTACGCTGTGGAATACCTTCATATTTCTGACTGACTGTCCTTGAACATGTCAAAAGCGACTTCAAATGGTTTAATTGGTGTGGTTTAATGATTTGAGTTTGAGTACGATAGTGGTGAAGATTTTTTTACACAGTGTGTAATTTAGACTTGTCTCACTATAGTTTGATATTTGCATTAGCAACAGTTCGGCTGTTTGCAGTGGCGTTATGTGTGGGTAAATAGTGAGCTGTGACGTCACAGCGGGATCGTGCGTGGTTACTGGTTAGTTACTCTAATCTATGGTTACTGGCTAGTGTGATATTTGCTGTATAAGTTACGGTAAGAGTGATTAATTAAAATTATTAATAATTCTCTATCATTATTACTACTGATCGAAAGTCGAGGTGAAAGTACGAAATCAATCACATTTATTGGTGATTATTAATAATGTAACCTTAGTACCGACAAATGTATTAAAGGACATCATTCAATTTGTACCCAAAAATTAAAGTAAGTACCTACCGCTCAGCCCTCAGACTAAGTATACTTAGTCTGTGGTTCAGCCAGAAAAAAAAGTAAGTACTGTTTTTTTATGGGAAATAATATCTTGAGCATTTTTTACTATTACAGCGAAAGTCTACATGTAACCCCCGGCTGCTATTTAACATTAAAAAGGCCAAAAATCATATTTTTATAACCATTGTTTTAAGCATGACATTTAAAAAATACCAACTTTTATTCAATTAAAAGTTGGTATTTTTTAAATGTCAATGTGTAATAACATCCCGTCATAAACAAGCGGTCCGTCGTCATCGGTTGCTGCCACAGAACATATATACCGTAACGGGGTTGCTGCTCTCATACAATGTGTTTGGTATGGTATATGAGTTTTGCAAGACATGAAATTCAGATAATGATTTTTGGTACTTTTAAAATTCAAACTTAAATAGAAGCCAAGGGATTAACTGTAGATCTATGTTGTCATCGTCAAAACATGTTCATGTTGTAAGTACTGTGGTATTATAAATAAATACCTACTGGACAAATAACTTTGAGTCTTATTTTATTACTTTTATCGACGAGAGTAGTGAATTATTAATGGTAACAACAACTAAAAGTGAAGAATTTCAATTTTATATTTACATTTACCAAACCATGAGGTAATTATTACTGATGGATAATTATGAATAATTTTCAATCTTTCACACATACCGTAGCATATATGTGTACACACTCATTCCGAGTGAGCGCGGCCGATTTTTTAACGCGACGATGTTTTATTGCGCACTGGATTTTCAAATCTCGGTGTTGAATGTGTCGAGCCGAGTATTGAGAATCCAACAGAGTGCATCCCAGCGCGTCAAAGAATACACTGTGGGTTTTTTTACTCTCAGTGGTGAGCAGAGTGTTGAAAATCCAGTGCGCGATATCAAATCGCCCATGGGTACGACGGCTCTTTACTATGACTTCCGTATTTTAAGCGTAAGCGCTCTTCCTGATACACGGTTTTATTTGAGTAGCGCGATCAAACAAACAAACTCTTCAGCTTTATTATTAGTACAGTATAGATTTTTATTAGTATATATAGATTACCATCAAATATGACAATAATATAACAATGCCGCCTACGCATATTACTCGCCGGCCGGCAGCGTCTGTAGACAGGCGTACCAATAAACCTCATGGCGCTGAAAACGCGTTTAAACCACAACTGCTGTCACGGACCGCCTTCAAAGCATTTCTTTACGCCATTAGTATTGTAGTAACTGGCCAATTGATCTCGTTGTTGCAAGTGCGACTGCTGAGTGTGGGGTCTTGGGTTCGATTTCCAGGTCGGGCAACGTGTTATGCCCAGTCCTTGCGGCAGGACTGAAGCTCATCCCGCCATTTTAAATTTCTAAAATCACAACTGTCGTTCTTTGACAGTTGTATGAAATGGCTATAGCACGGCAAATTGCATTGCATTTTGTTCAGCAATTAATTTCCGTAACTGTAGAGCAACAAGGCAGTCCTGTGATCTAGGTGTTATTTATGCGCTCCACGTTTAGGTCGTAACGGTATCTATGAGAGGACCATGGTTACTTCAACACAAACCTCTTCAATGTTACCAAGGCTACGGTAACAATCTGACAGGCATTGCCTTTTATTCGTAGTAATAAGATTGGTTTTCGTAGTTCAAGCTCTCGATGAACGATTCCTATTCCATATCACCTACGGACATAAGACTAGTTTGAGGCCCGACCTAAGAATGAATGTCAATATGATTTTACAGCTGTCCCTACTCCCGATATGTTTTTGCTCGTCCGAAAAACTCACTTATCACTACAAAGTGTCGATCACTTTCGGACGGGCCCGTATCTCCGTTGACGGACTGACAGAGTAGGCTCCCCGGCGTGCGGTTGTATATACCTACATACATAACGTATTACATCACACAAGACGTGTTGTAGGTAAACACCGCGCGGAGCCGATGTGTGACCAATAACATTAACTATGTAATAAACTTCACAGCAGTCATAACGACGCGTGACGACGCCTGCTTTATTATACCTACCTACTACCCAATTCCTATATCTTACAGAGTAGTATCAGTCAAATAGAGCCCACTTGTAATGAACCGCACATAATTTGCTAGTACTGCTACAGCCCGGCTGTCGATAGAATGCGTTCTTGACACCTGTCAGTGCGAAAATTCTAGTAGCTTATAAAAAATCAAATTCCCAAAACACGTTTTCGTTAGTATGAAACTGACAGGTGTCAAGAACGCGTTATCTCGACGGCCGCACTGTAGTCAGCACTATCGGGATTATTCATTAACGTTGCGTAAAGTTAATAGACGATTAAACGTCAAAAATGTATGGTTAAATAGTCGCTTATCATTACTTAACTTTAACTCTATAAGCTTATGAATAAACCCCTTGGTGTACAGCATAACTATCAGAAGGGTGTGCTCATATTCAAGCGTGTGGTATGAACCATCAAACTGAACAACTTTCTCCATGGGATCAACGTCGTAATCGGGATAAAATTATTAACTGTCCCTTATGAAACTTCAATACCCACTCGATCACTCGACGCAAATGGGACCAGTTGTTCAGTTTGATGGTCTGGACCACACCGTTAAATATGAGTACACCTGTCTGATGAATGCTGCACTACAACATCAACATGTGACGTTGTTTATGTTGGGGTGCATACATAATGTCGTTCAAATTCTTATGCCTATGTCAGGGCCGCTCGTAATCGGTAACCTGCGTCTACACGATGCTATTACAGCCATGTGAATGCTTTCCGCTTCAATACGCAAACTAAAGTAGTACAACACCTACAGGTGGCCTATTTTGTTCTGGAAATCAACCGATCAATGGAAAGTGTCAAGGGTATTACAACGGTCTGTGGTCTGTTTGCGAGTTTTTTTAAGGGAAAACTGCTGCGCGTTGATCGATTTTTAGTAGAGAAAATGTTATAGGTTCGTGTCACGGACATGCTAGTGTTAACAGTACCTATTATCTATTCTGTAGCTATGAGTATGACGTGTTGCGCTTGGCCGGCAGTGAAAAAAACACTTTTATTTCATTGTTTATTAATTTTTTTTTCTGTCGACAGTTCCCATGGCTGCTTAAGTTTTTCTTGTATAATGACTTGAAACAGTTATCACCATGGTGCGTTTAACAAGCCTAGCGTCCAAGTTATCATCAAAATAGTGCTGATAACTAAGTATCACAATAATGAAGGACAATTGCCGATATTCTGTAAATTACTCACCGTAAAAACTTGGGTGAAGTGAGCTGTCATTCAACCTGACGTTAGGGATTGTCACTATTGACAGCTCTCTTCACACTCACTTCACCTTAGTTTCCCATGCACAATATTATTATACTCTATGGTTTCATCGTAGAGATTTTAACAGAATAGACCGGCTTTCGCTGTTGTTACTGGCAGCTAATCCTTCCTATTGTAACGTAAACACTCGCTTCAGCCAGTCCAAGCCAGTCACTGTCAATAATTAATAAGAACTATTTAGATCCTACCACGTTGTTATCATAGAGTAAAGTAAAATATATCGGTTGTTATTTACCTATGCCGGAAATTCGTGCCGCGTGCGATTGCTCAGTCAATAATTCGTGGATCGCATCATCTATACTTCTATCTATATCTATACGATTACTAATAATAAAGCTGAAGAGTTAGTTTATTTGTGTGACCTTTGAACGCGCTACCTAATCTCTGGAGCTACCAGTCGGACTTGAAAAAATCTTTCTGCGTTTCATGGCCCAATTTTTGAGGAATAACATCACGCCACGACCCTAACCAAAAAAAATCAGAAAGAACGAAGTAATAGCGCGGGCGGGCGATGCGATTAGACACGGTGGGTCGGGGGGACAAGAAAATTCACGGGGGCGAAGTCGCGGGAACAAGCTAGTGTTATATAAACACAAGCACCTGCTTAGTAATCTATGTTTAGTATAATATGTCGATCACTTGACTACAGTACTTCAATAAATTATGTTTGTACCTACCTGTTTACAGCTGTTGCTGTGTTTTTTTATCAGTTTTTTTAAAGATTTATGAAGTGTTAAGATAAATAGTTTACTTGTAACTAAATATTTATAGGCAGTTGAGACTATCTGCTCTATAAATCATACAATTTCAGGTAGAGAACAACCGACAACCTTTGCCCTATATTTTTGTTTGAAAGCTAGCGAATATTTGGAAATGATGTCACTATCGAAAACGATTCGTAAAGCCGCTACAACGGTACCTAATACCTTGGCTTAGCTACAATCCATAATACTGAAATAGATGCGAAAACGCGGGAACATAATAAAAATGTACTTACGGTTTTTTAAATGTAAATATAAATTCCTTATTTAAAGACTAGACCACACTTCACGTGTTGTTTCGGTTTTCAAAATATATTCACACAAGCAGTGCGCACTGAGATTCAATGTTGACTAAATACTATTTCAAATAGCGTTCTACTTCAAGCGGGAACTCTTCGCTATACCCTGACCGAATTAAGTTGTACGTGTTCTTGTACAAGGTGTGTTTGTAGAAGTGGTATTGAATTTGGTCAGATAATAGAGAAGCGACAAAATCGACCAAAATAAAATGGTGACGCAACGCGTATGTTTCTATTCCAAGGTTGTGTTTATAACTCGTCATGACATCATGTGCTCAGCGTGCACCGGGGAGCTGCCGGTAACCTTCGCTTTATCGACTGCCCTATTAACTGCTAAGTTACTGCCTCCCGATCACTGGAGATAGGTTGGTACAAATGTAATTAACTCTTATCTTTATGATGATTGAGCTTCATTGTTCAACTACCTATCGTTTACATAATGCCAGAACATGGGTGTAAGAAGTATGAATGTTATAGTACAGGGCTTTTGCATAGTATGCATCAATTGCAGTGAACACATAATTAAAAATAACTATGCTGCAAAAATAAAACGTGACTTGCTCAGTCTAGTCCAGTCAATAAGTCATCAGCATAATTTTTGCACAGGAATGGTGGCAGACCAACTGCAGTGCTAGATCTTGAAGCCTTCTTCACTTTGCATGTATGGAACTTACGAAAAAATACAAAGGGATCTTGAAGTCCTTGCAATTTTTAGAATTCTAGACACTAAAAAGAAGGTTAAATATTGCTAAATCAATAGGAGTTACCCAAATTGATTACAGGAAAATTGAAAACTTACTACTGGCATTTTAATTTTATTCCTTTGCCTATCTCGCCAAACAACTTAAAACCTATACAACTGTTAGCCCACTGCGTTGACATAGAAAAGTATGGACTGGAAATACCTACAAAAAAAGGGTGCATACCAACAACTCATATTGTCTCATAAAATGGCTGCCATTGCTAGGGTTGTGTCAATCAAGGAACATAGGTGTTACTATAACGAATATCGATAATAAATACGAGTTTTACTAGTTATCACGTTTGGATCACGATGGATTTTGGTGCTCTGAAGTGTGAACCACAGGCTGGACCTAGCTAGGTCACTCGGACCAATTAAGACGCAGGATTATTTATGTTAACATCGCAGAATATACGGATATCGTTTCTGCGGAGGAACTAGTTTCGGAAACTATAACAGCAAATCCGCAAGGGTACAACACTATTCCATTATGACATATTTTTGTAAACAAACGAATGAATTGATAAATATAATAAAAAGGCCTGTTATATGGATATGAACCCAAGTATCAATACTTTAGCCATAAATTCATGATCGCGTTACAATTGTATCATCGAATGTGTATTATAGTATGTATTAATGCATGAAAACCGGCTACTAACCTGTGCAAAGACAATTGAAGTTGATTTTCATTCATTCTTGCACCACACTTCACAATACAACACAAAGGCATATTGAATTTCTGTTTTCCAACATTTACACGCAGTTTTAAAACGTAAAATCCTCGTAATTTTCTCGCAAATTTCATTATTACAAAAAACAAACTTGACAGCAAAACTACCACGAAACTCGTCGCTAATGATGGTTGCTACTGCACTTACCTACAACTGTCACTACGTCACGACAAAATGTTGCCATAATTAGCAACAACTTAAAATATAGTTGTCTCTTTTATCAAATAAGATTATCTCACATGAGACATAACGATATTTCAATATCGAATCATATTTGACTCATATTTGTATAAGCAAATGTATGTATAGAGTAATGCGGCATCTCCATGTTTTTTCCTATCTCAATGGCCCACTGTCAGCCAAAGTACAAACGTCAAAATCAATGTTAACTGTCACTGTCATTAAGCTGATTCAGTCAAAACAACGTGCGTGCGATGTGCGATGAATCGGGTGAATACAGTGCGTCGTGCTTTTCCTAGCTGAAAGATTTCTATATTCCCAATAATGTCGTACGAAGTACAAGAGCCGGTGTTCCGCGAGTTCGGCGGCGAGGACGACGCGGACCCCGAGGTGACCGAGATCGAGTCCCTCTGCATGAACTGCCACGCTACCGTACGTAAACATTGCGCACGAACACGAACGTGTTCATAACAACATGGTTTTAGTATAAAAATATCTTTAATTCTTATTTATTGCGTTTGATTTACTTAATTAAGGCTATTAGGTGGTTATGCGGCAGCGTCGCGACGCCGACCGATCGATCCCCGAGGTTAAGGACCCGTTCTATCGGTATGGTAATCAGTCTAGAGCAGGAGGCTGTAGACTGCTCAATCAAACTGTATGGCTGTGTGCCAGTGGGCAGGCTAGTGCTATAAACACCCTTACTGTTTGTGCAAATAGGGGTTATAATGGATCTAGTATTGGTGTCTTTAATACTGGACCGCCAGTGCTAGACTGTTTAATGTACTGGACATGCGCCATAAAAATCCAGACATCCTTTATTTCATCCACAAATGATTCATATTGTTTCATTTCAATAATCTCATTCATGTTTTAAATGGAAGCTGGCTTAAAAACTAGTCAAGACTTTGTTACTAGAATGTATTTAGTAACAAATAGTATAAAATGCTTAGTTCTTCTGAACTTCGCTGTGGTCTAAGATGCTGGTTTAAACATCATTTAGAGAATTTATTTCAGCAGGTTTATGTGTGTAATACATTCATATTAAACTTTAATAAAATATCTAATGAAATTCTGATATTTGTCAAGTCGTAGAACCTGTGTGAACCACAGGCTTTACGAAATCTATAATAAAATGCAATAAGTTTCAAGTACATCATCACCATCTGCCTATCTATAATAAAATGCAATAAGTTTCAAGTACATCGTCACCTGCCTAGCCTATGCTCAACTATGTTGGGCTTGGCTTTCTAATAAGTTTCAAGTACAGTCACCAAAAGAGATAAGTAACCAGGGTCGTCGGATATAGTTGAAGTTTAGTAAGAAACTGATAGATGTTTTCTAATAAAATGTAATTTAATTAATAGAAAACAAACAGTTCATTTGTCAAATTAAATTTAATTAAAAAACGTCCATCGGTTTCTTACTAAATTCAACTATACCAACGTCCCTGATTATTTATCGCTTTTGGTGACTGTACATGCTCATATACTAAATAATTCACACCCTGCATACTGATGGATTATTGTCAAAATGTTACAAAATGAGGGCACGTATGGCTAGCCTGAATGTGAATAAAACTGTTTGATATTGTGTTGATTGCAGGGCAACACACGCCTCCTGCTCACACGCATCCCGTACTACAAGAACGTGGTGGTGATGTCCTTCTCCTGCGAGGAGTGCGGCTACCAGAACAACGAGATCCAGCCCGGCGGCGCCTACGCAGAGATGGGCGTAATGTCAGTACTACAAGTTAATAATATTTTAGACTTTTTCATTGGAGTTGACATTTAGAGTTTTCAATCAATCGACTCGGCCTATCGCACTCCACTGCTGAACATAGACCTCTCCTAGCTGGCACCACAACACTCAGTCCTCCGCCTTCCACATCCAGTCTGTCCTAGCCGCCTTTTGAAGATACTCGTTCTCAATTTTTTTTTATAGTTCCATACTGAATACTACCTTTCTGAGTTTATCTTGGACATTACTGACATCCGTGAAAGGAAGCGACGTCTGGAAACCTGGACTCAAGAATCAAGCTTTCTGTACGAGAAGAGGCCTTTGCTTTTGTGGGACAGTAATAGGCTGCTATTATTATTTATACTGACCATGAGCCTGTGGTTCCAGCTGGACGCTGAAGGTGGAGCGCGCCGAGGACCTGAACCGGCAGGTGGTGAAGAGCGACCACACCAGCGTCAAGATACCCGAGCTGGACTTCGAGATACCTGCCCAGAGCCAGAAGGGAGGTACGGTAAATTCCTTATTTTGCAACAAGACCGCTTTTGTTGACCATGAATACGACGCTCTACGGCATTCCTTGCAGAGGTGACGACGATCGAAGGCATCGTGTCGCGCGCCATCCGCGGCCTGTCGCAGGACCAGGCGGCGCGCCGCGCGGAGCACCCGGCCGAGGCGGCGCAGATCCAGCAGTTCATCGAGAAGCTCACCGCGCTGCAGACCGGACAGCTGCCCTGGACCATCGAGCTGACCGACGTCACCGGTGAGACGACACCTTTGTAACCCAACAATCAAAACATTTCTTTCAAATAAACCATTTACTTACGTTACATTTACTTTTGAACTGTCAAAGAGTTAGTCCGAAAGTTGAAGATAGGTGCCCATTCTAAAACATAGATCTCTATGGAGAAGAACGGGCATGACACTCTGAGGGGCGATTCCCGTATTTTGAAGATGCGTTGGTAGCGACCTAGCGGGTCCGCAGGCGACGCCGCGTACTTAATAATTACTATTGGCAGTGTTTTATTTTGGAAGTCGCATGTTTTTTTCCTGCCTGCATAATAACTGTTGCCCCCCCGACA